>JBBGZY010000424.1:2400000-3899866 GCA_037952925.1 Lithobates clamitans
CCCACACCCTCCGGAGGCACTTCCCCCTTAGTATCTCCCTATTCCCACCCTCTGACTCCAAGACATGGCAGTCACAAATAAAACCAACCCCCAGAAGAAGGACACACAACCCCACATGAACTCCCTCAAATTATGCTCACTCAATATTAGGGGTCTTAACACTCCTGAAAAGAGGTCCAAACTCCTTTACTGCCTGCGACAATCAAAGACCCAGATAGCACTTATACAAGAGACACACTTCCGAACAGACGCTATCCCTAAACTACAGAACAACCACTTCCCCACGGTATATCATTCCTCCAACAATGAGGTGAAATCAAAGGGTGTATCCATTTTGATTTCCAAAAATTGCCCCATTGTGGTTACTGAAGTTCAAAGAAACCCATATGGCAGATTCCTCTTTATTAAGGGCTCCATATACGGTAAACCACTCACAATCGCCAACATATATGCCCCCAACACCAAGCAAGTGACCCTTTTCCGCACCACACTCCAACATCTTACCAGTTTCCAAACTGGCACACTAATTGTTGGAGGCGACTTTAATGTGGCTCTTAACCCTTCCATGGACACATCAAATGGTACCTCATCCTTGACATATAGGGCTCTC
The DNA here is from genome assembly GCA_037952925.1 of Lithobates clamitans. Classification (NCBI taxonomy): domain Eukaryota; kingdom Metazoa; phylum Chordata; class Amphibia; order Anura; family Ranidae; genus Lithobates; species Lithobates clamitans. Next base: position 2,400,611 of record JBBGZY010000424.1, read on the forward strand.
CGAGCTATTAAACTGCAACTTAATAACTTACTACTCCATGACACGTGGCGCACACTACATCCTAAAGTGAAGGACTTCACTTTCTTTTCGGCCCCACATGGTAAATATACTAGACTGGACCATTTCTTTATTTCCCAGAAAGATTTGACTTATCTCACCAAAGCTACTATCGACCCTTCTCTACTCTCTGACCATAACCCCATATCTATGACCCTGCTTCTGCCTACAGCGCCTCCCAAGACCCACATATGGCGGCTCGACAGCTCCTTATTGACTGACCCCACTAACACACAACGGATAACTAAGTGCCTCTCTAACTTTTTTACTGAAAACTCCTCAGAATCGGTTGCACCATCGGTCACCTGGGCCGCACATAAATTTTTTTGTGCAGGGTGAATTGCTGTCCATAGCAGCGCAACGGAACAAATACAGGAATGCGCGCATTACCGAACTGACTACACGCATTCGCACATTAGAACAGGCACACAAGGCGTCTCTAGCGACATCCTCCTTGGCAGACCTTACTACGGCAAGGGAGGAACTCCTAGAAACACTCAACAGTAATCTAAAATGCAAATTCGCACTGACGCAAAAGCTATATTACGAATTTAGCAACAAAGCAGGCAAACTCTTGGCGAGAGCTCTCCAAACCAAGAGAGCAGCCCAGACGATCCACAAAATACACCGCCCATCTGGCGATGCAGCAGTTACTAATGAGGATATCTCGGACCAATTTGTACACTACTTTTCTGAACTTTACAACCTCCCAGTTGCACGCACCATTGCAAACAACGTAGACCGTCAGACAGCTATCACAGACTTTTTAGCATAATACAGTCCAACCCCCCTCTCTTTAGATGACTCTCAAGGGTTAGACCGACCTCTCTCCATGGAAGAAATCCTTCTCGTCCTAAAACAAATGAAATCACCCAAACCTGGCAAGGACCCCACACTAGTATCAAACTATCGCCCAATATCATTGCTTAATGTAGACCTAAAACTTTATGCCAAAACCTTGGCGAATCGCATCCTACCCCTCATCTCGAACCTTATATCATTAGACCAGGCTGGCTTTGTCCCGGGCAGAGAGGCTCGGGACAACGCCACCAAGGCTTTGAACATCCATCACTGGCTCTCCAAAACTTCCACTCCAGGGTTTTTCCTTTTCCTCGATGCAGAGAAGGCGTTTGACAGGGTGGCCTGGGATTACATGGAAGCCTCGCTACGGGCGATAGGCCTGCCACCCCGCATGCTACAGATGATCCTGGCTCTCTACCCATCTCCAACGGCGAGAATCAGAATTAATGGTAACCTGTCAAATGCCTTCTCTGTCTCCAATGGAACCCGGCAGGGCTGCCCCCTATCCCCACTAATTTTTATCTTGACCATGGAACCCATGCTCCGCAAACTCAGAGATAACCCCTCCATTAAAGGCATAGAAATTAATCGTAAACAATACAAAATGGCCGCATACGCTGACGACATCTTACTTTTCCTAACTGATCCCATCACCACCATCCCTAATCTGCTGGCAGACTTCTCGCATTTCAAATCTCTATCCAACCTTAAAATTAATTTTGAAAAATCAAAAGCCCTCAATATTACACTGCCGAGTGCCACGGTGTCCCAATGTAAACTTAACTTCCCTTTCGGTTGGGAACGGTATGCCATATCCCATCTAGGAATTAAGATCCCATCCAATTTAAATGACCTTTATGCCAGCAATTTTTCACCGGCGCTCATGTCAATCCAAGGTGATCTACAGAAGTGGCATCTGGGATCCTTTTCTTGGATGGGCAGAATTGCCATTATCAAGATGAACATCTTACCCAGACTTTTTTACCTCCTTCAAGCAATTCCCATCAAATTACCGTCCTCTTTCTTTAAGTCATACAAACATATGTGCAGAATCTTCATCTGGGCTTCCAAGACCCCACGCCTAAGCTGGGATAGGTTGGTCTTACCCAAACCTCTGGGAGGCTTAGGCCTCCCAAACATTCAAAAATATCACTGGGCCTGCCACCTAACAAGGGTGGTAGACTGACACGTACATCGTCTAACCAAGGACTGGATAACCGTAGAAGACTCCTTGGCCACTCTACCAATAACAAACTCACCGTGGATCGAAATCACATCTACACCCAAAGAATACACGTCATACCCACTCATTGGAGCCACTCTTTCCATTTTTAAAACAGCTAGTAAAACACTTACTATCACCCCCTCCATTGGTCCCATGACACCCCTAGAAAATAACCCAGAATTCCCTCTGGGACTTATACTTAAAGACCAAACTCTTGATGCACGCACTTCACATGCCAGAGCACAGCGTTTCTTCCGAAATGGATCACTCCTACCACACCATGAGCTTTCCACCACGATCCCAGAATACAATATCCCCTTTTATAAATATCTCCAATTATGACACTTCTTTGCCTCTTCTAAACTTACCACTCACTGGCACAAAGATTACTCACCTTTTGAACTCCTCTGCACCAGTACGGAACCTCAGGGCCACCTAATCTCCTCCATTTACTCTCTCTTACTCTCAGGTCACAAAGTTAAGGAGGATAGAATAGTACTACAATGGGAGTCAGACCTCTCTCTGGATCTCACTCCCATTGAATGGGAACGCATCTTTACTCTCCTACATAAAGGCTCAATAAACGTTTCAACACAGGAAAATAGGTACAAACTGTTTTCAAAATGGTATAGGACTCCAGACAAAGTTCACCATTTTCACCCAACCGTACCCCCAACCCGCTGGAGATGCAACGCAGCACGCGGCACCCTTCTTCACATTTGGTGGGACTGTCCCATCATTCAACCTTTCTGGTCAGAGATCCACCAACTAATCTCGCAAATAACCACCTACACACCAGCCTTCTCTCCCGCACATTATCTCTTACACCACACCCTGGCTCCCCTTGGTTCCTATAAAAAATCACTTTCACTGCACCTTATTAATGCAGCCAACCTCTGCGTTCCACTCCTTTGGAGAACTACTACCCCCCCAACGGTGAATGACTGGATCCGTTGAGTAGACAGAATAGCGGACATGGAAAAACTCATAAGTCAGGCTTATGATAATCCGACCAAATTCAACACCACGTGGGCATGCTAGCTCCACTACAAACATTCCAGGACTCAGAATACACCTCCTGCCACTTCACCACCTATGCCATGAAAACTCGAAACCCAAGCTCACAACTCTCTTGTATGCCCACCCCTATATCATCCACGCTACCCACACCCTGCGCGCAACCCAATAGTTCCCCACTGGCCACTAAACCCTCTCTCAGCGACCGCTGATGGAACGTACCCACTTTATCTCTGAACCCCCCGGTCATCTAGCATAGACACGCCTCTGTTAGGTCACTGGTCCCCCCCCCCTCATCTTACTTCCCTTGTTAAAGCACTTTTATAATGGTGCTCCCCCACGAGACTAACTGCTTTACCCTACCACAGCGTTCTATATTTGACTCTGATCTACCTGCATCCAGAATCCCTCCCATCCACAGAAAGTTCTCTTTTAGGGGTGGATGGTTCTTGGGCCAACCTCTGACGGTGTGGACCTAACATAACATCCATGCTTGCCCCAATTCTCTTATTGAAATCCTAATCCTATAGTGCGCTACATCAACCATAGTAGAAGTGAAATGCCTCACGCTCCATGTACCTCACCTAATACATCAAATGTGTTCCATAAAGTTAACGTGCACCTAATGATTTCAATTCCTATTTACACCAATGCCTATTTGTTCCTCTACCGATGAGACGCATATTCCTGTTATTTTCATGTTAGGCCAATCTGCCTTTAAAATGGCGCTACCTTTTTGATTCTTGTGTAATGTATATCAATATGTATACTGATTAACCCCTGTATTCATGAAAAATTTAATAAAATCGTTTTGAGAAAAAAAAAATAGTTTAGGTACTGACAGCTTCTCCACAGCAACTGCATTATGGCCCTGATATAATCAGTAGTTTTGCAACCCTAGGAGTATCTCTCTAGCACCTCCTACATAAGCAGGAGACTCCAAGAAAATATTTCTGGCAGAGAACTAAAGCTGGCCTTAGAATATTCAATTACATTTTCTTTCCTTCAACCATGAATTTAAGAAAAGAAAATCACTTGATTCACCAATTAACTCAATCAGTGTTGATGGGGGAATCTCTCCTGCTGCACTATTGTATTTTAATAATGGGAGCATTCCCCACCATTAGAATACAATGATCTCTGCCAGCAGCTATAGCCAATCAATAGGTTGACTTCAATATAACCAGCCTGCCCATAGATGGATCGAAATTTGGCTTGTTCCTGCTGAACCGGCCAAATTTTGATCTGTCTATGCCTGGCTTAATTATACTATTACTAGGGAAATACAACTGATAGTTAGAAATTCTGTTGTACAACCAACATTTCTAAAGTTGGCCATAGATTTTTTTTTCTTCAACCATGGGTTGAAAAGAAAATAGCTTGATTCTCCCATGAACACAGTCAGTGTTGATAGAAGACCCCCCCCCCCACACTGCTCTATCTTATTCTGACAGTGAGAGACGACAACATGAAAGTGATCACACGAAAAACAAAAAAAAAGCAGGCTGGTTGGACTGAAACTGTTCAATCATAAAACCAGCTTGTCCATAGATCCATAGATGGGTCAAAATTCAGCCTGTTCTTGCTGAACTGCTGAATTTCAATTGGTCTATGGCCGGCTTAACTGTTATAGGGCGTACACACGGTCGGACTTTGTTCGGACATTTCGACAACAAAATCCTAGGATTTTTTCCAACAGATGTTGGCTCAAACTTGTCTTGCATACACACGGTCACACAAAGTTGTCGGAAAATCCGATCGTTCTGAACGCGGTGACGTAAAACACGTACGTCGGGACTATAAACGGGGCAGTGGCCAATAGCTTTCATCTCTTTATTTATTCTGAGCATGCGTGGCACTTTGTCCGTCGGATTTGTGTACACACGATCGGAATTTCCGACAACGGATTTTGTTGTCGGAAAATTTTATCTCCTGCTCTCCAACTTTGTGTGTCGGAAAATCTGATGGAAAATGTCCGATGGAACCCACACATGGTCGGAATTTCCGACAACACGCTCCGATTGGACATTTTGCATCGGAAAAACCGACCGTGTGTACGGGGCATTAGTTTTGTACGTAGCTGATAAAAAATAATGATCTTACCCACCACATGCCACGCATTCCCAAATAAAACCAGTAAGAAATTTGCAGAAGAAGCTAAAAAAATGAACAATGAATCTGTTTACCTGTAACATGGTACTACGCTGGCATTTTCAAAGTTAGCAGCCTTTAAGACTAAATACTCTACAAACTGCTGTTTTTCTGCTCAGTTGTTGGAAAAACAGATGTAGCTGTGTGTTTTCTATATTTGCCTTTCCTTATATTTACTCTTGTCAGAATGAGTTTAATAATTGTGTTTGCTGATTACATATAACAAACTGCTGACTTGTATTAAGGTGAGTTATAAATAGGAAAACAGGTGTGTGAGCATTTGTCCCTGATGACGAATGGTGTGAAAGCAGCTGAATACTTCTCTTTTTAGCTTTGCGTGAAATACTGTATACATTTCTAAAAAAAGAAAATTGATGATATATGTGATTTCACACCAAAAGGCTGCATACCAGTAACTTACAAGTTAAGCAGAAGTGTGATATTGTAAGAACTGAATTAATGGTTACTGGGTATCAGGGACATGGGGTGAGGTCAGTGGCTGGTGAGGCACTGGCTAGTATCAAAGCCAGATACACACAGGTTACATACGCCATCGTTACAGCAAGAGCAATAATTCTAGCACTAGACCTCCTCTATAACTCTAAACATGTAACCTGTAAAAAATTTTAAAGTGTCACCTATGGTGATTTATAAGTTCTGAAGTTTTGCGCCATTCCACAAGTGTGAGCAATTTTAAAGCATGACAGATTAAGATCTATTTACTCGGTGTAACATCATTTTTCACATTATACAAAAAAACTGGGCTAACTTTAGTGTTTTTATTTTTCATGAAACCGTTTTTCCCCCAAGAAAAACACGTTTAAAAAAAAATGCTGCGCAAATACAGTGTGACATAAAAAGTTGCAACTACCACCATTTTATTCCCTAGGGTGTCTGCTAAAAAAAAAAATATAATAATAAAAAAAATATATAATATTATAATAATATACATTATATATATATATATATATATATATATATATATATATATATGTATGTATATATATATATATATATGTGTGTATATATATATATATATATATATATATATATATATATGTATGTTATATTATTATATTATATATATTTTTTTATTATTAGATTTTTTTTTCAGCAGACACCCTAGGGAATAAAATGGTGGTAGTTGCAACTTTTTATGTCACACTGTATTTGCGCAGCATTTTTTTTTAAACGTGTTTTTCTTGGGGGAAAAAACGGTTTCATTTTGTATAATGTGAAAGATGATGTTACGCCGAGTAAATAGATCCTAACCTGTCACGCTTTAAAATTGCTCACACTTGTGGAATGGCGCAAAACTTCAGTACTTATAAATCACCATAGGTGACACTTTCAATTTTTTTACAGGTTACATGTTTAGAGTTACAGAGGAGGTCTAGTGCTAGAATTATTGCTCTTGCTGTAACGATCGTGGCGTGTATGTATATATATATATATATATATATATATATATATATATATATATATATATATATATATATATATATATATATATATATATAAAATGTTTGGGGGTTCTGAGTAATTTTCTAGCAAAAAAAAATAATGATTTTTACATGTAGGAGAGAAGAATTGGCCTGGGTGGAGGGGGGTTAAATACAATAAGTAAGTAATATACAAATAATTATTATATATTGTTTTAAAGTTATTTACTAAATAAATACTATATTTTCAAAATCTGTACTCAAGCAGGGGGCTTAACAGACAAATTACTGAAGTTATAACTTCCAACCAGTAATTTCACAGTGAATAGATAATAAATTATTATGTTATAACATATAGCATATAAATATATGATTTTGCTTCAATATAACAATACCTTTTCAACAGAATCAGTTTCTCCCTCTTAATTGAGAAAAACATGGGATTATGGGTAAATCTTATACCCATAAACACATGTTTTTTCCTTGTAGTTAAGAGGGTGTCACGTCACATTTGGCAACCCATCACATTTTGCTACCTACTGGAGTGCGCATGCGCGACGCCACCATATGCGTTCCAACACTGTTGTAAGACCCCTTTGCCACAGGGCCCTTCGCGGGCTCGGTTCGCTGGCCACGCTTCGCTCAGCATAATTATAATGTAACTCTATGTCCACTTGGATGGAGGGGTTTGAACCTGGACTCAGGGGTGTGGCCACAAAATTCAGCGCAAGCGCAGGTCGCCACAGTGTTGGAACGCATATGGCCGCATCAGGCATGCGCAGTCCAACGGGTAGCCAAATATGATGGGTCACCATATGAGACGCTACACCGGCTGAGCTGGAAGGGAGCATTTGTCTTTTAGACACATGCCCCTTCTATTACACTGCAGGGAAAGGTGTGCCTCCACTGCAACATTTTTATTGGACAGCTGGGACCAATGGTACTTTACCATTGGTACAAGACTCCAAGCTGTTTATTAAACTCAGTGCCTCTGACAACAAGTGAGGAGAGACACTGTGAGCTCATCCTCTCAGTCTGTTGCAAAATCTGGGACCCCAGATCGCCAAGCTATGACCCTCAAAGCTCGATTTGTTTTTTTTAATGTTCATGGCAGATGAGGCCCTGCCTCACCTGCTTCACTTGCCTCCCCTGACTGCACATCCCTGCTGGGTATGTGCAGGGCTGGACTGGGACAAATATTTGGCCCTGGACTTCATCCAGACCGGCTCACTTTAATTTTACAAACACGCACAAAAACAGTATATAAACTATACTCAATTGCGCAAAAAAAAATAAGTAAAAACATAACTGTAAGTATAAACGGCTTTTCTTTAAAAACTCTTTATTTAGAGGAAAAATGCAGTCCAACATTACAGAAGCCTTCAGAATGACATGTGTAAGTTACACTCCGTTCAATGGCAGGTGTCATAAATAAAGAAAACAGTTATAAATAAATAACATCTTGTTTTTGAATAATATAAATTAACAAGAAATGGTTCAATCAATAACTTGTGGGAATCACAAACCTAAAAAGACAGGGAAAAATCCACTCTAACATACAATGTGAATAACTAGGCAGTATAAACGACTAACCATCCAAAAAGATCCAAAATCATCTGTCCTCCAAGTTTTACAACATTTATTTTTTCTGTATAAAAAAATGTTAACTGAAAATTAGGGATGGGCGAACGGTTCAGCTCGAGCATAAGTTCGGGCCGAACTTTGCTTGTTCGGGTGTTCTGCAGAACACTGCACAATATGCGGTGTTCGGGGCTAATTCGAAAGCAGCCGGAACACCGTTAAAGTCTATGGGAAACTAACATGAAAAATCAAAAGTGTTCATTTTAAAGGCTTATATGCAGGTTATTGTCATAAAAAGTGTTTGGGGACCCGGGTCCTGCCCCAGGGGACATGTAATAATGAAATTTTTTTTAAAAAAACGGCCATTTTTTCGGGAGCAGTGATTTTAATAATGCTTAAAGTGAAACAATAAAAGTGAAATATTCCTCTAAATTTCATACCTGGGGGGTGTCTATAGTATGCCTTTAAAGTGGCGCATTTTTCCCGTGTTTAGAACATTCCCTGCACAAAATGACATTTCTAAAGGAAGAAAAGTCATTTAAAAGTACCTGCGACTAAAATGAATTGTTGGTCCCAACAATACAGATAAAAGTCATTGAAAAAAACGGCATGGGATCCCCCAGTCCATTACCAGGCCCTTTGGGTCTGGTATGAATATTAAGGGGAGCTCTGAACCAAAATTAAAAAAAAAAATTGTGTGGGGGTCCCCCCAAATTCCATACCAGGCCCTTCAGGTCTGGTATGGATATTAAGGGGAACCCCGTGCCAAAATAAAAAAAACCAAAAAAACTTTTTGGCATTGATACATGTCTCCTGGGGCAGGACCCAAACACTTTTTATGACAATAACTTGCATATAAGCCTTTAAAATGAGCACTTTTGATTAGTCATGTTTGTGTCCCATAGCCTTTAACGGTGTTCATGTGTTCTGCCAAATTTTTTGCCTGTTCGGTATGTTCTGGTGCGAACCGAACTGGGGGGTGTTCGGCCCATCCCTACTGAAAATATACTCCTCACCCCCCCACCCTTTTATTTCATTTATTCTCCTCCTTCTCACATCAGTGTGTGAAGTGGAAAGACTAAAAACATGCAGGAACATTGCTACAGCCTCATTGGCTGGAATTTCATAAACCAGCATTGCTGCACAGCCATTGGCTGCCTTTCGGAATGCAGTGGTGCTGAGGCTGATTTAGGTTGCGCACTATAAAGTGAGGTGATGCGCAGTGAGGATGACAGGTCTCTCCCATACTTGCTGGACAAACCCACCCCCCCAGCCGGCCAACCCCGATGGCCACCCAAGCCCCCCCCTTCACTGGACATTACCCATTCTACTTTATTTCTCTTATAGGCAGTACAGCAGTGCTAAAATTAATGGCAGTGCAAGCCGCGCAGCCATTACTTTAACAGGCTGTCCCTGAAACGGCCCACTGAGCCATCCGCCTATTGGGAAACTCCTGGTAGTTCCAATGGTCAGTACATGCCTGGGTATTATTATTATTATTATTATACAGTATTTATATAGCGCCAACAGTTTACGTAGCGCTTTACAACTTGAGGGTAGACAGTACAAATACAATACAATTTGATACAGTAGGAATCAGAGGGCCCTGCTCCTTAGAGCTTACAATCTAAGAGGGAAGGTCAAGAGATACAAGAGGTAATAACTGTGGGTGATGTGCTGATTGAGAAGATAAATGTACAGTTGTTAGGTGGGGGCCAGATAGGCTTCTCTGAAGAGATGAGTTTTCAGGGATCGTCTGAAAGTGGATAAAGTAGGAGAAAATCGGACGGATTGGGGTAGAGCATTCCAGAGGATGGGGGAGGCTCTGGAGAAGTCCTGAAGGCGAGCATGGGATGAGGTGACAAGGGAGTTTGAGAGCAGGAGGTCTTGGGAGGAGCGAAGAGAACAATTAGGTTGGTATTTTGTGACTAGGTTAGAGATGTAGCTAGGGGCCAGGTTGTGGATGGCTTTGTAAGTTATAGTTAGTATCTTGAATTTAATTCGGTGACTGAGTGGCAGCCAATGGAGGGATTGGCAGAGGGGTGTAGCAGACGCTGAGCGGTTTGTGTGGTGGATGAGCCTGGCCGCAGCGTTCATGATGGACTGAAGTGGGGATAGCCTATTTAGAGGTAAACCAATGAGGAGGGAGTTGCAGTAGTCAAGGCGGGAGATGACCAGGGAGTGGATTAGAAGCTTTGTGGTGTCATTGGTTAGGAAGGGGCGTATCTTGGAGATGTTGCGAAGACAGAGGCGGCAAGCTTTGGATAGTGATAGAATGTGGGGTCGAAAGGTTAGTTCAGAGTTCAGGATTACACCTAGGACCTTGGCGTGGGAAGATGGGTTGATAGTTGAGCCGTTGATCTTGACAGGGAGATCAGGGGAAGTGGCATCTGAGGGAGGAAATATCATGAGCTCGGTTTTGGATAGGTTGAGTTTAAGAAAGTGATGTGACATCCAGGCTGATATGTCTGCTAATAAGTTGGTAATGCGTGAGGAGACAGATGGAGAGAGCTGGGGGGTGGAGAGATAGATTTGGGTGTCATCAGCGTAGAGATGATATTTAAAGCCGTGGGAGGCAATCAACTGACCCAAGGAGGTGGTGTAGATTGAGAAAAGGAGAGGTCCGAGAACAGAACCTTGGGGGACCCCAACGGAAAAAGGAAGAGGAGAGGAGGAAGTAGAGTTGTAAGTGACACTGAAGGAGCGGTGGAATAGGTAGGATGAGAACCAGCGAAGAGTACAGTCACGGAGACCAAAGGAGTGGAGTTTTTTGAGGAGGAGGGGGTGGTCCACTGTGTCAAAGGCAGCAGAGAGATCCAGGAAAAGTAGTACAGAATAGTGTCCATTGGCTTTAGCCATTAGTAGGTCATTTGAGAGTTTAAGGAGAGCAGTTTCCGTGGAGTGTTGAGGGCGAAAACCGGACTGAAGGGGATCAAGAAGTTTATTCATGGTCAGATGGTCGCTTAATCGGTTGTAGACCAGTCTTTCAAGAAGTTTGGAGGAGAAGGAGAGTAAGGAGATGGGACGTAAGTTGTTGAGATTGGTGGGATCCAGTGAGGGCTTTTTTAGTATGGGGGTGACTAGCGCATGTTTTAGAGAGTTTGGGAAGATGCCACAAGAGAGGGAGAGGTTGAAAATGTGAGTTAGAGAGCGTAGAATCGAGTCAGAGGGTGAGCGTAGCATTTGCGAGGGAACAGGATCCAGGGGGCAAGTGGTTAGATGAGTGCTAGATAAAAGTTTAGCAACCTCAGTAGTAGTAGCAGGGTTGAATGAGGGAAGTAATGATTGTATCTGTGGACATGGGGTGTTGCATGGGGGAGGTTTTTGCACATTGGCGATCTCCTCATGAATTGTATCAATCTTAGTTTTGAAGTGATTGGCAATCTCCTGGGCAGTGAGTGAATTGGTGGGTGGAGGCAGTGGAGGACAGAGTAGAGTGTTGAAGGTAGAGAAGAGTTGACGTGGACTGGATGAGAAGGTGTTGATGAGTGTGATAAAGTAGGTCTGTTTGGCAGTGTGAAGGCAGGAGTAGTATTTTAGGAGGGCAGATTTATATTGTGTGAAGTCTTCCTGGGTCTTAGTCTTATGCCACAGGCGCTCAAGAGCGCAGCTACTGGTCGCTGTCAACACCCCCTTTGATTTGACAGAAAAGAGGAGATGCCAAGACAATGGGCAGTTCTCCTTTTACCATAAATTGAAGTAGATCCCCCCAGTGGGTTGAAAATTAGTGTCAAATTAGAATGATACAGTATGCGTGAGCAGTGTTTAACTAAAAAAGATCTTTAAAAGGAGAATGAAAAAAATTTTTTTTGGATTCCTCAATATTCAAAAGTTTTGAGACAAAATGAAATGGAAGTGAAATGAAATAAAATAAGATAGATTCAATAAATTGAAATAGATCCCCCCAGTGGGTTGGAAAGTAGTGTCAAATTAGAATGATACAGTATGCGTGAGCAGTGTATAACCAAAAAAGATTTTTAAAAGGAAAATGAAAAAAATTTTTTATGGATTCCTCAATATTCAAAAGTTTTGAGACAAAAATAGCGTTAGGGGTGCTGTGAATTAAGTGATAAAGAAGTACTTAATTGAATATATATGAAGTGTTAATGTGGTCTCAGTGTGTCGTTAGCATTTGTATAAAGATAATGCTATACTTTCCAAAAATATTGAGACATCATGGCATGTGAGATCCAAAGAACAGCTTTTGTGAACCATAAAAAACTAAAATTGTGACACACTATTAGCACACTCCCTATAAGTTAAATGCGGTTAATGCGATTATGTAAAACAGCATACAGTAGCCATAAATCCAGTTTGACAAACGCTAATAATTAACTCCTATAAAATCCATGCATGGGGTCTTACATAAATGACCAGGTGGAGAAGACAAAGTCCGCATTATCATCACTCGTTGCCGGTTCCAACCCTGCACATAGCGGAGCTCGTTTTAAATTTTACTTCGGTTTTTTGGCTTGGAGCCTGTGATTATTTATTATGGGACTTTCATGTAACGGTTATGTGCAATAAACTTATATAACGTACTTCACCAAGGAGGCCCCCTTGTGTTTCTTTTTCTCCGGTACACTGGAGAGGTGAAGCTGGCAAACCGTTGGAATATCCTGACCATATTACCATACATCTATCCCCTGGAGTAGCTGTAACACCTGAAAGCTATAGAGGAAGGGAAGCACACTTGGAGTGAATATCACCTGCCCTGGAACACCCACTCTGTTGCTCGGTACCCCTGCAGGGGTGATCATCTCTGGTGAGTGGGGTATCACTGGGGGGTGAGCACCTGAAAGTCACCGTCTTGCATGTAAGGCACGGAAGTCACTGCAGTGTGTCCCCAAGGATACAATTAACAGCATTTATATTATTGGACTTTGTCTTCTCCACCTGGTCATTTATGTAAGACCCCATGCATGGATTTTATAGGAGTTAATTATTAGCGTTTGTCAAACTGGATTTATGGCTACTGTATGCTGTTTTACATAATCGCATTAACCGCATTTAACTTATAGGGAGTGTGCTAATAGTGTGTCACAATTTTAGTTTTTTATGGTTCACAAAAGCTGTTCTTTGGATCTCACATGCCATGATGTCTCAATATTTTTGGAAAGTATAGCATTATCTTTATACAAATGCTAACGACACACTGAGACCACATTAACACTTCATATATATTCAATTAAGTACTTCTTTATCACTTAATTCACAGCACCCCTAACGCTATTTTTGTCTCAAAACTTTTGAATATTGAGGAATCCATAAAAAATTTTTTTCATTTTCCTTTTAAAAATCTTTTTTGGTTATACACTGCTCACGCATACTGTATCATTCTAATTTGACACTACTTTCCAACCCACTGGGGGGATCTATTTCAATTTATTGAATCTATCTTATTTTATTTCATTTCACTTCCATTTCATTTTGTCTCAAAACTTTTGAATATTGAGGAATCCAAAAAAAATTTTTTTCATTCTCCTTTTAAAGATCTTTTTTAGTTAAACACTGCTCACGCATACTGTATCATTCTAATTTGACACTAATTTTCAACCCACTGGGGGGATCTACTTCAATTTATTGTATTTATCTCATTTTATTTCATTTCACCTTATGTAGCAGTATCGGTTGCACTTAGGTTACGGTACTGGTTTTTTGTCTTACTGAGATTTTGGTTTTTCGGTTTTGGTTACTTTTGCACAAATCTGGTGAGATTGCAATACGTACACCCAGTTCAGGTTTATGAACCGTAATAGGTTTTAGCACTCAAATACATTGAGGGCAGCGCCATTCTTATTCCCTTATCACTATACTATATTATTGGATCCTTTGAGATACCAATTTGGAATAGGCAGCAGCTCTTACATTGTCCTAAGCGCGGACCCCTCTACCTAGTTCTCCTTTTACCATCCAAGAAGAAACATCTGCCAAGTCGAGAACCGATTACCTAGCTCATCGATCGAACTCTGATCAACCCTCGGACATTAATTGCAAGTATTCTTCCTTCCCAATTCTACCTTATTGCTTTGTGGCTGTATATTGTCTTTATCTTTTGAAACATCTTTTTTCTGTAAATGTTTTATTTGCATCAACTTTGACCTTTTCATAATAAACCCTTATGTTGAAAAGTGTTAACCTTGTCTCTAAAGCTCTTAATGCAAGTTATAAACGAACCTGCCTCTTGAAGGGCGCTACTGTTGTAAAGTAAGACTCTGAGCAGACCTGTCTGTGGTGGCAGTGTGTGTGGCAGACGCTTATTCTAAAATTATAATTGGTATTGCTAAAATTACGAGTCTCCCCCGGCTCGGTCTTTTAAACGGGGGTGGTGGCAGTTAAAGGGTTAATTGTGTAATTAGCCCAGTGACAATCACTCTCAGGTTGCTGGCACCTAGATTGTGGTCCTGCAAGCTGGAAAATCTTTGTGCTGGGCGCAGCTGAGAGTGGCATTGTTACGTAAGTGACAGCGTGGTGTGAGGTTGGCCGGTCCTTTGTCGCAAGTTAGCGAGGAGGGCGGGGATCTGACACCCGCGTTCGTCACATATTGGGCCAATCTGTCACGAATTCACACGCCCACAGCTACTAACTAACCGCGACGTGCGTTTCGTGACCGGGGTATATGAGGAACTAAGGGAATAAGGGGGAACTTATACTGCGCATGTAAGACTAGCTGTAGTATTTTCACAGCCTGCACTACCTTTGGCCACCACTAGAGGGAGACTCCACTCCAATCCAGCTAGCTGACCACACACAAGCAGATACGAATCTTACATACAATCTGGTGCACTATAAGGGTTGGGGAGCAATCTAGCAATTACTACACACTTCTCTCATGTTGAATAATAATATGGATATTTGGAGTCTGTAAACACTATAGATGCAGATATATGAATATGTATTAAAAAATCTACCTGGGACGTGGTCATGAGTGTAGACACCTCCCAGCAACCAACCCCTAAAACAGGATGACCAGATGATTGGTTACTGGTCGCTGTCAACACCCCCTTTGATTTGACAGAAAAGAGGAGATGCCAAGACAACGGGCAGTTCTCCTTTTACCATCCAAGAAGAAACATCTGCCAAGTCGAGAACCGATTACCAAGCTCATTGGTCGAACTCTGATCAACCCTCGGACATTAATTGCAAGTATTCTTTCTTCCCAATTCTACCTTATTGCTTTGTGGCTGTATATTGTCTTTATTTTTTGAAACATCTTTTTTCTGTAAATGTTTTATTTGCATCAACTTTGACCTTTTCATAATAAACCCTTATGTTGAAAAGTGTTAACCTTGTCTCTAAAGCTCTTAATGGAGATGGGTATGTGCCTGGTTTAGTGCAAGTGCAAGATGGGTGTGCTCCTACATACTGCATTGCCTCTGTTTATCTCTGCAGCATTAGCAATGATAAGTACAGAAATGTGAAACAGGCCTGCTGTCTTGACTTTGGAATCCACCCCCACCAGGGGCAGAGTGACTTACCAGAAACTAGTGTAGCAGCTGGGTGAATTGTGGTTAAACTCACAGGGGAACTCACAGCGGAACTCATAGGAGAACTCACATGGGAAACATAATGGTGCAGAGAAGCAAGTAACAAACTGGAGTGCAAGTACAGACATGGAGGTAAAGGTAGGCAAAGTACAGGTATGAGTACACTGAGCAGTGGCGGGCCATAGTGCAGGGTGCAGGGGTGCCACCCCCCTATCCATGCATCTGGCCCCCTAATCTACAGGGCGCTGGACGCATTGATTCAAATGTTTTTTTGTTTTTTTTTAAAGCACGTCATTAGAGCCTGAGGCTTTAATAGGCTTAAAAAAAAGAGGGTGGGCTCAGGGCACAGAGCAACTTGGGGGGGTGGGAGTGGCTGTGTGGGTGTACTGTTTGCCGCACCCCCACCCAAAAAAAAAAATACCACCACTGGCACTAAATGAAATGTGCAGGATACAGGGAGAGGGTCATAGGGCTGGAAACAAGCTGGGACACAATGGGAACAAGGCTGGAAACTAATTGGGACACACTGGGAGCAATATGAATGGTGGGGATCACAAGAAGCACAGAAAAACAATCAATAAGGGGGTCCAGCTGCAACCGTCACACTAGCCCTTTAAAACACCTTCCCTCCTGTCATTGGCCGGAAGCTGGCTACCACACACAGAAGGACTGACCTGGCACTGGAGCATGGAACAGAAGCGTGTGACACTTACTGTCTCTTCTGAATCAATTCCATTTTTATGTAGTTGTTCACGGCTGTTATGCTGGGAGACTGCAGACAATGATATATTTTTCAAATTATTTTATTTGTATAACCATCTTTATACTGGCTTTTAAACTGCAGAAGTGCAAGCACACACAAACCAAGAAAAATATGTCATAACTCTCTAAGTTTCTATGCAATACTTCATAATGAATATCAGCTTTTGATGGGTTCTCATAGGTTATCACGCTCTGCTGCTTGCCCTTCATAGGCAATATCCACACAGCTCTTTACATTTTATATTATTTCAGCTTTGATTGCCTTGAGGTAGCGAATTACTAGGCTTGGAGGGAGACAACAAATGAAGGCTTAAACTTATGTTGCAAAAATTGAAGGAGCAAAGAAGCACACACCTCCACAATCATCATGGAACTCCTCCATTATTTATAGATGCAAAATGGAACATGATGGTTGACACCTCCATCACTGCATTAACATTACTTTAACCAGTTTGGAGAGATTTCCTCTCAATGACGCTGATGTTATTTTAAGATATTGATTTAAAGTGATTGATGTATAGATATGTATCTGTGTTTGTTTATATTATCTTCTTGATAAAATAATATATTTTTTAATTGATAAAAATAGAATGTACTAGTTCTAACAGCGCACAACTGTACAATACTGATTATTTCTTGGGGTGTTCAATAAGTCCCATTAAAATACTATCCTAAAATGTTTTTTAAAGTGAAACTTAAGGCAAACAGTTAAACATATCTGGATTGCTGTCTGTGCAGTCCTGAGATTTACACAGCTCTGCCACCCATCACAGCCCAAACTGGCAGGAGAGGAGATCAAATATTTCTCTGCTGCAGTTAACAGTGAAGCTCCCCTCCTCACCCCCACCCTGTGATTGAAAAGTGAAAGAAGCATGATTAGACTGATTAGCTCATTTCCCATTCATTTTGCTCTCTCAACATATCAGAATGCTTCTTGCACTACATCATAACTGATTGGCTTCCTGTACTGCTTCTTCCTCCCTAGATTTGAGCTCTGCTGTACAGGGACTGCAAGTCATATATCAACTTAACCCCTAGGCACTGACGGTACGCAAATATGCAGCCTCTTGGCGGGTGGGCCTTGGCACCGTGAGGCCGCATATTTGCATACCATTTTGCAGACACAGCTGTGCTGAGAGCATGCACCCTGATTGCTCCTGGCACAGTTTCCAGCAGCTAACGGAAAGCTCCTGGTTGCTTCTTGAGATCGCAAGCTTTCCGATCGTGTGATGGCCAATCATGGCGGTCACAGGATCATAAACCTTACTCCGCCTCCCGGCATCTGAAACACCTTAAAGGGCCGGGCCGCATCAGCTCCAAGCGGTTAAATTCAAGTACTTTCGCAGTTTGTTTTTAAAAATACATTTAAGAATGTATTATTAAATATGAAGCTGCAATAATTTGTCTTTTACCACTACCTGGAATCCAGCTTTAGCTTTAGGCTGGGCTCACATTAGAGCACGGAGTGGCTTACAGCAGGGGTTCGGTGTGTCTCCATTCACCTGTTCAGGTTCGATTTCAGCACAAATTTTTGGCTGAATTCAGGCCTGAAACGGACCAAAAGATGCACAGGACTCGCTCTGGAGATGTGTGAACCGGTTCCATAGAGAGCCGGTCACAAACTCCTTGTATGCGAATTGGGTGCGGAGAAATGCACATCCAATTCGCAATAGTGTGAACCCAGCCTTAACGTTTTGGATGGAGTAGCAAAGAATTACCTGAAGAAGGGGCGTGTCCCCGAAACATGTAGTGTCTCCAGTCGGCGATGTGCGACTCTCTTTGATCCCTTGGCATTGGCAGTTCCTAACTGGCCCCAGCAGCAGGGATTGCCCATACTCTTCGGATTCCCTTGGCTGACTTTTGCCAGGCTGTGACATCACTTCCCGGCTTCGTACACAGTGGGAACGTCCGCTGTATACTGGCCCCAACAGTTCCTGTGCCTGCAGTTTGGTTCCCCCTTTATTGGACCCCTGGCCTTATGGTCCTGGACGGGACCCCCCACCAGCGGTGCTCCTGTGTTCTTTGTCCAACGGCTTTGTGCTGGGTTTCCCTAAGCCTCTGTGTCATCCATGCGGCTCCAGCCTCCAGGTACTGTCAGTTTTTTAATCCAAGTTTCTGCATGACCATCATTTGACTGCTGTATGCCTTGGTGAACATTTTATAATTTTTTTTAACAATAATAAAAAGTTTTTACTTTGCCTCCGAGGGTCCTCTTTATGTCTGCTGATCAGTGCTGTTCACCCCTTTGATTATAGCAATGAATTACCACCTCTGCAGGGTTAACTTTAACTTTGCAAGTTATTCCTGTAATTTCCCACCATCCCAAGTCCCAGGGCAGAAACAAAAACCTGACACCCCTACTCTACCTAAAAAGAGGCTCGTATTTCTGTCTGTGTCACCATTGGAGAGATTATTCTCACTTCCTACCTCATTAATGCAATGGAGGTTCTAACCCTTCTCCTTTCCTATACAAAAATTAAAGAAAGTACTTTACTGTAGAAAAAAAACACATAATAATAGACAATACTATAGTTTAAACTATTTAAAGCATAACATAAAGTAATTGATCAATTGTCCGGATATACATATGTCATTTACACATTTTACCATAACACAACTGTTTGTTAAGCATACAATATAATTAAAAATGGTGTCAGTTCAGATAATTAAACAAAATTACTGAACAAAAACAAGACAGCATCTGAATACCATTTATTCTGTTGTCATCAGGTGAATAAACACAATTAGAATAGTTTGAAATGTGCATGTATAAACATGTCCAAAGTAGCCATTTGAGCAGGTAATTACTAGCACAAATGATTTTCCAGCGATTGGAAGTATTCCATTCTTCTGCAAACTGCATTATGGATATAATTAAAAATAAATGAATTTGGATTTTCAAGTAACACTGCTAATTGTATAATTCCTTGAATGTTTTGCTCCCCAGATAGAAACATGGCATCATGTTTTGATTTAATATTTGCATTACTTTTCTAGAAAATGCAGTTAGTGAATGAATACACAGAAATGTAATAGACCTTGTCAGACTGGTGCTTTTTTGTGTTGTGTCTGGCTTAATTATAAGAGCAATATTTAAAATGTATCAATTATTGTCATGTTTGTTATATAATCCACCTGTTTTCAGGAGTCCTGGAGATGACTATCCATTGAAATCTTAAACTTAATATTTCAATACCCCTCTCATGTGGTATGCACATGTAAAGGAAGGCCACATCAGCAGTGGCCATGATGTAATTTCCCTGTACATCCAAACCTTCCAATAGTCTGATCCTTGACTTACAGCACCAGTAAGGATAAGATCAATTTCTTAGATTTAGAAATCCGAATCAAAAATAGATGGTTTGAATTTCAAACATTCTTCAAACCAACCGATAGAAATTTCTTCATTCCAACTGTTAGTTGCCATCATCCATCATGGCTCCGGTCCGCCCCACGCAGTCAGTTTCTAAGACTACGTATAAACTGTACAGATGTGGAGACTTTTAAAGGACAGGCCAATATACTAAAAACTAGATTATTAGACAAGGGTTACGACCCTAAAGAGGTAGATTGTGAACTTCTACGTACAACAGAGGTTAACAGAGAGTCTTTATTGGCTATCAAATCCAAGCGGGATTATGATAATAGTTTTAAGTGGGCTATGATGACCTTGTTTTCCACCCAGTATCGTAAGATTAAGGCCATTTTTTCCAAATACTGGAACAGTCTCAAGAATGACTGCATTCTTGGCTAAAGTTGTTTTCAGAGGAGTCTCTACTCTACAGAGCAGAATAGCTCCTAACATTATCAATCACCCTGCACGTCAGTCTTTTTTCCATGAACTGACTGGTTTTTCCTCCTGCAGAAAATGCGTTGTGTGCCAACACAACTCAGGAGTGGGACGTAGGACAGTTGATTTTACATCCTCTGTCACCAATAAACCATATTCCATCAGATGGTTCTGTACCTGTACCACCCAGTATGTAGTTTATTTGATCACCTGCCCTTGCGGGAAACAATATGTAGGTCGCACTATTCGCACTTTTTCCATTCGAGTCGCCGAACACATTTCCCTGATCAAAAGTGAAGATACAAAACATACTGTACCTAGGCACTACAAATTACATCATAACCGCAATCCTAAAGGAACCACATTTTTGGTGATAGACAGGTATATCCCTCCTTGGAGGGGAGGGGCTAACACCAGAGGAGTCTCACAATTAGAGACCTATGAGCTGCAATCCTACTCGCCGTTTGGCCTGAAAGTGTAGTGGGATATCAACTTTTTTATTAGTAAAGCTTAAGAACCTCCGTATTTATTTTCACCAATGACCATTTTTTTCTTTCTCTCTTTTTTTGTTAGTTATAACATTACTTGATATGTACATATGATCCCACATGAGAGTCCACTCCATGGGTGTTTAGAGTTACACTATATCAGTTTTGTCATTTCATTATTTCAATTCCAATTTCAATGTAATCTTTATTTTAGCATAGACCTTGGTTAATATATCTTTAATAATTTTTGGCTAATTTATTTATAGACACCTTTATTGGATACATCAATTTGTACCCAATGAGCTGTCTGTACATTTTTTGATCTAGTTGACTGTGTATCCCCATTGGGTTAATCTTTATACTACATATGTTATATTTCATTCTACTCATTTCATTTCTTATGACCCTGAGCATGTGACATTAATGTGCCATATTTTCCCTTTTTTTCATTATTTTACTTGATTTTATTTTTTATTACTGCGTTGTGAATTGTATGTTCACTTGGCCGCTGAGGCGCATAACCTCAGGACTTCCTGTTATTGCGCCGCGATGCGCACGCCCATCTGGCTGCTGAGGCGCGTGACATCATTGCGCTATCAAGCTTTCCGACGCGCCATTAACGCTATGTGGCTGAGATCGTAGCGCGGAATGCACACAGATGCGCCATTTTTCCACTCCTAGTGTCACACTTGGAAGTGGTTTGGAACGCACTCTATATGGTTGTGTCCGAGGCGTGAAACGCACGCTGGTGCTCTATTTTACTAAACCGGAAGTACACACTATACACGCTGCAAACGCACAGGGTTTTGGCTCTCATGATGCGGGTCATATCTTCTATAAATTTGTGGAGAGGCAGGAGTGGAGGGACACCCCAGATGATGTCCTTGGAGACGAAATGCATCGGAAAAATCTCCACTGCTGCAATTTGATTTTATACAAGCGCTGTTTTTATCTGCAAAAATGTGAGTTTTCCTACTTTCATAAAAATTTACCATTTTTTACTCAACGGAATTACACTATGTGGCCCCCCTTTGTTTTTTCTCCTCTAACCATTCCCAATACATCTATGGACCTCTAAGTATTGTCCTGCATGAGATACATCTGTTTATACATCTCCACCTTGATGAAAATCTGGAGTCTCTGTTCCAGGCTATTGACAGTCCCAGTGTCCATCTCTGTTGGTTGTATCACAACACAAGCCTGTTTGACACGCAGAATATATGTTCTTGCATGTTCAAACATTCCGGTAAGCCTCCTTTTCATACGGTGGTGGTTCTTCTCATTTTTACTACACATCCCGGTCTTCTGAAGGGACATTTACATTGAAGTTTCTCACAAGGGAGTTCTGTGCTTGTTCATATGAAGTCTTGAACGATTTTTGTTGAATGGTATCAGTTTTCCTTGTGTGGACATTCATCATTTATATTTACTTATATTCATATACGCATTTATGTTTTTGTATATTTGAGTGTTATTTGGGCTCACTGCCCTTATTTTGGTTTTTGTGTCACATTATCTCTTAGCGCTACACTATTTGTTTTTGCCTATTTTGCCATTTATCCAATTTGGTGTATTAGCTGCTATCTTTAAGGGCAGCGCTGAATTATTTGCTACACTTTATGTTTCACTTGCTATTGGATCTGAAACCAATGTGCACAAACATAAAGGGCATTTATTTTCTTTACATTTTTATTATTTTACAGTTTCTATAATTTTTAATAAAATGCAATCCATTGTCACATCTGTTTTAAATGCAGCAGAGCTGGGATGTTGCATGTAGTGTAAAACCTGTAGACAAATGACCCATGCCACTTTTATCATGAGGACCCAATCCTTTCATAACACCTAACTTCTCAATTTATGAATAAACAAATCTTTCAAGAATGTAACCAAAGCATCAGAAATGAAATGGTTGGTACATTTGGGTTGGTAAATGGTGGTGGTATATGGCGTGAGGAAGAAGGCATTAGGTGGTAGTGCAGTAAAACCTTGGATTGCGAGTAACCTGGTCTGTTTTGAAGGATTACAAAATGTAATTTTTTTTTTTAACTTAATATAGGAGCAACGTCTTGCAATACAAGTAGCATCGAGCAGCGGCATATAAGGGTAGTATGATCACAGTTTTAATGTAAAAAAAGTGGAATGACCCTCTCAATGTTAAAAAACAATATCCAGCCACTGGTGCTCATCCATGTAAAGCCACTGGTGTATACGTGGCCAGAGGTCCTGGGGTGCTGGTGGCTCCCAGTGCTTTTTGGAGAATTCGGAGACACTCAGACACTCACAGCCACGTGGGCGGGTGTAGCATGCATTCAGAGCATCCGAAAGTGACATCAACAGTTCCCCAGTGTCTCCAGAAAGCGCTGGGAGTCCCCAGCACCCCTGAACCCTTGGTTACATTGGTTACGTATATACCAATGGCTTTACACGGGTGAGCATCAGACTCCTTAATGCTGTATATTGTTTTTAACATTGTAAGTGTCATTCCACTTTTTTACATTAAAACTGTGATCATACTACAGTACACTTAGATGGCGCTTCTCTTTTTGTTCTTTGTGTCACTTGATTTGGACTTTTCAAAAGAAACAACACCCAGCTGGAGTGCGCCAAGTTTTTTTGTGCCTCTAAGTGTAGCACTATGGTTACAAATGGTTGCGGATCGAATCATCTGAGTTTCCATTATTTCTTATGGGGAAATTCGCTTTTATACATGAGTGCTTTGGATTACAAGCATGTTTTTTGGAACAAATTATGCTCGCAATCCAAGGTTTTACTGTATTTGGCTTTCTGTCAGGAGGGAAAACATTTATTCAGTTTTGAATTACAATTAAATTATTAAAGAAAAATGGTGAATAATATTAATAATAATGAAAAAAATAATGAAGCATTGCATTTATTTGTGGTAAAAAGACAATTTTTTTTTTTATATACAGTTAACAAGTATCCACACAAGTTTCTGTTTTTTATGTTATGCCCCCCCCCCCCCCCACACTTAATGGACACATTTCTCCCATTTCTCAAAAAAGACAGAAGTTCTCACCTGCCAAAACTGCTGCTACTCGGTGTCTATCTGCAGAGCAAGATTCTCTGGCTTTCCCCATGTTTTGAAGACTTTTAGAGCTTCCTGTGCTGATAGATGACTTCTATTAAAAGCAATTGCTGGAGAAATGTATTTATTTATTAAAGACCAGGGACGTGCAGTGAGGTCAGTGGCAGGTGAGCCACTGGCTAGTATCAGAGTCAGATACACACAGGTTACATATGTCACAAATGTTAGAGAGAGAGAGCAATAATTCTAGCACTAGACCTCCTCTGTAACTCTCATGTAACCTGTAAACATTTCTAAAGCGTCATCTATGGAGATTTTTAAGTACTGAAGTTTGGCGCCATTCCACAAGTGTGCTCAATTTTAAAGTGTGACATGTTGGGTATCTATTTACTTTACAACATCACCTTTCACATTATACAAAAAAATTGGGCCTAACTTCAGTTTTTTTTTTTATTTGTGAAACCATTTCTTTAAAAAAAAAAACGTGTTTGACAAATTGCTGTGCAAATACCGTGTGACATAAAAATTTGAAAAGTAAGCAACAACCACCATTTTATTCCCTAGGGGGTATCTTCTAAAATGATATATACAATGTTTGGGGGTTCTGAGTATTTTTCTAGCAAAAAATTATGATTTTTTACATGTAGGAGAGAAGTGTCAGAATTGGCCTGGGTGGCAAGGGGTAATTACTATAAGTAAGTAATATACAAATAATTATTATATATTATATATTTTACTATATTTTCAAAAACTATACTCATGCAGGTGGCTTAATGGACAAATTACTGAAGTTTGAAGTTATAACCTCAAATCAGTAATTTCACAGTAAAAAGATAAATAATACATTATTATCTTATTATTATTATTATTATACGAGATTTATATAGCGCCAACAGTTTACTCAGCGCTTTACAATGTATAAGGGGGACAACACAATTACAGTACAGTTCAATACAAAAAGGTACAGGAGGGCCCTGCTCGTAGAGCTTACATTCTAAAGGGAGGGGTAGCATAATGTTATTTAGCTTGTTTAAAAGAGTACCTTTCAACAGCAGCAGATCCTCCCTCTTAACTGTGTGAGAAAAACATGGGATTATGTGTTAACTTATACCCATAAACATATGGGCTGGAAGGGAGCATGTCTTTTAGACACATGCCCCCTTCTATGACACGGCAGTGAGAGGACAGCCTCCACTGCAGCATTTTTATTGGACAGCTTGTTCCAATGGTGCTTTACCATTGGTCCAAGGCTCCAAGCTGTCCATTGAGTTCAGTGCTTCTGACAAGAAATCAGAGGCACTGTGAACTCATCCGCTCAGTCTGCTGCAAACAGAGTGTGCCAGCTTGTATTTAAACTGGCTGCTCTGTATTTAGCTTCTGACAGGCTGCGCAAGGAGCCCCATATCTCCAGAGCCATAGCTGATAGGAGCCCCTAATTTTGACCAGCAGTGGGGTAGGACTTCAGCTACCTACCCCGGGTCACTGAGCTATGACTCTCAAAGCTCGATCCTTCTTTTCTTTTTTTTTTTCTTTTCGGTACATTCACATCAGTCCTTGCTCCTCAAGGAGCTTACAATCTGGGATCCCTATGACCACTTCATATTCGTTTAGACCTTATAGATTTATAGTATACAAAATGTTTCATGGAAGTTAAGAAGAAAAGAAAAAATGCAGTCAGAATCACTAAAACATAAGGTACTTATGAGTGATCTCTTTAAGTCTTCTGTTCTCTTATTAAAAAAATGAGCACCAACTGTACATTTGTATTTGTGTTTTGATGAATTAATTCCACCTCTCATCAAAATTATCGGTTAATTTTATCAGCTTCACAGCATTTTTACGGACAAGTCATGACTATTGACACATTTCTCATACAGTAATAACTTGGTAATCATCACTGCAGTTAATTGCTAACATATTTTGCATAAACATATACATTGGTAGTTTTCAATAGAAAATAAGCTTTAGTATAGAACATGTTTACTATCTTAGTATATCTAGGATTAATTCTAATATTTAATTCTGAAAATATTTTTGGCTGTAATTCTGTGGATCAGCATACTATTTCTTTCACAATTACAGCAGTTTGTGCTTGTACTGATTAGCAAAATCGTGTTTATGACTCTTTGATGATTTTTAAAGACTTAGAAACAGTAATTAATTTTTAATTCTGATCTCTACTCTTTCCTTTAAATATGCTAAATTATTTAAAAGTATTTTTTTTCCCTGGAACTGAAGTTATTTCTTTTGGAGCATGCTCTTATACTTTTCATACATATTTTTAAAGTTAACAGACTAATTATAAGAATACTATTTTTTTTTTATCTGCACATGAAAAGTTTTAAAGTTGTTGTTTCACCAAAACAAATGACTGAAGTTAAATCTTTGTCTGATGAAACTTTAACTTTCTTTAGTTAAACTTTTTTCTTATTATGTATTGTCTTTTAGAAATATTGTGGAGATACATTAATACAGTGGCATTATGTGCACAGATGATCTGCGAATATATTTTAAATTAAAAAAGAAACTAAAAGCATGGCTAGATCTAAAAGTTCAATTTCTTCTAAATTTGTTTGCAGATTTATTTTATTATTCTTTATTTATTACAGGTATTTATATTTCCATCCCATTGTATTCTAATCAGTCATTATTTACATATTACACGTAAGTCCTTCATTTACATATTACATACGTTATTTAAACCTTTTTGTCTTTCTAATTACAGGTACTTTAATAATACATACTAGCTGAAATGTATATATGATTGGAAAAATATCTCTTCATATAAAAATTTAATTTCATTAAAAATAATCTATCATACAATTATTTTAGAAATATTTATACAATGGGATGCACACTAAATCCATAACCTTGCTTAGTGCATCCACTTAGACTATAAATTAGAGATACATTTGGTTCATTTAATTGGAACCCTGTTTATACGCCTACAGTTTTTCTTGTGATAGTTTCATCAGATATGCTTTTTTACTAATTATAAGGTTGATCTACAAACTACCTTTTTTCTTTTTCCTTTTCTTTCCTGTATTTATCTAGGTGTATTGACTTATATAATGGATGGCTTAATCACACAGATGGTTTGTTTTAAATGTAACACATTGTAAAATAGAAATACGTCAAGATTTGGAATATTGGCTTTTAGGAAATGTTACATAAGTAAATGTGCAGATAATTCAGAACCCAATATGTGCAGTAAAACATGTGAAGCAGTACTTATCTCAGAGAAGATCTTTAAAACAAAAATGCGGAAGCATATAAAGTACACTACTGGGGACCAGTGCTGTGGATAGAAGTTGCCAGGGAAGAGGGGCAGTACAGTAAGATCTCCCTATGCTGCGTATACACGGCCAGACTTCCCAACAGACAAAGTCTGATGGGAGCCTTTGGTCGGACATTCCGACTGTGTACATGCTCCATCTGACTTTTTCTGTTGGCATTTTCGACGGACTTAGATATAGAACATGTTCTAATGCCATGTACACACGAGCGGACTTGCCAATGGACTAAACTCCGTCGGCATTTCAGATGGAAAGATTTAGAACATGTTCTATATCTGAGTCCGTCAGAAATGCCGACAAAAAAGTCAGATGGGGCATACACACGGTCGGAATGTCCGACCAAAAGCTCCCATCTGGCTTTTTCTGTCGGGAAGTCCGGCCATGTCTACGCGGCATTAATCTTTCCGTTGGAAATGCTTAGTGTAAATCTCTCAGCACTTTGCCATGCCTGGGGAGCGACACATTCTATGTACTGTAACTTTGTAACTGTCATACAAATAAATGGTTTTATGTGGCTGTACTCTTGAATGCACCTGTGCTTCTTTGCATTGGTGTTTACCTACGTATGTGCATCTGAAATATTTCCTGAATCCAAAATTTTCACATTTGGGAAATATGCCCAATGCACATGCTCGGGTAAATGCCAATGCAAAGAAGCACCAGTGTTTACAAGAGCACAATTGCGCACAGCTATTCACTTTTATGGCAGGCTGTATAAAGCACATTTAGTTCCCTGGGTGTGTGAAAGCATTGGGAGATTAATGCTAGACTTAAAAATGCCTAAAATAGTCTATTTGCATATACCCCTAACTTTGATGGTCCAGCTAACTTCGGTAGTACACAGTCCTTTTCAGCATCAACTGATTTTTTTTTGGTGTAAATACCACAGTAAGCAAGGCTTGAACATTGTGGTTTAATTGTCAATAAAAATGAAGTAATATTAATAATAACCTAAATATTTTTGCACACTATTACTTTACCAGCTTAAAGCTGAAGTTTAATCACAATTTTTGTAAGCAGAGGAGAAATGCAACATGCTAATTATACCGAAGTCAATTGATGGATCGACTTGGGTATGATCACCCTGCTTAAATATGGATGAAATCTTGGCTGGTCCCTGCTAAACAGGCTACATTTCGATTAATTTATTGCCGGCTTTATTTATCTAACCAAATAAAATTGTTCCTATCCTGACACCTAATGATGGAGTTAAATATCTCACTGCTTGAGGTATACCAGTGACCCCTACTTCTTTGCAAAAGAAAACATCAGGATCTGCATGTCTCACTCGTGACTGAGCAGAACTCCCCAAAACTTGAATTGTCTGCTGTGTGTTCTGTCTTTTTTTCCTGAAAGACAAAGCTATGCACACTTGTTTGGTTTCTTATTGTCCTCTACTTTGATTGTTATATCTCAGTTTTTCCATAGCTGTTGATTGACTTAACCGTTACTATAGACATTCTTCCCTTTGGAGAGAAGCACTAAAACTACTTTGTGACATAGTGGGGTTGATTTAGTAAAACTGGAGAGTGCAAAATCTGGTGCAGCTGTGCATGGTAGCCAATCAGCTTCTAACTTCAGCTTATTCAATTAAGCTTTGACAATCAAACCTGGAAGCTGATTGGTTTCTATGCAGAGCAGCACCAAATTTTGCACTCTTCGGTTTTAGTAAATCAACCCCACTGTGTCCAAGAAACTCACTTTAATAGCACTAACCCACCACTGAATAAGGATTCCAGCTTCAATCACTATCTTTTTGCAAACTCTGACAAAATATCTAAAGGGGGCATGGTAACAGTTAAAAACGTGGTAGACTTTTGTCTTCACTCTTTCTTCTCTGATCCTTCTGGCAGATTTATTATTTTAGAAGCAATGGTTGACAATAATTTGCTGACCCTGGTCAGCTTATACATTCCCAATGTACCGTACATCAAAAATCCTTCTTCTCTTTCCAAACCAACCCTATTGATGGTATTTATGATTTTCTGCTATGGAACATGCATAAAGCTTATTTGAGAGGAATACTTATTAAACCAGGTGCCTATAAAAAAAAGAGGAAATACAGAGAAATCTCAGATATCCTTTCCCAAATCTGACTTCATACTCAAAAAATGTAAGTTCACATTCCATACGTAAGCTAATAGGGCAAAACAGTTTAAGCAACAACAATTAAAAACTAAAATGTATTTTTTTATCTGATCCACTGACAGGACAACTTATAGATCCTTTAGCTATAGCTAATTCATTTAACAAATACTATGCAGCCCTTCTCAACTTAGAAGACTCTCCAGACTTTGTTCTACCCACTGATATGCGAATCAATGGCTTTTTAGATTCAGTTAATCTCTCTAAACTTTCTCAGACTGAAAATCAGCCCGTATTAGCCGGTTCAACAGAAACCAGACGATATTTGGTCAGTGTGTACAGCAGCCTGTATGACAAAAGCCAGTCTAATGACCAGCTTCTGTGAAAGGGACATGCTGGAAAACCAGCATCGGATCAGTGCTTGCAGCCAATGGCTGTAAGAGATAATCAGTGTGTTTTGGTGGGGGGGGGGGGGGGC
The DNA here is from genome assembly GCA_037952925.1 of Lithobates clamitans. Taxonomy (NCBI): domain Eukaryota; kingdom Metazoa; phylum Chordata; class Amphibia; order Anura; family Ranidae; genus Lithobates; species Lithobates clamitans. Next base: position 2,430,320 of record JBBGZY010000424.1, read on the forward strand.
GCGCAGTCCCTCTGTCAGAACACAAAGGCACAGCAGGGTAGATTGCCACACTGACATCACTTAGCCTGCCGGGGTTAAAAAAACAAAACAAAAACTTATAGTGTACCAGGCTTAAATGTCTGAAACTTTTACTATCACTGAAGTAGAAAAGGTAATTCACACACTTTATGAATATTCTTTCCCCCGTCTATGCAACATAGCAAACCAAGTGGTTAAAAGAAATAGGAAATCAAAAGGAATACCTTGAAGCACTTATTATCACAGTTCCAAAACCAGGTAAACCTCCTACTGGGAACATAAGATAGGGCTTTATGCGAATGATATATTGATTGCTAAATTCTCCACCTGTTTTACACACAGGTTCTTTAGCTTACTTTCACTGGATAAAATAAACGAGTCCTCTATGCTGCCTATTAACATCTCATTTAAATTACTAAATCTCATGGATTTCCCCTTTCTAATAGCCACACTCTTCTCAAATAACCTTTCTAGGTATAAAATGAATGTCACCAGGCTGTAACATTTTAACTACAGCTAATTACCCTGCCCTGGTAATTGAAGTCTCAAATCTATGTAAGGAAATATCCCACACCACAGCGTTGTGGGCGAATCATCCTAGATAAAATGTTCTACCTGTTCTGAAATATTTCCATTTCAATGTTATCCTCCTTCCTTTTAAGTCTTCAAAAACTTGTAGACAATTTCATCTAAGTACATAAAAAGGCATGGGTCAATAATCATTCTCCTTATGCTCTTACATTAAGAACAGGTATGGGAGCTCCAGATCTACACTCTTATTAGAGGGCATCAATCTTGGACCAAATTCAACACTGGTGAACACCTCTAGAAATAAGTGATGGGTGAAAATTAAATGACAAGTTTTCTTTTCAAATCTCAGAGCTTTCCTTGGAGCTGTGCCATTGGGGTTGATTTACTAAAGGCAAAACGACTGCACTTTTCAAAGTGCAGTTGCACTTGCTTCAACCTCTGACCCAGTCTCAATTCTTTTTGCAGATTTTAACAGGTTTTCTTCTAAGATTGCCCTGTATTTGGCTCCATCCATCTTCCCATCAACTCTGACCAGCTTCCCTGTCCCTGCTGAAGAAAATAATCCCCACAACATGATGCTGCAACCATAATGTTTCACGGTGGGGATGGTGTGTTCAGGGGAATGCACAGTTTTCTGCCACACATGGTATTTTGCTTTTAGGCTAAAAAGTTAAATTTTGGCCTCATGTGACCAGAGCACCTTCTTCCACATGTTTAAGAAGAATAGGTTGCACACCACAGTATGTGATCCAAAATCCTTTATTGGGACATCCCAGAGTGACACCACAGGACCAGAGTACCTGGTAGACGCGTTTCACACTACAATTAGTGCTTAGTCATTACACATTACACATAGTGTTTTTCTTCTAGTCCAAAAAAGTTTCATTTTGGTCTCATCTGACCTGAGCACCTTCTTCCACATGTTTGCTGTGTCCCCACATGGCTTCTTGCAAACTGCAACTTCTTATGGGTTTCTTTCAAAATGGCTTTCTTCTTGCCACTCCTCCAGATTTGTGGACAGATTCTCCCACCTGAGCTGTGGATCTCTGCAGCTCCTCCAGAGTTACCATGGGCCTCTTGTCTGCTTCTCTGATTATGCTCTCCTTGCCTGGCCTATCAGTTTGGGTGGATGGCCATGTCTTGGTAGGTTTGCAGTTGTACCATACACTTTCCATTTTCCAGATGATGGATTGAACAGTGCTCTATGAGATTTTCAAAGCTTGGGGTATTTTTTTATAACCTAACCCTACTTTAAACTTCTCCACAACTTTATCCCTGACCTGTCTGGTGTGTTCCTTGGCCTTCATGATGCTATTTGTTCACTAAGGTTCTCTAACAAGTCTCTGAGGGCTTCACGGAACAGCTGTATTTATAATGAGATTAAATTACACACAGGTGGACTCTTTTTACAATTTAGTTGACTTCTGAAGGCAATTGGTTCCACTAGACTTTAATTAGGGGTATCAGAGTAAAGGGGGCTGAATACAAATACATGCCACACTTTTTAGATATTTTTTTGTAAAACATTTTGAAAACTTTTTATCATTTTTCTTCCACTTCACAATAATGTGGAACTTTGTGTTGGTCTTTCACAGAAAACCCCAATAAAATACATTTACATTTTTTGGGTGTAACATGACAAAATTTGGAAAATTTCAAAGGGTATGAATACTTTTTAAGGCACTGTATAATATTAATAATAAAGATTTGTGCAAGTATCCGAGAATTTAATGGTGCACGCAACCTGTGGTGCAGACAATCAAGCTTAGTATGTAGGAGGATCGCAGCTCCTCCACCTGTCACAGGAGGTGGCCTGCGTTCCACAATGGTTCCACCCAGACTTCAGCGGGCACCATTTAATGTAAGTGCACTGTTTGTTTTATTACTTATTTGAATAAAAAGTCTTATGGTTTTATGTGATGGGTCTCTTTCTGTCTTCTCCTTTCCATCTTGTGAGTGGAGCTCTGTGGGTCTAGGGGAGCGGAGGATTGTACCTTATTATTTGATTGAGCCTGTTTGACCTTTGTTCTGGTGGTTTTATGCTGTCCAGGGAGTTTGCCAGGGTTTCCTAACACTTTCTCACAATGGATGGAGCACCAGTGAACTTTCTATTCTAGTTTTGTCACCATTTGGAAGCACATTGTTTGAACACTTAATTTATTTTATAAGTGTAACACTTTTTGTGGATGGTGGAATGGACACCATGCTTCAATCAATTGTATTTGGACTGTTTTATTTCATATTTTCTCACATTGTTTCTACATGTTTAATTCTTTATAATATCAGTATTATTTTAGTCATATTCACACCATAGTATATACGATTAGTGCTACCTTATTTAAAGATTAATAGTTATTAAAAAAGGGTAGGGGTAAATATCCCACACTCTGAACGTGGAACTCTGGCCGGTTTGTAGGGGGACAAATAGAGCAACATTCAGCCAGCTATTACACACAGAAAATAAAAAAAATTGTAAATAAATAATACATCAATGAATGTTTACATTCTACAGGAACATCAAATCTACCGAACCAAAAATGTAGACTACCACTGCATGGAATCATCTAGTCTACAAGGGAGTGATGTTCATACTATAAATTGGAGTTGGGAGGCCAAAGAATGTACAATAAAATGTAAGACCATGTATAATGAGCCCCACCATATATATTATCCTCCAGAATCAATAATATAGACAAGCAGATCACATCTTACCCTATTTTTGAAAAACAGGACCCTCCAATCCAATAAAAAAGTGTTACCCCTTTGATTTGGTTCCCAACAAGTCCATAGCACCTTAAAAATTAGAACTATAAAACAACACTAATAAGAAATAAATCCCCAACTGCAATTTACTATCCAAAGAATACCAGAGCAAGAGAAAATTACTAATATACTTTATACCCCTGATATACCATTTGGCCCAACAGGTTATCCTGTATGAGTATAAAAAGAAATGACCAAGAACTATATAGATAGTTTTGTGGACTCACAATAACACACAAACCAAAAATATATAAGGGTGTTCCCATATAGAAACCAAACTTGCTAGTTTGAAGGATATGCAAAAAGGGTGCCACGTGCTAGAAGAAGATGGCACCTTGGCATTCTTGGGTCACCCATCTCCCTCATATATATGGCCAGTTTGAAGCCCTCCCAATGACTCCAGCCCACCTACCAGGTATACCTGGCATATACTGGGGCCACTCCCTCAGATAGCAACATCACATCTGGTCAAGAAACTGGAAGTGATGTTGTGAATGATGATGCCACATCCGGTCCGCAAAGCAGAGCAACATTACGCATGTTATTCTTCTCAGCTTTGGATGAAAATGGAGATTGCGCTGACCAATCCACGTGCCACCAGTCCAGGAAGGAGGATAGTTTCAAACACTCAATCGCAACATGCATAAAAATATAACCAAGTGCCCAACAGTACCATCCTGTTTCAATACAATATAAAACAAAACAAACCTAATTCAAATATAGCCAAAATGAATACACATATCAAGCACTACCATGTACAAAGAAAAAGCCCACTTTTTATATAAATTGTCATATGGGCCATAAAAGGTTATCTGGGGTAAACAAACTGGAAATCAGAGATCCAGGCAACATGGCAAGTGTTCCATGACAGAGAGCAAAAACATAACCAAAACAAAACCAAAGCAAACCAAACTGAAACTAAGAAGAAAAACAAACACAAAAGCAAAAAACATAAACATTACATTTGTTTACCTCCTAAACTTCAACTTCCCCTCCACCAAAGTGGGGCTCACAATGTAGCACATCAAAAAAAAAAAGAAAAAACAATAACAAAAAAGCATTATACACAAAATGTAAAAAATTCAAAGTATAATCCACATTGTTGGGGGTACACAAAAATCTATGATCTAATCTAATGTACCAGCAATGTGGAATGGGTTGACTGTTCAATATGGGGGGGGGGGGGGCATTTAGAGAGATCCCCTCCCCAAGCCCATATTAGAAAAAGGAAGCAAAACATAATTGTTCATTAAGATTGGGCCCTCAAATTCTATATCCATCTGCATTTGTTTTGTGGATTTCTTTTTCATCAAAATTACCATCATGAGAGTGGGAATATATCCTAATTGAAACCACAAACTGGTCATTCCTATGTTTGACCCTTTGAACAGGGTTCTCTGCTTGCTACCATAAACGATCCCATGGACTGCTTTTGGGTCTATAAATTACATGTGCCTACTGTAGCCTCACCTTAAAAAATTATCATGAAGCTTCAAAGCCACAGTTTCTAAGACGACAGGATACGTACAATTTCTCCTGAAGTATTGTCCAACTGGTATTCCATTAATAAAATGTTGTGGATGTGCACTGTCTGAGAGCAAAAAGAATTACTAGCTATAGGCTTCAGATGTAGCTTCATGGAGATCTTGTTGCCTATGTCTCTATAGCTCATTAAATCCAAAAAAGAAATGGTGTCACTATTATAAGATAGCACTAGCCAGCTTAATTACTGTAAAAACCTTGGTGGTGTCAAATTCTGGATAACAATGTCTCAGTTCCAGACACTCCTGCACAAGAGGATTGTATCAATTGATCCAATGCCCTCAATTCCTGCATTAACCTGTAAGCCTTTTCCCAGGTTTTTATTGGCAGGATGGGCATGTTCCCTTCTGACCAACAGTAAATAGGTATTCTCTTAAACATAAATGTCTGTAGGAAGGATTTAACTACCCACCTTCTGTTGTCTAGAGAGTCCAGTTTTCAGAGTCATCTTTGCATACTGTATGGGAGTCCTTTATTAACCCTATGTCAGTGCTGCCTGGGGCACTAAATTCCATGACAAATAAAGTGACAGCTGACTGGGAGAAATCCATGAATTTCTCTGCATATTTCAGGGGAACCTCTAGCCACATACCTTCCAGCCTGCAGATAATGTGACAATTTAATTTGCAGAGGAGAAGTTTTCCTAACAAATTTCATAGAACTTTGTCACCTAAAAGAAATTCTGCTCAAGTGCTTCAGGAGCCAGTTTGTACTGGCAACATTTCTGTCTCTGGGAGTAATGTCACTTTGCCATCCAAAACTACCCTGGGGGCCTATATTGAGAATTTAAACTATTTGCACTGCCCCGGTATCCATCAGACAGGAGAAAGGTAATTCATTTAAAAAATCTCAAGAGCCAGTTCATCTTTTTTTTGTCCAGAAAGGGGAAGTACAGATATAGCAATGCTAGTTAATACTAGTTAATTTATATCATTAGGTTCTACGCTTTTATTCAAAATTACTGTCTGCCTGTGATTTTTATTTGATTGAGTACAGGCTTCTGTACATTCACCTACCTTGTTTTGAATGTAATATGGACACTGTGCTGTGGTGAAACCCATTGCTTACGTGGTGAAGGCAATAATGCACTCTTGGAGGAGGTCCCATATTTCTTCCAAATTAAATATCTAGTAGTAATATTTCTATAATGCATGTGCACACAAACTAAAAGCAGGTAATCAACGATCGTCACTCAGGGCCAATAATATGGAGTAAGGTTCACACTACTTCTCGCAAATGGAAGTGCCGCCTACTTTTGGGTTAACTGACTGTATAGAGATTGAGTTTATTTGAAGGCATGAACCAATGAACAGTAATTCACAGGGCAAAAGTTAGTCTAATATGTATCTGTAGTGCTCACTGCATTGCAGATACCTGGGATTGCTTACAAAAACACACCTATGGGTCATGCTACTGTTTGTCTGAGACAACCACAATGATAGAGCTTGAGCTGACCTCACTCTTGGCAACCAAATCAGTTAAACAACAAGTTTACAGAGAATTAGGCAAATTGTGTGGTGTTACTTTCAGAATATCTTCTCATCACAAACTCTGAAGATCAGGAGGAAAGTAGAGATGATAAGTAAAGTCCTAAATGTGGCCACTGAGTATTGCTCCCAATCCTCCAGGTCCAGTGGTTTACAAGGCAGGGACGCAACTGAGGTTTTAGATCATTTGCAATTCTCCACCAACTGATAAGAAGTACATCAACCTCTGCACATGGTGAGAAATTGTTCATTTCATTTTTGTTCATTTATTTTTTATTTAGAAGAGAAAAGTCACAAAGCAAATACTGAAAATAGGGAAATTAACAGGCTCATAGAAGTAACATAGCAAGTGCCAAGACCTAGTGTCTTCACATATTAAAACATTCATTTAAAGAGGTACTCCAGTCTTGTTAAATTTTTTTTTTGAGCAGCTGTGAATACTGTAGCTGCTAACTTTTAATAAAAAGACACTTACCAGCCAAGGTAGTCAGCGCTGTATTCACCTGGGCCTGTTCTTTGCCAGTCTCCGGGTCCCTGGCATTGCCATGTTGACTGTGCAAAGCTGGCTGTGACTTCTTGTTGGCTCATAGCCAGTTTCCTACTGCGCATGCGTGAGACACACTGCCCTTTCTGAATGGTCCCGTAGTCTCCTGGGACATGATGGCGGGGGGTGGAATTCTTCTCAGCTCAGCAAGGGCAGTAGGAGAACTAGGTACCCTCTCCCTGAAAACAAAAAACAATAAACAATGAGAAGAGAGGAGGGGGGGGGAAGAGGATAAGTGGAACTTCCTTTTTTTAGATGAGGTCCCACTTTAAGGATTTACACAGGTAACACAATAACAAGAGACATTAATTTCTGTTATTTGGGAACACCTTGTCAGCTTCTCCCTCCCTTAGCTTTGGACCACTTTTCAATAGATAGACCTGGAGCTTACAGAAGAGTTTTTTTTTACCATGTGGTTAAGAATTTCTGTACACTACAGCTGCTTGAAATATGCAAGCAACTACATAAACAAACATTGACAGGGTCAATATATTAGAAATCTCAGTAGTAGAAATCTCTCACTAGTAAAATTTTCAGTAGTAGAAATGACCTTTCAGTTACTGAAATATGTAGTTTACGATATCTCATTTATCATCTCATTACAACAGATCTGCAATATTCTACTAGCAGGTGGGGCCTTTACAAGCAAGCCAGTTTGCTTTTAAAATCTACATGTTACCAGTTTAAACTGTGCAATATTTGGATTGTAAATCACATTTATTGGAGCATTCTGTTAATAATTAGTGTTTGGAAGGTTGTAATGCTGAAAGAAAGAGCAATGTCAGCCAGAAATGTGTAAATCACATCTATAAAACATTACAGAACCGTTAGTTGTACATAGTAAGCTCTATGGTCCTGTTACAATGAATACTGTGGAAGCACATTACACACTAAAGGAGTTGATAATGTTCACTTAAAATATTGTGTGAATATTGATCTTGGTTATCCAGGTCATGAATATGGATGGGCGAACGGTTCGGCCTGAGCATAAGTTTGGGTCGAACATTCTTTGTTCTGTTTTTCGGCGAACAGCCGAACAAACAGGTTGTTCAACCTTTTGTTCAGTCCCCTGAACCGACCACAATGCATTGCGGCGCTGAACAGTGTATTGCAAGCCCTGATTGGCTGAAGCAGTGAAAGATTTAGCCAATCAGGGCACAAAGCACTGTCAGAGTCATGATTGGACACTGTCATCATGACTTTATCCAATCATGCTGTTCACCCTTGTATTATCTTCCCTCATGTTTTTTTGTTTGGCAGTATCTTTTCTATGCTAAATTTGGTAACATCATTTTAAGTTCCTTAACATGGAATTATATAACTATTTACAATCCATGCACTCCATGTACTCATTGGCACATATCAAATTTACTCCCTATGTAATGAGTTTTTACAATATTGTTTATACATTAAAGACCTTGAGCATTACAAGCTATACAAAACTTATACTCATTGGTTTACACTAAGTATACTCTTTTTGCATTGAGCCTTGAACAATATTGCTTATACATTTAGTACTTTGAACATATACCCCCTTTTCTTAAAGTTCCTTCTATATCAGTTTGTCCCTCAACCTTTTTCTAAGGCATTCTTAACGGATCCTTTTTATACTTATGGTACCTTAATTTTTTATTTTTAGGGGTGCCTCTCTCGACCCCAGTATATCGCTTTGGCTTATGCGCGCCCGGGTCGGGCGGGATGGGTGAACTGGTGCATCCTCCTGTGGAGATTGCTGCTTACTAACATCTAGCTTTTACCACCTAAGAACAGCACCTGTACCCACTATACTACAACTGCCCACCATTCCATCTTGCCTTTTCTTGTGGTCTTTTTTAAAAAGAATCTCCTTTTCAGAAGTAACCAATGAAACTCTTTCAGGTAGGTGATCAATTGATCATTTAAACCTTCAAACAGATATCCAGTGGTAGTTTTATTACAACATCTGATTCATGCACCATTTTTTCAATTAATCCAGATGAACCCCTCTTTTCAACTATGCCCCTGAAGAAGGACCCAAAAAATATTAAATACCCCAAAACGCGTCGGGCTTGAAAAGAGTCTCTCTGTTTACCTCATCATTGCTTACTGTTTGATGTTCATTATGTCTATTATGTATTACCATTATGTTACCTAGGATATCCACTTTGTTTTTAACAAATGTATTTCTTTACCAAATAAATATATTCTTTTATACTGTATAATAGTCTATACTCCTATATTTTTTCTACTTCTGTGCAAGTGCCGGGAAAGTCCACTTAGGGGAACCCGTTGTTTTATGTTACTGATTTATTGGATGTGGCACGGCTCTTTCCTCCCTCCTAGGCGAGTTGGTCGCCCTCTCTGTTATGCTTTATCCAATCATGGCTCATTCCCACCCCACAGTATAAAAATATTCTTTCAATGGCGGGCATTTTCAGTGTGATTTTGGTATGGAGGAGGCTCTGTTCAGTGCTATTAGTTAGTATGCTATACTGTGTTATTTTGCTTCAATTGTCAGCTTAGAATATTAGTTTAGTGTCTAGGGATAGTGTGAGTGTAGTGAGGAGGACCATCATACAGCTTTGCATAATGTGCAGATAGAGTAGGGACAGCTCAGATAGTTTCACTGTAGTGTAGTGAGACCGTGTCATTATTACATACATTAGTGTAGGGTAGGGACAGCTCAGATAGTTTCAGTGTAGTGACGGTTGAACACAGTCTATTTGATTGTGTTACTGCCAGTTTAACGCCATTCACTTTTGCGTGCCTTACTGCCAGTTTAACGCCATATAGTTCTGTGCGTCACTGTACGTTTGGTGCATTATATTGCAATATATTATAGTGTATCCGTGGAGTGTGTCTGTGTAGTGTGAGTACTCAGATTAGCATCTACATACAGATTTCAACTTCTTCTTTACATTTGCTTATAAGCACCGCCTCCTCCCTCCCAATAATGTCTGTGAAAAGGAGAGGCAGATATTCCCTTGGCACTGTAAGGGGGCCAGCAACAAATGTGTCCACAGGCAAAGGTGGACGTGGTGGTCAGTCCTCAGGCAGGGCATAATTTCCTCTGTTTACTGAGTTTGCCCATGCTATCCAGCCACAGCATGCAGAGGAGGTGGTGGACTGGCTTACTAAACCTTCCTCATCCTCCTCATCCTCTGTCACGGAAGTCCCCTGCAGTTGCCAGAATGAATAAACCTGCCTCCTTGTCCACATCTATTCCTGCCATAGCCCCAACATCAGCCATTGAGGAGTCAGCTGAGTTATTTGACCACAGCGTCAGCCACTTGCGCCTTGATGATGCCCAGCCATTACTGGATTCAGATGTTGGTTCTGAGGTTAAGGATGACAGGGACATGAGCCTAGAGAGGGGGAGGAACACTGGTAGACAAATTGGCATTTGTGTTCCCCAAGCCGCAGTGTTTTGCCAAGTTGTCTCCAGTGCTAATGATGAAATTGGAGGAGTTGGAGATGATGATGATGAGGTCACTGATGCGACTTGGGTGCCAGGTAGAGCAGAGGAGGAAACTGAAGGTAAGATGGCACAACTCCAAGGAGGCCAACATCAAGAAAGAGTGGAGAGCAGCCACCCTATTCCATCACATTCTGCAGCTGTTATCTCCCGGCCCACTCCCCAAAGATCAGCTGTCTGGGCCTTTTTCAGCACTTCTGCAACTGATCGCACTGTTGCTATCTGCAAACTGTGTCTCAGGCACATCAAACGTGGCAAAAACACCAACCATATGCATATCATAGCAATTTTTTTGCCTTCATCAAGAGCACCTCTGTATGGTTAAGGTGGGAAGGCTACCCCCGACACCCAAAGAGTAATAATTCTGCACCTGATTGACAGGTGCATATCATTACAATTTTTTACAGCAAGCCAATTCTTGCTTTCATCAAGAGTACCTCTATAGGGTTACGGTGGGAAGGCACCAACGAGACCCAAAGACCAATTTTTACACAGCTGTTACTTCTATACAAAGTCAAAATGAATGTATCCAAAAAATCTTTAATCTTTTTCCCAGTGCACTACATTGTGGCCTCATCATACACACTGACTCCCCAGTAGGAATGAGCTTCGTGTTCGAATCGAACCCATGTTTGACTCAAACATCGTCTGTTCGACCGTTCGTCGAATTGCGAACGATATGGGCTGTTCACGCCAAATTCGTGTGGCGCGTCACGGCCCATAATTCATTGCGGCATCACAGTGCATTGCTGGCTGATGATTGGCCAATCACAGCGCCGTCTGAAGAGAGAGCCGTAATTGGCCAAAGCCAAGGAGGCTTTGGCCAATTATGGCTCAGGAGATTTAGTACACGCCCCACACTATATAAGGCCGTCTGCACGGCGGCCCTGTGTAGTGTGTGTTCCGGCGTTGAAAGAGATAGACAGAGAGACAGTGTCATTTGATTTAAGTTAGATAGATTAGGCAGGACAGTCAGTGAATTAGCTGCACTTACAGTGTATTGTGTATATATATGCATATATATATATATATACACAATACACTATATGTATATGTATATGCATATACACTGTATTCAGTTTAGCTAGATCCGTTACTGTTATCTTCCTACTGACAGGCAGGCTTGTCTTGTTACAGTATTTACAGCTACCTGAAGAAAATTGCTGGTGTTCTTTTGATCCTATTAGTACCACAGTCAGGCAGCTAGACTATTTACAGTTAGTGTAGTGCGTCCTCCTCACAGTGTTCAGTTAAAGCTACAAGTTAGTTTAGTGTGACCTCTGCACAGTATTCAGCTAAAACTACAAGTTAGTGTAGAGCGTCCTCCTCACAGTGTTCAGCTAAAGCTACAAGTTAGTGTAGTGCTTCCTCTGAACAGTGTTCAGCTAAAACTGCAAGTTAGTGTAGTGCGACCTCTGCACAGTGTTCAGCTAAAGCTACAAGTTAGTGTAGTGCGAGCTCTGCACAGTGTTCAGCTAAAGCTCCCTGTAGAAGGTTGGTGGTGTTTTCCTGATCCTATCACTACTGCAGGCAGCTAAATAAGCTACAAGTTAGTTTTTTGCGAGCTCTGCACAGTATTCAGCTAAAACTACAAGTTAGTGTTGTGCGAGCTCTGCACAGTGTTCAGCTAAAGCTACCTGTAGAAGGTTGGTGGTGTTTTCCCTGATCCTATCACTACCGCAGGCAGCTAAATAAGCTACAAGTTATTTTTTTGTGAGCTCTGCACAGTGTTCACCTAAAGCTACCTGTAGAAGGTTGGTGGTGGTTTCCTGATCCTATCACTACCGCAGGCAGCTAAATAAGCTACAAGTTAGTTTTTTGTGAGCACTGCACAGTGTTCACCTAAAGCTACCTGTAGAAGGTTTAGAAGGTTGGTGGTGTTTTCCTGATCCTATCACTACCGCAGGCAGCTAAATAAGCTACAAGTTCGTTTTTTGCGAGCTCTGCCCAGTGTTCAGCTAAAGCTACCTGTAGAAGGTTGGTGGTGTTTTCCTGATCCTATCACTACCGCAGGCAGCTAAATAAGCTACAAGTTATTTTTTTGCGAGCTCTGCACAGTGTTCAGCTAAATCTACCTGTAGAAGGTTGGTGGTGTTCTCATACTACATTTTGCTAGCTGCAGTATCAGTATATATATATATATATATATATATATATATATATATATATATATATATATATCCCAGATTAGTGCAGCTACAGGCCATTAGTATGTCTGGAAGGCCAACAAGGAGAGGCAGACAATCACAAGCCAATAAAAGAGGGCAAGCAGGCTCTGTGTCTAGAGGCAACAGTGCTGGTCGTGGAGATGGTGCATCCTCATCAGCATGTGGCCGCGGAAGACTTGGTAGAGTGGATGACCAAGCCGTCCTCATCCTCCTCATCCTCTCTCACCCATGCTCAGGGTACTTTGTCTGGCAAAGCAGCTGCCAACGCGGCCTCTTCCCTCGGCTTAATGGCATCAGTGACTCCTTCCCTAGCTCCACCATGTCCTCCTGAGGAGTCCCTCGAACTGTTTGACCACAATGTTGGGTACATGCTCCAGGGGGATGCCCAGCGTTTAGAAGGCTCTGATGATCATACTGAGCTAGATGAAGGCAGTAATGTGAGCATGGACAGAGGGGGTGCCCAAGAAGGACAGCAATCTGGCAGTCATGCTCCCCCTGCTGCAGCATACTGCCAGGTTTGCTCCAGTGATGAGGAGGGAGGGGATGATGAGGTCACTGACTCAACGTGGGTCCTGATAGGAGAGAGGAGGAGGAGGAGGCACATCACCAACAAGGCAGGATGCCCTCCAGGGGCCAGCCTAAGGGCAGCACACTGACTGCATCACACCCCAAAGCTCCGCATGTGCAGGGCGCTGCTGTCTCTGTGCGTTATTCCAAAAGTTCTTTGGTGTGGGCCTTTTTTGAGACGAGAGCATCAGATCGCACCACTGCTATTTGCAACATATATCTCAAGCGTATCTCGCATGGCCAAAACATCTCCCACTTGGGGACCACATGCTTGACCAGACATATGTTGACCTGCCATGCAGTTCGTTGGCAAGCGTATCTAAAAGACCCACACCAAAGAACAAAGAGGACCTCTCCTTGCTCCTCATAAGCTGAGATGTCCAACCCCACTTTACCTTCAGTCCTCTCTGAGACCTGCACTGAGAGGAATGAAGGTGTAGAATTAGGTGTGTCACAGCCAAGTACTTGTGGGCGATCTGCTTTCGGTACACCGACATCAGATTGTACCAGGCAAATTTCCCTGCCCCAGCTGCTTCACCGCCGAAACAAGTTCGCTCACAGCCATCCACATGCCCAGTGGTTGAATGCTAGCTTGGCAAAATTGCTAGCACTTCAACTGCTGCCTTTTCAGTTGGTAGACTCTGACTCTGATGCATTGCCTACTTAAGGCAGGAATGGTGGTTTGCGACAATGGCACCAACCTCCTCTCTGCCCTCCAACAGGGACAAATGACCCATGTACCCGTCATATAATGCCAGTGCTCGGCTGGCAGACCTCCAAAAGGAGTTTAACCTGCCCAAGAACCGCCTAATCTGTGACATGCCCACCTGGTGGAACTCAACTTTGGCCATGCTGAAGCGGCTGCACATGCAGCAGAGGGCCATCAATGAGTACCTGTGTGACTATGGCACCAGGACAGGGTCAGGGGAGCTTGTTTTTTTCCCCACGCCAGTGGGCCATGATCAGGGATGCATGCACTGTCCTGTCACCATTTGAGGAGGCCATGAGGATGGTGAGCAGTGACAGTGCATGCATCAGTGACACTGTCCCCCTTGTCCACCTGTTGGAGCACATGCTGTGTGGAATAATGGACAAGGCACTTGAGGCAGAACAGAGGCAGGAAGAGGAGGACTTCCTTAGCTGTCAAGGCCCCCTTTATCCAGACAGTGTTCCTGCGTGCCCGCCGATCACACAGGAAGAGGACGAGGAGGAGGAGGATTGTGTCAGTATGTAGGTGGAGCCTGGCACTCAGCATCAGCAGCAGTCTTTAAGGGATCAGTCCCAAGAAACACATGGACTTGTACATGGCTGGGAGGAGGTGGCTGCGGACCATGTCCTCCTTAGTGACCCAGAGGACTCCAGACCGAATGCCTCAGCAAACCTATGCTGCATGGCCTCCCTGATCCTGCAGAGCCTGCGAAAGGATCCTCGTATTCGTGGTATCAAGAGAAGGACCAATACTGGCTGGCAACCCTCCTTGATCCACGTTACAAGGGTAAGGTTGCGGAACTTATCTTGCCGTCGCAGAGGGAGCAGAGGATGAAACATCTTCGGGAGGCCTTGCAGAAAGGTCTGTGCAATGCGTTCCCAGAGACTGGGAGGTTACAACCTCCTGTTTCTGGACAACGTGTTGCTGAGGCTTCGGTCAGTCAAAGAAGGAGCTTTGGAGAAGGTGGCCGTCTGACCGATGCGTTCAGACAATTTTTTAGTCCGCAGCCCCAAGGTATGATCAGTTCCAGCAACCATCGCCAGCGTCTGTTTTACATGGTGCAGGAATACCTAGGGGCAAGATCTGACTTGGACACCTTTCCCACCGAAAATCCTCTGGGTTACTGGGTCTTGAGGATGGATCACTGGCCAGAGCTTGCACAGTATGCAATTGAGCTACTGGCCTGTCCTGCATCCAGCGTTCTTTCGGAACGCACATTCAGTGCTGCTGGAGGCTTTGTAACTGATCACAGGGTGTGTCTGTCCACCGACTCGGTCGATCGACTGACCTTCATAAAAATGAATCAGTCTTGGATCACCACCAGCTACCAAGCACCTGATGCTGATGTAACCGAATAATTTTTTTTGAAATCTCAGATCCCTTCAAAGACTGCCTATGCTGATGCCGAGTGACTATCCTGAGTAATTATCCTCTTCCTCCTCAATGATCACGCTGATAGCTTGTAAGAACATTTTTGGTTCTGGGCGCTGCCACCAGTGCCTAAAGTCCAATTTTTCAGCCCCTGCAGGGGCGTGTAATTACAATTTTTGATGCAATACTTTGCAACAGGGCTCGTTCCTGCTTTCCAACTAGAGTATCTGTGAGGGGTTGCAGTGTTATGGCACCAGCACCAGTGCCTAAGGCCTAATTTTTCAGCCCCTGTTTAACAGGGGTGTGTAATTACAATTTTTGATGCAATACTTTGCAGCAGGGCTCGTTCCTGCATTCCAACTAGAGTATCTGTGAGGGGTTGCAGTGTTGTGGCACCAGCACCAGTACCTAAGGCCCAATTTTTCAGCCCCTGTTTAACAGGGGCGTGTAATTACTATTTTTGATGCAATATTTTGCAGCAGGGCTCGTTCCTGCGTTCCAACTAGAGTATCTGTGAGGGGTTGCAGTGTTGTGGCACCAGCACCAGTGCCTAAGGCCTAAATTTTCAGCCCCTGTTTAACAGGGGCGTGTAATTACAATTTTTGATGCAATACTTTGCAGCAGGGCTCGTTCCTGCGTTCCAACTAGAGTATCTGTGAGGGGTTGCAGTGTTATGGTATCAGCACCAGTGCCTAAGGCCTAATTTTTCAGCCCCTGTTTAACAGGGGCATGTAATTACAATTCTTGATCTAATATTTCACAGCAGGGCCCGTTTCAGTCTTGGATCACCACCAGCTACCAAGCACCTGATGCTGATGTAACCGAATATTTTTTTTTGAAATCTCAGATCCCTTCAAAGACTGCCTATGCTGATGCTGAGTGACTATCCTGAGTAATTATCCTCTTCCTCCTCAATGATCACGCTGATAGCTTGTAAGAACATTTTTGGTTCTGGGTGCCGCCACCAGTGCCTAAAGCCCAATTTTTCAGCCCCTGCAGGGGCGTGTAATTACAATTTTTGATGCAATACTTTGCAGCAGGGCTCGTTCCTGCATTCCAACTAGAGTATCTGTGAGGGGTTGCAGTGTTATGGCACCAGCACCAGTGCCTAAGGCCTAATTTTTCAGCCCCTGTTTAACAGGGGTGTGTAATTAAAATTTTTGATGCAATACTTTGCAGCAGGGCTCGTTCCTGCGTTCCAACTAGAGTATCTGTGAGGGGTTGCAGTGTTGTGGCACCAGCACCAGTGCCTAAGGTCTAAATTTTCAGCCCCTGTTTAACAGGGGCGTGTAATTACAATTTTTGATGCAATACTTTCTAGCAGGGCTCGTTTCTGCGTTTCAACTAGAGTATCTGTGAGGGGTTGCAGTGTTGTGGCACCAGCACCAGTGCCTAAGGCCCAATTTTTCTGCCCCTGTTTAACAGGGCCGTGTAATTACAATTTTTGATGCAATACTTTGCAGCAGGGCTCCTCCCTGCGTTCCATGTAGAGTATCTGTGAGGGGTTGCAGTGTTGTGGCACCAGCACCAGTACCTAAGGCACAATTTTTCACCCCCTGTTTAACAGGAGCGTGTAATTACAATTTTTGATGCAATACTTTGCAGCAGGGCTCGTTCCTGCATTCCAACTAGAGTATCTGTGAGGGGTTGCAGTGTTGTGGCACCAGCACCAGTGCCTAAGGCCCAATTTTTCAGCCCCTGTTCAACAGGGGCATGTAATTACAATTCTTGATCTAATATTTCACAGCAGGGCCCGTTTCTGCGCCCACCAAGAGCGAGTGAGGTCTTACAGTGTTGTGGCACCACCACCACCAAAGGCCCAATTTTTCTGCCCCTGTTTAACAGGGGCATGTAATTACAATTCTTGATCTAATATTTCACAGCAGGGCCCTGTGAAGGCTTACAGTGTTGTGGCCACAACAACACCTAAGGCCCAAATTTCTGCTGAGTATATAGGGCAGGCCCCTACTTTCAAACATCCAACTTACAAACGACTCCTACTTGCAAACGGAAGGAGACAACAGGAAGTGAGATGAAATCTACCCCTAGGAAGGGAAATTCTCTCCTGTAAGAGTTAATATGGGAAAAATATTTCTCCTTTCCACTGATGATTAATCACCAATCAAACACCTCAAATTTTCAAAAAACATTTGTCTTTTGGACAAAAAGTGAGGTGAAATCTTCTGAAGAGGAGCACAGACAGCAAAACAAATGTCACAGGGGTGATAACCCTTCCCCATGTTTTCCAAAAGCTTAAAATAGATTTTTTGTCTGGAGCTAAACACGTTAAAAATGTACCAGTTCAAAATTACAAACAGATTCTACTTAACAACAAACCTACAGTCCCTGTCTTGTTTGCACCGCCTGTATACTGCTGTTCAGAGTACAGAGCCTGTATACTGCTGTTTCCTTTTTTAATTTGGGTGTGGGGTTCCCCTTAATATCCATACAAGACCCAAAGGGCCTGGTAATGGACTGGGGGGTACCCATGCCGTTTGTCTCACTGATTTTCATCCATATTGCCAGTACCCGACATTACATTAAAGCCGCAAGCAGTTTTAAATTACTTTTTTTTTAATGACATTTTGTGCAGGGACTGTTCTAAGCACGGGAAACATGCGCCACTTTACAGGCATACTATAGACACCTCCCAGGTACGATATTTAAAGGAATATTTCACTTTTTTTTACTTTAAGCATCATTAAAATCACTGCTCCCGAAAAAACGTCCATTTTTTAAAGTTTTTTTTGCATTGATACCTGTCCCCTGGGGCAGGACCCGGGTCCCCATACCCCTTTTTAGGACAATACCATGCAAATTAGCCTTTAAAATGATTTCGAACGTTCGAGACTCATAGACGTCAATGGGGTTCTAAAGTTCGTGCAAATTTTCGGTCCGTTCGCAGGTTCTGGTGCGAACCGAACCGGGGGGTGTTCGGCTCATCCCTACTCCCCAGCTGTTGCTGAGCAAAATAAAGGCAGCTTGCACTGAAAATGTCATTTTTATGGTTTTATAAATGCAATTATTGCTGCAGCAGATTCTAGACATGGCACAGATCTGCCACTTTACAGGTAGACTAACGGTACCCCCCCCAGGAACTGTATTGGAAGGAATTTTTCAATTTCAGGTGTTCACTTTAAAAATCAAATCACTGCTCATTTAAAATTTTTAATGATACATGTCCCCCAGGGCAGGACCTGGACCCCTATAACCATTGTATGACCAATTACTTCAAAATTGACTTTAATGGGGTTTGTTATTCAGGTCCGAAGTTTCGCGGTGTTCAGAAGTTCTGGTGTGAACCGAACAGGGGTCCGTTCTGCCCATCCCTAGTTATGAAAAGCAAACTCCTGTTTATGTTTAATACCAAGTTATGTACAAAAGCTTTCCACATGATTGAATAATTGAAATACATTTTTTTCCACAATTTTTTTGTGAAAATGTTGTAAATCAGCCTAATTCTGTATGACAGGAATGTCAATGACTCCAGTTAATACAACAGCACAGTATCCTTTACTTTGTTATTAAACTCTGCCTGAGTCAAATTTTTGTACACGGTAATTGGTTGCCTGGCAGCTTATTTGTTTAATTCCACAATACTATATAGAAACTAAATAAAAATATGGCAGTGTTAATGTGCAAGAACATACCTGACATAAAGGAAAAATAACCATGATATCAGTTTTGTTTCTTTAAATGAACAGTGCAGGAATTAGTGTAAAACCCTTTTGTACAGTTCACTATTGCAGGAATGAGTTAAAAGAGAACCATGTATCAGGAGAAAAACAATCACCTTATCTAGACATGATTTATTCATGCTGTGGCTTTAATGCAGGCAGGAAGGAGCATGTAAACCACTTCCTTATTCCCAGCCTGTTTTCTTCACATTCCAAATTAAATGAAACCTGAGCACTGACTTCACCAAATTTGATTCTAGGGTTTTCATATACTGGAGCCATTAAACTTAGGATATATTTCGTAAATAAGAGATGAGCTGCTTGAAAACTGTCTTGACGTATCCTGAAAAATTTAGAAGCTCAGCAGTTTATCAAAAGGCTCTGGAGACAAAGCAAATGAAATAAAGCAAACTTAAATAAAAAAACAATGAACAAAACAAATGTTCTACCACTACTACTGAGCCGCATAATTGAAGAACATAGGCGTTATTTTTTGACAGATGTATGAACTGTCTACAGTGTTTAAATGATAGATTCAAAACTGTTATAAAAGCTCTTTCCACAGAAGTAAACTGTGCCATTCAACTATCAATCCAAGAAAAGAATAGATTTTTACATTATTTAAAGACATAGCACTGGAAGTGCAATCATTTTTACTGCAAATTTAAATACACAAAGAAAATATTTTACAATGCAGGGCAGAAATTAACATTTTAAATCATTCTGATGCCCTGTACACACGATAGGATTTTCTGATGGAAAATGTGTGATAGGACCTTGTTGTCGGAAATTCCAACCGCGTGTAGGCTCCATCACACATTTTCCATAGGAATTTCCGACACACAAAGTTTGAGAGCTTGCTATAAAATTTTCTGTAAATGTAGTATAGGTATCCTGGATAATCAATGCCCTTCAAAACAGAAAATACCTCCACCGCGCCGCTAAAACCCTAAATTAACTCCCAAAAATTACTAATTGGTGCAAAAAATAACGTGAATTTTAAAACAAAATGTACTATAAGGTGTCAAGCTGCCCCTTTAAAATTAATTACATGAACCAAATATTTAATCCTATATGTCGATCTCCCACCTAGTGGCCAAGACAGACACGTAGGATAAATAAGAGGCACTCTAAACAACTGAACTATCAAAATATCAATAACACAATAGTGGTGATACCCTCTACTAGTGTTTTTTACACCTTCGTGTAATCTACTACTGTTAATATACCATAAATCATATAACACGTGACAATGAATATGTTATGTGACGTTTTAAGTGAAGCACATGTGCATATACATCTCACTCCATGCTGTGAAATATCAACACTCCACACAAAAGTCCATATATAAAGAAGACAGCCTCAAAAGGGCTGTATGTGAAAACAAAAAATAAGTGACGGAATATAAATCAAGTGTCCAAAAAAATCTTATCAATAAATGTTGTCCACAAACGAGTGTCTCCGTGTGTCTTCCACCTCACCAGCGTGTCAGTGAATCACACCCTCCAGACATACACTCACCGATTTATATTGCCAGCATTCTCATGCAAGGCAAACAACGCTTACTTTACCACACTCCAGGGCAAATGGATCAAACGATGTCCATAGTGATGGTTATTCAATGGATCCACATAAAAGACAATAAATGCTCCAATAGTGTGAACCAGCAAACAAAATTTATTAAAACCACTGCAATCTTCATATAATGCACTCACATCTTAAAAAGATAAAACCAGCAGAAACTCAGTGCAATTCACATCAATCTTCAACTCTGTGGATAAACCTTATAACCAGCGGTCACGGCGGACCCAAGGTGTGCAGCTGCTAGGCTCTAATCTCACCCCTCCCTCGGTGAACCTCCGCTCCTCCGTGCACTTGAGTTCCTAACCGTCTGTGTGGCTGACAGCGCTCGCGTCACGTCTCACAGCCACGCCCCCGACATGTTTCAACATAGGTAGACTTATTCATGGGATTGGCTGTGCCCGCTGTCACTCATCCCTTATATTTGCTCCAAGAATGACGCCCAATCGGCCGCGCACTGCGCATGCGCACACCTCGCGTCCCCGTTCAGTAGATACACTACTGCTTCTTGAAGCCTAACATACTCGGGATCGGGCGTCAAAATAAACACAAAAAAAAACCTGGTAAATTCCTATATATCTTCCTGACTAATATGCTGCAATGTAGGTAAGCAATAGTTCACTGAATGACCCGGGACTCCCAGTTCTAATAATCTCTAGTGATTGCAGCACTCATCCCCAGAGTTCAGCCACCAACCATCCAGGGACATGATTTACATCCATCCAGTAAACGGCAGCCCCACTACAAGGTGCATTTAACTAAAAACACATGCTTCATGGTGTGAACCCCCCATTTAATAATCGTACCTTCAAGCAGATATATACCATTAAAAACTATATAAGGGAATATAGCAAATATATATAAATATATACAAGAACATTTTTTTTTATATAAAAACATTCCCCTTCTACAAAAAAACTTTCTTATATAAAAAACCAGGATAGACCAATTACTGGACTCCTGTTTGTTACATTATAAATAAATAATGCTAATCTCAATTAAGTTACCCACCTGAATAACTTATATATAACTAAAATGGGTAACATTAAAAATTAAGGTGAAATAGTAGAGTCTAAAAGAATATATAAATACATATATTCCAAATAAAATTGATCGAGCTGTCTATAAAGATCTACAACCCCCAAATGAAAATTGAGCAATGTTACACACCAATGCTCATCTCCAATATGAACTTACACTCCTCTGCAAGGGTTATATCACAATCATGTGCCCCTCTCTCCCCTCCTCTTTAGAGCTAATTATTCTCCAAAGTCCTAATGGGTATCTTAATAATGGTGGCCAGTCAGGGCATATAAATATAAACAACCCCCACTCCCCACTTCCAGGTTAAGGGGCCCACTCAGATATCCTACAGTACATTCCTATGTGAGTACGATCTCATCACTACATGATTCCCAGAAACCCCAAAATTTAAATACGTTCATATACCTGCAAACACTATTAAAAGTTATTAATGAAACAATTCAGATCTAATTCTATGTTCAACCCTCTAGGGGTTAAACTTTTCAATAAATAAATCCATCTGGTTTCCCTTTGGGACAAATCCCTAACTCTGTTGGATCCTCTCCAGGATGGATGAACAATATCAATCCCACAGAACTGTAATACTGAGGGATCCTGTTGATGTTTTTCTTTGAAATGTAGAGAAACACTATGGTACTTGTAACCATTTTTTATATTGGTTAAATGTTCCGAGATCCTAATCCTCAGAAGCCTCTTCGTCCTCCCTACATATAATAGGCCACATGAGCACCACATTAGGTAGACGACATGTGATGAGTTACATGTGCTGAATTCCTTAATTTCAAAGGATTCCCCATCCCTATTAGATACACTTGTCACTCCTCTATGGCTGACCCTTACTGTCCTACAGCAAATACATTTTCTACAACTATAAAAGCCTCTGAAATTGAATCTCAACAAGTTCCGTCCCGGTGGATCCAATATTTTTTTAACTACATGGTCACCGAAGCTCGGGGCTTTCCTGTATATAAATATGGGTTGGTTTGGTAGCACCTCCCCCAAATGCCTATCCTTACACAGAATATGCCAGTATTTTCTAAAAATGCCTTCAATATCCTTATACTGGCAGTGAAACCCTGAAATAAATCCGAATTGATGTTTATTATCATTAGATGTGTTCTCAGATTTTTTCAGGCATTGTTCCCTGGGTATTAGTGCAATCTCCTGGGTGATCTTATTCAATTGATCCTCCCCATAACCTACGTGTCTGTCTTGGCCACTAGGTGGGGGATCGACATATAGGATTAAATATTTGGTTCATATAAAATTTTCCGACAACAAAATCCGTTGTCGGAAATTCCGATCGTGTGTACACAAATCCGACACACAAAGTGCCACGCATGCTCAGAATAAATTAAGAGACGATAGCTATTGGCTACTGCCCCATTTATAGTCATGACGTACGCGTTTTACGTCACCACGTTCAGGACGATCGGATTTTCCGACAACTTTGTGTGACCGTGTGTATGCAAGACGAGTTTGAGCCAACATCCATGGATTTTGTTGTCGGAATGTCCGATCAATGTCCGATCGTATGTATGGGGCATTATAGTTTCTATGAGTGAAGTAAAGGATCTGGGTTGCATGTTCTTTTCTTGTCTAGAGTTTGTACACCATAAAAAAAGTATTGATTTAGTATATAATGTACATTCTAAGCAAATACTTCATAGCTAAATCCATCTTAGTGGTTTTTTTTTGTATTTTTATGGTGTGATAGTATGTCTTGTAGTGCATTCTGTTGACCTTCAAAGGAATAAAATAAATTATGGTACTCTACTGCAGCTTTACTGCAGCTTTGATCTTATAGTGTAGAGACCTCCTAGGAGCATTTAGATGGTACCTGATGCTATCTTTTTTCTTGTCACAAGGAAGTCTTATTAGGCCCTCAGCATAATACAGCACTTACACTTGTTGCACTCTCCTTCTGTTTGCAGCTTTTCACTTCCTTGTATTGTGGCTTAGAAGTTTCTCTCTTTTCCATTTTTGTCTTTAGAGTGTTTATGTTGTCTTGCAGGATCCCCTAGAGCCTCAAATAGGTACCCTTACATGCGTTCTTCCAACTAGATGTTGCGCACATATATTTGTTCCCATGGTATGAAACCTGTGGGTTTCTTAGTAAAAAAAAGGTACAGCTGGTAAGTGTACAGAATTCCAATTATCCATTTTAGAATTTTTTTAAAATAACATGTACACAACATGCAATGCTTTAAATATACACACATACAGTAAGTAAAAGTTCAATCCCAAACAAATGTTATTAATGGTTTTGAACAGAGGCAAACCTAGCACATCTTATACCTGGGGCCATTATTTCTTTTTACATGTTGCCCTTGCAGGATTTGCAGGATCCGCTAAAGCCCCCCCCCCCCCAGCTACCCTTACAATTATAAAGGGTAATTACAAAAACCTTTGGATTTCTGAATATGAAAGTTATGGCTGGTAAGTGTACATAATTCCAAATATCCCCCCAAAAATTTGAAAAAGAAGATATAAAGCAGTGGGGCAGCTGCCAAATTAGGGGTATATGCTTTAATGACTGTGCCAAAAGCAAGAGTGCAACAGTCGTGTACAAAGCCCAGCACACTCATTTTAAAATGAAACTATTCTATAACACTGTATATTTTTCTACACACAGCCTACCTTATAGAAGAACATCAGGACTACTAATAGTCAGGAGTTTGAAATGTAAAACACAGCGGAATTTATCAGAACTTGAGCAGACACAATCTAGAGCAGCTGTGCATAGCAAACAATCTGCTTCTTCCTTCAACTTGCTCAGGTAAGCTTTACAAATGAATGATAGAAGCAGAATGGTTGCCATGGAAAACTGCTCCAAATTCTTGTAGTTGCAGTCTTCATAAATTATCCTCAATGCAGTGCAGGAGTTAGGAGTGCTTAATGCCCAATCTACTCTACAGAATACAAACAAAATGATCCCCTCTTCCCTGTACAAACAATCCCCCCTTCCCAAGCCCATATCCCTCATAGTAAAGATTTCCCTTAACATCCCTAAATCCCCCCTCCAAGCCTACCCCTCAGTACAGACCCTCCCAGCACACACCCCACCATACAGAGTCCCCTCCCAGCACAGACCAACCTTCAAAGCACAGACCTCCCAGTACAGACTGACCCCCTGAGCACAAACTGATCACCCCTGCACAGACCTCTTCATACAGACTAAGCCCCCAGCACATACCCCTCAGTGTAGACTGACCCTCCCAACACAGACTGACCCCTCTAGCACAGACCCCTCACCATAGACCGACCCATCTAGTACAGATCCCTCAGCACAGACTAACCCCCCAGCAGAGTACCTTCAGTACAGATCAACAAACCTGTATCCCAAAAGGAAAAAAAAAACAATTGATTTAACTGCATAAAAAAGTTAGTTGGAGTTTGTCTTCAATTTATTAGCGTATCTAAACTTGCTAGTGCATCTAACACTCCCATCCCCCAGGACTGACAATGCTGCTGTCCAAAAGTGTCTCTATTGCTCATTCATCCAAAGTGTAGACACTCTAATATAGAAGGTGTGTTACTGTCCAGTACACCAGGTGAAAAAAGAGGAAAAAGCATAAAAACGAAATCTAATAATTGGTGAGCTGCAAATTGATTGCATTTTGGTTTTGGCTTTAATATATTTTTAAAGTTGGCTGCAAAAATGGAAATAAAGTTTATACTTAGTATAATATGAGCTGCTAATAAAGCCAAAACTGCTTTAAACAAACTTAAATATATGACTCTAATGCCCTGTACACACGGTCGGACATTGATCGGACATTCCGACAACAAAATCCATGGGTTTTTTTTCAGACGGATGTTGGCTCAAACTTGTCTTGCATACACACGGTCACACAAAGTTGTCTGAAATTCTGATCGTTCTGAACGCGGTGACGTAAAACACGTACGTCGGGACTATAAACGGGGCAGTAGCCAATAGCTTTCCTCTCTTAATTTATTCTGAGCATGCGTGGCACTTTGTGCGTCAGATTTGTGTACACACAATCGGAATTTCCGACAACAGATTTTGTTGTCGGAAAATTTTATAACCTGCTCTCAAACTTTGTGTGTCGGAAATTCCTATGGAAAATGTGTGATGGAGCCTACACACGGTCGGAATTTCCGACAACAAGGTCCTATCACACATTTTCCATCGGAAAATCCTACCGTGTGTACAGGGCATTACTGTCATACATTAAAAAAATCAGTTCTAATTCTAATACAGTAGCTTGCAGAAGAAAGAAACAATGTGCGTTAATCTGCTGTCTTACAATGAAAATAAAAAAACAACTTCTCCTTGGAAATGGTGGCAGGGTAAAGCTTTTTGTTTTAGGAAGGCATACTGTACCTTACATACTTTAAAAAAAGGTCTTTTTAGTTGCTTTTGGCTTTTCTTACCTTAAGCTGGCTAGCTGCCCTAGTTAATTACACTTTAAATAACTCATTATCACATTCATTTCAATTATGCGATGATTTATCTGCATTATACATCACAGCATTTGTGAGGCAAATTCAATAACCTCTAATATTTGAGCTGAAGCAATACAAATCTCATAATGCTGTTTTGAACATTGTAGTTCCAAAAAGGTTTTCCAGTCATAGATAAATCAATATTAGTACACCAAGGCTGAGAAGATTTCACACTGGCAGGGAAGGAGTTACACAGCATTGTTGCCAACACCACAACACAGCCGGCAGTACTTGCCAACCTCCTACACTGCATTAATTAGCAGTGTTTTAAAGCTACTTTTGAGAGATCCATATAATGTTTTTTAATGACAACAGTTGTACAGATCTTGGCACCATTCCCTATAGAAATTCAATTTATTTTGAAAGTAGGGTAAGAATATATTAAGAGGAGGTGAATTAAACCTCCAGCATCATTAAGTCAAATCTCATGGAAAAAAAATATTAAAATGTTCTTAATGCATCAATGTGAAATATGCGTCAATGGCCTGGTTTGAATTTTTGCAAATCATTTTGCTACACCTCAGTTAAAAATGGCAAAAGCAAGTTAACTAATCATTTTAGTGGAAATAACTTATGTTTCCAAAATCTGTTTTCTTTCAGCCCTCCCTGTATAATTTCTTCATATGCCTGGCAATTTGTATCACTCTCTGCTCCTTTACCCTATACCTACAGGCCATTGTGATAGGGAACAAGTGCACAGGTTTAATTCGTTTAAAATCTGACAGCAGACATAGAAAATGAACAGATACCCCACTGAGGTCCTGTATAAATAATGGAAGAATAAAGACGAGATAAGGTTTGTGTTGTTTCAGAAAAGAAAATATCTAGTGATCTAACATTTTTCTGTTATAAAAACACTCCAGGGACTAACTAGAGCTGAATGGGAAGAGGTTGAGACTTTCCACTCTTCTCTTAACCTTGTGTTTCTCTCCCCAAAAAATATTTCTCTTAATTTTCCTCTCTCTTGGGCATATTGCAGATTTTTAATTTTGGCTACCTAAAATCACAAACATTCCTTCTATTTAGCATCTGGACACTGTTTCTCTAGAATCTGTACTGTTATGAGAAACCTGAAAGACACAGAGCATAGTGAGAAACTTTTCACATGCTTCATTCAATGCAAGCTGCATGGGGCAATAGTCTTGATAGGTATAGAGGATAGAATTGTACTTTTATCAACTTCTCTTAAATACCCCTAATTTAATATAGACAAAAAACACTTTGGGTATTGGGACTTTTAAGGTGCCGATTCAAAAGTATAAATGAAAATTATTGAAAATGTCAGTTTATTCAGTTGTTTTTTCTTCTTCAAAAAATTATTTTTAGAACATCATAAAATACTTACTGTATACATGTTTAGCCTCCTCAAGAATATTTTGACACTTCATGTAACTACAAAGTCATTAAATACATATTTACCAGAGCTCTGGTTAACCACATCCATAAACCATAATTCCTTATTAATACAAATCCAAATTATTTCCCACTGGTGACATCCATGTTCTGTATGATGCTTGTGCCATGGCCTTGGCAGCTATGTACAAAGAGTTTTCTGGTTTGCATAATTTTTGCCATTTTTGTATGTGTGCGCTGTGATCTTTTGTTTTGTTTGCATGGTCTTATAGCAGTACCATCTTTAATGTAATGCAATTTTTAGGGTGTGCCCCCCAAGTCTTAGTTTGTCTGTTATGTGGGTCCTGACCAGATCCTTTGGGTTGGAGAACCCCATCTCCCCAGCATTACCTCTAATTAGTGTCCACCTGAGTTATAGGAGGTGTCCTTTTAGTTCTCCCATAAAGAGGAGTGTATTTCTCCCATGGTTGAGAAGCAGGATCTTTCATTCTATGAATAGTGTGGATCCATAGATAATGGGGTAGTTTGACACAGTAGTGGGCTTAAGCACTGTATGGCCATATGGTGAGACCTAATTCCCATATAGTAAAACCTCAGATTGCGAGTAAAGCTGTTTATGAGCATTTCACAATACAAGCTATTTAAAAAAAAATCCTGACTCGGTTTGCGAGCATGGTCTCACAAGACAAGCAGGATTCAAGCCTTTGGGGTGTGCAGTACTGCATGTGGCCAGAGGTGAGGTGGCGCAGGTGACACTCGGAGACGTTCGGTAACACTCCGTTCCCAATTGTGTCGTGGAGCATCTCTGAGTGTCTCTGAGTGTCTCCAAGCGTCTCCGAGTGGTCTCCAAGTGTTTCCGAGTGTCTCCGACACCCTTCCACCTCTGGACACTTTCGGTACTGCATACACTAGCAGTGACACTGGAACAAATTATCTGAGTTTCCATTGATTCCTATGGGGAAATTCGCTTTGATATACGAGTGCTTTGGATTACAAGCATACTTCTGGAATGGATTATGCTCGTAATCCAAGGTACTACTGTATTTTTTATTGATATGTTCAGGGGCTTTAAATAGCCTTACAGGATTTAAATGTCATTTTTGTATGTGCGCTGTAATCTTTTGTTCTGTTTGTATGGTCTTATAGCAGCACCATCTTTAATGTAAAGCATTTTTTAGGGTGTGCCCCCCAAGTCTTAGTTTGTGGTTTGCAAGACCCACTTTATGAGGTATCTGTGAAGATTCTATTACATATAAGATAACAAACAGAATCATTGTTACATAGTACCAAAACTCACATAGATCCATAAAAACCAATCATAATGTGTTTATGCTTACATAATTATTTATAGTATTGAGTGATGGATCACGGGTTGGAAACCTCCATCTCACCGAACCAACCTTCTGGGGGTGGGGGGGTTATAGAATGGTACTGGTATGTTGACTCAATTTATGAGGATTTTATATCGCAGGGCAGAAAAAAATGAGATAATCTATTGTTTAATACCAGACATCATTATATTTTATTACATTATATTTATATGCCAGGTAAGATCTAAGTGGTGTGGGTAATACTTATCTTTTATTTTATTTAAATACTTTACCTTACTAAAGAACAACATATATTCAATCATATACTGAAATCTTGTTATGACTGTGATTTTTGAAACATAATATGTACAGCCTCAGCCACTTTAGGGTTGTCTATATGAACACAATTGAATGTCCCTAAGTCACTTTGCATTCCCGATGGAGTGAAACAGGCAAAAAATACAGTGTTTTTAGGATCTTTTTTTCTATCACTAGTTGTTCTTGGTCTGTTGGCCAGCATTATTCAACTCACTTCAACTCTCTGTACCCATCCTGGGCAGACTCCAGCCTGTGGCTGGGCAGTAAAAGAAAAAAATAGCACAGTGATGAGCTCATCTCTCTGTCACTCTGTTTTTTTTCCCTATCAGTGTGCTTCTTTTCAGTACATGAACTGATTGGCTACTTGTGCTGTTACTTCCTTTTACAGCTCTGATGTACTGAGACTGCATAGGCTTATACCAGTCAAATCAAGGTACTACTCTGTTGCCATTTTAAAAAATACTTTTAACCACTTCCCGCCCAAAGATGTCATATGACGTCTTTGACTTTCAGTGCGAATATCTGAATGATGCCTGTAGCTACAGGCATCATTCAGATCTCCTTGTTTTCAGCCGGAGATTCTGTGCACCATAAGAATGATAATAGTGGCAGTTCCACCGATTGATCGTTCTTACAGGCGACGGGAGGGGACCCCCCCTCCCGCCACCATCCACTGCTTCTCTGGGCTCTCCCGTGCCATTGGGGACCTGGAGAAAGAATCGTCCGCCGCTGGATGACAACCATAGAGATTTCTGGTGACCAGATGGTCACCAGTCATCTATATGACTGTCGGAGGCCCGGGTGCGACGTTATGACGTCAAGTCCGGGCCGCGGATGTAAACAAAGCCACGATTGCGGCTGGTAAGCATGAGATCGTGGATTTTTTTACGATCTCATGCTTTCTAGCCAGGAGGAGAGATGGGGGGTCTTATTGACCCCCCATCTCTCCATAAAGAGGACCTGTCACGAACGATTCCTATTACAAGGGATGTTTACAAAACAAAAGAAAAAGAAAGAGTAAAAATAAAAAAATAAAGTACAATAAAAAAAAAATATAAATGATTTAAAACGCCCCTGTCCCCGGTAGCTCGCGATCAGAAGCGAACGCGTAAGTCCCACCCACATATGTAAGAACTGTTCAAACCACACATGTGAGGTATCGCCACGTGCTTTAGAGCATGAGCAACAATTCTAGCACTAGACCTCCTCTGTAACTCTAAACATGTAGCCTGTAAAAAATTTTAAAGCGTCACCTATGGAGGTTTTTAAGTACCGAAGTTTGGCGCCATTCCACGAGTGTGCACAATTTTAAAAAGTGACATGTTGGGTATCTATTTACTCCGCGTAACATCATCTTTCACATTATACAAAAAAATGGGCTAACTTTACTGTTTTGTTATTTTTTTAAATCATTAAAAAAAAAAAAAAAATACACATTTGAAAAATTGTTGCGTAAATACAGTGCGAGATAAAAAGTTGCAATGACCACCATTTTATTCCCTAGGGTGTCTGCTAAAAAATATATAATGTTTGGGGGTTCTGAGTAATTTTCTAGCAAGAAAATGATGATTTTTACATGTAGGAGAGGAGTGCCAGAATAGGCCCGGTATGGAAGTGGTTAATAATGAATTATAATTATAAAGATTTTTTTATGTTTGCTTAGAATTCAGCTTTAAGATTTCAGGAACACATACAATAAATGTATGTATATTTGAAAATGGTGTAACTAGAGACCCATAATAAGCCCAAGGTTCATTTGAAACACAAGCCTGCATTATTAGGTTTTAAATGCACCACACTACACAGTAAAGATCCAGTATTGTCTAGGTCTTGTGGTTAATTTAACTGTATACATTTCCTAGAACTTCAAAATTTTTACTTAGCTAACTTCCCAACACATGTTTTTGTATTCTGGAATCAATTGATTTTGTGCGTTTTTTTGATCCCCACTTATTTTTCATGATTTAAAAATATGCCCTAGCATGTAATGTGACAGGCAAAGTTACTTGTCAGTTTTCTGTCTCTCTGTTCTCTTCATTTATTACATTTTATGTTTCTGCCCCTAGAGTGTTTCTCTTCTTATAATTACAGTGATTCAGTATGTGGTTTCTAATATTCTTTATCTTGCCTGCAGGTACGGAAGATCTGTGCAAAGACGCACTATATGTCTGTCAACTCTCATGTTGATTATATCACATGATGAAAAATGATTCCAGGGTTTTCACAGGGCATCAGCTGTTATTAAATAGTTTCCCTTATGATGTTGTTTCTTGATTTTAATTTGTTATTGAATTCTATATACCGGTATTACTGCTTTAAAAAAGTGTTCTGCCTAACATTTTACATTTAATTCTGAACCATTTGCGTCCTATAAAAGCAGTGTTGCCAACCTACCAGATTGAAATTAAACGACACAACACCCAGAATTTACTGGCACAGACAAGTTTTTACTGGCATTTCCAAAAGTTACAAAATGACAGTTTCAAGTGCAAATTTCAGTAATTAGGCTACAGACAAGTACAATATGCAATTAGCAATGCAATTTAAGGTACTGTAGATATTAATGCATTCTTATTTTTTTTTTATATAGTTAGTAAAAAGCTCAGGGACAGGACTCAGGTGGGCAAGAAATTAGAAGGGTCAGGCACACATGCACATGAAATTGACACTCACAGTGAGCAGTGTACAGCAGCACAGATGATGATGACACTTCACCGAAACATCATATCCCCTCCTGAGTCACAATGATAGTCTCTCTCCATGGCAGGTGGTCCCTTCAGTCCACTCCAGTCCTAACAGCACTAACAGTCACGCTCCTGGCTTGCCATGCTCCCATCCCAGATGAGGCTCCCTTGCACAATGACATCACCGGCTCTGGCCCGGAACTGCGCATGCGCAGGTCTAAGCTGAGTGCCACAGCTATATTTTTTTACTGGCAACCTTTTCCTGTCACTACTGCAAAGTCACACGTTGCTAACTTAGGCTGTTTTATTTCTAGAGTTAATGTAGATTAATAATTAGTCTTCTCCACTGAGGCCAACGGACAAGAACTCTGACTAATGCCTTAAAAAGGACTGTTGAGGTCATACTCAAAAAGGCAGGAAGGACTTATCACCAGTATTGCCTTGATCTTTCTGCATTAATGATATACCATGCCTTGTTGAGCAGTGTTTTTGTCTAGAGGCAGCCATCTAGGTAGAAGAAAAAGGCTTTGCTTCTTCATGCCAGAAAAAGTGCATTTTTAAAATCTGTATCAGGACTATTTGCTGTGACATTTTTTTTTTTTTTATAACTGACAATTTTTATAAATTTTTTAAGAAAATAAAGATATTTTCAGCATAGGGTACAGGAAATACATTTTGTAGTATTACAGGTACTTCTGGCTTATAGTCAACAAACATTTGGTCGATGGTACATTTTAATGCAAACATGCATAGTTTTAACTCAGATAGTACATCCATTTTTACCCTATATAAAGACGTACATACATATGAAAGAGGAGAAAGCAATAGTGAGAAGGTTGAGAAAGTAAGAAAGTAGAGAGGAGGAGAGAAGAAGAGAGGACAACCACCTGTCCCCAAAGCCCAGAATCACCCGGGGGGGGAGCCAACCAAAGGTAATCAAGAAATGCAAGCATCAGGTCACAGGAGTCTCCAACAGGACCCAGGGCTCCCATAGTTGATTATGTTTATCAAAAGTATCATTTAAAGAGGCCGTCAGGTACTCCATTCTTTTAACATCTCTGATCCTGGAGTGTAGTTCGGATAGTGAGGGTGGTTCCCTCTTTTTCCACTTTAGGGCCACCAAACACCGTGCTGCAGTTAGCACATGTGCTAAGAGTTTTTTTGATATTTTAGAGAAGGAGTTAGGTGGAAGGCACAAAAGAAAGATTTTCGGGTCAAGGAGCACTCCGGTACAAAAGATGGATTGAAGCAGGGCTTGCACCATATGCCAATAGGGGATGATTAGAGGGCAGGTCCAATAGATATGAAATGGCGTCCCCCTATCTTTACAACAATGCCAACATCTGGGATCGGCCGAGGGGTATATGGAGTGGAGCAGGTCAGGGGTCTGATACCAATGGAATAGAATCTTATATTGATTCTCTTTATAGAGCGTACAAATGGAGCTCTTAGAGGCCTGCAACCATATGAACTGCCATTTCGCCAGAGGTAAATCTGTACCCAGGGCCTGCTCCCACTTACCCATATAGGTATGCCGGGGTCCAGCTGGCGATAGGTCCATGATCAAGAGCTGATAGATGCGCAAGATCATACCCTTAGGGGACGAGCCCTCCAAAAATAATTTTTCGAATTCAGTTAAAGGAGAGAATTGAAGATTCGTTACCAGAGATTGTGCGTAATGCCGTATTTGCAAATAACTAAAAAAAGCCTGTTTGGGAATATCAAAAGTGTCTTGCAGATCTTGGAAAGATCTTAGTGATCTGGTTTTAGGGTCTATCAACTGACCGTAGCAAAATAGGGCCTTATCCATCCAGAAATTAGACATCTATAAGGTCAAGCTATCGGGAATATTGGGTGTAAATAAAAATTAGGTGACTGGGGAAGAGGTAGTGGTAATGCCGATTTGACACGTCGCCATAACGTACGCAGAAGGGCCATTGGTCCTAGCATCTGTATGCCGCCAGATGTTATATCAGAGCTCCATAATTTTTCAATTTGTGTCCATCGATTATAGGCATGGAGAGTGCACCAAGAGGCGTAACTGGGCAGCTAGATAATACTTAGCTATATTAGGGAATGCCAGGCCGCCTTGGTTACGAGGAACATACAGAACCGATCTGGCGATCCGGTGTCTCTTAAAGTTATAGAAGAAATTTATCAAGTCGCCCTGGAGTCTCTTAAGGTGTGAGGATGGGATGGGGATGGCCAGCGTTTCAAAAAGGTATAAAAGTTTAGGTAGAATTGTCATCTTTAAGGTCGCAAGGCGGCCAAAAAGGGACAGTTTTAAAGACTTCCATTTGGTCAGGGAAGCTCGAATGGAGGTAAATAGTTGAGGGAAGTTGGTTTTATATAGAGTGTCATATGTGGGTGTGATATGGACCCGGAGGTATTTTAAGGAGGAGGACTTCCACGAGTAGTTAAATGTTTGCGATAGGGCCGATAGCGTTTGGTAGGATAAGTTGAGGGGAAGGACTTTCGTTTTTGAACTATTGATTTTCTAACCTGAAAGGGCACTGTATCGATCTAGCTCTATCTGTAGATTCGGGAGAGAGACATGGGGTTGTGTAAGAGTGAGGAGGATATCATCTGCGAACAAGGAAATCTTAAAGTCTCTAATACGGACTGGGATGCCATGAATGTTTGGGTTCTTTCTGATATGGGCTGCTAAGGGTTCAATACATAAGGCATATAGAAGAGGGGAAAGTGGGCAGCCTTGTTGAGTCCCGTTAGAAACCTGAAAAGTAGAGGAGGAGGCAAATTGGGTACGAACCTGGGATGAGGGGGACGAATATAGATGGGAGATAGCTTGGAGGAATGAACCCTCAATACCAGCCCGATGGAGAGTTGCAAACAGGAAGGGCCAACTTAACCTATCAAAGGCTTTTTCAGCATCTAGACCAAGCAGTAATGCCTCTAATCTGTTCCTGTTTGCAACCTCCACAAGATCAATGACCCTCCGCGTGTTATGTCCGGCCTGGCAAAGGGGAATAAATCCCACTTGGTCTTTGTGGATTAGGGACGGCATGAAGTTGTTCAACCTATTCGCCAACAGTTTCGTGAAGATTTTAAAATTTGTATTTAGGAGTGCTATCGGTCTGTAATTGGATGAAAGGGTGTGATCTTTTCCTGGTTTAGGAATTAGCGTGAGTAAGGAATTTTGCATATCCCTAGGGATAGGTGTGTCAGAGAGAAATAAATTAAAAAGGGTCATCATATGGGGAAGTAGATGTGGTAGGAAGGTCTTGTAGTAGAGGTATGGTAGTCCATCGGGTCCAGGGGCTTTGTTATTCGGTAAAGATTTAATACTATCAGTTACCTTCTCTTCTGTAATAGAGGAGTTGAGGGTCTCAAGGGCAGATGAGGAGAGCCTGGGTGTTTTGCAGTCCACTAGATAGGAGTGGATGGCCTGAGCTAGGTCAGGGGGAGGTGGATTATGCGGAACACTCGGGTCATTGTACAAAGTCGAAT
This sequence comes from Lithobates clamitans, assembly GCA_037952925.1. Taxonomy (NCBI): domain Eukaryota; kingdom Metazoa; phylum Chordata; class Amphibia; order Anura; family Ranidae; genus Lithobates; species Lithobates clamitans. Next base: position 2,465,379 of record JBBGZY010000424.1, read on the forward strand.
AGTAATCATGAAAAATTTTGGCTATTTTAGTGGGATAAGATTGGAGGACACCCTGTGCATCTTTAAGGTGGGCAGGTGAGGTGGTCGCCATCTGCTCACAAAGTTGTTTTGCCAAAAGCGTTTGTGGTTTATTAGCCTTGTCATAATATGTCTGTCATAGCCTAAGTAGTGCTTTCTCTATCTTACCCAAGTCTATGTCCTTCAGCCCGGCTTTAATGCTGACAAGTTCCCTAAGGCTGGTTAGGGACGGGGATGAGAGCAATCGTGCTTTCAAATATTTGAGTTTATCTAATAGGACATGGCGGGTTGCATTGGCATTCCGTTTTAGGGCAGTGGAGATTGATATGCACTGACCTCTGAAGACCGCCTTATGACCCTCCCACAGGGATGTGGCAGAAACCTCAGGGGAGCTGTTTTCTGCAAAATACAGCTTCAGGATTTGTTCCAATTCCACTCTAGAAGGGTCATGCTTGAGTAAAAAATCATTCAGACGCCAATAACATGTACGAAAGGAACTCGGGGAAAGTGCAAGGGAAAGTTTAATCAGGGCATGGTCCGACCATGAGGTAGCCTGAATATCTGAGCCCGTACAGGCTCTCAGGGTCAGAGCATTGACAAAAAAGTAGTCCAGTCGCGAGTGGGACTTGTGGGGATGGGAGTAAAAAGTAAATTGTTTAGCTGATGGATAGGCGGTGCGCCAGGTATCGAACAGGGCGTATTTCCTGGTCAATTGACGAAATAAGGTGGCTTTTTTATCGACAGTTGCGTGGGTTTTCCCATGACCTAGGGAGTATTTGTCAAGACATGGGGAGTAAGTCAGGTTAAAGTCCCCTCCAATAACCAGATATTGGTGGGGAGCTGCAAATAGTCGGTTATACACTTTGGACAAAAAGGAGTTTTGATTGGTGTTCGGGGGTGTAAATGTTGCATAAAGTGAGATTGGTGCCCCTCCATAAGCCTCTAAGAATGAGATAATGTCCTAGTGAATCTGAGTACAGAAATTGTAACTGGAAAGGGGAACCTTGCTTAAAAAGGATTGCAACCCCTGCCCATTTACGCGGACCGGAGGCCTGGTATATTTGAGGGAAATATTTGCTTGCAAATGCCATGGTGCCAGTTTTAGCGAGATGTGTCTCCTGGATGAAAACAATGTCAGCCATAGACTGCTTAAACTCTCACAATGCTAGGCTTCGCTTGATATTGGGGATAAGACCCTTCACGTTTAGTGATAGTATGTCGATCATGGTGGGTGTGTTAGGGGGGAGGTAGTAGCTTACCTAGCTGGTTTGGTGGTGCCCAGGTGTTCAGGAGGTCTATGGGTTGGTTCCCCGGAGCGAGTTCGATTCGGAGATTCACAACCCCAGGAGCGAGGTCCGGACCCCAGAGGTGGGCGGCGTCCAAGAGGTTGAGGAAAAGAAGAAAGAGGGAAGAAAAAGGTCCAGTAGAAGAGAGGCAGAGAAGGAGGTACAAAAAAACATAGAGTTTAGTACAAAATTAAAACTGGTTAACCATTCACAGTATAACCCACCTAGATGAGGTGGCGGTTTAGGAAGCTCCGAAGGGCTCCTCCTGACAGAGGAGGCAGAAATGCCACCGTCAGAAAGGATGGAATAGGGAGCCATTCGGAGATCCCTGGGGAAGGAGAAGATAGACCCAGGATGGGAGCGACCCTCTCCCAGGTCTACCTGCAACTATATTTAAAAAAGTGAAATGAAACAAAAAAAAGATGTAGAACCTGCATTTATCAACTGATAACAGCCATCTCTATAACCATAACTATGACCCAAAGAGAACTGATAGAACTATTAGTTTGGGGAGGACTAGCAATAAGGGGATGCAGCCTAGAGGACCCAAAATTTGAGATAGAAATAACCTCTATCACGAAGCTCCCCAAAAGGGCACCCTTAGGGAAGGGAGATCCTTCCTGGTTTAATATGTCCCCTCCTTGTATAGAGAGAGGAAAGGTAGGGAAAGGAGGAAGAGGGGATGGAAAAAGGGGGGAAAGAGGGGAGGGGGAGAGAGGGGGGAATGGGGAAAGAGGGGGTGGTATAGGGGGAGGGGGGGTGAGAAGAGGATAGGAGAGGAAAGGAGGGGGAGGGGGGGATAAGTGGAAAAAGGATGGATGAGAGGGGGGAAAACCCCAGTGGCCTGAGGGGGTCCCATCCGGTACCTGTAACCACAACAATATGCAGAACAAGATCACAGGACTATAATCTTGTTAAGTAAGTCCAAGCAATTGATGGATAGGACTAACAGGGCCTCTCCATGAACTCTACGGAAGGAATTGAGCGGAAAGAGCCAGTTAACAGTCACCAATGTGTAGGGGGATTTCAAAGAAACAGGGGTTTATCTCTGATGGGGTGGTGGAGAAGGGCCAACGGAATGTGGCCTCGTGCGCTTTCTTTCGGTCACTTGAATCCAAGGATCTGGGCGAGGTGGAGGGATCGGTAGAGGGGTCCCAGCCAGGGGTGGGTGGGACCGGGATGTCCAGTTCTCTGCAAAAAGATTGGAGATCTTCCGGAATATTGTAGGGTGGTGGACCGTCCGTCTTTCTTTGCCGTGAGGCTAAACGGGAAGCCCCAATGGTAGCGGAAGTCATGCTCTCTTAATGAGGTGAGAAGTGGTTGCAGGGAGCGTCGTTGTTGAAGGGTGATCCATGACAGATCCGGGAAGAGCTGTATGGGAGCGCCATCAAAATCAATAGTATGCAAGTTACCTGCCTTTCTCATGAGATCCTCTTTAAGGGCGTAGTTGTGCACCCTACAAATCACATCTCGTGGTCTGGATTCCAGTCCGCGGGGGCGTAGAGCGTGGTGATCTCAGTTTAATTTAACTCTTTGACGTTCCGGGTGGCCTAAAATGCTGTTAAAAATGGCCTGTAGAGTTACATGCAGATCTTCATCCCGGGTCTCCTCTGGGAGACCGCAGACCCTGATATTGTTACGCCTACCTCTATTGTTGAGGTCCTCAAGATGGCATTGAAAGTCCCTGAGAGTAGAGGCTTGTGAGGTCAGGCGATAATGTATTTGCGAGAGTTCAAGCTTAGTATCGCATGCTTCCTCCTCCAGAGATGTGACTTTGGTGGATAACTGGTAGAGGTCAGTGCGCAGCATGTTAATCTCAGATCTGCAAGTATCGGGTACTTCTTGAAAGAGCATGCGGAAATCTTGCTTTGTGGGCATGCAGCGGACATAATCTCGCAAAGATGTGCACGCCTCGGGTTCAGGGACAGAATCCGGTGTGGTGTGGGCCTAAAAGTCCTGCACGATGGCCGAATAAGAAGTTGGTAGGGGGTAGCCCCCCTGGGGTAGTTGTAGGGGAGGGGCAGATTTAGGCTTTGTTAGTTTGGATGATCCATGTGGGTGCCCCGCATGTGAATAAGCCCCCTGAGGCCCTGGTGACTGTGAGGCCTGGGGAGGTGCTGGAGCCTGAGATGGGTCTCTCTGGTGAGGAGAGAGAGAAAGGATTCTGTCCTTATGAGCCTGGGAGCACTGTGGGAGGGAGCGGGGATCCCATTCAGGAGCATAGGAATCCCAGGAGGGAGATGGCTGGTCGTGGACACAGAGGACGGAGGCTCTGCAAAGCATGGAGGAAATGGTTGTGAGAGGCTTCCCAGTACATGTCCTCCAGAGGCAGCGGAGGGGCAGAGTGGGGAGCAAGCAGGGGGGATCGGGGAGTGAGCAGCCAGGAGATCGCCCTCAGAGCCATACCTGTCAGTCCTGTGTCCCGGAGAGGCTCGTAGAGGGGGAGAAGAGAGGGCTGTTGTGCATGGCGCCGGCGCCATCTTGGCCTCGTGCAGTCCCGCCGGAGCTCCTTGTCCGAAATACTCAGTGATGAGTGGTGGGGGAGGACCGTGTGGCATGTCCCCTGGGGTCCACTTCTTTGGTTTTGCGGGATTTGCCCATGATTGTCAGCACTTTTGAGCAGGATTCAGCTGTGTACAGGCAGGCCGGGCTGGGAGCTTCAGGGAGACACGTCCGATCCGGAAGCCATCCAAGCCACGCCCCTGCTGTGACATTTTGTACATGTATATATATATATATAGCAACGCTATAGAACGTCACTGTATACACGTGCAAACACTGAACTTACTGTACAGAGCAGATGCTGACTAACTTTATTTATATAATGTACTGCTGTCCATAACACCTCCTTAACAAACAAAAGGGATGCCCATTTGGCTAAGAGGTGATCAAACTTTTAGTGTAGACAACTCATGATAGGTATTTCACTGTTGAACTTACTATAAAGTGAAATGCTGAATATTTAGTAGTTGAGTCTTAAAAAGGAAAGATGCCGTAGAGGCTTGTGTTGCAAAAATATTATGCTGGCCACTTAAGAGGACTCTAATGCCGTGTACACACGGTCGGATTTTCTGACGGGATGTGTTCGAGCCTGTTGTCGGAAATTCCGACTGTGTGTAGGTGTCAGGTCACCTGTATCCAGGTGACAGATGCACCCCGTTGGGATAAGGAGTGCACTGCAAGATAGTGGACCCTACGGCCGACTGCTGCGGATTGAACCCTGGGAGGTTCAAGAAGCAGGTCTACTCGATCACTGACACAGATCCCACTGGGAGTCTAAGAGCCAGCAGGTGTTCACCAGAGCCTTTCATGGTAAGGATGGTCTGAGCTGCAGTCTGGCTCCAGGTCCCGGCCCCCAGGGTCTCACAGCTCACACTCACGGTAGACTACAGGAGAAGAGGAAGGAGGCAGCAGGCTGAAACAACAAGGAAAGTAAGGGACAAGCCAAGGTCGGGGCCACAAGCAGACAAGGACAACAGAGTACACGCCAAGGTTCAGGGTCACAGGCAAACAGGGATGGTCAGGAACACGCCAAAGGTCAGGGTCACGAGCAGACAGGAATAGTTAAGAACAGGCCAAAGTCGGTAACAGGAATCAGACATAAGAAACACAGCAAGTACACACAGAGGCTAACACACAATGGTTGATCAGCACTGCTGGCTTGCAGTGCACAGGTTAATATAGGGTTCCCCGATAGGGCCTGGGGTGGGGCCATGCTTAGAGGAGAGGTTACAAAAGCAGTCAGGTGAGGGCCAGCTGGTCTCTAGAGCTGAACACATGGAGACAGGTATGCTGATCGACAAACTCTATTGCATAAACATGACAGTACCCCTCCTCTTAAGACCTCCCCCTCGCCCGCCTGTGCCCAGGCTTAAAGGGAAACTCCAGATGGAACCTCCTCAATAGACGAGGAGCAAAGACCTCAGATGCAGTGATCCAAGACCTCTCCTCAGGACCAAACCCTTTCCAATGTACGAGGTACTGAAGAATGCCTCTACGGCACCGGGAATCGAGAACTTGACTAACGTCGTACTTAAGATCACCTCAGAGACCGAAACCGAGGTAGGGAGAGGACGAGAGGACTTATTGAGGGCTAAAGGCTTCTTAGGAATGAGTAAAGGCAAAGGAAGACCATCAGGAGTCTGAGCAGGGTCCCCCAGACCCTTAAAGATGAGCTGGACATCCAACACAAGATCATCAGACTGGGCAGAAGTCAGTGGATCCCTGAGGCCAGGTTGTTTAGAAAGTGATGTGTCACAGAAGTCAAGCTGGATAGCTTCACTGGGCATAGATTGAACTGGTGCAGAGGCCAACTGAACAGCATTGCCAGGTGCAGCGACCACCAGAATCCCATCACAGGGCGTAGGGACTGTGGAACTGGTAGACGAGTCAGCCTGGGTGTGCGTCCAAGGGGGTCCAGGAACAGGCAAAGGTAAATGACCATGCAAACTGGAGTAAATGATCGGCTCAAGTTTACAGGTGGGCTCCTCATCCAGAGTGCCACATGACCCAGAGAGTGCCTCAGCCCAACTATTGCAGGAGACATTCCAAAAATCGCTATATGCAGCGGGAAAAGCAGAAGATACTGGGATGGTGGCAACAGGAAGTTTCTCTTTTGGGGTAACTTTGAGTAGGCAGGAAGAGGAACAGGAGGAACCCCAAGCCAGGATCCTTTCAGCAGTCCAGTCAATGTGTGGAGAATGGAACCGTAACCAAGGAAGACCTAATATGATAGGAGATGAAGCTTTAGGCAAGACAAGGAAGGATATCCACTCCTGGTGGAGTGTCCCTACCGACATCTTAACAGGAAGGGTCTGGAAGCGGATAGGACCCCCTGGGAGAACAGTGCCATCAATCGCCAGGACCACCAATGGCGTTGAAAGGGGCAAAAGGGTGAGTCTCATGGAAGATGCAGCTTCCCAATCCATGATATTGCCAGCGGCTCTGGAATCCAGATGTGCCGAGACCGAACGAGAGGAAGCGTGACATGAAGGAACACAGAAAGAAGAAGACAAGAAGGTGAAGGTGATACTTCAGGGTCTAATACTCCACCTTCCAGATGTATTAGCCCCGATCGTTTTTCCGGACGAAGAGATCAAGTGTCACGAAAATGACCTTTGGCCCCACAATAGAGGCACAGGCCCAGAGTTCTGCACCTAGCGTGTTCTTCAGGAGACAATTTGGTCCAGCCCAGCTGCATATGTTCCTCAGTGGGCAGGGGGTGCTCCTCGGACTGAAGAGAAGGGACTGGGAGCTCAAGCTGCCTAAGGAACGGGGAGTGCTGGCGTCTTTTTTCCAGGGCCCTCTCCTGAAAGCGAATATCGATCTGGTTACACAAGGTGATGACACCCTCCAGATCAGCAGGAAGGGATCTTCCTGCTAATTCATCCATCACTCTATCAGAGAGGACATGTAAAAAGGTTGCAACTAGGGCCTCATTATTCCAGCTCAATTCAGCTGTGAGGATACGGACCTGAAGAGCATACTGTCCCACAGAAGCGGACTCTTGACTGAGACGTAAAAAAACGCTAGCTGCTGAGGAGACACAACCCGGTTCCGCGAAGATATTCCGAAAAAGTTTCAAGAAGTCAGACAGGCTAGAAACCACTGGATCATTCAGTTCCCATAGAGGGGCAGCCCAAGCTAGCACCTCGCCGGACAGAAGGGATATAATATAGGCTACTTTCGCCTGATCAGACAGGAAGTTTTGGGGCTGAAGTTCAAAATGAATCGTGCACTGGCTAAGGAACCCCCTGCAAGCCTTGGAGTCCCCAGAGAAATGGGCCGGAGCTGGCAGTTGTAATGAATGTGTGGCTGCGACTGGTGCGATAGGTGCAGCAGCAGATAGCGGTTGAGATTGTTGAACCGGGGGTCCTAATGAGGCCTGAACCTGTTCAAAACGGGATGCCAAATCCTGAAGGAATCGCATCACTTGGGTCTGATGCGATTCCTGGGTCTCAAGTCTGCGAACTAAGCCCGGCAACAGATCATGTGCGGGTAGCGGCACATCAGCCGGGTCCATGGCTGATCAAACTGTCAGGTCACCTGTATCCAGGTGACAGATGCACACCGTTGGGATCAGGAGTGCACCGCAAGGTAGTGGACCCTACGGCCGACTGCTGCGGATTGAACCCTGGGAGGTTCAAGAAGCAGGTCTACTCGATCACTGACACAGATCCCACTGGGAGCTAGAGCATAGATTCCCCAGGGTGCGGAGTCTAAGAGCCAGCAGGTGTTCACCAGAGCCTTTAATGGTAAGGATGGACTGAGCTGCAGTCTGGCTCCAGGTCGCGGCCCCCAGAGTCTCACAGCTCACGCCCACGGTAGACTACAGGAGAAGAGGAAGGAGGCAGCAGGCTGGAAAAACAAGAAAAGTAAGGGACAAGCCAAGGTCGGGGCCACAAGCAGACAAGGACAACAGAGTACACGCCAAGGTTCAGGGTCACAGGCAAACAGGGATGGTCGGGAACACGCCAAAGGTCAGGGTCACGAGCAGACAGGAATAGTTAAGAACAGGCCAAAGTCGGTAACAGGAATCAGACGTAAGAAACACAGCAAGTACACACAGAGGCTAACACACAATGGTTGATCAGCACTGCTGGCTTGCAGTGCACAGGTTAATACAGGGTTCCCTGATAGGGCCTGGGGTGGGGCCATGCTTAGAGGAGAGGTTACAAAAGCAGTCAGGTGAGGGTCAGCTGGTCTCTAGAGCTGAACACATGGAGACAGGTATGCTGATCGACAAACTCTATTGCATAACCATGACAGTAGGCTCCATCGGACATTTTCGTTGGAATTTCTGACAAACAAAATTTGAGATCTGGATCTCAAATTTTCCGACAACAAATCCGTTCTCGTAAATTCAGATCGTGTGTACACAATTCCAACGCATAAAGTTCCACGCATGCTCGGAATCAAGCAGAAGAGCCACACTGGCTATTGAACTTCATTTTTCTCGGCTCACCGTACGTGTTGTATGTCACCGCGTTCTTGACTTTTGGAATTTACGACAAGATTTGTGTGACCGTGTGTATGCAAGACAAGTTTGAGCCAACATCCCTTGGAAAAAAAACATGTATTTTATTGTCGGAATGTGCAATTGTGTGTATGCGGCATTAGAATGCACATTAACAATTTTCTGTGTATATAGGAGACAGAGATATATTTATACAACCTTGAGACAATAGAAACTGAATGCCTAAGAGCCATATAATTTTTCACAAAAAAAAAAGAAAAAAAAAAAGCAGTTGCTGATTTTCTGAAAGGCTTCAACAGAAGAAGATCTGATGTTTAATTTAAGGAATATAAACTCCATTTTGTGACTCTTCCAGAAGGAGAGGAAAAAATTCTAAATAATTTGCCGGTAGCAGGACTAAATGACCTGGGGAACATTTTGATTTGTGTAAGACCATGAAGGCTAAAAAGTAGTGGTTTTGAAACTAGTGGATCCACACTAACTGCGGCCCCCTTTGCCAAAATATTGGTAATGAAGTCTAAGACATGTATGAGAAAAATATTATTTACTTATTATATTGGAGCTTGCATTTTTTCTGAAAGCCAGCTGGAGTAGAATAAGCGTGGTATGTGAAAAAATGTGGTGGTGATAATCCTCTCTGCGCCATCATGTTGGGCTAAAGGTTCATCTTGTAGGCATAATGTACTATTCCCATTAGTTGCTCCTGCCTGGCTAACAGTGTTGGGTGCTGGAGAACCTTTATATTTTGGATGTAGTTTATGGCCCCACCTATTGCAAAATTTTCACAGTTGGTTAATGAAGCATCCACCTTTTTATAATGCATACATATGCAGTGTAAGATAAGCAGCTTCCTTGAGCAAGTGATGTCCTTGCATGTTGCTTCATCTTTAGGAAATGATGGAGTTAAATTTCAGGTTAGGTTGCACTCGGTTACCCTCTTGCTATATATTGTGTCTCCCCAGGGTGGATGCATCTGCATATTTGAGTTGGAACCACATAGCACAGAGGTGCCTGTATGCTGGCGTGTAGCTTTTTCTATCTAGGGACACCCGGTAATAGAAAAAGAAATTAAGTTTTGACATTGGTAATCATTGATGGGTGGAATTGCTGGGGACCAGTATTAATAAACAGATAACACATTTTAATAAGGATCTGCAAAGTAAATAAATATTCATACACTCAGCCTATTTGTCTTGTTTGCATTTATTTCCCTTTAGTATAACTGGGTCTAACACACGCATAATAATATGCTGCTAAGTTCATTAGTAACATTCCTAACTAGTCATAATTTACATTGCAACACTGGTTTTAGGTCCCACAATAGGAATTCCTGACCATTGGTAACAGCCATTTATATTAATGGGAAAATTCCATGAATGTTTTACCTCCTTTCCCTAATGCTTTTTCACCCATTCCTACATGCCATGCATTTATTGTATGTGTTAATCACAAGCAATGTGAATGTATTTGCCTCTGCTTCTGGTTTATGTATGTGACTATTTTGTCGAAGAGACAATTAAGGAAGCATACTTTTTAAAGAACCACTCCACCCCAGATTGGTAAGTCATTTTTTGGAAGGTGCTTAAATTGTATTTCTACTTTTTTATTGGGATAACACTTTTTTTTACATGTTCCTATTAACATAGCATTAATTAAAAGAAAATACAAATTACTGGTTACCTTTTTGAAGTGTATTTTACTTTATTAAAATTCCTTCACCAAGTTCTCCCTGTCTTGTAATGTTTAGGAGGGGGCTCTGGGGTAATGTTTATCATAATAACCCTGTTTGTACTGTGCTGATATTTCTTTATCATCAGTTGTACACTAGATTTGAACACTGTGGGTTGATTTACTAAAACTGGAGCATGCAAAATCTGGTGTAGCTGTGCATGGTAGCCAATCAGCTCCTAACTTCAGCTTGTTCAATTAAGCTTTGACAAAAAAGCCTGACAGCTGATTGGTTTCTTTGCAGAGCTGTGCCAGATTTTGCATTCTCCAGTTTTAGTAAATCAACCCCTGTCTGCCCTAACAAAGGGATGACAATTTATAAGCGGGTCTACTGTATTGTATGTTAGTAAGGGATAGCTCAGTGAGTCTCCATATTTCTCTGTTTTGTCTCACGCAAGTTGTTAATTTTTATTTGTGTACTAGGAATTTGTATGTTGCAGTACTTTCAAAATATATTATGAAAATAAATAATCATTTTTTTATTTAGAATATTGCCTAATGAATCTGAGATTTTGCATGGTCTCCTGGGGGGCATAACGTAAAGTCTCTTTTTTTTCTACTCTATTAGTGATTTATGATTTGGGATGATGCCCCCAGAAGATTATGATATAAATATCTTTACAATTTCCTCCTTTTAAAACGAATTTTGTTCTTTGCTAAGGTAAGTATAAGTTGCTGGGGGGAGAAAATATAATGACATGTATTGCTGGATTACATCTGTCCCCAGTATTATATTATATATATAATATATATAATATAATATAATTATTATATTACAGTAGTTTATAATATATGTTGACAAAATTTTAATCTACAGCATTTTACTTTAGTCATAAATTTTTGGATGGAGTTGTTATGTATATGAGGATTTTAGCTTGTACATGTTGTACATATTTTAAAAACTAAAAAGATGATATGACACTCTAAGGCCCCTGTCACACCAGCAGGAAAGGGGTGCTAAAAACAGGTTGTTGATCCACAATTTCTCTGTCCCTTGGCCACCCACTTAAAGCCTAACGTGGAAGTTGGAGGGGATGGTATGCATGCCGCAGCCATGATTCTTTTGATTTGCAGCCACGACAATATAAACTCTGCATACTGAGTTTGACAGATGGCACAATTTTTCAGGTTAATAGGACCGTGACACAACACTTTGCTAGCAGTTGCGGTGCAGTACTTCAATACAAACTCCCCATTGAGGAGACAAAAAAAACAGTCCTGAAAAAAAAACACACATTCCGGAGGTGGCAGGAAGCAGGTGCTCTACACCCTCTAAAAAGCCATCTACCACCAATTGCTTTTCACAGTGAAGGAGGCCAAAAACATTTTTTAAAAAGTTCTGTAAGAAATAATTGTAATATTCAGCAGATGCAGGAGCTCTTACCATAATTTACTTTTTTTTTTCAGACAGCATACTTACAAATTATATTCTGACTTGCCTCTTAACTTTCACTCCACCAACACTGACAGCTCTCTGCTCCATATGTTGCCATCTTCTATGCTGCTTTTTCTGCATCTTATTTCTTCTTTTTCACCCATGCGGTTCTGATGCATGGATCATAACATAGGCAGACTGCGTTCTGATCTGTGTATCTGACCTGCACAAATGTAAACTCCAGGATACGCTTGGAAATCTGTGCAGGTCCATGCAGCTGACTTTATATGATTGGATTGAGCAGGCTGCCTGCACGTGGCTGCATGAAATACTTGTGCATGCCGTGTGGGGGAAGACAACCCTTCACATGGGTGTACTGATTGGAATGCCAGTGTGAATAAGGTCTTAAAGCTTTGACTCTGGGCTCAGCTTCCCCTTCCCAAACATAACCCTCCCCCTCAGAGGTTGTCCCACATGAATATTTTGATTTTTTTTTATTTTTGATATCTTTTTTCAGATTTCATGAGATCAGTCACATGGTGTGATAGGTCTTATTCCTTTTCACCAAAAGCAGAAGGTTCACACGTTTACTTTGCTTCAACAGCTCAGCTCTCCTTCCATTTAGCACCATTTTGGCAGCCTACTAGCCTGACTTGAACAATTTTACTGCTTCTATTGTGAAATTTAAGGATGAAATGCCCCATAGTGGCTACAGAAGTCATTGAATGATTCTTTTAGGGCCCCATGCACACAGGGTGTTTAGCCCAATGCATGAGGCTCCAGCTTTTAGGTGCAGTCAGTAGCGTGCACCATCCAGCCCTGTTGCAGACAGCCAGTTAAACTCTATGAGAGTCTAACAGCTGCTGTGGCTGGACAGGGCTGGATGGTGTACCAAGTGGTACTAATGTTTAGATCAGTATTCTCCCAGGAATGAATGCCCAGAATGCAAGAAGTCTCCTTCACCTCATATTGCCCTGAAAATAAGTGCAGCTCAGGGCACCATCTAGCCTTGCTGAGCCAAAGCAGCTGTCAGCCTCTCACAGAGATGAACAGGCTGCTGGCAATGGGGCTGGATTGTACGTCTGTGCCTTCTACCCCAACTACTGTAAACACTGGAGCCTCATGCACTGGGGCTAAATGCTCAGTGTGCATGGGGGCAAAAGCAAATTTACTGATAGTTAAGAATATGTAAATATTGAATGTCCAATTTTTACTTTGGAGTCACAAATGTTTGTTTATTTATTTTTAAGGTTTTTTTTTTTTTTTTTTATTAAATTAGTGAAACACATAGGCCTAGGTGAGCGAAAGCCTTGCAAGGGGAAGTTATAAGGGAATAGCCCCAAAGTTATTCAGTTACTGTTCTGGAATGTTAGTAGTTAGGTGACATTTCTAAGTTACTAGAAGGGCTGCAATCAACAGCAAAGGAGAGGTGTTCTGACTGAATTTTTTTTTTTTAATCACACTTTGATAACATGTTTATTATGGTTCAAATTTCTGTGTTTTGGATTGATCACAAAAACTAAAAATTCAACAGGTGTGTGTGATTGTTATTATGACTTTAACTGGGAAAGTTGTAGGTCAAACAATAACCAATTTTCTGAGATTATAGTATCAAACTTGCACAACCAAGATCACAATGCAACAGTGGTAAACTGTCTAATGAATAGTTAAAAAGTAGCTTCTTTTTACCTTCATGAATATTAGATGTGCATAATAATAAGCAGATGTTCAGACAAAACTAAGATTATCTAAACATCAAAGCTTAGGATGTGCTAAGACATTTTGACAAGCAATGTCACAGCTAAAACTCAAAGTAGCTTTGAAGCCATTGGTTGAGGTCTTCTTGCCCAGAACATTACGTTATAACACTAATTAAAGACAATATTATGTTACTGTTCTATGTTCTGACATTATTGGTACATGTTTATTATATCAAGCCAATAAGTTAACCATATTTTTATTTTCATATTTGTCTTCTAGGATGAAAAAATATTGGTCAAACTGCAACAGAAACTATTTTACCAAAACAATTCACCGTGAAAACCTACTAAACTTAATTTATACATACTGGAAACACACCGTATCACTGTGTAATCAACACAGACGTTTCCCTGGACAGCAGGCCAGTGACTACACTCACTTTGTGATTTTTATGCTTCATTGATGTTTGAATTTTGTACGTATTTTGTTTGGGGGACGGGTTTATGGGTTTTTTATTAAGTAATTCATAAAACAGGATTTTGCTATGTCCACAGTTTTCTTTTTTTTATGAATACACTTGATCGGAATGAATTATAGTTACCAAAACCGCTTCCAGTGTTGATGACTGCCTTCTCTAAGCAATATAAGGATCTTCTTTTAGGGGCTTGAGTTTATCTAGGCTCTGGTGAGTTTAACCCCTTGGGGGAGTGTGCCTCACATGGTGTTTTGTGTTTGGTGGATGGTGCAAACACGGACCAATTTCTAGCATCCCCTACTGTGTTTAAAGAGCAACTTAGATTGTCATCACATACGAATTATCTATTGGGTTACCGATGTTGGTCAGAAACAGAAATGAACTAACAGTAGCGCTGTTTTAACATGGGACTGATGCAGTATTTTATCTGAACTTTCTTTTGATAACCCTTTATACTCTTGAATATTTAAAACAGCAGCTTTTACAGGGTATACCCTTATCCGTTTGACCGCTGAAAAGCGATCAAGCAGGTGTTTGCTTTTTAGTTTGGGTTTGGATATTAATGTTTTATTTCATCTTGACAACTGTGAAGTAACTTTTTTCACTGAGTAGTGTACATAGGCCCAGGTTTACACTTAGTTTCTATATATTTTTATTTTCGTATTTGTCTTCTAGGATGAAAAAATATTGGTCAAACTTCAACAGAAACAGAACAGAAATGTTACCAAAACAATGCACTGTGAAAACCTACTAAGCTTAATTTATACGTTTTCTTTTATCTGAAGTTGTTACAACATTTATGAGGAGGAACAGTCAAGGGCTTATCTAAAATTAAGGTGTTGAGTAGTTGCTTAAAGAAAGAATAATGTTTCTTTTTTTAACTGCCTTCTAAAGAAAATCTGTAGACTTGAATGTCTGATATGAGGAAATAAATGCTTGTGCTCATATGTATAGCACATTGTTACACTGTGGATTCTGCCAATGTAGGAGAATATTTGCATATTTATATGTGTCAGATGCTGTGATATATAGTGCATAAATACTTCATGGAATAGCGTATACTGGTAGCAGGTGTTAGCTGAATTAAAGGAGAACTCCAGGCAAAATACAAAACCCATTAATAATATAATATTCTAAATCCCTATCGACCATTAAGACTTGACACAGGTCTAGAATATTACAAAACATACACACACACACACACAAAACTAAACTTCATTAAGCTAATTTGATCAACAAAGCTATGCACTGACCCCCAAATTTTTTCATCTGGTGAACCAATTATAAAAGAGAAGAGTTACTGCACATCTGTGAGCAGCCATACATGGCAGAGATCTACAGGCTATAAATATTCACTTTCTTCTCCCCTCATCTATTGGTAAGATTTTTTTTTTAATTCAGAGAAGCTTTATTAAAAGTACACGAAATGAGAAACAAACATTTCCAGAGCAAGTGCATAGAAAGAAATACAAGCAAGCCAAACAAAACTTTAATAGGTAAAAAGAATCCCAAAACCCACTGCTCAAACAACCATTTGTAGGAAACTGCGTGCCAAACTCCAGCACAACCTACATACATAATGCCCTCATCTCCAAGAATAGTTTTAACTCTCAAAATCACAGCCAGTCTGCTTGATTCCTCCCCAGACAAAATCCCACTGGGCTCCCCAGTTAGAAAACAGTACTTTTCAATCAAAAGGAAAAACATCCTGTGATGTTTGAAAATTGTACTGCAGCAGGAGTTAATGGTTGGTTCAGAGTAGACCTTACTACAGAGATCAGGGAGCTAGGCGACTGCACTGACCTTCTGGAAAGAAAATGGACAGTACAATTATAATCATCAACTCCTCATACACAAGTCCTAGATTCCTTATGATCTAAACTGTAAAATATCCTCAACTTTAGGACTTTGAAAACTGCTGTGGGAACATTTATACTGGAGGTCTCCCAGAGTCCACTGAAGATCTACAGTCTACAATAGCTTTTATTTTCCAAGAGCTACAGCCTGCGATACCTATAGAACAGCTAGAATTAGACAAAATCCACTTAGCATAAGTCTACCTATTGTAAAATGAAGAAAGACATTTTTCAGGCACTATTTTTATTATTATTATTTTTATACTTATTTTTATCTCCATCTATATATACATATATGTTGCCCATAATCATTGTCTCGATACTTTCTGATTGGTTCATTATTTCTAAACATAATTGTAAAACCTTGTTTCTAATTGCTATTAGATTACCTAGATGGTATCTAACTAGTTAATTTGACACTCCAGTGCCCTGTGATCCACTAATTACGACCTTGAAAGTATGCCAATGTATGCCTGATTAGTCCTGGCCACAACAGACTGGAATAAAATGTCTTAATAATTCTGCACTTAGATGGTGCTGCTCTCTTTCTGTCTTTCCATTTTTTCAGGCAGCTTGCAACAAGCCTAGTCTTACAGAGCCACAAATATGAACTTTACTTATATCTAAACCCTACCACAATACAAAAAAAGAAAACTCCTTCAACTTTGTAATTTGTACTTTTAAGCTGGTAATCCAATACAATGGCAGAATGAGTCTCATTACTTCTGACAATGCACATAGAACTTTGAAGATTCTACAGAAACTTGGGGACACCAAAGGCTAGGGGACATTTACAGTATTCAATCTTTAGATACTCTACACGTGATTATCTGTTGCATTGTGTTTTGTTTAGTTGTTTAGTTCACTGGATAAATATTATTTAAACCTCCTGTGATATTATTTGGTCCCCCCCCCCCGGGTTGATGCAGGCCCCCTGGCATAATTTAATTTTGCAACTCCCATCTGGTGAATAGCTGTAGACTGCATACACTTGACTGTGGATTGGGACTAACCTCAATAAGTAAAACTGCCAATACATCTTTTCCTGTTTGGGACAGTTTTTTTCCCACCCCATAAACTGGTCTTTGTTGCCACTTTTCTACTCTCAAGTGGGTTTGTAGTGACTGAGATGACCTAGGAGAAGTTTTTCATACCACTCTACAGCTTCAATCTTTATGTATTGTTTCTTGATTAATGACTTCATCTTTACGATTCGACACCACAGAGCCTCGTGCTATGAGCCCACTTTATTTAAAAGACACTCTGCTTATTCCCTATCCAGCCTCATTGGTATACAGGTATCCTTTCCAGACCTGACGATTGATCCCATATGGTACATTTTGCAAACATTGTATGCTGGAACCTTGAAGTTGTTGTCCCTATGTTTATATTCATTTCTTTGGATTATACTATCCCAAAATCTTTCAAGCCTGCTTCATGGAAAAAGAAGCATTTTCAATGTGTTTGAATGCAATCATTCTATAATTTGTAATATATAGGTCGGTGATGCCACCAGCTGATGATGACAACCTGAGAAACAGTGTGGGGAAACCTGTGGATAGATACTGAAAAGTTTAAAAGGGGTATAATATCACCTCATACATAATTTGAGAGCACTATCATGAATAGCCAAAGATCTGGTACATTTTCTGTGGTTAGTCAACATAGAATCCCACTCTTCCTCCATAAATTGTTCATCCAGCTCCCTCTCCCAGGCTGTCATATAAGAAAGCCTAAAGGAAGGGGATTCCTGAGAGAGTGTGGTGTAGAGAGTCAAGATCAATCCCCTTTCATGAGGCTGATTATGACAAATCCCTTCAGAAACAGTGTAGAAATCCAGAAGTGCCTTATTTGCAAATAGTGAAAAAATTCGGATTTGTGGTATAGATTGCGTTTTTCAAAAATTAGTAAAGGAGGAAAAAGACAAGCCCTCGAGCCCTCCTGGAAATGCAAAAGATTAGTAAACCCGTGAAAGATCCACCAGCCAGAATCTTGAGGTCTAGAAAACACACTTATAAATCTCAGGTCACCCAAAAATGAGGACCAGAGGGATACCTTGGATTTCCACTGATATTTATCTCTATAACAATGCCATAGTTTAAATGATTGGGCTATCATTGGGTTGTGTTTTGAAAGCATTGTGAATTCCATCAGACCACACAAAAACCCAGGAGAAAATAAGGGGCAATGGAATTACTATTCCATACTATACTACATTATATTCCACTGAGCTACTTGCGCTAGGCAAGAAGCCAGATAGTAACACCAAATCTGTGGTAATCCCTAGCCTCCTTGTCTGTGAGAACAATAAAGAATAGATCCAAAATATTAAAGGGGTTTATAATGCAAAACAAATTTATTTAGGTCTGATTGTATACAGGACAAATATGTTCTAGTGTCACATGGCCCAGGAAAAAGATACGTAAAGTTGACCACAACTTAAGTGTACATTTAAGCTTATAGCAGGTAGATAACAGGGACATGAACATAAAAAAAAAAAATTGTGCTTCGTGGGACATAGCTCGAGAATCTGAGGTCACAGAGACCCCAAATTTGGGGGGTATGTAGCCTAAGTCCTACCCCTCCACTGGGGCTCCTATCATATATGGTTCCAGAGATATGGGGCTCCTTGCGCAGCCTGTCAGAAGCTAAATACAAAGCAGCCACTTTAAATACAAGCTGACACACTCTGTTTGCAGCAGACTGAGAGGATGAGCTCACAGTGCCCCTCACTTCTTGTCAGAGGCACTGAGCTCAATGAACAGTTCGGAATCTTGGACAAATGTTAAAGTACAATTGGTCCCAGCTGTCCAATAAAAATACTGCAGTGGAGGCACGCCTCTCACTGCAGTGTCAAAGAAGGGGCATGTATCTAAAAGACAAATGCTCCCTTTCAGCCCAGCCCTCTTAATTACAAGAAAATACATGTGTTTATGGGTATAAGGTTTACCCACAATCCCATGTTTCTCTCACACAGTTAAGATGGAGAATCTTCTGCTGCTGAAAAGGTACACGCTAAATCATATATTATTATGCTATATGTTATAAGATAATAATTTATTATTTATCTATTTAATGTGAAATTACTGTTGGAAGTTATAACTACAAACTTCAGTAATTTGTCTGTTAAGCCACCTGCTTGAGTGCAGATATTGAAAATATAGTGAACTACCTAAAAAACAATATATAATACCGTAATTATTTGTATATTACTTACTTATGGTAAATAACCCCTTGCCACTTTGCCAGGCCAATTCTGACACTTCTCTCCTACATGTAAAAATCATAATTACTCAGAACCCCCAAACATTATATATATTGTTTTAGCAGACACCCTAGGGAATAAAATGTTCGTTGTTGCAACTTTTTATGCCACACAGTATTTGCGCAGCAATTTTTTTAAATGCATTTTTTAGTGTGGAAAAAAACAGTTTCATGAATAAAAAATCTACTAATGTTAGACCGATTTTTTTGTATAATGTGAAAGATGATGTTACGCCGAGAAAATAGGTACCTAACATGTCACACTTTAAAATGGCGCACACTTGTGGAATGGTGCCAAACTTCAGTACTTATAAATATCCATAGGTGACGCTTTAAATTTTTTTTACAGGTTACATATTTAGAGTTACAAAGGAGATCTAGTGCTAGAAATATTGCTCTCGCTGTAACAATCGCGGCGTATATAACCTGTGTGTATCTGCCTCTGATACTAGCCAGTGCCTCACCAGCCACTGACCTCACCACACGTCCCTGGTATATAATTATGTATAAAGAAAAGGGTAGATTTACTAAAGGCAAATAGACTCTGCAAGAGCAAAAGAGAAAAAGACAAGCGCAACCTCTATAGTGTAGAAAACAAGGTTAACAACATTTATTAAAGCGGTAGTATAGTCAATTTTTTAACTTTTACCTACAAGTAAACCTATAATTCAGCTTACCTGTAGGTAAAAAGAATATCTCCTAAACCTGTACGGTTTAGAAGATATTTCCCGCGCAATGAGCCGCTGACTTCAGCAGCGCATTCGCTCCGGGGATTCTCGGCTGAAAGTCCGGCAGACGCCGGACCTTGCTGGAAAGAAGTCTCCCACAGGCATGCGCGGGAGTGTTTATGGGTATAAGGTTTACCCACAATCCCATGTTTCTCTCACACAGTTAAGATGGAGAATCTTCTGCTGCTGAAAAGGTACACGCTAAATCATATATTATTATGCTATATGTTATAAGATAATAATTTATTATTTATCTATTTAATGTGAAATTACTGTTGGAAGTTATAACTACAAACTTCAGTAATTTGTCTGTTAAGCCACCTGCTTGAGTGCAGATATTGAAAATATAGTGAACTACCTAAAAAACAATATATAATACCGTAATTATTTGTATATTACTTACTTATGGTAAATAACCCCTTGCCACTTTGCCAGGCCAATTCTGACACTTCTCTCCTACATGTAAAAATCATAATTACTCAGAACCCCCAAACATTATATATATTGTTTTAGCAGACACCCTAGGGAATAAAATGGTCGTTGTTGCAACTTTTTATGCCACACAGTATTTGCGCAGCAATTTTTTTAAATGCATTTTTTAGTGTGGAAAAAAACAGTTTTAGAATAAAAAATCTACTAATGTTAGACCGATTTTTTTGTATAATGTGAAAGATGATGTTACGCCGAGAAAATAGGTACCTAACATGTCACACTTTAAAATGGCGCACACTTGTGGAATGGTGCCAAACTTCAGTACTTATAAATATCCATAGGTGACGCTTTAAATTTTTTTTACAGGTTACATATTTAGAGTTACAAAGGAGATCTAGTGCTAGAAATATTGCTCTCGCTGTAACAATCGCGGCGTATATAACCTGTGTGTATCTGCCTCTGATACTAGCCAGTGCCTCACCAGCCACTGACCTCACCACACGTCCCTGGTATATAATTATGTATAAAGAAAAGGGTAGATTTACTAAAGGCAAATAGACTCTGCAAGAGCAAAAGAGAAAAAGACAAGCGCAACCTCTATAGTGTAGAAAACAAGGTTAACAACATTTATTAAAGCGGTAGTATAGTCAATTTTTTAACTTTTACCTACAAGTAAACCTATAATTCAGCTTACCTGTAGGTAAAAAGAATATCTCCTAAACCTGTACGGTTTAGAAGATATTTCCCGCGCAATGAGCCGCTGACTTCAGCAGCGCATTCGCTCCGGGGATTCTCGGCTGAAAGTCCGGCAGACGCCGGACCTTGCTGGAAAGAAGTCTCCCACAGGCATGCGCGGGAGTGTTTATGGGTATAAGGTTTACCCACAATCCCATGTTTCTCTCACACAGTTAAGATGGAGAATCTTCTGCTGCTGAAAAGGTACACGCTAAATCATATATTATTATGCTATATGTTATAAGATAATAATTTATTATTTATCTATTTAATGTGAAAATACTGTTGGAAGTTATAACTACAAACTTCAGTAATTTGTCTGTTAAGCCACCTGCTTGAGTGCAGATATTGAAAATATAGTGAACTACCTAAAAAACAATATATAATACCGTAATTATTTGTATATTACTTACTTATGGTAAATAACCCCTTGCCACTTTGCCAGGCCAATTCTGACACTTCTCTCCTACATGTAAAAATCATAATTACTCAGAACCCCCAAACATTATATATATTGTTTTAGCAGACACCCTAGGGAATAAAATGGTCGTTGTTGCAACTTTTTATGCCACACAGTATTTGCGCAGCAATTTTTTTAAATGCATTTTTTAGTGTGGAAAAAAACAGTTTCATGAATAAAAAATCTACTAATGTTAGACCGATTTTTTTGTATAATGTGAAAGATGATGTTACGCCGAGAAAATAGGTACCTAACATGTCACACTTTAAAATGGCGCACACTTGTGGAATGGTGCCAAACTTCAGTACTTATAAATATCCATAGGTGACGCTTTAAATTTTTTTTACAGGTTACATATTTAGAGATACAAAGGAGATCTAGTGCTAGAAATATTGCTCTCGCTGTAACAATCGCGGCGTATATAACCTGTGTGTATCTGCCTCTGATACTAGCCAGTGCCTCACCAGCCACTGACCTCACCACACGTCCCTGGTATATAATTATGTATAAAGAAAAGGGTAGATTTACTAAAGGCAAATAGACTCTGCAAGAGCAAAAGAGAAAAAGACAAGCGCAACCTCTATAGTGTAGAAAACAAGGTTAACAACATTTATTAAAGCGGTAGTATAGTCAATTTTTTAACTTTTACCTACAAGTAAACCTATAATTCAGCTTACCTGTAGGTAAAAAGAATATCTCCTAAACCTGTACGGTTTAGAAGATATTTCCCGCGCAATGAGCCGCTGACTTCAGCAGCGCATTCGCTCCGGGGATTCTCGGCTGAAAGTCCGGCAGACGCCGGACCTTGCTGGAAAGAAGTCCCCCACAGGCATGCGCGGGAGTGACGACATCGCGGCTCCGGAAGACAGCCGACATCACGGATACCTGGAAGACACGCCGAGGGAAAATGTCAGCTCCCTCAGCTTGGATCGGGTGAGATACCGGCACCTCAATCTAAGGTAAGTATTTCATAATGAGCTAGTATGCGGTGCATACTAGCTCATTATGCCTTTTCCCTTACAGGTGTAGAAAAAAAAAAGTCAGCGGGTTTACTACCGCTTTAATGATTAACCACTTCACGCTAAATCACGCACCTGTTTGTCATTTGCTTGAAGCGGTTGTACTGGGGTGCTGCCTGCCGGCTGTGTGGAGTCCTGAATGAAGCCAGAAATGGCTTAGATCAGCTCTCTGATGTAAAAACCCATAAGTGACGTCACAACGTCACTTCCTGTTTACTTGGCTGTCAATGGCACCGATTTAGAAAAATGTCAGTATTTCAAAACACAGAAATAAAAAAAGAAAAGAAAAAAAAAGAAAAATGAAAATTTTAAAGCGCCTCCGTCCCTGCGAGCTCACGTATTAAAGAAAACGCATATGTAAGTCGCGCCTGCAAATGTAAACGGTGTTCAAATCACACATGTGAGATATCGCCACGATCGTTAGTGCGAGAGCAATAATTCTAATAATTCAACAAAAGACCTCTGCAACTCTAAACAGGTAACCATTAAAAAAATGTTAAATGTCGCCTATGGAGATTTTTAAGTACCGTAGTTTGTCACCATTCCACAAGTGCGTACAATTTTAAAGCGCAACAGTGTAGTTTTCCCCCAAAAATTGCGTTTGAAAGACAGCTGTGCAAATACCGTGTGACATAAAATATTGCAACATCCGCCATGTTATCCTCTAGGGTCTTTGCTAAAAACAAATATATAATGTTTGGAGGTGCTAAGTAATTTTCTAGCAAAAAACGTTCCAGCTGGATCCCTACCATGTGCTAAATCATAGTGTCTAGATACGCTGTGATTTTTATATCCTTTACAGATATTGGCTATGTGTTTGTGAGTTTTACATTCAGTGCCTGGGTGGTATGACCCACATACTGTAACCCACACGGGCACTGAAGAAAGTAGACCACATGAGTGGTTCTACAAGTAATGAGGGATTTAACCCCATATTTTTTGGAAGTTACTCTAGAAGAAAATTCTAACATTTTCCTCTGTTTACATTGATTAAGATCACAAATCTGACAACGCCCACATCTAAAATATCCAGTAAGACTATAAAAAAATGGGATTTTGAGGTCGGATCCAAAATATTGTGTGCTATTTTGTTCTTTAAAGATGGATCGCTTTTATAAATAACTTGGGGTTTGGATGGTAAGACTGGGCCTAATATTTGGTAATTTTGAAGAATATGCCAATGCTTGTGCATAATGCATTTAATAGTTAGATGTTGTGTAGAGAAGGAGGTAATTAGGGAAAAATTGGTCGAATTAGTTGAATGTCCACTTCCATTCATATATACTAGGGGGGGGTGGTAGTAGCGCTGTGATAGGGAAGGGGATAGGGAAGGGGGGGAACTACACTAAAGTGCATATGGCAAACATGCCAGGTGACCTAAAAAATAATAATAATAATAAAGATGCAACAGAAAGATATATATAAACAGCACACAGGTAGGTGTATGTAGTGAATGACTGGAAAAACACACTAACCAGTACATATAATAAATAAATGAATGAAAACCACTAAATAGTGTAAACTTGGAGACAAAGTGGTATTAAATCACATGGAGATGAACAATGCGCATGATGAAAGGGGCAGTCAAGCTGATAACATATAAAGAATAAATAAATGCATATAGCACTAAGTGCACAAAAAACCAGTAGATGAGGGATAGCAAATGGTCCTATATATGAATCAAAAACACTTGACCAATAAAATCGTAAAAACAAAATGCAACATAAAGGTGTATCAAATGGATACAATAATAATGGCAGAAGGAAATATATTCCCAAACATCTGAAGAAACATATAGAAGTGGTGTTGAATATAAACGACAGTCCCACCACCAAGTGTAATAATGCTGAATCACAGTCCAAGGAAACAACCAACAAACGACAGGTGAAAAAGGGGGGTAGTCTTCGATGGGGGCACCTCAGTGGACACAGGCCCCTTACCTTACGGCTGTAAGGTTACAGCATATAAATTAGACGCCCAGTAAGATATGGAATCCAGAAACGTTGCAGCAGATGATATAGCTCGTAAATGCAGTGGTATCACATGCGAAAAAAACACATAGACAGCATATAGTGTGATACCGTATGGGAGTGAGGGGATAGGCGAGCTATAGGAGGAAGGGGGGGGTTGCACTCACTTGTGACAGATGAGCGCAAGCCTCAATCCACGAGTGCCGAACTCGTATAGTCCACACCGCTGGCCGTAGGACCTTCTAAACACTTCTAAACTTACAAAAGTAGACAGCTGGGGGGTAAAACTACTTTTGTAAGTTTATAAGTGTTTTTATACAATAAAGTGTGTTTTTTGTACGGGATTACGCTATATGCGGTTCTTGTCTTGTTACCACATCACATATACTACGTATGACGGGTGGTGAGCTACAGGAGATGTGAGATGTTAGAAGGTCCTACGGCCAGCGGTGTGGACTATACGAGTTCGGCACTCGTGGATTGAGGCTTGAACCCTATCCAGGTCTCTAAGCACAACATCCCTAAAAACTCTGACAGAGAACGCAATTCCACTGGAGGGTTAAACAGCGAGGCATTAGATAAATGGAAGGTTTGAATATCTGATGGTATCAATCTCCCTTCCTTAATTGGTTTAGACAAAAAGTATCTCCTAATATTAACTTTTCGGATATATTTGTGTATATTCTTAGGCGGAGCAAATTTCAAGTCTTTATCCAAATTGGCTTTTTCTTCATTGGACAAAACCTGTGTGCTCAAATTAGAAGTCCTCCTTGTGACAAAATCAGTCAGGCTAAGGTATCATTTCCTGTTATCACAATCAGAGGAGTTACACAGATGCCATGGTGTCCGGCACTAGCTGCTGTTTTCTATTCAATTTAATGTAAGTGCATTACCATTAATAAGTCCTGGTGGAAAAACTTTTTACACTATTTTGGCATTTTTATCTCTTCTGTGGTGTATGCTACCTGACGTTATGAGTACAGTAAGAGAATTTTGCTGTTCTCTCCCATTGGCTGGTTGGAGCTTTATCACCTGCTTACCTCATGTGGATCTCATAACACAACTGAATGAAGTACCCCAAATACAAGAGCTTTTGTTGACCTCCCATAATAGGGGGTTAACGCTCTCTGGTAAAAGCACATCTATATTATTGGTGGTGGTTTATTCACGAGGTGGAAAGTAGATGATGATTCAACAATCAAGATTCACACTTGCGTCTCATGTCACCCTGATGATTTTTGGACTCACTTTGTTTTTGGTTTTTGTTTATTATTTAGCGCAACACTATTTCTTTATCAAGTGTCAAAAATAGGCTTGGTCCAGAAGTGGTTAAAAACACATTCACAAAGGGGGAGCTTGTGCAAAGCAGTAAAAGTCAAAGCTGCTGCCTCTGGAGCCTGGAGCTTTTGTGGAATTACCTTGCTTCGGCCGTGAGCAGGGGGAGAAGAGCACAGGCAAGAGAAAGCTGCAGGAAGACAATTGGACCAGGAATGGAAGCCGGAGCCTAGGTGGAGAGGATGCCTGACACCGCTGGGAGTGCGCTGGGAGATAGGGACATGTTTCAAACTATGTCGCTTTAAAAATGTTTAAAAAATGGTGTGGGTTCCCCCCCAAAATCCATACCAGATCCTTATTCCAGCATGCAGCCCCCCCTCCCTTACCATACCATGTCACATGCCCTCAACATGGGAGAGGGTGCTTTGGGGCAGGGGGGCTGTTTTTTTATTTATTTTGGCGTGGCATTTTTTTTTCTGAATATTCTATTGCTGGCATTGCTGTGTTTACATTTCAGCTGTCAGTGGGGAAGCCAGATGACAGCTGATGAGTCATCAGTTGTTAAGGACGCGGCGGCTGGCTTCCCGCCCTGCTGCTTAACAACCAGCTGTTAATCACACGAAGTTAGAATCAGTCGATCATTTTTCAATTGATCCAACTTCGAATCGTTCTAAAAATTTGGAATTTGTTAGAAAATTTATAAACGAAACGAAATTTAACGGAAATGAAACAAAACTTAACAAATTCTGAAACCACACTAAACAAATTATGAAACAAAACAAAATTAGTAACATAATAAATATATACAAAACTAAACAATTTTTTCTGTTGCACATGTCTAATCACCACCACACTTGATACATTTATACAGATTTTGCCCTCTGAAGAGCACTCTGTTGTGGATCACTCTTCTGAGGGCAGTTGACAGGGATTGAGGAGATATTGGTGGTTATTTACTAAAGGAAAATCCACTTTGCACTGAGAGTGCACTTGGAAGTGCAGTCACTGTAAATCTGAGGGGTAGATGAGGAGAAGCTCTGATGATTTTATCATCCAATCATCTGCAAGCTAAAATGTTGTTTTTTATTATCCTTGCATGTCCCCCTCGGATCTAAATCCACTGCACTTCCAATTGCACTTGCAGTGCAATGTGGATTTGCCTTTAGTAAATAATCCCCATTATGTGGCCTTTTTTAACATTTTCATAATTTATACAATACTTGCTTTGCAGTAGGCTTTACAACTCAGACTCAGCAAGAGCAGTTGCTCCAGAGCTTAGTAAATGAGGTAAAGATTCACTTTGCAAAAAATACCCAATCACATGCAAGGAAAATAAAAAAAATGGATTTTTGCTTGCACATGATTAGAACATGGAAGTCAGCAGAGTTTCTGCTCATTTACTAACCTTTGGAGCAACTGCCTTTGCAAAGTTCAGAGTTTATTTGCCTTTAGTAATTTAATCCCACAGTGTGGAAATCAGCTGTTAGATTAATACCCAGATAGTGGCTCATAAACCACCCCCCTGTTCGGCTCACAGTAGAATTCCCGAACAGGCGAAAGTTCTGACCCGAACAGCAAACCCCATTAAAGTCTTTGGGAGCTAAACTGGAAAAATCAAAAGTGCCCATTTTGAAGGCTTATATGCAAGTAATTGGACATAAAAGGGGTGTGGGGGTCCGGGTACTGCCCTGAGTGACATGTATCAATGCAAACATTTTAAACCACTTCAGCCACGGAAGGTTTTACCCCCTTAATGACCAGAGCATTTCTTTGTGATTCGGTACTGCGTTGCTTTAACTGACAATTGTGCGGTCGTGCTATGCTGTACACAAACAAAATTGATGTTTTTTTCTCACAAATAGAGCTTTCTTTTGGTGGCATTTGATCACCTCTGCAGTTTTTATTTTTTGCGCTATAAACAAAAAAAAGAGCAACAATTTTGAAAAAAAAAAACTATATTGTTTACTTTTTGCTATAATAAGTATCACACATTTATTTATTTAAAACAAGTTTCTTCATCAGTTTAGGCCAATATGTATTCTTTTACATATTTTTGGTAAAAAAATTGCAATAAGCGTATATTGATTGGTTTGTGCAATTATAACATCCACAAAAAAGGGAATTGATTTATGGAACTTTTATGGCATTTTTATTATTTTATTTTTTACTTGTAATGGCGGTGATCTGTGATTTTTATCAGGACTGTGACATTGCGGCGGACAGATTGGACACTTTTGACACTTTTTTGGGACCATTGACATTTATACAGTGATCAGAGCTAAAAATAGCCACTGATTACTGTATAAATGTCACTGGCAGGGAAGAAGTTAACACTAGGGGGGATCAAGGAGTTAACTGTGTTCCCTATGAGTGTTTATAACTGTAGGGGATGGGCTTACTGGAACATGGCAGAGATCACCACTGGGAGCAGTAGATCCCTGTCGTCACCTGTCAGAACGAGGAAATGCCTTGTTTACATTTGTTGGCATTTCCCCATTCTGCCTGTGTACAAGGCAATCGCGGGACGCCTGAGGACATCGAGTCCTCCCGACCTATGGGCATGCTCCCGCCCACACCTGAGCCTTTTTTTAGAAGCAATTTCTTTAAATATAGTGCCTGGGGGTCCCCTTAGTCTGCCTGTTAAGTAGAGCATCTGTAGCATATATAGAAAATGCTTCACATTTAAATGCCCCCA
The DNA here is from genome assembly GCA_037952925.1 of Lithobates clamitans. Taxonomy (NCBI): domain Eukaryota; kingdom Metazoa; phylum Chordata; class Amphibia; order Anura; family Ranidae; genus Lithobates; species Lithobates clamitans. The sequence continues at coordinate 2,493,372 of JBBGZY010000424.1, forward strand.
GATCCCAGCCTTCCCCCTATATAAATGAGTATGGGGTACATAGCATCCCTACCCATTCAACAAAAAGGTGTCAAAAAGTAATAAAAACACAGACAGTTTTTGACAATTCCTTTATTAAAATATAAAAAATAAAAAACAGTGTACCCCGATGTAAATCCATTGTCAATCACGCTGCCACCGCACTGCCGGTACCTGAAAAAGAGAAAAAAATCATTCCACACTCATTAACAGCTGACTGCCAAATGCCTCCTCTGCCGTTTGACAGTTCTTATATAGGTGAGGCCCCCCTTGTAACATCACGGGCCAGTCAGTGCATGCTGGGTCGGTAACTTTTTAATTTACATAGGGGTGCAGACCCCCATGCCAGGGGTTGTGAGGAAGAGACCCTTGTCCCCATCAACATGGGGACAAGGTGCTTTGAGGTGGGGGAGGCAGAGCCCCCCTGCCCTAAAGCACCCCCACATGTTGAGGGCATGTGACCTGGTATGGTTCAGGAGGCGGGCGCTCGCTCGCCCCCCCCATCCTGACCTGCCAGGCTGCATGCTTGGATAAGGGTCCAGTATGGATTTAAAGGGGAACCCCATGCCAAAATAGAAAAAAAAAAAACGGTGTGGGGTCCCCCCAAAATCCATACCAGACCCTTATCCGAGCATGCAGCCTGGCAGCCATATCATTTTTATTTTTAACATTTTTCTGTTGCCGGCAATTTAAATGTCATTTCATTCATTTTTTTTTTCTTTAGAAATGTCATTTTTGCTGCATCATGTTCTATACATGCTACAGATGTGTCACTTTACAGGCAGACTAAGTGGACCCCCCAGGTGCTATATTTAAAGGCATTTTCCATTTTTATTGTTGCACTTTAAGCATCATTAAAATCACCACTCCTGTAAAAACAATCTTTTTAAAAAAAACATTTTTGCATTGATACATGTCCCCCAGGGCATTACCCGGACCCTCATACACTTTTTATGACCAATTGCTTGCAAATAAGCTTTTAAAATAGGGGCTTTTGATTTTTCAAGTTCAGGTCCCGTAGACTTTAATAGGGTTTGCCATTCGGATCAGAATTTTTTCTCTGTTCGGGAGTTCTGGTGCGAACCGAACAGGGGGCTGTTCAGCCCATCTCTAGTCCTGACTGTGTATGACGATATCTGTGGAATGTTAAGTCTATCCTGTAACAGATTTGGGCATCACTAATGGGGTCTACATGTTATATGATATTCAAAGGGAAAATTCTCTATTCAGAATAGCAATCATAAGATTTCTTTATAGTATGTACAAAAATTGCAAGAGACAATTGAGACCTTTCAAATGAAAATGACTGAAGGAGCAAACAGCAACATTTTTCTCGTTACTGAACAGAACTTATGACTTTTGTGTAATGTGTACTCATTTCATTCAATAAAACCTCACTGAGAGAAATATTGCTCATGATTGGAAGAAAAATTGCAACCCAGAGGAACATACAGCCATTTCTAACCACAAATTAAATATAGCATTATAATAATAATGTATAAAAATATGTATATGACAAATTGCATGACACAATATCCTTTTAATTGTGATGAGAGTTGTGCAGCAACATGTTAGTCTTCTTATTTCTGTTCTCCTACGGAACACTATGGAGTCGAAAATAGGTTCTACCCTATTTGACCAGCACTCTTGGAATTGGCACACCCAATAAGTTTGCTGTACCTACTATGTACGTATGCCACTGTTGTTTGCTATTCTCAAACTGTGTCTTGCCTGTGTTGCTTGCAAGTCTACCTACATTTGACGTAAAAGTTATATGGTTGTACTGTTCTCTATTTGTGTATTGTGCAGAAGTTTTAGGTAGGTGTGAAGAATTAATGTGAAGTAAGAATGCTTTAAAAAATATATATTTTACTTGTTTATTTGTTATCAATGTAAAAAATTGCAGCGTGAGAGAACAGAGGAAAAATCTAAATTAAAACAATATTTGAAGACCCTTTGCTGTTTTTGAAGGAAATTGGCAATAGTCAACAATATGTTTACATATCAAATTTGTTATTGAATTTGAATACAAATAAATACTTAATAGAGTTTTGTTTTTATTAATAATAAAAGATCAGTTAAATGCAGAAAACAATAACATTAACCACTTCAGCCCCGGAAGATTTGGATGCTGACTGACCGGGCCATTTTTTGCGATTCGGCACTTCTTCGCTTTAACTGACAATTGCATAGTCGTGCAATACTGCACCCAAACAAAATTGACATCCTTTTTTTCCCCACAAATAAAGCTTTCTTTTGGTGGTATTTGATTGCCTCTGTGGTTTTTATTTTTTGCACTATAAACAAAAAAAGAGCGACAATTTTGAAAAAATCAAAATATTTTGTACTTTTTGCTATAAAAAATATCCCTATTTTTTTTAAAAAAAGCTATTTTTTTCTCAGTTTAGGCTGATATGCATTCTTCTACATATATTTGGTAAAAAAAATCACAATAATCGTATATTGATTGGTTTGCGCAAAAGTTATAGCGTCTATCTAGGGGATATATTTATAGCATTATTATTATTATTTTTTTTTTTTACTAGTAATGGCAGCGATCTGCAATTTCTATCGGGACTGTGACATTATGGCCGACACATCAGACACTTTTGACACTTTTTTGGGACAATTGGCAATTATTCAGCGATCAGTGCTATAAAAATGCACTGATTACTGTAAAAATTTCACTGGCAGGGAAGGGGTTAACACTAGGGGGAGATCAAAGTGGTTAACTGCGTTCCCTTGTACTTGTTTCTAACTGAAGGGGGAGGGGAATGACTAGAGGAAGTGATGGATAGTGGTTCCCAGCTAATAGAAACACACAATCTGTCACTCCTCTCAGAACAGAACAGGGAAGTGTGTGTTTACACACACTCGTCCGTGTTCTGTTTCTCGTGCTCGCGATCGCTAGTGGGTGACGGTCATTGTGACCGTCGGCCATGATCATCGGCACCCCCACTGTGCCTGCTATCCCGATCCCGCGAGTCGACGTATAGCTACGAAGGTTTGCGGGATCGTGCCGACCTGCCACAGTAAAATGACCACGGCTGGTCGGCAAGCGGTTAAAAGCACACAATGGAAACAATTTGATATCAGAATGTGAATATAGTTAGATGACAGTCGCACAAATTCCTCTGCCTAGACACAAAGAATGGCAAGCAGTTGTTTCCTTTGGAATCCTATGTCAGTCTAAATAACCTTCCAAACTGTTAGGGAAATGATGCAAAGATTGCATAAATGTATTGGCAGTAAAAATGATTGAGTTTAGATGAAATGATACAACATAAAGTCATGTTCTGGTTATGTGTTTATACCTAATAATGAGCTAAATCCTGCATAAACTACTGTACTACTTCTCCTGGATCTATCTGCTGCCTTTGACACAGTGGACCACCCCCTCCTCCTCCTTTGGTCTCCGTGTCTGTACTCTTCACTGGTTCTCATCCTACCTATCCCACCACTCCTTCAGTGTCACTTATAACTCTACTTCCTCCTCTCCTCTTCCTTTTTCTGTTGGGGTCCCCCAAGGTTCTGTTCTTGGACCTCTCCTTTTCTCAATCTACACCACCTCCCTGGGTCAGTTCATTGCCTCCAATGGCTTTCAATATCATGTCTATGCTGATGACACCCAAATCTATCTCTCCACCCCCCAGCTCTCTCCATCTGTCACCTCACGCATCACAAACTTACTAGCAGACATATCAGCCTGCATGTCACATCACTTCCTCAAACTCAACCTATCCAAAAGCAAGCTCATGATATTTCCTCCCTCAAGTGCCACTTCCCCTGATTTCTCTGTCAATATCAACGGCTCAACTATCAACTTGTTCCCCCTCGCCAAGGTCCTAAGTGTAATCCTCAACTCTGAACAAACCTTTCGACCCCACATCCTATCACTATCCAAAATGTGCCGCGTCAACCTCCGCAACATCTCCAAGATACGCCCCTTCCTAACCAATGTCACCACAAAGCTTCTAATCCACTCCCTGGTCATCTCCCGCCTCAACTACTGCAACTCCCTCCTCATTAGCTTACCTTTAAATAGGCTAGCCCCACTTCAGTTCATCCTGAACGCTGCTGCCAGGCTCATCCACCCCACAAACCATTCAGCGTCTGCTATACCCCTCTGCCGATCCCTCCATTGGCTGCCACTCAGCCAACAAATTAAATTCAAGTTACTAACTACAACTTACAAAGCCATCAACAACCTGGCCCCCAGCTACATCACTAACCTAGTCTCAAAATACCAACCTAATCGTTTTCTTTGCTCCTCCCGACCTCCTGCTCTCAAACTCCCTTGTCACCTCATTCCATGCTTGCCTTCAGGACTTCTCCAGAGCCTTTCCCATCCTCTGGAATGCTCTACCACAGTCTGTCTGATTTTCTCCTACTTTATCCACTTTCATACGATCCCTGAAAACTCTTCAGAGAAGCCTATCTGGCCCCCACCTAACAACTGTACATTTATCTTTTTCATCAGCACATCCCCCACAGTTATTACCCCTTGTATCTCTTGACCTTTCCTCTTAGATTGTAGGCTCTAAGGAGCAGGGCCCTCTTATTCCTACTGTATTAAAGTGTATTGTACTTTTACTGTCTCCCCCCAAGTTGTAAAGCGCTGCATAAACTGTTGGCGCTATATAAATCCTGTATAATAATAATAATAATATACATTGTTATGTTACCTTTAAACTGACGAGCTCTAGTCATCACTCTCTAGAAAGACATCTGTTTTCACTTCAGGAGTTATTCTGAACTGTTATTTGTCTGTGATGTTCAGCACCTATCTTGGACAGCCCAAAATGACAGATATTCCTCTGGCATGCTTTAATGACACCGACAAGGAGAAAAGCCAATTTATTTTTACAAAGGTAACAGCACATATGTCTTCACTGACTGTTTGTTTTGCTGATGCTTTTGTAAAAGAAATTACATTTATCGGAAATGTTTTATCAAAATCTATATTTTTTGTTAAATCTACTAATACAAATGAGCAGGAATCTGTCTCTGTAGATGGTTTAATTTGGTAATTGAAAGTTGTTTCCTGTGGGGAAGTTAAAGTTTTATAGAAAATAGTAACACTGTAATAAGAACAGCAGTAACAGTAATAATAATAACAATAATAATGATAATAATAGTAGTAATAATAATAAAAATAATAATAGATGTTGTCACTGCAGACAGGTCCCAGTTTCCAAGTATGCTGATGACATAGGATGTGTTATTTTATACTATATTATAATGAGAAAGACATATTCCTTTGCATGTGAGGCTAAGAATTAACAGTTGCTATATGTTTACCTTAGATGACATTACCCTAAATATTTTAGCATGTGGAATTAGGATAATAAATATAGTATAGCAAAATTGGGGTATATATATTTAAAAAAAAAAAACTGCCCAGGATCCTGGATGTGACAACTATATTAGTTTTATTTTTTTTTATTTTTTTTTCTTCTTTAATTTCACTTGGTGAAGGGTGACAATACTCACTCATTGGAGTGGATTTACTAAAGGCAAATAGCCTGTGCACTTTGCAAAGTGCAGTTGCTCCAGAGCCTGGTAAATGAGGTAAGGCTTCACTTTGCAAAGAATACCCAATCACATGCAAGGAAGATGAAAAAAAAGCATTTTTGCTTGCACATGATTGGATGATTGAAGTCAGCAGAGTTTCTTTTCATTTACTAAGCTCTGGAGCAACTACACTTGCCTTGGTCTTTTTCCCTTTAGTAAATCAACCCCATTGCATCTATTAACCACTTCAGCCTGGGAAGGATTTACCCCCTTCCTGACCAGAGCACTTTTTACAATTTGGCACTGCATCGCTTTAACTGCTAATTGCACAGTCATGCAATGCTGTACCCAAACGAAATGTGCGTCCTTTTCTTCCCACAAATAGAGCTTTCTTTTGATGGTATTTGATCACCTCTGCGGTTTTTATTTCTTGTGCTAGAAACGGAAAATACTCCAAATTTTGAAAAAAATGATATTTTCTACTTTTTGTTATTAAAAAAATCCAATGAACTCAATTTTAGTCATACATTTAGGCCAAAATGTATTCGGCCACATGTCTGGTAAAAAAAATGTCAATAAGCGTATATTTATTGGTTTGCGCAAAAGTTATAGCGTCTACAAACTAGGGTACATTTTCTGGAATTTACACAGCTTTTAGTTTATGACTGCCTATGTCATTTCTTGAGGTGCTAAAATGGCAGGGCAGTAAACCCCCCCCCCAAATGACCCCATTTTGGAAAGTAGACACCCTAAGGAAATTGCTGAGAGGCATGTTGAGCCCATTGAATACATTTTTTTTGTCCCAAGTGATTGAATAATGACAAAAAAAACTTTTTGGGAGCCTAGCCGCGTGCGGGGCCCCGAAAACCAATCACTGCCTTCAGGATTTTTAAGGGCATAAATTTTTGATTTCACTCCTCACTACCTATCACAGTTGTGAAGGTCATAAAATGCCCAGATGGCACAAACCCCCCCAAATGACCCCATTTTGGAAAGTAGACACCCCAAGCTATTTGCTGAGTGGCATGTCGAGTCCATGGAATATTTTATATTTTGACACAAGTTGCGGGAAAGTGACACATTTTTTTTTGCACAAAGTTGTCACTAAATAATATATTGCTCACACAGGCCATGGGCATATGTGGAATTGCACCCCAAAATAGATTTAGCTGCTTCTCCTGAGTATGGGGATACCACATGTGTGGGACTTTTTGGGAGCCTAGCTGTGTACGGGGCCCCGAAAACCAATCACTGCCTTCAGGATTTCTAAGGGCGTACTGCACAGCAGTGCTGGTTTGACTATGACCGGGGTGTACTAGGCCGCTGGTGGTTGCCAGTTCACCAAAACGCTACCAAAAAAACTGTTAGCGATTGCAGGGACCAGGCCTGACTCTGCGAACGCTGCAGTTATGTGTTTAGTGTTTTGTAAGTGACAGTGATCGATCGATACTGCACTTGGGTGGGCTGGGCTGGGCCGAGCGGAGGGGCAAAACGCAGGTGCTAGCAGGTATCTGGGTGATCCCACTAACACTGCATTTTTGGGAACCCTAAACTGCTGGGGACGCTAGTATAGATCTGATCGGATCAGATATTGATCCGTTCAGATACTATACCACTAAGGGAGGTGTATGGTGTGTGCGTGGGTGTTATCGCTACTGGCACTAACCTGATGCTGCCTGGGGCTGGTGCTTGCCACTTCACCAAAACGCTACCAAAAAAACTGTTAGCGATCGCAGGGATCAGGCCTGACTCTGCGAACGCTGCAGTTATGTGTTTAGTGTTTTGTAAGGGACAGTGATCGATCGATACTGCACTTGGGTGGGCTGGGCTAGGCCGGGCAGAGGGGCAAAACGCAGGTGCTAGCAGGTATCTGGGATGATCCAGCTAACACTGTGTTTTTGGGAACCCTAAACTGCTGGGGACGCTAGTATAGATCTGATCGGATCAGATATTGATCCGTTCAGATACTATACCACTAAGGGAGGTGCATACTGCATGCGTGGGTGTTATCGCTACTGGCACTTAACTGACGCTGCCTGGGGCTGGTGCTTGCCAGTTGACCAAAACGCTACCAAAAAATCTGTTATCGATCGCAGGGATCAGGCCTGACTCTGCGAACGCTGTAGTTATGTGTTTAGTGTTTTGTAAGTGACAGTGATCGATCGATAATGCACTTGGGTGGGCTGGGCTGGGCGGAGGGGCAAAATGCAGGTGCTAGCAGGTATCTGGGCTGATCCCACTAACACTGTGTTTTTGGGAACCCTAAACTGCTGGGGACGCTAGTATAGATTTGATCGGATCAGATATTGATCCGCTCAGATACTATACCACTAAGGAAGGTGTATGGTGTGTGCGTGGGTGTTATCGCTACTGACACTAACCTGATGCTGCCTGGGGCAACTATACCACTAAAGGCGCTAACTTGACGCTGCCTGGGGCGACACAGACCCTATCTGACCCTAAAACCTAAGTTATATCACCGCCGGGTGATCAGGGGGCTAAACCTTTATTAGGTAATAAACGGCGGGTGCCCTGACACTATAAAAAATAAACAGCGTCACCCGTAACAGTTATACGTGATCACTGGTGAAAGTGTTAACTAGGGGGTAATCAAGGGGTTAAAACCTTTATTAGGTAGTATATGGGGGTCCCTGACGCTATAAAACGCTGACGGCGAACATATATATTTACCTCCCTAACTAGCGTCACCAGTGACACTAATACAGCGATCAAAAAAACGATCGCTTAGTGACACTGGCGACAGGGTGTGATCAAGGGGTTAAAACTTTATTAGGGGGGTTAGGGGGGTATCCTAGACCTAAAGGGGACTAACCCTAACTGCCCTACCACTTCTAACTGTCACAAACTGACACCAATGCAGTAATCAGAAAAAAAAAACAAAACTGCTTGGTGTCACTGTGACAGGGAAGGGGGGGTGATTAGGGGGTGATCGGGGGGTGATGGGGGTGTAAAGTGTGCCTGGTGTGTTTTACTGTGTGTGTAGTGCTTGTGCAACTCACATTGATGTCCTCTCTCCTTGGCGCCGGAACGGAAAATACAGAGCCGAGGAGTAATGACATCACTTCCTCTGCCGCTGTTTACTATATAGCAGCAGAGGAAGAATCTAATTGGCTGGGAGCGATCGCGAGGGGGTGGCCACAAATGTATGGCCTCCCTCTCACCTCTGATCGCTTGGGGACAGAAGCCAACCGCCCTCGGACACCGGGGGGTCCGATCGGACCCCCCAGCTCTCAGGAGGCATGTAATGTACCCATACGTTTTTTTGCCTGCCCGTGCCATTCTGCTGCAGTATATCTGCATGAGGCGGTCGGCAAGTGGTTAAGGAACAGAGTTGTCACTAGTGTTGCTGGAACATATCGGTGTTCAATCTATTGGCAGTTCAGTTGAACAGGTTGAAAATTGCCAAAAACATTGAATCCAAATTTAAACACCATTGTGTTGGAATTTAGATGGACTGTACATGTTGCATCACCGCCGTGATAATTGATGTCACCCAGGGCCCTCAGCATTACATTTTAATTTCCAAAGTTTGAAATCTGTTTCTTATAGGCAGGAGTTTGCTGTGTACAGGTCAGCAGGCATTAGGTTATCATGATTGGTGTGGATCACCGTGACTGATATGAAATTTAGAAGCCTGCTTTTTAATAAGGGGGCAATTCGATATCCACTCCCTCCCAGGGGAATGAGTACAGGAATACATTAGTAACACATACACATTAACACAAAGAGTTAAAAGTAAAAAAAAAACCCACACATTGAAAAAAAAACCAACTTTAATCAAATAAAAGACAAACATGTGGCTTTTAAAATGAAGTTTAGTAATATCCCCAGAAATAAATCTAGTATCAGTCACTGCATCCATTGAAGTTATCCATGTCCATTACGGCTTCGAGCAAGGTACAGTAAATCAAGTCAATCACAATAACCCATCTCTTGTCACTCTGTACATGCTGTACTCCTACCACTTTTTGCCTTAAATTCAATATACCTGAATATCACTTATGTTTGGCTCTAGCTTTTCAGAACTGAACTTAAGATTTTCAGGATGAGTTTAGTGTTTTTTAAACCATGAACAGCAACAGCATCTAAAGCTGCTTTCTCCTTGATTTGGACTATAGAACACCTACCTCTTTCCTTATATCCAAAACATAGGGATTGATGTTTTGGAGTTTTTAGAGGGGAACTGGACAGGGCCAGGCACTGTTTGGAATATTAGTGTAGCAGAGGCAGACTGCAGAGGAAGTTACAAACATTTGGAACAAAACATTTTCAGAGGCATGTTTACAAGACCATAGGAATAACAGAAATGCATTGCCAGGATTTACATGCTCTTTAACAAGCCTATGGGGTTGACTTACTAAGCCTCGGTTCACACCAGAGGCGGCACAACTTGCAGGTCGCCTCACCGAGGCGACCTGCACACGACTGCCCGGGCGACTTGCAAAATGACTTCTGTATAGAAGTCTATGCAAGTCGCCCCAAGTCGCCCCTAAAGTCGTACAGGAACCTTTTTCTAAGTCGGAGCGACTTGCGATTAGAACGGTTCCATTGTACTGAACGGGACGCTACTTGTCAGGCAACCTAGGTCGCCTGACAAGTCGGCCTAGTGTGAACCGAGCCTAAAACTGAGAGAGTGCAATGTATGGTGCAGCTGTGCATGGTAGCCAATCAGATTTTAACTTTAGCTTGATCAATTAAGCTTTAACCAAAAAACTGGAAGCTGGTTGGTTTCCAAGCAGACTTGCACCATATTTTGCACTCTCCAGTTTTTGTAAATCAACCCCTATGTACACTGACAACCAAGTGTATAAGAGAATTGGCAGAAAACTTCAAACTCAAAACTTTTGTGTCATTTGGTTGTATTTTTGCCTTGTAAATCAATAATTGCCACTAAGGGCATGCACTTTGTTTTCATCTTTCTAAACCAATAGGTGGTCCTATTACCTTTTTTGCAACAGAGTTGTCCTCAGGTTTTTCATGACATTCCTATTCATCACTTCTTTGTACATTGTACAAGTTATTTATTGCTTGTGCAGTGGCTAGCAGTTTAAAAAAAGAACACCACAATTGTAATCTCTTTCTTTGCTGTATTTTATTTTCTGCAAAAGAGTGACTCTATCTAGCTTAAAGTTAATTTGTATATCCTTTAAAGATTATTTAATTTGTTTATATAACAAGTTAGGTTTAAACTCCGTTAAATGCAAACAAACCCAATAGGTATATTAAGATGTTTATAAAATGGTTCACAGAGGAATGCAACACCAGTTATTTTAATTCAAACGCAACAGCAATTGATGATTATTCGGGAGAGTATCTGAAATAACATCAAAGGAGAAAACAATACATTAACAAATCAATGCATTAGAGCTGCTTAATAAAGATTTCTGTGGATGCTTCTATAACAGTATTGGGAAAAATATGAAATCATTCTTCACCAACTGGGCTCCTGAGACCTCTACAAGTATGTGTACTGTTTAAAAAATTCCCTTATTACTGTTAAAAAATGATACAAGCTAAATGTTTTTATGTGTATTGGGTTAATATAGTGGTAGTGGTAGAGATATTTAAATTTACTTTTTTATTTTTATTTTGATTCTCCCTTGAACAGAATTCTAATGTTGGTGGTGCATGAGGGCAGTGAGAGTACATGAACTGACTGCAGATCTTGTGCTTAAATGAAAATCTAGAAATCTGTCACATATGGTTTCTAATGCTCTGGCCAGTAGCCATTTTGAATGTCTAGGGTTAATCGGGCATTTCAGGACAGGTTTGTCAACACCAATAATCTGCCATATTGTATGACAACTTTGAAAATTTTACTGATCATATATTGCAACAGACTGTATGTTTGTTTAGAAATATGACATTTTGCAGAATCACATTATTATTATTAGCACTATATAGGTGTATATGTCATCCTACCCTCTATATCAATATGGCTGAGTTACTGTGTTGAGGGTTATATTTGTTGTCTACATGATGTTTTGCTCTTGGAATTCTGGCTTTGATAATGATCTCATGTGTGAAGTGCTCCTGAGTCTAATGTAATATTTTGCTTTACCCTTTGGGCTTGAAATAGAGGCGGAAAAACAACAGATAACTCCAAGAATCTAAAGAGATACACAATGAGATTATGCTAGTCTCCCTATATAAAATGAATAGGTTACTAAGGTTACAAAAATTCTCGCACGACAGAATAAAAATTCAGAAGTGATGTAGTATATTGCATTTTATTTGTATTGTCATTTTGGATGAAAACTGTATTGATCAACCACTTAAGGATCGAGCCTATTTTTTTATACTTGGTGCTAGAAAATTACTTAGAACCCCCCAAACTTTATATTTATTTTTTTCAGACACCCTAGAGAATAAAATGACGGTTGTTGCAATACTTTATGTCACACCGTATTTGTGAAGTGGTCTTAAAAAAATTTTTTTTTTGTAAAAAATACACTTTTTTGGATTAAAAAATAAGAAAAAAGTAAAGTTAGCCCACCATTTTTTTTTATATTGTGAAAGATAATGTTACACCGAGTAAATTGATTCTCAACATGTCATGCTTCAAAATTGCACCCGCTCGTGGAATAACGACAAACTTTGACACCTAAAAATCTCTATAGGCGAAGTTTAAAAATTTCTACAGGTTACCAGTTTTGAGCTACAGAGTAGATCTTTTGCTAGAATTATTGCTCTTGCTCTAACAATCGTGGCAATACGTCATATGTGTGGTTTGAACACCATTTTTTTCATATTTTTTTCTTAATTTTTTTACTTTTTTTTTCTTTACACTGTCCCTTTAAAAACTTTTTTTGGATCACTTTTATTCCTATTACAAGGAATGTAAACATCCCTTGTAATAGAAAGAAAATGCATGACAGGACCTATTTAATGTGAGATCTGGGGTCAAAAAGACCTCAGATCACACATTTACACTTAAATGCAATAAAAAAATAAATTAATAATATATATATATATATATATATATATATTTATTTAATTTTTTTCCCCCTTGAAGACCATTGGGACGTCACTTCTGCTATCCAATGGTATGGAGTCAAGTGGTGGCCAACATTCTCTCACTCGACTTGCCTCTGTGGGGAAAGGATCGGATCATCTCCGCCGCTACCGATGGCTCCAGTAAGCGGCGGAGACGACCGGAACGTGGTGGGAGGGGGATGGGCACCTTTCCCACCACCGATAAAAGTGATCTCGTAGCAAATCCACCGCAAAGATCACTTTTATCTGAAAACGGACTACACGCAGTCTTTAAGAATACCAGCATTATGACAGCTATCTGCTGCCATAACAACGGTATTCAAAGTCAAAGTACCGACGTATAAAGATGGCGGGAGGTTCGGAAGTGGTTAAACGAAAATTGTACAATCTGGTATCACACGAGAAACATTTTTGTGTTTGTTCCTTTGCATAATTTTGCACTAACTGTCATGATCGTCTCTCGAAAGCTATGTACTAACGATCAGATTATCATACTATCACTTCAAAAGCGGTATTTTTCGTCTGATTTTCTTATCGTGTGTACTAGGCTTTAAACTAGCTAGGGTGGTGAAAAAAGCTCAGAGTCATCAGCACAATGGAACAGATGGTAGCCTAAGAAAATAGCAGAGAACATCATTATTTAGGTGAGATTGTTGGCTTGATCTATGATTTACAGTGCACATCTTACCAGAGCCCTTACCTCAGTCTTCAATCGTTTCTCAAGTTTTCTAACACTTTTACTGAAAATGATACACTTGGTGTTCATATTGCTGGGGTTGTGCATAAAGATAGTGGCTTATTTTCCAGTCTTCTCAACATCCATTGGTGGTGATAAAAGCCTTCTCAAGGTGCTCCACTATTAAAGGTATCATAGCAGTATATTTGTCAGTGCTTACCTGCACAAGCTAAACAAATCCCTATGTGTCGTCTAGGCCCTTCTCCATCTGGACAAATTGCTTGTTCTATAAACTCTTCAAAATTCTTAAATCTATTTAATGTCTAATCTAAGACTTATTAAAGTCTTTGTCTACAGCACTATTACAGCACTATTGCCATTACCTTTTTCTTCTTCTGTTACCAAATATGCATACCTCTTTGCCTGGTCTCAAAATCTGCAACTTCATTATGCTGTATTGCATAACTATGTACAGTCAGTAAATTACTTTTCCTGGCTATAAAGCATTTCTAAATAATACATTTTTTGGATTTAAAATCTGTGAGCCCTCTTTTTTAGTTGCTCTTCTATTATTGAAGTTTAGTTCTTTAATCCTATAAAAATAATAGGAAATAGGAAAATGTTGGTGCAGATTTTTAACCACTTCCCATCCAGCCACTGCACATAAACGGCCGGGTGGGAGCTCTCTCCTTCTGAGTGGACGTTCCTCCCACGCACCCGCTCGATCCCGATGCGCGTGTGTGTCCCGGACACACCGCATCTCGGAACGGCAGGAGGGCACTGTGATTTGCCCTCCTGATCCGCATGATGGCTGTGTCTAATCACAGCCATCATAATGTAAACATAGGGGGAGGGGTGACATCTGACAGGGGATCGCACCTCTGCATGCCCATGCAGCAGCGCAATCCCAATCTGCCTGTGCCCCCCAGAGACAGGAGAATAGTACAAGACAGGAGGGCCATGTGATTGGCCCTCCTGATCACATGACCACTGTGTCCAATCACAGTCCTCATGTAATGTAAATAGAGAGCGGTTGTAACTGCTCTCATCTCTTCCTCTCCTCACACAGAGCCTGTCAGTGAGGAGAGGAAGAGACTCTGTGCTGCAGCCAGGAGATCAGTGAGTTTTTAGCTGTTTGTCTGCTGTTTACACTGATCATCCAGCTAGTGTCCCCAAAACACAGTGTCTGAAAAACAGTGAAAACACCTGTCATACAGTGAACATCTGCCCGTCAACAACCAGCACATCTGTCCGTCAACAGCTGGCACATCAGCCGCCCGCCATCATCAGGCACATCTGCCCGCCATCATCAGGCACATCTGCCCGCCATCATCAGGCACATCCGCCCGCCAACATCAGGTACATCTGCCGCCCGCCAACATCTGGCACATCTGCCGCCCGCCAACATCAGGCACATCTGCCGCCCGCCAACATCAGGCACATCTGCCACACACCAACATCAGGCACATATGCCCGCCAACATCAGGCACATCGGCCCGCCAACATCAGGCACATCTAGCCGCCGACCATCTGGCACGGCCACCGGCCAACATCTGGCACATCTGCCACCCGCCAACATCTGGCACATCTGCCCGCCATCATCAGGCACATCTGCCCACCATCATCAGGTACATCTGCCGCCCGCCAACATCAGGTACATCTGCCGCCCGCCAACATCTGGCACATCTGCCGCCCGCCAACATCTGGCACATCTGCCGCCCGCCAACATCAGGCACATCTGTCGCCCGTCAACATCTGCCACACACCAACATCAGGCACATCTGCCCGCCAACATCAGGCACATCGGCCCGCCAACATCAGGCACATCTAGCCGCCGACCATCTGGCATGGCCACCGGCCAACATCTGGCACATCTGCCACCCGCCAACATCTGGCACATCTGCTGCCTGCCAACATCAGGCACATCTGCCCACCAACATCAGGCACATCTAGCCACCCACCATCTGGCATGGCTTCCCGCTAACATCTGGCACATCTGCCGCCCACCAACATCAGGCACATCTGCCGCCTGCCAACATCAGGCACATCTGCCTGCCAACATCAGGCACATCTAGCCGCCCACCATCTGGCACGGCCGCCCGCCATTTGACACATCTGCCGCCCGCCATCTGACACATCTGCGCCCGCCATCTAACACATCTGCCACCCGCCATCTGATATATCTGCCGCCCACCATCTGGCACATCTGCACGTGATCTGGCACATCTGCCCGCCAATATGACTAAAAGATCGTACAGCGCAGAGGAGGCTCTCCAGAAACTCCAGAGTATGTTGGTCGAGAGTAACAGGGAACTCTTTCCGTCAGACTCGGATAGCGACTATAAGCCAGTGGAAAGCAGTGGCTGCGAGATGGAAACCGAGGAATATTGAATTCTAACAAGGACAATTGGGAGATATGAGCAGGCGCAGACATCCACCAGCAGCGCACCACTCCAGGGCATCCACCAACAGGCATCCTCCAGCAGCGCAGCACTCCAGGATGATATGCAGGCATCCACCAGCAGTGCAGCACTCCAGGGCATCCACTAGCAGGCATCCACCAGCAGCGCAGCACTCCGGGATAGGCAGGCATCCACCAGCAGTTCTGCAACCTTCCTAGAGAATAGGCCAGATGCTAGCAACGGAGCATCCCATCAACGAGGCAGGGCCCATACCAGCCTCCCAGATGTCCTACTGTATCCAACATGGCTGCCCGATATGTCAGTAGAACCTGTAATTCCCCTTTTTACAGCCCAGCCAGGCCCTCAGATACAGTCAGAAAATGTAACCCCAATTTATTATTTTCACTTATTTTTTACCGATGATCTCCTAAATTACATTAATAGAGGTGGTGGGGTAGTCCTCAATGTAATACAGCACCTCATCCCACTATTGAGAAAATGCATATAGATGGGGGGGAGGGTTTCAGGGATTATAGCGGTGCCAAAAATACACAAACTAACTTAGATAAAAAACATGAACATTTTATTAAAGAGATTCATAAAAAGACACAAAGGTGTGCATCTGTAAATTCAGACAATTAAAAACAGTTGTAGCGACATGTTACGGGAATCAGCCAAAGGAGTGTGGCGGCCAGTTCCGTAGACATATATGGTGGGAGTCCTACATGTTTCGCCGGATACGGCTTCTTCAGGGACAGATGTTTATGTCTGAGAGCGCTACTATATAATCTATGAAACAAAATATTAACAATCAATACCAAATATCGTAAGGTCAGTAACAATTTAAATCTAGCATCTATAAACCAAAGAGATGAAAATAAGCAGAGATAATGTTATATTTGCGGGCTGTCATGCATGAACCCACACACATAAGCCTGAGATGTACCAAAGAGACATCGCACCCCACTGATAGGAGGGAGCACACACCCATCCTCCCTCCACCCTCCGCCAGGTCAGAGAGCCCACAAGATGGAAAAGATAAAACTACCTGTGCGTTACCAGGGATAAACACAAGGAACTCCAAAGAGCGGCCACCCGAGCGCAGGGCACATTAGGGAGCTGCAGAGGGCAAAGAGGAGGACCTGGCAAAAGTTAATTTTCTATAGAGAAGGAGAGACGAATGTAATGATTATAGAGATTCCTCAAATTTGGGACATAGAGGCCTAAATCCATAATATGGTAAAAATTGTATATCTAAAAACTTACAATTAGTGTTTAGAGAGAGTGTTTATAGGACATGGGAACACACAAGATTTGTGACGTAGCAATTGCTTATTATCACAAGTCGGGTCCAAAGTAGAATACCTATGAGTAAAAGACCTAAGAGCAAAAAGAAGATTGAATGTTCAAATGCAAGAGCATATAATATGCCCAGCAGTGGTATATCAAACAGGTATGAGTAATAGGAGCTGCTACAAAGTAAAGCAAGCAGCACTTACCAACTTTTACGGTTTACTTAAAAACTTCCTCCTTTTTTTTTTTTTTTTTGTTTTTGTTTTTTTTGTATTACAATCCTATAGTAATTGATTTACTACTATGCTATATCCATGTATGTATCTTTGTTATTTGCTAGCTGTCATGCCTGTCTTTATAGGATACACGCTTTTGACCTGGCCTATTTTCCCCTTTCATTCATGCCCATGGTGTGCGGGCTACTTTCCACAGGTCCCTAGCTTGTCTCCACCCGCTCTCAATAACTTTGGGATGTCCTTGGTTGGCCTCGCGCGTCCCTCGGTGGTGGCCCCCCCTCCCCTTCCCCCTTTTTTCTCATCCCCCTGTCGGGTTAACTATGGTTACACCCGCATCTAGCTGCTGTGGGGAGCCAGTCAGATAGCACTTGATCTTTTCGGCGCTGCTGCCTGAGCCTTTATGGACACTGAAGCTGTATGGACACCCGAGGGCATTGCTACATGCATTTGCCCACCCCAAGCCACGGCATCCTGGGATCGGTTGATCCTTCCTCCTCCAGGGTACTGAATGGCCGTAACCGGCCCTCCAGTACAGCGCTAGTGTCAGTGACGTAAGCCCATACGTCACATGGACACTCCCGCACTGTCTTCTGGACCTTGTAGGCCCACAGACGGTCGCGAGTTGCGCATGCGCAGTGGTCCTTTCGTCCGCTCACACGTGCGGTGACGCACGTGGTTTTTCTCTTATAACCAAATTGCCCTGTTATATTTGGTAGTATCAACAAGTCCTTTTTAGTGTAGAGCTATTTCCCCTGAAATCATGGCTGACTTCTGTGGAGAAGCATGGGAGGATCTAATGACTAAAATACATACATCTCACACAGCCTCTAATATCTCCGATTCAGAACTGGACAAATCCTTTTTGAGGTTTCAACGATTATTAGAAAAGAAAGCCCGGATGTACTGGCACAAGGTGTATTTTGATAAGTATGTGGAACACCACATTGTCCCTTGGGGACTCAGAATACAAATTTTTCCAAATATCAAAAAAACCACTGATTCCCTAAAAAAGTCCTGGGAGGACAATCTACAAGCATGCTCTTTCAATATGATGAGGATGCTTTGTCAAGAATACGAGAAAGAACTGGTATTACTTGACACCCAAATCAATGAATGGCTTTCGGCCCGTACTGCTGATCTGTCTTCCCCGAGGTTCGCCCAGAGGGACAAGGACCTCCGGGCCCACCTCGAGGAATACACAGTAGAGATCATTAACACCAAGGAGAATAAATTTTTACGTGACAAACTTGCACATACTAATGGCTATGCCTATCGATGGGACGGAAATGTCCCTGAAAAACCTACCACTAAACCCAGCTCTGAGCAGGTACCTAGAAACAATAATGAAGCAACTAACGTTTTTTCCACTTCATTTTCTTCTAGTTCATCCACCACATATCGTGATCTTTCACAGGACAGGATCCCTAAAAAAAGGAAGGGAGAACTATCCACTACCTCCACGGATTCTATTCAACGCACTCTTGGTATCACTAGCACTACCAAGCCTATGGTAGTTCGACCAAAAACCACCAGCACTTCCACTCCGCTTACACGAGCACTACCACGTCCACCACTCACTACCACTCGTCCTGCGCACTCGGGACTTACCACAACGACTTCTGCACCTCTTGCTCTCCCTGCCCCCATGGGAAGACGGGTAAGTGAACCAAATTTAACCACTATGTTTCCCACTATGTTTCCACATGTTGTAGCCCTTCCCTCTTATGTTAAAGATACTTTACACTTACTTCGCATTCTAGCAGATTTACACCTTCCACCTGATGTTTGGATGGTGGCATTAGATGTGGAGAGTTTGTACAATGCCATACCTCATAACAACGGCATTAGAGTAATTTCCAATTTCCTACAAGAAAGAGGACCCAAATTTGAGGCCTATGGCCACTTTGTCACGGACCTCTTAAACTTTATTTTGACAAAAAATCACTTTATGTTCGGCTCTTCCCACTTCCTCCAGGTGCAAGGCGTAGCTATGGGCACCAAGTGCACACCATCCTACGCCAATTTGTGCCGCCCGCCAACATCAGGCACATCTGTCGCCCGTCAACATCTGCCACACACCAACATCAGGCACATCTGCCCGCCAACATCAGGCACATCGGCCCGCCAACATCAGGCACATCTAGCCGCCGACCATCTGGCATGGCCACCGGCCAACATCTGGCACATCTGCCACCCGCCAACATCTGGCACATCTGCTGCCTGCCAACATCAGGCACATCTGCCCACCAACATCAGGCACATCTAGCCACCCACCATCTGGCATGGCTTCCCGCTAACATCTGGCACATCTGCCGCCCACCAACATCAGGCACATCTGCCGCCTGCCAACATCAGGCACATCTGCCTGCCAACATCAGGCACATCTAGCCGCCCACCATCTGGCACGGCCGCCCGCCATTTGACACATCTGCCGCCCGCCATCTGACACATCTGCGCCCGCCATCTAACACATCTGCCACCCGCCATCTGATATATCTGCCGCCCACCATCTGGCACATCTGCACGTGATCTGGCACATCTGCCCGCCAATATGACTAAAAGATCGTACAGCGCAGAGGAGGCTCTCCAGAAACTCCAGAGTATGTTGGTCGAGAGTAACAGGGAACTCTTTCCGTCAGACTCGGATAGCGACTATAAGCCAGTGGAAAGCAGTGGCTGCGAGATGGAAACCGAGGAATATTGAATTCTAACAAGGACAATTGGGAGATATGAGCAGGCGCAGACATCCACCAGCAGCGCACCACTCCAGGGCATCCACCAACAGGCATCCTCCAGCAGCGCAGCACTCCAGGATGATATGCAGGCATCCACCAGCAGTGCAGCACTCCAGGGCATCCACTAGCAGGCATCCACCAGCAGCGCAGCACTCCGGGATAGGCAGGCATCCACCAGCAG
The DNA here is from genome assembly GCA_037952925.1 of Lithobates clamitans. NCBI lineage: Eukaryota > Metazoa > Chordata > Amphibia > Anura > Ranidae > Lithobates > Lithobates clamitans. The sequence continues at coordinate 2,513,444 of JBBGZY010000424.1, forward strand.
TTCTGCAACCTTCCTAGAGAATAGGCCAGATGCTAGCAACGGAGCATCCCATCAACGAGGCAGGGCCCATACCAGCCTCCCAGATGTCCTACTGTATCCAACATGGCTGCCCGATATGTCAGTAGAACCTGTAATTCCCCTTTTTACAGCCCAGCCAGGCCCTCAGATACAGTCAGAAAATGTAACCCCAATTTATTATTTTCACTTATTTTTTACCGATGATCTCCTAAATTACATTAATAGAGGTGGTGGGGTAGTCCTCAATGTAATACAGCACCTCATCCCACTATTGAGAAAATGCATATAGATGGGGGGGAGGGTTTCAGGGATTATAGCGGTGCCAAAAATACACAAACTAACTTAGATAAAAAACATGAACATTTTATTAAAGAGATTCATAAAAAGACACAAAGGTGTGCATCTGTAAATTCAGACAATTAAAAACAGTTGTAGCGACATGTTACGGGAATCAGCCAAAGGAGTGTGGCGGCCAGTTCCGTAGACATATATGGTGGGAGTCCTACATGTTTCGCCGGATACGGCTTCTTCAGGGACAGATGTTTATGTCTGAGAGCGCTACTATATAATCTATGAAACAAAATATTAACAATCAATACCAAATATCGTAAGGTCAGTAACAATTTAAATCTAGCATCTATAAACCAAAGAGATGAAAATAAGCAGAGATAATGTTATATTTGCGGGCTGTCATGCATGAACCCACACACATAAGCCTGAGATGTACCAAAGAGACATCGCACCCCACTGATAGGAGGGAGCACACACCCATCCTCCCTCCACCCTCCGCCAGGTCAGAGAGCCCACAAGATGGAAAAGATAAAACTACCTGTGCGTTACCAGGGATAAACACAAGGAACTCCAAAGAGCGGCCACCCGAGCGCAGGGCACATTAGGGAGCTGCAGAGGGCAAAGAGGAGGACCTGGCAAAAGTTAATTTTCTATAGAGAAGGAGAGACGAATGTAATGATTATAGAGATTCCTCAAATTTGGGACATAGAGGCCTAAATCCATAATATGGTAAAAATTGTATATCTAAAAACTTACAATTAGTGTTTAGAGAGAGTGTTTATAGGACATGGGAACACACAAGATTTGTGACGTAGCAATTGCTTATTATCACAAGTCGGGTCCAAAGTAGAATACCTATGAGTAAAAGACCTAAGAGCAAAAAGAAGATTGAATGTTCAAATGCAAGAGCATATAATATGCCCAGCAGTGGTATATCAAACAGGTATGAGTAATAGGAGCTGCTACAAAGTAAAGCAAGCAGCACTTACCAACTTTTACGGTTTACTTAAAAACTTCCTCCTTTTTTTTTTTTTTTTTGTTTTTGTTTTTTTTGTATTACAATCCTATAGTAATTGATTTACTACTATGCTATATCCATGTATGTATCTTTGTTATTTGCTAGCTGTCATGCCTGTCTTTATAGGATACACGCTTTTGACCTGGCCTATTTTCCCCTTTCATTCATGCCCATGGTGTGCGGGCTACTTTCCACAGGTCCCTAGCTTGTCTCCACCCGCTCTCAATAACTTTGGGATGTCCTTGGTTGGCCTCGCGCGTCCCTCGGTGGTGGCCCCCCCTCCCCTTCCCCCTTTTTTCTCATCCCCCTGTCGGGTTAACTATGGTTACACCCGCATCTAGCTGCTGTGGGGAGCCAGTCAGATAGCACTTGATCTTTTCGGCGCTGCTGCCTGAGCCTTTATGGACACTGAAGCTGTATGGACACCCGAGGGCATTGCTACATGCATTTGCCCACCCCAAGCCACGGCATCCTGGGATCGGTTGATCCTTCCTCCTCCAGGGTACTGAATGGCCGTAACCGGCCCTCCAGTACAGCGCTAGTGTCAGTGACGTAAGCCCATACGTCACATGGACACTCCCGCACTGTCTTCTGGACCTTGTAGGCCCACAGACGGTCGCGAGTTGCGCATGCGCAGTGGTCCTTTCGTCCGCTCACACGTGCGGTGACGCACGTGGTTTTTCTCTTATAACCAAATTGCCCTGTTATATTTGGTAGTATCAACAAGTCCTTTTTAGTGTAGAGCTATTTCCCCTGAAATCATGGCTGACTTCTGTGGAGAAGCATGGGAGGATCTAATGACTAAAATACATACATCTCACACAGCCTCTAATATCTCCGATTCAGAACTGGACAAATCCTTTTTGAGGTTTCAACGATTATTAGAAAAGAAAGCCCGGATGTACTGGCACAAGGTGTATTTTGATAAGTATGTGGAACACCACATTGTCCCTTGGGGACTCAGAATACAAATTTTTCCAAATATCAAAAAAACCACTGATTCCCTAAAAAAGTCCTGGGAGGACAATCTACAAGCATGCTCTTTCAATATGATGAGGATGCTTTGTCAAGAATACGAGAAAGAACTGGTATTACTTGACACCCAAATCAATGAATGGCTTTCGGCCCGTACTGCTGATCTGTCTTCCCCGAGGTTCGCCCAGAGGGACAAGGACCTCCGGGCCCACCTCGAGGAATACACAGTAGAGATCATTAACACCAAGGAGAATAAATTTTTACGTGACAAACTTGCACATACTAATGGCTATGCCTATCGATGGGACGGAAATGTCCCTGAAAAACCTACCACTAAACCCAGCTCTGAGCAGGTACCTAGAAACAATAATGAAGCAACTAACGTTTTTTCCACTTCATTTTCTTCTAGTTCATCCACCACATATCGTGATCTTTCACAGGACAGGATCCCTAAAAAAAGGAAGGGAGAACTATCCACTACCTCCACGGATTCTATTCAACGCACTCTTGGTATCACTAGCACTACCAAGCCTATGGTAGTTCGACCAAAAACCACCAGCACTTCCACTCCGCTTACACGAGCACTACCACGTCCACCACTCACTACCACTCGTCCTGCGCACTCGGGACTTACCACAACGACTTCTGCACCTCTTGCTCTCCCTGCCCCCATGGGAAGACGGGTAAGTGAACCAAATTTAACCACTATGTTTCCCACTGTGACACAATCTACTGATCCTAAATTAGCCCCCATTTTTTTACCCCAGGCACTGGACTCAGCACAGAGTCCCCAACCTTAGCATTAAAAAATCTCCAATTACAACATATTCAGGATCTTGATGTCATCAACTTGTCAACATTTCCTTTAACCAAACAACAAATTAAGGTACTTCAACTAGGCCTTACCTTTTGCCCCTCTGCTGAGTTTAATAAATTTCAATTTATTAAGGATGTCCATCTTTTTGCAAGAAAACTAATGTATAAGGTCATCTTTGATAAACCCTCAAAAGCTCCCATTATGGAGCCATCATTTGAAAATATTGCTCCTACTTTGGCCGAGATCCAAGCCATTGAGGATCTACTTACTCTCTTGGAGGAGGGCGGAACCGAGGACGAATGCCAGTCACATTGGGACAGTGAAGGCATTGTCGCCCCTGGTGTTTCCTTCCCCCCTCCATCCTCATTCAAACCGAAATCTAGGTCTTTTCCTAACCTCTCAACAAACCCCAATATCTGGGCGTTCGTGGAACAAATTACAAGTGCCATCAAACAACATGATTTCTCCACGACATATCCTTCCAACTTAACCATTGCCCAAAAACAAGCTATCAAATCGCTACAAAACCACCCCGGGCTGGTTATAAAACCAGCCGACAAGGGGGGCAATGTGGTTGTTATGGATGTTGCGGCATATGAAGTCATGTGCCGCAACATCCTGGACAATAAAGAATGGTATCGACCCATCTCACGATCACTGATAGACAACTTTGCTACCCAATACTATGAACTCATTTTTTCGGCCTTTCAAAAAGGGACCATTGATGCCAACACTTGGAAATTTCTAAATGTAAAAGACCCCAGAATACCCACTTTCTACGCCCTACCAAAACTTCATAAATCTCTTAAATGTCCCCCTGGCCGTCCTATAGTGTCAGGGTGTTCAAGTCTCACTGAGAACGCCAGTGCGTTAGTGGATAAGTATCTTAGTCCACATGTTGTAGCCCTTCCCTCTTATGTTAAAGATACTTTACACTTACTTCGCATTCTAGCAGATTTACACCTTCCACCTGATGTTTGGATGGTGGCATTAGATGTGGAGAGTTTGTACAATGCCATACCTCATAACAACGGCATTAGAGTAATTTCCAATTTCCTACAAGAAAGAGGACCCAAATTTGAGGCCTATGGCCACTTTGTCACGGACCTCTTAAACTTTATTTTGACAAAAAATCACTTTATGTTCGGCTCTTCCCACTTCCTCCAGGTGCAAGGCGTAGCTATGGGCACCAAGTGCACACCATCCTACGCCAATTTGTACCTGGGGGGGTGGGAAAGGGAACTGTTTGGCAACACTGACCTCGCCGACTTCCTGTGCCACGTTGTATCGTGGCACAGGTATATCGACGACGTGATTTTTTTCTGGTCTGGCACCCATGAACACCTTCTGAAATTCGTTGATACCCTTAGAATCAATTCATATAACTTAAAATTCACGATGGAATGTAGCCAGAGGAGGATTGCCTTCCTGGATCTGGAAATCCAGCTGGATGCAGGGGGCAACCTTTCTTCTGCTTTATACCGCAAGGAAACATCTGGAAATACTATCCTTCATGCCAAAAGCGCTCATCCTAAACCACTTCTCAATAGTATCCCATATAGTCAGTATCTTCGTATCAAACGTAACTGCTCCCACGACAGGGACTTCTTTGCAGCCTCTCAGGAGTTGTATGAGAGACTGAGAAGAAGAGGATACAGTCATAGGTTGTTGAAACAAGCTTTCAATAAAGTTAAGAAACTCGATAGAAATAAATTAATCTATTCAAAGAAAAACATGGATGATCTTCAACCTGTCCGCGTGATTACCGATTTCTCACAGCATTACAGTGAGGTTAGGGATATTCTTAGAAAGTTTTGGCCTTTACTTACTGCTGACAACACCATCAAAAAATATATCAAATCCGAGCCTCAAATTACCTATCGACGTTCTCCATCACTCAGAGATAAAATCATAACTAGTCATCATGCACCTAAGTCTGATCTCACACTAACAACCTTTGGCACATTTCCTTGCGGACATTGTGATATGTGTGACTACATTTATGATGCACGTGAATCCCTGTTACCAAATGGCCAAGTGTTTAAAATCAAACACAAGGTCACTTGTCAATCCATAGGCATAGTATATCTGGCTACATGTATTTGTGGCAGCTTCTATGTCGGAAAAACCAAACGTTCATTCAATGTGCGCATTCGTGACCACATCAAACCTTTATACAAACATAAGACATCCACTTCCATTAATCGTCACATAGCGGACCATCATAACTTTAATTCCCATGTTGTAAGCTTTACAGCCCTCGAACATGTTCCTGTACATGCTAGAGGCGGTGATATTGATCAGAAATTATTACAACTAGAAACCAAATGGATACATACCCTGGACGCTACCCGATACCCAGGACTCAATGAATATATCAGCTTTAAGCCATTCTTGTAATATGCTCCTGTCTTTTATATAATTATCTCTATATACATCTAGGTAATGTGTTCCTCCCGTCATCAACATTCTCCACATCGAAGGTGGACCCTGATCGATTAGGATATAGCTTGAGTCATTGATATCTGACATTGATATATAATGTATACTTTTCATTACTACATTTGCTCCATTATCTGTTCTTTTTCCTTTTACGGTTTACTTAAAAACTTCCTCCTTTTTTGTTTTTTTTTTTTTGTTTTTTTTTGTATTACAATCCTATAGTAATTGATTTACTACTATGCTATATCCATGTATGTATCTTTGTTATTTGCTAGCTGTCATGCCTGTCTTTATAGGATACACGCTTTTGACCTGGCCTATTTTCCCCTTTCATTCATGCCCATGGTGTGCGGGCTACTTTCCACAGGTCCCTAGCTTGTCTCCACCCGCTCTCAATAACTTTGGGATGTCCTTGGTTGGCCTCGCGCGTCCCTCGGTGGTGGCCCCCCCCTCCCCTTCCCCCTTTTTTCTCATCCCCCTGTCGGGTTAACTATGGTTACACCCGCATCTAGCTGCTGTGGGGAGCCAGTCAGATAGCACTTGATCTTTTCGGCGCTGCTGCCTGAGCCTTTATGGACACTGAAGCTGTATGGACACCCGAGGGCATTGCTACATGCATTTGCCCACCCCAAGCCACGGCATCCTGGGATCGGTTGATCCTTCCTCCTCCAGGGTACTGAATGGCCGTAACCGGCCCTCCAGTACAGCGCTAGTGTCAGTGACGTAAGCCCATACGTCACATGGACACTCCCGCACTGTCTTCTGGACCTTGTAGGCCCACAGACGGTCGCGAGTTGCGCATGCGCAGTGGTCCTTTCGTCCGCTCACACGTGCGGTGACGTCAGACGCCGCACGTGTGTTGGGGGGCATAAGAGCGCCGGCTTCCCAGGCTGTACCAGTGCCCAGGGACCTCTAGGACATGGACTCATCCGTAATATCCTCATCTGGTAGGTTATATATTTTACAAACAGATGGATGTCCACAAAGACATCTACTGGTTGGTTATCTCACATATTTATCTATTTATCTAGTACCTTACAAGCAGCAACACAGACAGGTGTAACCCTATGCCTATCATCCGATTGATGATTGTACTACTCTTGTTGGTAAGTGCTGCTTGCTTTACTCTGTAGCAGCTCCTATTACTCATACCTGTTTGATATACCACTGCTGGGCATATTATATGCTCTTGCATTTGAACATTCAATCTTCTTTTTGCTCTTAGGTCTTTTACTCATAGGTATTCTACTTTGGACCCGACTTGTGATAATAAGCAATTGCTACGTCACAAATCTTGTGTGTTCCCATGTCCTATAAACACTCTCTCTAAACACTAATTGTAAGTTTTTAGATATACAATTTTTACCATATTATGGATTTAGGCCTCTATGTCCCAAATTTGAGGAATCTCTATAATCATTACATTCGTCTCTCCTTCTCTATAGAAAATTAACTTTTGCCAGGTCCTCCTCTTTGCCCTCTGCAGCTCCCTAATGTGCCCTGCGCTCGGGTGGCCGCTCTTTGGAGTTCCTTGTGTTTATCCCTGGTAACGCACAGGTAGTTTTATCTTTTCCATCTTGTGGGCTCTCTGACCTGGCGGAGGGTGGAGGGAGGATGGGTGTGTGCTCCCTCCTATCAGTGGGGTGCGATGTCTCTTTGGTACATCTCAGGCTTATGTGTGTGGGTTCATGCATGACAGCCCGCAAATATAACATTATCTCTGCTTATTTTTATCTCTTTGGTTTATAGATGCTAGATTTAAATTGTTACTGACCTTACGATATTTGGTATTGATTGTTAATATTTTGTTTCATAGATTATATAGTAGCGCTCTCAGACATAAACATCTGTCCCTGAAGAAGCCGTATCCGGCGAAACATGTAGGACTCCCACCATATATGTCTACGGAACTGGCCGCCACACTCCTTTGGCTGATTCCCGTAACATGTCGCTACAACTGTTTTTAATTGTCTGAATTTACAGATGCACACCTTTTTGTCTTTTTATGAATCTCTTTAATAAAATGTTCATGTTTTTTATCTAAGTTAGTTTGTGTATTTTTGGCACCGCTATAATCCCTGAAACCCTCCCCCCCATCTATATGCATTTTCTCAATAGTGGGATGAGGTGCTGTATTACATTGAGGACTACCCCACCACCTCTATTTTTTCTCTGATTTCTATTCTGAAATTTTTGGTGTTTAAATACACATTTTTCAGGTGGGTATGACCTCTATTTAAATACACTCTTATATCGGTGCCAAAAAATAAATACAAATATATTTATGGAATAATTGATGTATTATTTACCTGTATAATTGTATTCTTTTGGTTTTTCTCTTATAACCAAATTGCCCTGTTATATTTGGTAGTATCAACAAGTCCTTTTTAGTGTAGAGCTATTTCCCCTGAAATCATGGCTGACTTCTGTGGAGAAGCATGGGAGGATCTAATGACTAAAATACATACATCTCACACAGCCTCTAATATCTCCGATTCAGAACTGGACAAATCCTTTTTGAGGTTTCAACGATTATTAGAAAAGAAAGCCCGGATGTACTGGCACAAGGTGTATTTTGATAAGTATGTGGAACACCACATTGTCCCTTGGGGACTCAGAATACAAATTTTTCCAAATATCAAAAAAACCACTGATTCCCTAAAAAAGTCCTGGGAGGACAATCTACAAGCATGCTCTTTCAATATGATGAGGATGCTTTGTCAAGAATACGAGAAAGAACTGGTATTACTTGACACCCAAATCAATGAATGGCTTTCGGCCCGTACTGCTGATCTGTCTTCCCCGAGGTTCGCCCAGAGGGACAAGGACCTCCGGGCCCACCTCGAGGAATACACAGTAGAGATCATTAACACCAAGGAGAATAAATTTTTACGTGACAAACTTGCACATACTAATGGCTATGCCTATCGATGGGACGGAAATGTCCCTGAAAAACCTACCACTAAACCCAGCTCTGAGCAGGTACCTAGAAACAATAATGAAGCAACTAACGTTTTTTCCACTTCATTTTCTTCTAGTTCATCCACCACATATCGTGATCTTTCACAGGACAGGATCCCTAAAAAAAGGAAGGGAGAACTATCCACTACCTCCACGGATTCTATTCAACGCACTCTTGGTATCACTAGCACTACCAAGCCTATGGTAGTTCGACCAAAAACCACCAGCACTTCCACTCCGCTTACACGAGCACTACCACGTCCACCACTCACTACCACTCGTCCTGCGCACTCGGGACTTACCACAACGACTTCTGCACCTCTTGCTCTCCCTGCCCCCATGGGAAGACGGGTAAGTGAACCAAATTTAACCACTATGTTTCCCACTGTGACACAATCTACTGATCCTAAATTAGCCCCCATTTTTTTACCCCAGGCACTGGACTCAGCACAGAGTCCCCAACCTTAGCATTAAAAAATCTCCAATTACAACATATTCAGGATCTTGATGTCGTCAACTTGTCAACATTTCCTTTAACCAAACAACAAATTAAGGTACTTCAACTAGGCCTTACCTTTTGCCCCTCTGCTGAGTTTAATAAATTTCAATTTATTAAGGATGTCCATCTTTTTGCAAGAAAACTAATGTATAAGGTCATCTTTGATAAACCCTCAAAAGCTCCCATTATGGAGCCATCATTTGAAAATATTGCTCCTACTTTGGCCGAGATCCAAGCCATTGAGGATCTACTTACTCTCTTGGAGGAGGGCGGAACCGAGGACGAATGCCAGTCACATTGGGACAATGAAGGCATTGTCGCCCCTGGTGTTTCCTTCCCCCCTCCATCCTCATTCAAACCGAAATCTAGGTCTTTTCCTAACCTCTCAACAAACCCCAATATCTGGGCGTTCGTGGAACAAATTACAAGTGCCATCAAACAACATGATTTCTCCACGACATATCCTTCCAACTTAACCATTGCCCAAAAACAAGCTATCAAATCGCTACAAAACCACCCCGGGCTGGTTATAAAACCAGCCGACAAGGGGGGCAATGTGGTTGTTATGGATGTTGCGGCATATGAAGTCATGTGCCGCAACATCCTGGACAATAAAGAATGGTATCGACCCATCTCACGATCACTGATAGACAACTTTGCTACCCAATACTATGAACTCATTTTTTCGGCCTTTCAAAAAGGGACCATTGATGCCAACACTTGGAAATTTCTAAATGTAAAAGACCCCAGAATACCCACTTTCTACGCCCTACCAAAACTTCATAAATCTCTTAAATGTCCCCCTGGCCGTCCTATAGTGTCAGGGTGTTCAAGTCTCACTGAGAACGCCAGTGCGTTAGTGGATAAGTATCTTAGTCCACATGTTGTAGCCCTTCCCTCTTATGTTAAAGATACTTTACACTTACTTCGCATTCTAGCAGATTTACACCTTCCACCTGATGTTTGGATGGTGGCATTAGATGTGGAGAGTTTGTACAATGCCATACCTCATAACAACGGCATTAGAGTAATTTCCAATTTCCTACAAGAAAGAGGACCCAAATTTGAGGCCTATGGCCACTTTGTCACGGACCTCTTAAACTTTATTTTGACAAAAAATCACTTTATGTTCGGCTCTTCCCACTTCCTCCAGGTGCAAGGCGTAGCTATGGGCACCAAGTGCACACCATCCTACGCCAATTTGTACCTGGGGGGGTGGGAAAGGGAACTGTTTGGCAACACTGACCTCGCCGACTTCCTGTGCCACGTTGTATCGTGGCACAGGTATATCGACGACGTGATTTTTTTCTGGTCTGGCACCCATGAACACCTTCTGAAATTCGTTGATACCCTTAGAATCAATTCATATAACTTAAAATTCACGATGGAATGTAGCCAGAGGAGGATTGCCTTCCTGGATCTGGAAATCCAGCTGGATGCAGGGGGCAACCTTTCTTCTGCTTTATACCGCAAGGAAACATCTGGAAATACTATCCTTCATGCCAAAAGCGCTCATCCTAAACCACTTCTCAATAGTATCCCATATAGTCAGTATCTTCGTATCAAACGTAACTGCTCCCACGACAGGGACTTCTTTGCAGCCTCTCAGGAGTTGTATGAGAGACTGAGAAGAAGAGGATACAGTCATAGGTTGTTGAAACAAGCTTTCAATAAAGTTAAGAAACTCGATAGAAATAAATTAATCTATTCAAAGAAAAACATGGATGATCTTCAACCTGTCCGCGTGATTACCGATTTCTCACAGCATTACAGTGAGGTTAGGGATATTCTTAGAAAGTTTTGGCCTTTACTTACTGCTGACAACACCATCAAAAAATATATCAAATCCGAGCCTCAAATTACCTATCGACGTTCTCCATCACTCAGAGATAAAATCATAACTAGTCATCATGCACCTAAGTCTGATCTCACACTAACAACCTTTGGCACATTTCCTTGCGGACATTGTGATATGTGTGACTACATTTATGATGCACGTGAATCCCTGTTACCAAATGGCCAAGTGTTTAAAATCAAACACAAGGTCACTTGTCAATCCATAGGCATAGTATATCTGGCTACATGTATTTGTGGCAGCTTCTATGTCGGAAAAACCAAACGTTCATTCAATGTGCGCATTCGTGACCACATCAAACCTTTATACAAACATAAGACATCCACTTCCATTAATCGTCACATAGCGGACCATCATAACTTTAATTCCCATGTTGTAAGCTTTACAGCCCTCGAACATGTTCCTGTACATGCTAGAGGCGGTGATATTGATCAGAAATTATTACAACTAGAAACCAAATGGATACATACCCTGGACGCTACCCGATACCCAGGACTCAATGAATATATCAGCTTTAAGCCATTCTTGTAATATGCTCCTGTCTTTTATATAATTATCTCTATATACATCTAGGTAATGTGTTCCTCCCGTCATCAACATTCTCCACATCGAAGGTGGACCCTGATCGATTAGGATATAGCTTGAGTCATTGATATCTGACATTGATATATAATGTATACTTTTCATTACTACATTTGCTCCATTATCTGTTCTTTTTCCTTTTACGGTTTACTTAAAAACTTCCTCCTTTTTTGTTTTTTTTTTTTTGTTTTTTTTTGTATTACAATCCTATAGTAATTGATTTACTACTATGCTATATCCATGTATGTATCTTTGTTATTTGCTAGCTGTCATGCCTGTCTTTATAGGATACACGCTTTTGACCTGGCCTATTTTCCCCTTTCATTCATGCCCATGGTGTGCGGGCTACTTTCCACAGGTCCCTAGCTTGTCTCCACCCGCTCTCAATAACTTTGGGATGTCCTTGGTTGGCCTCGCGCGTCCCTCGGTGGTGGCCCCCCCCTCCCCTTCCCCCTTTTTTCTCATCCCCCTGTCGGGTTAACTATGGTTACACCCGCATCTAGCTGCTGTGGGGAGCCAGTCAGATAGCACTTGATCTTTTCGGCGCTGCTGCCTGAGCCTTTATGGACACTGAAGCTGTATGGACACCCGAGGGCATTGCTACATGCATTTGCCCACCCCAAGCCACGGCATCCTGGGATCGGTTGATCCTTCCTCCTCCAGGGTACTGAATGGCCGTAACCGGCCCTCCAGTACAGCGCTAGTGTCAGTGACGTAAGCCCATACGTCACATGGACACTCCCGCACTGTCTTCTGGACCTTGTAGGCCCACAGACGGTCGCGAGTTGCGCATGCGCAGTGGTCCTTTCGTCCGCTCACACGTGCGGTGACGTCAGACGCCGCACGTGTGTTGGGGGGCATAAGAGCGCCGGCTTCCCAGGCTGTACCAGTGCCCAGGGACCTCTAGGACATGGACTCATCCGTAATATCCTCATCTGGTAGGTTATATATTTTACAAACAGATGGATGTCCACAAAGACATCTACTGGTTGGTTATCTCACATATTTATCTATTTATCTAGTACCTTACAAGCAGCAACACAGACAGGTGTAACCCTATGCCTATCATCCGATTGATGATTGTACTACTCTTGTTGGTAAGTGCTGCTTGCTTTACTCTGTAGCAGCTCCTATTACTCATACCTGTTTGATATACCACTGCTGGGCATATTATATGCTCTTGCATTTGAACATTCAATCTTCTTTTTGCTCTTAGGTCTTTTACTCATAGGTATTCTACTTTGGACCCGACTTGTGATAATAAGCAATTGCTACGTCACAAATCTTGTGTGTTCCCATGTCCTATAAACACTCTCTCTAAACACTAATTGTAAGTTTTTAGATATACAATTTTTACCATATTATGGATTTAGGCCTCTATGTCCCAAATTTGAGGAATCTCTATAATCATTACATTCGTCTCTCCTTCTCTATAGAAAATTAACTTTTGCCAGGTCCTCCTCTTTGCCCTCTGCAGCTCCCTAATGTGCCCTGCGCTCGGGTGGCCGCTCTTTGGAGTTCCTTGTGTTTATCCCTGGTAACGCACAGGTAGTTTTATCTTTTCCATCTTGTGGGCTCTCTGACCTGGCGGAGGGTGGAGGGAGGATGGGTGTGTGCTCCCTCCTATCAGTGGGGTGCGATGTCTCTTTGGTACATCTCAGGCTTATGTGTGTGGGTTCATGCATGACAGCCCGCAAATATAACATTATCTCTGCTTATTTTTATCTCTTTGGTTTATAGATGCTAGATTTAAATTGTTACTGACCTTACGATATTTGGTATTGATTGTTAATATTTTGTTTCATAGATTATATAGTAGCGCTCTCAGACATAAACATCTGTCCCTGAAGAAGCCGTATCCGGCGAAACATGTAGGACTCCCACCATATATGTCTACGGAACTGGCCGCCACACTCCTTTGGCTGATTCCCGTAACATGTCGCTACAACTGTTTTTAATTGTCTGAATTTACAGATGCACACCTTTTTGTCTTTTTATGAATCTCTTTAATAAAATGTTCATGTTTTTTATCTAAGTTAGTTTGTGTATTTTTGGCACCGCTATAATCCCTGAAACCCTCCCCCCCATCTATATGCATTTTCTCAATAGTGGGATGAGGTGCTGTATTACATTGAGGACTACCCCACCACCTCTATTTTTTCTCTGATTTCTATTCTGAAATTTTTGGTGTTTAAATACACATTTTTCAGGTGGGTATGACCTCTATTTAAATACACTCTTATATCGGTGCCAAAAAATAAATACAAATATATTTATGGAATAATTGATGTATTATTTACCTGTATAATTGTATTCTTTTGGTTTTTCTCTTATAACCAAATTGCCCTGTTATATTTGGTAGTATCAACAAGTCCTTTTTAGTGTAGAGCTATTTCCCCTGAAATCATGGCTGACTTCTGTGGAGAAGCATGGGAGGATCTAATGACTAAAATACATACATCTCACACAGCCTCTAATATCTCCGATTCAGAACTGGACAAATCCTTTTTGAGGTTTCAACGATTATTAGAAAAGAAAGCCCGGATGTACTGGCACAAGGTGTATTTTGATAAGTATGTGGAACACCACATTGTCCCTTGGGGACTCAGAATACAAATTTTTCCAAATATCAAAAAAACCACTGATTCCCTAAAAAAGTCCTGGGAGGACAATCTACAAGCATGCTCTTTCAATATGATGAGGATGCTTTGTCAAGAATACGAGAAAGAACTGGTATTACTTGACACCCAAATCAATGAATGGCTTTCGGCCCGTACTGCTGATCTGTCTTCCCCGAGGTTCGCCCAGAGGGACAAGGACCTCCGGGCCCACCTCGAGGAATACACAGTAGAGATCATTAACACCAAGGAGAATAAATTTTTACGTGACAAACTTGCACATACTAATGGCTATGCCTATCGATGGGACGGAAATGTCCCTGAAAAACCTACCACTAAACCCAGCTCTGAGCAGGTACCTAGAAACAATAATGAAGCAACTAACGTTTTTTCCACTTCATTTTCTTCTAGTTCATCCACCACATATCGTGATCTTTCACAGGACAGGATCCCTAAAAAAAGGAAGGGAGAACTATCCACTACCTCCACGGATTCTATTCAACGCACTCTTGGTATCACTAGCACTACCAAGCCTATGGTAGTTCGACCAAAAACCACCAGCACTTCCACTCCGCTTACACGAGCACTACCACGTCCACCACTCACTACCACTCGTCCTGCGCACTCGGGACTTACCACAACGACTTCTGCACCTCTTGCTCTCCCTGCCCCCATGGGAAGACGGGTAAGTGAACCAAATTTAACCACTATGTTTCCCACTGTGACACAATCTACTGATCCTAAATTAGCCCCCATTTTTTTACCCCAGGCACTGGACTCAGCACAGAGTCCCCAACCTTAGCATTAAAAAATCTCCAATTACAACATATTCAGGATCTTGATGTCGTCAACTTGTCAACATTTCCTTTAACCAAACAACAAATTAAGGTACTTCAACTAGGCCTTACCTTTTGCCCCTCTGCTGAGTTTAATAAATTTCAATTTATTAAGGATGTCCATCTTTTTGCAAGAAAACTAATGTATAAGGTCATCTTTGATAAACCCTCAAAAGCTCCCATTATGGAGCCATCATTTGAAAATATTGCTCCTACTTTGGCCGAGATCCAAGCCATTGAGGATCTACTTACTCTCTTGGAGGAGGGCGGAACCGAGGACGAATGCCAGTCACATTGGGACAATGAAGGCATTGTCGCCCCTGGTGTTTCCTTCCCCCCTCCATCCTCATTCAAACCGAAATCTAGGTCTTTTCCTAACCTCTCAACAAACCCCAATATCTGGGCGTTCGTGGAACAAATTACAAGTGCCATCAAACAACATGATTTCTCCACGACATATCCTTCCAACTTAACCATTGCCCAAAAACAAGCTATCAAATCGCTACAAAACCACCCCGGGCTGGTTATAAAACCAGCCGACAAGGGGGGCAATGTGGTTGTTATGGATGTTGCGGCATATGAAGTCATGTGCCGCAACATCCTGGACAATAAAGAATGGTATCGACCCATCTCACGATCACTGATAGACAACTTTGCTACCCAATACTATGAACTCATTTTTTCGGCCTTTCAAAAAGGGACCATTGATGCCAACACTTGGAAATTTCTAAATGTAAAAGACCCCAGAATACCCACTTTCTACGCCCTACCAAAACTTCATAAATCTCTTAAATGTCCCCCTGGCCGTCCTATAGTGTCAGGGTGTTCAAGTCTCACTGAGAACGCCAGTGCGTTAGTGGATAAGTATCTTAGTCCACATGTTGTAGCCCTTCCCTCTTATGTTAAAGATACTTTACACTTACTTCGCATTCTAGCAGATTTACACCTTCCACCTGATGTTTGGATGGTGGCATTAGATGTGGAGAGTTTGTACAATGCCATACCTCATAACAACGGCATTAGAGTAATTTCCAATTTCCTACAAGAAAGAGGACCCAAATTTGAGGCCTATGGCCACTTTGTCACGGACCTCTTAAACTTTATTTTGACAAAAAATCACTTTATGTTCGGCTCTTCCCACTTCCTCCAGGTGCAAGGCGTAGCTATGGGCACCAAGTGCGCACCATCCTACGCCAATTTGTACCTGGGGGGGTGGGAAAGGGAACTGTTTGGCAACACTGACCTCGCCGACTTCCTGTGCCACGTTGTATCGTGGCACAGGTATATCGACGACGTGATTTTTTTCTGGTCTGGCACCCATGAACACCTTCTGAAATTCGTTGATACCCTTAGAATCAATTCATATAACTTAAAATTCACGATGGAATGTAGCCAGAGGAGGATTGCCTTCCTGGATCTGGAAATCCAGCTGGATGCAGGGGGCAACCTTTCTTCTGCTTTATACCGCAAGGAAACATCTGGAAATACTATCCTTCATGCCAAAAGCGCTCATCCTAAACCACTTCTCAATAGTATCCCATATAGTCAGTATCTTCGTATCAAACGTAACTGCTCCCACGACAGGGACTTCTTTGCAGCCTCTCAGGAGTTGTATGAGAGACTGAGAAGAAGAGGATACAGTCATAGGTTGTTGAAACAAGCTTTCAATAAAGTTAAGAAACTCGATAGAAATAAATTAATCTATTCAAAGAAAAACATGGATGATCTTCAACCTGTCCGCGTGATTACCGATTTCTCACAGCATTACAGTGAGGTTAGGGATATTCTTAGAAAGTTTTGGCCTTTACTTACTGCTGACAACACCATCAAAAAATATATCAAATCCGAGCCTCAAATTACCTATCGACGTTCTCCATCACTCAGAGATAAAATCATAACTAGTCATCATGCACCTAAGTCTGATCTCACACTAACAACCTTTGGCACATTTCCTTGCGGACATTGTGATATGTGTGACTACATTTATGATGCACATGAATCCCTGTTACCAAATGGCCAAGTGTTTAAAATCAAACACAAGGTCACTTGTCAATCCATAGGCATAGTATATCTGGCTACATGTATTTGTGGCAGCTTCTATGTCGGAAAAACCAAACGTTCATTCAATGTGCGCATTCGTGACCACATCAAACCTTTATACAAACATAAGACATCCACTTCCATTAATCGTCACATAGCGGACCATCATAACTTTAATTCCCATGTTGTAAGCTTTACAGCCCTCGAACATGTTCCTGTACATGCTAGAGGCGGTGATATTGATCAGAAATTATTACAACTAGAAACCAAATGGATACATACCCTGGACGCTACCCGATACCCAGGACTCAATGAATATATCAGCTTTAAGCCATTCTTGTAATATGCTCCTGTCTTTTATATAATTATCTCTATATACATCTAGGTAATGTGTTCCTCCCGTCATCAACATTCTCCACATCGAAGGTGGACCCTGATCGATTAGGATATAGCTTGAGTCATTGATATCTGACATTGATATATAATGTATACTTTTCATTACTACATTTGCTCCATTATCTGTTCTTTTTCCTTTTACGGTTTACTTAAAAACTTCCTCCTTTTTTGTTTTTTTTTTTTTGTTTTTTTTGTATTACAATCCTATAGTAATTGATTTACTACTATGCTATATCCATGTATGTATCTTTGTTATTTGCTAGCTGTCATGCCTGTCTTTATAGGATACACGCTTTTGACCTGGCCTATTTTCCCCTTTCATTCATGCCCATGGTGTGCGGGCTACTTTCCACAGGTCCCTAGCTTGTCTCCACCCGCTCTCAATAACTTTGGGATGTCCTTGGTTGGCCTCGCGCGTCCCTCGGTGGTGGCCCCCCCCTCCCCTTCCCCCTTTTTTCTCATCCCCCTGTCGGGTTAACTATGGTTACACCCGCATCTAGCTGCTGTGGGGAGCCAGTCAGATAGCACTTGATCTTTTCGGCGCTGCTGCCTGAGCCTTTATGGACACTGAAGCTGTATGGACACCCGAGGGCATTGCTACATGCATTTGCCCACCCCAAGCCACGGCATCCTGGGATCGGTTGATCCTTCCTCCTCCAGGGTACTGAATGGCCGTAACCGGCCCTCCAGTACAGCGCTAGTGTCAGTGACGTAAGCCCATACGTCACATGGACACTCCCGCACTGTCTTCTGGACCTTGTAGGCCCACAGACGGTCGCGAGTTGCGCATGCGCAGTGGTCCTTTCGTCCGCTCACACGTGCGGTGACGTCAGACGCTGCACGTGTGTTGGGGGGCATAAGAGCGCCGGCTTCCCAGGCCGTACCAGTGCCCAGGGACCTCTAGGACATGGACTCATCCGTAATATCCTCATCTGGTAGGTTATATATTTTACAAACAGATGGATGTCCACAAAGACATCTACTGGTTGGTTATCTCACATATTTATCTATTTATCTAGTACCTTACAAGCAGCAACACAGACAGGTGTAACCCTATGCCTATCATCCGATTGATGATTGTACTACTCTTGTTGGTAAGTGCTGCTTGCTTTACTTTGTAGCAGCTCCTATTACTCATACCTGTTTGATATACCACTGCTGGGCATATTATATGCTCTTGCATTTGAACATTCAATCTTCTTTTTGCTCTTAGGTCTTTTACTCATAGGTATTCTACTTTGGACCCGACTTGTGATAATAAGCAATTGCTACGTCACAAATCTTGTGTGTTCCCATGTCCTATAAACACTCTCTCTAAACACTAATTGTAAGTTTTTAGATATACAATTTTTACCATATTATGGATTTAGGCCTCTATGTCCCAAATTTGAGGAATCTCTATAATCATTACATTCGTCTCTCCTTCTCTATAGAAAATTAACTTTTGCCAGGTCCTCCTCTTTGCCCTCTGCAGCTCCCTAATGTGCCCTGCGCTCGGGTGGCCGCTCTTTGGAGTTCCTTGTGTTTATCCCTGGTAACGCACAGGTAGTTTTATCTTTTCCATCTTGTGGGCTCTCTGACCTGGCGGAGGGTGGAGGGAGGATGGGTGTGTGCTCCCTCCTATCAGTGGGGTGCGATGTCTCTTTGGTACATCTCAGGCTTATGTGTGTGGGTTCATGCATGACAGCCCGCAAATATAACATTATCTCTGCTTATTTTCATCTCTTTGGTTTATAGATGCTAGATTTAAATTGTTACTGACCTTACGATATTTGGTATTGATTGTTAATATTTTGTTTCATAGATTATATAGTAGCGCTCTCAGACATAAACATCTGTCCCTGAAGAAGCCGTATCCGGCGAAACATGTAGGACTCCCACCATATATGTCTACGGAACTGGCCGCCACACTCCTTTGGCTGATTCCCGTAACATGTCGCTACAACTGTTTTTAATTGTCTGAATTTACAGATGCACACCTTTTTGTCTTTTTATGAATCTCTTTAATAAAATGTTCATGTTTTTTATCTAAGTTAGTTTGTGTATTTTTGGCACCGCTATAATCCCTGAAACCCTCCCCCCCATCTATATGCATTTCCTAAATTACATTGTGAAGCAATGTAATCTATACGCCAGCCAAAATATAGCCAACAATCCAAATTCTTCATATGCCCATCCTTTTGTTTGGAAACCCCTCACCGTGGAAGAATTACAAATTTTCCTTGGCCTAACCCTCAACATGGGACTGACAAAAAAAATGAACTCCATGCCTACTGGTCTACCCAACCTATCTACCACATGCCGGTCTATTCATCAATGATGCCCAGAAGCCCAGAATGAGATGATTATGAGATTTTTACATTTCAATAACAATGCCCAATGCCCCCCTTGAAATCATCCCAGTTATGATAAGTTATTCAAAATTCAGCCCCTAATCAATTTTTTTTGTGCCAACTTCAAGCAGATGTTTACCCCTGATATAAATATTTGTGTAGATGAATCCCTAGTACACTTCACCGGAAGACTTGGAATAAAGCAATACCTCCCCAGTAAAAGAGCCAGATGTGGGGTAAAATTTTATAAGGCGTGTGACAGGGCCACGGGTTACACATATGACTTGAGGGATGTCAGGGCTGGCTCAGCCCTTCCTTCTCTGAGCTGGCCGCTCAGCTGTTGGCTAATTGCCAGCTCTCATCTCTCTCCACAGTTACCCAGCTGTTCCTGATCCTGCTCGTCTGATCTGCCTACTTAAAGCTGTCCGGCTCACTTCACCTCTGCCTTCGCCTTGGTCACATCACAAGAAAACATCCCCTGTGTTCCTGTTTAAAGACTGGCTTTGCTGCAATCACTTCTGGCTCCTTTGCCTGCTTGCTGTTCCACTTGGATCCCTAACTTCTGGCCTGGCTGATTCCATGATCTAGTTACTGGACTCTGGCTATGCTTTGACAACGCTTAATCTATTTTACTTTAATTTTTATTAATAAACTAGTGTGATTTAATTGTACTTCTGTCTGGGTCTGATTCATGGTTTCTGAAAAGGGAAAAGACAGACAGCTAAACCCCCCTGGATGCCCTACCTACATGGGAACAAGTGGCAAAATTGTCTGGAAGCTGATCGAACCATTGAAAGTTTACCACCTATACGTAGACAATTTCTACACGAGTCTCCCACTTTTTCGCCATTTGTACCAAAAGAAGATTGTGGCCTGTGGGACAGCACGGACCAACCACAAAGGCTTCCCACAGAGATTGGTCACCAAGAAATTGAAACAGGGTGAAATGGCCAGTATGCGGTATCTACGTCCTATCCACAATGCATGATGACACCTTGGTGGAACTGCAAAGAAGTAAAGGCCCCATCCAGAAGCCAAAATGTGTGCATGAGTATAACCTATACATGGGGGGGGTGGATAAGAATGACCAGATGATTCAACCCTACTTGGCAACCAGGAAATCACTGTTTTGGTACAAGAAAGTTGCCATTTATTTGATGCACCTAGCCCTGTTCAATTCATTTATTATTTTTTCTAAGTGCACCCAAAGTTCCCTAACCTATCTGAAATTCCATTTTGCATTAGCCAGACTCCATGAAAGGCACTTTCCCGAAATCCTCCCTCTTACCCAAACAGGTCGCAAATCCCCCCAAAAAGTTGTGTGTGTTCAAGTAGAGGAATTCACCGTGACACCGAATACTACTGTCCCCAATGCCCCTCCCAACCAGGCATCTGTATTGGAGAGTGCTATCGGAGTTATCATACTTCACTACACTATCAGTAGTGAAGATAATTTTTTTTCCAGCTTCTACTATCTGCCATTTCTGTGAATGACATGGACTGTTAATGACTATGCCTCTGCCAAACATGTTTCTGCCTGCAACGTGAATTGACCTCAGCCTGTTAAATGACCATGCTTTTTGCCTGCCTCCTGAACTGATCATTTGCCCTGCCACTGTACAGCACAGGGGTCTCACATATGTGAGGGGCTCCAGAAAAGGTTTTCCGAGTGGAGAAAACGTTTTTCTTCGGGTTTTTAGTTTTCTCGCATTAGGGTTTGGAGACTCGGGGGCTTCGTAGAGATTTGGGTGGGAAGAAGCCTCTACCCCTGTCCTCAGGTCTTACCTGACCAAGGCCCAATGTTATAGTGCTGCCTGCTGCTACCTAAACTGGTCATGCCTCTGCCTGCCACCTGAACTAACCATGCCTTTGCGTGCCACCTGAACTGTCCATGCCTTTGCCTGCCACCCGAACTGGCCATGCCTCTGCCTGCCACCTAAACTGACCATGCCTCTGCCTGCCACGTGAACTGGCCATGCCTCTGCCTGCCACCTGAATTGCCTGCTAAACCTTGGACTGTACTGAACCATGTTCATACTTTCCATATCTGTTTGCTGCCTGGACAATTCCTGGACATTTCCTTTGGCTGTCTGCACAAATGCTTTGACTGCTCTGGAATGGTATTCCTGCCTGCTAAAACCACAGGTGAGCCTTTTTTTTTTTTGCTCAGCAGAATGTATTTCGGGGTGTAACTCTTGGTATGTACATGCTATGTGTTAGAAGCCTGAAGGTGCTACTTGCATGTTGGGCCTATGTATGTGGCCAAGTAGTGGAAAAGTCTCACACATGGGGTATTGCCATACTCAGGACGAGTAGCAGAATGTATTTTGGGGCGTCATTTTGGCTATGTACATGCTATGTGTTAGAAAGATCTTCTAAATTGACAACTTTGTGAGAAAAAAATAGGTTTTAATTTTCCTTCCACATTTTCCAAAGCATTTGGAAAGAAATGACACCTTCAAAAGACTCATTATGCCTCGTAGAATATACATTGGGGTGTTTTCTTTCCAAAATGGGGTCATTTTGTGGCTAATTCTATTGTCTTGGTCCTCCATGGCCTTCAAAAATGTGATAGGTACGCAGGAAATGAAATGTGTCATTTCTGCCTTTAGAACGCTTGATGGTGCTACATGGATGTTGGGCCTCTGTATGTGGCCAGGCTGTGGAAAAGTCTCACACATGGGGTATCACCATACTCAGGACGAATAGCAAAATGTATTTTGGGGTGTAATTTTGGCTATGTACATGCTATGTGTTAGAAAGATCTTCTAAATTGACAACTTTGTGAGAAAAAAATAGGTTTTAATTTTCTTTCCACATTTTCCAAAAACTTGTGGAAAGAAATGACATGTTCAAAAGACTCATTATGCCTCATAGAATATACATTGGGGTGTTTTCTTTCCAAAATGGGGTCATTTTGTGGTTAATTCCATTGTTCTTGTGCTCCAGGGCCTTCAAAAATGTGACAGGTATGCAGGAAATGAAATGTGTAATGTATGCCTTTAGAACGCTTGATGGTGCTACATGGATGTTGGGCCTCTCTATGTGGCCAGATAAAGATAATAATAACTTCAAGCGCATATACAGTATACAATATTCAGGATTAATCAGATTGGCCAGGCATATAGTCCATGGCTAAAAAGTTAGCAGCCCAGGGGTTAATGAGGGTCTGGCAGTTAGAAGCATATGGATATGAGATTACATGATTAAAAAGGGTTTGGCAGTCCAGGGGTTAAAAAAGATGTAGCAGTTCAAAATGTGTGAAGTAGGTTGATGGAGCAATGGATCTAGAAGGCGGCTGCTATCCCCAGAGAGCTGGCTCTGTGACATGTAAGAGAGGGTGAAGAAGGGAAGCGCCACCTGAGTGCAGTATTAGTGAATACTTTTAATGACACAAAGTTTAAAAACACTTACAGAAGACATAATTAAAAAGGGCTCATCTGTAGATGGATGATCCTGGTGGGGATGATCCTGGTGAGTTCCTCGAGCTCCAGTCTGGGTGATGTGTCAGCGGTGTAAGGCTGTAAGAGAAGCTGTTCAGCAGATGGTTCGTCCCGTGGCCATCAGGGGGAGGCTGGGGCCGGCGTGGAGCGCACAGAAGGTGTGCGTGACGTCACGGGCTGTTCAGCGGCTTCCGGGTACATTCCAAGGGGAGGGCTCACATAGAGGAAGGATACTAGCTGTGAGGGAGTCTGTGGATAGGCTACGCGCTCGGAGCAGCTGCTCCTTCAATAGGCCTGAGGGGGCAGTGTGCAGATGCTGTGCTATTTATATGCCGGCGCTGTGGGACAACAAGGCTCAGCGCCGGCTGATAGCACAGCGCTGTGATGGAATAATACAGTGCGGTTGGCTAAAGGGGGGGGAGGAGAGGGAGGGGATGTGAAACGTAGTTTGTGAAAGACCGTACTGGAGTGGGGGAGGGGAAGGAACACAAATAGAATGACACATGGGAGGAGGATAGCATGATGGCTGAGAGAATGTTGATGCATATCAAGTATAATACATATAAATAAATTAAGTCAACAATCAATTATGAAAAAGTCAGTAAAAAAATTAATGAAAATCAAATAAAAAGTCAATATAAAAAATCAATATAAAATTCAGAAAAAAGGAAGGGGACGGGAATCATGTGTATGGAGGGAATTGTCATTATGTGGAGCTGATATGTGTTACAAGCATGCATGCACACACATATGCATGCATGTACACGTACACATATCTTTATTGTATAAAATACAAAAAAGGAATTACCCTATACTTAAAAGATCTCATATATACATTTGTGTAAAAACAAAAATAAAAACAAAAATATAATATATTTAAGTAGTATGCATGTGCCTGCGCACAGTGTGATATGTGAATATATAGGAATGTACAAAGTTTAGAGAGGGATAAACTGGGGCATGGGCAAGTTGGCGGGGCAGGGGGTTGCAGGGGGGCGGGAAGCTGGAAGGGGGGGGGTTGTGGGGGGGGGAGGAGGGGAGGGAAATGGGGGAGGGAGGGGACGTAGGGGAAGCTGGATGGAGGGAAGGGGAAATGGAAGGGGGACATGGGGGAGGCTGGATGGCAAAGTGGCTCATAACAGTGTGTGAACCTCGATTTCTTCGTTAAGCCCACCGAGTGTAAGGGTGCCCAAGGAATAGATCCAGTAGGTTTCTTGTTGGCACAGGCGTTTGAAGCGTTCAGCTGTAGGGAATGTAGCAGGGATGGACTCAATGACCCACACGCTTAGGTCTACAGTGGACCGGCCGTGGTGTGTAAGAAAATGTTTGGGGACGCTATGGTGGTCATGACCCTTTTCGGTGAAGCGCCTGTGTTCCCCAAATCGTGCTCTGAGTGCCCTTATGGTGCGACCAACATAGAATTGTCCACAGGGACAGGTCAGGCAGTATACAACAAAGTCCGTAGAGCAGTTGTAAAATTCCTTGAGGGTATAGCTTTTGCCTTTGACGTTGAAAGTTTTCTGACCATGTTGCACGAATGGACAGGTGAGACAGAGGGTTTTTTTGCATTGGTACATCCCTCTGAGGGGTATAAGGACAGGTTGCAGGGGGATGGATTGGGATGGCTTGATTTTACTAGGTGCGATTTGACTCTTAATATTCCTAGACCTTCTATATGTTACTTTGGGTTTTGTCCCAACTGTAGCTTTTAAATGGGGGTCTTCCAGAAGAATGGACGAGTGTGACTCTAGTATTTTTTCCATTCTTTTATGTTTGTCGTGGAACTGTGTGATGAAACGGGTTGGTTGTTTGGCAACGGGAGAGGAGTTATGACGGTCGTTCTGTGGCTTGCGGTAATTGTTGAAGGCTGCCTCTATGAGAGGAGCAGGATATCCTTTTTCTTGAAATTTTTTTGATAGGAGTAGACCATGGGCTTCGTAGTCTGAGTCTCTAGTGCAGTTTCTCCGGAGACGGCAAAACTGGCTCCGGGGAATATTGTTCACCCATCTGGGATGGTGGCAGCTAGTGTAATGTATGAAGGAATTGCCCGCAGTAGGTTTGATGAAATTTTTGGCATAAATGGTTTCATTGTCATGGCAAAGTTCAAGGTCTAAGAATGCCAGAGTATCAGGATCAGCCACGTGGGTGAATGATAGGCCTAAGATGTTGGTATTACAATGCTGGACAAAGGTGAGTATGCCATCGAGTGTACCATCCCAGGTGATAACTATGTCATCAATATATCGACCATAGTATATTATGTTTGTGGCAAAGGGGTGGTCTGCTGCGAGGTACATATGTTCCCAGTATCCCATGGTGAGATTGGCGTAGCTGGGGGCAAAATTGGCCCCCATAGCTGTACCATTGATCTGAAGGTAATGTGTACCCTCTGACTCAAAAAAGTTATGTTTGAGGCAGAAGGTTAGGGCTTCTAATATGAAATTAGCTTGCCGGGGGTTAATGAGGGGATCGTTGGCCAAAAAATGCCCGACAGCCCTGACTCCTATATCATGGGGTATCGATGTGTAAAGTGATGACACATCGAGTGAAAGCCACCAGTAGTTCTTATGCCATGTATAGGGTTTGAGCATCTCGAGTAAATGGGGTCCATCCCGTATATAGGAAGGGAGGTTCTGTGCTAGGGGTTGGAGGAATTGGTCAATATATATGGAGAAGCCACTAGTGACACTCTCCATGGCAGCTACTATGGGACGGCCTGGGGGACAGGTGAGATCTTTATGAATTTTCG
Organism: Lithobates clamitans; assembly: GCA_037952925.1. Taxonomy (NCBI): domain Eukaryota; kingdom Metazoa; phylum Chordata; class Amphibia; order Anura; family Ranidae; genus Lithobates; species Lithobates clamitans. The sequence continues at coordinate 2,539,317 of JBBGZY010000424.1, forward strand.
GTAGATGGTAGAAGTATGGATCTTTGTGGAAGTTTTTCTTTAGGAACGAAGCTTCAGATTTGGAAATGATTTGGTCAGTAAGGGCTTTGTTAATGAGTGTAGCTGCTTCTAATGAAAACTGGGATGTGGGATCACTGGGAAGCCTAGCATAGGTGTTGATATCAGAAAGTAGTCTGCGTGATTCGAGTAAATAATCTTCTTTGTCCTGGATGACTATACTACCCCCTTTGTCCGCAGGTTTGATGACAATGGATTTGTTGTGTGTCAGCTGTTCCAGGGCCTTGCGTTCTAATGGGGAGAGGTTGGATTTGATGTAGGTATGTTTGGAGGTGCGATTGCACATATTAGTGAGGTCTGTATAGACTACCTGGTAGAAAGTTTGTAAGTACGGACCCTTGTTGGATGTTGGGTTAAAGATGGATTTGGGGCGTAGTGAGGTATGTTGGATTGGGGGTGAGGTAGAGCCATGTTGGGTGAGCCATTCAAGGTCAGCGTTGTAATTTTCGGCATATAACTCCTCAAGTAGGGCAAGGGCGGGTCTGTCTGATTCGTCAGGTGTATCAAGGTTTGTGGGACATGAAACAGAGTTGACGATATCAGACGTGGAGGTTTGTTTAGACGATTGGATATTGAAATATCTCTGGACTGTAAGGTCTCTGATGTATTTGTTGAGGTCTTTGAATAGTGTAAAACTGTTGGGCTGCATGGTAGGGGCAAAGGTGAGCCCCTTTCTGAGGAGGGATAGGTCATATGCGGTTAAAGAAGTATGTGACAGATTATAGATTTTTACAGTTTCCGCATCTTTACTGACTTTTTTTCTCCTTCGTCCCCCCCTCCGTCCTCTTCTACGTGTTTTCTTTTTGTGAGGAGCGGCGGGGGGGTAAGTGCTAAAAAATCATTTTCTAGACTGGTGGCTATTTTTAGCGGGGGTTTGGAACTCTGTAATTGCGTGAGAGGGAGATTCTCTATCCAGGCTAATGACTGTGATTCACTGGTGGTATCAGGGTGATCATGGGTAATCCTATGTGAATCATCAAAAAGTATACTTATTGGGTCAGAGATAGGCGCTGAGTCGCATCGGGAAACATCTGTGGGGTCTAGACCTTGGGTAGAGGCAGGTTGTTGTGTCTGGTGGTTACGATTGGTAGACGGTATCTGTGCCTGGGTGGGGCCTGTGCGAGCTTTATAGGGTCTGTTCTTGAGGCGTTTGGGTTTGGGGGTGAGTGGTTTAGGTCCAATGGGAAGTAGTGGGGTATACCGGGACATCGGCCCGAGTTTGGGCGGATGTGGAGATGGATGTGGCACCAGGGGTTTTGGTGCTTGATGGGATCTGAAGAGGCTTCCCTGTGGCGGGATAGACATGAGTGGACGGGGGCCGGGACCTGGATTAAGGCTGGGGTATTTCTTCCTTTTCCAGGTAAATATTTGGTTGTTGTTATAGTCAAACCTATAAAGACTATAACAACAACCAAATATTTACCTGGAAAAGAAAGAAATACCCCAGCCTTAATCCAGGTCCCGGTCCCCGCCCACTCATGTCTATCCCGCCACAGGGAAGCCTCTTCAGATCCCATCAAGCACCAAAACCCCTGGTGCCACATCCATCTCCACATCCGCCCAAACTCGGGCCGATGTCCCGGTATACCCCACTACTTCCCATTGGACCTAAACCACTCACCCCAAAACCCAAACGCCTCAAGAACAGACCCTATAAGTCCTCATGCACACGGACGTTTTTACAGCTGCTTTTTTGAGCTTTTTTTGCAGCTTAAAAAGGCCTATCTATGTTAGTCTATGGCTTCATGCCCACCTAGGCATTTTTGAGCTGCAAGTGGCATAGGCGTTTTTAAGCTGTAAAAAAAACCCAGGACCAGTGGGTTCTGAAAGACGTTTTTCAGCTGTAAAAACGCTCTAACGCTCAAAAACGCTCAAAAACGTCATTCACCAACGTTTTTTAGCGTTTTTGATCCATTGAAAAAAAAAAAAAAAATTTGGAAAAAAAAAAAACGCTCAAAAACGCTAACGCGGAAAAACGCTCAAAAACGCTAAAAAACGCTATTGCAAAAATGCTGAAAAAAGCTGAAAAAGGTTAAAAAAAGTCACTGCAAAGATACTGGCGTTTTCAGAACGTTTTTTTAACAACCTGTGTGCATGAGGGCTAAAGCTCGCACAGGCCCCACCCAGGCACAGATACCGTCTGCCAATCATAACCACCAGACACAACAACCTGCCTCTACCCAAGGTCTAGACCCCAGAGATGTTTCCCGATGCGACTCAGCGCCTATCTCTGACCTAATAAATATACTTTCTGATGATTCACATAGGATTACCCATGATCACCCTGATACCACCAGTGAATCACAGTCATTAGCCTGGATAGAGAATCTCCCTCTCACGCAATTACAGAGTTCCAAACCCCCGCTAAAAATAGCTACCAGTCTAGAAAATGATTTTTTAGCACTTACCCCCCCGCCGCTCCTCACAAAAAGAAAACACGTAGAAGAGGACGGAGGGGGGGACGAAGGAGAAAAAAAGTCAGTAAAGATGCGGAAACTGTAAAAATCTATAATCTGTCACATACTTCTTTAACCGCATATGACCTATCCCTCCTCAGAAAGGGGCTCACCTTTGCCCCTACCATGCAGCCCAACAGTTTTACACTATTCAAAGACCTCAACAAATACATCAGAGACCTTACAGTCCAGAGATATTTCAATATCCAATCGTCTAAACAAACCTCCACGTCTGATATCGTCAACTCTGTTTCATGTCCCACAAACCTTGATACACCTGACGAATCAGACAGACCCGCCCTTGCCCTACTTGAGGAGTTATATGCCGAAAATTACAGCGCTGACCTTGAATGGCTCACCCAACATGGCTCTACCTCACCCCCAATCCAACATACCTCACTACGCCCCAAATCCATCTTTAACCCAACATACAACAAGGGTCCGTACTTACAAACTTTCTACCAGGTAGTCTATACAGACCTCACTAATATGTGCAATCGCACCTCCAAACATACCTACATCAAATCCAACCTCTCCCCATTAGAACGCAAGGCCCTGGAACAGCTGACACACAACGAATCCATTGTCATCAAACCTGCGGACAAAGGGGGTAGTATAGTCATCCAGGACAAAGAAGATTATTTACTCGAATCACGCAGACTACTTTCTGATATCAACACCTATGCTAGGCTTCCCAGTGATCCCACATCCCAGTTTTCATTAGAAGCAGCTACACTCATTAACAAAGCCCTTACTGACCAAATCATTTCCAAATCTGAAGCTTCGTTCCTAAAGAAAAACTTCCACAAAGTTCCGTACTTCTACCATCTACCGAAAATTCATAAAGATCTCACCTGTCCCCCAGGCCGTCCCATAGTAGCTGCCATGGAGAGTGTCACTAGTGGCTTCTCCATATATATTGACCAATTCCTCCAACCCCTAGCACAGAACCTCCCTTCCTATATACGGGATGGACCCCATTTACTCGAGATGCTCAAACCCTATACATGGCATAAGAACTACTGGTGGCTTTCACTCGATGTGTCATCACTTTACACATCGATACCCCATGATATAGGAGTCAGGGCTGTCGGGCATTTTTTGGCCAACGATCCCCTCATTAACCCCCGGCAAGCTAATTTCATATTAGAAGCCCTAACCTTCTGCCTCAAACATAACTTTTTTGAGTCAGAGGGTACACATTACCTTCAGATCAATGGTACAGCTATGGGGGCCATTTTTGCCCCCAGCTACGCCAATCTCACCATGGGATACTGGGAACATATGTACCTCGCAGCAGACCACCCCATTGCCGCAAACGTAATATACTATGGTCGATATATTGATGACATAGTTATCATCTGGGATGGTACACTCGATGGCATACTCACCTTTGTCCAGCATTGTAATACCAACATCTTAGGCCTATCATTCACCCACGTGGCTGATCCTGATACTCTGGCATTCTTAGACCTTGAACTTTGCCATGACAATGAAACCATTTATGCCAAAAATTTCATCAAACCTACTGCGGGCAATTCCTTCATACATTATACTAGCTGCCACCATCCCAGATGGGTGAACAATATTCCCCGGAGCCAGTTTTGCCGTCTCCGGAGAAACTGCACTAGAGACTCAGACTACGAATCCCATGGTCTACTCCTATCAAAAAAATTTCAAGAAAAAGGATATCCTGCTCCTCTCATAGAGGCAGCCTTCAACAATTACCGCAAGCCACAGAACGACCGTCATAACTCCTCTCCCGTTGCCAAACAACCAACCCGTTTCATCACACAGTTCCACGACAAACATAAAAGAATGGAAAAAATACTAGAGTCACACTGGTCCATTCTTCTGGAAGACCCCCATTTAAAAGCTACAGTTGGGACAAAACCCAAAGTAACATATAGAAGGTCTAGGAATATTAAGAGTCAAATCGCACCTAGTAAAATCAAGCCATCCCAATCCATCCCCCTGCAACCTGTCCTTATACCCCTCAGAGGGATGTACCAATGCAAAAAACCCCTCTGTCTCACCTGTCCATTCGTGCAACATGGTCAGAAAACTTTCAACGTCAAAGGCAAAAGCTATACCCTCAAGGAATTTTACAACTGCTCTACGGACTTTGTTGTATACTGCCTGACCTGTCCCTGTGGACAATTCTATGTTGGTCGCACCATAAGGGCACTCAGAGCACGATTTGGGGAACACAGGCGCTTCATCGAAAAGGGTCGTGACCACCATAGCGTCCCCAAACATTTTCTTACACACCACGGCCGGTCCACTGTAGGCCTAAGCGTGTGGGTCATTGAGTTCATCCCTGCTACATTCCCTACAGCTAAACGCTTCAAACGCCTGTGCCAACAAGAAACCTACTGGATATATTCCTTGGGCACCCTTACACCCGGTGGGCTTAACGAAGAAATCGAGGTTCACACACTGTTATGAGCCACTTTGCCATCCAGCCTCCCCCACGTCCCCCTTCCATTTCCCCTTCCCTCCATCCAGCCTCCCCTACGTCCCCCCCCTCTCCCATTTCCCTCCCCTCCTCCCCCCCACAACCCCCCCCTTCCAGCTTCCCGCCCCCCTGCAACCCCCCGCCCCGCCAACTTGCCCAGTTTATCCCTCTCTAAACTTTGTACATTCCTATATATTCACATATCACACCGTGCGCAGGCACATGCATACTACTTAAATATATTATATTATATATATTTTTGTTTTTATTTTTGTTTTTACACAAATGTATATATGAGATCTTTTAAGTATAGGGTAATTGCTTTTTTGTATTTTATACAATAAAGATATGTGTACGTGTACATGCATGCATATGTGTGTGCATGCATGCTTGTAACACATATCAGCTCCACATAATGACAATTCCCTCCATACACATGATTCCCTTCCCCTTCCCCCTCCCCCCCCTTCCTTTTTTCTGAATTTTATATTGATTTTTTTTATTGACTTTTTATTTGATTTTCATTAATTTTTTTACTGACTTTTTCATAATTGATTGTTGACTTAATTTATTTATATGTATTATACTTGATATGCATCAACATTCTCTCAGCCATCATGCGCCCACCTCCCATGTGTCATTCTATTTGTGTTCCTTCCCCTCCCCCACCTCAGTACGGTCTTTCACAAACTACGTTTCACCTCCCCTCCTTCTCCTCCCCCCCTTTAGCCAACTGCACTGTATTATTCCATCACAGCGCTGTGCTATCAGCCGGCGCTGAGCCTTGTTGTCCCACAGCGCCGGCATATAAATAGCACAGCATCTGCACACTGCCCCCTCAGGCCTATTGAAGGAGCAGCTGCTCCGAGCGCATAGCCTATCCACAGACTCCCTCACAGCTAGTATCCTCCCTCTATGTGAGCCCTCCCCTTGGAATGTACCCGGAAGCCGGAAGCCGCTGAACAGCCCGTGACGTCACACACACCTTCTGTGCGCTCCACGCCGGCCCCAGCCTCCCCCTGATGGCCACAGGACGAACCATCTGCTGAACAGCTTCTCTTACAGCCTTACACCGCTGACACATCACCCAGACTGGAGCTCGAGGAACTCACCAGGATCATCCCCACCAGGAACCCACCAGGATCATCCATCTACAGATGAGCCCTTTTTAATTATGTCTTCTGTAAGTGTTTTTAAACTTTGTGTCATTAAAAGTATTCACTAATACTGCACTCAGGTGGCACTTCCCTTCTTCACCCTCTCTGTATGTGGCCAGGCTGTGGAAAAGTCTCACACATGGGGTATTGCCATACTTGGGACGAGTAGCAGAATGTATTTTGGGGTGTAATGTTGCCTATGTACATGCTATGTGCTAGAAAGATCTAATTTGACAAATTTGTGAGAAAAAAATAGATTTTCATTTTCTTTCCACATTTTCCACAAATTTCTCGAAAGAAATGACATGTTCAAAAGACTCATTATGCCTCATAGAATATACATTGGGGTGTTTTCTTTCCAAAATGGGGTCATTTTGTGGCTAATTCCATTGTCCTGGTGCTCCAGGGCCTTCAAAAATGTGATAGGTACGCAGGAAATGAAATGTGTAATTTATGCCTTTAGAACACCTGATGGTGCTACATGGATGGGGCCTCTGTATGTGGCCAGGCTGTGGAAAAGTCTCACACATGGGGTATCGCCATACTTGGGACGAGTAGCAGAATGTATTTTGGGGTGTAGTTTTGGCTATGTACATGTTATGTGCTAGAAAGATCTTCTAAATTGACAACTTTGTGAGAAAAAAATAGATTTTCATTTTCTTTCCACATTTTCCACAAACTTGTGGAAAGAAATGACATGTTCGAAAGACTCATTATGCCTCATAGAATATACATTGGGGTGTTTTCTTTCCAAAATGGGGTCATTTTGTGGCTAATTCCATTGTCCTGGTGCTCCAGGGCCTTAAAAAATGTGATCGGTACGCAGGAAATGAAATGTGTCATTTATGCCTTTAGAATGCCTGATGGTGCTACATGGATGTTGGGCCTCTGTATGTGGCCAAGCTGTGGAAAAGTCTCACACATGGGGTATTGCCATACTCGGGACGAGTAGCAGAATGTATTTTGAGGTGTAATTTTGGCTATGTACATGCTCTGTGTTAGAAAGATCTTCTAAATTGACAACTTTGTAAGAAAAAAATAGGTTTTCATTTTCTTTCCACATTTTCCAAAAACTTCTGGAAAAAAAGGACAATTAGCAGAATGTATTTTGGGGTGTAATTTCAATTACGCCTGCACCGTGTGTGAGAAATAACTTGTAAAAATGACAATTTAGTGAAGAAAAAAAAATATATATTTCTTAATTTTCCAAAGCATTGTGGGGAAAAGATTGCAACTACAAAAAATTCACTATGCCTCTTACTAAATACCTCACACTGTCTTCTTTCCAAAAAGGGGTCATTTGGGGGGGGGGGTAGTTGTACTGTCCTGACATTTTAGGGCCGTAAGAAATTAGATGGGCCATCAGAGCATTGGACTGATACATTTTCAATAATGCGTAGCTTAGTATGTAGACTCTAACTTTCACACAAACCAATGATCATACACTTATCAGGATTTTTTTTTACCAAAGACATGTAGCAGAATACATTTTGGCCTAAATTTTCGAAAAAATTTTGATTTTTTTTGTTTCCTTTAAAACAGAAAGTAGAAAATGTGTTTTTTTTTTCAAAATATTCGCTCTTTTTTCGCTTATATCACAAAAAAAAAAAATGAAGCGGTGAATAAATATTTTGTGTGAACAAAATGATAAAAATGTCATTTGGGTACAGTGTAGCATGACTGAGTAATTGTCATTTAAAGTGTGAGAGCACTGAAAGCTGAAAATTGGTCTGGGAAGGAAGGGGGTGTAAGTGCCCAGTATTGAGGTGGTTAAAGCCTCAACGGAAAATGGGGGTGAATTTTAAAAAATTGTCAGCAATTGTTTTACAAATCCTTTTTTGCATACATTTTGCATTTTTTTTGCATAAAGTTTGACAGACAGCCTTGAAAATGTATTTTACACACCAAATGACACAGCAAGCATAACAGTGAGACTCTGTAGCAAACAATGTTACCAGCACTTGTTCTTACTTAGGGTGTGTGTGGTAGTTAGTTTTGAGTTATTAACCTCTGTAAAGGTTCTTTCACATATACTTCATCCGCTCAGTCATGTTTTTTCATAGAAAAAAATGATTCAGTTTGCATCAGTTTTCAATTTAGTTCAGTTCAGTTTACATCAGTTTTTCATCCTTATTTACATAATTTTTTTAATTCGCCACTTGAGTCCTGGAGCCATTTTTCAAATTTTTTTCTTTACATGATTAAAGAATTATTTTAGGCCTGAAGATTACTAATAACCCTTAACCATTATATATTTTCCAAAAGCAGACACCTCAGAGAATAAAATGGTGGTAGTTCCAATTTATTTTTGTCACTTCACAACGGTTTATGAAACACAGACATTGAGTACAAAAACACTAAAGTTAATGTTAGGGCACACAGATGCAATAAATAAAAAGTTGTATTAAGTAAATTGTTACCCAACATGTCAAGCATTAAAATTGTGTGCACCCATGAAACAGCAAAAAACTTCAATACCCTATATTTTCTATAGGCAATGTTTTAGAAGCCTGTATAGACCATCAGTTTAGAGTTACCCAGGAGCTCTGGTGCTACAATTATTGATCTCAATCTGGCATGCACAGTGATATATGTGTACATATGTAGCGCAATCACTGTATTTGTATGTAGGCTCCCCAATGCATGGGTGATGAGGATCAAACTTTTTTGGTGGGGAGGGAGCAGTTTGTGCAAGGAGAGGGGCAGGAGAGAAGAGGATAAGTGTTTATAGTGAGGGGGCAGTGTGTACATACAAGCTTCCTCACTTGCCCGCTCTGAATGTCAGGGAGGGAGCTGTCATTTGGGCCACCGCTAAAGTAAGCAAAGGAGCGAGGTCACCTGGTGATGTCACTGGGTGACCCTGCCACTTTCTCTACTTTTCGGGGCCGAAAAGCAGCTCCTTCTCCTGTGCTAAAGTAAACAAAGGTGCCAGCAATTGCATTCAGAGTCGGTAATGACATTCAGAGTGGGCAAGTGAGGGGGTCTGTATGTACACACTTCCCCCTCACTGTAAACACTACCCCTCTCTTTGCATACGCTGCTCCCCTTCTACTGTGCACAATGCCCATCGTAGCTGCATTCAGTCTGGCATTTTTTTAATAGATTATTTACATTCTGTTGTCAGCAGGGAATCTCTCAATGCCAGCCGAGATGAGTCACTGGTTGTTAGGACACAGGAGGGTGCTGGCTCCTAACAACCAATGAAAAAACTGATGTAGAAATAGAGGGTTTCTCTGTTTATATTAGTTTAGGTCTGCTTCCATTTTTTTAATGTAACAAAAATAGTGTCTTGAGTCTTGTTACATTTAAAAAAATGGACTTGAAGGGATGCGGCTGTAAACAGATATCATGATCATCTGTTTACTACCATTTGCCCATAGGAGTGCATTGCTGTCCATTTATTATCTGTCAACAGATGAATGGGCAGACGGAATGCCTTGTGAAAGGACTCTAAGCAACATGCTTTTCCAACAGGAGGAAAAACATATGAAAATGAGTCTAAAAAGCCCCATGCTGGCTCACAAAGTAAATACAAAATACAGATATGCAGCAGTTCATATTTACCTGACCTAAAAAAATGAAATAAATAAATGAGGTGTACATGTTGGTCTTGTGGATAATAAATAAATAAAAACTATAAGTACAAACCACTACTGCATTCCCTTTACATTTCTGAGAACCTAAAGAAAAAAAAAACCTCTTTCTAGCAATTTATTCTTATTTTTAATTTGGAACTTTGGCAGTATGGGAACAGTATGGTAATCCTGATAAAACCTAACTTTTAATGGTTAAAGGGCAAATATATAGAGTTATAAAAGATGAATTAGTTCAATATAAAATACATTTATACAGTATTGCAAAGGTTAATAATTAATCACACAATTATATGTATTAAAGGTAAAGTGCAAGCCTGGCCATACGTGAGTCATTTTTTTCCAGTTAGAGGGTTAAATGGAAGAAAATAACTTGATTACCCTATCGATGCTGAAAGGAGAATTCCTCATGCTGAGCTATTGTATTCTGACAGCAAGGCGACTTCCCCACCGTCAAAATACATTGATCAGCATTACCAGCTTTAGCTGCGGAATCAAATAAAAATTTTCCAATAGGATGTTTGTACACAAGCCAGTTGATAGATCGACTTGTGAACAAGTAATCTGCCCATACATGGATCGAAATTCGGATGGTCCCTGTTGAACTGGAAATATTTTGATCCATGCATGGCCAGCTCTAACAGTTTGCAGGACCAGAAATTTAAGTTGGATGGCATCATGGCTCATTTTAGAAAGTGCAGGGTTAGAGGGCAAATGTATTATTGATTAAATAGTCAGAAATAAAATGTGAAAGTCTTTTCAATGTAACATGCGAAATGTGAAAAAGGAAGGACACCTGCAGGTCTGCCTGCTAGAATGTATTAATATTTTTGAATTATGTATTATCTCAGACTAATCAACACTAATCTCTCTTTGTAAGTTTGGGCAGTTTTATCAAGACTACTTTACTACAAAACAAGTTTTCTTAAAGAGGAATTTCATTCTCTCAATCAACATTGACTATTTCTAATCCTTATGCTGCTATCATTAGTAAATGAACAGAAAAGTATATAATTCTTGCTTACTTACTGGTTAACATGCCTAGGCAAATGTTGTCATACATCCCAGGAGTCTTCAGTAGGGGAGGAGGGGCTCTCTCAGCTAAGCACACACTCTTGCTTGCATGCCTGAGCTAGGGGAAGGTGGATTTCAGTGGCGGCTGGTGCTCAATATTTTTTGGGGGAGGAACCTGCCCCTCTCACTCACACAGCCGTTGCCACCCCCCACAAAAGGTGGAAAGGTGGCGATCGAATGGTGGGCCATTATCAGAGGTGGTGCAGGCTCCTGGAAGCTGCCCTTGGCCCCCTCACTTACACTAGCATCCATGTCCTTATCTTAGGAGATGGTGCTGGACCCGGGGTAGGGATCCTGGAAGTTACCCCTCCGCTGCTCCATCTGCTGAAGCTTGCTGTGGGAAGTGCCTGGCTGTTGGTTCTCCTTCCGGCTGAACAGGAAGTGGATCCTGAGACCCGATTGGCTGGGAGTCGTAAGAGTTCCTGGCCAATTGGGTCTCAGGACCGGCTTCCTGATTGGCCAAGAGGAGAATCAGGAAGACATTAGCAAATATTAATTTGCTAATGTCACACAAATTTGTAGGCTCAGGGCACAGTGCTCTGCGCCCCGAGCCCACCCTTTTTTGAAGCCAGTTAGAGCCTCAGGCTCTAAGTGGAATCCATGCATATAGATTAGGGGCTGGACGCATGGATTAGTGGGGCGGCGCCCCTGTGCCCCTAATGGAGCGGCCACCACTGGTGGATTTCAAGAAGTAAATGCTACATGAATCATCAGCCCTTACTCAAGATGGCCATGGCCAGAAATGCTAGGGGGTGTTTTTCAAGGTGATTTCTAAACAAAATAAAGCTTGGAGACCTGGGTGGATGGGGAAGTTTGCTATGAATAGTAAGAATGAATTAAATAGCATTTTTGGTTTGTGGAGATCAGAAGTGTAGTTTCTTTTTAAAGGGTAACTCCACTTTCCTGGGGAAAAAAAAGCAAAGATAAAACAATATAGCGTATAAAATTGCGACCCAAGTCAAATTGTAATTGAATGTTATTAAAAATGACCTTTCCACTGTAATTTCCTGAAAATGCAATGCAAAATGGCTACCTGGGGATTTTAGGGTAGAGAAAACTCTACCCTAAAACACTCAGTCTCCCAACTGCAACTGCAGAAAGAGGATTTAGAGAACAGTGAGAGGTGCCAAAACCTGCGCTTTCGAGGCATCCCTGAAACGGTGGGTTACAATACTTTACACCCCTAACTTCTGGGCCTTTTTAATACACTGGCCCGCACAGTGGTGGATGTTGACTGGCGATTGGACAGGGCCCACAGTTCCCTGGGTCCTAAACCCCCAGCCAGAGCTAGGCCCAGGGATGTAATTGTGCGGTTTTACTTTTATGACAGTAAGGAACCTTTAACCTGGCCACATGCAACAAGTTCCAGGTTGCATATAAAGGGGCAAAGATACAGATATTTTGTGACCTATCACCTTGTCCAAATGGAGAAATCTTCATCCTATCACAGCACACCTACAACATCACGGGGTCCCGTACTACTGGGGATTTCCCTTCCATCTCATCGTTTCCAGAGAGGGCGTCCAATACAGTCTCCGAGACCTCCAAGAAGGGGAAGCCTTCATCAAAAGCTTGAATCTCCCTCCTTTGCCTGAAGAAGACCTGCTTCCTTCCCTCGCACCTGGTCGTCCAACACCTTTTACCCCCAGCCGTATCTGGACCCCTGCCAAGGGTCAGTCGAAGAAGTCTTTCTCCACACCCCAATGCTCTTGATTCTCCAAGCAACCTCCTTAATGTGTTGGGAATGAACCGTTGTGGTCTGGACTCCAGTCTAGATTTACCCTTTTGCTCCCATTCCCATTCCCATGGTATTTTGATGTTCTGAACGGTTTCAAATGGTTCGCTTTCTCTTAATTTTGTTGCTTTAATTATGTTCACATGGAGAATGGGAGGATCCTCTCCTCCCGAGTTTCCTGCTGGTAGCCCTCATGTGTCCCTACTTGGCCTTTGGCAATTAGCTAAGGTGTCACGCCAATACTCACCAAGGCCGAGATGCCGAGAGCGGCTTGCCCTTACGACCATGCGCACCCGAACCCCCGAGAGTGAGACAGGGGATCGGAAGCACGCAGAGGCACGGGTCTCCGGTAAGCTGTAGGATGGCTTGGATGGAGAGTCTTCTGAAGAAGTGCCTGGAGGTGCAAGGGTAAAGGTTAAGAGATAACAGACTGGTGGCAAGGAAGTCCTTGGAACTGAGGGAATCAAGGGGGTGGCAGCCCCGTGGAAGGTATGGTTGGAAGCACAGGTAGAGGACAGGAAATCCAACAGGTCTGGAGTGATCCTTTAACAGGCCAGAGGTCAGGGTGTCAGCAGCAAGAGGTGGTTTTATATCCAGGCAGAGGGTCAGGGTATCTAGCAAGCAAGAGTGGTTGGGTATCCAGGCAGAAGGTCAGGGTATCTAGCAAGCAAGGGTGGTCGTTATATCCAGGCAGAGGGTCAGGGTATCCAGCAAGCAAGAGTGGTCGGGTATCCAGGCAGAGGTCGGTATTAACAAGTGACAGTAAGCAGGGTTTCCAAAACACAGGCAGGGGAAGCTGACGACAAACCAGCAACCCGACTGGGTGCTGGTGTCGTCTAAAGTACCTCCCAGTGAGCGCGTCGGCGTGACGCGCTACCGGGCACCCGCACGGGCGACGCCGATCTAATTTGGTTGCTGCCTGAATTAACTCCTCTAACGATGTGGGGGTCTCCATCCTGGCTAATTCATCCTTGAGGAGCTCTGACAGACCTTGGCGATACTGGTAGCATAAGGCTGGCTCATTCCAGTTAGTGTCGGCCGCCCACTTACGGAATTCCACCGTGTAGTCCTCAATTGGTCTCCTTCCCTGGACTAGACGGTGTAAGATAGCTTCGGCGGTGGCCATACGCTGTGGATCGTCATATAGTTGGGCCATACTTTCAAAAAAGGTATCAATGGTATTAAGCACCAGACTTCCTGACTCCATCAGGCCGTGTGCCCAGGCCTGAGGTTCCTCTGACAACAGGGAAATCGCAAATCCCACCTTGACCACTTCTGATGCGAAGGTTCGGGGTTGCAACGCGAAGTAAAGAGTGCATGCATTTTTGAAGGCCCTGAACTTCTTACGGTCCCCTGAGAACCGTTCCGGAGTGGGAACCCTAGGTTCCGGAAGTGCCATTACTACTGTAGGACTAGCAGTGGCCTGAGGGAGCGGGCCTTCATTACTAGGTGCTGGAGCTGCGGTGGCAGGGGGAAGGGCCCCCGTCAGTTGTTGGAGGCGGCTATCCACTTGTGTGTATCCCTCTTGTAGCCTCTGTACTGAATCAGCCAAGGCGGAGACTTGTTGGCATAAGATCTCCAAGGGAGAGCGCGCTCTGTCGGCCTCGGACATCTGGCTGGTTTGTACTGTCACGCCAATACTCACCAAGGCGGAGATGCCGAGAGCGGCTTGCCCTTACGACCACGCGCACCCGAACCCCCGAGAGTGAGACAGGGGATCGGAAGCACGCAGAGGCACGGGTCTCCGGTAAGCTGTAGGATTGCTTGGATGGAGAGTCTTCTGAAGAAGTGCCTGGAGGTGCAAGGGTAAAGGTTAAGAGATAACAGACTGGTGGCAAGGAAGTCCTTGGAACTGAGGGAATCAAGGGGGTGGCAGCCCCGTGGAAGGTATGGTTGGAAGCACAGGTAGAGGACAGGAAATCCAACAGGTCTGGAGTGATCCTTTAACAGGCCAGAGGTCAGGGTGTCAGCAGCAAGAGGTGGTTTTATATCCAGGCAGAGGGTCAGGGTATCTAGCAAGCAAGAGTGGTCGGGTATCCAGGCAGAAGGTCAGGGTATCTAGCAAGCAAGGGTGGTCGTTATATCCAGGCAGAGGGTCAGGGTATCCAGCAAGCAAGAGTGGTCGGGTATCCAGGCAGAGGTCGGTATTAACAAGTGACAGTAAGCAGGGTTTCCAAAACACAGGCAGGGGAAGCTGACGACAAACCAGCAACCCGACTGGGTGCTGGTGTCGTCTAAAGTACCTCCCAGTGAGCGCGTCAGCGTGACGCGCTACCGGGCACCCGCACGGGCGACGGCGCGCACCCGCGGGCCGCCGTGCACCCGCGCGCGCCGTACCATCAGGCCGCACATGGGTGCACGTCTCAACAACAACCCCCCGCGCATGCGCCCAGCGGCCCGGCGGACGGAGGTGACTTGCCTTCCGTGACATAAGGCCTCCTGAGATGCAGCTGCCTCTCAAGCCTTCTAATGTTGTTTTTTCTTTTTTTTCAGTACCTGTTTTAGGTTTATATGAGTCTACATACAAGTGTCATCTCTGTAGGTTAATGTCATGCTTTACTTTTTTGTTACTGAGGTCTACATGCTTTTACACTCATCCAGTATGTTTCCTTTGCCTTACATGTATATATCTTTTTTTAATTTTTTTTTAATTTTATACTCTTCTATGTTTTACATGCCCAAATTTGCTTTCACTGCTGATGTGTCAACATGGCGTTGTGTATTTTGTCCTATAATGTAAAAGGCCTGAACTCTATACAAAAGCAGTGGTTGGCTTTGAAAGAGTTCAGATCTTCAGGGGTGGTGTGGTGATGCCCCAAGAGACGCACTTTCGTGCTGAAGTTTGCTTCAAAATACTTTCCCTCCTCTTACCTTGCCTCTGATTCCACGGGTAAGGCTGGAGTGGCAATTCTAATTAAAAAATCCTGCCCCATTAGGGTCAAAACAGCACATACTGACCATCACGGGAGGTTCATTATCCTGGAGCGTGACTACATGTCTTCCTTATTTACTTTGGTTATTGTATACGCTTCTAATTCTGGACAGATTGACTTTCTTAAGGTGGTTGTAAACCCTTACAGACCACTTTTACCTACAGGCAAGCCTAGATTAAGGCCTACCTGTAGGTGCAAGAAATATCTCCTAAACCTACATGGTTTAGGAGATATTTGCAAAAGACAGGCACCAATGTCTACGGCGCATGTGCTGTAGACAGGGCCAGATTAAGAGCATCATGGGCCTGGTGCTGAGGATTTTGGTGGGCCTTTTTATGGAAACATATACTCTCACCAGTAATATCAGCCATGCAGCCTCTGAGCAGCAGCAACACCACCAATACCACTTGCTATGCGGTCTCTCACTAACAGCAACATAGGGAGACCACATTTCCAAACTGCCATTTAGGGACATCCCCCCTTCCCAAAAAAAAGATGAGGAGGGATGTAGTCTCAGGGTTGATGGGAAAATAGGTGGAGGGGGTTATTTTTCAGGCAAATGGCTGGTGTTAGCACTTAAAATCATCCTGACATGATTGATATGGCGTCAGGATGATCAAATTTTATTATTTCTATTACTACATTGTAATATATAGTGAAATAGTTCAACTCACCATGATGCAGAATCAGTGGGAACCTGAGCTTGTCACTTGCCACCAGATGTAGCATGTCACTTGCCACCATCGCCTGCCGCCAGATGCCACCCATAGCCTGCCATCAGATGCAGTGTGCCACTTGCCACCAGCAACCTGCCACCAGATAGAGTGGGCCACTTCCCACCAGCAGCCTGCCACCAGATACAGTGTGCCACTTCCCACCAGCAGCCTGCCACCAGATACAGTGTGCCACTTCTCACCAGCAGCCTGCCACCAGATACAGTGTGCCACTTGCCACCAGATACAGTGTACCACTTGCCACCAGCAGCCTGCCACCAGATACGGTGTGCCACTTGCCACCAGATACACTGTGCCACTTGCTATCAGCAGCCTGCCACCAGATATGGTGTGCCACTTGCCAATAGCAGCCTGCCACCAGATACAGTGTGCCACTTGCCACCAGCAGCATGCCACCAGATACAGTGTGCCACTTGCCACCAGCAGCATGCCACCAGATACAGTGTGCCACTTGCCACCAGCAGCATGCCACCAGATACAGTGTGCCACTTGCCACCAGCAGCATGCCACTTGCCACCAGCAGCCTGCCACCAGATACGGTGTGCCACTTGCCACCAGATACAGTGTGCCACTTGCCACCAGCAGCATTCCACCAGATAGAGTGTGCCACTTGCCACCAGATACAGTGTGCCACTTGCCATAAGCAGCCTGTCACCAGATACAGTGTGCCACTTGCCACCAGATACAGTGTGCCACTTGCCACCAGCAGCCTTCCACCTGATACAGTGTGCTACTTGCCACCAGCAGCCTGCCACCAGATACGGTGTGCCACTTGCCACCAGCAGCCTGCCACCAGATACAGTGTACCACTTGCCACCAGCAGCACGCCACCAGATACAGTGTGCCACTTGGCACCAGATACAGTGTGCCACTTCCCACCAGCAGCCTGCCACCAGATACAGTGTGCCACTTGCCACCAGATACAGTGTGCCACTTGCCACCAGCAGCCTGCCACCAGATACGGTGTGCCACTTGCCACCAGATACACTGTGCCACTTGCCACCAGCAGCTTGCCACCAGATATGGTGTGCCACTTGCCAACAGCAGCCTGCCACCAGATACAGTGTGCCACTTGCCACCAGCAGCATGCCACCAGATACAGTGTGCCACTTGCCACCAGCAGCATGCCACTTGCCACCAGCAGCCTGCCACCAGATACGGTGTGCCACTTGCCACCAGATACAGTGTGCCACTTGCCACCAGCAGCATTCCACCAGATAGAGTGTGCCACTTGCCACCAGATACAGTGTGCCACTTGCCATAAGCAGCCTGTCACCAGATACAGTGTGCCACTTGCCACCAGATACAGTGTGCTACTTGCCACCAGCAGCCTGCCACCAGATACGGTGTGCCACTTGCCACCAGCAGCCTGCCACCAGATACAGTGTACCACTTGCCACCAGCAGCACGCCACCAGATACAGTGTGCCACTTGGCACCAGATACAGTGTGCCACTTCCCACCAGCAGCCTGCCACCAGATACAGTGTGCCACTTGCCACCAGATACAGTGTGCCACTTGCCACCAGCAGCCTGCCACCAGATACGGTGTGCCACTTGCCACCAGATACACTGTGCCACTTGCCACCAGCAGCTTGCCACCAGATATGGTGTGCCACTTGCCAACAGCAGCCTGCCACCAGATACAGTGTGCCACTTGCCACCAGCAGCATGCCACCAGATACGGTGTGCCACTTGCCACCAGATACAGTGTGCCACTTGCCACCAGCAGCATGCCACCAGATACAGTGTGCCACTTGCCACCAGATACAGTGTGCCACTTGCCACAAGCAGCCTGTCACCAGATACAGTGTGCCACTTGCCACCAGATACAGTGTGCCACTTGCCACCAGCAGCCTTCCACCTGATACAGTGTGCTACTTGCCACCAGCAGCCTGCCACCAGATACAGTGTGCCACTTGCCACCAGCTGCATGCCACCAGATACAGTGTGCCACTTGCCACCAGCAGCCTGCCACCAGATACGGTGTGCCACTTGCCACCAGATACAGTGTGCCACTTGCCACCAGCAGCATGCCACCAGATATAGTGTGCCACTTGCCACCAGATACAGTGTGCCACTTGCCACAAGCAGCCTGTCACCAAATACAGTGTGCCACTTGCCACCAGATACAGTGTGCCACTTGCCACCAGCAGCCTTCCACCTGATACAGTGTGCTACTTGCCACCAGCAGCCTGCCACCAGATACGGTGTGCCACTTGCCACAAGCAGCCTGTCACCAGATACAGTGTGCCACTTGCCACCAGATACAGTGTGCTACTTGCCACCAGCAGCCTTCCACCTGATACAGTGTGCTACTTGCCACCAGCAGCCTGCCACCAGATACGGTTTGCCACTTGCCACCAGATACAGTGTGCCACTTGCCACCAGCAGCCTGCCACTGCCTCCAGGACTCTGCCTGGATAGGAGGGACAGGGCCTGCATAGTCAATCAAAGCCCTGGAGCCCCCACACCTCCTGATCTGGGATGGTATGGCCGTGTGTGTGTGTGTGTATACCAGGAGTATTGATCAGACCAAGCTCTAAAGGGGGGTTGTGTGTGCAAGCCTTTGGGCTCACACTGGTGCGCTGCAGTCGGCTGCACTGCTTGTGTATCTGCAGTTTTAGCTTGCAGTCCTATTGATATATATTAGGTTGCAGGTTTTTGCTTCATTTTCTGAGAGTGTGCCAAAGATAATGGTGCGCTTTCAGAAAAAAACACACAACCTAATAGAAATCGATAGGACTGTGGGTAAAACGCAGGAAAACTGTGGATACACCAGCAATGGGCCAAAATATAGCAAACCAGTGTGAACCCACCTAAAAGCACAAGGGACAGAGTACTACCACAGGCTGAGGACACAATTCTAAACACTTTGGCTGCAGTTATAAGAGCTACTGCTGGAGGAATAAGTTAAACATGAGGGGAAGGGAGATAAGGGTCACTTTGCTCACATTTGGATGGTCCCTGGAGGCTCATCACTCAGAGATATCAGCCGCTGTTCTGTTCATAATTTCCCACCCACACGGCTCCTTCACTGCACAGCCGCAGACTTCACAGAGTGAGAG
Source organism: Lithobates clamitans (assembly GCA_037952925.1). Taxonomy (NCBI): domain Eukaryota; kingdom Metazoa; phylum Chordata; class Amphibia; order Anura; family Ranidae; genus Lithobates; species Lithobates clamitans. The sequence goes on from JBBGZY010000424.1 coordinate 2,558,580, forward strand.
AGGGGAGGGGAAAGGCAGAGCCGACGCAGCCTCTCCCATTTGTGTAGGGGAGAAATGTGCACTGTGATATTGTAATAAACACAGTGAGCAAACACAGGTACAGCCAGACACCCCTAAATTAATACACAGCTTCTCCTGTCCCATAGAAGTTTATGGACAGGAGAAAATCGGGCTTATACTGCTGGCTGAGCGGGCCGATTTTAAGGCAGGGGCCTAGAGCTGCAGCTCCATCAGCCCCTATGTTAATCCGGCCCTGGCTGTAGACAACGTCACGCAGGCACACTAAGCGTGCCGTTTCTAATGGAGATCATGCCGTTAGTGGCAGCTCCCGCGCGCATGGATGCTTCGCGGAAGAGGGGACAGCGGTAACATCGCAGGCTCCTGTGTCAGGTAAGTGACACATAATGTGCTACTAAGCGATGCATAGTAGCCCATTATGCTTTACCTTTGCAGGGAAACAAACAGGAAGTAAAACCCATCAGGGTTTAATTCCTCTTTAATGAAATTTTTGAGTCTTCCCATTACCACTCCCAACCTTTTATGAATGTCGGTGGTGATTTTAATTTGGTCATGTCCCCCACTAGAGATACTTCGGGATACCCCCTCATGGAAGGTCTCCTCTCAAGCAAATTCTTTCCTCAAATGTATTAGATCCCACAAATTGTTTGACTCATGAAGGATTAAGCACCCCTCCACTAAGGAATTCACTTTTCTTCTTTTACAGAGACGTAGTTATTAAGTATATGGGTAATATAGGCACCTTCAGGTGATGGACAGTGGCACACCCAATACAGGAAGTTCACTCCCTATATAACCCCTCCTCCTACCAGGAGTACCTCAGTTTTTTTGTCAGTGTCTAAAGTGTTGGTTACGAGTGAAGATTTGCTCTGAGGAGTTCCACTGGAGGGATCCTTGCTGGATTTAAATAGCCTCCGCAGAGCGGATCCATCCAAACTGCAACTGAGGCCAAGGTGGATAGTACCCGGGCCTCGTATTAGAAGAACAAGGTTTTGCCTGTAACGCCTCTCCTTATAGGGCTGGACCACGGGACCCAGTGCTTTGGTCATGCTTATATTACCTAAAGTTTTTCCTGGCGGGGTGCTATACAGGTCCAAGGGAGTGGAACCCCGATAAAAAGGGAGCCAGTCCTTGAAGGTTTCTTAAACACAGCCCGCCGTGATGGGTGAAGGTTGGATCTGTCTGATATCAGCAGTATCCTGTGACGACGATAAGGTATGGGAAGAAACTTAGGAACTATAAAAAGTCCACCTATGGTTTTCTTCCTTGGGAAAAATGTTGTCATGCCTTAAATCTCCACTAGAGGGAGTAAATGCACATACCTTAAATTGTGTCTTTCACTTCAGCTCAGTGTCAGTCTCTGTGTGGATTCAGCAGCAGCTTGTCACAGCGGGGATTCCTCATTGAGGTAAGAGATCTGCCATTCGCATTTCTCGCCCCTGGAGGGACCAAAAGGGGTTAGGGATTCAACAGATGTTGTGCTCCCCTAGCAAACCCCCCCAGCAGGGGGTGCAGAGGTCCCATTTTCTGCTTTTAAAGTTTCCCCCCGCTCGGCTTAACAAACGATAACGAAAGTGCAGAATCCGAAAAACGAAAGATCCGACATAAACAAATGCTTTATTTTCATTTTCGTTGCTACAACAGTTCGATATAGATAGCAGATTCAACATGATGATGACGACAATAACAATCTGTGTCCATCAAACCTGTGGTCGAATGTGCCTAACCTTAACTCTATTAGTCCAAGATTATTCTACATAGAGAGAAAAGATTTGACGTAGGGGTGAAAAAATTCAACGTAGGGGAGAAAAGATAAATAAAAATAATGATGATGATGAATATTATTGCCTGATTGTAACCAAAGAGGAGGAGCAGTAAAATAGCTAGAACTAAGTACACACGTACTTTGGCTTATGGTGTCTGTTGAAAGTTCTAAGAAGATTTGATGGAGCAGGTAAACTATACGGCGTCGTACAGTTTAGCTGCTCCGTCAAATCTTCTATTAACATTCGACAGACACCATAAGCCTTCAATGACAGATTCAACCTTAATTTGGATTTTCGGACGAATGCAAATTTTAACGAAAAACAAAATAAATAAAAACGGATTTCGGGAGTAACTAAATAAATGTATTTTTCGGACGAAAACGAATTTCCGAAACAAAATATTTCAGTGGGCACATGTCTAGTACGCATTACAACCAAATACCTGGAAAATTTGGGTGCAGATGGTCAGCACAAAAAGAGATCCCTCCATTCGCCCTTGCATGAGGTTGTTAGGAAAGATGGTGGCTTCATTCTAAGCAGGTCCCTATGCCCAGTTCAATTCGAGACTCTTGTAAAACAGTATTCTGTCTGCTTGGAACAAAATGGGTCAAGCTTTAGACTTTCCAATGCGGCTGTCTCCAAGGGTGTCCCAGAGCCTCAGTTGGTGGTTGGTAATCAAGAATCTGTTGAAAGGAAAATCCTTCAGACCAGTTACCTGGAAGGTGGTAATGACAGATGCCAGCCTTTCAGGTTCGGGAGCAGTGCTAGAAAAGACAACTGTCCAGGGACAGTGGTCAAGGACAGAAAGGACCTTGCCCATCAACATCCTAGAAATTCGGGCATCAGGTCTGGCTCTGAAGGCCTGGATATTCAGGTTACGGGGTTATCCTGTCAGGATCCAATCTGACAGTGCCAGCTGTGGCATACATCAATCACCAAGGGGGCACCAAGAGTTTCGCAGCACAGAGGGAGGTGAACCATATTCTAGCTTGGGCAGAAAGGAATGTTCCGTGCCTATCAGCAGTTTTCATTCCAGAAGTAGAAAATTGGCAGACTGACTTCTTGAGCCACCAGCAGTTGCTCCCGGGGGAATGGTCCCTTCACCCTGACATTTTTCGGGCTGTTTGCCAAAAATGGGGGACTCCAGATCTAGGTCTTCTGGCGTCCAGATTCAACATGAAGCTGGTCAACTTTGTGTCCAGGACAAGGGATCCACTCGCATGCGGAACAGATGTGTTGGTGACCCCGTGGGATATTGACCTGCCATAGTTTTTTCCAAAACCATGTTCTAAGGTAGAGAAGTCACTACATTGTCTTGATGTGGTGAGAGCGGTGAAGGTCTATTTAAAAGCGACTGCTCAGATCCGGAAGACTGATGTCTTATTTGTGCTGCCCGAGGGTCCTAGGAAAGGACAGGCAGAGTCGAAATCCACTGTCTCTAAGTGGATTCGGCAAGTTATAATTCAGGCTTATGGTTTAAAAGGTAAAATTCCACCTTTTCAAGTCAAGGCGCAGTCTACCAGAGCAATTATTGCTTCTTGGGCACTGCATCACCAGGCCTCCATAGCTCAGATCTGTAAGGCTGCAACTTGGTCTTCAGTGCAAACATTCACCAGGTTTTATCAGGTGGATGTAAAAAGGCATGAGGATATCGCCTTTGGGTGCAGTGTGCTGCAGGCAGCAGTATAAGTCCTCAAGTCCGGGGGTGCCCTACGGGTTTTGTCTCCCTCCCCTCAAATAGCAGTGCTATGGGACGTCCCATATAGTTAATTACTATGGCTCTGTGTCCCGTGATGTACCATAACAGCTTACCTGTAAAATCCTTTTCTTGGAGTACATCACGGGACACAGAGGTCCCTCCCCTCTTGTTGGGGTTTGTGTATATTGCTTTGCTACAAAACTGAGGTACTCCTGGTAGGAGGAGGGTTTATATAGGGAGTGAACTTCCTGTATTGGGTGTGCCAGTGTCCATCACCTGCAGGTGCCTATATCACCCATATAGTTTATAACTATGGCTCTGTGTCCCATGATGTACTCCAAGAAAAGGATTTTACAGGTAAGCTGTTATAAAAATCCTATTTTTACTCCATGGCCCATAAAATGTACTCCAGACTGGACCACTTTTTTATTTGGTCCTCGCTTATCCCCCATATTGTTGAATCTGACATCTGACATCACATGGTCTGACCATGCCCCTATCACGCTGGATGTTATTTTGTCCCAGATCTCTCCTAGGACATGCCACTGGTGCCTTAACAACCATCTTTACAGTCTCAGGCCACCCAAACTAAACTAGCTAAGGAATTAGAGGATTTTTTTCCAATTCAATGTGGGCTTTGTTCAGGACTCATATACACTGTGGGACACAAGGCCTATTTTCATGATGTTTGTATCACAGAAGGCTCCCGACTGAAGAAAGATAAGGCTAGACCTCTGCAGTCCTTATTGGCTGACTTACAGGTGGCGGAGCGTCGGCTTCTGTGTAAAACCACAGTGTTAAAGTTGCGTAAAGTCGCATCCCTTTGGGAAAAAATAAAATCTTTAACCCTAAGTAAGACAGCTAAATCCATGGTATGGGTAAAACAAAAATGTTATGAATTCTCTAATAAGCCCCATAGGATTCTAGTAAATAAATTATGCCCACGACCCTTCCACTCCTTTCCTGATTTCCTTTTACAGGCGGATGGAACCAGGACTTACTGCCCCCTTACTATGTCCAATGCCACATACATACGGTCGGATTTTCCGATGGAAAATGTTTGATGGGAGCTGTTTGTTGGAAATTCTGACCGTGTGTAGGCTCCATCAGACATTTTTCATCGGAATTTCTGACACACAAAATTTGAGATCTGGATCTCAAATTTTCCGACAACAAAATCCGTTCACGTAAATTCAGATCGTGTGTACACAATTCTGATGCTCAAAGTTCTACGCATGCTCAGAATCAAGTACAAGACGAAATTACTCTGTCTGGTAAAACTAGCGTTCGTAATGGACATAGCACAGTCATCACGCTGGAATTTTTAAAATCTTTTAATGCAGCGCATTCTCTTCTTCGTTAGAATGCTAGAATAATGAAGTTGTTTTGCTGCTGATATTCACACAGAGTTCTGAAAAAATGATTTAATTATTATTTCTCGTGATCTTCTGAATATTTTATTTTTTGGTTTTCATGAGATCTCCATAATAATGTATTTCATTTTTGTTTATAGTGTTTTTTTTCTAGTGCTCCCCATAATATAGTTTTTAGTTTTGTGTGTCAAGTTACCACAACACCATTATTATCTTGTATTTTTTTAACCTCAAGGAGGTTGTTTGGTGTTGGTGTCCCTTGTTAATTTGACATTGTATTTTGTAAATGTACCTGCCTACTCACAAACAAACTGTCCTCTTTGACATAAAACACATAGGCAAGTGTTTGTGAATACAAAATAGCCATTTATTATGGGTCATAATAAAATAAAGAGGAAGGCAACGAGCACAATCCGATCCAGGACTACAAGAGATCAGGAACAGCAGCAGATGACATATATGTCCCCAGGCTGTGGTCATACCACAGCCTGCGTCTTTTGGCAGACCAGACTAATCCCAGGCCATCACTTTCTTTTCTTACTTCCACTCTTCCTTACACGCTTGCTTCCAGGCTGTGTTTTTGGAGTTGTGGCAGGTTGTGGAGGAGAAGGATGGTCCAACTCACACAGGTGAGTTTTTTGTTGTGAGTTGGCCCCTCAACCCCTTGTTTAGGGTCGTTTACATAATTTCCTCACAGATGAGGCGTTGGCCCTCCTCCATTTCCTGCATTTTGCTGGTAGTAATGCAGCCAAAGGCCTCTTGAGGAGTGGGGGTGGCTCTGAGGGCAGCCTTAGCCTCCTGAATCAGCCCAAGCACTACCTCCTGCACATTACTGCCCTTCCTGGGCCTTTTGGTTGGAAGGTGGAAGTGAGGGACCTGGGATTTTGTCAAGCTACTGGGCATGGCCACCTCCTGGCTGCCACTTTCCCCCGTCACCTCCTGGCTGCCACATTTCACGGCCTCTTCCTGGCTGCCACATTCCACGCCCTCCTCCTGGCTGAGGATTTCCTGTGTATGAAAAAGGGACATAGTTTTAGTATTTTGTTCATCAATCACACACAATTTTCAGCTCATGACTGTTGCAAATTGAATGTTAACAAATAGAAAAGACTATCATTCTGACCCCAGCATTTTTCATTCTTGTCCCAAACATTTTTTGGCCACAACCATCTATTTATATGTAAAACACTTTATTAAATCAGCAATTAGTGATCAATAATAACATCTAGTTAACATCATTAATTTTATAACCAGAAATATGTTGAACAATGCTATACCTGACTCAAGCTGGGCTCCTCCATTTCTTCCTGGCTGGAAGGCCCAGGCTGGATGTTGGAAGCCTCAGCTGGGGTGGAAGGAAAAGTGGAAGGAAGAGTGGAGACTGATTGCTTGATTTCAGTCTAGTCTGACAGAAACTGCAGTCTCTCATAGTACCACAGCCTGGGGACATAAATGCCATCTGCTGCAGCTCCTGATCTCATGGAATCCTGGACCTTATTGCGCTCCCTCAGTGCTCAGGCCCTCAGTAAGTGCACCTCAGGCCACCAATTTTGGCTTTTAAATAGGGGATGGTTGACGTGGGGACCACCGGCTTCACCAACTCCAGTAGTTTCTCCAGCACTGCCTGCCTCTTTTGTTTATGATTATAATGCAGATGTTTCACCTGCCACAGACAGGGCAGCCCCCTGTACTTGTCTATGAATAGGGGGAGTTGTGGTCATTAAAGCCATCCATTTTCTCTGCAAGGCACATTACAAGACAAACCCAAATGTCAGGCTAAACTCCCCTAATCTTGTTCCAATATAGGCCTCTATCTAGAAGCAGTATAGACCACTGATGCCCCAAGTTCAAATTGTACCTTTGTTTTAACGATCAGTGCTTCTGACACTCCTTCCTCCGCTCACAGATCGTACGTACGACACACGTGTATTACGCTTTATATACACTGCGCATGCGTGAAACTCCGCCCGCCTCTGACGTTCTTTCTAGTCTATTCCCCGCCCCTTGTCTTTCGGCGCAGTGGGAGAGCGCATGGCGGAGACAGAGCAAGTGCATGCAGAGGAGAGCAGCAATGAGGAGGACAATGAATGCCCGGAGCCACACACGTCCCGATCTAGGAGATTTAAGGACTCTAATATGTCCTTTGGTGAGATGGAGGAGATGGTGGACATCTTGAAGAGGGCCGACTATGATGGGAAGCATGGACTTTACCCAAACCCAAATGTCAGAAAGGCCAAAATCATGACTAAAGTTGTGAAGAGTCTGCGCCGGAATTTTGGTGTATGGCAATCCAAGGATCAACTGAGGAAACATTGGTCAGACCTGATATTGAGGGAGCATGATCAGTACAGAAGAATCAAGAGAGTTATTAAAAAAAGTAAGTTGTCGTGTGTTGTCATGTGTCCCTATTATTATTATTACATGCATGCTGCTCCATGGGCTTTTCTTTACTGTTGTACAGTTTAAAATGGCAACTTTCAGGTTCGTGGGCACACTAATCGTTCGTAGTAAACATCATTTGTTCGCCCACTAATATGATGTTTGGGGAAGATCCAGGTTAACTACATTTGTTCATGCCTATTTGTATTAAAAGAAGTTTAGTACATTGTTGTCTAGGTTTGTAACTAGAATGAACTGCAAACTTGATTCAGTGTAAGGAGAGGACACTCAGCAGCTGTTTACACATCTGAATGCAGGAGCACTAGTGTGGGACACCAGAACAAACTTTTTAGGGTGTCCCACACAGGTGCTCCAGTTGATACTAGGGGTGTCTCCATGTGTGAAAATTGTACAAAAAAAAGGTAAGTATTCCAGCTTTAGAAAGGGAAAAAAAGTCTTCAGCCTGGAACTCTGCCCAAAAAGACAATTGTACGACACTTCCAAGCAATGTTTCAGATTCCTATTTCTGCCATCAAATATCTGTGTGCTAAGTATACCTTTTTTTTTCACATAGGGGAGAAAAGACTCAGGACATCTGAGGACACCATGGACCCAAAACCTCCTAAAGAAGGGGAAATACCACCAACACAACCAGAGGATGTGGAGGGGGACATTTATGAAGTTGGTGAAATAGTGACCACAACAGGTGAGTGTCTGAGACCACAGCTTCAGGTAATCGATGTATGCCTGCATATTTTTAATACATGGTGTGTTTTTGAATTTTAGGTGATGTGGATGTTGTAGAAGAAGCAGCTCATTTCACAAGTGCAAGTGCACACGTCCTCATCGGGGAGATCATGGTGTGCAATCCTGATTTACCGAAGATCAAAGAAGACATCAATGATGTGGAAAAAAGACTCAAAAACATCATTGATATTTTAGGCAGATCCTAAAATACACCAAAATTCTTCAATTTGTTGAGATTTTCTAAATATTTTAAAAATTTGACGTCTATTGAAAGCCAAATTTTGAAGATGCACACAGTATGTCAACATGTGCTATCTGCCACCACGGAATATCAAGGTACGCGTTTTGTGGGTGCAACCCCTTCCTCACAACTAAAGTAGCTGAGAGGAAGGGGTTGCAGCCCGAAACACGTCCATTGATCCCCCATGATGGGAACTAGCACATGTTGACATTAGGCATGGGATTAGGAGTGAAATCCCCATTTTGACTCCCAATTTGATTGCATCTTCAAAATTTGGCTTTTACAGGGGTGACATCACCCCATCTGATGAATGCAATATCAACACAGTTGGGACATACTAATGTCTGATATTGCCTTCAATTTATCAAAGTTGAACTTTGTAAGTTCCTGAGTTGTGTATTGTTTTATGGTTTTAAATATGCCTGTTTAGCACAAAAAAGAGTATTTGTACTGTCAAATGCAAAAATGTTATTCCAAAAATATGTTTTCTAAAGCACATGTGAATGTGCACAGAGTAAAAAAAAATTAAATCCACAATGTGTGGCTTCTTCTTTCAATGCTCAATAGCAGTTTTGGTACTAAGTTGGTGTTTACAGTGACAATGGGGGTTTTGCAGTGCACTTGGAGTGCAAAGTGGATTTGCCTTTAGTAAATAACTCTCACAGTGCTTTATAATTTGCCACAATCACGCCATTTTCTTGACTCCCAAAAATTAATTCATGGTGCTGAAAATGATTAATCTTTTTACCATTAATGCATTACATACATTAACAACAAAAACAAGGTGTGTGTGTAGCAGACCCACAACATAATAGTTCACTAAAGAAGAGATTGTCACCTCAAGTATCAAATAAATTACGTTTGCACTATTGAAGAAAATGGCTAAAAAGAAAAGCCCATTGGAGAACCTAGGAGACAGCTAAAAGAAACACAAGCATTAAATCCAAGGAAATCTTATTTCAGTTTAACTAAAAAATGTATTTTTAAAATGTTTCTTAAACATTGTCTGGCATATCAATGGCCCCCCTACCCACAAAGTACTCTAGATACTTTTCGCAAACTTTGCAGGTGCTTTGGGGGGCAAGCCAGGACGGCCAGCTTCAAGAGCCGTCAGATGTGTTGGATCTGGTAATAAGCCGGCCTCAGTCCCAACTGAGGCCACATAGTTTGATGCATTTTTTCTTAAAAAGTTATGTAATATGCAGCATGCAAGAACGATGTGATTGATTTTATATTCCGCCATGTTTATTGCAGGGAGGAATAGGCGGAACTGTCTGGCCATTATCCCAAAAGCGTTCTCCACCACTCTTCTGACTCTGGCCAGTCAGTAGTCAAAAACCCTCTGGTCCGGTGTGAGGGCCCTCATCGGGAACACCCGCTATAGGTGATCACCCAGCCCAAATGCTTCATCAGCAACAAAGATGAACGGGAGTCGTTCCACGTTCTCTTCAGCAGGTGGCAATCCCAAGCCACCACTCTGGAGCCGTCTGTAAAACTCGATCTCTGCGATGGCTCCACCATCTGACATCCGGCTATTCTTCTCTGCGTCCACATAGAGAAACTCATATGTCGCCGACACCACCGCCAACATCACAATACTATTAAACCCCTTGTAGTTGTAATAGTATGACCCCAAGTTGGGGGTGGGACTTTGTGGATGTGTTTTCAATCAATTGCCCCTCCGCAGTTGGGAAAGTCCCATTGCTGGGCAAATTGGGAAGCCACAGTCTGCCATTCCTGTGGCGTTGAAGGAAACTGTGGAGTCAAACAAGAAAAAAATTATTAGTAATTTTGCACATAACATTGCAAGCAGATTAGACACAAACATTCCTCGGCCAACATCAGTATTAACATTTATTTTAAGGAGTATTTAAAGACAAAAGTAAAAGGTCCACTTAATAGATTCCTCACCCCCTCTGATGGCCCATTGTAAAAATTTTAGGGGGGAGATGTTTTGGACAGGTAACTGTCTCCACTTCATTGAGAGCTGAATGCATAAATAATGTGTGTTACTTTGGCCAGCCCCTCCTTAGTTACATTATTGACAGCCCACTGGACAGGTAACAAGTGTCATAATACAAAAATATGAATACACACTGTCCTAATTGAAGCACATTTTTACATTCTGCAATTACCTATCAAGATATTAGGAGAAGAAAACGTGAAACAGTACCACTTGAAAGTATTCAGGCAGGCCCTTTAACTACATGCTTTTGTGAATTCATCCACAAATATGACCACAAAAGAGGTAGGTATAGTGTGTATGGGTCTGGCAAAGTCAGCAGATAGAGGACTGGTATTGATGACTTAGCGGTTGGGGGGGGGGGGTTCCAAATGATTTTGGGACACCCAAAAACACTCTGCGTGAATTTAAGCACTCACATAACATTTAAACACATTTTAGGGGGTGTTTAGGGTAAAGCAGTACTATGGAGCTGACAAAATACATGGTTAAGTGACTAGGCTAGGTGGGTATGGGCCCAGAATAGCATGCTGGGAAGGTTAGGCAAATAAGGCAAATATGCATGAAGGACAAAAAAGGAAGTTTAAAAACTTCCAGCATGCATGAGGACAAAGAGGACATTCACAGCATATTAAAATCATGGTAATTAGGGAATGATGAAATAAATAAAATATATTAGCAAACATTAAATACATATAATGTGATATTAAAGGAGAAATCTTACCTTAATATAGTACTTCTGCAGGACCTGAATGATGGCAGAACAGGTCTCTGAAATAATGATCCCCAGAGCCTGGGGAGAACTTATGTCCTGCAAACTTCTCCCCGTCGCCAAGTACCACAACGTGGTGACTGGCCTCTGCTTGGGAGTGATGGCTTGCCGCATGCAGGTGTCCTGCTTGGTAATATAAGGGGACAGCAAAGCCAACAGATGGTGAAAAACGGGGTCTGTCAAACGGAGATAATTCCTGAACTTATCAGAATTATTCTCCTGGATCTCCCGCAACAAAGGCATGTGCGAGAATTGGTCATGCTGGAGAAACCAATTCTTGGTCCATGAACTCCTCATGCCCTGTTCATGGACTCGGCTTGGGTCAAAGTAATAAGAACCCCAACACCAAGCACCTGCATAGTACGAACTTTACGAGGAGTACGTAACCACAACACGGCTTCAAAATGGTTGGCTGGTCAGAACAAACTAACAGAACTTACTGAAAAACAGAAAGGCCTGAGAAGAGCGAGCTGAAAATCAGAAACGAGCGGACAAGAACGCACTGCAAAATTAAATACGTACTATAAAATACGCACTAAAAAACAAATGCGAACTGACTACATGCACTGAAAACCAGATACGAACCCACAAGCACAAACTGAAGAGCAGTAATGATCTGAAAAGCACGAGGCTGAAAAGCACAAATCGTCTCTCACCAAACTTCTACTAACACGAGATTAGCAGAAGGAGCCCAAAGGGTGGTTCACTTGATATTGAACTTTGTTGTACGTACGTTGTACGTGTTGTACGTCACCACGTTCTTGACGTTGGGAATTTCCAACAAGATTTGTGTGACCGTGTGTATGCAAGACAAGTTTGAGCCAACATCCGTCGGAAAAAATCCATGGATTTTGTTGTCGGAATGTCCGATCGTGTGTACAGGGCATAAGACTTTTGGAACCTTTTATTGTAAGCTTTACAACTGCCTAACCCCTGAAAACCATTTTGAATTCACACAAGAAAATTTTGATTTTTTACTGATCTTTTGTTACCAAAGTTGTCCTCCTCCTATTTAGTCAAATTAAATGCAGCTGTATCTATGGAGGAACTTTCAAAAATGATCAAGTATCTCCCACTCCATAAGTCACCAGGTCCTGACGGACTACCTTATTTCTACTATAAAACCTTCTTAGACATTCTTGCCCCCCATATGTTGGATTTATTTGTTACTTTATTTAAAAAACTATCTCCACATCCACAGTTCTCACACTCATATATCTCCGTTATCCCTAAACCCGGTAAAGACCCCTACATACCCGATAACTATAGACCCATAGCTCTAATAATATCAGATTACAAAATATTTACAAAAATTCTAGCCTCCAGATTGTCCCAGTTTATTCCTAAATTAGTTAATAAAGACCAAGTGGGTTTTGTGCTGACTAGGCATGCGGGGATAACACACGCCGCACCATAGATTTGATAGACCTCTTTAATACATCTTCCCATCCAGTTATTGTCCTAAGTCTGGATGCCCAAAAAGCCTTTGACAGGTTGACCATACATGTTGGCCATACATATTTTCCACTTTGACATCATTTGGTTTTTGAGATCCTTTCTTTAAAGCATTAGAAGCCTTGTATTCACAAGTTACAGCCCAAGTCCAGATGTCCTCTTTCCTGTTGCCTCACTTCCCCTTGACAAATGGCTCTCGGCAGGGATGCCCTCTTTCCTCATTGCTTTTTATTTTGTGCCTAGAACCCCTGGCAAAGGCCATCTGATTACAGAGGGAATATAAGTTGTCTCTGTTCGCAGATGACATTCTGCTGACTCTCACTAAACCACTGATATCACTTCCCTCTCTGCATAACCTGCTATCCTCTTTTAGTGTCATATCGGGGTATAAAGTCAATACAACAAAAACCAAGGCCCTACCTTTACATATGCCACCATCTCTTTTGACCCAGCTTGAACAAACATACTCTTATGCCGCGTACACACAATTGGAATTTCTGTCAGAAAAAACTTGGATGGTTTTTCCGACGGAATTCCGCTCAAGCTTGCCTTTCATACACACGGTTACACTGAATTGCATACAGATGAACGCATTTTCGGATAGGAACTTTTCCCGACCGAAAAATAGAGAACATGCTCTCAATCTTTTGCTGGCTGGAATTCCGCCAGCAAAAGACCGATGGAGAATACACACGGTCGCATTTTCCGACAAAAAGCTCTCATCAGAGTTTGGCTGGTGGCATTTCCAATTGTGTGTACGCAGCCTAACAGATGGTGCCCTACTTCCCTCAAATATTTAGGTATACAATTGACTCCCACTTATTCCTCACTATACTCCACTAATTACCCTCCCCGATACAAGATTTCACCAGATCCCTCCAACAATGAATGGGCTAAGTATGCCATTTTTCTTTTTGGTAGGATTAAAGTTTTAAAAATGCCATGGGTTCAGGCTTTCCTATTCCAACTTCAACATCTGGTACACCCAGTTACCCGTAGGCTACATACTTTTGATGCACTTCGGGAGAAGTTTGATATCCCTACACATGTGTTTTTAATTTTTACCTGCAAATCAGAAATCAATACACTGCCTGCAAATCAGACATCTATACACTGGGGGGAGAACCTCTGGGGGAATCTAGAATGGAGAAGGACCTGGGGGTCCTAATAAATGATAGGCTCAGCAATGGCATGCAATGCCAAGCTGCTGCTAACAAAGCAAACAGAATATTGGCATGCAATAAAAAGGGGATCAACTCCAGAGATAAAACGATAATTCTCCCGCTCTACAAGACTCTGGTCCGGCCACACCTAGAGTATACTGTCCAGTTCTGGGCACCAGTCCTCAGGAAGGATGTACTGGAAATGGAGCGAGTACAAAGAAGGGCAACAAAGCTAATAAAGGGTCTGGAGGATATTAGGTATGAGAAAAGGTTGCAAGCTCTGGAGAAGAGACGCTTGAGAGGGGATATGATTTCAATATACAATTCCCGTACAATAGGAATAAAACTTTTTCACAGAAGAGAGTTTAACAAGACTCGTGGCCACTCATTAAAATTAGAAGAAAGGAGGTTTAACCTTAAACTACATAGAAGGGTTCTTTACTGTAAGAGTGGCAAGGATGTGTAATTCCCTTCCACGGGCGGTGGTCTCAGCGGGGGCATTGATAGTTTCAAGAAACTATTAGATAAGCACCTGAATGACCGCAACATACAGGGACATACAATGTAATACTGACATATAATCACACATATAGGTTGGACTTGATGGAATTTGTGTCTTTTTTCAACCTCACCTACTATGTAACTATGTAACTATGTAACTTCTACTCTCTGTCCTCGTCTTTGACCCTGGATAATCCTACCGCTTTTGAATATCTATGTGCTCAAGGTCCACACCAACTACACTTGGTGTCCTCTATGTACCACATTCTTCACAAATCTTCCCCTCTTACTGAAAATACCCATTTATATATGCGTAGATGGGCACAATTGCTATGCAGGCCTATCACCTCCTAGATGTGGGATATGATCTTGACCTCCGCTTTTAAATCCCCTAAGTGTATGGTGCAGAGAGAGAGATCCAATAAAATTCTGATGCTCTGGTATAAGACCGCTGAGGTCAAACATAAATATGATCCCTCTAGTTCAGCAATGTGTTGGCGTTGTGGGCTTGAAGTAGGCTCATTGCTCCATATTTTCTGGCAATGTTCTTTGATACAACCTTTTTGGCATAAGGTGATGCTATTACTTCAGAAAGTAGTGGATCTGCCCCTCCTGCTTGACCCAATCCACTACTTATTGGGTCTTCCCTTTACTGGTATTGCTAAACACATCAAACAATTGATTTCCTATATCCCTTTAGCTGCCAAGACAGTTATTCTGCTTTGCTGGCTAACCAATGTACCTCCTGGTCTAGGTTCCTCATAGCTGATATTCGAAGAATGGAATATTTAACTGTCAATGTACATGATAATATTCCGCAGTTTAATAAAATATGGGAACCATGGGATCAATAAAAGTTTGGGTCACCCCTACCAAGTTCTATGTCTTAAAGCGGGATTCCAGCCTGAAAAAAAAAATTTAAAAGCCAGCAGCTACAAACACTGTAGCTGCTGACTTTAAATAAGTACCGTACTTATCTGTCCTGGGTGTCGGCAGCCCGAGGCTGACCCGTCCCTCGCCTCCTGGGTCCCGGCACCGCCATCCTAGGTAAGGGAAACAGGCAGTGGAGCCTTGCGGCTTCACTGCCAGTTTCTTACTGCGCATGCGTGAGCGGCGCGGCGCTCCGCTCTGTGAATGGCCCGGTGGTGTTCTGGGAACACACACACAGTTCCCAGAAGACAACGGGGTTGCTCACCGAGGAGAAGAACACACCGCGGATTAAGAAGACTGCCTAGCAACAAGGGTTTAGGTAAGTTTAAACATTTTTTTTTTCAAATGGTTTCTTTTTATTTTGTTTAGGATTTTTGGTGATTTTTTTTTTCACGGTGGCCCTCCACTTTAATGTTTGAAATACGCTATTGATATGACTTCATATATGTTTCCCCTGTGTGATCCAACCTGCATGGTGTTCCATAGGAGTTTCTTGACGTCATACGCTCATTGCACAGCTGACTGTATGTATGACCACTATATGATGATTTGACTTGTTAGCCTGTTTACTTTTGTATAACCTACAGATACCTTCAGTTCTATGTTATTTTTGACATCTCATCTGTCTGACAGATAAAAAAAAAAAATTATTGCTATTGCGTACAGTTAGGCTCGGTTCACACTAGGACGACTTGGGATCTGACTTGTAAGCCCTCAAGTCGCTCCAAGAAGAGATTCACATTACAGGGAATCAGAGCATCTTAATAGACACTGCTGAAGTCGCTCCCTGTACTACTTGGATCCGACTTGGTAGGCGACCTGTACCATAGAAATCAATGGAAGTCGCCTCCAAGTCGGATCTCTATCTACAGTCAAGCGACTTTACAGGGAAAAAAGTACGTTTGCCCAGGCAAACCCCTCCCTCCCAGAGAGCTGATTATCCTGTGACTGGCCACAGCCAAAGTCGCCTGTCCTGGAGGAAACTTGAAGTCGCGTTGTAATTTGCTTAAAGTCGCGCTGAAGCCGCGTTGAAGTCGCCGTGCAAAGTCGCGCTGAAGTCATGTTGCCCCTGTGTGAATCGAGCCTAAAAAAAAAAAAAACCTCTTCATTTAACTGCTTGCCTACCAGCTCACAATGATATACGTCGGCAGAAGGGCACGTACAGGCATATTAACGTACTTGTACGTTGCCCTTTAAGAAGTGGCTTGCGAGCGCGCATGCGCCCTACCGCGTCCTTCATGAGTGTGATTGCAGGTCCCGCGGACTCGATGTCCGTGGGGATACCTGCAATCGTTTCACAGAGAGGAAGAATGGGGAAATGCTGATGTAAACAAGCATTTCCCCGTTCTGCCTAGTGACACTGTTCACAGCTCCCTATAATCGGGAGTGTCATGTCACACATAGCCTATCCCCCCACAGTTAGAATCCCTCCCTAGGACACACTTAACCTCTACAGCGCCCCCTAGTGGTTAACCCCTTCACTGCCAGTCACATTTACACAGTAATCAATGCATTTTTAATCGCACTGATCGCTGTATAAATGTGAATGGTCCAAAAATAGCTCCAAAAGTGTCCGATCTGTCCTCCATAATGTCGCAGTCACGATAAAAATCGCTGATTGCCGCCATTACTAGTAAAAAAAAAATATTAATTAAAATGCCATAAAACTAGTCCCTATTTTGTAGACGCTATAACTTTTGCACAAGCCAATTAATAAACGCTTATTGTCATTTTTTTACCAAAAATATGTCGGCCTAAACTGAGGAAAAAAAATGTTTTTTCATATATTTTTAGGGGATATTTATTACAGCAAAAAGTAAAAAATAATGCATTTTTTTCAAAATTGCCACTATTTTTTTGTTTATAGCGCAATAAATAAAAACCGCAGAGGTGATCAAATACCACCAAAAGAAAGCTCTATTTGTGGGGAAAAAAGGACGTCAATTTTGTTTGGGAGCCACGTCGCACGACCGTGCAATTGTCAGTTAAAGCAACGCAGTGCCGAATCGCAAAAAGCGCTCTGGTCTTTTGCCAGCCAAATGGTCCGGGGCTGAAGTGGTTAACTAAAGTTATGAAAGAATCCCTTCTCTGCCATGAAAGAAACAATGGAAGAAAACCTATGGAATTCACCAAGTGACACAGATTTGAAAAAATAGTGGTGGGGAAATCTAAACATACAAAAAATGTAAAAGGTGCTGTCTTTTTAACTAAAATTTGTTACCGTGATTAATATTGCATGCCAGTAGAAAATAACACCATGGGGTAAATTTATTAAAGTGGGTTGCTCACTCTGCATGTAAATTTCCACTTAGCTTAACCAATGATTTGAAAATTCTATTTGAAAGAATACCCAATCATGCACAAGGAAAAAAAAATGCATTTTTTCATGCACTTGCTTGCACATGAATAAATGATTGAAGTCTGCAGAGCTTTACTAATTGTACTCATTTTCTAAACTAAAGGAAATCTCTTGCAAAGTGAAAATTCCCCTATTTTCCTTTCATAAACCAACTCCTGGGTGTGCACTAAATACAGTTATCTTCATTATCAAGGTACAAAGCAATGTCAAGAGAAACAATTCTTTGCAGCTTCTTTACAGTTTTCAATGACTATGCTGGAAATGTAAAGCTCCTCCTGCAATGTTGGAAATGTAAAGGTACTCTCCTTAAAATGCACACTGGGCAAAACATTTACCAGGTCAGTGCTTCAGTCAAGGGCGTAAGTAGAATTCCATTTTGGATGGGGGATGGGGTGCATTTAAAACAGCAGACATGTGAATAGATATTTTGCAAAATGGCATAGCAAAATCACAAAGATCACTGAAACATGTTTTGAATTGTTTTCACTATTACTTTCCCCATTGGAGGAAAACAACAAATGTGTAGCATTGTGGAATCCACAATTAGATATTTAGAGTACCACATAAAAAATTACATACTAAGAAAGCCAAGTTTGATACTGTGGAGGAGATTTACTAAATCTGGTGCAGCCGTGCAGAGTACAGTAACCAATCGGCTTCTAGTTTTTATTGTCAAAGCTTATTTGAACAAGCTGATTGGTTATGTACAGCTGAACCAGCTTCTGTGTGTACCAGTTTTAGTAAATCTCCCCCTATATCTACAATTTGGCAACCACGGTATGCTATGCTTTGCACACCACACCACACAATCTATAGTAGATAGAAATGCCATACTTCATAGCCATGTACTATATTTTACAATATACAGTATAGCCTATAATGTGTACCCATATATAATTATTTCATTCAAACTATTATTAGACACACAGTCAAAGTATATCAGCCCTGCTCACCAGCTACTTTAACACCTTCCCACTCGGCCTATTGTACAATGACGGCCTGGGGAGATCGGCATCGGCGTGATCTGTCACCCTCCATGGACATGGCCAATGACAGATCACTATACCGGCCCGCTGTCAGACCAGTACCATGTGACTCCTGTGGCCAATCACAGCAGTTCACATGACAGTTGTACACAATGAAAGGCTTTGTTACATGCCTTTCATTGTGTACTATTGTGATTGATCACAGTATTCACCTAGTACAGACAGGGCCACTCATAGCCCATCTGTACCATGTGATTAATTATATCCAATCACAGCTAATCACAATAGTAAACACTGAATGAGTAGTTTTCATTCATAAAAAATGGTTTATTATAACTGTAAAATTCACAATTATAAGCAACCATAGTGTGTAAAAAAAAAAACAACACATCTGGTCATCTCCCCAGAGTAGTACAGAGTATTCAACCTGCCATCCATACACAAGTAAGCAGATAGCTCAGGCCTGCGTGGACTTAACTTGTAGGCTACTGAGTGGATAGCCCTGTATTTGGGTGGGCCCCTAGCAGATAGACACTGGTCTCCTCTGCATGACAAACAGCTGTAATAAACAATATGAAGGGAGTGCAGCGCTGAAGATAAAAAAATAAAAAATACATTATTTATAACAAATTAAAAGTGCATGTATGATATTCAGAAATGGTGAGAATTCAGTGAAATAATGGAAAACTAAAGCGGAGTCTCAATGTCTGAAATTGCCATAGCGATAGTATATGTAAAATATGAAACACCTATGAATGCAAACTAAAACTATAGAAATGACAAACAATTACATTTAAATTGTTGTGATGTAAAAAATGAATGAAATTCAATAAATAATGAGTGTCACTGATCTATAAAAATACACAAAAAATTAAAAGTGAAAAACCATAAATTGAAAATTCTGTGACATTAAGAAGTGAATCTGTAAAGTCCCAGTGTATTCAGAAATAATCCATGCAAGCAAAGAAATTTGATGGGAGCACAAAGCTATGAAGAAATGAGGGACCCTTCTTCCAAACAAGCTGATCACCCAAGGTGGATATGTAGTCTCCTTACCAGATGAAAAGACCGCGCCAGCGGTCTCATCAAGCATAGGGAATTTGGTCTCCCAGAAACCTATGTGGACGTCACAGCCTGCTGTATCCTTGACTCTCCTTAGCACTCAGAAACATTAAAAAATCCACCCATAGTGAAGTATGTAAGGGGATAATTTATTAAAATCAAATGGAGTTGCACTTACAATGTGAAGCTCAATAAAGAGCGGCATGTAAAAACATCAGAATTGCGGCATCATCTCGGGCTTCCTCTGTCTGCTGCTCGCCAAACCACTATCTCTGAAGAGACGTATGACGTAGGTGTCACAAGCCCACCCTACGCGTTTCGTCACGATAGGACGTCGTCGGGGGATTGGCTGTTAAAATTCACAATTATAAGCAACCATAGTGTGTAAAAAAAAAGAAAACACATCTGGTTATCTCCCCAGAGTAGTACAGTGTATTCAACCTGCCATCCGTACACAAGTAAGCAGATAGCTCAGGCCTGCGTGGACTTAACTTGTAGGCTGCTGGATAGCCCTGTATTTGGGTGGGCCCCTAGCAGATAGATAGACACTCTGGTCTCCTCTGCATGACAAACAGCTGTAATAGTCTCAAATTCATGTACCTGTCTCCAACAGGTGCATGAAGTTGGGACAAGCACCCCAATTTGTTGTGTGGAGGAACAATGGAATTCTAAAGAGTTTTGTAGACATTCTTTACAAATTCCTGTGGTTGTGATTCAGTTCATGAATCTGATTACTTACAGCACCTACATTCAAATGCACTTGTATTCATGTTACAAGTGCATTGTTGTTTCCCTTTAAATAATTTTGTCCCTTCCTCACTCCGTAGCTAAGAGATGTTCTGTATAGCTAGTCCCACACTCTTTTTAGTGTGTCTTTGGTTTCTGTTTGGAGCACATGTAATTACTGGAGCTAGACATACTATTATTTTTTTCACCTGGAGAGGCAGAGCACTTTTTCAGTAATATTTAACCACTTACTGACTGGCCCATAGCAGATTTACTGCTACAGGGCGGTACTCCTTTGCAGGATCATGTATATATACGTGATTCTGCACTGTTGCCTACAGGGGGCACGTGCATTGCCGGCAGGCTGCTTCTACTGTGATTATTCATAGCAGAAGCTGATTTGTGGGTGCTGGGCACTGGATATCCACTGGCACCCGCTGATTGTCAGGCAGAGGCAAGCTCCGTTCTGACAGGGGGAAGGGATGGATTTTGTGAGTAAAAACAGCACACACGATACAAAAACACTGATTAGGCACACAGTTAACCCTTTGATTGCCCTAGATGTTTAACCCCTTCCCAGACAGTGTCATTAGTACAGTGACAGTGCATATTTTTAGCACTGATCCCCATATTAATGTCACTGGTGCCCTCAAAGTGTCAAAAGTGTCAGTTAGTACTCGATTATCCTCCGCAATATTCCAGTCCTGCTATTAGTTGCTGATCGCCACCATTACTAGTATAAAAAAATAAAATAAATCAAAATTCCAATATATATCCCATAGTTTGTAGACGCTATAACTTTTGCACAAACCAATCATTATACGTTTATTGGTATTTTCTTTACCAAAAATATGTAGCAGAATACATATTAGCCTAAATTTATAAAGACATTTATTTTTTTTTTTAATTTTTGGATTTGTTTTATAGCCGAAGGTAAAAAATATTGTTTTTTTTCAAAATTGTCAGTTTTTTTGTTTATAGCACAAAAAAAAATGCAGTGGCGATCAAATATCACCAAAAGAAAGATCTATTTGTGGGGAAAAAACAACATAAATTGTATTTGGGCACAGTGTTGCATGATGGTGCAATTGTCAGTTAATTTAACGCAGTGCCGTTTCACAAAAAAAATGGCCTGATCATGAAGGACGATAAATATCCTGGAAGTCAAGTGGTTAAAGTATGTTAATCCTGAAAATGATCTTCTTTTATTTGCTCCCTTTTAGACTGTTTAATATACCAACAAATGCATTTTGTTCTGTGTGATAAATGGAAAAAAAAAAAAAAAAAAATCTTGTGTCCTCTGCATATTCTTGTGTTAACTCGAAGAACCCTCGTAGTTGGACTATCTTGGACCACATAATGATTAGCCATGTCCATAGTGCAGATGGAGTTTCTCGGTGCATACAGTGCATATGTGCATGCGCAGACCGGCAACTGGGCTGGCAGATGTGCATAGTCATGAGCATAGGCACATGCAAATGTGTGTGCGCATGCACACTCGTGCATCAATAAGCGTGCCTGTCACTAATGCTGACACCAAGCGGGCTATTTAAACAGGCTACTGTATGGGCTCATTGCTGTTTGGTCTGCAGCTTCTGTGTGCTGTTCCTGATTCCTGTGTTTAACTCTGATCCGGCTTACTTCTGATCTGCATTTGACTGCTACCTTCCCCGACATTGGCTTATCTCTGGATTCTGCTTCTGCCCTCTGTTTCTGCTTGATTAACCTCCAGTTGCTGACTTGGCTTGTGACCTGACCATGCTGCTGTCTGCCATCTATGCCTGATCTGCCCAACCGCTAACGACCCGGCTTGTCTGACCCTGCATCTTGCTCATCCAGCCTGCAAGCTTACATCTGGTTCCTGCTTCCAGCTACCTACCACAGTCTGCTGCCAGCCAAGCTACGTGCCAGCTCATCTGCCACCAGCCTGCTCTGATGCCACATCCACCTGCTGACTGCTGCCACACAGACCACTGGACTGATTACAGGCACTCGCCATGCTCCTGTGGCCGCTGTCTCACTACCAATGGTCCCCGAGCTGGAGCTGTATGAGAGGCCTTCCTCTGCACGTCGGGCTCACTGACCAGGTATGTGACATGAGTCTACAAAAATGTTGTGTGTTGACAGCCCACTACAAGGCCTAGAGAAGAAGTGAAATGTTGAAAGTGACTATCAACTGCTAACAATACCTTGACCTGGATACATGATTTTCTTAATAGATATAGAGTTGCACATGCTTTTAAAAAAAATAAATATAACTTTATCTCAAATGTGGTGGGTCTAATAAGAAACATATTTTACCATCTATGGTTCTGTCCACATCTTACTGCTCTGTCTGTACATCTCCTACAAAGCAATGTGATGAATCAACAGTAACAACTGTATAAGAATAAAACATAAACAAATCCATAGCTCCGCTCAAAACTATATATATGTTCATTCATAGATGAGGGCCTGCTAGAAAGAACAGAGTTCACAGACTCAAAAAGTAGGGAGCACAAGCCAGGCAAATAGTAAAAGAGAAGAAGTATAAGGAAAATGGGCTTTTAAGAGGTGGTCCCCATAAGTATATTGAGGTATATAAAGCTTTATAAAGATCCGCTCAAAACTAGCTCCTCTTTACATGCACAATCCGGATGCTGGCCACTATAGTTCATCTCCACTCTCCATCAAAAATACGAAAGAATGTATCAGCCACACATCACTCTTAGCTCCTCCATATTTATTCATTGTCAACAAAGTGACTACATACAACAAAGTCTCCTTTCGAGAACCAACCTTCCTTGATGCATTTCAACACCCCTGGCTTGCTCCCCTATTCTTGTAAGCAAGCCAGGAGTGGTGAAACATGTCAAGGGAGGTTGGTTCTCAGGTGGAGACATTGTTGTATGCCGTCACTTTGTTGACAATTAATAAATACGTAAGAGGAGCTAAGATTGGAGTGTGGCTGATACATATATTCTTTCATATTTTTGATGGAGAGTGGAACTATATAATAATGGCATACGCACACTGATATGTACTCTTGATGGATATTTGAATTTCAAGGGTGGTCCACAAAGGGCTGACCACCAAACGATTAGTTCTTTGATGTGTTTTGCATTTAGGACTACATTCTATAATTGATTTACTATATCTGTAAAGGCTGAATACCTAACAAAGTGAATGTTTAGATTGCAAGGTGAATATTAGTAAATTAGGGGACCCTGTTGTAATTATTGCTACCATATGCTTGTTTGAACAGTCTCTAACCCTTGCAATTATTAACTCACAGGCATGGCAATAGTCATAGTAGCCCAAATGGCTGCTATTGGGGCTGGGGCTGGTGACAATTTAAACACAGAAAATCTGTAATCAATTGTAGATACTGTAACACATATCCATCATTGTATTTTTAAAGTGATTCTACAGAAAATCATTTTTGTTTTTAAAATAACAAACATGTTATACTTACCTGCTCTGTGCAGTGGCTTTGCACAAAGCAGCTACGATCCTCTTTTTTTTTTTTTTTTGGTGCCGTGCCAGCGCTCTTGGCTCCTCCCTCCTGCTGAGATCCCCCAATAGCAAGTCCCATGCTATGGGGACACTCGAGCAGACTCGCTTTCGAGCTACGCTCTATGTATCCACTAACACACAGAGTGTGGCTCAGCACCACCCCCACTCTCTCCTCATTGGCTTACTGGCTGTGATTGATAGCATCAGGAGCCAACAGCTCCCACTGCTTTGTCAGCCAATGAGGAGAGAGAGAGACCCAGGAGAGCCATCACTTTTGAGCCTTTAGAACCACTTTAAGGATAGCACAGGTTGCTTTTAACACTGACCCTGTACATCATTTGACATTTCCAATCAAGAAGAGCTGATGTCAGACATACAGGAGGAGCCTTCACAATAATTATTACAGAGAATTTGTTTAGAAGTTCTAGTAGTGTACTTTTATTATTTATTTTTAAAAGTTACAGTGCCTCCCCAGCTAATAAGCCGTTTATAGTTCTGAAAAAACACAGTTTATTACTATAGTTATAGAGTAATTGTGTGCGGGAGTACCAACAATTAGGTCATATTATGAAATATTGTGTTGGTCAATATTATTATTTTGACTGACTACTACACTACCTCATTTAACACATGTGTTCTGTTGCAGTGGAAGGACTTAGAATTTACACTGAAGTTCTAAGATGCTGAAAAAGACTGTTGAGCTTACTAATTGTAAAATTAATTCCCTGCCCTGCTGCACTCTCTGCCCTGACATCGTCTATCCACAGCACTGGTCCCTAGTATAGTACTGACTATCCTGCTACCAGTCTTTGTTTAAAGCATATTTAATATTAAGATCAATGACAGCAGGGAGGTTACAGTGGGACCCCATCAAAACTTTGCTATGGGGCCCCATGATCCCTATGATCTATGGTTATGCCCCTGAATCAACTCTATGTATACAGATCAAGTACTTCCTATTTTTGCCAATGAGACTAACCTTACTGCTTCCTGCGTCAGCTCCCTGCTTATTGGACAGAGGTGAGGGTGTAGATGTATTGTTGCATAAACAGACTAGCAATGGAGAGACTAGCACAGGATTTGAGGTTAAGAAAGGGGGATCCCCCCCAAAATGCATTTCCGTGGTGAACATCCTGGTTCACTGGAGAGCCCTGAGCGGAGCAGTGAATGACACTGGCTTGGTCTGCAACCACTGACTGAAGAGGAGTTTGGAGGAACTGACGGGTGCTGGTGTGTGCCATGTAGCCAAGCCTGAAGGCACCCTGAACTTGGATATGAGAAACTGATATTACTGCACCATTGGCCCCGACAGATTTTCATTTCCTTGTGGCTCCATACAAAGCTCTACTATATTTTTTTGCAGTGGGAGTGCAATTCATTTATTGTTTGTCTTTTATGAATAATGTAATACTGTGCTAGATCTAAGCACTTCCTATCTTCCCTTTTGTTTTTGAAAGCTTTGCCACTACCGTGTGCCAAAGGGGTTGCTGCAAGTGTCTGGGCATATATGTATTTTTATTAAAGTGGAAGAAAATGAAGTGCTGCTAGCTATGCCAAACGTTAATAAATGTAATAAAATATTGTCTCACCCTGCTGTGCACATGCTCAGTTCCTCTCTGTTTTTGGCAATGTGCCAAAAATCATAGCCGCTAGATGCCAATCTGCTGACAGCCTAAAAATTAACTGCTGCTCAGCGGATCTGGGCTTCAGCCAAATGGCAGCCTCCGGCAAGAAGAAGCTAAAGGAATGTTGTAGGCAATTTACGGCACATATTAATTTTGGTAGCACAATTATTAATGTGGAATGTATGTTCCCTGCTAAGGAACATTTTATTTTTTAATCAAATTGTTATGGGTAAAGTTCCACTTTAAGCATACATTATCACTAACGGCATATAAAGGGATTTTATGGAGTGTAATTATCATGGATATGTATGTTTTCTTTTTGCTACAATATTAAACCCTTGAGTAATAAATAATGTTTGCCTATACAGTGATGCTAAATTTCAATCTCATGCATGAACTGTGTTGCAGAAGGCCAAATCCACTTTGTAGGCTGCATATTTGCTACATTGATTACTATATATCTGCATTGCTTTGCTAGGCAGTGCTGGGAGCTTTACTTCTGATTAGGGAAGTAGCAGCTAAGGAAAGGGGGTTGGATAAGAGATAAATTCACTTTTTTTTCTAAATTCCAGCTCCTCTATGTACCAATATACCATTAATGAAAGTCTTTTGCCGAAATAAAAAGCTTTCCATTTATCTTACACATCTCTTACCTTTGTGTCCAGCTGGTTGTGTACAAAAAGCCTCTATTACTTCTCCATTACTTTCTGGTCAAACCTTGGGATGTGACCAGGGTTTTTTTCTCAAACAATAGGTGCTGGAACTTAACCATGGCCCTACAAAACCCCTCCCCCTACACACACCCTCCAAATCACATCAAATAGTGGGTGGGTTCAGTCAAATTTCACGAAAACAGTAGGAGGGTCTTAAAGGGGCATTAAATACCAGGATTGCAATTTATACAGAGTGCAGAGCTGTCACTTGTAAACACAGAAACCAGACTTCTGTGTTTACAAGTTATTGTGGTGAGCAGGCACCAAAGGATCTGAGCCAGAGGTGGTGGAACTGAGTTCCACCAAGTTCCCCCTGAAAAAAAGCCCTGGATGTGACACAGGAAGAAGTTTACCAGCAGGCCTCATTAGCACACTCCCTGCATTTACCCTCCCCCTTCCAGCAGACCACTACCACCACTCAAGTGCACATTTACCCTATGCAATCAGTGAATACCGTTCTCCCTAAATACACAGGCAGTGATTGTTCATTTGGAAGAGTGTGCAGAAGCGGAGTGATCAGATAACAGCCTATGTGAATAGAGCTGTAATATTGAAAACAGGAGAAGTATGTCCAGGATTTTGAAAAGTTCACCATGCACTATACAATCTGACTGTACAATCTCCTTTGGGTCTACCATCAGCTGCCTGATAGGATGCAGAGTGACTGGATAGATGGTATGTCTTCCTATTATATAGTTTTGGTGAATCTAAAGGACATTGTATAGAGATTGTACAATCAGATCGTATAGTGTATGGCTACCTTTATACACCTAAAATTAACTAGTTGCTCTTTTGGTGCCTTAAATTGTTAAGGGCATACTAAGCACAGAAGCAAACATTCATATTGCAAACATTTATGCCATGTGAAAAAATGAGTGAAAAATGCAGCAAAATGCACAGTAAAATATGTGTAACCCGCAACACGTCAAGATGTTCCATTAGCTACTTTACCACGTGTAGCACAGCCCATTGCAATCAATGGGCTGCCCAATGCCTGTCATGGAAAAAATGAGCCAAAAAAATTGCACTCCTACAACCCTAATGCCGGGGAGACACGAGCGGAATTTCCGACAGAAAGAGTCCGATGGGAGCTTTTCATCGTATATTCCAATCGTGTGTATGCCCCATTGGACTTTTCCCGTCAAAAATTCTGACGGACTTAGATATAGAACATGTTTTAAATTTTTCGGACGGAACTAATCACTATTGGTAAAACCGCTCGTCTGTATGCTGTTCCGACATACCAAAAACGACGCATGCTCTGAAGCAAGTACGAGACGAAAGCGGTCGGTCTGGTAAAACCAGCAATCGTAATGGAGATAGCACATTCCTCACGCTGCAAATTCTGTGATCTTTTAATGCAGCACATTCTTTTGTGCTTTATAATTTGCTAAATAAATAAATAAATAATTTAGAAGAATGAAGTTGTTTTGTTGCTGATATTCACACAGAGTTCTCACAAACATCGTTCTTTATTATTTCTCGTGATCTCATGAATAATATTTTATTATTTTAAAGTCAGATCTCCAGAATAATGTTTTGAAATATTTTTTATAGTCATCTTTTTTTAGAATGTTTTATTTCATCAAGATCTCCTTTTTTGGATTATTACTAAATTAGTTTCTAGTGATCCCCATAATATTTTACTTTTTTTGGTTTGTCAAGTTACCACAATAACATTATTATCTTGTATTTTGTAACCTCAAGGAGGCTGGTTGATGTCCCTTTGTTAATTTGGCATTGTATTTTTGAAATGTACCTGCATACTCACAAACAATCTGTCCTATTTTTATAAAAACACAATATTTTCAGAAAATAAAATATCCATTTATTCTGGGTAACAAAATAAAGAGGAAGGCAACGCTGGAGAAACTTTTGTAATTTGCGAAGCCTTTTGGCCCCAGGGCACACATCATGTCTGTGGAAAAAAAATTGTTATCTTGAGGAGTCCATATAATTTTGAGCCCAATCTGGTCCAGGACTCCAAAAGATCAGGACCAGCAGCATATGATATATGTGTCCCCAGGCTGTGGTACTACCACAGCCTGCGTCTTCTGTCAGACCAGACTGAACCCAGGCCATCACTTTCTTCTCTTCCCTGCAGCCTTCCCTCCAAGCTTCCCTGCAGCCTTCCCTGCAGCCTTCCTTGGAGGCTGTGGCTCTGGTTGTGGACTTGTGGCAGGAGGAGGAGGATAGGTGAGATCATATATGTGGCTGTTCTCTGTCAGCTGGCCCCTCAACCCCTTCTGAAGGGCCTCAACAATAATTCCCTCACAGAGGAAGCATTGGCCCTCCTCCAATTTCAACAATCTTGTGGCTAGATAGCAGCCATAGGCCTCTTCAGCATCAGGTTGGCTTCTGAGGACATCAGTTGCTTCCCTAATGAGGCCCAGTGCTGCCTCCTCCGTCCTTGTCCCCTTCCTGGGCCTTTTTGTTTGAAGGCAGAGGGGAGGCACCTGGGATTGGGTGAGGCTCCTACTGGGCCCAGCCACCTCCTGGCTGACACTGGGCCTGCCCACTTCCTGGCTGTCACTGGGCACGGCCACCTCCTGGCTGACACTGGGCATGGCCCCCTCCTGGCTGACACTGAACACGCCCACCTCCTGGCAGCCACTTTCCAGACAGTCCTCCTGGCTGAGCTCATCCTGTGTATAAAAAAGGGACATAGTTTTAGTTTTTGCTTTATCAATCACACACAATTTTTAGCTCATGACTTGCAAATTGAAGTTAATAAATAGAAAAGACTATCATTCTGACCCCAGCATTTTTCTTTGTCCCAATCATTTTTGGCCACTACTGTATATTGATATGTAAATCACTTGGTTTTAAATCATGAATTAGTTATGAATTATAACATCTAGTTAACATCATTAATATTAGGACAATAAATATGTAGTAAAATAATATACCTGGCTTCTTCCAGGATGGATGGCCCAGGTTGTTCCTCGTCAGCCTCTGCTGGGGTTGAGGGAAGGATGGAGAGAAGGCTGCAGGGAAGAGTAGAAAGTGATTCCCTGGCTTCAGTCTGGTCGTCCAGAAACCGCAGTTTGTTGAAGTACCACAGCCTGGGTACTACACTTGCGCTGCTGCTGCTCCTGATCTGAGTGATTTCTGGATCGTATTATGCTCCTTCTTATACATGTTCCTCAAGATCCCAATTTTACTTTTCAAAAACTGGATGGTTGCATCGGGTACCGGAGTCTTCACAAACTCCAGAAGTTTCTCCAGCATTGATCTCCTAGATTGTTTATTATAATATAAGGTGTTTTTCACCTCTCACAAATTCCTCATCTTCCTGTATCTGTCTATGAAGCTGACTATGAATTCTGCGCCCATAACCACTTCAATACCAGGCACTTAGACACCTTCCTGCCCAGGCCAATTTTCAGCTTTCAGCGCTATTGCAATTTGAATGACAATTGCGTGGTCATACAACACTGTACCCAAACAAATTTTTTATCATTTTGTTCCCACAAATAGAGCTTTCTTTTGGTGGTATTTGATCACCTCTGCGTTTTTTATTTTTTGCGCAACAAATAAAAAAAGACCGAAAATTTTGAAAAAAAACAAGTTTTTCTTTGTTTCTGTTAAAATTTTTTTGTAAATAAGTACGTTTTCTTCTTCAATGATGGGCACTGATATGGCTTCACTGACGGGCACTGATACGGCGGCACTGATGGGCACCGATGAGGTGGCACCAATGAGGTGGCACTAATGAGGAGGCACTAACGGGCACTGATGACGGGCACTGATAGGCGGCACTGATAGGTGGCACTGTATGCGGCACTCATAGGTGGCACTGATGGGCACTAGTAGGTGGCATTGATTGGTACTTATGGGTGGCACTGATGGGTACTTATGGGTGGCACTGATAGGTGGCACTGATGGGCACTGATAGGCACTGATAGGTGGGCACTGATGGGCACAGATGGGCACTGACAGGTGGCACCGATGGGCACTGACAGGTGTCACTGATGACACTGATTGGTGGCACTGAATAAACTGATTGGTGGCATTGCTGGGCAGACCTGAAACATGTTGGTGCCAATCAGTGCCCATTTGTGGGCACTGATTGGCACAGATTGGGCACATTGGGCACATGTGGATCGCCATGGGTTACATACCTGGCCATCCACATGTTGCCCCTTCCCTGGTGGTCTTAGTGGCGATCCCTGGTGGTCCAGTGTGGTGATCTGAGGGGGGGCTGTGCTGATAAACAATCAGCGCAGACCCTCCGTCAGGAGAACCGCCGATCAGCTCTCCTCTACTCGTGTCTGTCAGATACAAGTGAGGAAAAGCCGATCAACGGCTCTTCCTATTGACATCGTGATCAGCCGTGATTGGACACGGCTGATCACGTGGTAAAGAGCCTCCGCCGGAGGCTCTTTACCAAGATCGGTGTAGCGGTCTGTCAGGCTGACACACCGCTCCACCAATCGCCGCGATGCGCGCCCCCACGGGCGCGTGGCGGCTGGTTATCCTGCTGGATGTCATATGATGCCCAATCAGGATAACTGAACCACTTCCCGAACGTCAATCTGCTATAGGCCGGGCGGGAAGTGGTTAAAGTGATTCATCTTTGCTGTAAGACAATACACAAGACAAAAACACTAATGTCCCCCTAAACTCTCATTATCATATCCCAATATAGGCCTCAATCTTGAAGCAGTATAGGCCACTGTGCTGGGCCAAGTTCAAATTTTACCTATGTTTAGGACGCTCGCCACTTCAGTTCGTTCTTCCTCCACACACAGATCCTACATACGACACATGCATGTTAGCTTGATATACACTGTGCATGCGTGAAACTCCGCCCACGTCGCCCGCCCCTGATGTTCTTTCTAGAATATTCCCTGCCCCTTCTCTCTTCAGCACGCAGTAGGAGAAACATGTGTGGTGTGTGGTAATTCCACTAACGAGGAGAAGGAAAGCAATTAAGGAAACACTGGTCAAACCTGAAACTGAGGGAGCAGGATCAGTATAGAAGAATAATGAATAAAGACAGTGCTTCTAAAAAGTAAGTACTGTATTTATTGGCGTATAACACTCACTTTTTCACCATGAAAATTGGGTGCAAATAGTGTGTGCGTGTTATACGCCAATACTTCAGTTTTAGCTGCCTCAGAGGGGACAGGGAGGGGGGGGGGGCAGGACGAGCACCGTCAGATTACATAAAGTGAGAATCTCCTGTTTACTTGGCGGCCTCTGTAATAGGAACTCCCGTCTCCTTGGCCTCTATTTGACCACTGTTCTGTCTATCATAGGAGATTCTCACTGTATGTAATCTGTATGTAATCTGTCGGCGCTCGTCCCGCCCCCCTCCCTGTCCCCTCTGGGCTACAGATGGGCATCGATCAGGCTGCACTGATGGCAATGGTGAGGCTGCTGCATTGATGGCAATGGTGAGGCTTCTGCATTGATGGCAATGCTGAGGCTGCTGCATTGATGGCAATGGTGAGGCTGCATTGATGTGGACTGATGAGGCTGCATTAATGGCACTTGTGAGGCTGCTGATGGGCATTGATCAGGCTACATTGATGGCAATGGTGAGGCTGCAGATGGGCACTGATCCTTATTTTGCTTCAAAGTTCCTTATTTAAAATTTAAGTTTTTTTCCTGAAACTTCCCTCTTAAAATGAATGTGCGTGTTATACGCCTGTGCGTGTTATATGCCGATAAATACGGGTAGTTGTCGTGTGTTCCTATCATTATTATTACTTGCATGCTGCTTCATGTGCTTTTCTTTACAGTTGTACAGTTTAAAATGGCGACTTTCATGTTGGTGGGCACATTAATCGGTGTTAGGAAACAGCGTTTGCTCATTAAATACGATGTTTTGGGCAGATACAGGTTAAATACATTTTGTCATGCCTATTTGTATAAAATTAAGTTTGGTACATTGCTATCTAGATTTGTTTGTAACTAGAATGAAATGCAAGCTTGATTCAGTGTAAGGAGAGGACACTCAGCAGCTGTTTACACATCTGGACTCAGGAGCACCAGTGTGGGACACAAGAACAAACTTTTTAGGGTGTCCCACACAGGTACTCCAGTGGATACATGGTGTGAAAATTGTCAGAAAAAGGTCTTTATTCCAGCTTTGGTAAGGTAAAAAATCATGTCTTCAGCTTGGAACTCTGCCCAAAACAGACAATTGTACCCCACTTCCAAGCAATGTTTCATATTCACATTTCTGGACTCCCAATGTTGAGGGCATGTGGCCTGGTACGGTTCAGGAGGGGGGGGCCGCACTCTCGTTCCCCCCTCTTTTCCTGCGGCCTGCCAGGTTGCGTGCTCGGATAAGGGTCTGGTATGGATTTTTGGGGGAACCCCACGCCGTTTTTTTTTTTTTTTTTTGGCGCGGGGTTCCCCTTAAAATCCATACCAGACCTGAAGGGTCTGGTATGGAATTTAGGGGGAACCCCACGTCATTTTTTTTTTAAATTTTGGCCGGGGTTCCCCTTAATATCCATACCAGACCTGAAGGGCCTGGTATGGAATTTAGGGGGACTCCCACTTCATTTTTTTTTTTTTTATTTTGGTTCGGGGTTTCCCTGTGGGGAATTCCCATGCCGTTTTTATCAATGAACTTCTATGTGTATTGTCGGCAATGCAATAGCCGCGGGTAGTTTTAAATGGCTTTTTTTCCTTCGAAATGTCATTTTGCTGTCAGGCTGTTCTAAACACGGGAAACATGCGCCCCTTTACAGGCATACTATAGACACCCCCCAGGTACGAAATTTAAAGGGATATTACACTTTTATTGTTTGACTTTAAGCATTATTAAAATCACTGCTCCTGAAAAAACGGCCGTTTTTAAAACTTTTTTTTGCATTGATCCATGTCCCCTGGGGCAGGACCCAGGTCCCCAAACACTTTTTATGACAATAACGTGCATATAAGCCTTTAAAATTAGCACTTTTGATTATTCATGTTCGTGTCCCATAGACTTTAACGGTGTTCGCGTGTTCGAGCGAACTTTTTTCCTGTTCGCATGTTCTGGTGCGAACCGAACAGGGGGGTGTTCGGCTCATCCCTAATAATGATCCCCAGAGCCTGGGGGGAGATGCCCGTCGAGAATTTGAGGTCCTGCAGGCTTCTCCCAGTCGCCAAGTACTGCAACATGGCGACTAGCCTCTGCTCCGGAGTGATGGCTTGCCTCATGCAGGTATCCTGCCTGCTAATATAAGGAGTCAGCAAAGCTAACAGACGGTGAAAAATGGGGTCCGTCATCCTGAGAAAGTTCCTAAAATCATCAGGATTATTCTCCTGGATCTCACGAAGCAAAGGCATATGATAGAATTGGTCTTGCTGGAGTAACCAATTCTTGGTCCATGAACTCCTCCCCACCCTGTTCTTGGACTGGGCTTGGGTCAAAGAATGAACCCCAACACCAAGCCCCCGCATAGCACGAACTCTATGACGAGTACGCACCCGCAACATGGCTTCAAAACGGTTGGCTGGTCAGAACGAACTAACAGAACGCACTGAAGAACAGCAAGGCATGTGAAGAGCGAGCTGAAAATCAGAAACAATTAGACAAGAACACACTGAAAAAACAGGTGCAAACTGTCTACATGCTCCGAAAAGCAGATACAAACCCACAAGCACGTACTTAAGAGCAGTAACACAAGATAAACACGAGATTAGCAGAAGGAGCTACTTCCTTTTTCTAGTCGTGTTGTATGTGGTGTACTTCACCTCATTCTAGATGGTCGGACTTTGGTGTGACTGTGTGCAGGCAAGACCGCTTGAGCGGAATTCCATCGGAGTTCTGTCGGAGAAAGCTTTGGAGTTTATTCCAACGGCAAAACCGGTCATGTGTACGTGGCATAAGTGTGACTGGTGCCTGAAAGTGGAACTGGTGTATTTACGCATAAACAATGGAGCTTTTTTCACATCTGTGTTTTTCTGAATGCATGGCAAACCACACAGAAAAGGCACGCCTTGCCTTGCATTTCAGAAATGAGCTGTAAATGCACCAAAAAGCATGTTAAAAAAACGCACCATGCCCCCTCTCTAGAAAAGATCTAGAGCTTCTTTGGGGTGATTGTTGTGCCAATTTATGTGAATGACGAGTGAAAACACTCAAAAACGGCAAAAAGGGAATGCATGCAGGAATGTGAGTTCCTGCTACACAGAGATGGGAACAGGGCTTGACATGTATTTGAATAAATCTGGCCATACACTTTGCCATCTGCTTGTACAATCTCCTTTAGATTTACCAGAACTATAGAATAAGAAGACCCACATATCTATCCATTCACTCTGTATCCAATCAGGCAGGCGCTTACACTGCATAGTTTACGGTAGATCTAAAGCAAATTGTACAATCAGATTTCATAGTGTATGGCCAGCTTTATACAAATACATGGGAGGGAGTGGATGGAGACACTCAGCTGTTCCCATCTCTGCATATTGGGAACACACATTTCTGAATGTGTTTTTTTTTGGGAGGCCTTTTGGAGCAGCTAATCATGCTTTTTGGGAGGCCTTTAGCTAATCATGCAACAATCGCCCCAAAGAAGCTTCAAAACTTTTTTTATAAAGCGGAGTGTGGTGCGGTTTGATTTCAATAGGCTGTGCTACACATGGCAAAGTAGCTCATGGGGCATTTTGGTTGGTTGCACATTTTTTAACTTTGTGTTTTGCTGCAATTTTTGATAGTTTTTTTCATGTGGCAGAATGTGTGTTTGCTTCCGCATTTGTGGTGCCATTAACAATTACTGGCACTAAAAAAATGCCACTAGTTAATTTTAGGTGTATAAAGGTGGACATATACTGTACAATCTCTGGATAATTTTCTATAGATTTACCAAAACTATGGAATGGGAGGAATCACCGATCTATTCATTCACTCTGTATCCAATTACGCAGGGCCTTGCACTACATCAGGGGGTGTCCAACCTGCAGGCAATGGGCCGCATGAGGCCCTAGAGAGTTTGGCATGCGACCTGGGTCTGGGCCTGTCTGGAGGGAAAATGGGAATGCTGTACAAACACAGCAGCTGTGGCAGCTTACACTTACAAGGCAGGCAAATGTACGCGTGAAGGGATGCCGTGCAAACTCAGGGTGCGTGTGCTAATGAGATCAGCTGGTAAACTGCTTCCTGTGTCTTACTGGTTCTCAAGTCACAAATCAATTTACCAGGAATATTCTGAAGCATTCTATGGAACACAGAAAAAGCTTTTATTTTTCTGCAACTTAAATACATTAATGGCATATTGGTACATATGGGAGCCGGATTTAAGAAGAAAAAAAAAAGAGAACTTAGCCAATAAAGGAGAAACCAAGAAATCATCCCATCACCTGCAAGGCTATGCAGTGTATCATAGTATTTAATCCGGCTGGCTGAACAGAATAACAATATCATTAGTGAATAAATATCACATGTGAATGTACGTTATGTTTTGTGTTAAGTGCAATGCTTTGAGGTAGCCCATTTTTTTTTTTTTTTTTTGTTAAAGTGAAAAATGTCTCTGTAAACGAAACGCTGCTAAATGCGAGTTACTGTGTTTAGCAACATTTACATTCGTTTACAGGCATTTGGCATTTCAAATGCCTCTAAACATCCGTCTGAACCCATTTTTTGCATTCCAAAATATGCTTCTAAACTCAACTGCCTTTTAATGACTATAAACGACCCTGTGTACATGTACTGATAAGAGAACATTTACCAGCAGCAGTGTACATGAGGCCTTAAGGAGAATCAGCACACCAGTGAGATCATTGTTTTGTCTTCCTGTTCTCTCATCCTATTAGCATGCTTCTTGTTAGCACATGGACTCAATCCCTTACTTTGCCTCTCCCTCTTCCAATGTCAGCTCTGTTCTTCAAGGGACTGCAAAACATAATAGCATGTGAAATTCAAGTACTTACACTGCTTGCAATAAAAAAACAACACTTTTAATTATATCATTTTCTGTCCCGTGGTTATCATACACTAATGCCCTGTACACACGGTCGGATTTTCCGATGGAAAATGTGCGATTGGAGCTTGTGGTCGGAAATTCCCACCATGTGTGGGGTGCATCTGATTTTTTCTATCGGAATTTCCGCCACACAAAGTTTGAGAGCAGGCTATAAAATTTTCCGACAACAAAATCCGTTCGCGTAAATTCTGACCGCGTGTGGACATTTCTGACGCACAAAGTGCCACGCATGCTTAGAATAAATTCTGAGACAGAACTGCTCGGTCTGGTAAAATTATCGTTCGTAATGGATATAGCACTTTCGTCACGCTGCAATGTTTTAAATTGTTAAATGCAGCGCACTCTCTTCTTCTTTATAATGCTAGAAGAATGAAGTTGTTTTGCTGCTCATATTCACACAAACTTCTTTCTTTATTTATCATGATTTCATGAATATAATATTTTTATTTGTCACATCTCCTGAAAAGATTTTTATTTTTTTATGTTTTTAGATTTTTATTTTTTTGAAATCCTGATCTTGTGTTATTTTTTGTATTTTTTTTGTAACTCTAGAATAGTTTTGGGTGTGTTTTGTGTGTCAAGTTACCACAACACCATTATTATCTTGTATTATTTAATCTCAAGGAGGTTGCTTGGTGTTGGTGTCTCTTGTTAATTTCACATTGTATTTTTGAAATGTACCTGCCTCCTCACAAACTGTCCTTTTTGAAGGAAAACACACATAGGCGAGTATTATAAAACAAAAAAAAATATCAAGGGGTCATAACCAAATAAAGATGAAGGCAACGCTGGAGAAACTGCAGACATTGGCAAAGCCTTTGGCTCAAAGGGCACACATCAACTATTTTACTGCAAAATTGGTGGCCTGAGGAGTCCATATATAAGGGAGTACAATCTGGTCCAGAAGTCCAAGAGATTATGAACAGCAGCAGATGACATGTATGTCACCAGACTGTGGTCATACAAGAGCCTGCATCTTTTGTCAGACCAGACTGAACCCAGGCCATCACTTTCTTGTCTTCCTTCCACTCTTCCTTCCACGCTGTGTCTGTGGTGTTGGAGTTGTGGCAGGAGGAGGAGGATGATGTAACTCACACAGGTGGGTATTGGGTGTGATTTTGGCCCCCGCCCCCTTAGTTGATGTTTTATAAAGGATGTCCTCACACATGAGGCATTGGCCCTCCTACATGTCCTGCAGTTTGGTGGCAGCCATGCAAGCAAAGGCCTCTTCGGGAGTGGGGGTGGCTCTGAGGGATGTAGAAGCCTCCTGAATCAGCCTGAGCACTGAATCCTACACTTTACTCCCCTTCCTGGGTCTTTTGTTTGGAAGACGGAGGGGAGGGACCTGTGATTGTCACTTCCTGGCTGCTACTTACCCCGGCCACCTCCTGGCTGCCACTTACCCCTGCCTCTTCCTGGCTGCCACTTACCCGGCCTCCTCCTGGGTGCCACATTCCACAGCCTCCTCCTGTGTGCCACATTCCACTGCCTCCTCCTGGCTGAGGTCTTCCTGTGTATGAAAAAGGGACATAGTATTAGTTTTTTCTTCATCAATCACACACAATTTTCATCTCATGACTTGCAAATTGAATCTTAACAAAATATAAAAGATTATCATTCTGAGCCCAGCATTTTTCATTCTTGTCCCAATTATTTTTGCCCACTACTGTCTATTGATATGTAAAACACTTTATTAAATCAGCAATTAGTGATCAATAACAACATCTAGTAAACATCATTTATGTTTTGCCAAGAAATCTGTAGAACAATGCTATACCTGACTCAAGCTGGGCTCCTCCACTTCTTCCTGGCTGGAAGTCCCAGGTTGGACATCGGAAGCCTCAGCTGGGGTGGAAGATAGGGTGTAAGGAAGAGTGGAAGGAAGGGTTTAGAGGGATTCCCTGACTTCAGTCTGGTCTGACAGAAATCGCAGTCTCTCATAGTACCAGAGCCTGGGGACATAAATGTCATCTGCTGCAGCTCCAGATCTCTGGGAATCCTGGACCTTCTTGCGCTCCCTAAGATAAGTGCTCCTCAGGCCATCAATTTTGGCTTTTAAATAGGGGATGGTTGCCGTGGGGACCACCGGCTTCACCAACTCCAGCAGTTTCTCCAGCGCTGCCTGCCTCTTTTGTTTATGATTATAATGCCAATGTTTCACCTGCCACAGACAGGGCAGCTCCCTGTACTTGTCTATGAACAGGGGGAGGAAGTTGTGGTCATTGAAGCCATCCATTTTTATCTGTGATACACAAGACAAACCCTAATGTCAGGCTAAACTCTACTAATCTTGTCCCAATATAGGCATCAATCTATAAGCAGTATAGGCCCAAGTTTAAATGTTACCTTCGTTATCACGATCGGCACTTCCGATACTCCTTCCTCCGCTCACAGATCGTACATACGACGCACGCGTGTTACGCTTTATATACACTGCACATGCGTGAATCTCCGCCCGCCCCTGACATTCTTTCTAGTCTATTCCCCGCCCCTTCTCTTTCGACGCAGTGGGGAAGAGCACATTGTGGAGACAGAGCAGGTGCATGATAATTACAGATACGGATGAGGAAAGCCCGGAGCCAGAAACATCACGATCCTGGAGGAGACGATTTAAGGCATCAAATATGTCCTTTGTAGAGATGGTGGAGATGGTGGACATATTGAAAAGGGCCGACTATGATGGGAAGCATGGACCTTACCCAAACGTCAGAAAGGCCAAGATCATGGCGAAAGTTGTATAGACTCTGCACCGGAATCCAAGCATCAACTGAGAAAGCGGTGGTCGGACTTCAAATTAAGGGAGCACGATCAGTATAGAAGGATCAGGAGAGTGCTGCAAAAAAGTAAGTAGTTGTCCTGTGTTCCTATTCTTTTTTTATTAAGTTCGTGCTGCTCCATGTGCTTTTCTTTACTGTTGTACATTTTAAAATGGCAACTTTTATGTTCATGGACACATTATTCGTTCGTAGGAAACATTGTTCGTTCGGCCACCAAAACACCATGTTTTGTCCAGATGCAGTTCAATGCATTTTTTATGCCCTACTTCTCTTGTCTTGTCTCTTTGTTGTCTAGATGGGTTTGTAACTAGAATGAAATGCAAAATAGATTCTGTGTAAGGAGAGGACACTCAGCAGCTGTTTACACATCTGGATGCTGGAGCACTAGTGTGGGACACAAGAACACCCTTTTTATTAGGGGGCCCACGCAGGTTCTCCAGTGTATACTATAGGGGTGTCTCCATCTGTAAAGCTTGTACAAAACAGGTAAGTATTCAAGCCTGACAAAGGACAACAATATTTCTTCTTGGAACTCTGCCAAAACGGACAATTGTATCCCACTTCCAAGCAATGTTTCATATTCCTATTTCTGCCATCAAATATCTGTGTGCTAAGTATACCTATTTTTTGTCACATAGGAGAGAAAAGACTCGGTGGACACCACTCATCAGAGGAGATCATGGACCCCCCCACCTCAGGAAGAAGGGGAAATCCCCCAAACCCAACTGGAGGAGGAGGAGGGAGAGGTTATAGAAAGTGTCACCACAACAGGTGTCTGTGACCACAGCCTCAGGTAAGATGGATGCCTGCATATTTATAATACATGGTATGTTTTTTTTTTTACTTTTAGGTGATCGTGATGTTGTGGAAGAGGAATGTAATTTCACAAGTGAAAGTGCCCAGATACTCATCGGGGAGATAATGGGGTGTACTAGGGATTTAGAAAACATTAAGCAAAACATCAATGATGTTCAAAACAAAATGAAGAACATCATTGATGTTTTAGGGAGAATATAAAAACCCCCAGAAATCCCCAACCTATTCCAGGTTTATTGTTGTTTTTATGAATAATTTTTGACATATTATCGAAATGCCAAATTTTGAAGATGCACACACTGTGTCAACATGTGCTATCTGCCATCATGGGAGATCAATGTACGCGTTTTGTGGGTGCAACCCCTTCCTCAATAATAAAGTAGCTTAGAGGAAGGGGTTACACCCACAAAACACGTCCATTGATCCCCCATGATGGCAGCTAGCACATGTTGACATTAGGCAATTTGTGTGCATCTTCAAAATTTGCCTTTTCCAGGGGTGACATCACCCCATCTGCTGAACGCAATATCAAACACAGTTTATAAATACTCATGTCTGATATTGCCTTCATTTCTATAAAAGTTGAACTTTGTAAGTTCCAGAGTTGTGTATTTTTTTATTGTTTAAAACATGCCTGTTTTACCTTAAAAGGCAATTTCTACTTATTATTAATGTGACCTAAAAAATTGTTATACAACAAACATGTTGGTTTGTTAAAAAACCCTTTTAGAAACGCACATGTGATTGTGCTTGGATTAAAAAGATTGATAATCAACAATGTGTGGCTTCTTCTTTCAATGGTCAAAAGCATTTTTTAGAGTATAAAGTTGTTGTTTGCAATGACAATGGGGGTTATTTACTAAAGGCAAATCCACTTTGCACTACAAGTGCAGTTTCAGTGCAGTCTCAAGTGCACTTGTAGTGCAAAGTGTATTTTCCTTTAGTAAATAACACCCAACAGTGCTTTCTAATTTTACACAATCACACCATTTTCAGGACGCCACAGATTTACGGCATGGTGTTGAAAATTATTATTATTTTTGTCAGTAATGCATTACATACATTCACAAAAAAAAACAAAGGTGTGTGTGTGTAGCAGACCCACAACATAATAATTAATAGTTAGCCGAAGAAGAGATTGTCACCTCATGTGTCAACGAAATTTCGTTTGCACTGTTGAAGAAAAGGGCCAAAAAATTAGACCATTGATAAAAGATAACCGAGGATACAGCTAAAAGAAAGCCAAGCAGGAAATCAAAGCAAATATTTGTTCAGTTTAAAATATATTTTTATTTAAAAAATGTCTCAGACATTGTCTGGCATATCGATGGCCCCCCTACCCGCAAAGTATTCCATGTATCTTATACAGACCTTGCGGGCACTCTGGGGGGGCAAGCCAGGATGGCCAGCTTCAAGCGCTGTCAGGGTTGGTTCATTAATATTAATTCCGGCCTCAGGCCCAACTGAGGCAGCATAGTTCCAAGAATTTCTCCTTAAAAAGTTGTGGAGAACACAGCAAGACAGGATGATGTGATTCAGTTTATATTCCGCCATGTGTATGGGTGTAAGAAATAGGCGGAACCTGCTGGCCATTATTCCAAACGTGTTCTCCACCACTCTTCTGGCTCTGGCCAGCCAGTAATTAAAAACCCTCTGGTCCGGGGTGAGGGTCCTCATAGGGAATGGCCACATAAGATGGTCCCCCAGCGCAAACGTTTCATCCGCAACGAAGACGAACGGCAAGCCCAAGCTGCCATTCTGGAGACGCCTATAAAACTCTGCGTGGGCGATGACTCCACCATCTGACATCTTGCCATTCTTCCCCACGTCCACATACAGGAACTCGTAAGTAGCCGACACCACCGCCAACATCAAAATACTATTGAACCCCTTGTAGTTGTAATAGTATGACCCCGAGTTGGGTGGTGGGACTATGTGGACGTGTTTCCCATTAATTACCCTGACGCAGTTAGGAAAGTCCCACCGCTGGGCAAAGTGGGAGGCCACAGTCTGCCATTCCTGTGGGTTGTAAGGAAACTGTGGAGTCAAACAAGAACCAAAAATTAATCATTTTGCACATAAACATTGAAAGCAGATTAGACACAAACATTCTTGGCCAACATCAGTATAACATTTATTTTAGGGAGTATTTAAAGACAAAAGTATAAGGTCCACCTATCAGATTCCTCCCCCTCTCTCATGGGTGATTTTAAAAATTTTAGGTGGGGGAGATGTTTTGGACAGGTAACCCTCTCCACTTCATTGAGAGGTGAATGCCTAAATAATGTGTATTACTTTGGCCAGCCCCTCCTTACTTTACACTATTGGCAGAGATATAAATACACACTGTACACATTTTAGCACATTTTTACATTCTGCTATTACCTATCAAGATAATAATAGGATACAAAAACTTTAAACAGTACAATTTGAAAGTATTCAGGCA
Organism: Lithobates clamitans; assembly: GCA_037952925.1. Lineage (NCBI taxonomy): Eukaryota > Metazoa > Chordata > Amphibia > Anura > Ranidae > Lithobates > Lithobates clamitans. The sequence goes on from JBBGZY010000424.1 coordinate 2,600,524, forward strand.
GGCCCTTGCACTACATGCTTTGGGGAATGTATCCATAAATCTGACCACAAAAGAGGTAGGTATAGTGTGTATGGGTTTGGCAAAGTCAACAGATAGAGTATTGGTATCAGCTGACTTAGCAGTTGGGGGGTGGGGAGGGTTCCAAATAATTTTGGGACCAAAAAAAAAAGCCTCTGGCACTATGCCAGAATTTAAAGCACAAAAAACATTTTTACACATTTTAGGGGTGGTTTAGGGTAAAGCACTACTATGGAGCTGACTAAATACATTGTTAAGTGACTAGACGAGGTGGATATAGGCCCAGGAGAGCATGCTGGGGAGGTAAGTGAAGGCAAATATGTATGAAGGACAAAAAAAAATGTAAAAAAAATCCAGCATGCATGAGAACAAAGGGGGCATTCACAGCATATTACAATCATGGTAATTAGGGAATAAGGAAAGAAATACATTACATTATCAAACATTGAATACAATAAAATGTGATGTTAAAGGATAAAAATCTTACCTTAATATAGTCCTTCTGCAGGACCTGGATGATGGCAGAACAGGTCTCTGGGAAAATGATCCCCAGAGCCTGGGGGGAGGTGCCTGTAGAGAACTTGAGTTCCTGCAGGCTTCTTCCCATCGCCAAGTACAGCAACGTGGCGACTAGCCTCTGCTCCAGAGTGATGGCTTGCCTCATGCAGGTATCCTGCCTGCTGATATAAGGGGTAAGCAGAGCCAACAAACGGTGAAAAACGGGGGCCGTCATCCTGAGAAAGTTCCTGAAATTGTCAGGATTATTCTCACGGACCTCATGGAGCAAAGGCATGTGACAGAATTGGTCACGCTGGAGCAACCAATTCTTGGTCCATGAACTCCTCCTCGTCCTGTTTATGGACTGGGCTTGTGTCAAAGTAAGAACTCCAACACCAAGCCCCCGCACAACAGGAACTCTACGATGAGTACGTACACGCAACATTCAAAATGGTTGGCTGGTCAGAACGAAGTAACAGAACGCACTGAAGAACAGCAAGGCCTGTGAAGAGCGACCTAAAAATCAGTAACGAACGGACAAGAACACACTGAATAAACCAATGGGAACTCACTGCACGCACTGAAGACCAGATACAAACCCACAAGCACAAACTGAACACCAGAAATACGATCTGAAAACCACGAGTCTGAAAAAGCTTGCATTGTCTCTCAAACTTTTACCAACACGAGATTAGCAAAAGAAGCCCAAAGGGTGCCGCGCTTGGTATTGAACTGCCCTTTTATAGTCTCGTCGTACATGGTGTACGTAACCGTGTTCTTGACGTTCGGAAATTCCCATAACTTTGTGCGACCGTGTGTATGCAAGACAAGTTTGAGCCAAAAATCCATGGATTTTGTTGTCAGAATGTCTGATCAATGTCCGATCGGGTGTACAGGGCATTAGACTTTCACTATGTTTTATTATAGACAGTTATTTGCTTTTTTTCTCCTGAAAGAAATGCCCCTGATGAAGGGATCAACACTGAAATCCTGAAACGTGCCGGTCGAACCAAAAGGAGATCAACAGTTCTCAACCATATCAACTGTATTGTTTTGTTTTTCTAATCCATGTCTAATTGGTCATGTATCCACCTAGTAGTTTTTAATAATATTCTAATACATTTTGTTAATTTTTATATATATATATATATATATATATATATATATATATATATATATATATATATATATATATATATATATATATATATATATATATACACACACACACACACACACACATCTTCGTACTCTCTTTACCAAGTTGCCTTAAAAGTCCCATGTTCTTTGGAGGGTACTCTCTCCTTGCAAACACTTTTAATTAGGTATTAATAAATACAGAGTTGCATTGATTGTATCTTTTATATCTGACTGGAGTTCACCTTTAATTTCTCCTCAAATAATATCTGCATTGACCACAATCAATTTTCTCATGGCCGCTATATGGAGCATTGTTTTTCAACAAGCAGATTTTTCTGTATGAAGGCTTTAATCCTTCACTGCCAGGTGATTGTGGGATGTTAACAATAACAAAAGATCTATGTCTTTGTGCAAAGCATCTGGTATGAGAGTATTTAGCTTAATGATCTAGTACATTTTTCAAATTGTTTTGAAACAGATTCTACAGAGCAGTTTTTATGTGCTTACTCTTATGTTGATACCGACTTGTGAAATACCTAAAAGCCAAAAAGAGGGTTATAGTAATAGCTGTATCCACAGTAACAAATGGTCTTACTGAAAAAGATGCTAGATATATGTTTAGCTTTGTAAGTGGTTTGTTTAGTCAGTGCTTTAGGATATGTAGAAATAGTTCCTAAAATCCATTCATCTCCAATATGAGAACACGTGTAATGGAAAATCATAAGTAGCATAGCTATACAAAAATCTAAAGTAGGCTACAATGTGCATGAACACCACAACCAGTGAAAAAATATTTTTATTGGTGTATATTTTTTCATATATGTCCATTGAGCAGAGGCTTTCAACATCAGGCTTATGGAAAGGGTACAGCAATATAAAATAGAAACGCCCCACCTCCTTGACTTGATCCCGGGACCTCCACTGTGTCTGGCAGTAACTCTTCTTACTGAGCTACCTGAGATGCTGGATACCCTGCCTTGTACCTTGACTTCTGCTGAACCCTGAACTCTTCGATCCTCCCATGAACTTCCTGATTTAAGCCATGTCTCTGACCTTCCTGTTTGCCAGAGTATTGTGCTCTCTCAGCCAGTATCTCGCTCTTGTATTCCCTGCTGCCGTCCATATTTTGCTACCACTCGTTATCGACCCTTGGTTTGATCCTCAACTACATTTCTGCCTGATCCCAACCTGCTTCTGTTTGACCCCTGCGTGCTTAATGCACTACTGACCCCAGCTTGCTCACCTCCTGATGGGGTAATCCTGAGGACCGCAACCTGGTGCTAACATGCAGCAAAATCCATCGCCATTATCAGGTGAATCCATTGCCATCTCTGATGAACATCGTTAGTACTTAGACTCCACACCTCAGGTGAGCCATTGTCATTCACCAGGGTGACCTGCCTGTGTACCTATCCTGCTGGTTCCTGTGTGAGCTTCCCACTGCTATAGCAACTTGTCTTTGAGGCTGATCATGGCAACTGGTGATCAGCTGCAGATCTTGCCCCCGCATAATCCATAAATAAATATAGAAAAGTACTGGCATACCACAACAAGTCCTTGAAAAAATGTATTAATTAAAAAGCATTACGCTTCAAACAAACAAGACAATCACACTGACACCCCGAATATGCCTTTTAATAAAAACATTTTTCAAGGATTCATTGCCACATGCCAATACATTTCTATGGCAAGACCAAATAGAATATTTGAACATGCTCATGGAGATGGTTTGAAGCAAGTGGGTGCTGTAGCAACTACAAGATGGAGACTGGTATTAACACAGGTCAAAACATATACAGTATCATCTGAAAACCATGGATCCTCAAGATAGGGTCCAAAAATGTATTGAAGCAATCATATCACAACAGCAAATTGCGATGTTTCAGGGACATACAGGACTCATAGCAGGCATGATCAGGCATGTGTCACATATCCAAACTCCTATCTGGATAAGGATAGATAGATTTAAACTTCTAGTTCTTGGAGCTACAAATGAAGATTAGCATTAAAGTTGAATTTCAGCTGAATAACTATCATATTGTTTATTTGTATCACCTTTTTAACAACTTCACGCCGGCAGTATGTCATAGGACGTCATCGGCTTTCAGTGGGGATATCTGAATGATGCCTGCAGATACAGGCATCATCTACAGTGCTTCTCCGAGATCTCCCGTATGATTGATGACAAGGAGAAGGGATCGGCCGGGGCCGGAAGAGAGTCAAAGAGAAAACCTGAGGAACAGATGATCCCCGGCAATCTCTATGACTCTTGGAGGCCCGGGCGCGATGTTATGACCCCACGTCGGGGCCAGCGGAAGTAAACAAAGCCAGGAACTCGTCAGGAAAGGCTGGGATCATGAATTTTTTTATCTCGCCTTTCCTGCCTAGAGGAGAGATGTGGGGTCTATAAGACCTATCACGCGCTATTCCTATTACAAGGGATGTTTACATTTCTTGTAATAGGAATAAAAGTGATCAAAAATTTTTTTTTTTTATATAAATGGAAAGTAGGGATGAGCTGAACACCCCCTGGTTTGGTTCGCACCAGAACCTGCGAACGGACCGAAAATTTGCACGAACGTTAGAACCCCATTGACGTCTATGGGACTCGAACGTTCAAAATCAAAAGTGCTCATCTTAAAAGGATAATTTGCATGGTATTATTCTAAAAAGGGTTTGGGGACCCGGGTCCTTCCCCAGGGGACATGTAACAATGCAAAAAAAACCTTTTAAAAATGGTCGTTTTTTCGGGAGCAGTGATTTTAATGAAGCTTAAAGTAAAAAAAAAAAGTGAAATATTCCTTTAAATATCGTACCTGGGGGGTGTCTATAGTATGCCTGTAAAGTAGCGCGTGTTTCCCCGTGCTTAGAACAGTCCCTGCACAAAATGTCATTTTTAAAAGGAAAAAAAGTCATTTAAAACTGTTTGCGGCTTTAATGTAATGTCGGGTCCTGGCAATATGGATGAAAATCAGTGAGACAAACGGCATGGGTACCCCCCAGTCCATTACCGGGCCCTTTGGGTCTTGTATGGATATTAAGGGGAACCCCGCACCCAAATTACAAAAGGAAACAGCAGTATACAGGCTCTGTACTCTGAACAGCAGTATACAGGCGGTACAAACAAGACAGGGACTGTAGGTTTGTTGTTAAGTAGAATCTGTTTGTAATTTTGAACTGGTACATTTTTAACGTGTTTAGCTCCACCCAAAAAATCTATTTTAAGCTTTTTGGAAAACATAGGGAAGGGTTATCACCCCTGTGACACTTGTTTTGCTGTCTGTGCTCCTCTTCAGAAGATTTCACCTCACTTTTTGTCCCAATGACAAATGTTTTTTGAAAATGTGTTTTTTTTTGTGAAACAAGGATTGGTGATAAAGCATCAGTGGAAAGGAGAAAAGTTTTTCCCATATTAACTCTTACAGGAGAGAATTTCCCTTCCTAGGGGTAGATTTCATCTCACTTCCTGTTGTCTCCTTCCATTTGCAAGTAGGAGTCGTTTGTAAGTTGGATGTTTGAAAGTAGGGGCCTGCCCTATATACTTAGCAGAAATTTGGGCCTTAGGTGTTGTTGTGGCCACAACACTGTAAGCCCTCACAGGGCCCTGCTGTGAAATATTAGATCAAGAATTGTAATTACATGCTCTTGTTGAACAGGGGCAGAAAAATTGGGCCTTTGGTGGTGGTAGTGGTGTTGGTGCCACAACACTGTAAGTCCTTACTCACTCTTGGTGGGCGCAGAAACGGGCCCTGCTATGAAATATTAGATCAAGAATTGTAATTACATGCCCCTGTTGAACAGGGGCTGAAAAATTGGGCCTTAGGCACTGGTGCTGGTGCCACAACACTGCAACCCCTCACAGATACTCTAGTTGGAACGCAGGAACGAGCCCTGCCGCAAAGTATTGCATCAAAAATTGTAATTACACGCCCCTGTTAAACAGGGGCTGAAAAATTGGGCCTTAGGTACTGGTGGCGGCGCTCACAACCAAAAATGTTCTTACAAGCTATCAGCGTGATCACTGAGGAAGAAGAGGATAATTACTCAGGATAGTCACTCAGCATCAGCATAGGCCGTCTTTGAAGGGATCTGAGATTTTAAAAAAAACTAATCGGTTACATCAGCATCAGGTGCTGGTGGTGATCCAAGACTGATTCATTTTTATGAAGGTCAGTCGATAGACCGAGTCGGTGGACAGACGCACCCTGTGATCGGTTACAAAGCCTCCAGCAGCACTGAATGTGCATTCAGAAAGAACGCTGGATGCAGGACAGGCCAGTTGCTCAATTGCATACTGTGCAAGCCCTGGCCAGTGATCCATCCTCAAGACCCAGTAACCCAGAGGATTTTCGGTGGGAAAGGTGTCCAAGTCAGATCTTGCCCCTAGGTATTCCTGCACCATGTAAAACAGACGCTGGCGATGGTTGCTGGAACTGATCATATCTTGGGGCTGCGGACTAAAAAATTGTCTGAATGCATCAGTCAGACAGCCACCTTCTCCACCGCTCCTTCTTTGACTGAAGCCTCAGCAACACGTTGTCCAGAAACAGGAGTTTGTAACCTCCCAGTCTCTGGGAACGCATTGCACAGACCTTTCTGCAAGGCCTCCCGAAGATGTTTCATCCTCTGCTCCCTCTGCGATGGCAAGATAAGGTCCGCAACCTTACCCTTGTAACGTGGATCAAGGAGGGTTGCCAGCCAGTATTGGTCCTTCTTGATACCACGAATACGAGGATCCTTCTGCAGGCTTTGCAGGATCAGGGAGGCCATGCAGCGTAGGTTTGCTGAAGCATTCGGTCCGGAATCCTCTGGGTCACTAAGGATGACATGGTCCACAGCCACCTCCTCCCAGCCACGTACAAGTCCATGTGTTTCTTGGGACTGATCCCTTAAAGACTGCTGCTGATGCTGAGTGCCAGGCTCCTCGTTCTTCCTGTGTGATCGGCGGGCACGCAGGAACACTGTCTGGATAAAAGGGGCCTTGAGAGCTAAGGAAGTCCTCCTCTTCCTGCCTCTGTTCTGCCTCAAGTGCCCTGTTCATTATTCCACGCAGCGTGTGCTCCAACAGGTAGACAAGGGGGACAGTGTCACTGATGCATGCACTGTCACTGCTCACCATCCTCGTGGCCTCCTCAAATGGTGACAGGACAGTGCATGCATCCCTGATCATGGCCCACTGGCGTGGGGAAAAAAACAAGCTCCCCTGACCCTGTCCTGGTGCCATAGTTGCACAGGTACTCATTGATGGCCCTCTGCTGCATGTGCAGCCGCTGCAGCATGGCCAACATTGAGTTCCACCTGGTGGGCATATCACAGATTAGGTGGTTCTTGGGCAGGTTAAACTCCTTTTGGAGGTCTGCCAGCCAAGCACTGGCATTATATGACCGGCGGAAATGCACACAGACTTTCCTGACCTGCCTCAGGACATCCTGTAAGCCCGGGTACCTGCCCAAGAACCGCTGCACCACCAAGTTAAGGACGTGAGCCAAACAGGGCACATGGGTCATTTGTCCCTGTCGGAGGGCAGAGAGGAGGTCGGTGCCATTGTTGCAAACCACCATTCCTGCCTTAAGTTGGCGTGGCATCAACCACCTCTGAACCTGCCCCTGCAGAGCTGACAGAACCTCTGCCCCAGTGTGGCTCCTGTCCCCCAAGCACACCAGCTCAAGCACCGCATGGCATCTTTTGGCCTGCATACTTGCGTAGCCCCTTGAACGGCTACGGAGCACCACTGGTTTCGAGGACAAAGCACAGGAAGAGGCCATGGAGGAAGAAGAAGAGGAGGGGGTGGAGGAGAGAGGTATGTCACAATCATTAGTAGTGGCATTTTGGAGGCGTGGTGGCGAAACAACCTCCAACACTACTGCACCTTGTCCTGCATCCTTCCTAGCTGCCAGCAGAGTCACCCAATGCACGGTGAAACTTAGGTAACGTCCCTGTCCATGCCTGCTGGACCATGAGTCAGTGGTAATATGCACCTTACCGCTGACTGCCCTGTCCAGCGAGGCATGGACATTGCCTTCCACATGCCGGTAGAGAGCCGGAATCGCCATCCGTGAGAAAAAGTGGCGTTTGGGTACCTGCCACTGAGGAACCACACATTCCACAAACTCATGGAAGGGGGCAGAGTCTACCAACTGAAAAGGTAGCAGTTGAAGTGCTAGCAATTTTGCCAAGCTAGCATTCAACCTCTGGGCATGTGAATGGCTGGGAGTGAACTTCTTTCGGCGGTGCAGCAGCTGGGGCAGGGAAATTTGCCTGGTACAATCTGACTTCGGTGTACCGAAAGCAGATTGCCCACAAGTACTTGGCTGTGACACGCCTAATTCTACACCTTCATTCCTCTCAGTGCAGGTCTCAGAGAGGACTGAAGGTATAGTGGGGTTGGAGATCTCAGCTGATGAGGAGCAAGGAGAGGTCCTCTTTGTTCTTCGGTGTGGGTCTTTTAGATACGCTTGCCAAGGAACTGCATGGCAGGTTAACATATGTCTGGTCAAGCATGTGGTGCCCAAGCGGGAGATGTTTTGGCCATGCGAGATACGCTTGAGACATATGTTGCAAATAGCAGTGGTGTGATCTGATGCACTCGTCTCAAAAAAGGCCCACACCAAAGAACTTTTGGAATAACGTGCAGAGACAGCAGCGCCCTGCACATGCGGAGCTTTGGGGTGTGATGCAGTCAGTGTGATGCCCTTAGGCTGGCCCCTGGAGGGCATCCTGCCTCTTTGGTGATGTGCCTCCTCCTCTTCCTCTTCCTCCTCTCTCCTATCAGGCACCCACGTTGAGTCAGTGACCCCTCCCTCCTCATCACTGGAGCAAACCTGGCAGTATGCTGCAGCAGGGGGAGCATGACTGCCAGATTGCTGTCCTTCTTGGGCACCCCCCTCTGTCCATGCTCACATTACTGCCTTCATCTAGCTCAGTATCATCATCAGAGCCTTCTAAACGCTGGGCATCCACCTGGAGCATGTACCCAACACTGTGGTCAAACAGTTCGAGGGACTCCTCAGGAGGACATGGTGGGGCTAGGGAAGGAGTCACTGATGCCGTTGAGCCGAGGGAAGAGGCCGCGTTGGCAGCTGCTTTGCAAGACAAAGTACCCTGAGCATGGGTGAGAGAGGATGAGGAGGACGGCTTGGTAATCCACTCGACCAAGTCTTCCGCATGTTGCGGTTCAACACGGCCAGCTGCCGAAATAAAGGCCAGAAAGCTCTATTTGTGTGAAGAAAATAATAAAAATTTCACATGGTTACAGTGTAGCATGACCGCGCAATTGTCATTCAAAGTGTGACAGCGCTGAAAGCTGAAAAATGGCTTGGGCAGGAAGGGGGTGTAAGTGCCCTGTATTAAGGTGGTTAGGTACCAAAGTTTGGTGCCATTCCATGAACGTGTGCAATTTTGAAGTGTGACATGTTAGGTATCTATTTACTAGGCGTAACATCATCTTTACCATTATACAACAAAAATTGGGCTAATTTTACTGTTTTTTTTTTTTCCAAAAAAACACGTTTAAAAAATTGCTGCGCAAAGACAGCGTGACATAAAAGTTGCAACGACCGCCATTTTACTCCCTAGAGTCTCTGCTACAAAACATATATAATGTTTGGGGGCTCTGAGTAATTTTCTAGAAAAAAAAAATGATTTTTACATGTAGGAGCGAAGTGTCAGAATCAGCGCAGGTGGGAAGTAGTTAAGACTGGGTGTGGTTAACCAAGCAGCTTGTAGACGTTGCCATCAATAAGTGAAATAATACTGGGCAAGGCAATGTGCAAATGGCCCCTAGGAAATTTGCATACACATAAAATTACATTAGCTCAAATAAAATATCAAAAGATACAAGCACATTTGCAATCAGAGCCTAATAATGCTTGATTTTCTTTTCCCGTGTGATGGTCATTGTCATCACATGCAAAAACGAATGTAAGACTTTGCTCTGTTTACATTCAGCTCGTCTTCACTTGCACTATAACTGCATGCATGAAATAGAAACTGGAAAGGCATCTACTTTGCATATCCATTTGGTTTAATTTTTCCACCGCCACACACAATAATGAATTAAATGCACACATAAAATTAGCATACCCCCCAACCGTCCCGGATTCCGCAGGACTGTCCCGAGATTTCAATGCTGTCCCGGGGTCCTGAAATAATTTCAGGCAGCTGGGTCGACTCAGTGGAGGTATTCTCACTGGATACAATAAAGGCTCTCACTGAACTCCCTGCCTGTCTCTCTCTCCCCCCCACCTTCAATTTTTGTTTCTTTCATTGGTTACTAGGACGGCTGATGTCCTAGCAACTGATGACACGCTTTGCTGGCACAGACACAAGGAAGAACATGCAAGAACCTCCCAGCTCCGTCCCCCCAACTCCGGCGATCGGCATTCAGATTGTTCTTCAGAGAGCATTGGACAGGCTGCCCCACCTGCTTTATTCCCTTTAACTCCCACTATGCCACAACTGTCCCCTCCAGGTCATCAACATTTAACCACATCCACTTTTGCAGCGATGCACTACACGTGCCACAAGTCACTCTCCCCCAAAAGTGTCCCTCATTTTCAACTTCAAAAGTTGGGAAGTATGAATTAGTGAAGAACACACAGTGCAGTGCAAGTGCAGGCAGGCAGGCAGCATCTGTATAGAGTTAGCTAAGTCCTGACTTCCTCCATTATTGTGATTTCAGCCAGTTTAAAAAAAAAACACATTTAGAGGGATCCTTGATTGATTTTTTGTTTCTAGTCCTGGACTAGAAGCATGTGCTCTCTACATTAAAGTTAAATTTATATAGAGGTTGCCTTCCCCTAGCAGTTGTAATCTTTCATTTTTACAAAAACAGAAAAAAGGCACTTCTAAGTGCAATAAACAAAACTATTAAAATATCCCCAAAGGGATTAAAACACTTACAAGATTGATGGTGAAAAGAAATACATCATAAATGTGGAAAGTGATCTGGCATAAAAGTGGTCCCAGTGTGTATCAGGGGTCACTGTTCAGTAGCAGAACGTCCCAAAAGGGTCAGCAGGGTGAAGACAGTAGCTAAAAGAGATACATTTTGTGTAACAAACATACAGGCATCCTTGTATGTTATTAAACCTCTAGTGTTGGGTAAAAAGTGTGTTAGAAGCTTCTTGTGTGACACTAAAGGTCAAACAGTAGAAGAAGAAACTGATTGGGAAAATACAGAAAAAGTAGGGAGAAAGCAAAGAAAGGAAAAGCAAAAGAGATAGGGTTAACAAAAAAAATATCGGTGAGCCCTTTTTAGTGTGCTCTTTGCAAATTGGCACCTTAGGTGTACCTGAGGTGCCATGGGTTTTTTGGACTCTAGCAATACTTCTGCAGCATGCTCTTTATAGAAAAGCAGTATGAGGGAAAAGAAATTCTAAGAAATTAAGAAGAATCAAGTATAATCATTACCGAATGCATGCAATCTATTTCAAAGAAAAAGTGCCTGTGTATATTAACCCTGCTGCTCTGGGCATAAACCGTCAAGTGCTTAATGCTAATTATTAGATTATAAGTGCTAATCTAAATTGGTTGTTCTAAAATCTATTAGAATAGATTGGCAACGCATTTCAAAATGTGTTATCTTATTTACGTAAAGAAATAACATTTGGCATCAAATCTCAAATATGAAACAACTCATTTTTGCTTATACAAGTTTAACTCTAAATGTACCAAAAAAATCATCATGAAATAAATTATTCAGCAAATTCTAGGATGGGCTTTTTCCAATTATGTATAGCTCACACAATCACTGTTCGTTCTGTTCTGAGAGCTATGCAGATTGCTCATTTGCTGTGCAGGCTCTTGCTCAAAAAGCTTCCCTGAAAAAGGTTATAGAGTGTACCTTTAAAGTTCAATGACTAATTTATGTAGTGAAATAAGTCTAGCTGGGTCTCTGGAACCATATAATTTAGATGGAACTGTACGAATGAATATATTGCCTCTGAATAACTTATCCTCTCTCAAGAACATTCTAACATTCAGTTCTGTCTTCATTAACTTCTGAAGGAAGTTGATAAAGTAGAATGAAAATTTAAGGTACTTTTAATTCACTGCTTACATGTGGCCACAATACTAAATATGCCATCTGGGATTGTTAATATATTAGTGCTCAGCTATTTTCTTTGAGGACAATTTGTATTAATCCTTACTTTATTTTATACCCTTTTCTTAAGATTACTGTGAAAAAAACAAAATAAATAAGAAAAAAAAAACAACATTAAAATAGTAATGCTATGATTTGTAGGAAATGACCATAGAGAAATGGAAATGGTTAACACTTAATAGTGTCAAGAAACTTATGGAGACCATATGACAAATCTTGAAATCAATGTCACTAGTTGTCTGAAAATATGTTACATTTCCTTTATAGAATACATAGGGTTAACACAGGAAAACATGCCTTTAATGCTTTTATTGCCACCTCCTTAACTACAACAGAGTGGAAAGGGAAAACTGAGAACAGAAGTATGTCTGTAATAGCTGTGTGTCTACTAATTGTTAACTAGTTTTATTCAATAATAAAAAAATTATCTGGATGGGTGGAAAGCCCAAAAAAAAACAGTCAGGATCACCAGGATTCATTCCCCAGCTCTTGCCTTCATTCAATAAGATTTTATTTGGAAAAAAACAAAACAAAACAAAAACGAATACAGGTATAAATATGTCAAATAGTGTCATTACAGATTGAAACATTTAAATATTGTCTATTAACAGAATGCAACATGGATAACCAATAAGACATAGGGGTCAAAGAGATGAATGGATAAAGGAAAATCCGCAACTTCATACATGCTCTTTAAATCAGTCCAAATTTATCATATCTCCATAAAGATAAAAGTACAGCAGAGGTAGACACATTTCAGCTGCTTTGTTCACAAAATTAATGTACAAAACAGAACAAAATATATACTCCCCACCCTGTCCCCCCTTCATTGGTCACAGAGACTCCCAATTAGCCTCTTAATCCTAAATTGTTGCAATGAGACCAGAAGCAAAGGAGGATTGAAAGCTGTTCTTTAACCGCCCCGGAAGATTTTACCCCCTTCCTGACCAGAGCACTTTTTGCTATTCGGCACTGTGTAACTTTAACTGACAATTGCGCGGCCATGCGACGTTGCACCCAAACAAAATTGACAGCCTTTTTTTCCCATAAATAGAGCTTTTTTTTGGTGGTATTTGATCACCTCTGCGGTTTTTATTTTTTGCGCTATAAACAAAAAAGGAGCAACAATTTTGAAAAAAAATGCAATATTTTTTACTTTTTGCTATAATAAATCTCCCCCAAAAATATATAAAAACATTTTTTTCCCTCAGTTTAGGCCGATATGTATTCTTCTACACATTTTTGGTAAAAAATAAAAATAAAAAAATCGCAATACGCGTATATTGATTGGTAAAAAAGTTATAGTGTCTACAAAATGGGGAAAGTTTTATGGTATTTTTATTATTTTTTTTTTTTTACTAGTACTGGCGGCAATCTGCGATTTTTATGGGGACTGCAACATTATGGCGGACACATTGGCCAATTTTGACAAATTTTTTGGACCATTGGCATTTTTTCAGCGATCAGTGCTATAAGAATGCATTGATTACGGTAAAAATGTCACTGGCAGTGAAGGGGTTAACCACTAGGGGGCGATCAAGGGGTTAATGTGTTCCCTATTGTGTGTTCTAACTTAAGGGGGGGGGGACTGTGTAGGGGAGATGATAGTACGCTGTTCATACTCTGTATGAACAAACGATCTGTCTGTTCTCCCATCGGAGAATCGGGATCTGCGCACACCTCTGGTGGCCAAATATAAAAGTGACGTAACATGATGGCGATTCGCGCAGCCGAGCCATGTTGCCACGTTACAACTGCGGCGGCTGGTCAGCAAGCGGTTAAAAAAAGCAAACCACAATAAAAAATAAAGATAGAATATATGTAATTCATAATAATAAAACAATAAAATTTGATAAACAATAATGTAAATGGCCAAGGGGAGAACAAGATAGGACAACAGAATATGAGATACTCTAGTTTTAATCCTAAAAATCCACCACGCCTCTCTATTCAAAAGTCGCCTACCCCTATCTCCACCCCTGGGCATTGGAATCAATCTCTTGATGCCAGTGAACCTGAAAGAAGACAAATCCCCATCCATTCTCTGAAATGTTGTAAAGCATTTTAAATGTGTTTAGCATTGAGATTAGTAGTGTCATAGAGATTAGAAGTGTCATAATAATGCTCCCCTATTCCAGTGCATAGGGCACGTGTAGTGAACCCCACATACTGCAAAATACATGAGACAAAAATATAATATACACTACAAAACAGTCCCACAATTAATGTACTGTTTAATTTCAAAGCTTTCTCCTGAGCTAAAAGAGCTAAATGACCTAGTAGGGGCATTCAAATGACAATATCTGCATGTTTTTAAATTACATGGGAAAATGCCAGGGTAGGACAACCAGGTAGGTTGGCATTTCTGTGATGTAAATAGGCTTGGTGACTGAAGGGAGCCCAAAGTGGGGGCCCTCCAACGGGAGAAACAGCAACCTGATCCCAGTATTTTATGAAGACCTGTATCCGAATAGAGCATCGGCAAATTCCTTTTGATTATGGCCACCACCTGTTTGTACTCCTTAGAAAAAGTAGTAACAAAGGTGGCTGGACCATTATTATCAGTTCTCCCTTCTCCCATTTGTTTTTTTCTCCCATACTTCCTAAAACCTAGTGTCCCATGAAAAGTATTGTCTAGGGATACTCAACTCTGCTTATTTCTCATATGATATGTGCAAAACCAACTGCACAGAGGTGGTAAGTGTGATTGGAGTCACTTTGAACGGGGGCACGGGGAACCCAGAATCCCTTTAAGAGGTTGGATAAACCCTTGTTTCAGCTCCCCATGCACCACCTATGTCTAAGGCACCCTGTGTCTATTAGGGGCACAAGGTGACCGAGAACCCCAGTCTGATCTGTACTAATCGGACTCACTGTACAACCACACTGGAATGTTTATATATATATATATATATATATATATATATACACACTGTACATATATATCTATATTGTATATTGTTTCATACTATGGTGTACTCTCTGTTGGGTCGTTTGGGGTGTGGCTGTATTACATTGTTCTATTGTGTCTGTCTGCCTTGGGAGAAAAGTATTATGTGTATGTGTGTTTCCTGTGAGGAGGGAGGGGGGAATTCCTCCAACAGCTCTCCCTGCTGTTTGGACAGTCTACCCTGCTCTGAATGCAAAGGGAGGGGGGATTGTCCCGTGTGTTACCTGTGTACCTGTGTTTCAATAAACAGTTCATGTTCAGGAGCCAAAACGAGTACTGCCTAGTTCTTGGTTGTCAGTGGTTGGAATATCTGATATCTATATTCAGACTGGAGGAAGCAGTATATGACGAAAGCACTCAAGCGGAGTGTGGGACATTTTGATACAGTAAGTACAACATGTTTGTAATTTTTTTTTAATGCAAGACTTTACAATAACTTTCATAAGTGTATAAAGGCAGGCGCCCAATGCTTTTGAAAATATAGTGTATATACACACTTACCAGCCACTTTATTAAGTACACATGCTCAATTGCTTGTGTAGCGCTGGTAGATTTTCAATCTACCGCAGATTAGGTAAATTTAGTAAATTGTGTGTTAGGAAGTTAAAAGTTCGCATCTGTTCCAGCTTGGCTGACGTTGTGTGTGCTTCCATGCTGACCTGTGGGTGTCGTGTGTAACCATTAGTAAGTGTTGGAAGGGCAAAGTGTCGAAGTGTATAGATGCTCCTCTGTCTCAGAGACAAGCTCGGTGGAGGTGGTCCTCCGAGTGGCATTCTGGGAAGTGGGTATTTATGGGACAGACGCCATGTTCTAGGGTTTGTTTTTTAGCCACCTGCTGGCCCTCCTGGCCGACAGGTATGCATTAAGGTGCTACCTCGTGGTCCTCCGATCGGGAGGCCCACGATGCTACGGAGCAGGTGTGGGTCCAAAGGCTTGTCTGGGGCCTACCACCACAGCCAAGGAATGGTCCTGAGCTGTCGGTCCTGTGTGACAAAGCTGGACAGCCGAGGAGATCCCAGGGGAGGACCCGTCTTGGAGGGATCATGCGGCGTGTTGGTCTATAGAGGGGCCTGGTGACTCGGTTGCAGGACGTATCCAAAAGTAGTAATCATACAGCATAATGTCACCAGTTCACTTAAAGGTTCAGGCACTGTGACTGACTGTTCACTGCAGAAGATCTGATACATCCTGTGGCAGAGGATCGTGCAGATTTACCCCCCAAATAAGTCTGTGGCAGAGACTTCTAGACCAGTGAGAGAGGCCTATCCAGACGAGCAAAGAGTGCATCCCATGAGGGGAACGCATTCCACATAATTATCTGAATTCTACCGGGACATTTGTTGCTAAGATCTTGTAAGAAGATATTTGAGTTTCTCCTGAAACGTTTAATTTTCCACCTCTTTCCTGCTACTTCCTAAAGTTTGACTGTTCAATAAAGCATTGAAAACGTACTCCAGTGTTGGTGCGTGTGTCGTCCAGCAGTAAACTCAACGGAACCCCTAGACCCGGTGCCGGTGAAACAGAGGGAAGCAAAGTGTATGTAACAGACCCATTTAAACCAGCAGCTCCACTGAGAGTTAGTGCTACACTTGGTAACACATATTGCTAGCCAGCCAATCACATGGCAGCTGTGTGTACTGTATATATATTTTATATACACAGTGCTGTGAAAAAGTATGTGCCCCTTCCTGATTTTTTTTTGCATATTTCTCACACTTAAATGATTCAGATCATTAAACTCATTTTATTATTACACAAAGATAACCCGAGTAAAACCAAGATGCAGTTTTTAAATTATTATTTAATTTATTAAGGGAAAAAAGCTCTTCAAACCTGCCTGGCCCTATGTGAAAAAGTAATTGCCCCCTCCCATGCTGAATCATGAATGAACTGTGATTAACCACAATTTTTTGGAAAGCTGAGTTAAATTTCACTTCACACACCCAGGCCTGATTACTGCCAGACCTGTTGAATCAAGAAATCACATAAATAGAAGCTGTCTGACAAAGTGAAGCACACTAACAGATCACAAAAAGCCACACATCATGCCACAATTTTAAAAAATATCAAGAACAGATTAGAAACAAAGTAATGTAGATGTATTGGTCTAGGAAGGGTTTCAAACTCATTTCTCAGGCTTTGGAACTCCAGTGAACCACGAGGAGAGCCATTATCCACAAATGGAGATAACTCGGAACAGTGGTGAACCTTACCAGGAGTGGCCGGCCTACAAAAATCACTCCAAGAGCATGATGACGACTCATCTAGGAGGTCATACAAGAACCCAGAACAACATCTGAAGAACTGCAGGCCTCACTTGCCTCAGGTAAGATCAGTGTTCATGATTCAACAATAAGAAAGAGACTTGGCAAAATTGGCATCTATGGGAGAGTTCCAAGGCCAAAGCCACTGCTGACCACAAAGAACACAAAGGCTCATCTCACTTTTACCAAAAAACATTTTGATTATCCCCAAGACTTTTAGGCAAATATTTTGTGGACTGATGAGACAAAAATTAATTTTTTTGGAAGGTGTGCGTCCTGTTACATCTGGCATAAAACTAATACAGCATTTCATAACAAGAACATCATACCAACAGTCAGACATGGTGGTGGTAGCTTGATGGTCTGGGGCTGCTTTGCAGCTTCAGGAACTAGACGACTTACCATGATTGATGGAACCATGAATTCTGAGCTCTACCAGAAAATCCTAAAGGAGAATGTACGGCCATCAGTCCATGACCTCAAGCCCAAATGCACTTGGGTTATGCAGCAGGTCAATAATCCGAAACACAACAGCAAGTCCACCTCCAAATGGTTCAAATAAAGCAAAATTTAGGTTTTAGAGTGGCCTAGTCAAAGCCCGTACTTAAATCCAATTGGAACGCTGTATCATGACCTTACACAGGCCATTCATGCTGGAAAACCCTCCAATGTGGCTGAATTAACCAGGAGCCGACCAGCTGCCGTCATTATACTGCAGCAGGTCAGCTCTCCTGCGAATCTCTGTAGCTATACACGTGGCTGCCTAGGGGGTGTGCGCACGTGCTCCCGGCGCACACGCGCCAATCGGATTAGCTTCAGAACCGACCAGTCTTCAGGACCAGGCCAATGATTTCTGGCCTGGACCTGGTGATTGGTTCAGGCGAATGAGAGACTGTCCTCTGCCTGTAAGTGTAAGCATAGGCAGAGGCAGAGGAAGTGATGTCACCTCCCCTCCTGGAATTATTAATTAAAATTATTAACTGAGTTGCACCAACATTACACTAACACCAGAACACTTAGGCACACATTTCACCCCCTGGATCACCCCCCGATCGCCCCCCAGTTAACCCCTTCCCTCCCTGGCATAGTGTCACCATGTGCAGTTTTCAGATTTTTCACTGATCACTGTACTGGTGACACTAATCAGCATTAGGGCAGTTAGTAGTAGGCCCAGGTAGGTAGGTAACTCCTTGATCACCCACCAGTTAACCCTTTTACCCCGTCACCAGTGTCACTAATATAGTGTATAGACCTATATTTTGATATTCGTATTAGTGTCACGGGTTAGCCAGTCAGTTGGTTAGCTTCACCGACAGTCTTTTATAGCATCCAGTTACCCCCATATATTACAGAATAAAGGTTTTAACCCCTTGATCAACCCCAGTGAACCCTTTTACCCCCCTGTCACCAGTGATCATTGTATTAGTGTCGCTGGTTAATTTGCTATTTTTCTATAGCGTCAGGGCACCTGTCATATATTACCTAATAAAGACTTAACCCCCTGATCACCCAGCAGGTGACATCATTTAGATTTTAGCGTCAGTTAGGGTCAGCGTCAGTCCCAGGCAGCATCAGATTAGTGCCAGTAGCGCTAACACCCACGTACGCACCATACACCTCCCTTACTAGTATAGTGTCTGAACCGATCAATATTTGTGACCTGATCAGATCTACACTAGCGTCCCCAGAAATTTAGGGTTCCCAAAAACGCAGCGTTATCGGGATCAGCCCAGATACCTGCCAGCACCTGCATTTAGCCCCTCTGCCCAGCCCAGCCCAGCCCAGCCCACCCAAGTGCAGTATCAATCAATCACTGTCACAAAACACAACACACATAACTGCAGTGTTCGCAGAATCAGGCCTGATCCCTGCGAACACTAATGCCCCGTACACACGGTCCTAGGATTTTTTCTGATGGATGTTAGCTCAAACTTGTCTTGCATACACACAGTCACACAAAGTTGTCGGAAAATCTGATCGTTCTAAACGCGGTGACGTAAAACACGTATGTCGGGACTATAAATGGGGCAGTGGCCAATAGCTTTCATCTCTTTATTTATTCTGAGCATGCGTGGCACTTTGTCCGTCGGATTTGTGTACACACGATCGGAATTTCCGACAACGGATTTTGTTGTCGGAAAATTTTATATCCTGCTCTCAAACTTTGTGTGTCGGAAAATCCGATGGAAAATGTCCGATGGAGCCCACACACGGTCGGAATTTCTGACAACACGCTCCGATTGGACATTTTCCATCAGAAAATCCGACCGTGTGTACGGGGCATAACAGATTTTTGTTTTTTTGGTAGTGATTGAAGCAGGCTCTGACCAGTAGACAGCAGCGGCACCCTGACAGATAGCTCTGACAACAGAGTAGTGGTCCCTGCTAAGGTCAGGCGTACCTGACCCCGTTCTTTTGCTTTTGAGGTGCAAGAACTGCAGGGCTCTTGTATGGAGCAGCTCCATAAAAGACCTGCTCCATACGAGCCGCTCATCCTTCTGGTGAACTGGCAAGCACCAGCAGCCTAGTACACCCTGGTCATAGTCAAACCAGCACTGCAGTATCATGTGGTGTCGTAGCAAGTCCCATAAGTACAGTTCAAGCTGATGCGGTGGCTAGCACAAGTAGTGTTCTGTCACCACAAGGAAGACTAAGACAGGCCTGTCGAGCCCATAGTGCCCATCCCGCTGTATTTGCCAATCCTAATTGGGAGCCCACCACTTCTGCAGCGCCCGTACTTCCCCTATTCACTGGTCAACCCGAAATTCAGGTGGAAAAACAGTTGCATTTACGACACTTCATTTTTATTCGTTGTTTTTCACGGAAGATCTCTATAGATCTATTGTGGACCATTTGTATGCTGGTCAATTAATCACCGCTAATCCCCAGTTGACCCTTGCCAGAGGTTGCCAGAGGTTGGAAACCTATTACGGTTTCCAAATTTAAGACCTTTCTGGTCCTATCCCTCCTCATGGGCATAACTAAAAAGAGTGAGTTGCAGTCATATTGGTCCACTGACCCAATTCATTATATGCCCATGTTCTCTGCTTCCATGACCAGGGCTAGATACGAGCAGATCTTGCGGTTTATGCATTTCAACGACAGTGAACTCAGTTGCCCTCGGGGTGACCCTGGATTTGATCGTCTCTACAAAATTCGGCCCCTCATAAACCACTTCAACCAACAGTTTGCAGCTTGTTTACTCCCAATCAAGTTGTCTGCATTGATAAGTCCCTGATTAAGTTATCTGGCCGCTTGTCTTTCAAAGAGTATCTTCCCTGCAAGCGTGCCAGATATGGGGTCAAGTTTTATAAGCTCTGTGACAGGGCAACAGGCTATACATATAGTTTTGTGGTTTACGAGGGAAAAGATAGTCACGTAGAGCGATGGCAAGATTGTTTGGGACTTGGTGTCACCCTTATTCGGAAAGGGGTACCACTTGTATGTGGACAATTATTACACAAGCGGCCACTTTTTAGTCACCTTTTTGATTGTGGAATTGGCGCATGAGGCACCGTGCGATCTAATCACTCGGGCTTCCCCCAAGGGCTTGTAGATTCCTGACTTAGACGGGGAGGGGAGAGAGCCTGCTTGAGATGCAATAATTTGCTCGCAGTGAAGTGGAAGCATAATCGATTTTTTTTTCGCTCTGTTCTCCCTTCATGCAGATACAACAGTCAAAATTTCAATGGCGACTGGTGTTATTGTGAAGCCCCTCTGTGTCCATGAATACAACCTTAATATGGGAGGGGTGGACTTTAACGACCAGTTGATGGCACCGTACTTAATTGCCAGATGCTGGTACAAAAATATGTCTGTATACTTATTTTAATTGGCTCTGCTGAACGTTTATGTGCTATACAAAGCATCAGGATGAACTGGATCCTTCCTTAAATTCCAGGAAGAGGTTATCACAGCCCTTCTGTTTCCAGACGGTGCTGTGCCCCAAATTCCCAATGCAAATGCAGTGAGCCGGCTGCATAAGAGGCATTTTCCCTATGTCCTCCCTGGTACACCTACCCAATAAACACCCCAAAGAAGATGTCGTGTCTATAGGAAACAAAGAAACAGGCGTGACACCTGCTTTTATTATCCCTCCTGTCCTGTCCTGACCAACCTGGTCTCTGCATCAGTGCTTGTTTCCAACGCTATCACACACTAGTGGAGTATTAGCATAGGGTACAGCACTGCACGTTACACTTTCACAGGGTCTCCAAAGATGCTGCCACATTTTTAGAGACCCCAACCTGGAATCTTTACAGTCACTACCTATTGCTATATAATTTACATTCCCTGTGATAGCAATAAAAAAAAATGAAAGAAACAGTGTAAAAATAAAATCAAAAATCAAAATAAAGAATATAAAAATATTAAAAAAAAAAATGTACCCCTGTCCCCTCGTGCTCATGTGCAAAGGCGAATGCAAGCTTCAGTCTTGTGTCATATGTAAACAGCAATTGCACCATACAGTACATGTGAGGTATCACCGTGCACATCAGATCAAGGGCAGTCATTTTAGCAGTAGACCTCCTCTGTAAATCTAAAGTGGTAACCTGTAAATGCTTTTAAAGACTTTTAAAAATGTATTTAGTTTGTCGCTGCTGCACTCTTGTGCAATTTTAAAGCATGTCGCATTTGGTATCTATGTACTCGGCATAAGATCATCTTTTATATTTGATCAAACATGTGGGCAATATAGAGTGTTTTAGTGCATTCAAATTCAAAAAATGTTTTTTCCCAAAAGAATTGCATTTAAAAAAATCACTGCGCAAATACTGTGTGAAAAAAACACCCACTATTTTAATCTGTAGGGCCTTTGCTTTAAAAAAATATGTAATGTTTAGGGGTTCAAAGTAATTTTCTAGCAAAAAAAAAAATATTTTTACATGTAAACAAAAAGTGTCAGAAAGGGCTTTGTCTTCAAGTGGTTAGAAGAGTGGGTGATGTGTGGCATACGCTTCTAATGTTATGCATTAAATACCAGGACAGTCCAACCCCCCCAAATGACCCCATTTTGGAAAGTGGACACCCCAAGCTATTTGCTGATAGGCATGTATTTTATAATTTGCCACAAGTTTCGGGAAAATCACAATTTATTATTTTTTTTTGCACAAAGTTGTCACCAAATGATATATTGCTCACACATGACATGGGTATATGTGGAATTACACCCTAAAAAAAAATCTGCTGCTTCTCCTGAGTATAGGGATAACACATGTGTGGGACTTTTTGGGAGCCTAGCCACGTACAGGACCCCGAAAACCAATCACCGCCTTAAGGATTTCTAAGGGCATTAAATGATGATTTTACTCCTCACTACCTATCACAGAGAGAACCCTGAAATGTCAAGATAGCACACCCCCCCCCCCCAAATGACCCCATTTTGGAAAGTAGACACCCCAAGGTATTTGCTAAGAGGCATGGTGAGTATTTTGCAGCTCTCATTTGTTTTTGAAAGTGAAGAAAGAAAAGGAAATGTTTTTTTTTCTTTTTTCAAAACTTTGTGACAAAAAGTGAGATCAGCAATATACTCACCATGCCTCTCAGCAAATAGCTTGGGGTATCCCTGTACTAGGGAGAAGCAACAGCATGTATTTTGTGGTGTAATTTCACATATGCCCATGTATGTTTGAGGAATATATCATTTAGTGACAACTTTGTAAAAAAAAATTGTAATTTTCCGGAAACTTGTGGCAAAATAAAAATATTCCATAGAGTCAACATGCCTATCAGCAAATAATTTGGGGTGTCTACTTTCCAAAATGTGGTCACTTGTGGGGGGGGGGGGTTGAGCTATCTTGGCATATCATGGCCTCCGAAACCGTGATAGGTAGTGAGGAGAGAAATCACCATTTTATGCCCTTAGAAAGTCTGAAGGTGGTGATTGGTTTTCGGGGTCCTGTACATGACTAGGCTCCCAAAAATTCTCACACATGTGGTAGCCCCATAGTCAGGAGAAGCTGCAGAATGTATTTTGGGGTGTAATTTCACATATGCCCATGTGTGAGCAATATATAATTTCAGTGACAACTTTGTGTCATTTTTTTGTCATTTTTTAATCACTTGTGACAAAAAATAAAATATTCAATATGCTCAACATAGCTCTCAGCAAATTTCTTGGGGTGTCTACTTTCCAAAATGGGGTCATTGGGGGGGGGTTGTACTGCCCTGCCATCATTATAGCACCTTAAGAGATGAGATAGGCAGTCATAAACTAAAAGCTGCGTAAATTCCAACATTTGCGCAAACCAATAAATATACGCTAATTTAATTTTTTTTTACCTGAGACATGTGACTGAATGCATTTTGGCCTAAATGTATTACTAAAATTGTCTTTATTGTATTTTTTTATAACAAAAAGTAGAAAAAAAATTTTTTTCAACATTTTTTCTTCTTTAGCGCAAAAAATAAAAACGGCAGAGGTGATCAAATACCACCAAAAGAAATTTTGTTTGGGTACAGCATTGCATGACCGTGTAATTACCAATTAAAGCAGCATAGTGCCAAATTGTAAAAAGTGCTCAGGTGGTTAAAACAATTCTGCAAAGAAGAATGGGCCAAAATTTCTCCACAGCAATGTGAATGATTCATTGCCAGTTATCACAAATGCTTGATTGCAGTTGTTGCCGCCAAGGGTGACACAACCTGTTTTTAGGATTAGGGGTCAATTACTTTTTCACATAAAGCCAGGCAGGTTTGGACAGCTTTTTTGCCTTAATAAATTAAACTATCATTTAAAAACTGCATTTTGTATTTACTTGGGTTATCTTTGTGTAATAATAAAATTTGTTTGATGACCTGAGTCATGTAAGTGTGACAAATACGGTAAACAAATAAATAAAAAATCAGAAAGGGGCAAAATCTTTTTCATAGCATTGTATGTATATATATATCATAGTTTGTGGATGCTATAACTTTCACACAAACCAATCAATATACACTTTTTGGGATTTTTTTTGTTTATCAAAGACATGTAGCAGAATACATTGTGGCCAAAATGTATAAAGAGATTAGATTTGTTCATTTATTTTTATTGGCTATGTATTATAACAGAAAATAAAAAATATTGTTTTTTTTTTCAAAAATGTTGGTCTTTTATCATTTACATCACAAAAAGTAAAAACCCAGTACTGATCAAATAACACAAAAAATTTTGTATGAAATTTGTGGGACTTACCAGCTAAAGTAGCACAATGCCAAAAAGCAAAAAAATGGCCTGGTCATGAAGAGAGTAAAACCTTCCAGAGCTCAAGTGGTTAAATAGAAGACAAGCTCTCCACTGTTTCTGATACTTGTTAGATCTGTCATTTGCCGTGGCCACTGTTTCCTCCATATCTGCTCTTGCCTTCTAATTCTAGGGCTTACCTGGCTTCTCAAACAAATACAAGGAGATTTCCAAACTCAAACTTACCAACCAGCCAGTGACCAACCCGAACTGACCTGTCTAAAATATGCATTAAGAACAGGGGTTTAATTTGCACACATTTGCAAATACATGCATAAGCTACAGGCCCCGTCAAGGCACCTTGTTTTCTGTAGTCCCTAAGCCTGACTGCTGGGTCTCCACAATGTGAGCACATGCAATTTTATGGATAAGTGAGGACAGGTGGCCTGGAAAGAGCCCACCCTCCTTAAAGGTACAGGGGCACACTGAACACCCAGCTCATTGCACTATGGCAGCAAAGATGTCAGTGCGTTGCCTGACCAATATAATCAAAATACAAACAAGTGACCACTGCCCCACCTATATTTGTCTATTGCAGCAAAGAGCACTGGAAGAGCGAAGCATGTCAGCACTATGGCAGCAAAGATGTCAGTGCATTGCCTGACCAATTTAATCAAAATATAAACAAGTGGCCACTGCTCCCCGCCTATAACTGGTCTATTGCAGCAAGGAGCACTTAAAGGGCTATGCATGTCAAACAAATGCAAGGAGATTTTCTATGTAAGCCCAAGACCCCAGAACCTATTTTAGGATTTAGGGCAGGAAGAGATTAGTAAAGTCCAATGTTTATTACACCCACAAGCACTCTGCAGTCTAAGGAATCGCCAGCTCAAGTAAAATGAGCTGTGAATTAGGGACTCTTATCTACATTTGTTGATGACAGAAAAGGTGGGTACCACTTGAGTTTACTATTACATTCTAGCCCCATTGTGACAAGCAAAAATGTTGAATCTATTTAAAAAAAAAAAAAAAAATATGTATGCATTCATGCAATATACACATGCATACCGATTGGATGCACATCAAAGGTAAAAAAATAATTTTAGGGCCATTAGTTAAAGTGTATATAAACCCAAGAAAAAAAATTGTAAACACTCAAGATAAGGACGCTTCGTACCTTCTTGTCTTGAATTACACTGTAACTGTACTAGCTCTCTTTACTTAGTAAAGCACTGTACACACTGTTAGCACTACATAAATCCTGTATAATAAAAATACTATACTCCTGGTCCAGATGAACTGGTAGTTGAAACACCTTTTTATGTGTCTGGGTTGCTCTTAGAATAGGTGAGCAAAAGGTGCTCCCCCAAAGCAAATGCCTCAGTTCCTGCAAAAACAGTTGGCAGAGGTTCCTCTGTAGTCACTGCCAAGTCTTGATTTTGAGGCAGATCAAGGGCAATAGTATGGAGCATTTGTCCACATTTGGAAAGGGCAAAAATGTCAGCATATGCTACCATATGACCCTACATCAATATAGTATGTGAAGTAGTAATAAGCATCTTCCACGCATCTTCCACACTAGTAGGACCACAGAAAGGTATTTTCTTATAGTTTTATAATTTAAACCCACTCCCCATATCATTACTCTTTTTTTTTCCCTTGGGATAAATGGCTCTAGAACAGTGATGGTGAACCTTGGCACCCAGATGTTTTGGAACTACATTTCCCATGATGCTCACCTACACTGCAGAATTCTTGGGCATCATGGGAAATGTAGTTCCAAAACATCTGGGGTGCCAAGGTTCTCCATCACTGCTCTAGAAGCATCATCCTGTACAACTTGTATTTTTCCCTGCCCCTTGATAAGGAATAAGCACTAACCCTGGCTATAAAACAGATGGGAGATTCCATCTTAGAGAGACGACATAGGAATAGGTGTCCCCACTGGAGGATTTTCACTCACCTTCTGCTCTTATTGCTGTGGTGCTCTGATGACAACTCAGAATTTTGGATTTCCCCTCACCTTCTATCATTTTGACAGTGGTTGCCAGAACAAGAAGAGGGATAAATCTTTCTAGCAAGCTCACAGATATCAATAAAAAACCCGGCAAAGGGTCTAATTCTTTCTTACTCTATTCTAAAGTAAAGCTGTTTAATAAACAGCAAAATTGCAAATAATCTAAAAGCAAATATAGTCAAAAACTGAATGAGGATTGACAGTTAAATTATTTTAAAATATAATTCTATTTGACAAACTGTCAGTTTCGGAGGCTGCTTGCAGTTCTTTCTGTGAAAGTTACCCTTGTTTAACTTTTACATGTGCCATTCCTATGCAAATAGTACCTTTGATGTTAACATTTTTTCTTTTTGTTTATGGAAAAGAAATGCTATGCGAACTGATAAATAAATGCAACAAATATTCAAATTGTGTATGACAAAAGCAGAGACATCAAACAAGGATAATACATTTGTGTCAACTGTGTCCCTTTGGTGCCACTGGCTGACTACTGTCAGGGATTAACAATTTACTGGTGAAGTTAGAAATCCTATTGCAATTGTTTTCTTTTTCCCACAAGATAAGTACCATCATCAGTGCCTGCTTGTGCTATTCTTCAGTATTCCTCTCTCTACCACATTATTATAAACCTGCTGCCATGCTTGGGAGATATGTTGTCCTGAAGTTGGCCAGATCCTTCCTGCATGCTTATCGGGCATTAAGAATACCAAAAGACATGGCACTGCAGTCTTAATCCAGACATTTTTTTAATACATTCTTTATTTAGTGAAGGATTACCATACACTTACAAATATATAACAAACATGTTCTACAGTATTGAATCATCTGCAGGTGATAGTCATGACAGGTCCCTTCACTATATATTACTAAAGCTTGAAAGAGAAAATTGAGTAGTGTCCGTGATACTTTTTTTATTTGCACTAGCATATCATTTTTCATGGATGAGCTTTCGGGGTGTGTCCCCTTCTTCAAGGTCCAAGCAGTACTGTACTGCTTGGACCTTGAAGAAGGGGATACACCCCAAAAGCTCGTCCATGAAAATGATATGTTAGTGCAAATAAAAAAAGTATCACAGACAGTACTCAATTTTCTGTGTCACAATTGCACTAATACGGCTTCAATAACCTCAAGTAAAGCTTGAAAAAAATCCAGCCATTATTTTTAGGTTTTTCAGGATCTAAGTCTATGTTTCAAAGAATCATTGATTAGGCAGATTGGAAAACCTGTACCTTGGTGCTTTGTTCATCATTACAATAGTGGAGTAAAGGATTTAATTTTTTTATTTTTTTTATTTTATTATGCAGTCTAAAACTATTATGCCCCGTACACACGGTCGGACTTTGTTTGGACATTCCGACAACAAAATCCTAGGATTTTTTCTGACGGATGTTGGCTCAAACTTGTCTTGCATACACACGGTCACACAAAGTTGTCAGAAAATCCGATCGTTCTAAATGCGGTGACGTAAAACACGTACGTCGGGACTATAAATGGGGCAGTGGCCAATAGCTTTCATCTCTTTATTTATTCTGAGCATGCGTGGCACTTTGTCCGTCGAATTTGTGTACACACGATCGGAATTTCCGACAACGGATTTTGCTGTCGGAAAAATTTATACCCTGCTCTCAAACTTTGTGTGTCGGAAAATCCGATGGAAAATGTGTGATGGAGCCTACACACAGTCGGAATTTCCGACAACAAGGTCCTATCACACATTTTCCGTCGGAAAATCCGACCGTGTGTACGGGGCATTAGTCTTGCGAATTAAGTGGTGACACTTGGGTGTTAATTTACTAAAGGCAAATAGGTTAGTTACTTTGCAAGGAATTTTTTTAATTAGCTTAGTGAATGAGGTGAAGCTCTGTTGACTTCCACTATGCAATCATGTGCAGGCAAAAATACTGTATTTTTTTCTTTGCACATAATTGGGTATGTTTTGCAGAATGCATTTGCACCACATCTACTAAGCTAAGGGAAACTTTTCTTGCAAAGTAAACAGCCTATTTGCCTCTAGTAAATAAACCCAATAGGATTTGACATTAAAGTATAAGTTCACTTTTACAGAAAAATCTGTAAGGTGAACCTACACAGGACCCCCTCCTCAGCCCCCCTGTCCCGCTGACCTGCAGCACGGCGGTCTCACGTTCTAAGCCCCGTATAGCCGCCTCACCGGACCAGGGCTTAGAAATCCCCTTGACATTCTCTCAACTCCTTCCCCGTTGACAGGATGGGCTACGTGGGATCTGACTGGTCATCTCCGACCATGCGACGGCGCCGACCTATTAGAATGCTCCGAAACGTCCCTCCTGATGAGGGACATTTTGGAGATTAAGCCAAGGGGATTTCTAAGCCCCAGTCCACTGAAGCAGCTATACCAGGGCTCAGAACGGGAGATCGCCAAACTGCAGGTCAGCGGGACGGGACGGGGGGGGGGGGGGGCTGAGGAGGGGGTCCTGTGTAAGTTCACCTTACAGATTTTTATGTAAAGGTGAACTTACCCTTTAAAGCTAGTAGCAATAATTCACAGACAAACTATTTTGTAGTAATCTGGTGTCTAAACAGAAATACGTATTCAGTCATCAACTATGTGATGCCCATTTTCTGGATATTTCCAGGTCCAGTATTGGCATTGAGTGTTTGACTGATGGCTCTATGCTTGACACGTTGTAAAATTTTATTTGCACACTTTTCTGATTATGCTTGCTGAAGGATTCATAAGTGATTCCATCAATTGTATGCAGTCATGGACCTCACTAAGTGGCCTAGTTTAATGCTAAATGTGCTACTGTCGCATATCATCATATTTCACTAATTAATTACAATCATCATTTTAAGAAAAGTAAACATGCTTGATCCTTATAATTTATGTGTATATACACACTGAAGACATAAACTTAAAAATAAATAGTAATAAAATAAATTTCCCCACGATTCACTATCGCTCAATTCTGTAAGTGTTCTAATTTACTATCGCTGTTTTCTAGCTGGTCTAAAGCCACTTTTGACGTAAAGGGACACTTTTTGGTTGCTATGGACAATCTCCAGTTTCCAGGCAGAAAGAACAGTATATATAATATAAAACTGCATGCAGGGCATGGGCCAAAGCACTGGGGACAAAAGGGATGTGAAATAATTTCATACAGTACTGTAATCTGTAAGATTACAGTACTGTATGTGTTATGATTTTTACTTTTTTTTTTAATTTGCCGCCAGGCTCTGCCCCCATGCGTCGCGACGCTCGCAGGGAATGGAGCCTGGCAAGGAGAGGCTTCGGAGGAGGATGGAGCCCACGGACACTGCGGGGGACATCGCAGGATCCCGGGGACAAGGTAAGTAAAGCCACACCAGGATCCTGCGATGTAATCCCGAGTGTGGCTCGGGGTTACCGCTAATGGTTCTGAATTTTAACCCCGAGCCACACTCGGGAAAACCGCCAGTGAGGCTACGAGGATTGCACAACAGAACCTGGGATTCAAATACTTATTCTAAACCCTGCAAAAAGTAAATATTTCGGTATATATGAGAACCTATATCCCATATAACAAGGACTTTGTTGAGAACTTGGTTTGGGAGTTTTACAAAAAAGTCTATAACATTTGTCCTTTTTTGATGGTTAATAGATATTAAGTAAAGATAATACCATGCCTGCATGTGCATTACATTCTTATATGGGATCCTTTTTGTCTTGTGCACTTATTATTCCGTGAATGTTATATCAAATTTGGTCCTTCATTCTGTCCTTCAGAATTATTCTTCCACCATAATGTATCTCAGGAGTCAACATCACCAGGACTTAACACCGGGTCAAGAAGTGTGCATTCCCTATCAACATACATATGTGGCCCACATAGTCAACAACCTGTATATTACTGTATCTATTTTAGTTTCATAGATGGACACTGCCAGTTAACAATGATCTTTCTTAGTTACAAACCATTTATAATACACAATAAATGCTTTGTGTCCTAGGAAGTTTTATCATAAAAATGTATAGTTTGGATTTAGGTAGTCATTAAAGGAGTTGTAAAGGCAGAAGGGTTTTTTATCTTCTATGCATTAAGATAAAAAGCCTTCTGTGTGTAGCAGCCTCCCCAGCGCCCCCTAATAATTGCCTGAGCACCATCTCTGTCCAGCGATATCCATGAGTCCCTTGGCCGTCCAAGACTCTTCCTCCTGATTGGCTGAGACACAGCAGCATCACCATTGGCTCCCGTGGCTGTCAATCAAAGTCAGTTAGCCAATCAGGAGAAAGAGGGCGCAGGGCCAAACGGCAGCTCTGTGTCTAAATGGAGCAAGCATGGAGCTGCTTGCTGTGGGGGCACTCCACAGGAGGGAGGGGCAGGAGTACAGAAGAGGGACCCGAGAAAGGGAGGATCTGGGCTGCTCTGTGCAAATCCACTGCACAAAGCAGGTAAGTATAATAAGTTTGTTATTTAAAAAAAAGAATTATACTTTACAATCACGTTAACACCTTCCTGCCGATGCAACACATATATGCGGCCCCACTGCAATGGGCTTTTTTCCATGGGGCCGCATATATGTGTATCTCTCTTTGTGCTGGGAGGGTGCCACATACTGTAACACGCTCCCAGCACAGAGACCAGGGTCTCACCAAGAGCCCAGGGCCCCATACTGATGATCGGGACATGGAACTCAGGTCGCCTGATCGCTGTGGTAGCCTCTGATTGGCTACCATGGTGATCAGTCACTATGAAGCCCGCCCCTGTGTTTCTCTCTCTCTGAATGTGGAGGAAAGATCCAGTGTATCTTCCTCTTTCTTTGCAAAGAGGAAAAAGTATATGTAAAAAATAAATAAATAAAATAAATAAGGAAAAAATACCTAGCTCAAGGTTTGATCTAGGTTAGTGTCAGGGTTAGAGTGTGGGTCAAGGTCAAGGTCAAAGGTCAGGGTCAGTAAATTTTGGGCAGGATTTTATATGTTTTATTTTTTTAAATTAGCATCATTTGTCAGTTAGTGTCAGTGTTTTAGGTAGGACAAAAAAAATAAAGCAAAAAGTACAAACAACAAATAACACATATGTGGTATCACTGTGATTGTCAGGGGCAGGATAATTTATTTTGGGTTGTTCTTTGGTGGTAGGTTATGATAGTAACAAGAAATATACAACTAAATTTGATTTTTTTTTTTGTATTTTGGGCCGGTTTTCTTTTGATTAAAAAAAAATCAGGAGATATCCATAACCATTTACTACCAAATGAAAGCCCAATTTGTCCTAAAAAGAAAATGCGGTATAATCCACCTGGATGCACAAAGTAGTTGTGATGATATGTACAGTTTTACTAACACATGTCAAAGTTGCAAAATTGTGCTTAGGCATTAAGATTTGTTTTACCCTTAGGTGTGAAGGCGTTAACGCCAAAGCGTTTGCAATTTTAGTTTTGGACAGAGGGAAAAAATTGGCAGAATCTTTTTCTGGTATTTATTTGTGGTTGTTGAACAGGAGAAGACCTTTTTTAAGGTTACTAGCAATGTATGTGGCTTTATGTCCCAGTCGCAAGGTAATGAGGTGAAATCTCCTCAATAGGTTCGGCAGACATAACAAGTAGCATTTACTTTTTTCCAGGCCATTCAAAGGTAAAAAAAATGTATTGGCTGAAGTTGAACTTTAAAGGGAATTTCAATACTAAACATGCTGCCTTGGGTGAATTGTATGTTTACTGATTTAAACATTTTAAATGTTCTATAACTGATGGTTTACATCGGGGGTCTCAAACTGGCACACCCTCCAGCTGTTGCAAATCTACAAGCCCCATCATGCCTCTGCCTGTGAGAGTCATGCTTGTAACTGTCAGCCTTGCAATGCCTCATGGGACTTGTAGTTTTGCAACAGGTAAAGGGCCACAAGTTTGAGACCACTGGTTTACATTTTTATTTTTAATTTGGGGTACAAAATATTAATTTTAGAAATAAACATCTATGTAAAATAGATGTAGACCTTGACTAAGTGACCGCTAGTTTGCTAAAGCACTGTAAATAAATACAGACAAAAAAATAAATACACACATAAATAATTGTCTTTTTTTAAATAAAATATTTGTTTTCTTCTTTTTTTCCATTTTTACTGCATCCCTGTGCTGCTTATTTTCTGTATCTTACTTGCAGCCACTTCCTGTCTACATGCACTCCAGTAAGGCCTGCATGGCATTTCCTAGGGCAATTTTCCAGATCATAACAACAGTGGGCCATGAGGGGGAAGGGGAGAAAACCACTTTAGTGTAGTAAGTTCCAACCAATTTTAATCAAAAAAGGATTAAAAGATGTATATTTACAAAAGTGCATGAGAAACACGCATGTACAAACAAAGAGGAGGATAAGCCTGTAGTAACAGCACTTTCCCAAACATGTGCAGCTGGATGGATGGATGGATGGATGAGCCAATGAAGACACTAAGTCCGGATCACTGTGCTGCTGGCTGCTGGAGCTGCTCTGACAGTCTGACATACACAATGTGCCGCGGTTTCCTCGCTCCCAGGATGGATCATAGATGGATGTTGTAGTCCACCTGATGTCCATGGTCAATGGATGTGTTTCAAGGGACCTTCCTCTTCCTCAGCTGAGGAAGTCTGGGCCAATGATTTACAGATCTGCTGATCGGCTGTGTACTTTCACAGCCCAGAGCTCCGAGTTGTCATTCAACACAGAGCTTTGTACACAGGGAATGATGTTTGCATTTCTCATCCCTGCATCTCTGATATTTCTTCTTCTAATTCCTCTGACCACCTCCTCCTGTGTGCATCCGCCTCCAGACTCTTTGGGTATTGTAGCCAAGTATAGACAATTGAGGTGGCCCTATCAAGTGAGAATTTGCCATGGCAGATCAACTCCAGGCCAGTCAGGGGTCTGTTCAGGTCTCGAGAGTTGTAGAGTTGTGTTTTGCTCACCCGGGGCTAAGTCAGGGTTGTCCTTCAGTGGTGTTAATGGACTGGAAAGTGTGGTGATATTATTTTGTTTGGCTAGGATATTTAATATCCCTAAAGTGGTTCCTGTGAGGGTTTTTTTTTTAAAATCGGGTGGGTATCTATTCCGTGGGATCCAAGGTGAGTATGCAAGCGGAATTGGGCTTAAGTCTGCTTCTAATGTAACACAGTCCTTCGTGTGTTCGTGGCAATGCCAATCGATTACCCTAGCTATATGTGATGCGTAATAGTAATGTTTGAAGTTCGGTAGTCCAACCCCATCTAATTCCTTGGGTTGTGTCAATTTGGCCAATTTAATCCTAGGTTTCCTATGATGCCAGAGGAATCTCAGAATGATGGAATTCAGCACCTTAAAACATTTTTGTGGTATTCTTACTGGCAGGGTACGCATAAGATAAAGTAGTTTGGGTAAGATCACCATCTTGATGATCGCTGCCCTACCAAACCATGAAAAGTAACCTAAATTCCTAGGTTCCTCTCGCAAATCCTGAAGAGCGGAGGGTAATTCTTCTCAAAAATGGATTGTAGTTGGGGCATTAGCCATGTCCCCAAATATTTAAGTGCTGAGGGTTCTCACCTAAATGTCAAATAGGCTTTAGTCTGTTCAAGAATCTTATCTGGAAGAGAGATATTTAGGGCCTCGGATTTCGTGTAATTGATCTTTAGGTTTGATAAGTATCCATAATGGGAAAACTCCTTTAGTAAGTTAGGGAGGGATATTAATGGATTTGTCAGAAAAAATAAGAGATTGTCAGCGTATGCTGCTACTTTGAACTCCCTGTCCTTCACCCTGAATCCGTGGATTGCCGCATTTGATTGGATCCTTCTAATAAAAGGCTCCAACGAGAGAATGAACAATAAGGGCAATAGCAGGCACCCCTGTCTATTCCTGTTTGTAATATGTACCTTATTTGATAGTGTGCCATTTATTTTCACATGTGCCGACGAGTTTTGATACAACGCAGATATCCATGACATCATACGCGTTCCCATGCCCACGTGCCTACACACTGCCAGCATATAATCCCATGCTACTCTATGGAAGTCCTTCTCCACATCCGTGGAAAGGAGAAGGCCCTCGATATTTCGCAATTTCACTGCGTGAATCAGGAGCAATGCTTTGGTGACATTGTCTTTAGCTTCTCTGCCCGGCATAAATCCTACCTATTCCAAACCTATCAGTTTTGGGAGGAGTGGGCCCAAAAGTGCTAGGACTTTTGCGAATAGTTTACCATCAAGATTCAATAAGGAAATGGGCCTGTAGTTAGAACACTCCCCTGGATCCTTGCCCTCCTTCGGTATTACTGCGATGTGTGCCGAGAGGAAGTCGGGAGTTACCCTCCTCAGTGTGGACAGGAAGTTCAAAGCATCACTGAGAGGATCTGTTATAATGTCGATAAAGGTTTTGTAGTATATTGAAGAGAAGCCGTTTGGCCCTGGGCTCTTACCCGTCTTAAGTTGTGTGATAGCTTGTCTCAGTTCTAGGGATGACAGGGGGTCCTCTAACAAATTGGAGTCAGAGTCATTAAGGGTTGGTAGGCCACTTTGGATTAGGTAGTCCTGAATAATTTGTGTCCTATTTCCTGTCATGTGCGGTTGTCTGTGTTGTTGGGGCAGATTGTATAGACTTGTGGAAAAGTTGTGGAAATGTTTTGCAATCGCCTCTGACGTAACGTCGAGCTTCCCGTTCTTTTTTTTTATACCAGCAATATGGTTGTTAAAAGTGTGTTCCCGTAACGCTCTTGCTAAAAATTTGCCTGCCTTGTTCCCTGATTCATAGTATATATTTTTTTTAAATAGCATGTGTTTGGCTCTTGAATATAATATCTGATGTAATTCTTTTCTGGCATCTAATAATTTTATGGCGGAGTCAGTGGAAAGAGATTGCTTGTGTAGTATTTCTAGCACGTTAATCTATGTTATCAATTTTGTTATGTTAGCTTCTCTCTCCTTTATACGTCTAGAACCTATTTCGATCAGTACCCCTCTGATGGAACACTTTTGCGCTTCCCACACCTGGAGGGTCTGCGCCTGGGATGACATTATTTTTAAAGAACTCTGTCAGGTTGGTGGTTAACTCATTGAGGAGTGAGGGGTCGGTTAGCAACGACGCATTCAGTCTCCATGTCGGCTATTGTTGTATGGGGCCTAGTAAGTTCAAAGTAAGGGAGATAGGTGCATGATCTGATATTGTCTGAATGCCCACGCGTGCTCCTGCCACTCAGGCAAGGTCCCTTTGTGAGACAAACAGGTAGTCCAGCCGTGCATACCTTGAGTGTGGGATGGAAAAGTGTGTAAAGTCCCTCCCGTCCGGGTTCAGAAAATGCCATGTGTCTATCAGCTGTAGGGATTGCAAGAGGGATTTGATCTTTTTAAGAATTTTGTAGGTAATACATGTCTTTCCATTTGAAGTATCGGTGAGTGGATTTAGTGGTATGTTGAAATCTCCCCCTAAGACTAAGCAGCCTGATGCGAACACCGAAAGCTTTCTGACAATGCATTGACAAAACGTAACGTGCGATCTATTTGGAAAATAGATGTTTGCTAAGGTCATCGGAGTACCTCCATAGGTTCCCTTTAAAAATACAAACCTACTCTCAGGGTCACATAGTTGTTCAGATAGTTCAAAAGGGGCCTCTTTACTGATCAACATGGGGACTCCTTTGGACTTGGAATCTGGGTTAGTGGTGTGAAATGCCCTCGTAAAGTATGAATTTGTGAGTTTTGGTATATGTCGTGTTTTAAAATGGGTCTCTTGGAGGTAAACAAAATGTGGCTTACCTTTCTTAACCGCTTCAATACAGGGCATTTTCACCCCTTTCCTTCCCAGACCAATTTTTAGTTTTCAGCACTGTAGCACTTTAAACAATAATTGTGCGATCGTGCGACATTGTACCCAAACAAAATTGACGTCCTTTTTTCCCCACAATCAGAGCTTTCTTTTGGTGGTATTTGATCACCTCTGCAGTTTTTATTTTTTGCGCTATAAACAAAAGAAGAGCAACAATTTTGAAAAAAACACAATAATTTTTACTTTTTGCTATAATAAATATCCCATTTAATAAAAAAAAAAAAAAACACATTTTTTCCTCAGTTTCAGTCGATACGTTTTCTTCTACATATATTTGGTAAAAAAAATCGCAATAGGCGTATATTGATTGGTTTGCGCAAAAGTTATAGCGTCTACAAAATACGGGATAGATTTATGGCATTTTTAAAAAAAAATATTTTTTTTTTTTACTAGTAATAGCGGCGATCTGCGATTTTTTTTTTCATGACTGCGATATTATGGCGGACACATTTGACACATTTTTGAGACCATTCACATTTATACAGCGATCAATGCTATAAAATTGCATTGATTACTGTATAAATGTGACAGGCAGGGAAGGGGTTAACCACTAGGGGGACACCAGGGGTTAATTATGTTTCCTAAGGGAGTGATTCTAACTGTAGGGGGAGGGGACACACAAGGGGAGGAGACCGATCAGTGTTCCTCTGTACTGGGAACACAGATCGATCTCCTCTCAACTGACAGGACGTGGATCTGTGTGTTTACACACACAGATCCACAGTCCTGCTCGGTAAACGGGCAATCGCGGGTACCCGGCGGCAATCGCGGCCGCCGGGCACATGCATGCGCGCGCCCCCTAGACGGCCGGGAATCCCAGGACATCATATGACGGCCACCCAGGATGGGAGATCCCATCTGTGGCCGTCATTTGACTATGGCCCGGTAATGAAGTGGTTAAGCTCCCTCAAAATGGTGGAGCGATGTTCTGGTATGTTAAGGTCCCTGATATTGTGTGATATTACTGAGGGGCAATGCCCTAAAGAAGAGTAGGCCATGGCAGGAGGTCAGGAAGAGGTGCTCGGAATACCAGTCTGCAAAAAAAACACAACTATGATACAGAGATTAGTACTTAAATCAGACACTTGAAACAATAATCCTATACTGCTGCTAATGTGCACCGAGTAGAGGGTTTTTCAATGAGAGGTAAAAAGAAAAAGGAAAGAAGTTGTAAGATATAATTAGTACAGGAATGATGTGCTGAATGTCCCACCGGTAAGCGGAGCCAGCCAACTCCGTTTATTGTATCCCGCATCCCAGTTAGGAGTCGCGAGACACTCTGTGGGTTTAGGGGGAGGCCCTAACAACTAGGTGCCAGCACACTTGTTGATTTACTATAATGTGTAAACAAATAAATGGGCTTAAAAGATCGTCCTAATTGCTGCACATGCAGCCGTAACTGAAACAACTAAAACATCAGAGCTAAAATTCACACCCGACCATGGTGTGTGTATTAAGCCAATGCTAACTTGCTAGAACTTTCAACCAGAATTGGTCTTCAGCCGCTGTAGGTGATCTAGGTATACCTTCTCATGGGGGGCGTGGCCTGACCTCGGCGGAGAATGGCAGCTTAACTTGATAGCTCCCGCTGACAGAGACATTCATCTGCCTGAAAAGGAGGTTTCTGACTCCCTGACACTCACAAAAACTATGGGGACCTCTTCCCGAAGCTCCTCTACTTCCCGCTCCAGATCTCCCCGGGACTTAACTGGACGGGTAAGTCAGAACATCCCGGAAATGTTCCGCACTCAGGCAAGCAACATGGCGGCTTCCCGCGGCCTACCCCACGCATCAGGCCTACTATCTAACCCCGACTCGCAGAACCCCTCAGAAAATGCCGGGATAGTCCTCTCACCTCAACCGCAACCAAGCCTCCATGATCTCCACTCCGTAGCGACAGACATTAAGAACACCTTTACGGCAGCCCTTACAGCCGCGATCTCAGACCTAAAGATCGACATTCAATCGATCGCCGGCAGAGTACATGAGGTAGAAAAGGTCACGGCTACACATTCCTCCGTACTCCACCACTCGTGCCAAGTGATAGACACACACACCCTGCAGCTACGCGATCTTAATCGTCACATTGAGGATTTGGACAGTCGCGGTAGGCGCCACAACCTACGCATACGAGGACTATCGGAATCAGTTGACACAGACCACCTTCAAGCAGAAGTAACAGGCTTGTTTAATACCCTGTTGGGGAAACCCGCCACAACATCAATTGGGATGGAACGCATACATCGCGCCCTTCGCCCACGGGGGAGAGATTCTGATCCTCCCCGCGATGTGGTCTGTTGTGTGATTGATTACCAACTGAAGGAAGAGATCCTGCGAAATGCACGTAATAATGCCCCATTGACACACAACGGCATAGAAATTCGTCTCTTCCAGGACCTTTCAACCATAACATT
Organism: Lithobates clamitans; assembly: GCA_037952925.1. Classification (NCBI taxonomy): domain Eukaryota; kingdom Metazoa; phylum Chordata; class Amphibia; order Anura; family Ranidae; genus Lithobates; species Lithobates clamitans. The sequence goes on from JBBGZY010000424.1 coordinate 2,638,885, forward strand.
ACAGCGTCGAAGAGAACTGCGCCCTCTACTGGAAGTTCTGCGTACCAACGGAATCCCATATCGATGGAAGTTCCCTTTCAGCCTGTCAGCTTCCACTCAAGGGCGTTCTGCACTCCTCCGAGTGCCGGAAGATCTACATCACTTCTGCGAGACTTTGGATATTCCCTATACGGAAGTACCCGAATGGTATGCTGAGTATCGGCCTCCCGCCAACAAAGCCTCACCTCGCAGCGAGCCCATGGAAACACAAGCTCATCATCTCAGGAGGCAAAGATCACCATCCGAACCCCGGGAGCGTCACTTAGCCCGAGGCCAGAATCACAGATCCACCGCAAACCAGGAGAGCACGCCGCGACCGTTAAGAGACAGTACGCGACTCACCGCCCTCAGCTAAGTTACCCATGGTACTCATTTTTTTTCTTTTTTTCTTTTTTTGTTTTTTATGTGCTTTTTGGTTGTGCCCCACCTATTCCCCCACAAAGCCTGCTTTTTCTATCTGCTGCCACATCGTCCTGTTATACAAGTACTGCTTGTCACTCTCCTACCTGCTCGGGTTGCGTGCAGCTTGATCACTCGCGTGCTCTTTCGTCAGGTGCACACATGTATCTCATATGCCCCCACTGACTGCCGAGAGACATTACAAACGTTGCCCCTCAGATCTTTTTGTGATGACTGCAACAGACAACTGTCAAGCTGGGTCGTAACCCCTTCTTCCCCCCTAAGAAAGGAAACATTTTGGGTTTTGCATTTTCCTATCACAACGGTCTAGCCCTTTCTCTCCCCCCCCCCAACCCCCCCTCCCTTCCTTTATTTCTTTTCATTTTTTATTTTTTTATTTTTTATATTTTTTATATTTTTTTATTTTATTAAGTGTTCTTGCATAGCAAGACCACTTACTGTTATCTCACATATATATTATTCTTATTATTATAGCCAAATTTACCACCCTAACTCCTCCCACAGTTTTTACACTACATAGACAAGTAATATACCGAAACGTGCGGATTGTTCCCGAATGGTGTGCTATTACTTTGTGGAACGTTTCGCCGAATGGTTCACGAAATATCGTCGTTTTTGCGGCGAAATTGGTCCCATAGGAATGAATTGGGAAACTAGAGTGGGAGATGACAAAAGCTGGAAAATCAGAACATGATTTCTAAACTGCCGCCACTCCCTCATTTTCAAGCCCACCTACACAAATCTTATATCAAAACGTTCAGCTATCCCTGCTGCCACTAAACATGTCCACGGCTAAGCCATAGTCCTGATAGTTTTCACAATATGACCATTTGTTTGCAACTCACACCGTCCATTGACATTCATTGAAACTACACTCTAGCCCCCTCCAAATTTGAAGGGCAATTTCTAAACTGCGACTGTGCCTTCATTTTTAATATTTCAGAGACATACTATACATCAAAATCTAGGTCTTGGTCTTGTGATTCTCACAATATAAAGATCTTCGCTGTAGGATGTATAGTTTTTAAAATACGGCCATTTGTTTAGAGGTCATTTCAGGAAACTTTAGCCATTAATCAGAGTGTACTGTTAGTGTTTGTTTTGTTGCCATGGTTACCAAAGCTTCTGTTATACACAGGGGGGAAGGTGGCTGGAGCATCTCAGCTGATTACAGAGCCCGGGGGAGGGGACAGACACACCATGTACTGATTTATAATAGAGGAATATGATGGGGCAGTTTTGATGGGGTAATTTTGATGGGGCAGTTTTGATGAAGCAGTATTTGGGAAGCATAAACAGGGCATGAGCGTTGCTAGGAAACAGTGGTTGTAAACACAAGATGCTGAGACACTCCAAATGCATGTGACTTCATCTGCTAGACTTGATAATGCTTGTAGACTCCTCCCACAGTTTTCACACTACAGAGACAAATAATATACCGAAACGAGTGGATTGTTCCCGATTGGTGTGTTATTACTTTGTGGAATGTTTTGCCGAATGGTCCACGAAATGACGTTTTTGCGGCGAAATTGGTCCCATAGGAATGAATGGTGAAATGTTCAAAACTAGAGTGGGAAGTGACAAAAGCTGACAACCCCATGATCAGCCCAAACATTATGACCACCCCATGATCAGCCAAAACATTATGACCGCCCCATGTAAAAAAAAAAATATTTTTGAAAAAAAAAAAAAAAAATTTTGAAAAAAGTAAAAAAATAATTTTTGAAAAAAAAAAAATCATTTTTGAAAAAAAAATATATATATTTTTGAAAAAAAAAAATTATTTTTGAAAAAAAAAAATATTTTTGAAAAAAAAATATTTGAAAAAAAAATTATTTTTGAAAAAAAAAAATTATTTTTGAAAAAAAAAAATTTTTGAAAAAATAATAATTTCGAAAAAAAAAAAATTATTTTTGAAATAAAAAAATTCATTTTTGAAAAAAAAAATTACCTTTGAAAAAAAAAAATTACTTTTGAAAAAAAAAATCATTTTTGAAGAAAAAAAAATCATTTTTGATTAAAAAAAATTCATTTTTGAAAAAAAAAATTACTTTTGAAAAAAATGTTCAGCTCTTTCAGCGAATGATGGAACTTTTTTACTACTATTTATACTTTTTAAAATATTAAGCTTTTTAACACTTTTCACAGTTACTCAAGCCACTCCACCCCACCCAGTTACTCCGCCCACTCCAGTTGTAGAGGCAAGAACACTTTCACAATTTCCCCAGAAATTGTACCTTTTCTAGTTATTTATATTATCACTACGTATTCACTTATTTAAATATAAGCCTATCCTAATGCTTACGTATGCAACCTCACCTTTCCGCTGATGATAAATTTAAGAACATATATGATACCTTGCTAGCCAAAATCACTTATATGCGGTTGGGATGATGATCCGTTCGGCAACTTATAATGACCCAATTCTCCCGATATAGATAGCCCTTCCTGCCTGTAGATTTAAACGGCATTAGGGCCACATATCCGGAATACTGGAGCATCCGCTAGATCTTATGACAGCTTTACATTATGCTAGATCCATTCCATATATGGTCTCCCTCCTTACTTGGCCATCAACTCACTCAACACTTTTATCCCAGATTACCAGAGATAGGGAGTTTACCAGAGAGGCCGCACTGGAGCATCACCCCACCTTTACCTGAACAGTGTGCTTATGAGACTCATGAAACATAACGTTTAATGTAAACCTGAATTTTATAACACTTAATGACCTCCATGTAGATCTACGCTTCATCGATATAGTCTCAATTCCAAGGAGTAACCTAAGTTTCCTACTTCCAGCTTTATAATGCTTGTAAAATGATCTAAACATGGTTGACACCATCCACGCATAATGTACATTTATGGTATCACGTATCTATCGAGCACCATAACACGATCTTTCATTCAAACTCAGGACCTTTCCCCCCTATCAGGTCACAGGTTATTCTTATATAAACAGACACAGATCCTAAGGCTGCCACTACGTCCCTCAAGAAGGGAAGAAAAAGGATGGGAAGGGGGAGGGGGGAAAGAGAAGGAAATAGAGGAGAAAAAAGGAAAAAAAAAGAAAAAAGAAAAGGAAGGGGAAAGAGGAAGGAAGGAAGAAGGAAGAAGAAGGAAAGGGAGGAAGGGGGAAAAGAGGGGGAAAACAGTAAAGAAAAAAAAGAAAAAAGTAGGGAGAAGAAAGGGAAAGAGAAGGAAAGAAAGAGAAAAACAATGGGAAGAAAAAGGAAGGAGAAAAAAAAAAAAGAAAAAAAAAAAAGGAGGAAAAAGGAAACGCAGCACACACACAACACAAATCCATAACTACACACTTATACTACATGGACACACCGCATTCAGCCGCCATCAAAATTTCCAGAGAGCATACTGAACGGACCTATGCTCCCATACATGTCTTATGCCCCGTACACACGGTCGGATTTTCCGATGGACATTGTCCGATCGGAGCGTGTTGTCGCAAATTCCGACCGTGTGTGGGCTCCATTGGACATTTTCCATCGGATTTTCCGACACACAAAGTTGGACAGCAGGAGATAAAATTTTCCGACAACAAAATCCGATCGCGTCAATTCCGACCGTGTGTGGCCTGTTCCGACGCACAAAGTGCCACGCATGCTCAGAAGAAATTTCGACACGGGACAGCTCGTTCTGGTAAACTTAGCGTTCGCAATGGATACAGCACTTTCGTCACGCTGCAATGTAAAAAATGGTTTAATACAGCGCACTCTCTTCTTCTTTATAATGTGACAAGAATTAAGTCGTTTTGCTGCTCATATTCACACACACTTCTCACAAACTTCTTTCGTTACTATTTATCGGGATTCCCTCAATATATTTAGATTTCTCACATCTGACAACAAAATTTTTTGTTATTTTTGGACTTTAATGTAGATTCTTTTTTTGTGTTTCTCTTTTGTTTTTTTTTATTTTTTGGTGATTTTGATTTGTACTCCCGAAAATGTTTGTGTGTGTTTTTGGTGACAAGTTCCCACAACTCCACTAATATGTTGTTCTATGTAATCTGTAGGAGATTATTTGGTGTTGTTGTCCCTTGTTAATTTCACATTGTACTTTAGAAATGTACCTGAATCCTCACCAACAAACTGTCTTTTTTGGATGAAAACACACACAGGAGAGTAGAATTTCCCTCAAAAAATTTTATTAAGGGCTCACAACTAAACAAAGAGGGAGGCAACGCTGGAGAAACTGCAGAAGTGGGTGAAGCCTGGGACCCCTGGGGCAGACATCAATTATTTAAAAGCAAAATTGGTGGCCTGAGGAGTCCTTATCTAAGGGAGGGCAGTCTGGTCCAGAAGTCCCAGAGATCCGGAAAGCAGCAGATGACATCTGTGTCCCCAGACTGTGGTCATACAAGAGACTGCATCTTCTGTCAGACCAGACTGAACCCAGGGTCATCACTCTTTGGTCTTCTTTCCACGCCTCCTTCCAGCCTTTGGCTGTGGTGGTGGAGTTGTGGCAGCAGGAGGAGGAGGAGGATCGTCCCTCTCCATGACATCCGTCTTGTGTGTCAGTTCCCCACTCAACCCCTTACGTAGGACTTTATAAATCAGGTCCTCAGAGATCTTGCGTTGACCCTCCTGCATGCCCTGCAATTTTGTGGCAGCCATGCAGGCAAAGGCCTCTTCAGGACTGGGGAAGGCTCGGAGGGACGCCGAAGCATCCTGGATCAGCCTGTATGCTGAATCCTGCACAGGACTGGGAGTGGCCTTCCTGGCTCGTTTATATGGAAGGCGGAGGGGAGGAACCTGAGACTCAGTCAGGCTGCGACTTGTCCCAGGCTTCTCTTGGCTGACACTTAGTCCCGCCTCCTCCTGGCTGCCACTAATCCCCGCCTCCTCCTGGCTGACACTAATCCCCGCCTCCTCCTGACTGCCACATTCCACATCCTCCTCCTGGCTGAGGTCTTCCTGTGTATGAAAAAGGGACATACCGTATATACTCGAGTATAAATCAAATTTTTCAGCACATTTTTTTGTGCTGAAAGTGCCCCCCTCGACCTATACTCGAGTCAAGCACTTTTCTGCAGCAAAAAAATTTCATTTTCCGAACCGATTTTGGGGCCCCGTATCTCAGGGCCACTTGGTACTAGGAACCCCAAATTTGGTGTGCAAACCCAGTGGAACTGGTGCCATAACATATCCAAAGCTGGGGTTCCTAGCATAGCACCAAGTGGCCCTGAGATACGGGGACCCAAAATCGGTTCAGAAAATGTCATTCTCTGCTGCAGAAAAGTGCTTGACATTTTCTGAACCGAATTTGGGGCCCCATATCTCAGGGCCACTTGGTGCTAGGAACCCCAAATTTGGTGTGCAAACCCAGTGGAACTGGTGCCATAACATATCCGAAGCTGGGGTTCCTAGCACCAAGTGGCCCTGAGATACGGGGCCCCAAACCAGTTCAGAAAATGTCATTTTCTGCTGCAGAAAAGTGCTTGACATTTTCTGAACTGATTTTGGGGCCCTGTATCTCAGGGCCACTTGGTGCTAGAAACCCCAGCTTTGGAAATTCTATGGTGCTAGTTCCACTGGATTTGCACACCAAATTTGGGGTTCTTAGCACTACGTGGCCCCGAGATACAGGGCCCCAAATTCGGTCAACTGTGTCCATCTGCAGCAATGTCATTTCGGGACCCTTTGGGTTCAGAGGCCCCAAATTTTGGCTGCAGCTAGGGGGAATCTAGGAACCCTTACCTACCGAGTTTGAAGTTCAGGGGACCTATGGCTGCAAATGGGCACAGTGAGGCTGCAAATGGGCACAGTGAGGCTGCAAATGGGCATTGTTGACCCTCTTTTCCACTTACAGTAGCTGTGCATTTCTCACCCTCATCTTATACTCGGGTCAATAAGTTTTTCCAATTTTTTGGGGGGTAAATTAGGGCCTCGACTTATACTCTGAACGACTTATACTCGAGTATATACGGTAGTTTTAGTATTTTATTCATCAATCACACACAATTTTCACCTCATGACTGCTGCAAATTGAATGTTAACAAATATAACAGACTATCCTTCTGAGCCCAGCAGTTTTCATTCTTGTCACAATTTTGGGTGCCCACTACTGTCTATTGATATGTAAAGCACTTTTTTTAATCAGCAATTAGTGATCAATAGTAACATCTAGTAAACATCATTTCTTTATTGACCAGAAATCTGTAGAAGAATGCTATACCTGACTCCAGCTGGGCTCCTCCACTTCTTCCTGGCTGGAAGGCCCAGGTTGGACATCGGAAGCCTCAGCTGGGATGGAAGGAAGCATGGAAGGAAGAGTGGAGAGGGATTCCCTGACTTCAGTGTGGTCTGACAGAAATCGCAGTAGCTCATAGTACCACAGCCTGGGGACATAAACGTCATCTGCTGCAGCTCCGGACCTCTGGGAATCTGTGACCTTCTTGCGCTCCCTAAGATATGTGCTCCTCAGGCCACCAATTTTAGCTTTTAAATAGGGGATGGTTGCTGTGGGGACCACGGCTTCACCAACTCCAGCAGTTTCTCCAGCGCTGCCTGCCTCTTCTGTTTGTGATTATAGTGGGGGTGTCTCACCTGCCACAGACAGGGCAGCTCCCTGTACTTGTCTATGAACAGGGGCAGGAAATTGTGGTCGTTGAACCCATCCATTTTCTCTGCAAGACACAACACAAGACAAACCCTAATGTCAGGCCAAACTCCCCTAATCTTGTTACAATATAGGCTTCCATTTTAAAGCAGTATAGGCCCAAGTTTAGATCCTACCTTCGTTAGCACGATCGGCGTCTCCGATGCTCCTTCCTCCACTCACAGATCGTACGTAAGACGCGCGCGTTACGATTTATACACACTGCGCATGCGTATAACTCCGCCCGCCCCTGATGTTCTTTCTAGTCTATTCCCCGCCCCTTTTCGTTCGGCGCAGTGGAGGAAGAGCACATGGCGGATAGACAGCAGGATCGTGCTAATTACAGCAACGAGGAGGAGGAGGAAGGGCCGGAGCCTGAAACGTCTCGATCCAGAAGGAGATTAAAAGGACTCAAATATGCCCTTTGGGGAGATGTTGGAAATGGTGAACATCCTGAAGAAGGCCGACTATGATGGAAAGTATGGGCCTTACCCCAACCCCAATGTCCAAAAGGCCAAGATCATGGCGAAAGTGGTCAGGAGTCTGCACCGGAAATTCGAGGTACGACGATCGAAAGATCAGCTCAGGAAGCGGTGGTCGGACCTGAAATTACGAGAACATGAGCAGTACAGAAAGATCTGGAGAGTGCTGTAAAAAAGTAAGTATTTGTGCTGTGTTCCTATTGTTCTTTTGTTTATTACGTTCGTGCTGCTCCATGTGCTTTTAGGAACTGTTGTACAGTTAAAAATGGCAACTTTCATGTTCATGGGCACATTATTCGTTCGGATCACACATTGTTATTTCGGACGATAAAATACCATTGTTTAGGCCATATGCATTTGGCCACCATTTTGACGCCCTATACTTGTCTTCAAAGAATTGGGTTGTGTAGATGGCTTTGTTACTAGAATGAAATGCAAACTACATTCTGTGTAAGGAGAGGACACTGAACAGCTGTTTTCACATCTGGACACTGGAGCACTAGTGTGGGACACAAGAACACCATTTTTATTAGGGGGGCCACACAGGTGCTCCAGTGTATACTATAGGGGGGTCTACATCTGTGAAGCTTGTACAAAACAGGTAAAGTATTGAAGCTTGACAAAGGACACTAAAAAAGCTACATCTTGGAACTCGGCTAAAATAGATAATTGTACCCCACTTCCAAGCAATGTTTCATCTTTATAGTTCTGACATTAAATATCTGTGTGCTAATTATACCATTTTTGTTTTACATAGGGGAGAAAAGACTCGGAGGACACCCCTCATCCGAGGAGACCAGAGCCTCCCCCCTCTGGAAGAAGGGGAAATCCCCCCAACACAAGATGAGCAGGAGGATGAAGACGTGGTGGAAGTAGTTACCACAACAGGTGAGTGTCTGCAACCACAGGCTCAGATAAGAGATGGATGGCGGCATATTTTGGGAAACCTAATTTATTTGGGGTTTCCTCTCTTTTTAGGTGATCATGAGGTTGTGGATCCAGATCCTTTCACATCCGAAAGTGCCCAGATCCTGATCGGGGAGATCATGGGGTGTAATTTACAATTGGAAAACACCAAGCAAAACATCAATGATGTTATTCCAAAATATAAAAACATCATTGATGTTTTGGGGCGAGTTTAAAACCCCTCCAAATCACTTTCTTCTTTTGTGTGCTACAATGTGCTAAATGTTTTTGTGATTTTTCCCAAAGCCAAATTTGGAGGATGCACACAGTGTGTCAACATGTGCTATCTGCCATCACGGGAGATCAATGGACGCGTTTTGGGGGTGCAACCCCTTCCTCAATAATAAAGTAGCTGAGAGGAAGGGCTTTCTCCCCCAAAACACGTCCCTTGATCCCCTGTGATGGCTGCTAGCACATGTTGACATTGTGAAATTTGTGTGCATCTTCCAAATTTGGCTTTTCCAGGGGTGATTTCCCCCCATCTGAACGCAATATCAAACACAGTTCCTAAATACTCATGTCTGATATTGCCTTCACGTTCTAACAAATGTGAACTTTGTAACTTCAAGATTTGTGTCTTTCTTGTTGGTTTTACACAGGCCTGTTTTCTATAAAATGGACATTTTGATTTTGGATAATGACACCACAAAAATTGATATACAACAAACATGTTGGTTTGTCAGAAAAACCTTTGGTAAATGCACATGTGATTGTGCAGGTATTAAAAAGATTGTTAATCAAGAATGTGTGGATTATTGTCTCAACGCTACAACACTTTTGGGGTGATGTAATTGTTGTTTTATGAGAAAATGGGGGTTATTTCCTAAGGGCAAATCCACTTTGCACTACAAGTGCAGTTTCAGTGCAGTTGCAAGTGCACTTGTAGTGAAAAGTGTCTTTGCATTTAGTAAATAACAGCCAACAGTGCTTTGTATAAGGTTACACAATCACGACATTTTCTGCACTCCACACATTTCTGTCAGGGTCAGCTAAAACAAACACAAGCAGTAAATGGCCACAAAGAATTTCTTTTGGTTGTTTTTTATTTGAAAAAGGTGTCACAGATTGTCTGGCATATTGATAGCCCCCCTACCCGCAAAGAACTCCAGGTATCGTAACCGGACATCACGGGCATTCAGGGAGGGCAAGCCAGGACGGCCGCTTTCAAGTGCCGTCATTGTCGATGTATTTGGGATTCCGGCCTCAGGCCCAACTGAGCCAGCATAGTTGGCTGAATGTTTTCGTAGAAAATTATGGAGAACACAGCAGGCAAGTATTATATGGTCCAGTTTATACTTCGCCATATGGATGGGTGTCAGAAATAATCGGAACCGGCTGGCCAGGATTCCAAATGTGTTCTCCACCATTCTTCGGGCTCTGGCCAGCCGGTAATTAAAAACCCTCTGTTCCGGGGTGAGGGTCCTCATCGGGAATGGCCGCATCAGGTGGTCCCCCAGCGCAAACGCTTCATCAGCAACGAACACAAATGGGAGACCTTCAACATTGTCCTCTGGAGGTGGCAAGTCCAAGCTGCCATTCTGGAGACGCCTGTAGAACTCCGTCTGGGCGATCACTCCACCATCGGACATCCGGCCATTCTTCCCCACGTCCACATACAAGAACTCGTAATTAGCCGACACCACCGCCAACATCACTATACTATTAAACCCCTTGTAATTATAATAGTACGACCCCGAGTTGGGTGGTGGGATGATGTGGACGTGTTTCCCATCAATTGCCCCTCCGCAGTTAGGAAAGTCCCACCGCTGGGCAAAGTGGGAGGCCACAGTCTGCCATTCCTGTGGTGTGGAAGGAAACTGTTGAGGAAAAAACAATAAACATTACTATTTTTTCACAGAAACCTGGCAAGCAGATTAGACACAAACATTATGGGTCAACCTCCAGATAGCATTTATTAAGGGGAATTTTACAACAACAAAGTATAAGGTACACCTATCATATTCCCCCTCCCCCCCTCTCATGGGCCATTTCTAACATTATAGGGGGGGAACTCTTGGACAGGTAACCCTCTTCACTTCATTTAGAGATGAATGCCTAAATAATGGGTATTACTTGGAACAGCCCCTCCTTAGTTACACTATTGGCAGCCCACTGGACAGGTAAGAAGTGTCATAATACAAAGATATATTTACACACTGTACACATTTGAGCACATTTGGACATTCTGCTATTACCTATCAAGATAATAATAGGATACAAAAACTATAAACAGTACCATTGGAAAGTATACAGGCAGGCCCTTGCACTACATGCTTTGGGGAATTCATCCATAAATCTGACCAGTAAAGAGGTGGGTATAGTGTGTATGGGTTTGGTAAAGTCAGCAGATAGATGATTGAGGATAGAGAATTGGGATCAGCTGACTTAGCAGTTGGGGGAGGGAGGGTTACAAAAAATTTGGGGACAACAAAAAAAAAAGCCTCTGGCACTCTGCCTGAATTTAAATCAAAAATAACATTTCCAAACATTTTAGGGGGTGTTTGGGGTAAAGCACTACTATGGAGCTGATAAAATACATTGTTAAGTGACTACATGAGGTGAATATAGGGCAGGAGACACCATGCTGGAGAGGTTATTAAAGGGCAAATATGTATGAAGGACCTAAAATAATAATTACATAAAAATCCAGCATGCATGAGAACAAAGGGGACATTCACAGCATATTACAATCATGGTAATTAGGGAATGAGGAAAGAAATACAATATATTATCAAACATTCAATACAATAAAATGTGATATAAAAGGATAAAAATCTTAACTTCATATGCTCCTTCTGTAGGACCTGGATGATGGCAGAACAGGTCTCTGGGATAATGATCCCCAGAGCCTGGGGGGAGATGCCTGTCGAGAACTTGAGGTCCTGCAGGCTTCTCCCTGTGGCCAAATACCGCAGGGTAGCGACCAACCTCTGCTCCGGAGTGATGGCTTGCCTCATGCAGGTATCCTGCCTGCTCATATAGGGGGTCAGCGAAGTCAACAAACGGTGAAACACGGGGTCCGTCATCCAGAGAAAATTCCTGAAATCATCAGGATTATTCTCACGGATCTCACGGAGCAAAGGCATATGAGAGAACTGGTCACGCTGAAGCAACCAATTCTTGGTCCATGAACTCCTCCCCACCCTGTTCATGGACTGGACTTGTGTCAAGGTCAGGACCCCAACACCAAGCCCCCGCACAGCACGAACTCTACGAGGAGTACGCATACGCAACGTGGCTAGAAAACGGTCGGCTGCTCAGAACGAAGTAACAGAACGCACTGAAGAACAGCAAGGCCTGTGAAGAGTGACCTGAAAAACAGCAACGAGCGGACAAGATCGTACAGAAAACTCCAATACGAACTGACTGCACGCACTGAAGAGCAGATACAAACCCACAAGCACAAACTGAACGTCAGAAAACGATCTGAAAGCCACGAGTCTGAAAAAGCGCGAATCGTCTCTCACCAAACTTTTACTAACACGAGATTAGCAAAAGGAGCCCAAAGGGTGCCGCGCTTGGTTCTGAACTGGCCTTTTCTAGTCTCGTCGTACGTGGTGTACGTGACCGCGTGGTTGTCGATCGGAAATTCCGACAACTTTGTGCGACCGTGTGTATGCAAAACAAGTTTGAGCCAACATCCGTCGGAAAAAATCCGAGGATTTTGTTGTCGGAATGTCCGAACAAAGTCCGACCGTGTGTACGGGGCATAAGAGTATACAAGATCCATAGAGGATCCGACAAGGCATCCAGCAACAAATCCTGGCCCGTGTCCCCTTATTCCAAACATGCAATGCAGTGATCACAGCAGGCTAAGAAGGCACATCACATCTCAATCCTGGGAATCAAGCTAAGTTTGTTTAGAGAATGTTTATAGAATGTTTATGTCCTTGGGTTTTTCTTAATGAGTACCTCAATCCTTATGGGTATATTCTGTTATTTAATGTTATCCATCTAAAACAAGATTTTTCCCCGTTAGTTTGAACTCTCTACAGGATTTCTTCTTCACCCCTGCTCCGCAAGCACATACATTAGGAGAGAACACAGACTAATCCTCCTTTTCACTATAGAAATACTACTCACCCTGGAAACTACCATATCTTTCCATTTTAACAACCTCCTATACTGTTAAACCTCCCATTACGATCATTCGCCTAAGTGCCCAAAAATATCCCCTAAAGCTATCATTATGCCTTTTTGACCTCCCCCTCCCACATTACCACACTTCTCTCTCTGTTCGGCGGGTAGTACTTACCCATTCTACCTCTACACTCTCCGTTGTCTCTAGTTACACCCCACTCAGTGGTTATCCTCATACATTGGTACTTTTGTCCAACTCCTCCTCCTTCACTTACCACCACTGACTTATTTCGGATATTCCTGGATACAGACACACAGTATCCTTGGATTAGCAAGCAAGTTCTCGCTAATCTCCGATATAGACCACCTATAGACAGCAGCCCTTCCTTCTTTCATTGTTTGATTCCCCTCCAGCGAAACATCTACTAGACCTCTCTCACAGCCCTCCTCCCTCATAACCCCCCTTTTTTTTTTTATCAAGCCGCCAACACATTTTCCAAAGACAAGTCCCACTCGTCTACCTCCTAACCCCACTCGTCTCCCCTCGACGTCTCTATTCTCACCCCCAACGAGTACCCATACCTGTTCCTTCTCCACTTCTGCTACATTGAGATCGGAACCGCATCCACAAAATCTCACGACCAACAAACAAATCTACTAAATCTAAAACTAAAATTGTCTCCCTCAATGCACGAGGACTTAATCTTCCAGAAAAACGCTCTCAAATTCTCCTCTCCCTACACAGGAACAAAGCCGATATAGTCTTCCTCCAAGAGACACATTTTAAAACAAACTCCATTCCAAAACTCTCCAACCAGCGCTTCCCAACAGCTCTTCATGCAACTAATCATGCAGCAAAAACCAAAGGGCTTTCTATCCTCATTGCCAAACAATGCCAATTTCAAATTAACGATACATACGCCGACGGGGAAGCACGGTTCATCTTTGTGAAAGGCATTCTCTATGGCAAGCGAGTCACCCTTGCCAATATATATGCCCCCAATACCGGCCAAGTATCGTTCTTTAGAAACACAATGCAAAAACTCTCCTCGTTCCAGGAAGGCCTTCTTATTCTAGGAGGGGACTTTAATGTCTCCCTTAATGCCCTACAGGATACCTCAACAGGCACCTCCACCATGCCATACAAAGCATTAAGGGCAATTAAAACAAAGTTACAGTTTAATTATCATTACACGACTCGTGGCGCACATTGTATCCAGACGTGAAAGATTATACCTTTTATTCAACACCCCACAATCGACACTCGAGATTAGATTATCTTTTCCTCTCACAACCAGATTTACCATGTCTGACCGCGGCATCCATTGACCCCATGTATCTCTCCGACCACCATCCCATTTTCATGGCTTTAGCTTTCACGGACGCTCCCCCCAAAACTCCAATCTGGCGCCTAGATCCCTCTCTTCTTACAGATGCATCCATCGCTTCTAGCATAGATGAACGATTGGTACTATATTTTCAAGAAAACAACTCCCCAGACATATCACCTATGATGAGATGGGAGGCACACAAAAGTACTATACGAGGTGAACTCATAGCAATCTCAGCCAAACGCAGAAAAGAAAGAAATACTCATATTACAAAACTGACAGCCCGCATTCTAGAATTAGAACGAACGCACAAAAACTCCCAAGCAGTAGGGACCCTTCCAGAACTGATTCAAGCTAGAAATGAATTATTAGAGACACTTAACAAACGAATAAAAAGAAACTATATACTCGCCCAAAAAACTTTCTATGAATACGGCAACAAGTCCAGTAAATTCCTGGCAAGGGCTCTACAAGCTAAAAAGGCTTCCATGACTATCCACTCACTTACCAACGCTAAGGGACAAAAAATAGTTTCCAACGACCAAATAGCCGACCAGTTTATTCGCGATTCCCATCTATACAACTTACACACCGTTGACCCTCAGACCGATAACACCGGCAGACTACAATTAATCAGAGATTTCCTCCATAAATACTGTCCTGATCCCTTATCGGCTGAATCAGCCACCGATTTGGAACAACCTATTTCGTCCATGGAACTCGATATGGTTCTTAAACAACTGAAACCCGGTAAAAGCCCCGGTCCTGACGGACTGACGACGGGTTATTACAAATCTTTCATACACACGCTTATACCTCACTTTTTATCTGCCTTTAACTCCCTCTCCTCCGAAAACCACCACCGCAAGACCTACTCACTGCACACATCACGGTAATCCCTAAGCCAAACAAAGACGCGTCCTTAGTGACTAACTACCGCCCAATCTCATTATTAAATGTAGACCTCAAAATCTACACCAAAATCCTAGCCAATCGTCTCTTGCCTCTATTACCCAACCTCGTATCATTAGATCAAGTAGGCTTTATACCAGGTAGAGAGGCGAGAGACAACACAACCAAAGCTATTAACATTCATAAGTGGCTGACCTCCTCCCAGCAACAGGGATTTTTTTTATCACTGGATGCGGAGAAGGCGTTCGACAGGGTGGCCTGGGACTATATGACTGAAGTGCTCAAAATGCTGGGAATTCAAGACCTTATACTTCAATTCATTATGGCCCTGTACTCTTCCCCTACCGCAAGAGTCAGGGTCAATGGTCACCTGTCGGACGCCTTCTCCATATCCAATGGGACTCGTCAAGATTGCCCGCTATCCCCCTTAATATTCGTCCTTACCCTAGAACCCTTACTCCAACGGTTAAGGTCCAACCCGGACATCAAAGGAGTGTCAATATCAAATACTACACACAAGCTCGCTGCCTTCGCGGACGACATTCTCCTATTTCTAACAGACCCTCACATCACTTTACCTAACCTACTGATTTTGCCACGTTCAACACCTTTTTAAACCTACAAATCAATTTCAAGAAGTCGGAAGCTCTAAACATTTCACTAAGTAAAGAGACTCTTACGCTATGCCAAACCAATTTCCCATTTCGATGGTCTCAAAATGCCTTCAAGTATCTAGGAATCAATCTACCATCCCAGCTTTCCGACCTATATTCTAAAAACTACCTTCCTATCCTCCAAAAAATTCAGAAGGTCCTAAAGGCGTGGTCGACAGGCATATTCTCGTGGTTCGGAAGGGCATCAATACTTAAAATGAATATCCTCCCGAGAATATTATACATTTTACAAACCATCCCCATAAAACTACCGCAAGCCTTCTTTACCTCGTATCGCAGAACATGTAATGAATTCTTATGGGGCAAAGACCGTCCCAGGTTAAGCTTTGAACGACTGACCCTACCTAAACTTAAAGGAGGTATTGGTCTACCAGACATTGCTAAATACCACGAGGCATGTCAATTGACAAGAATAGTAGACTGGTGTGTCCACTCTTCCACGAAGGCTTGGGTTACAATTGAAAACAAATTCTCCCAGATCCCAATGCGACAGCTACCCTGGATCACCCCAAACAATATCCCCCCGGCCTGCACACAACACCCCTTAATAGGTTGCACTCTCCAATCCTTTCAGAAGGCGTGCAGAAATCACCACATCTCTTCCACGCATAGTCCGCTGACGCCAATCCGAAACAACCCGGAATTCCCAAGTGGCATGACCGACACTTTCCTTACAGATTTCTAGCCTCACACTGACATACGCGCTGAACACTTCTTCTCTGGAGATAACTTCCTATCTCTCACCAATTTACCAACACGATCTAATGACCGACCATTTCTGAGGTGGACTTATCTCCAAATCAGACATTTTCTCAACCACCCCCACAAACGTTCCGAATACGCCAGACAACTCACACCTTTTGAACAATTGTCTACCAAAACAGAACCACAACAACACTTGATCTCAGATATCTATTCTCTCCTATTTTCTGACCACAACCCTAAGTCTAATAAAGCAACCCACACCTGGGAAAGAGAACTGTCAATTTACTTGTCGGAAGAAGACTGGGAAAATATCTACACATATATTTATAAGGGTTCAATCAATGTGTCTGCTCAAGAGAATAGCTTTAAAATCTTCTCAAGTGGTACAAAACTCCGGCGACCCTACATAAAATTTCCCCTGCCATACCTTCCAATTGCTGGAGATGCTCTGATGTAGAAGGTTCTCTACTACACATATGGTGGTCATGCCCATCGATCCAACCATTCTGGAAGGAGGTGCATCGCATCACTTCTAATATCACCACCTACCAGATTGAATTTAACCCTGCACAAATGCTCTTACATCACTCCTCTATCCCAAAATGACACTACCAGCGTTCCCTGGCACTACACTTACTGAACGCTGCAAAGATGTGCATCCCGACCCTCTGGAAATCCCCCAATCCCCCTACCACCGCTATCTGGCTTAAACGCATAGCAAAAATAGCAGAAATGGAGGAACTGATACACCAATCTAAAGATACGCCCACAAATTTCAGGCAAATCTGGTCTTGTTGGCAACACTATCAGACAACAGATGAATATAAGCATCTAATCTCAAAAAAGTAGGCATCGGCCCAAGAGACTGATAACAAAAAGTAGGAGACACAAACCACTTCTCACAACCTCCAAGTTATACTCCCTCACACCCAGACCAAGCGGATTAACCATCATCATACCATAGATCAGGTCGTTATACAACCCCTGAAACCACAAAACCTCCACACACTCCAAACCCTTTACACACCCACTCTTACTTACGACACCACTTTCTCCGAGTCTCCATCTAACTCATACTTCCTGATAGCCAATTTCACTTCTTGTAGGGCTGCCCAGTGGCTCAAAGTCAGCAAACTAGCTGACTCTTGAGACACCATATAAATAGAGACGGGTAGTAATCGCCTCCCTCGTACAAACACACAGCAACCCCAATTAAAAACCCCCATCTCTCCGTCCCTAGCATCGAGTCCACATACTCAAACTACTGCCACCATATTTTCTATGGGCCCACGCTCCCCAAATATGTCCTTCAGGTGAATACAGCCCACAGGTTTAGAATCGCACAAAGCGATTAATAAATTCCGCCGATCGTATCAAGGTATTTAGTTACAGACAATACCTAACGGAGAATCCGTACAAAGTTTCAACCACTTAGTTAAATAAAGGGCTCAATGCCCCTGTTGAATTTTTGGTTATTGGTTATATATTTAGGATTTCTTCTTTTCACTAAACTTGATTCATACAAATCTGCACTGCTGTTTGAACATTGTTGAATACTGTTGAATACTGTACCTCATATTCTGTATCACCCTGTTGATCCCAGCCTTCCTAACTACTGAGATTGTGTATTTCAGCTTGTAATTCAACTTGTATGAACAATAAACTTCTTTGAAAAAAAAAAAAATACCTTCTCATATATTAAGAATATACGATGAGAATATATATATTGTCCTCAGTTGCTTATACACCACGTTAAACAAAATATGTCATAACATAACATGACATAGTCCCCAAATTAGTGAATGGGTTTTTCTCAGCATGTGCTGGGTGAACCCTGCTAGGCACCATGAGTGCCAGTCAAAGGAGACCATATGTCTGTAAATTCAACTAGTAGTCAAGTGGTGGCTAGTGATATCTTCCAAACCGCAAATAAACCATGCGTAAGACAAAGCATTGGTCATGACAGGGCAACCTGCAGTGAGATTGGTTAGATAGCAAACTTGGGTGTCACAACCATGTACTCTGGGATGTGACCTGGACCCTGCTGGTCTCCCATGAGATGGAGGTCCGGCATCTAATGCTGAGAACTTACATAGCCAAAAGGTAAGGTAGTCTATGCTCGGTAAGTACAGGTAGTTTGAGGGTCAATTTAGATGCGTGAACAATTAGCAGTCCTGGACATCACATCTACGTGTTCTAAAGGGTGTCCTGGACTCTGCTGATCTCATTTGAAATAGGAGACTATTGGTTATTGCCAGGGTTCCAGAAGAATAGAGAACAAGGCAGTCTATGTTCAATAGGTACAGTTCACTCAGGGATCAATTTTGTTACAAAGTCTGAGGAGACAGGTATACAATATTCAAGTGGAGCGATATCCTATCACTCAACGGCAAAGTGTAATGTTGTAAAACGATGCCAAATCAAATATAGAGTGTTATACTGTGCGAGGCGAAAAGGTTGCGATAAGATTGTGTCACTCATCATCTTGTTCTCTGACAGCCTCATTTAGCCTCTTTGGGGTTCCTGATTTGAGCTACCCCCATGGTTGTGCTTGGGTTTTTTAGACTGTCTTTTGTCCGGGGAGGCAAATGGGCAAGTAGGTGGTGTCCTTTCCAACGGAGGTTGTAGGAAATCGGCATACCACTCTGGTAGGTTGATCTGGCCCAAGTCTAGTGCATCGCAAAATTCTGGGAGGTCCGCTGGTGTGCGTAGTATGTGCTGGTGACAATTGTGTGTGACCGTGAGAGCGAATGGGAAGCGCCAAGTATATCTCAAGTCTCTTTCCCGTAGCTTCTCCAATAGTGGATGCAAAGCACGCCGGTTTCTCAGAGGGATCTGAGATAGATCCTGGAATAGAATTATCGTCACTCCATTAAAAATGATTTGATCATTCCGCCTTGCGCATTATTTCCTCCTTCAGCACAAAACTTTGTAGACAACAGATTACATCTCTCGGGGCTGTGTCAGGCCCTTTAGGTCTAAGCACTCTGTGTGCCCTTACAAAGTCAATTTCTATGTCCTCCTGTCTTTCAAGGAGGCTGTTGAACACTCTCCTTAGTGCTGGAACAATCTGGTCAGCTTCCACTGATTCAGGGATCCCCCTTTCTCTGATATTGCACCTCCTTCCCCTATTATCGAGGTCCTCAATGTGTCTATTCATTTCTATGAAGTGCTGTGATTGTGTAACTGTGGTCCTCTCCAGTCTATGGATAGCCCTGTCTCTGCGCTTTCCCTCAGCCTCTGTCACCACCATTTGCTTATTGAGAACAAGCATGCTCGTTTTCAGGTCAGTGATAGCAACTGAAAAGGTGGCTTTGATGTCAGCAGCAAACACTGACATATCAGAGAATGTTAGGGGGTGATCCGGTCTGGACTTACCCCTGCTTGTGCTCTCTGGGGCTGACTGGGAGTCCTCACTGCCTTCTTCCTCCTGATAAGTCTGCGCCATTTTGGGCCTTGTCCCACTGCTGCGAGCTGCCGGCTTGGATTTGAAGATATCCGCAATGTTTTGTGTCACCAGAGACACAGAGTTGCGGCGCGAACGAGACTGCGGGGTCGGGTGTAGCTTCCTACCCGGCATCTAAATGCTGTAGGTCGAGTGTTTTACTGTTAACGGCCGCGTGTGCTGCAGAGCTCCTTCACTGCACTGCCATCTTTGCTGCGCGCCAAGCCATGCCCCCATAATTATAACTTTAATGCCCTGTACACACGACCGGTTTTCCTGTCGGAATAAACTCTGAAGGTTTTTCCGACGGAGTTCCGAAAGAATTCTGCTCAAGCTGTCTTGCATACACACAGTCATGCCAAATTTCGACCGTCCAGAACGCGGTGATGTACAACACGTACGACGGGACTAGAAAATGGAAGTTCAATAGCCAGTAGCCAATAGCTTCCGTCTCGTACTTGCTTCTGAGCATGCGTCATTTTTGGTATGTCGGAACAGCATACAGACGAGCGGATTTACCGATAGTAATTAGTTAGATAGTAATTTAGAACATGTTCTCTATCTAAGTCTGTCTGAATTTTGGACGGAAAAAGTCAGATGGGGTATACACATGGTTGGAATATACAATGAAAAGCTCCCATCTGACTTTTTCTGAAGGACATTCAGCTCGTGTGTGCGTGGCATTAATCAAACCAATTATTATACACTTGTTGTTTGTTTTTTTTATCAAAAACATGTAGCAGAATACATTTTGGCCAAAATTTATGAATAAATATTATTATTTTTAATTTTTTCATTGGATATGTTTTATAGCATAAAGTAAAAAATATTGTTTTTTTTTTCAAAACTATTGGTATTTTTTTGTTTATATCGCAAAAAAAAAAAGCCCAGTGGTAATCAAATACCACCAAAAGAAAGCCCTATTTATGTGATTTAAAAAAAAAAATTAGTTTGAGCACAGTGTTGCATGACCGTGCAATCGCCAGTTTAAGTAGCGCAGTGCCGAATAGGAAAAAAATGGCCTGGTCATGAAGGGGACAAAATCTCCTGGAGCTGAAATTATCGAGTACTGTTTATATAATGAATTTTTCTTTGACTTTTTATGGTATATATAGATGTTATGTTTTTACTGTTACCCTTCAGCTATTATAGTTCATTCATTGTTGTTTCATTTCAATCCACTATTTTATAGCAGTATGTTACAAAGGCTGCCACATATTGTTACTGCTGGAGGTCTCTTTTGGGGATAATACGCATATGTGATTTTTAGCACAACAGCTTTTAATTCTTTCATTTAGAAAATAGATGCCCCACACTCCAGATGTTTTAATGCCAGACACGGGGTCTTGCTGTGTTGTGGCTACACTTTAAAGCTACTTTTCAAAAATGAAATGGAGCCAGGCAACAAAAGACACAAATCTGTTTAAGTCTTACGAAGCATATCTATTTATGTTAGTGTAATGATATTGTTTGTTTATTTCTTGTCTCACAGTTTTAGCAGTGCATTTGGCCAAAGTGTTTTCTGTGTGTTTCAGTCAAGTCTGTCATGTCATATAAGAGAGACAAACCAAGATGCAATTATAGAAAGGACAAAATGTATGCAGGAAAATAATAGACAAGCCTTACAATAGAACACTGAGACATAACAGTCCACTTGTTACAATGTTTAGAATAAAATGAAAAAATGTGTTTAATGTAGATCTCAGTTATTTTCATATTAAAAGTATGACTATTGAGCAGGATACATTCTCACTTTTTAAATTCTTTACCAAATTTAATGAGTTAAAAATAAATATGTTTAAGTTTAAGTTTAAGACAGCAAACACTGCAAACTTTTTAGATTATAAACACACAGACATGCGTGCAAACACTTACTTTCTCTCTCTCCTGTCCTGAAAAATTGTTAGTGCAAATAAAACAAGTATCACGGACAGTACTCAATTTTCTCTATCACAATTGCACTAATACGGCTACAATCAAATCAAGTGTGTCTCTCTCCTTAAAACGTTTATTTTGCTTGTACACTTGATGCATTTTTTGCTATGTGCAGTATTTACCATGGGTAGCCCAGTGTTGTTTTGTAGCACTAGAGATGCTTATCCCTTTTATTAAAAGCCTCAGCAACTCCTTTTACCAAAATAAACCCGTATTTAGGGCTGGACTAAAACTCAGTTGCATTTACCCCTCTTGTCTTTCTTGACCCATCTGGGCAGCCTTAGGGTGGGGGAAAGCATATTTGCAGTTTTTGTGCAGCGTATCTACTGTATGTGTGGTTCTTACTCTTTGGCCAGGGACCCTCAAAGTACACAATTACCCTGGCCATACACCAGTAGAATTTCATTGAAACATTTGCATGGAAATTCAGAAAAACATTAATCAGAGCATTCAATAGTACCATCATGGACCCAACACATTTTGTATGAAAACTTTCTTTGACTGCCATGATAATATTTTGAATTCAATGTTTGATTATGAAATGCACATGAGCAGTGCACTATGTCTATTTTTTTCCAAATTAAAATCACATTCACAGAATTTTGATTGAGGAAAATGTTCCATCCTTTTTCTTTTCTTCAACACTACAGTCAATTTGATCACACTAACTGTTAGAAAATCAAAGGAACATTTTAAAAACATTTTTTTTTCAAATAAAATTCTACTGGTGTATGGCCAGCTGTAAGTGTGATATCCTCTATGGGAGGAAGCAGCTAATGCATGACATAGAAGAAGTGATCTGTGGCTTTGATACAAAGGTGTTGGTCAGATATTCTGTGAGGGAACCCCATATTTCCAGAGCTGTCAGGCAGTTTAATCATCCCATTAATAGGAAATGCTTCTGATTTATAAAGGCTCTGGAGTTTATTTTTTACTTATGAAAATGCATGTCCTCTGTTCCCCATCAGCCAGCATCATCATAAGTTCCCCCTATATAAAAAAAAGGCAACCCTACTGAGCTGCCATATTGATAACTGAGGCAGAACAGAGTTATGTCTCTTAAACTGTCCCTACTGCACATTGGCTCAGTAAAGTATTGATAAACTTCCATATTAAAGGAGACAGCTTCAGTTTGCACCAGTAGCATGACATACTTGTGATGTCTGTGTAATGTATTCAGAACAATGAGCAGCAGTATTTGAAAGAGGGTGTCAGCCGGTCTGCCCATTTTATACATTGATGTTTATGAATATTTAATAAAATAAGGAAGCCTCATCATCTGACAGATGACGGTTGAGAATAAAGTACATTATTTAGAGGAAGCTGTCTGATAAAAAAGAAACTAGGAGATCATAGTTTATATTTAGTAAGAGAAAAATCTTAACATAGACTGTGGAGGACAATTAATAAAATAAAGTTCCTAACCTTGGCCTTTCTAAGCGACATAAGAGAGAACATAAAGCTTTTTTTCCTTGATCCAGTAATCATAGAATAGTCTTTGTAAAGAATCGAGAGAAATTTTCTCAGTCTTACTCAAATTAAAATTTTGTTGAAAAAAAATATACAATTCAAGGAAATTACTGATGGCTGGCACTGATGGCTGGCACTGATGGGCACTGATAGGTATCACTGGTATGTGGCACTGACTGATGGCCACTGATTTGCAGCACTGATAGGTGGCACTCAATGGGCACTGATAGGTAGCACCGATATGTGGCACTTACTGATGGGCACTGATTTGCAGCAATGATAGGTGGAACTGATTGGTAGGCACTGCAGTGGTACTGAAATGCAGCACTGATAATTGCTGGCAGCCTGGCATTATAAAATTAAATCGACAAAGATAGAGTAGAGTATATAAGGGCCCATCTTGATACACCCTGCACTCGGCCTCAGTAAGCCTAGTCAGAATGCAGCAGTGGACATCTTGTTACACCCAGCCCTCATATTATGTGAACTGGGTGTAACAAGATGTCCGCTGCCGCCTTGTGACTGCATGCTTACTGAGGCCGAGTGCAGGGTGTACCGAGATGAGCGTCGGTGACAGAGACATGGGCCGTCACTTCCGTTAACTATTCTGACGGTCCGGGTCACCAATTTTGATGAGCGGCTGCGACCCACACCCCTGCCCCAGCATTCTTACCTTCCGCTGCAAGGACTCGCTCTCTACTGTGCCAAGACTCTCGTCCCACCCTCTCTGCCCACTGACTTTCGGGAGCCTCTTCATGTAAAGGTATCGGGTGAAGCATCAGGAGCATTTACTAGTATCGGTATCGGTGCAACCCTAATCTATACCTGCAAAAGAGTCCAGCCTGAAGTGATCTAGCAGGACTTATTTTTTTCTGACTTAAATTCCACTTTAAGGTCTATGCAGACTAGTACAAAGGTATTGTGAACACCGCACAGATGATTAATAGACAACTGTCCGGGGTGGGTGCCTCCCAGGGTCGATGGGTATATTTCCCACCCTGGCTCGTCACCGTAGCTATCAAGGAAAAGAGGAAAAAGCGGCCACACACCTCCATGGAGCTGAATCTTGTAAAGTCCTTTATTGTCACTGTGCCAGACAACAAATCAGGGACAATGTTGATGCTTTTCACATCTGCATATTGTGCTTAATCATAGCGGTTGTGGTTAAGCACGATATGCACATGTGAAACGTGTCAAAATTGTTGTCTGGCACAGTGACAATAAAGAAATTTACAAGCTACAGCTCCATTGCGGTGTGCAGATTTTTCCACTTTTCCAGACTTCTAGTATGACGTGACAATGCCTTACTGTAACATATTGGCCATGTTTATTTTTTTGCACAATGTAAGTGCTAAGATTTTGGTAGATCTTCAGGTTTATAATGTCAGTTACACTTTTTATGTGCACAATTATAATTTTGTTTTAAGATAGCTAAAACCTTTTTTTTTTATAAATTTTGCATAGATTGGAGAGAGTTAGAACCTGCAAGTTCTCTCTGTACCTCTGTTGGGAAGTTTCCTCACTCCTCGCTGCCCTGTCAATGGCACCAGGAATATAAAAAAGGGAAGGTGTCATGGTAAAGAGCATGTTGACATGCAGCTAGGAAAAATAGCATGCATTCCTAAGGTTAGATTCACACTATTGCACTGTAGTAATGGTCATGTACTAGTGTACTGTGCTGGCATTCCAACACACCTGTGTTGTGGCATGCAGCATTGCTAAAAATAGTTGATCCACCTTTCTGGTGCATTAGGCATTCAAATACATAGGCTGCCTTAAAGCAATGGATGTACAGCATAATAGGTTAATGCTGATTGTTTATTGCAACACATAAATGTAAATGAGCCCTAAAGTTGAGAGCCATGTGATACAAGATCCATTGTCCAGCCACAGAGTGGTGTCAAGAGCTCCTTAGTCTGTGTAGCCTTGGAAATGTTGGATGCTCATAAAAGAGGCAAAAAATTGAGAAAATGCAGTAAATTCCATTACTGATACCTGGGCAAGGACAGTCTTTGTGCAAAGAGAGACATTTCTTTATCGGCTTACTATGCAAGACAGTCATGTTGATTCACTTGTAAGAGATGCTTAATAATAAAGCAGAACTATAGATAGAAACAAAACATCTACATTGTATTCACGTATATATTCATTAAAATCATTAAAGTAGACGTGAAACCTAAGTGGATAGTTTGCTAAAGCACTGCGTTTTCAAACAATTGTAACCCCCCCCATATAATACTGTTTTCACTTTTTTCATATCAGTTATGCTGATCTCATCC
This sequence comes from Lithobates clamitans, assembly GCA_037952925.1. Lineage (NCBI taxonomy): Eukaryota > Metazoa > Chordata > Amphibia > Anura > Ranidae > Lithobates > Lithobates clamitans. The sequence goes on from JBBGZY010000424.1 coordinate 2,664,241, forward strand.
AGCTATTTTTTTAGCCATATCTTGTTTACTTATACTCACCCCAGTATCTGCTACACATCATTGGTCTGTACCACATGTAAAAATTAGCACCTCTTGTTTGTCCCACTATTGATTTTCCCCTACAGTGGGTGCCAACCCCTCTATGAGCACGTCTCATGCCATATTTCCACTGTTATAATAGTGACAATGGTGATCCAGTTTTGGACCTGTCTTGACCAATTTTTTGGTAGTGACAATGGTGAACCAATGCATGTTAGTATGGCAACTTGTAGTTTTTTCTTCAGAGGCATATGTAAAGGGATAACAATGCAGGAAAATAATTGCTACCTGAACAAACACCTTTATGGCAGGACCACCATAACTGAATATTTAAATAGATTGAAAACTACTTTTGAAATTACAATAAAACTATAAAGCTGATATTAGGTAATAGTAATAGTGACTGGGTTTAGGCGATATATAAAACCAATTAATATATGCTTTACTAATGGTTAAATAACAATATTTGGTGCTTATGTCAAGCTCTTTGTTGAATATGTTTGCTTTCCAGAATTTTTTTTCAGAAAGATAATACTAGAAGAGTCCTTGGAAGGTGTTTTTACCATGTCCTTGGAAGGTCTTGTGCAGTCTGTAGAGAGACAGCCTCCTGACATTCAATAGCACTCTAGGTCCAGCTGCTAAGACATTCCAAAATAACAATAATTAATGTTTCTTGTGATTTCAGATTTGCGGCTTGGGCAAATTCTTACTGTGGAATGTTTTTGGAGGCAACCATCTTAAAAGCCTGTGTTTCTCTGAAGAAGGTGGGTTTTGGCACAATTATCTATGTCAGACCTCCATGACCATGTCATTATCTTTCTAATCTTAACTTTTATTTTGTAGCTTTTCTCTAAATAAATTCAAAAACATTATCTGAGAACAGAGGTCAGCATACTTTTAGGCTCCATGCACACTGGAGCTGATATACGGCAGTTTATTGGAATTTGGGCGTTTTTTGTAAAAGCCCATAAACTCCACTCTATGTTATGCACACATGGACGTTTTATAGCTTTAATGAGCAATGGAGTTTATGGGATTTTTTCTGAATGCCAGAAATTCACGTTCAAGAGCAGTACTGGAAACACCAGACACCGGTAAAAGGTGTTAAACGAGGGCTAATGCTGTAAAAAGAGCAAGCCTTGTTCAGCATTTCTCTGCCTCTATTCAAAATCAATGGTTCCCTGTGGGAGCCCATTGATTTGAATAGAAGTCGCACTGCAAGTCAGATCATCATGATCTATAAGGAAAAACAAAAAGAAAAAAAAAGGTAAGGAGCGGGAATTAACTAATCCGGACGTGTTCAAAAGAGGATCCTGCCTCTTTGGGATGAGAGAGAAACCTAACACTGGGGTGGATCAAGACGCTATCGCCACCCAGAGATCTCTAATTTGGAGCGAATCTAGTATGGCATAAACTTCCACTATCAGGGTCCAGAGGTACCAGCTATTTCCCTTCTGTTGAGATCCATTCTCACTATAACACATCAAACGTAAGCAACCAGTATTTGTTCACATTCCCTGAGTATTCTTTGTTTAAGAAGACTTAAGCATTCCAAATTCAACATACCTGCATTCTCCATCTCCATGGGCCCAGCATCCCGACCCGGTCCCAAATTTCAGGCACGGGTGTTGCAGTGCCCATGGCTACGAAGCTCTAGGTGCATAGACATATCAGGCTCATTACGATCACTGGAAATCACACCCTTAGTTCCCTCTTATTTTATACAGAGGTTTATATTTGTCTGATACAACTTTAAATTTATACATTTATAAAATTATAAGCCCTGGTATCACCCGTAACAGTAAGACCTATGGAGTTGAAATTGGATTACGGGAGTTCATGAGGGTAGCCAGCAAAGGACAGTTGAGGAACCCCGTAATCCAAGAATGGGCGTAATCGTCTATAAACAAGGCCCAAAACATAACAAGATTAAATCAAAATGTAGAACTAGTTACAGATAAGGTAGAAGAAAGGCTACGAACATGGCTCCTAAGTGCAACTAAATCAGTATCCCTACCATAACATCATTGCGATGGTTCACAAGAGCCGCTGATGTCTCCCTATTAGCAGGAGGAGGCAGCGAGTCTCGCGCACCATCATATGTCATCATAGCCAAGTGACCTTGCTGCAGGGAAAAGCAGAATTTAACTTGGCAAATGTAAGTCACATTATACAGCAGGTTCCACTAAAGGCCCAGCGCGGGGGCACCGCAGTTCCCACGTCCCCCATTGTAACTTCACTTGTACACTTTTGTGGAGCATAAAATGTATATGGCACATACCATTTTGCGGAGTTACATGGAGTTGCCTGCGGGTATGGGGAACGCACCACTTCACTTTTGTGTGGTCAAGTTTTGTATCTACAACCCCTGGCAAAAATGATGGAATCCCCAGTCCCTGAGGATGTTCCTTCAGTTGTTTATTGTTGTAGAAAAAAAGCAGATCACAGACATGGCTAAAAACTAAAGGCATTTCAAATGGCAACTTTCTGGCTTTAAGAAACACTAAAAGAAATCAAGAAAAATAATTGTTGTGGCCAGTAACAGTTAGATTTATAGAACAAGCACAGGTAATACATTATGGAATCACTCAATTCTGAGGAAAAAATTATGGACTCACCCTGTAAATTTTCATTACAAACACTAACACCTGCATCAGATTAAATCTGCTTGTTAGTACGTAGGTAAAAAGGAGTGATCACACCTTGGAGAGCTGTTGCAACAAGTGGACTGACATGAAGCATGGCTCAAACACCAGAGATGTCAATTGAAAAAAAGGAGAGGATTATCAAACTCCTTAAAGAGGGTAAATCATCACGCAGTGTTGCACAAGATGTTGGTTGTTCACAGTCGGCTGTGTCTAAAACATGGACCAAATACAAACAACATGGGAAGGTGGTTAAAGGCAAGCATACTGGTAGACCAAGGAAAACATCAAAGCGTCAAGACAAAAAACTTAAAGCAATATGCCTTAAAAACAGAAAATGTACAACAACAAAACAAATAAGGAACAAATGGGAGGAAACTGGAGTCAACATCTGTGACCGAACTGTAAGAAACCGCCTAAAGGAAATGGGATTTACATACAGAAAAGCTAAAAGAAAGCCATCTCTAACACCTAAACACAAAAAAACAAGGTTACAATGGGCTAAGGAAAGGCAATCGTGGACTGTGGATGATTGGATGAAAGTCATATTCAGTGATGAATCTCGAATCTGCATTGGGCAAGGTGATGATGCTGGAACTTTTGTTTGGTGCCGTTCCAATGAGATTTATGCAGATGACGGTCTGAAGAAAACATGCAAATTTCCACAGTCAATTATGATATGGGGCTGCATGTCAGGTAAAGGCACTGGGGAGATGGCTGTCATTAAATCTTCAATAAATGCACAGGTTTACATTGAAATTTTGGACACTTCTTATCCCATCTATTGAAAGAATGTTTGGGGATGATGAAATCATTTATCAAGATGATAATGCATCTTGCCATAGAGCAAAAACTGTGAAAAAATTCCTTGAAGAAAGACACGTAAGGTCAATGTCATGGCCTGCAAACAGTCCACATCTCAATCCAATTGAAAATCTGTGGTGGAAGTTAAAGAAAATGGTCCATGACAAGGCTCCAACCTGCAAAGATGATTTGGCAACAGCAATCAGAGAAGGCTGGAGCCAGATTGATGAAGAGTACTTATTAAGTCAATGCCTCAGAGACCGCAAGCAGTTATAAAAGCCAGAGGTGGTGCAACAAAGTACTAGTGATGTGTTGGAGTGTTTTTTTGTTTGTTTGTTTTTCATGATTCCATAATTTTTTCGTCAGAGTTGAGTGATTCCATAATTTATTCCCTGTGCTTGTTCTATAAATCTAACTGTTACTGGCCACCACAATTATTTTTTTTGATTTCTTTTAGTGTTTCTTAAAGCCAGAAAGTTGCCATTTGAAATGCCTTTAGTTTTTTGCCATGTCTGTGATCTGCATTTTTTCTACAACAATAAACAACTGAAGGAACATCCTCAGGGACTGGTGATTCCATCATTTTTGCCATGGGTTGTAGAGCACCTGCCTTATCGCTGTGCTCCTACAACGTTTTAGAGCAATCCAAACTGGGCCAGAGTATATAGATTTATTCATCCCCAGGCCTGGGGAAATTGCCTATTGTCCAGTTCTGGTGAGGTTATAGGTCACAAAGTTATCTAGGATGTGTCATATGCAACACCGTCATATGCTGGTCTCCATCTAGCTGAGGCAACTCTTGTGAGGGTTCTCAATGGTGCCAACTTAGTCATCAATGGCAAACGTTAAGTCTCGGAATCCAGGTTATGCATATAGGGATAGCATAGTTCTGCTTACCCGTTATCCTGTAGTGCAATTAGCCGTCGGTTCTGTGTCGGATGGATGATGGGGATACTCTCGGGCTCTCATCTGTTTCCATATCACCCTGAATTCGCAACGGTGAGGTGTTTGAGCTTCTGCACCTCCTCTGTCTTTGTAATCTTGGAGTGGTTTCAGGCTGCATGGAGATCCCTTGGTCCGGCTGTATAAACGCACTATACCAGTCTGGAACATCAACTGTAGGAATGCCCAAAGTATCGCAAAAGATTTGCAAATCAGCAGGGGTTCTCAGGTGAGCCGTACGATTGCCCACAGTCGCCTGTAAGCAAAAGGAGAATTTCCATCGGTAGGGGATGTGTCCGTCATGCAGGGTTTGCAGTAGTGGACGGAGATCTCTCCTGTGTTGCAACGTAATAGCTGACAGATCCTGGAACAGTCTAATACGAGCTCCTTCATCAACCAGATGATCTTGGTTGCGTGCGAGTCGCAGTATCTCTTCCTTTTGAGTGAAGTTTACCAAGCAGCATACCACATCTCTAGGGGGGGCAGTGTCCCTTCCCCTCGGCCTGAGGGCTCTATGGCATCTCTCCATCTCCACCGGTGCATCCGGTGGCCTCCCCAACAAAGTGTTAAAGATGGCCCATATAGTAGATTGTAACTGGGGCCCTTCTACTGACTCTGGTATGCCTCTCACATGTAAATTGCATCTGCGACCCCTATTGTCCAAGTCCTCCATGTGTCTATGCATTTCTATCAGATGCTGAAAATGAACACTGGTGACCTTTTGCACTTGTTGGATTGCAGCTCCGTGTGTCATGGCTGCTACTTCCATGTGTTCTAGCCTGGAGGCTACCGCTTTAATGTCCGTTTTAAGATCTGATATAGCTGCAAAAAGTGTACTCTTAATATCAGTAGTGACCATCTGGAGGTCTGCTAGGCACAGTAAGGGAGAGGGGTGCGCGTTCAGCATACCTGCAGTAGCGGAGGCTCCTGGAGTGTCAGCGGCGGAGGCAGGGGAACTTCGGTCCGAGGTCTGAGATGCGTCCTGTGGGTCCACGTGTTGCGTGCGGAATATTGCTGGGATATTCCAGCTAAGCTGCGTGGAAGGATCCTGCGGTGACCGTGAGGCTGACGAGCTTCTCCCAGTCATCTTCACTGTTGTGTGGAAGGATTATCCTGCGAATGAGATTCTTGTGAGAGACTCTGGGTGGCGGAGCTCTCAAATGATGCTGCCATCTTCCTCCGGTGCTAGGCCACGCCCCACTGTGTTTTATTTTTGACACTTTTTTTCCCCAGGTGAATGGGTAGGGGTACGATGTACCCCATACTCATTCACATAGGATGGGGGCCAGGATCTGGGGGCCCCCTTATTAAAGGGGGCTCCCAGATTCCGATAATTCAGACCCCAACATCCAACAGCCAGGGTTGTCGGGAAGAGGCCCTTGTCCTCATCAACATGGGGACAAGATGCTTTGGGGTGGGGGGCGCAGCGCCCCCTTGCCCCGAAGCACCTACCCCCATGTTGAGGGCATGTGACCTGGTACGGTTCAGGAGAGGGGGGCCATTCGCTCTTCCCCACCCCCTTTCCTGACCGTCCGGGCTGCGTGCTCTGATAAGGGTTTGGTATGGATTTTGGGGGGCCCCCACGCCATTTTTTCAGGGAAGGGAGTTCCCCTTAAAATCCATACCAGACCAAAGGGCCTATTGTCTACATGCCAATTTTTTTTCATTTTGGCGAGGGCTTCCCTTCATCCTCAGCACACAAGTCGCACCGCAAGTCGGATCATGATGATTCGACTTGCAGTGCGACTTCTATTCAAATCAATGGGCTCCCATAGGGAACCATTGATTTTGAATAGAGACAGAGAAACGTGGTTAAAAGCTAGCGCCGCTAAACGTGCATTGACGGCAATGCAAAACGCTGGTAAAGTCACGTTTTTAAAGCAGCGTTTTCGGGCCAGCAATTCAACGTTCAGAACGGCTGTTTATGAGCTCCAGTGTGCATGGAGCCTGAATGTATTTTGGAAAGCTGTTTAACCCCTAAGCTGTGAAGAGAGTTCTTTACTGTCAGAGTGGTGAGGATTTGTAACTCCCTTCAGGCATCAGCAGGGAGCGTCAATAGTTTAAAAAAACTTTTAGATGTGCATCTTAACGATCACAACATACATGGATATGGGATTTAATACTGACATAAACTCACACATACACCACAGGTTGAACTGGATGGACTGGTGTCTTTATTTAACCTTGCCAACTATGTAACTATGTAATATAGAGAATGCATTAGGGTAAAAAAACATTTAGCCTTTACAACCACTTTAAGTGTGGTCAGAAACCTTATTCTGCTGTGTTGCAGGGGTAACTGAAGTTGCTTAACAGAGTTACAAATCAGCCCACTGTAAAAGACAGACTGATGTACCCAGTTTGAATAATGTTTACTTCCAAAGATTGTGAAACCATTATGTCTGCCGGTGAACTTTAACAGATATTTAGCTTTGTTATTGAGTAGCAAAACTCTGCAAAGAGAGTTTTCAATTAATGCCATTTACAATATCGATTATCAGTAGCAGCTAGATGCTCACTTCATACTTACTTGTGCTTAATATGATTATAGACTGACTGCTGCATCAGCTGGCTGGGAAGAAAATTATCCCGGCGTATTTTGATTACTTTGAAACTTTTCTCTGCTCAATATTTAATTATCATTGCTTTGATGTCTGTGCATGTGTCATCTACAATTTCAACATTGTTTATGGCTTCATTGAATTTATTTTATTTATCAGTTCACATAACAAACACTAGGAAAAAACGTAGCATCAAAGGTGCTGTTTCCATATGTATGGCACTGCTGTCACTTGCACATGGACAAAAGAGTGACTCTTCTACAGATAATAAGTTCTTGCTTCAAGCAGTCAACTAAAACAACAATGTGTAAATGTGTTAACTAGCCTTACATTTTAAAGTAATTTCATTTCGATTTTGAAATAGTTTTGCTTTTAGATAAGAAATGCTAATATGCTTGTAAAGAATGCATTACACACACAGAAACTACTAGAAAGTGTTTTACCTAATTAAGAATTTTTTTATATTTTTTGGATTGAAACATTACATAGTTACATAGTCTGGTTGAAAAAAGACACAAATCCATCTAGTTCAACTAATAAAAGGGGGAAGAAAATGTACAATTCTATATACACAATCCTATACCCACAGTTTATCCTGGAGGGAGGCAAAAAAAACCCCAGGAAAGCATGATTCAGCAGGGGAAAAAAATGCTTGCTGATCCCCCAAGAGACAAGTGAATATTCCCTAGATCAACTTTACCTATAAATGTCAGTATTCAGTTATACTGTGTCCATTTAGGAAAGAATCCAGGACTTCTTTTAAAGCAATCTACTGAGCTAGACAGAACCAGCTTTTGAGGGCGTCTTTTCCACATTTTCACACCTTTTACTGTGAAGAAACCTTTCAGGATTTTTAGATTAAATCTCTTTTCCTCTAGATATAAAGAGTATCCCTTGTTCTCTGTGATGACCATAAAGTGAATAGCTCAACATGTTGGTTGCCCTTCTCTGCATTCTCTCCATTTCCTGATATCCTTTTTGTGAACTGCTGCCCAAAACTGCTGCCCAAAACTAAGCTGCATATTCCAGATGAGGTCTTACTAATGATTTGTACAGGGGCAAAATGATATCTCTCTTTCTGGGGTCTATACCTCTCTTTATACAGGAAAGAATTTTGCTCACTTTGGAAACCGTTGCTTGGCAATGCATTAAGGTTATGATCTGCCAGAACAACCAAATCCATCTCCACCACTGATTCCCCCAGTTATACTTCCCCTAGTATGTATGATGCATACCTATTCTTAGCCCCCAAGTGCATAACTTTACATTCATTAACATTAAACCTCATGTGCCAATTAAACAGTGCATTAAGGTTGGCTTTTAAGTTGGAGACTTCCTGTAAGGAATGTTACTCCACTGCATAGCTTGTCATCTGCAAAGACTTAAATGTTACTTTTAATCACAGATCCTATATCATTTAGAAATACATCATACGTCGGGCAAAGCCTGTGCTGACATCATCATGCACACTGAAGCCAGTAATAGGGATGCTGTTTATCAATGTTTATGCGCAGTTTATAGGCACCCACCAACCCTAAGGGACAAGATTGTTAAAAGTATCCCAGACCCACCAAAAAAAGGCGGTCACATTTTTGGACCAGGTGGGCTTTTAAATGTGGTAATTGTTTAACTTGTAGAACGTGCAAAGGTGATATCAAAACGATGACACACTTTCAAGCTAATACAACAGGGGTTACATACAGGATAGCCAAGTTCATCACGTGTTGCAGCAGACATGTTACCAACCTATAGGGTTGCAGTTGTGGCCTGCAAAACGTGGGTAGAACCACTGAACATTTGAAAGTCGGATTAAAGCAGAGTTCCACCCAGAATTTATTTAGTTTTTTTTTAATGTAATACGTTCTTTTACACTATATTAAGACATTAAATCCACGTCGTTTAACATATGGCCGCTCAATTCCCGTTTTTTTAAATGACTAATGCCCCGTACACACGGTCAGACTTTGTTCAGACATTCCGACAACAAAATTCTAGGATTTTTTCCGACAGATGTTGGCTCAAACTTGTTTTGCGTACACACGGTCGCACAAAGTTGTCGGAATTTCCGATCGCCAACGACGCGGTGACGTCAACCACGTGTGACGAGACTAGAAAAGGCCAGTTCAGAACCAAGCGCGGCACCCTTTGGTCTCCTTTTGCTAATCTCGTGTTAGTAAAAGTTTGGTGAGAGACGATTCGCGCTTTTTCAGACTCGTGGCTTTCAGATCATTTTCTGCGGTTCAGTTTGTGCTTGTGGGTTTGTATCTGCTCTTCGGTGCGTGCAAGCAAGTTCCGCGTGACTTATAGTCATTGTGTTCTTGTTCGTTCGTTACTGCTTTTCAGGTCGCTCTTCACAGGCCTTGCTGTTCTTCAGTGCGTTCTGTTACTTCGTTCTGAGCAGCCGACCGTTTTCTAGCCATGTTGCGTATACGTACTCCTTGTAGAGTTCGTGCTGTGCGGGGGCTTGGTGTTGGGGTCCTGACCTTGACACAAGTCCAGTCCATGAACAGGGTGGGGAGGAGTTCATGGACCAAGAATTGGTTGCTTCAGCGTGAACAGTTCTCTCATATGCCTTTGCTCCGTGAGATCCGTGAGAATAATCCTGATGATTTCAGGAACTTTCTCAGGATGACGGACCCCGTGTTTCACCGTCTGTTGGCTTCGCCGACCCCCTATATCAGCAGGCAGGATACCTGCATGAGGCAAGCCATCACTCCGGAGCAGAGGTTGGTCGCTACCCTGCGGTATTTGGCCACAGGGAGAAGCCTGCAGGACCTCAAGTTCTCGACAGGCATCTCCCCCCAGGCTCTGGGGATCATTATCCCAGAGACCTGTTCTGCCATCATCCAGGTCCTACAGAAGGAGCATATGAAGTTAAGATTTTTATCCTTTTATATCACATTTTATTGTATTGAATGTTTGATAATATATTGTATTTCTTTCCTCATTCCCTAATTACCATGATTGTAATATGCTGTGAATGTCCCCTTTGTTCTCATGCATGCTGGATTTTTATGTAATTATTATTTTAGGTCCTTCATACATATTTGCCCTTTAATAACCTCTCCAGCATGGTGTCTCCTGCCCTATATTCACCTCATGTAGTCACTTAACAATGTATTTTATCAGCTCCATAGTAGTGCTTTACCCCAAACACCCCCTAAAATGTTTGGAAATGTTATTTTTGATTTAAATTCAGGCAGAGTGCCAGAGGCTTTTTTTTTTGTTGTCCCCAAATTTTTTGTAACCCTCCCTCCCCCAACTGCTAAGTCAGCTGATCCCAATTCTCTATCCTCAATCATCTATCTGCTGACTTTACCAAACCCATACACACTATACCCACCTCTTTACTGGTCAGATTTATGGATGAATTCCCCAAAGCATGTAGTGCAAGGGCCTGCCTGTATACTTTCCAATGGTACTGTTTATAGTTTTTGTATCCTATTATTATCTTGATAGGTAATAGCAGAATGTCCAAATGTGCTCAAATGTGTACAGTGTGTAAATATATCTTTGTATTATGACACTTCTTACCTGTCCAGTGGGCTGCCAATAGTGTAACTAAGGAGGGGCTGTTCCAAGTAATACCCATTATTTAGGCATTCATCTCTAAATGAAGTGAAGAGGGTTACCTGTCCAAGAGTTCCCCCCCTATAATGTTAGAAATGGCCCATGAGAGGGGGGGGAGGGGGAATATGATAGGTGTACCTTATACTTTGTTGTTGTAAAATTCCCCTTAATAAATGCTATCTGGAGGTTGACCCATAATGTTTGTGTCTAATCTGCTTGCCAGGTTTCTGTGAAAAAATAGTAATGTTTATTGTTTTTTCCTCAACAGTTTCCTTCCACACCACAGGAATGGCAGACTGTGGCCTCCCACTTTGCCCAGCGGTGGGACTTTCCTAACTGCAGAGGGGCAATTGATGGGAAACACGTCCACATCGTCCCACCACCTAACTCGGGGTCATACTATTTTAACTATAAGGGGTTCAATAGTATTGTGATGTTGGCGGTGGTGTCGGCTAATTACGACTTCCTGTATGTGGACGTGGGGAAGAATGGCCGGATGTCCGATGGTGGAGTCATCGCCCAGATGGAGTTCTACAGGCGTCTCCAGAATGGCAGCTTGGACTTGCCACCTCCAGAGGACAATGTGGAAGGACTCCCATTCGTCTTCGTTGCGGATGAAGCATTTGCGCTGGGGGACCATCTTATGCGGCCATTCCCGATGAGGACCCTCACCCCGAAACAGAGGGTTTTTAATTACCGGCTGGCCAGAGTCAGAAGAGTGGTGGAGAACACATTTGGAATCATGGCCAGCCCGTTCCGCCTATTTCTGACACCCATCCATATGGCGGAGTATAAACTTAATCATATAATCCTGGCGTGCTGTGTTCTACATAACTTTTTACGCCAACATTCTGCCAACTATGCTGGCTCAGTTGGGCCTGAAGCCAGAATTCTACATGATACAACCTTGACGGCGCTTGAAAGTGGCCGTCCTGGCTTGCCCTCCCTGAGTGCCCGTGATGTCTGGTTAAGATACCTTGAGTTCTTTGCGGGTAGGGGGGCCATCAATATGCCAGACAATTTGTGAAGCATTTATCAAATAAAAAAAAAAAAGCTAATCTTTGGTGACATTTACTGCTTGTGTTTGTTTTAGCTGACCCTGACAGCAATGTGGGGAGTCCTGAAAATGGCGTGATTGTGTAACCTTTTATACAGAGCACTGTTGGGTGTTATTTACTAAAGGCGTAGACACTTTGCACTACAGGTGCACTTGAAACTGCACTGAAACTGCACTTGTAGTGCAAAGAGGATTTGCCCTTAGGAAATAAACCCCATTTTCACAGAAAACAGCAATTACATCACCACAAAAGTGTTGTAGCGTTCAGACAATAATCCACACATTCTTGATTAGCAAACTTTTTAATACCTGCACAATCACATGCGCATTTAGAAAAGGTTTCTAAAACAAACCAACATGTTTGTTGTATAACAATGTTTGTGGTGGCATTATCAAAAATAGAAATGTCCATTTACGATAAAACAGGCCCGTGTAAAACCAACAAGAAAGACAAAAATCTTGAACTTACAAAGTTCACATATGGTAAAACTTGAAGGCAATATCAGACATGAGTATTTTTGAACTGTGTTTGATATTGCGTTCAGATGGGGTGAAGTCACCCCTTGAAAAGCCAAATTTGGAAGATGCACACCAATTTACAAATGTCAACATGTGATAGCTGAAAATAATACAAAATTACTGCGCTTCCCTCCAACACAAAGCTGCAGTTCTGATTCTTAGGTGTAGAATAAAATAGACAAAATGTATAAAAGAACCGCGCTAAATAAAGATGATGATTAAATAATTGAAAAACATAAAGTGATCACAATACTATACTCAAATAGCAACACGATGTGAAAAATCAAAACACTGTGCTATGAGCCACATAGGTATAATATAATTGTGGCAATTAAAAACATAATTAGAATAAGGAAACCAAAAAACACACAGTCCATAAAACAAGGTGACTTCTGTTATCAACAGTCCTTATCATATTAGATTCCACCCATAGTGATTGTAGGCTTTAAAAAAACTTGTGAGAAAATCCACCACCTATGAAGGTATATGATTACCAGAAATCGGTTGTAATGAAGCCTTATACCAGAAATCCGCTCAACAGGGACATCACCATCCGTCTCAGCCAGGAGGAATGATCACCCGGGATACATCGGAAATAATTGGCTCAATTATGGAGACCCAAGGAGATAAGAAATATATCCACCATAGTGTAAATCCGTTTGACCAGTTTATTTATAGTAAAAGTAACACACTTACCAAAAGGAACAATTAAAATCGCATGTATAAAATCAGCCGGCCGGCCTGCATACACCCGTTCGTTATAGAGTGAAACGATGACGTCAGCGCGTCTGCCTTCCGACGTACGTTTCGTCCTATTGGACGTTGTCATAGGAACGGGTGTGATAGCTGCCATCACGGGGGATCAAGGGACATGTTTTGGGGGTGCAACCCCTTCCTCACCGCTACTTTATTATTGAGGAAGGGGTTGCACCCCCAAAACGCGTCCATTGATCTCCCATGATGGCAGATAGCACATGTTGGCACACTGTGTGCATCTTCCAAATTTGGCTTTTCGAAACATCGCTAAAAAAATTTTAAGATTGTAGCACACAAAAAACAAAGTGATTTTGTGGGGTTTTAAATTCGCCCCAAAACATCAATGATGTTATTATTATTTTGATCAACATCATTGATGTTTTTCTTGAGGTTTTCCAATTCTAAATTACACCCCATGATCTCCCCGATCAGGATCTGGGCACTTTCTGATGTGAAAGGATCTCGATCCACAACATCACGATCACCTAAAAAGAGAGAAACCAAACAAAAACAGGTATCAAAAATCTGCCGGCATCCATCTCTTACCTGAGTCTGTGGTCGCAGACACTCACCTGTTGTGGTGCCAATTTCCACCACATCTTCTTCCTCCTCCTGCTCAGCTTGGGTTGGGGGTATTTCCCCTTCTTACAGAGGTGGGGGGTCTCTGGTCTCCTCGGATGAGGGGTGACCTCCGAGTCTTTTCTCCCCTATGTAAAACAAAAATGGTATAATTAGCACACAGATATTTGATGGCAGAACTATAAATAGGAAACATTGCTTGGAAGTGGGGTTCAATTGTCTATTTGGGCAGAGTTCCAATATGTAGCATTTTTATTGTCCTTTGTCAAGCTTCAATACTTTACCTGTCTTGTACAAGCTTCACAGATGGAGACCCCCCTATAGTATACACTGGAGCACCTGTGTGGGCCCCCTAATAAAAAGGGTGTTCTTGTGTCCCACACTAGTGCTCCAGCGTCCAGATGTGAAAACAGCTGCTGAGTGTCCTCTCCTTACACAGAATATAGTTTGCATTTCATTCTAGTAACAAACCCATCTACACAACTAAATATTTTTCATACAAGTAGGCCCTAAAAAATGCAGGAAAATGCATATGGCCTAAACAATGGTGTTTTAGAGGCCGAAATAAAAATGTTTGATACGAACGAATAATGGGCCCATGCACCTTAAAGTTGCCATTTTAAACTGTACAACAATTAAGAAAAGCATATGGAGCAGCACGAACGTAATAAAGACAAAAAGAATAGGAATACAGCACAACTACTTACTTTTTTGCAGCACTCTCTGGATCTTTTGGTACTGCTCGGGCTCTCTTAATTTCAGGTCCAACCACCGCTTCCTGAGCTGATCTTTCGATCGTCGTACCCCGAAATTCCGGTGCAGACTTTTGACCACTTTCGCCATGATCTTGGCCTTTCTGATATTGGGGTTGGGGTAAGGCCCATACTTTCCATCATAGTCGGCCTTCTTCAGGATATCGACCATCTCCAACATCTCCCCAAAGGACATATTTGTGGCCTTAAATCTTCTCCTTCTGGATCGGGACGTGTCCGGATCCGGGATTTCCTCCTCCTCGTTCCTGTAATTAGCACGCACCTACTGTGTATCCACCATGTGCTCTTCCCCCACTGCGCAGAACGAAAAGGGGCGGGGAATAGACTAGAAAGAATGTCAGGGGCGGGCGGAGTTACACGCATGCGCAGTGTGTATAAAGCGTACCACACGTGCGTATTACGTACAATCTGTGAGCGGAGGAAGGAGCATTGGAGGCGCCGATCGTAAGAACGAAGGTAAGAGACATACTTGTGCCTATACTGCTTCTACATTGAGGCCTATATTGTAACAAGATTAGGAGAGTTTGGCCTGACATTAGGGTTTGTCTTGTGTTGTGTCTTGCAGTGAAATGGATATCTTTCAAGATACTGACTTCATGGCAATATTCATTGACATGTTCAGGGAGCTGCCTTGTCTGTGGTAGATCAACCACCCACATTATAGGAACCAAACAAAGAGGAAGGCAGCGCTGGATCAATTGTTGGAAATTGTGAAGATGGTGATCCCCACGGCAGACATCACATATTTGAAGATCCTAATTGGTGGCCTGAGGAGCACATATGTAAGGGAGCGCCAGAAAGTCCAGGATTCGTAGAGATCCGGAGCAGCAGATGACATCTATGTCCCCAGGATGTGGTACTATGACAGGCTGCATTTTCTGGCAGGCCAGACTGAACCCAGGCCATCACTCTCCAGTCTTCCTTCCATGCTTCCTTCCCCTCCAGCTGAGGCTTCTGACGCCCAACCTGGGCCTTCCAGACAGCAACATGTGAAGGAGCCCAGATTGAGCCAGGTATAGCATTCCTCTAAATATTTCTGCTTGTCCAATCAATGATGTTAACTAGATGTTAGTTTGGAGTACTAATTTATGATTGTGATTGATGATGCAAAAACTAAAGCCATGTCCCTTTTTCATACACAGGGAAGTCTCAGCCAGGAGGTGGCCAGGTCGAGCAGGCTGCCTGATCTGCAGGTCCCTCCCCTACACCTGCAAAGAGAAAGTGGCAGGAGGAGGAGTGCCCTAGAGGAGGCTGCCATAGGCCTCTTTTGGAAGGCTATAGAGGCCCTGGGAGCACCACACACCATGGAGGATGATTTCGCTGCCATCATTGCATGTAAAATGCAGAGGATGGAGGAGGGACAACAACTCATGTGTGAGTCCTTAATTTTGGAGGCTCTCAATAAGGGGTTGAGGGCCCAAATAACATCTGATACACACCTTTGTGACCTCACACATGGTCCTCCTCCTCCTCCTGCAGGTCCTCCTCCTCTTCCTCCTTCTCCTCCAGGTCCTACAGGTCATACTCCTCCTCCTGCCACATCTCCAACAGCAGAGCCACAGCATGGAAGGAAGCGTGGAAGGAAGACCAGAGAGTGATGACCCTGGATCCAGTCTGGTCTGGCAAAAGATGCAGCCTCTTGTGGTACCACAGCCTGGGGACACAGATGTCATCTGCTGCTTTCCGGATCTCTGGGACTTCTGGACCAGACTGCACTCCCTTACATGTCGACTCCTCAGGCCACCAATTTTGATGTTCAAGAATTGATGTCTGCCCTGGGGGTCAAAGGCTTCGCTAATTTCTGCTGTTTATCCAGCATTGCCTCCCTCTTTTTTTGGTTCTGAGCCCTTAATAAAAGGAATTTTGGTTTGAATTATACTTGCCTATGTGTGTTTTACTTCAAAAAGGACAGTTTGTTTGTGAGGATTCAGGTACATTTCAAATATACAATGTGAAATTAACAAGGGACACCAACACCAAACAATCTCCTTGAGCTTCAATAATAAAAGATATCAATGGTGTTGTGGTAACTTGACACACAAAACACACACAAAAATATTCTGGAGTAAAACTAAAAATAACATTAAACAAAGATCAGCCTTTGAAAAAATAGAAACATAAAATCTAAAATAAAAATGCCTTTAAATAAAAAAAAATTAAAAAAATTATTTATGTCAGATGTGACAAAAAACAATATATTCAGGTAATCCCAATTAAAAAAAAAAAAGAAATAAGTTTGTGAGAAGCGTGTGTGACTATGAGCAGCAAAACGACTTAATTCTTCTCACATTATAAAGAAGAAGAGAGTGCGCTGTATTAAACCGTTTTTTACATTGCACTGTGATGAAAGTGCTGTATCCATTGCGAACGCTAAGTTTAGCAGACCGAGCTGTTCCGTGTCGGTTTTTCTTCTGAGCATGCGTGGCACTTTGTGCGTCGGAACAGGCCACACACGGTCGGAATTGACGCGATCGGATTTTGTTGTCGGAAAATTTTATAGCCTGCTCTCAAACTTTGTGTGTCGGAAAATCCAATGGAAAATGTCCGATGGAGCCCACACACGGTCGGAATTTTCGACAACACGCTCCGATCGGACATTTTCCATTAGAAAATCCGACCGTGTGTACGGGGCATTAATGTTTATTTTTGCTCTGCAGAGTGCTTCCATCTCTACTGTGGGCACATGTGAAGCCCACTAGCAGTCTCTTCTGGGATATGGTGATGCTGTATGCCCAGCATACTGATCTCTCGATGCCTCGACCCGTGTGTCCTGTCAGAAAGCCACAACCCATCAGACTATGCAACCGAAGTGACGTTGCGTCGCGGCCATCTTGGTACACCTGCACTCTTCCGCAGTAAACCTAGCAGACATCTTTATACACCCACCGGAGTCTTGCTTTTCACAGTTATTTTTAACAGTAAACTCAGCTTATATAGTGAAATACAGTATATATAAGCTGAGTTTACTGTTAAAAATATCTGTGAAAAGCAAGACTCCGGTGGGTGTATAAAGATGTCCGCTTTCTGACTTCTAACTCTAGGCTTACTGCGGATGAGTGCGGGTGTACCAAGATGCCGTGACGCAACGTCACTTCGGTTGCATATTCTGATGGGTAGGGATGAGCCGAACACCCCCCGGTTCGGTTCGCACCAGAACCTGCGAACGGACCGAAAATTCATACGAACATTAGAACTCCATTGATGTCTATAGGACTCAAACGTTCAAAATCAAAAGTGCTCATTTTAAAGGCTAATTTGCATGGTATTGTCCTAAAAAGGGTTTGGGAACCTGGGTCCTGCCCCAGGGGACATGTATCAATGCAAAAAAAACTTTTAAAAACGTGTGTTTTTCGGGAGCAGCGATTTTAATGATGCTTGAAGTAAAAAAAAAAAAAGTGAAATATTAATTTAAATATTGTACCTGGGGGGTGTCTATAGTATGCCTGTAAAGTGCCGCGTGTTTCCTGTGCTTAGAACAGTCCCTGCACAAAATGTCATTTTTAAAAGGAAAAAAAGTCATTTAAAACTGCTTGTGGCTTTAATGTAATGTCGGGTCCTGGCAATATGGATGAAAATCAGTGAGACCCCCCAGTCAATTACCAGGCCCTTTGGGTCTTGTATGGATATTAAGGGGAACCTCGCACCCAAATTAAAAAAGGAAACAGCAGTATACAGGCTCTGTACTCTGAACAGCAGTATACAGGCGGTGCAAACAAGACAGGGACTGTAGGTTTGTTGTTAAGTAGAATCTGTTTGTAATTTTGAACTGGTACATTTTTAACGTGTTTACCTCCAGCCAAAAAATCTATTTTAAGCTTTTTGGAAAACATAGGGAAGGGTTATCACCCCTGTGACACTTGTTTTGCTGTCTGTGCTCCTCTTCAGAAGATTTCACCTCACTTTTTGTCCCAATGACAAATGTTTTTTGAAAATTTGGGTTTTTTTGTGAAACAAGGATTGGTGATAAAGCATCAGTGGAAAGGAGAAAAGTTTTTCCTATATTAACTCTTACAGGAGAGAATTTCCCTTCCTAGGGGTAGATTTCATCTCACTTCCTGTTGTCTCCTTCCGTTTGCAAGTAGGAGTTGTTTGTAAGTTGGATGTTTGAAAGTAGGAGCCTACCCTATATACTCAGCAGAAATTTGGGCCTTAGGTGTTGTTGTGGCCACAACACTGTAAGCCCTCACAGGGCCCTGCTGTGAAATATTAGATCAAGATATGTAATTACATGCTCCTGTTGAACAGAGGCTGAAAAATTGGGCCTTAGGCACTGGTGCTGGTGCCACAACACTGCAACCCCTCACAGATACTCTAGATGGAACGCAGAAACGAGCCCTGTTGCAAAGTATTGAATCAAAAATTGTAATTACACGCCCCTGTTAAACAGGGGCTGAAAAATTGGGCCTTAGGCACTGGTGGTGGCGCCCAGAACCAAAAATGTTCTTACAAGCTATCAGCGTGATCATTGAGGAGGAAAAGGATAATTACTCAGGATAGTCACTCAGCATCAGCATAGGCCGTCTTTGAAGGGATCTGAGATTTAAAAAAAAAATATTCGGTTACATCAGCATCAGGTGCTTGGTAGCTGGTGGTGATCCAAGACTGATCCATTTTTATGAAGGTCAGTCGATCGACCGAGTCGGTGGACAGACGCACCCTGTGATCGGTTACAAAGCCTCCAGCAGCAATGAATGTGCGTTCCAAAAGAACGCTGGATGCAGTACAGGCCAGAAGCTCAATTGCATACTGTGCAAGCTCTGGCCAGTGATCCATCCTCAAGACCCAGTAACCCAGACGATTTCCGGTGGGAAAGGTGTCCAAGTCAGATCTTGCCCCTAGGTATTCCTGCACCATGTAAAACAGACGCTGGCAATGGTTGCTGGAACCGATCATACCTTGGGGCTGCGGACTAAAAAACGCATCGGTCAGACGGCCACCTTCTCCAGCGCTTCTTCTTTGACTGACTGAAGCCTCAGCAACACGTTGTCCAGAAACAGGAGTTTGTAACCTCCCAGTCTCTGGGAACGCATTGCACAGACCTTTCTGCAAGGCCTCCCAAAGATGTTTCATCCTCTGCTCCCTCTGCAACGGCAAGATAAGGTCCACAATCTTAACCTTGTAACGTGGATCAAGGAGGGTTGCCAGCCAGTATTGGTCCTTCTCCTTGATACCACGAATACGAGGATCCTTACGCAGGCTTTGCAGGATCAGGGAGGCCATGCAGCGTAGGTTTGCTGAGGCATTCGGTCCGGAGTCCTCTGGGTCACTAAGAACAATATGGTCCACAGCCACCTCCTCCCAGCCACGTACAAGTCCATGTGTTTCTTGGGACTGATCCCTTAAAGACTGCTGCTGATGCTGAGTGCCAGGTTCCACCTCCATACTGACACAATCCTCCTCCTCCTCGTCCTTATCCTGTGTGATCGGCGGGCACGCAGGAACACTGTCTGGATAAAGGGGGCCTTGAGAGCAAAGGAAGTCCTCCTCTTTCTGCCTCTGTTCTGCCTCAAGTGCCCTGTCCATTATTCCACGCAGCGTGTGCTCCAACAGGTGGACAAGGGGGACAGTGTCACTGATGCATGCACTGTCACTGCTCACCATCCTTGTGGCCTCCTCAAATGGTGACAGGACAGTGCATGCATCCCTGATCATGGCCCACTGGCGTGGGGAAAAAAAACAAGCTCCCCTGACCCTGTCCTGGTGCCATAGTCGCAAAGGTACTCATTGATGGCCCTCTGCTGCGTGTGCAGCCACTGCAGCATGGCCAATGTTGAGTTCCACCTGGTGGGCATGTCACAGATTAGGTGGTTCTTGGGCAGGTCAAACTCCTTTTGGAGGTCTGCCAGCCGAGCACTGGCATTATATGACCGGCGGAAATGCACACAGATTTTCCTGGCCTGCCTCAGGACATCCTGTAAGCCCGGGTACCTGCCCAAGAACTGCCGCATCACCAAGTTAAGGACGTGAGCCAAACAGGGCACATGGGTCATTTGTCCCTGTTGGAGGGCAGGGAGGAGGTTGGTGCCATTGTTGCAAACCACCATTCCTGCCTTAACTTGGCGTGGCGTCAACCACCTCTGAACCTGCCACCTGCAGAGCTGACAGAACCTCTGCCCCAGTGTGGCTCCTGTCCCCCAAGCACACCAGCTCAAGCACCGCATGGCATCTTTTGGCCTGCATACTTGCGTAGCCCCTTGAACGGCTACGGAGCACCACTGGTTTCGAGGACAAAGCACAGGAAGAGGCCATGGAGGAAGAAGAAGAGGAGGGGGTGGAGGAGAGAGGTGTGTCACAATCATTAGTAGTGGCATTTTGGAGGTGTGGTGGCGGAACAACCTCCAACACTACTGCACCTTGTCCTGCATCCTTCCCAGCTGCCAGCAGAGTCACCCAATGCGCGGTGAAACTTAGGTAACGTCCCTGTCCATGCCTGCTGGAACATGAGTCAGCAGTATTATGCACCTTACCGCTGACCACCCTGTCCAGCAAGGCATGGACATTGCCTTCCACATGCCGGTAGAGAGCCGGAATCGCCTTCCGTGAGAAAAAGTGGCGTTTGGGTACCTGCCACTGAGGAACCACACATTCCACAAACTCACGGAAGGGGGCAGAGTCTACCAACTGAAAAGGCAGCAGTTGAAGTGCTAGAAATTTTGCCAAGCTAGCATTCAACCGCTGGCATGTGGATGGCTGGGAGCGAACTTCTTTCAGTGGTGCAGCAGCTGGGGCAGGAAAATTTGCCTGATACAATCTGACGTCGGTGTACCGAAAGCAGATTGCCCACAAGTACTTGGCTGTGACACACCTAATTCTACACCTTCATTCCTCTCAGTGCAGGTCTCAGAGAGGACTGAAGGTATAGTGGGGTTGGAGATCTCAGCTGATGAGGAGCAATGAGAGGTCCTCTTTGTTCTTTGGTGTGGGTCTTTTAGATACGCTTGCCAACAAACTGCATGGCAGGTCAACATATGTCTGGTCAAGCATGTGGTGCCCAAGCGGGAGATGTTTTGGCCATGCGAGATACGCTTGAGACATATGTAGCAAATAGCAGCAGTGCGATCTGATGCACTCGTCTCAAAAAAGGCCCACACCAAAGAACTTTTGGATTAACGCGCAGAGACCTTTGAGAGCTTTGGGGTGTGATGCAGCCAGTGTGCTTCCCTGGAGGGCATCCTGCCTCGTTGGTGATGTGCCTCCTCCTCCTCCTCCTCCTCTCTCCTATCAGGCACCCACGTTGAGTCAGTGACCTCATCATCCCCTCCCTCCTCATCACTGGAGCAAACCTGGCAGTATGCTGCAGCAGGGGGAGCATGACTGCCAGATTGCTGTCCTTCTTGGGCACCCCCTCTGTCCGTGCTCACGTTACTGCCTTCATCTAGCTCACTATCATCATCAGAGCCTTCTAAACGCTTGGCATCCTCCTGGAGCATGTACCCAACACTGTGGTCAAACAGTTCGAGGGACTCCTTAGGAGGACTTGGTGGGGCTAGGGAAGGAGTTACTAATGCCATTGAGCCGAGAGAAGAGGCCGCATTGGCAGCTACTTTGCCAGACAAAGTACCCTGAGCATGGGTGAGAGAGGATGAGGAGGATGAGTACGGCTTGGTCAAGTCTTCCGCATGTTGCGGCTCAACAGGGCCAGCTGCTGAAAAAAAGGCCAAGCATGTCCCACGGCCACGTGCTGATGAGGATGCACCGTCTCCATGACCAGCACTGCTGCCTCTAGACACAGAGCCTGCTTGCCCTCTTTTGTTGGCTTGTGACTGTCTGCCTCTCCTTGTTGGCCTTCCAGACATACTAATGGCCTGTAGCTGCACTAACCTTCTACAGGTAGCTTTAGCTGAACACTGTGCAGAGCTCGCAAAAAACTAACTTGTAGCCTATTTAGCTGCCTGCGGTAGTGATAGGATTAGGAAAACACCACCAACCTTCTACAGGTAGCTTTAGCTGAACACTGTGCAGAGCTCGCAAAAAACTAACTTGTAGCTTATTTAGCTGCCTGCGGTAGTGATAGGATCAGGAAAACACCACCAACCTTCTACAGGTAGCTTTAGCTGAACACTGTGCAGAGCTCGCAAAAAACTAACTTGTAGTTTTAGCTGAACACTGTGCAGAGCTCACAAAAAACTGAGCACAGTGGGGTAGGAGTGCCTGTTGAAGTAGAGTCTCTGATGCTGAAGTGAAGTAGAGATCCCTCCAGGGATGGCTGGACTGCAGGTCGGGTGGAGACTGGAGGCAGCAGGCTGGAACACTGGAGATGCAGAGATCACTGGAGCTGGAGCTGAAGGTGCAACAGCAAGGAACAAACAGCAGGCACAAGCAGGGTCAGACAGTCCGGGTCAGCAGGTAGATGAGACAGGCAATAATGGCAGGCAGAGGCAGAGTTGGTAGGCAAGCAGAGGTCGGCAACGGTAACAGGCAGAAGCAGCAGAATAGTCAGGCAGGCCGGGTCGGATTTGAGCGGGACGGATGGTCAGACAAGCCGGGTCAAATCAGGTAACAATTAATCAGGTGCAGGTTAACAGGAATCACAGAGCTGAGATGAAGCAGCAATGTGCCCATGGCACAGGGAAACTCTTATGTGCTCTTTGGCGCCAAAACGGTGCTAACACGAATGCACGCGCGCCCGTGAACGCGCACCCATGCGTGCGCACCCGCGCGCTCCTGAGCTCCGCGCTGAAGCCTGGAAACAGCAGAAGTTTGTTGCAGTGTTTGTGCAGAGGTCGCACTACACTAACTTGTAGTTTTAGCTGAACACTGTTCAGAGGACGCACTACACTAACTTGTAGCTTTAGCTGAACACTGTGCAGAGGTTACACTACACTAACTTGTAGCTTTAGCTGAACACTGTGAGGAGGACGCACTACACTAACTTGTAGCTTTAGCTGAACACTGTGCAGAGGTCGCACTACACTAACTTGTAGTTTTAGCTGAACACTGTTCAGAGGACGCACTACACTAACTTGTAGCTTTAGCTGAACACTGTGCAGAGGTCCCACTACACTAACTTGTAGCTTTAGCTTAACACTGTGAGGAGGACGCACTACCCTAACTTGTAGTTTTAGCTGAACACTGTTCAGAGGACGCACTACACTAACTTGTAGCTTTAGTTGAACACTGTGAGGAGGACGCTCTACCCTAACTTGTAGCTTTAGCTGAACACTGTGCAGAGTTCACACTAAACTAACTTGTAGCTTTAGCTGAACACTGTGCAGAGGACGCACTACACTAACTTGTAGTTTTAGCTGAACACTGTGCAGAGGTCACACTAAACTAACTTGTAGCTTTAGCTGTACACTGTGACGAGGACGCACTACACTAACTTGTAGTTTTAGCTGAACACTGTGCAGAGGTCCCACTACACTAACTTGTAGCTTTAGCTGAACACTGTGAGGAGGACGCACTACCCTAACTTGTAGTTTTAGCTGAACACTGTTCAGAGGACGCACTACACTAACTTGTAGCTTTAGTTGAACACTGTGAGGAGGACGCTCTACCCTAACTTGTAGCTTTAGCTGAACACTGTGCAGAGTTCACACTAAACTAACTTGTAGCTTTAGCTGAACACTGTGCAGAGGACGCACTACACTAACTTGTAGTTTTAGCTGAACACTGTGCAGAGGTCACACTAAACTAACTTGTAGCTTTAGCTGTACACTGTGACGAGGACGCACTACACTAACTTGTAGTTTTAGCTGAACACTGTGCAGAGGTCACACTAAACTAACTTGTAGCTTTAACTGAACACTGTGAGGAGGACGCACTACAATAACTGTAAATAGTCTAGCTGCCTGACTGTGGTACTAATAGGATCAAAAGAAAACCAGCAATTTTCTTCAGGTAGTTGTAAATACTGTAACAAGACAATCCTGCCTGTCAGTAGGAAGATAAGAGGAAGGGATCTAGCTAAACTGTATACAGTGTATATATATATTTACAACACCTGGGATGCAGATATATACACAATACACTGTAAGTGCAGCTAACTCACTGACTGTCCTGCCTAATCTAGCTAACTCAAATGAAATGACACTGTCTCTCTCTCTCTCTTTCTAAGCACGCCTGAACACACTACACAGGCCCGCCGTGCAGGCGGGCTTATATAGTGTGGGGTGTGTTCTAAACCCCCTGAGCCATAACTGGCCAAAGCCACCCTGGCTTTGGCCAATTACAGCTCTCGACTGACGGCGCTGTGATTGGCCAAACATGCGGGTCATAGTACATGCTTGGCCAATGATCAGCCAGCAATGCACTGCGATGCACGAAGCTCATCCCTAGTGATGGGTAGCGGCTTAACACCGGTGATGCCTTTTGTCTCCTGGGATTCATGACAAACATATCCCAGGAGACATTGCAAAGCCGGAAAGCATGCGCACGGCCGAGGTAAGATGAAGTAGGAATACTATGAAGAAATACAGCATTATATGTTTTAAAAAAAAAAAAAAAAATGATATCCCAAATTGCAATGAATGCACTCTCTACTGCTGGATGGTGAAACGTTAAAAAAATGTGGGTGGAACTCTACTTTAAGGGAACATATTAATAGTATTAAAGTAACCGCTAGGGGTGTCCTTTTTTCTCATACTAGCACATTATGTTAAACTTACCTGAAAACGAAGCCTTCCAGGGGCATGCTGTCACCGCTGAAGGTACTTCTATCTTCGCCCGGTCTTCCGGGTTTGTGGACTCCAGCTTTGTGAGTATCCGGAGCCCCGATGACATCACTCCCGCTGTTTGCAGCACATGACTCTGTAGGAACAGTCCGGGTGATGTCACCGGATGCATCTACAGTAAATATCTCCTAAACGGTGCACATTTAGGAGATATTTACAGCACCTGTAGGTAAGCTTTATTATAGGCTTACCTATAAGTAAAATTCATTCATGGGAATTTTCTCCCACTTTAAGAAAGGGTTTTGCCATCATAGCCTCTCAGATCATTTTAGAAAATTCCATAATAGGGACCCCACACAATTATTTATTTTCTCGATACCACAAAAATATAAGCATTGTTGGGGTACCCATATTAGGAAGACGGTCTCACAGAATGAGACAAAGTGGATTTATTTGTTACTTTGCCTCCTATTGGACTTAATTAAGAGATTGTCATTAATTGTTTTATTACCAATTATTGACCTTTTTATCTGTGGCACATACAGTATAGGCAGAAACACCCAGTTAATATAGGATAGTGAGACATGGATGTGTCCTTTAGCATAGCTAGTATGGGAGTAATTTAAGAACAAGTGCAGCCCATCAATATGTTATATAGTCTATTGAGGCAGTACATATTATTATTTTACTATTTTTAATAGATTTTATTATTAGATTTTAGCAGTGCATTAACTTACAATATCATAGGGCTACAGTAGATAAAAATATGAGATTGCAGTTTTTATTCATGGTATATAAGACTGAGTAAGTTTTTAAAAACTTACTCACATGAAATTTGGCTCTTAAACTATTGGAGACTGTCATCTGTTCCCTTTGCTCAGTTATCACTGTCGAAGTGGAAGGGATATGCAATCAACTCTCCTGCTGTGTGCTCTGGAGCTCTTTATGCTGGATGATACATTGCCTTAAGTTCAATATACCTCTGAGCTTTCATAGATCGCCTATAATGAGGTCTTTTTTTCTGGTAAGAGGCTGTGCATGAAATGGTGGATGGATTTGTGGGTGGCACCCCAGACAAGATAT
Organism: Lithobates clamitans; assembly: GCA_037952925.1. Lineage (NCBI taxonomy): Eukaryota > Metazoa > Chordata > Amphibia > Anura > Ranidae > Lithobates > Lithobates clamitans. The sequence goes on from JBBGZY010000424.1 coordinate 2,690,182, forward strand.
TTTATGAATGTATTTATTAAAATTGGTTTGCACATGGTGCTTATATTTTTTTACATATAGTGATTGTGCTTCATCATATAAGTTTAGTATGGTTGAAATCACTTTTACATACAGTGCAACAGTATGGTGATATAGGGATTTGCAGCCATTCATGTAATCCTAGTACCTCTAGCAAATATCACATCCAGATTTTTTACTTCCAATGCAGTAGTAGTACATCATGGTCAAAAACATAGCCCCAACCTGTAGATTGTACTGAGTAGGTCACCCTTATCCCCCGTCCTTTGAAAATGTCTGCTGTCAGCAGGTATGCAGTGCGGAAGAGCTTGATTGGCTCCTAGTGCTGACCTTCCTTTTTCCTGCATGAGTGCTGCTATACAGAGGATTACCTGATGCTAAAATCACTTATCTGTAATGATTCATAATAAAAAGATAATTGTATTATTTGGTGTGTTTATTTAACTGTCTGATGAATGATGCATGCATATTGATTTAGCACGGATAATATATACTGTGAAAAATTAATCATTATATTGGCCTTTTCATCATAAGTTCACATTAGAATTTCATTCAAATAGTGCCTACAGGAAAAAAAAAATATATTTAATATAAAAATGACACAAAATTGACATGGTGTATTAATTTTCATGATCTAAATTTACAAATAATGCATATTTCTTATGTTTAGAAAATATGTACACCCCTACAGTTACCACAACTTTAAATCCATACAGTTAGAATCAGGTACTCCAGATTAGGTGCCAATAATTAAAAACTCTTTAGGGAGTGAAAGTGGAACATGTCTTACTTAACCTTTAGATATCTAGGGTCATGTCTTCTCTTTGCTATTGAGGTGTGTTGTGTCTGCATGCCAAATTTAAAAGAGCCGTTTCGTTCCACTGTAAGGAAAATAATCAAAATAAAAAGTAGCATAGATTTCAAAAGACTGCTAATTTGTCCAGTGCTGGCTTTTTATTCAGTCCAAGAGTTATCCGTCTTGGACATTTCTAAAAGAAATGTCCAAGAACCTCAAAATTTGACCATGAGATCGACAGGTAGTTCTTCCTCTTGGTATAAAAGTACATGAAAATTCAATCAGAAAGAGTTTTTCGCCAATTCTACATGTATGAGAGTTGTGCCAGAAAAAAAAAACCTTTGCTGCCCAAACCTGGACAGCTAGCAGTGAAACTGTCTTCTCAAAAAAGTGGGCGTGACTCCAGCTGATGGACCCGCTGAGTGCTTGGAGAAAGACTTTCCTCTGTTCATAGCTCTGTGTAGTGAGAAACAAAGGTTAAAAGTGCATCTAATAGTGTTATGTTACATGATGAAAAACCTTCTGTGGGTGTTCCTGAGCTAGTAAAGCCAAATGCTTATGTAGCGCTTACCCCCGAAGGAGCGGCTGATTTAATTTGGGTCTTTGCCGTCACCCTCTTACCTGTATTTTCACCATATACGGGACTCAGAGTCTGTATTAGGCCTTACGCCCACCAATGTATGCACCAGTCACTTAGTTCTGTTTCCAATGCTTTATTGCAAAACTTTTAAAGAAGTAGCAGTAAAGAGGTAGAAGAGGAGTTGCAGGAGAGTTCAGATACCTTATGTAGATCACTGAGGAATTTGAGATCCTGAAGACAATCACACCTTCAGTCACCAGATCTTGCCCACCCAGATAGGCCACTCTCACTGACCTAGCAGCCGGAATGGCGCACGGACGAAAAGTCTCTGCCACAGACTTGAGAAGAACCAAATAGTTGAACAATCCTCTGCCACAGGATTTAGTATTAATTGCACGATTACACAGTACCAGAACCTTTAAGCCGACCCGGCAGTACTGTGAGGCAGGTTAGTTAAGTATAGGCCCGTCCTCCAAGTAAGTTACCAGGCGCTCCCGAGAGACCAGCCTTCATCCTGGCTCTCTCCAGCAAGGGTCCTCCCCTGGAACTCCTCAGCTTGGCTTCTTCCTAACAGGCAAGACAGCCTAAAGACCACCTCTGCGGTGGTAGGCCCCAGACAGGCCTCTGGGCCTACTTGTAGTCACATAGCCTCAGCCCGAGGCAGGAGAAAAGTCACCACATATCTTAGGCTAGGAGGGCCAGGAGGCAAGAGAGAAACAAAAATGGCGTCTTCCCCTTAGGTACCCTCTCCCAGAATGCACAGCGGTGGACCACCCCCACTGGGCTGTTTCCAAGAAAGAAGAGCACTCAATACACTTCAGCCTGTTGCTCTTCCAACACTGGCCTGTGGTGACAACAACACCTACAGACAACACTGTGGAACTACATGCAACACAGCCAATGCTGGAACAGAAGCTAATTTAACCACAGATTAAATCTGAACTGTGTACCCCAGAGTTCTCTTTTCTTTGGCAAAGTAGAAAACAGTCCCTTTGCATAATCACCAATAGAACCGGGGATCTGGCAGAGTCAGTTTCTTCCTCTGTTTATCCAAAGTAGTGATGAAATAAATGATGTCATCTTTTCCAGGTCTGCAAATGACTACTTTGTCAGCATAGATGTGCCGACCGTAATTCCTATGTAGCAAACACCCATTGAACTGTTCATCCATGATAGCAGAATAACCAGCTCTCCGGAAAGGCTTTGGTACACACAAATAGTCCCAGACAGCTTCACGGTACCACTGTTCTCGATTGGCCTTGATTTCCTGCATAATGTCTTGAGTAACATAAGGGAACTCCAGACCATACTCTGTGGCAACTCGTTTGGTCAGCACTCTTTGCAATCGGGCAAGTCTAGGTAAAGCTCTGTTTTTTCCCAGACCAGGAGGCACACAAGAATTTGGAGATTTGTGCACCAAAGATCCGATGGGCATCTGTTCAGACTCAAACGAACTAGTAACTTTAGACAATGTCTCTTTGATAGTGCTGTGTGGCTCCACACTAGGTGATGTCTTCCCAGAATCCATGGCTATCCAGTCTGAGAAAGTAAAGGCAGAAACAATATCTTCACCCTGGGCCGACAACAATTCCTGTGACATTGTCTCAAACAAATCATCATCACCGGAGATATCTGACAGAGAATCTATCTCAGAGTCTCTCAACTCCTCTGCAGGCAAATATTTACAGACAGTCCCAGATATGTTCCCCCTTGATCTCTAACCCGTTCCTGTCGTGGATTTTTCCGGATTCATGCTCTCCTCCGGCTCCGGTTCGGGTAGTCTTTGGGGCAGACCTCTACCGCGGCCATGGGAAGCCTTCACATATCCCACCTTCTTCTGGACAGGTGCAGCGGGAACAGGTGTAATGGAAGCAGAAGCAAGGGTGATGTCCGCTGATGAAGCAGTAACAGCGACATCTCCCTCAGGAACACTCACAGTAGCAGATGGGAAAAGGGCCTGTTGACCTCCAGCAGCAATGGCAGCAGTTTCTGCCGTAGCAATCCCTGAAGCCCAGTCCACTCGGTAAGCACAGGGCAGCACTGTAGGTTTCTCCACAGCGAATAGGTATTCTCCACACTGCAAACATCGAACAAATGGATGGAGATGTATGGCCAGTCCCTCGCACTTGTGGCACAGCATGCCCAGCCCTTCAATATCTCCAACAGTGTACAACATGGACCACCCCTGCGGCTTCAAAGGGATGCCAGTATCTGTCAGCAGGGTTCTGCTTAGCATAGCACCCGCAGCGGTACTTGTAGAGAACATCTTGGACCCCATGGCTGACGGCATCAATGAAAAAGAAGACATGGCTGCACTCTGATCCTCTCAGTTTGGAGGCCTCTCTTCTTCTCTGGCCCAAGACACACACACACACACACACACACACACACACACACGTGTCTTACGCAGCAACAAGCAGGTGTAGCTCCTCCCACTTGCTCCTCTGATCACGTAGCTCCCGGGCTTTTACTTCTCCACCCATAGCCTACGCAGTCAGAAATGTGATCTTGCAATTTAACCCCTCTTTTTCCTGGAGAAAGTGACAAAGTCCAGGAATCCCTCTTTTAGCATAGACTCTTGGTGAAATACTCCGGGTTGCGAGAGGTAACGGCAAACAATCCTGGGCGAGCCCCCACATGTAGCGATTACCCCCGAAGGAGTGGCTGATTTAATTTGGGTCTTTGCCATCACCCTCTTACCTGTATTTCCACCATATACGGGACTCAGAGTCTGTATTAGGCCTTACGCCCACCAATGTATGCACCAGTCATTTAGTTCTGTTTCCAATGCTTTATTGCAAAACTTTTAAAGAAGTAGCAGTAGAGAGGTAGAAGAGGAGTTGCAGGAGGGTTCAGATACCTTATGCAGATCACTGAGGAATTTGAGATCCTGAAGACAAACACACCTTCAGTCACCAGATCTTGCCCACCCGGATAGGCCTCTCTCACTGACCTAGCAGCCAGAATGGTGCATGGATGAAAAGTCTCTGCCACAGACTTGAGAAGAACCAAATGGTTGAACAATCCTCTGCCACAGGATTTAGTATTAGTTGCACTATTACACAGTACCAGAACCTTTAAGCCGACCTGGCAGTACTGTGAGGCAGTTAGTTAAGTATAGGTGCGTCCTCCAAGTAAGTTACCAGGCCCTCCCGAGAGACCAGCCTTCATCCTGGCTCTCTCCAGCAAGGGTCCTCCCCTGGATCTCCTCAGCTTGGCTTGGCTTCTTCCTAACAGGCAAGACAGCCTAAGGACCACCTCTGCAGTGGTAGGCCCCAGACAGGCTTCTGGGCCTACTTGTAGTCACATAGCCTCAGGCCAACGTGGCCCAGAGGCAGGAGAAAAGTCACCACATACCTTAGGCCAGGAGGGCCAGTAGGCAAGAGAGAAACAAAAATGGCGTCTGCCCCTTAAGTACCCTCTCCCAGAATGCTCAGTGGTGGACCACCCCCACTGGGCTGTTTCCAAGAAAGAAGAGCACTCAATACACTTCAGCCTGTTCTTCCAAAACTGGCCTGTGGTGACAACGATACCTACAGACAACAGTGTGGAACTACATGCAACACATCCAATTCTGGAACAGAATCTAATTTAGCCACAGATTAAATCTGAACTGTGTAAAGAACAGATAACCCCCTAAATTTACTTTTAACAGGATCAGGGCGTTACACTTAAATAAGATAGAAGTGATCACTGAAGAAAGTGTGCAATTTTCCTTGCGAACATGGTCTGGTGCAACAGAGATGCCCCTAGCAACATCCATGGGACCCAAATTACCAGAACTATTGGCTTCTCAGGGTGAATTTTGTGCAAATTTCGTGCCATGCCTATGGGCAAGAGTGTTCACTCAAACATGGGAGAATACATGAATATTGTAGCAGGGTGCCTGTGAAACAAGGTAAAATGACAGGAAAAGTAATTGATGGGATATATTCCTCCACGGATTCTTAGATTTACAATCTAAGGTAATACCAGCAAAAACTTCAGGGTAAAGAAGGATTGTTCTTTACCCTGTGTTAGTGATGTCATTTCCGGGGCTGGTTTTATTGGGAGTCTGATAGAGCTCTGGGTGGGACAGACTCCCAAGTCCGTGGACCGCAGCTTAATGTTTTCCTTTCAGGTCTTGATTAAGGCAGCTGGTCCTAGCTCTCAGAGAGAGAGAGAGTGTGTCTCCATGTGAGGAGGCATCTAGGAGCATGGCTGCAAAACCCTGACTTTGAATACAAGTATTTGTGTTTGTAAAGACTCTTACTACATAACCAAGGACTGGTCAGACTACGGACACAGTAAGGCTCGGTAGAGCAGAAGTTTATTTTTGTTTGATTGATGGCAAGATACCCTTTTCTTATATTTGGAAATATCCTGTGCATTAAACATGGTGTTTTCCTAAAGAGACTGTGAGTTTGTCCCTGCATTGAGTCTGATCCCCTACAATTGGTGGCTTGAAGCGGGCACAAGACCCAGAGACTGTACCTCTTGCAGCGGCATTTTTTGCAAAAATAAATGAGAGCCAGCACTCTTAAAGGGACAGTACGCTAAGAAAATATTTGTTTTTTCACTGATACCAGTAAACTGATAAGAGAATGGAGGAACTAATCAAACAGCTGGTGCAAGCACGCATAGACCAACAAGAAACTAACCGCTTGTTGATAACTGCTACCCAAGTGGCCATGCAGGAGCAGAAGAATTTCAATAAGCTCGTACAGACTCAGGTACAGTCCCTGACTGACAAAGTCCTACGTGTGGACAATGTTGCAGATTTACGCAAGTGAGTTCCGGCTGCATTGCAGAAAATGACAGCCGAGGATGATGTGGAGGTTTTCCCCCCAGTTTTGAGAGGGTGGCAGAGCATGAAGGGCTTCCCCCCGGACCAATGGGCTGAGGTCCTTGCCCCCTGTTTGACCGGGGACCCACAGAAGGCCTATTTTGATGTAAATGCTGCTGAGGCCTGGCAATATGAAACTCTGAAAACTGAAATTCTGGCCCACCTTGGTGTAACAATGGCTGTGAGAGCTCAGCTCGTCCATGCGTGGCAATTTAAAGGTGGACCAACCTGCAAGGTCCCAGATGTACGACCTCATTCACCTCACTCGGATGTGGTTACAGCCACAGGTCATCACCCCAGCCCTTGGAGAGAGTCATAGTAAACCGCTTTGTGAGAGCCCTTCCAACCCCTATACAGCGGTTTGCCGGGAGAGCTGATCCTAAAGAAGGCAATGAATTGGTGGCCCTCGTGGAGCGGTACTTTTGTACTGAGGATTTTCTTTGGGGTGTAATACCCACAGAATCCTTCTCCAAGAGACAAAAGTCCACCAACCCAGGAAAAAGCGATACAGCCCTAAAGTGGAGGAAAAGGGAAGTAAATGCGATGGAGGTTCCTGAGGCGCAAGGATTGAAGAGGCTCAATTGCCAAAGGAAGACCCACCAGGACCAGGGTCCTATAGTGTGCTGGCGTTGCCGAGAACCGGGGCACCTGGCCACCAGTTGTCCACTAAACCAGGAATCTATGGATTATAGTATGACCAAGAAAAGCTCTTTTGTTGCTACACCAGGAGACACCTCACAACAGCCAGGCGGCACTGAGAAACAAATTTGTGTCATTAAAGTGGACGGTTGCCAGATGACTGCCTTGCTGGATTCTGACAGTCTAGTAACTCTAGTGCATGCCAGTCTCGTGAACCCCCAAAAGTTGCAGCGACAGTTAATGGATGTGGTTTGTATTCATGGGGAAACCAAGTGCTACCCCACGGCCAAGAAGACCCCAATGCATATCAAGTTACTATGGAATATCTACATTAAATGACATACAAGGAATATATGATCATTTTTACCTTGATGCCTTTACAGAGCCTAAAGGACCCCCTGAGGAAGACAATGACCTTGTAAACGTCGAAATGCATTGGGGTCTTCTTCATTATTGGCAAGCATTACTACAATTATTAATGATACTGCCTGGAGTGGTAATATATGTACACTCCTTGCAACTTATTGTGTGATTGTGTGATAGATTTTCAACATAACCAGTATATGTACCCTATATACGTAACTCTATGTGTAACCGGAGCTCATATTTTAAATCTTTGTAGTCCTTAAAAGTATGTTCGGAGTATTTTTCTAATAAAAACATTTTTTACAAAAACTTTTTTGATGCTTGCTGCTTAAAAACCCCATGGGGAACTTCTACAATCTTTTTCAGGTTAGAGTCTATAACCATTCCGCATGGATAGGAACCTTTAACCCCAGTGACAGAGTTCTTGTGCTGATACCTACGGTGGAGAGCAAATTTCTGGCAAAATGACAAGGGCCATATGAGGTCGTAGATCAGGTGGGGGAAGTTAACTATAGAGTACATCAGCCTGGTAAAAGGAAACCCTAACAAATCTACCATGTCAATCTATTGAAGCCCTGGAAAGACAGAGAATCCCTTATGGTCCAAGCACCCTTGGCGATGACTACCACAGGTCCTTCTACTATGCCTGGGGTAGAGATCGCTGAGGCCTTGTCCGTAAGCCAAAAAACAAGAAACCAAGGAATTTCTGCTAAGAAATAGGGAGTTCTTCTCTGATCTTCCAGGGGTAACCTTAGTAATAAAGCATGATATTGTGACCGAGCCAGGGGTGAAAGGTAACTTAAAACCTTATCGCATCCCAGAAGCTCAACGCCAAGTAGTTTCAGAGGAAATAAGGAGGATGTTGGATCTTGAGGCAATAGAAGAGCCCCATAGTGAGTGGTGTAGTCCAATCGTCCTTATTCCCAAGCCGGATGGAAGCATCCAATTTTGTAATGATTTCCGAAAGTTAAATGAGGTGTCAAAATTTGATGCTTATTCAATGCCCAGGGTAGATGAATTAATTGAGCGTCTAGGACATGCTCGATATATCACCACCCTGGACCTTACGAAGGGGTATTGGCAAATACCACTTACAGAACGTGTAAAAGAGAAGACAGCCTTTTCCACTCCTGAGGACAATTGGCAGTACAAGAGGATGCCATTCGGCCTAAATGGGGCCCCCGCCACTTTTCTGGGGATGATGGACCGCATCCTTAAACCCCACCAAGCCTATGCATCTGCGTATTTAGATGACGTGGTCATTTTTAGTGCAGACTGGGAGAACCACTTACCTAAAGTGCAGGTTGTTATTAATGCCCTCCAGGGTGAGGGTCTGACAGCCAATCCTGTGCTGTGGGATTAGAGGAGGCCCAGTATCTGGGGTACATTATTGGCAGGGGGATAGTACAACCCCAAGTCGCAAAGATCCAAGCAATCCAAAGTTGTCCAAGACCCCTGAATAAAAAACAGGTCAGGGCTTTTTTAGGGTTAGTAGGTTATTACAGAAGGTTTGTCCCCAATTTTGCTACATTGGCTGTTCCCCTTACAAATCTTACCAAGGGGGGAAGTCCACAGGAGAAACTTGGTCCCCAGAAGCTGAGAAAGCTTTCCAGAACCTAAAGACAGCTCTGTGTAATAGCCCTGTCTTAATCACCCCAGATTTCACACAAGAATTTACAGTACAGACGGATGCTTCAGAAGTGGGATTAGGTGCCGTTTTGTCCCAAGTGGTGAATGGGGAGGAACACCCCATAGCGTTCTTAAGAAGAAAATTGACCCCTGCTGAAAAAAGGTATGCCATTGTAGAACGGGAATGTTTAGCCATCAAATGGGCTCTTGAAAGTTTGAAATATTATCTATTAGGGCGACAGTTTAGGCTCCTAACTGACCATGCCCCTCTCAAATGGATGGCCCAAAATAAGGAGAAAAATGCAAGAGTTACCAGATGGTTCTTGGCTCTACAGAATTTAAAATTTTTAGTAGAACATAGACCAGGTAGCCAACAAGCTAACACTGATGCCCTCTCCAGAGTTTACAGTCTGTTTGCCCAAGGTGCTCAACCCCCCGAGTTTGAGCAGAGGGGGGAGATATGTAACGGGGTGCCTGTGAAACAAGGTAAAATGACAGGAAAAGTAATTGATGGGATATATGTTCCTCCATGGATTCTTAGATTTACAATATAAGGTAATACCAGCAAAAACTTCAGGGTAAAGAAGGATAGTTCTTTACCCTGTGTTGGTAATGTCTGTTCCGGTGCTGGTTTTATTGGGAGTCTGATAGAGCTCTGGGTGGGACAGACTCCCAAGTCTGTAGACCGCAGCTTAATGTTTTCCTTTCAGGTCTTGATTAAGGCAGCTGGTCCTAGCTCTCAGAGAGAGAGAGTGTGTCTCCATTTGGGAAGGCATTTAGGAGCATGGCTGCAAAACCCTGACTTTGGATACAAGTATTTGTGTTTGTAAAGACTCTTACCACATAACCAAGGACTGGTCAGACTATGGACACAGTAAGGCTCGGTAGAGCAGAAGTTTATTTTTGATTGATGCCAAGATGCCTTTTTCTTATGTTTGGAAATATCCTGTGCATTAAACATGATGTTTTCCTAAAGAGACTGTGAGTTTGTCCCTGCATTGAGTCTGATCCCCTACAATATGTTAAATGAAAATCCATGGGCTGACAATGCTGAAAGCTAAAAAATGTTAAAAAAATATATATAAACCCTGAAATGCAGGGAGATATGTTACATGTGGAGACTGGCAAGTCCTGCCCGAAGAGTTTGCCATGGGTAAAGAAATTGATAGAGACCTTGTTGTTTTTGGTAAATGCCAGATATCAGAACTGCTAGATGTAGACAGATGTGTCAATGTTTCACAAGGTTACCTTTTATTTGTGTGTCTTCAGAAATTGGCCTGCCAAAAGCTTAAAAGAAAACTTCTAACATTAATAACAATAGAAAAAATGGAAATGCTTTGTTGATCTCAGATAATCTGTTACCATTGGAGAAAAATGCTTATGATTATGAATATCAGTCTCTGAGATAACAACAGGGGTAGTAAACTGCAGCCTTTAAAAAACAACAAAAATCAAAAAACCTGCAAGATAATGGCATAATGTGCTAGTATGCATTGCATACTTGCAAATTATGAAATGCTTGCCTTAGAACAAAGCCCTCCAGTGGAAAGCCCTGTCAGGGGTGACAGTGCTCATCTTCCCCTGGTCTTTCTTCCGGGTTTGCGTGCTGATTGGCCAAGCTGTGATGATGTCACTCCCGCACATGTGTATGGGAGTCACAGCATGGAGCTCTGATGATTCTGTTTAGACGAAATGCGCTAGAAGAACCCTGCTGATGCCATTGCGTTACTTTAACTGCTATTGAATACTTTTCTAAACACTTCTTATTCATGGAAATGTGAGTGTTCTTGCTTTTAAAATATATTTTTTTTACACATACGGTTTTACATTATGTGGAGCATTTGACTTGAGGCTGCCAGTCCTGACCAGTTATTCCAACATTGAGCCGTACAGGGCACAGAGGGACCATCTCTAATTGTGGCCAGGATTAAGAGGCGTGGAAGCTCCATCCTATTGGTATACATACACCTCAAGCCTTGTCGACTCATTGGGCATATGCACATTTCCACATGTTCCAGTAAGCCTTTTCAAAGTTGGTGGTGGTTGTCTCCTGTACACACGTGATCTCTATGTGATCCTTGCTGAAGCCATAAGGACTTACCCTCCTTTTTTTTGGATTCCATTTCAACAATTGTTTTTTTCACCTATGTGGACTCATTTGGATGTGTTTTTCTCTTCACGTTCTCTCTTTTTGTAGTCATCCCACTTTTTGTCACATGATGTGAATCTAGATCACTTATTCACCTATCAGTGTGAGATTTATATTTTTATATTCATGTTTACAATTTTTATGGCACTTTGTAGATTTATAATCCTTTAAAAAGGTACAATGATTTTCACTGGTCGATATATACAACTGATCATTCTTTAGTTATACAGATATTATTCATGTTAGGGCTGCACATATCCCTTTTAAATTTTGCTATCCAAGCTTGTCCCTTGCTGTGCTTGCTGCTTTAAACATTTTTTGGGGTATCAGCGTGGTATCCCCTTTCTCTTTTGTATTTATTATGCATTATATGAATGCAAATATAACCTATAATTATAAAGGCATTTATTACATACACGCTGATATGGGCTTTTTGACCATCATCAGTGTAGTATACTGTACAGAAATAATAGCTTCTATGGAGCAGGGCCCTTCAACCAAATTAGTGGATAGCATAGAAAATCCTTCTTAGAGCAGGAGATATTCATTAGTCTTATATTATCATATATCCTAAAAATAAGGGGAATATTCCTGATTTTATTGTTTCCCACTGTCCTGAAATGAGGAATAATCCTATTATTTTTGGCATATGTGATAGAATGAGACATGCGAAAACCTTTTGTTCTAAGAAGTCTTTAATGTACTACTCACTGATTAAGTTGGAGCGATTTTTTTTTTAGTCCCTTCCCACCATAACCTGTATGGTTATATTGTGTCATTGAGTTCCAGGTCTGACTTCATACACTGCACCGATGATGACCAAAAAGCCTGAAACAATGGTATGCAGTTTGGAATAAATTGCTATATAATACAACATATTAGGTTATATGTGCATTGAACGCTGGCAGTTACCCATTAGCCGACCAGCCGCCATCAATATACTGTGGCAGGTTGGCTCTCCTGCACAAATTGCCGTAGCTGTATGTCGGCCCTTTAAACAGCTATATCAGGCACGAGGGACCCGATGCGCGTGGCAAGCGGGCGTGATGTCTGCCGGCCACACGCGATTGTTGGCACGGGAGTCAGAACAGAGATGTGTGTGTGTGTGTAAACACACAAATCCCTGTTCTGACAGGAGAGGAGAAACAGATCATCTGTTCCTACTAGTTAGGAACAGCTATCTGGCTCCTCCTCTAGTCAATCACATCCCCCCCACAGTTAGAAACACACACGAGGGAAGACATTTAACCCCTTGATCGACCCTAGTGTTAACCCCTTCCCTATCTGACATTTACACAGTAATCATTGCATTTTTATAGCACTGATCGCTGTATAAATGTCAATATGCCAAAGTGTCCAATCTGTCTACCACAATGTCGCAGTCCCGCTAAAAATCGGAGATCGCCACCATTACTTGTAAAAAAAAAAAGAATAATAATAAAAATGACATAAAAATGTCATAAATTTATTCCCTATTTTGTTTGACGCTATAACTTTTGTGCAAACCAATCAATACACGTTTATTGAGATTTTTTTACCAAAAATATGTAGAAGAATATATATCAGCCTAAACTGAGGAAGAAATTTGTTTTTTTAGATTTTTTGGGGGGGATATTTATTACAGCAAAAAATATTGCTTTTTTTTCAAAATTGTCGCTCTTTTTTTGTTTATAGTGCAAAAAATTAAAAAGCGCAGAGGTGATCAAATACCACCAAAAAGAAAGCTCTATTTGTGGTAAAAAAGGGCATCAATTTTGTTTGGGTACAGCGTCACACGACCCCGGAATTGTCAGTTAAATTTACGCAGTGCCATATCACAAAAAATGGCCTGGTCATTAAGGGGCAAATCCTTCCGGGGCTGAATAGTTAAGGATGTGCTCATGACTGAAGAGGCATGAAGGAATGATTTTTGTAGCTTTGTGCACCGTACTGAAATAAGGAACATACCTTATATTTTTGGGATTTGTGATTGGAATAGACACGTGAGTTCATTATGTTCTAAAAAGGCCTTTTGTTTGCTACTTCTCTGTTGTAGAGAAATCGCACTATTTACTGGCAACATTTCAATGTTGCCATTTCAATAAATCTGCATTTTAATAAAAAAAAATGTCTTGCTTTTTTTGGCCTGTAGCTCAAACAAATGAGAGGCACAGAGCCTTTTTCATATAAACATGAATTCAGTATTATGAGTCTGTGAATTTATGGTTCATGAGAGTGCCACTGCAGTAATACATTATAATAAAAGTATTGTTTCCACTGCACATATAACTGAATGCATTGAACTATGACTTTTCGATGTAAGAATTTAATTGAAAAACAATTCAATTTTATTACTTAAAAACAAAATAAATGTATGACAAATTCTAAACACAGGGAGTCATAAAGTCATAAAAAGATATAGCCGTAGCATAATAACAATACCTGTAACTATAAACTGCAGTAGAAACATTAGGTCTATATGAAACAGTGGATAATGTGTCAGATTTGAAAGAATATAGCAAAAAAACAGTGGATTGCTTAATTCTTACATTTTGTAGTATAATGATATAGACCAGTCTGCTGTAAAAAATTCAAACACACTATTCCCAACGCACACCTTCCTGCAAAATGGCTGTGGATGAAAGATATTTGAAGCAAAAGCATGTCACTAGCAAACCACAGATCTCCAGCATGGGTCTATAGCTACAATCACATCATAATAACAGAAGAAATCTTGAGGGATCAGAAAGGAATTGTTTTCCCTTCTGGAGCAAATTGGATTATGCTTTCCTGTTTTTTTGCCTTCCTCTCGATCCATTGTGAGTATAGGATTGTGTATATAGGATTGAACATCTTTTTTTCCTTTTTATTAGTTAAACTAGAAGAACTTGTGTCTTTTTTCAACCAGACTAACTATGCAACGTTTCGGAGCCTCGCAGGTCCCCTTCATCAGGTATGGCACATGCCTGATGAAGGGATCCTGAGAGGTTCCACAATGTTGCTTCTTTTATTATGATGTGATCTCTGAATAAAGCTTTGAACCAGATCTGTAGATCCATGGTTTGCAGGTGACCAGAGGCAGTTCTAGGCCTTGTGAGGTCTTAGGCAAAACTTAGGCATAGTGGAAAAAACAATCCAAGCACTACAAATTAACTGGGGTATGGGGGGGGTTCAGGAGTGGGGCTAACAATTTGAATGTGCTGTAACCCGTAGTGTTTAGATCTACAGCTCACAGAACATTGGTGTGGTCAGCAAGCTATGATATACCAACAATTATTTTAAGAAATAGCACTAAATAATAGAAACAAATATTAGAACTTACCTATTTAATGTGAAACTTGTGTAGTTTTTTTTGCTGCACAGATGCTCAGTTCTGGGTTTAACTTGAGATAAGCAGTGCACAGGGGACAGTAGTACAGAGCACAGGAGGTCAGGACACAATACAGGGGGCAACAGGGAACATCAGGGCACATTACAGGGGGACACAGCATGGCACATTATGGGGCACAATAGGGCACATTACATGGGAAAAAGCAGAGCACATTATGGGGCACAGAGCAGAACATGGGGCACATTATGGGGCTCACAGAAGAACATTGTGCACATCATGGGACACACAGCAGAACATTGGGCACATCATGGGGCACACAGCAGAACATGGGGCACACAGGAGAACATTGGGCACATCAGGGGGCACATCATAGGACACGCAGCAGAACATGGGGCACAGAGCAGAACATGGGGCACATCATGGGGCTCACAGCAGAACCTTGGGCACATCGTGGGGCACACAGCAGAACATGGGGCACATCATGGGGCACACAGCAGAACATGGGGCACACAGGAGAACATTGGGCACATCAGGGGGCACACAGCAGAACATGGGGCACATCATAGGACACGCAGCAGAACATGGGGCACACAGAAGAATATGGGCCACATCATGGGGCACAGAGCAGAACATGGGGCACATCATGGGGCTCACAGCAGCACCTTGGGCACATCATGGGGCTCACAGCAGGGTATAGGACACACAGCAGGACATGGGGCACATCACAGGGGACACAACAAAACATGAGGGGGCTCACAGCAGAACATGGGGCACATCAAGGGGCAAACAGCATAACATGGCGTACACAGCAGGGCTCACAGCAGGCTACAGGCACAGCCGGGTATAGGACACACAGCATGGTACAGGGCACACAGTAGGGTACAAGCAGGGCACAGGGCACAAAGCAGGGCACAGGGCACATCAGAGAACACAACTAGGCATGGGGCACAGCAGGGTACATAGTACAGCAGGGTATGGGGCACAGCAGGGTACATGGCCCAGTGAGGTACAGGGCACAGAGAGAATGTTTATCTACAAAAAACCTGGAGTAGGACTGTACGTGGAAACATATTGAAGGAAAAACTGGAACAGACTGCTTCTTGAACAAAGATTATTGAGGTATACTGAGATTGGCACCCCCTGCATTTTCAGCAAGTCCAGCACTGGGGCTGGGAGCTTTGTGAACCCTCAGAGCTGTGGCCAGCCCAAAGAGCAGAGTTACAAATATAAAAAAAGACCACTGTGAACTGCAATTGCAAAAAAACTTGATGAGCCTGGAAAAAAGTGGCACATGAAGATATTCATCATTGATGACTATGGACCCCGAAATCTACCTCAACAGGTCAACACTAAATGGCCAGAGTCGGAAACAGAAGAATGTTCAGCGGCTTAAGATATAAGTTTATGTCCCCATTTGGTTTTGGGACCACTACCGGTTGAGTCTTTTTTTTTTTTTTTAATAATGAGCCCATACCTTCTGCTCCAAGAGTCAAATGCAAGGCAAAAGACTGACAACACTGTGGTAGACTCGAAGGCCCAAAGAGGCGTACCTAACCTACCAAGCTTCTGCCGGCTAAAGATGGAGCAAACCACCTCAGAGTCTGCCCTAAGATCTTCTGGCCTGAGATACTCTCAAAACACAGCGGCTTCAGATGCCTCCCTCACACAGGTGGGGAAAATCTTACCGCATCTGGTATTCCCAGGCAGTTTCCCATCCATATACTAACCAGGCTTGATCCTGCTTAGGCTTCAATCAACAGAGATCAGGCATGATCAAGGTGATGTGGCCGCAGTCCATCTGACGAAAAATGAATGCATCAGGAAACACGGCAATCGGAAACACCACAGTGGCTCAGACGCACCTGACACCACTGTCCATCCCTGCCTCCCCCAGCTGCTTCTCTTTTCTGGAACCATTTAACTGGTACAACAGGTAAATACTGTAGCAACTATGTTAGCCAACCTAGTACACAGTCCTCCAAGGATGCAGGCCTAAAACAATGTTGGTTTACCGCTATGCAACTCCTTAGGTATGCAAGTATGCAGGTACCCAGGTATGCTGTTATGTAGGTACCTAGGTATGCAAACATGCAGGTATACAAGTATCCTTGCCATTCATGCATATATATATATGCAGCTCAAGGCAATAAGCACATATATATGTATCCCAAGGCAAATAAGCACATATGTATGTATCCCTTGACAAATAAGCACATATGTATGCAGTCCTTGGGCAAATAAGCACATATGTATGTAGCCCTAGGCAAAAAAACACATAACTATGTAGTCCTTGACAAATAAGCACATATGTATACAGTGTAATAAAAATAAGACCATATGTATGCAGTTTAATGCACCTAAGCACATATGTATGCAGTTCGTATGAAAACATGGCAGCCTGCGTTTAAGCAACATGCATTTATGGAGGCATGCGCTTATGGAAGCATGTAAGTATGTGCTTATGCAAATATGCGTTTAGGCAAAACATGAAAGCGCATTTCCATGCAAACACGCACTTATGCAATACGTGCACCATGGAAACATGCATTTACTGAATAAGCAAGCATGCATTTATGAAACGTGTTTATGCAACATATATTACGCAACATGTATCTATGCAAACATGTGTCTATGCAACATGCATTTATGCAACCATGCATCCACGCAAACACCTATATCTATGCAACATGCATACACACACTTCTATACAAACATATGCCTATAAAAACCTGTGTTTATGTAACACATGTCCAGGCAAATGCACTGTCGCGGCCAGCCTTGGGGGGCGGCATGCTGGACGGATGGGTGCTGCTCACTTGCCGGGCATGGGGGCCATGGGATGGGCGGGCTGGGGCCCTCTGCAAACATGTGCCTATGCCAGCTTGTGTTTTTTCAAGCAAGCAATCACATGTCTATGCAAACATGTGCCTATGCAAGTAAGCAAGCAATATGAAACATGTTTACTATGCTGCACCTGCTCAACTGCACCTGGGCCCATACTAGTTTTAGTCAGGATTAGCAAAGTACATAGACAACCAATGCAGCCTCTATGCTGCTTTAACAACCTAATGCCGCGTACACACGACCGGACTTTTCGTCGGACTCAACTCCGAAGGACTTTTTGACGGAGTTCCGACGAAACGGACTTGCCTACACACAATCACACCAAAGTCCAACTCATTCGAACGTGATGACGTACGACCGGACTAGAATGAGGAAGTCCATAGCCAGTAGCCAATAGCTGCCCTTGCGTCGTTTTTGGTCTGTCGGACTAGCAGACAGACGAACGGTTTGTTCGATAGGAATCGAGTCCGTCGGAAAGATTTGAAACGTGTTCTATATCTAGGTCTGTCGGAATTGACAACAGAAATGGTCCGATGAAGGTCCGATGAAGCCCACACACGATCGGAATGTCCAACGGAATCGTTCCGTCAGACATTTTCTGCCGGAAAGTCCGCTCGTGTGTACACGGCATAAGGCCCCTTTCATGCCTGTGCGACCTGTCCTGCGACTTGAGACTGCAAAGTCGCATGACAAGTCGTACCCCATGATTTCCAATGAGTACCATTGATATCTGTGCGCCTTCAAGTCGCAGCAACTTCAAAGTAGTCCCCGCACTACCTAGGTCCGACTTTAGTGCAACTTGAGGTCCCTAGACTTCAAGATTACACAGGCACTCCAAAATCGCACCAAAGACGCGGTAAAAATAGTTACAAAATTGTGCGACTTTCAAGTTGCATGAGTGTGAAAAGGAGCCCAAAGCTAAGCTCCTGCAGACCAAATGCATGCTATTCTGGAGACACAACTCCTTCAAGTGCACCGATGCCCATGTTCCTCCAAACATATGCTTATGCCACATGTATCTATGCAACATCTATGCAAAACATGTGTTTATTCAGACATGCGTTTAAGCAACAAGCATGTATACTATGCTGCACCTGCCCAACTGCACTTGGCCCCATACTAATGTTTACTAGTTTAGCACATATGCACCCCATACAGTCTTTTTCTGCTGCAGATCAGAAAGTAAGCTCCTACAGACCAAATGAACATTATTCTGAAGTTTGCAAGTATGCACTTGTTCAACTGCACCAGGCCCCATACTAGTTTTGTGCCAAATGCACATTATTCTGGAGACACAACACTTTAAAGTGCACTGCTAGGGGCGTATCGACTTACAGTTGTACAGGCCCCCCAGATTAAGCAGTAAGTATGCAGTATATAATCATGACTTGTCTGGCCATGCATTTCTCCCATAGTAAGTACTCACATGTCATTAGTATCCATGGGCTGCTGCTATGTCTCAAGAGGCCCTGTTGAACCTGCTGTCCACATGGCAAACATGGCTGCCCCTCCATTTCCTGCCTATATAGAAATAGGCATCTGCGCCCTCTAGTGGCTGGAGGAGAAACGGCAGCCCATACTCCTAAAAAGGAAACAGAGCATGTTTTAAACAGCACACTGCACATAGGGGCTACTGAGAGAAAACCCAGACAGTCAGATCTCTTTTTTTTTTAAAGACAAACTGCAAAAACTTGCAGACTTACCCTTCCTGCTCCAGGACTCTAAGCACTCTGACTCTGAGTCCAGCCTTCACTCATCACAGCAGGCTGTGTCATAAAAAGACCTTCAGAGACTGGGTCCCCCTAATCTGGGGTTCACTCCCCTGGACCTGTATAGCACCCTGCA
The DNA here is from genome assembly GCA_037952925.1 of Lithobates clamitans. Taxonomy (NCBI): domain Eukaryota; kingdom Metazoa; phylum Chordata; class Amphibia; order Anura; family Ranidae; genus Lithobates; species Lithobates clamitans. The sequence continues at coordinate 2,709,183 of JBBGZY010000424.1, forward strand.
GGAAAGCACCTTGGTCAGAACAAACACTGCACAGGGTTCCAAAACGCAGGGTCTGCAAGGTTGCATTACAGGCAAATCTCGAGGAATCTTCTCTCCTGTCCAATGAGGCTCGGGTACCATCTACCGTCCAGACCTCCAAGTATGCTCCCAGAGCACATGTATCACATCAGTGACCACCACCTTACAGACACTAGCAAAAAACTGAAGTACTTCCTGTGCAAGAGGATTATATAGGGGAGGACTTTGTTTAATTGTTCTGATTGATTTACCAGTGTCCATTCACCTATAGGTGGCTTATAACCTAAGTAGTTATTATTCTAATAACCGGCTGTGTGTCCTGTGATGTATGATAAAGAAATTTGATTTATTAAATGTTCGCTTTTACTTTCATGTGCAGCTTTAAGGCATCCCCTAAGAATATTATTTAAAATATTTGTGTATTTTCAATGCTGCCCTATAAGCCACATTAAAAGACCCGGTCTTTGCTGAAACTTTGGAATTGGTACATGTTCCACATGGCAGTGACCAGCTAGATATGCCCTTTTATTAACAAATGCTCACAAATTGTCCTTTAAAAGATCAGAAGAAAAAACAATAACAAAATTCAGCTCCAATAGACTAATGCCCTGTACACACGGTCGGACATTGATCGGACATTCCGACAACAAAATCCATGGATTTTTTCCGACGGATGTTGGCTCAAACTTGTCTTGCATACACACGGTCACACAAAGTTGTCGGAAAATCCAATGGTCCTGAAAACACGTACGTCGGGACTATAAACGGGGCAGCAGCCAATAACTTTCTTCTCTTAATTTATTCTGAGCATGCGTGGCACTTTGTGCGTCAGATTTGTGTACACACAGGGCCGGATTTGCCACAAGGCCACCGAGGCCAGGCCTCGGGGTGGCAGTGGTGTAGGGGCGGCGCCGCTCCTGCAGCGACTTCGCGGCCGCCCCCCCTTTCGTGCTGTCTATTATGGGCACCAGTGCCCATAGAAAACATGGCTGCGAGCCGACCACGCAACAGCGCATGCGCCGTTCCGAAGCCGGCCGGGCTCGGGAAAGTTCGTAAGCGCTCGGCCGGGCGGCGCATGCGCAGTAGCGTGATTGCGCCGCGTGGCGCCATTTTTAAAAAAATCAAGAGTATCTAGTAATGTCAGCCCTCCGCCCTCCTCCTCCTTCTGATGGCAGGCAGCATGGCAAGGGACATCCCAATCTGGTGGCAAGTGACATCCCCATCTGGTGGCAGGGAGCATGGCAAGTGACATCCCCATCTGGTGGCAGGCATAGTGGCAAGTGACATCCCCATCTGGTGGCAGGCATAGTGGCAAGTGACATCCCCATCTGGTGGCAGGCAGCGTGGCAAGTGACATCCCCATCTGGTGGCAGGCAGCGTGGCAAGTGACATCCCCATCTGGTGGCAGGCAGCGTGGCAAGTGACATCCCCATCTGGTGGCAGGGAGCATGGCAAGTGACATCCCCATCTGGTGGCAGGGAGCGTGGCAAGTGACATCCCCATCTGGTGGCAGGCAGCGTGGCAAGTGACATCCCCATCTGGTGGCAGGCAGCGTGGCAAGTGACATCCCCATCTGGTGGCAGGCAGCGTGGCAAGTGACATCCCCATCTGGTGGCAGGCAGCGTGGCAAGTGACATCCCCATCTGGTGGCAGGCAGCGTGGCAAGTGACATCCCCATCTGGTGGCAGGCAGCGTGGCAAATGACATCCCCATCTGGTGGCAGGCATAGTGGCAAGTGACATCCTCATCTGGTGGCAGGCAGTGTGGCAAGTGACATCCCCATCTGGTGGCAGGCAGTGTGGCAAGTGACATCCCCATCTGGTGGCAGGCAGCGTGGCAAGTGATATCCCCATCTGGTGGCAGGGAGCATGGCAAGTGACATCCCCATCTGGTGGCAGGGAGCATGGCAAGTGACATCCCCATCTGGTGGCAGGCAGCATGGCAAGTGACATCCCCATCTGGTGGCAGGCAGCATGGCAAGTGACATCCCCATCTGGTAGCAAGTGACATCCCCATCTGGTGGCAGGCATGGTGGCAAGTGACAAGAGATGGTGGCAAGTGACACGCTCAGGGCTCCCAATGATTCTGCATTATGGTGAGTTGAACTATTTCAGTTTATATTACATTACAATGTAATGATAGAAATAATGTATTTCAATTATCCTGACACCATAACAACCATGGTGCCGGGGATGATTGAAGCACTAACACCAGCCATTGCCTTGAAAATTTGCCTGCGAAAAATCCTTACCCCTCGCGCGCTTACCCTGAAGTATTTTTAGTCTGTACAATTAAAGCCAGTTATTTTCAGTGTTCTCGTGTATGGAGATATGTTTTTAATTGATCTATTGTAGAAGTCATCGATAAAGGACATGGTATGTGTGTGTGTGTGTGTGTGTGGGGGGGGGGGCGGCATTGAAGGACCCAGCCTTGGGGCGGCAAAGGGAGTAAATCCGAGCCTGTGTACACACGGTCAGTATTTCCGACAACGGATTTTGTTGTCGGAAAATGTTATAGCAAGCTCTCAATCTTTGTGTGTCGGAAATTCCAATGGAAAATGTGTGATGGAGCCCACACATGGTTGGAATTTCCGACAACAAGGTCCTATCACAAATTTTCCGTCGGAAAATCCGACCGTGTGTACAGGGCATAAGGGGGTTCGGTGTTATGTTTGGGTTTATTGAACCAAACTTTCCATTGAGTGGCAGAAACCAGTAAAACCTGACATGACCCTAAGGACAGTAACACGGGCCGTGTGCCTTGTAGATATGATCTGGATGTTTTTATTATTTACGAAGTGACCTGATGGTTAATAGTATTGTGTATAGATAGTACAGTGTTAAATCCTACAGACTGTAGAGGTGATAGTAACAAATCAATTATAAAAGTCTCACCAATAATTTAGGCAAAGCCACTTATGAATATAAACAATGCATACATTAGACAAAAAGCACTATACATTGTGTAATTAACAAAATTGTAGTTAAAAAAGGATTTATTGTTTTTATCACCTCAGGGATATATAAAACACAGAATTAGTGTTTTCAGCTTTTTCATAATATGATCAATAAGCCATTTTTGCTACTGACTGAGAAGGTAATGATATACGTTTTACTACTCTTAACATGAATAAAATTTTTCTCAAGCTATAGTATAGATTGTCCACTAAGCTATCTGAAAATGTATGTGTATATCTAATGCTATTAATAGATCTGTGTAATCTGTACATCAGCATTTCAATAGCAAGCCTCTATCATTTTCTATAATATTCTGTGATATTAATCTGTTAATTGCTTTCTTCCTCCAAATTATTTTCTAAATGAAATACATTGTTATATTTAGTGAATTTTAGATGAGACATTATGAATTTAATTTTAAAAATTAATGTAATCATCGGGACAAGTCATCTCAAAACTCCCTACAAGAATATAGATAAATACAATAACTGCAGAAGAATTTTAATGAAGAGCTAGGTTAAGTTACTGTTTAAGAAGGACAAAAAATAAATGTTTTGTTTTTATTAAAAATATTGCTTAGCTCATTTTAATTATGTTACCTAGTAGAGACCACTGACAAGTTTGTTTCTATCATAAAGACTGATTGTGTTACCGTAAACTTGATCCTATAGACTCAAAGTAGGACATCCAACAGTGCTACAAGTTGGGCTTGGATGGTTTTATTTATTCATGTCTGTTGCTGTTGTTTGGGAACAAAGGAATTTCCCCCAGAACTTAGTGAATGAAGTGAAATTCTGATGACTTCCATCATCCAATCCCATGCAAGCAAAAATGCTGCTTTTTTTCCTTACGCATGACTGGGTATTTTTTGCAAAGTGAAACTTGACAACATTCACTGAACTCTGGGGAAAATTCCCTTGCAAAGTGAGCATCCCAAATAAATGCAATGATTCTTGAAGACTTTGGTATGTCAACAAAAGAACCAGTTTAGTAGGCGCTGTATTCTGGTTCTACGGTACAAAGAAGACTTTTTGGTTGTTGTTTTTTTTTGATGATTAGATGATTTAGATGAATGTCCTAAACACTGGACAACTTTAACCAATCATACAGCCCTTGATGAATCAAAACACCATACCATGGATCATTCTGGTTCAGCTCATATGGCCTTGTCAGCATGAGGATAATAATTATGGTCAGCAAGTCAATTGTCACAGGAGTGACATGCCAAGAATAAGAATAGAGATAGGGAAAATTCTCGGTAATGTACCCTGAATTATGTAAATAAATAACCATTTACAAAAAGAAAAAAGTATTTTTGGATAATAAAATGTTGTTTATAGAGGACTTATGCCCCGTACACACGGTCGGATTTTCTGGCGGAAAATGTGTGATAGGACGTTATTGACGGAAATTCCGACCATGTGTGGGCTCCATCACACATTTTCCATCGGATTTTCTGACACACAAAGTTTGAGAGCAGGCTATAAAATTTTCCGACAACAAAATCCGTTGTCGGAAATACTGACCATGTGTACACAGGCCCGGATTTACTCCCTTTGCCGCCCCAAGGCCGGGAATTTCCGATCGTGTGTACACAAATCCGACGCACAAAGTGCCACGCATGCTCAGAATAAATAAAGAGATGAAAGCTATTGGCTACTGCCCCGTTTATAGTCCCGACGTACGTGTTTTACGTCACCGCGTTCAGAATGATCAGATTTTCCGACAACTTTGTGCCACCGTGTGTATGCAAGACAAGTTTGAGCCAACATCCGTCAGATAAAATCCTAGGATTTTGTTGTCAAAATGTCCGATCAATGTCCGACCGTGTGTACGGGGCATTACAGTGAATGCTATGTCTGCTGGCTACATCCATTAACTGGGGCATTCATTGAAGACTTACCCAGAGCCAATCATTTTCAGGGAGAGCAAAGCAGCAGCCTAGGGACTGGCTTGGTGCAGGGGCTTGGTTTCAGCCTCCATTTCTTCCTTTCTCCATTAGAAGAAATCCATTAGAAGAAAGAGCCAACACATTTATTTAGCTCAGAAATCCCCCTTCATCAGGCCTAAAAAACAAGACAACATAGCATTACATTAGTAAGATCACATAAAACAACTAAAAGCTGATGAAAACAAGGTATACTACATAGAAATTGTATGTATTTAGAGCAGGTAAAATAAGTATTGAATATGTCACCATTTGTCTAGGTGAATATTTTTCTAAAGGTGCTATTGACAAGAAGTTTTTATCACATGTCAGTAACAACCCATGCAACCCATACATACAAAGAAGCCAAAACAATTAAGTTTAGCAATTAAGTTATGTGTAATATAATGAAAACGTATACAGGGAAAAAGTATTGAACACGATAACTGAAATGTATTTAATACTTCGTACAAAATCCTTTGTTAGTAATGACAGCTTCAGAATGCCTCAATGTATGTAGAAACTAGCATGCATTCCTCAGGTGTGATTTTTGGCCCATTCTTCCACACAATCTTCAAATCTTGAAGGTTCCGTGGGCCTCTACTATGAACTTTTTCCATAGATTTTCTTTTGGATTCAAGTCATTATTTTCCTTCTTTGAAACCAATTGTGAAATTCTTTGGCTTTGTGTTTTGGGATCATTGTCTTGCTGAAATGTCCACCCTCATTTCATCTTCATCATCCTGGTAGATGGCAGCAGATTTTTATCAAGAATGTCTTTGCACATTTTTCCATTCATCCTTCCTTCAATGGTTTTAAAGCAGGGTTCCACCCAAATTTTGAACATTATCTCTATGCATTCTCTTCCTTGCCTAGATGCTGACATGCTGTGTAAAAAAATTTAAATCGCCGTAATTACCTTTTTTTTTTTCTAATCTTCTTAGCACTTCCTGGTTTTCCTCCTATGGGAGTAGGCGTGTTTCTAGCCTCTCCCAGACCTCCCACAGTCCCCTGGGAGCTAGTCTCAGGCTTCCCAGCATGCATTGTGCAACAACGTCATCACAACATCTCGGTGAATGCTGGGAGCACAGCATTCACTGCATCCAGGAAATACATGCTTGTGGGCTTCAAATGCCCACAATGAAGATGGAAACCGCCTTCAGTGAATTTTATAAGTTATTCTTTACAACGAAATCGGACACAGGCAGACTTATTACACAGAACATGTGAGTAGATAATAATGAGAAGAAAAGTTTGTGAATGAACTCCAAAAAAAAAAAAAACGATAGATAGGTGGACCCCCGCTTTAAGTTTGCATTTCACAGGCTTGTCTGAATGTTGTGCAGCAAACTTTCTACAAGCTTTAACATGCTTTTTCTTCAACTGCCATGGCAGTTGAGTGCATTATTTATTGTTTTCTTTTAAAACAATTGTACCTGCTAATTTCAGATCTTTATGGTAAATTGATGTTCTTTAGACTTGTGGATTATGTCCTCAACAGTGCTCACTAAAACATTCAGAAGTTTAGAAAAACTTCTGTAACCAATGCCATCAGGATGTTTTGCAATAATAAGCTCTTTGCTTTTACCCATCATGAGATGTTTCTTGTGTGACACCTTGGTAATGAGACACTTTTATAGGCCATCAGTTGAGACTGAACCAGCTGATATTAATTTGCACTGACAAGGGGCAGGATTGATTTCTAATTACTGATAGATTTCAGCTGGTGTCTTGGCTTCCCATGCCTTTTTTCACCTCCCTTTCTTCTAGCGTCCAATACTTTTTTCCTGTGTTATTCCATTTTTCTACACATAACTTAATTTCTGAACTCATTTCTTTTAGTTTCTGTGTATGTGTGGATTGCATGAGTTGTTACCGACGTGACAATTTCATGTCAATAGCACCTTTAGAAATATATTTAGCAAGAAGAACGGTGACATGTTCAATACTTTTTTTAACCGCTGTATACGTAGAATGGCTATGTACGTACAGATTCAGTATCAAAACATGTAAATCTATTACACTATAAAAGGGGAAGTCATCTTATATGTAAATGTCTACCCCATATAAAAGGAGTTGGCACATACATTGGTAAAATTAAAATCTATTGTACTAACATTATCCTCACCATGTATCTAACAACCATCTACCTCATGTGAAATAGAGATGGCATATAAATTGATAACTCTAGGGTTAAAATATTGCTCACAGTAAAAAATTAATTATAATAAAGTAAAAATGTATATTATCATTTCCATAAGGTCCTCCAATGATCGTATCTCACATATTTCACAAAAGAAATAGTATAAATAAAATTAATTATATAAAAGATACTCAAATGCTAAGAATAAAATACTGAAGTTGATAGGAACAAAACCAATATGTTATAATGTAATCACCAGAATAGAAAGCATGAAATAAAACCAGTATCTTCTCCAATCATCTATTGTTCAGCATAAAGGTGCAAACAACACTTATGTTTTGTTATAGCATAAATAGAACTGTCCAAATTATTATACTGTGTGTATATATATATATATATATATATATATATATATATATATATTGTGAGGGGGTTAGCTCGGCAGCGGGTGTGTGTGACCCCCTGGGTGGGTTCACCACACAAAATCAGGCACAGCAGACAGCGTTGTAGGTGAAACAAAAACAAAGGTGCGGTTTATTTAGACTAGATGCATTGAAAAATAACAGAAAAACAAAAAGAAACATGAAAAGAAATCCTGGTCAGCTTGACCGCTTACTACACACGTAGATTCCCTAACTAACAACTGGGTGCAGCCTTGTGCTGCCCCAGTCCCTATCTCTCTTTGAGAAGTTTTGCCACACAGGCGTTAACTCACCGCAAAGCTCAGATACCACACTCCCCAGTTTACACAATCACAGAACTGGTTCCAGGATGGAGCATCTCCCTAAGCATGCTGGGGTGTTTTCTATAGGTCTTAATGAGCCCACTTACTTCAGCTGGGCTCATTAACTCTTCCCCTGCAGGACTCCCAGCACTCCCCCTAGTGGTATAAGTCAGCATAAAGCCTGAATCTAGGGCATACATATTTTCCATCCTGGATGCAACCAGGTGTTTTTACCTGCCTGCTGTCACATACCCCCCCCCCCTCTTGTTTCAACCTTGGGGTTGGAACACACGCAGTCAGGCACGCATGTACTCGAGACAAAGCATCCACATTCCCCATTTTAACGCCAGGGCGATGCTTTATTGTAAAGTTGAATTCCTGTAGGGCCAGGAACCACCTATTTATCCTTCTATTGGTCTCCTTGTTTTGAGCCATCCACTTTAAAGGAGCGTGATCAGTTACTAGGTCAAAGTGCCTACCTAATAGATAGTACCGAAGGGAATCTAGAGCCCACTTCACAGCTAAACACTCCTTCTCAATTGTGGCGTAATTTACCTCATGGGACTTCAATTTCCTGCTGAGGTAAATGACTGGGTGCTCTTCCCCGTTCCAGACCTGGGACAACACTGCTCCCAACCCAACGTCTGATGCATCAGTTTGTACAACAAAGTCCTTAGAGAAGTCTGGTGAGTACAACACTGGCTGGCTACATAAGGCGGTTTTTAATGACTGGAATGCTGCTTCAGCCTCTGGGGACCATTTGACCATGACAGACTCTTTCCCTTTTGTCAGGTTGGTGAGGGGCACAGCCCGAGAAGCAAAATGGGGGATGAATCGCCGATAATAGCCAGCGATTCCCAGAAAGGCTCGTACCTGTTTCTTGCTGTTGGGACGTGGCCAACTCTGTATGGCCTCGACTTTATTGACTTGAGGCTTTATCACTCCCCTCCCAATAGTGTACCCCAGATATTTGGCCTCCTCCTGTCCAATGGTACACTTCTTTGGATTGGCCGTAAACCCAGCTTCCCGGATGGAGTCTAAGACTGCTTGCACTTTTGGTAGATGTGAGACCCAATCTGTGCTATGGATAATCACATCATCCAGGTAAGCTGCAGCATACTTCTGATGGGGCCTCAGAATCTTGTCCATTTTCCGCTGGAATGTTGCAGGTGCATTCTGTAACCCAAACGGCATTCTCTTGTATTGGAACGCCCCATCTGGGGTTACAAACGCAGTTTTCTCCTTGGCCGACTCTCCCAGGGGAATTTGCCAATACCCTTTGGTGAGATCGAGAGTTGTCATGTATCGGGCTGTTCCCAGCCGGTCGATCAACTCATCTATACGCGGCATGGGGTAGGTGTCAAATTTTGTAACTTTATTCAATTGTCGAAAATCGTTACAAAACCGCCAGCTCCCATCAGGTTTGGGCACTAGTACAATAGGACTGGACCAGTCACTCTGGGACTCCTCTATCACACCTAATTCTAGCATCCTTTGAACCTCCCCACGTATTGCCTCCCGTCGGGCCTCTGGTATTCTATAAGGTTTTAGTTTTACCCTTTCTCCTGGCGGGGTAATAATATCATGCTCTACGCCAGAGGTTTCTCCCGGCAGCTCAGAGAAAATCTCTTTGTTGCGAAGTACAAACTCTTTAACCTCCTGTTTTTGGGGTTTCGATAAGGTGACTGCGATTCCAACCTCAGGAACAAAGCAATCAGACTGGACCGGTGACAAAGTCTCTGCGACTAGGGATTCCCTATCCCTCCAGGCTTTCAGCAGATTGACGTGATATAACTGTTCCGGCTTTCGCCTTCCTGGCTGTCTGACCCTATAGTTCACCTCACTCACTTTTTCAAGAACTTCGTATGGACCTTGCCATTTGGCCATGAATTTGCTTTCAACCGTAGGGACTAGCACCAATACCTTATCCCCTGGGGAAAAAGTACAGGTCTTGGCCCCACGGTTGTACACTCTCTGCTGTGCTAACTGCGCTTGGGCCAAATGTTCCTTTACGATTGGCATTACCTGTGCAATTCTATCTTGCATCAGGGCGACATGCTCAATCACACTCCTGTGGGGAGAACTCTCATTTTCCCAAGTTTCCTTGGCGATATCCAGCAGTCCACTTGGGTGTCTCCCATAGAGTAACTCGAAGGGTGAGAAACCCGTAGAGGATTGGGGTACCTCCCTAATGGCAAACATCAAGTAGGGTATTAGACAGTTCCAATTCTTTCCATCTCTATCCACCACCTTCTTTAACATTTGTTTTAGGGTTTTGTTGAATCTTTCAACCAACCCATCTGTTTGGGGGTGATACACAGACGTACGTAATTGTGTCACTTTGAACACCCTGCATAGTTCTTTCATAACCCGGGACATAAAAGGTGTACCTTGGTCCGTAAGCAGTTCCTTACAAATACCCACACGGCTAAAAACAAGAGATAGTTCTTTGGCTATGGTTTTGGCCGAGGTATTTCGAAGAGGAATTGCCTCCGGATAACGGGTGGCATAGTCCATTATAACCAAAATGTACTGATGCCCCCTAGCGGACTTCATTATCGGACCTACCAAATCCATTGCGATCCTCTCAAAGGGGACCTCAATGATAGGAAGAGGTACCAGCGGGTTACGGAAATGTGGCATAGGTGCTGACTTCTGACACACCGGGCAGGAGGAACAATAATTTTCTGTTTCCTTCATGACCCCAGGCCAATAGAATCTCTGCAATACTCTCTCTCTGGTTTTCTCTGTCCCTAGATGACCTCCAAGAATGTGCCCATGGGCCAATTCCAACACCAACTTCCTGTAAGGTTTGGGCACCACAAGTTGCTCAACGGTTTCTTCTGCCCTTTGAGCCACTCGATACAGTAGGTCCCTTTCCACAGTGAAGTACGGGTAAGTGCAAGTTTTTTCTGGGTTCACTAACTCGCCATCTATTTTCACCACATTTTCCCGTGCCTTTATTAGGGTGGGGTCTTTTAACTGTTCTGTGGCAAAATTTCCCTTGTGAACCTCAAGATCCGAAAATTCCACAGACGGCATGTTTTCATCTGAGGATGTTGGCTCCTCCCCATTTTCTCGCGTTTCCCCTGCCAATACCGACAAGGGAAATTCAGGAGAGTCCTCACCACTCTCAGAGGAATTCTGGTCATCATCTTTCTGGTCTATAGGGGCACCAGTGCGGGGCTCAGGACAATCCCAGAGTTCCCAAAACATTGGAAAATCCCTTCCCACAATGGCATCATGTGGTAAGTGAGACACTAACCCCACCTGATGAGAGAGGTTACCTTTGTGGGTCTCAAAAAACACTGAAGTTACAGGATACTCTCGGGTGTCCCCATGCACACAAATAACAGCCACCTTGTTATTCCCAGAGACCACTGTAGTAACTAATTCAGCCTTTATCAATGTCACCAGGCTACCTGAATCCAGCAACACATCAACATTTCTACCATTAATACACATTTTACATAAATGTTTCTCAGGTCCCCGACTGGCAGTGCATGCGACTGTCGCAAACAGCGACTGACGTCTGTCCCTTATAAAGTCACATTGCATAGGTTCATCCACAACTGGGCAATTGGCTGAAATATGTCCCTCTTGCCGGCAGCGGTAGCAAATAATCTTTTTCGCTGCTTCTTGCGGCCTGGGCTTCCCGGGCTGCTCCCGCCAGACATTAGGTTGAACCCCCACCCTCTCACTCTCTCCACCCTCACCCCTTGGAGTCATCTTACCCGCCACTGGGGATGGTCTGGTCTTAGGGTGGAAAGTCCGTGAGTCCCTGGAACAGGTGGTCAGGTTCTCTGTAGCCAAGTACCTCTCAACCAGATCCACAAGCTTATCTGCAGTTTCTGGGTCTCCGTGGCTTACCCACTTTTGGATGGCAGTAGGAAGAGCTCTCAGGAAACGATCCATAACAACACGTTCCACAATGTTTGGTGCGGTCAAAGTCTCTGGCTGCAGCCACCTCCTGCTCAGGTGAATGAGATCATACATTTGAGACCTGGGGGGTTTTCCAAGCCGGAAAGTCCAGTTATGAACACGCTGAGCCCGGACGGCCAGGGTGACACCCATCCGTGCCAATATTTCTGTTTTTAGCACCACATAGTCTTTTGCTTGGTCCGGCTCTAGGTCATAATAGGCTTTCTGCGATTCCCCCGTTAACAGAGGGGCCACAAGTCCAGCCCACTGCTCCTTAGGCCACTTTTCCCTTTCAGCAGTCCTTTCAAATGTGGTCAAAAACACCTCCGGATCATCCTCTCCAGTCATTTTTGTCAGTAAACGGCTCACACCAAAGGATGCAGTATTAGTGGAACCACTTGTCTCACTGGTCTGCGGCCGTTGCTGCATTAATGTCTCGATTTGTTGTTGAAGTCTCTGCTCTTGCTTTTGTAACAGCTCTATGAAGCGGGCCTCAGACTGCTGCTGGGCTTGTTGCTGAGCTTCCAGACTCTGCTGGTGAGCTTGCTGCTGAGCCGCAAGGCTCTGTTGTTGAGCTGCAAGACTCTTTTGCAAACCCGCATTTGTCTGCTGCTGATTTGCATTTGCTAGAGCCAGCTGTCTCAGTATCTCCTCCATGCTGGCCTTAAAAAAAAAAATATTTTGCCCCTGCTTCTCCACCAACTGTGAGGGGGTTAGCTCGGCAGCGGGTGTGTGTGACCCCCTGGGTGGGTTCACCACACAAAATCAGGCACAGCAGACAGCGTTGTAGGTGAAACAAAAACAAAGGTGCGGTTTATTTAGACTAGATGCATTGAAAAATAACAGAAAAACAAAAAGAAACATGAAAAGAAATCCTGGTCAGCTTGACCGCTTACTACACACGTAGATTCCCTAACTAACAACTGGGTGCAGCCTTGTGCTGCCCCAGTCCCTATCTCTCTTTGAGAAGTTTTGCCACACAGGCGTTAACTCACCGCAAAGCTCAGATACCACACTCCCCAGTTTACACAATCACAGAACTGGTTCCAGGATGGAGCATCTCCCTAAGCATGCTGGGGTGTTTTCTATAGGTCTTAATGAGCCCACTTACTTCAGCTGGGCTCATTAACTCTTCCCCTGCAGGACTCCCAGCACTCCCCCTAGTGGTATAAGTCAGCATAAAGCCTGAATCTAGGGCATACATATTTTCCATCCTGGATGCAACCAGGTGTTTTTACCTGCCTGCTGTCACAATATATATATATATATATATATATATATATATATATATATATATATATATATATATTAGATAGAATGACAGCTACTACATTACAGTGTAAAAAACTCTTACTTACATATATATGCAGCAAATGTATTACGGTATATACATCCAAGAACAAGTACATATTATGAACTATTTCTCCTTATTACACGGTACAGTAGCATGAGTAAATGCCGATAATGTCTTATTTCATTCTCTGTATTCTGATAGTTATATTACAATTAATTGGCTTTGTCCATATATACTTCAGTATTTCATTTTTCGTAGAATGTGGATATCTTTTTACAATTCACTTTCACTATTAATATTAATATTATTATTACTTATAACTAGAAGTAATATTTTAACCCCAGATTCAACAACCTATATTTTAATTCTATTTTACCTGATGTAGATACTTAGTTTTATGTGTCATATTTTATATTATATACACAACATTTACAGAAAAGATGATGACTACTGAATAATAGTGCAAAAGGTTTTCTGTACATGTTTTTACACTGCATCCGTTTCTACATAGACATTTATTTACATTCATACATATAATGTCTATGAAATGTGTCTTTTTTCTAAAGACCTTTAGCCATTTTATATACCCTTATTTGTGTTATGTTGTCTTGTTTACTTGGCCCTGATAAGGGAAATTTTCTGAGCCCTTGAAACATATTTCTTGTTTTGAGAAATAAACTTTTATGCTCCATTCACACTAGTGTGATTTCCGATGCTTGAGTTGCACAGGATCACAGGACATCGCATTGTTTTCAATGGTGCCCGATCACATCAATGTGACTCAGCATGGTGTGATTTGGAAAAGGTTCCTGTACTACTTTGTTGCAATTTCAGTGTGATTTTGGCCCATAGAATATACAAACTGTATCCAAATTGCATCAAAGTTGCATTCAAGTTGCACTACATAATTGCACTGAAAGTCAGGTCAAAATTGGCAGTAGTGCAGCAGTGTGAACCTAACCTTACTGCACCTACTCTAGACTTGTGGCACTCTGATCCTTTTATATACTCTTCAAACTGCCCTGGGGATCCCTAGGAACACACTGGCTGACAAAAAGCAGCCTTGATAAATTTCGATTTATAGCAGACTTTACCAACCATTGGATTCAATGCCCTATAAACACATTTCTTCTCCATTACTGGCACAGTATGTGCTTCAGGTAGAATGATAGCTAATCTGAGGCAAAAGACTCCCCCTGCCTGTTCTTTGGTTGTAATCTGCAAGGTTCACCTGTTGATTTCACAGCAAGGTCCTGCTCCATGCTTTAAGGGTGCTAACAGCAGCTCCTGTGTGTCCTGTATTGTTGCAATGTGTTTTAATTAAAGATGGTAAGAATGAAGCCTGCATACAGTTCTTATGGGCTTCATTTAAAATACACTGTGACAATATTGTTACATTGAATTTTGTATAGTGCTTTTGTTCAAATCAAAAACATATTCTTTAAACTGCAAAAAATTCCAGAAAATTTGTAAGTGCGCAATTTATAATATAACTTGTTCCTATTTAACACTTTATTGACCTCTTCGTTAACCCAGTTAAACTAATTAACACACCCCTTGCTTTCTTCCCTGAGCTTTTTATTTTGTTTTACTGACCTTTAGTTTTAGGTGTTCAAATGCATATAATTATAGATGTATAGATATGATTTAGTAGTTTATTAGCAAAGGATCTAGCTAAAATAAAAGTTTACCCTTTAAAAACAATATCATACAGTAAAACCTGCTTGTGTCTATGATATTAAGTTTGAAGTGTCTAGGCAACTAACAAATGGCTTTCCTCTTCTTCTAATAATGTGTCATGAAGATATGTCTTTTATCATTATATTATGACAAGGTGTCTGCCTTTTCTTCATGGTCTGCAAGTTTGCAACCACATAAATGTTTCAATCAATGAGTGGTATTTAATAGTTTTTTTTCCTTCCAGCCGTGTTTCCTGTCAAATGCTAACTGTAGTGCCAATCAATTTCTGTAGCAATATTATATAAAAGTCTCAGATGAGGTTAAGAGTATGTGCTTTGAAGGAAGAAAGGCATATTCTCCTGTATTGAATTGTACTGTATTGTAACTGTACTGTTTGCACTAAGATTGTAAAGCGATGCGCAAACTGTTGGCGCTAAATAAATCCTGTATAATAATAATAATATGAATACAGCATTCTGCTTTGAATACAGTGTGTATAAAGTAATATGTGGATATGTTGTTGTGTAACTGACATAATGGTGTAATAGAGGAGGACAGATGACAATTAAAGTGATTGTAAAGGCAGAAGCTTTTTTATCTGAATGCATTCCTTTGCCTCCCTATACTTCAATTTTTTTTTATTGGAAAAGCCACCATACACTTGATTCTGCATGCAACATGTAAGGTTACATGGGGCAAACTGAAAGATATTGTGATCCAGCAGCCAACTCACGAACAGTGGCTGTAAATCAGTATGGAATTTGATAAAAATAGTAATTTTCCACACTGCATAGGCGATTTGGATGGCAAGCACATCCAGATCCATATGCCACCAAGCAGTGGCTGAAAGATTTACAATTATAAAAAATATTTTTCAATTGTTTTAATGGCTATGTGTGATAGCAATTATAACTTTGTTGCTATAGATGTTGGTGCATATAAAAGTTCTGTTGGTGTCTAACCTGTCCCTCTGTAGGTTGTGTAAAACCTGGTTGATCCTGCCTGTTCCTGTGTCCCTCTTGGTGTGTTGATCACGGTTTATCATGGCTGCTGAGCCCTGATTACTGTGGTCAGTTTACGTGTCTACGTCATTCGCTGATCTCCTCTCTCCCCTTCTCTCCCTGCCTGTTAGCTTCTGTGTGTGTGTGAGCTGTGTCCGCCAACCCCCCTGCTGTTATTAGTAGCAAAGTACATTTTAAAACATTTCACTGCATCCCCTCAATTTTATCCAGCCATAACACGCTGGGGTTGATTTACTAAAAGCAAAAAGACTGTGCACTTTTCAAAGTTGCAGTTGCATTCTTCAAGTACAGTTGCTCCAGAGCTTAGTAAACAAGCAGAAGCTCTGCTAACTTTCATTATACAATCATGTGCAAGCAAAAAGGCTGTTTTTTTTTTTTTTTAATTTTCCTAACATGTGATTGGTACTCCTTGCAAAGTGAAGCCTTACCTCACTTACTAAGCTCTGGAGCAACTGCACTTGCAAAGGGCAACTGCACTTTGAAAAGTGCACAGTCTATTTGCCTTTAGTAAATCAACCCCACTGTGTACATTCTTGTTAAAAATGATGCCTCTAAATACCTTTTACAGATCTCCTCTGACCGGTCACGTGATTTCCGGCCACTCTCCTCCCCCATCTAAGTGCTACAGCGGGAGGGGCTAAGCGGCCAGTACAGCGGTCACGTGACCTCCCCAGTTGGCGTCAGAGGGTGATCTCCGCTGCTGTAACCCATAGATCAGAGTAGGAGAGCAACCGGGAGTCACGTGATCAGCTAGAAGAGCTTTGAAAAAAAAGGTATTTGGAGGCATAGTTTTCAACAAACATGTACACTGTGTAGGATGGCTGGATGAAAGAGAGGGGCTGGCAGTGCATTTTTTTTAAGGTTACAAGTTAACATTCCAAGTCTTAGCCCTCTAACTGAACCTAGTGAGCCCTATCTATATGTAATAGCTGCTGATGAGGCCTTTCCTCTTTCCACATCTATCAAGCCCTTTCCCACAAAACTCCTGAATTTGAAGAAAAAGTTTTTCAATTATCATTTAACTAGGGCTAATTGATTCACAGAGAATTTGTTAGAGGTGCTATACAACTACTTCTGAGCAATGTTGATAATGTTGTAAAACGTGCTTGTGCACAATTTTGTCATAGGAAGAAGTACAATTTGACAACTGTCATCTCCATGACATGTATAATATTTACTGGCACCCCATACAGAGCACAGTACAAGCGTTGAATGTGAGGGAGAAGTTTGCCAACTACTTCATGTTCCCTGAGGGAGAGCTTCCTTGATAGCATGCCAATGTGTAATAAATGTACAGTATGCCATATTTCTCACCTCACCTATGCCAATGTATACTTTATAAAACTGGTTTCTTGTATCTTCAAATGTGTAATGTTTTATGGCAGTAGGTATCATATCATTTTAGAATGTTTTAATGTACACTGTTATAAAGAGAAAGTCCTAGAAAACTGAAAATCGGCCCTTGCAGTAGGACTATATTGCATTGCAAGGGTTAACTGCTCATATACACTATGTCAGCAGGGAGGAGCCTGTGGTAGCCGAGTAGTTGAGGACGTACTTTTCTGCTTTTACATTTAGATATAAAAGAGCAGTTAACCCTTGCAATGTGGCTGCAGCAATGGTATAGAGACAGCTATTTGTCTCAATGTTCCAGATGAGCCACCCTGAGTGGAGGCACACTATATTTGTGGCTGCTCGCCTGTCACATTAGAAACATAGAAAAGTGACTGCAAAAAAAGACAGAGTAGTCCATCGAGTGTGCTAGTTTTTTTTTCACTTTTTTGTCTGAGTATAAATCTAGGTTTGTCCCAAGTAGGGATGGGCCTAACACCCCCCATTCGGTTCGCACCAGAACATGTGAACAGGCAAAAAATTTGTTTGAACACGCAAACACCGTTAAAATCTCTTTGGGACACGAACATGAAAAATCAAATGTGCTAATTTTAAAGGCTTACATGCATGGTATTGTCTTAAAAAGTGTTTGGGGACCTGGGACCTGCCCCAGGGGACATGTATCAATGCAAAAAAAAGTTTTAAAAATGGCTGTTTTTTCGGGAGCAGTGATTTTAATAGTGCTTAAAGTAAAACAATAAAAGTGTAATATTCCTTTAAAATTTGTACCTGGCGGGTGTCTATAGTATGCCTGTAAAGTGGCGCATGTTTCCCATGTTTAGAACAGTCTGACAGCAAAATGACATTTCTAAAGGAAAAAAAAATAATTTAAAACTACTTGCGGCTTTCAGGTCTGGTATGGATTTTTAAGGGGGACCCCAGGCCATTTTTTTTCTTAATTTTGGTGCGGGATTCCCCTTAATATCCATGCCAGACCTTAAGGGCCTGGTATGGAATTTGGGGGGACCCCCATGCATTTTTATTTTTAATTTTGGTTTGGGGTTCCCCTGTGGGGGAATCCCATGCCGTTTTTATCAATGAACTTTTATGTGTATTGCTGGACCAACAATTCATTATAGCCGCAAGTAGTTTTAAATTACTTTTTTTCCTTTAGAAATGTCATTTTGCTGTCAGACTGTTCTAAACACGGGAAATATGCGCCACTTTACAGGCATACTATAGACACCCCCCAGGTACAAAATTTAAAGGAATATTACACTGTTATTGTTTCACTTTAAGCATTATTAAAATAACTGCTCCCGAAAAAACTGCCGTTTTTAAAACTTTTGTTTGCATTGATCCATGTCCCCAAACAGTTTTTATGACAATAACTTGCATATTAACTTTCGAATTTGCCGCAAACACCCCAAATTGTTCGCTATTCGGCGAACGGGCGAACAGCCAATGTTCGAGTCAAACTCATGTTCGACCAGAACATAAAGCCCATCCCTAGTCCCAAGCATGTCTGAAGCCATTTACAGTTGACTGTCTTACTACCTCTGCTGGAAGTTTATTCCAAGCATCAACTACCCTTTCAGAAAAAAAATACTTTTTAAAATTAGTTTTGGAAGGGGGAATGGGTATCTTGTTTTGAGAGGGATTTCCTGCTTCCCACTTCCCACGTCCCACTTTCTGCTTCCGTCTCTTGGCGACTCCTCCTCTCTCCCTAGGTGGCCCCTCCCTCTCTGCAATCTTCTGGGCCACTAGCAGAGCGCAGCGTGACTCGCACATGCGCAGTGCGCATCCGGCTGTGTAGCCACAAGCTGTCATGGCCGGGTGCCCACAGTTGCTATGACAGTGCCGTGGATAGGAGGGGGAGAGCAGCAAGGCTCCGTTCGGCCGCATCGCTGGACCGTGGGACAGGTGAGTGCCTGTTTATTAAAAGTCAGCAGCTACACTTTTTGTAGCTGCTGACTTTTAATAAACTAAAAAACAAGTGGAACGCCTCTTTAATACTTAGAACATAACAAATATCTTTACAAGATTGACATGAAGAATCAACAGAGACAAAATTGCCAAAACAATATTTTTATTTCTGAAGTATATCAGCATGAATATTTTTGTACTTCATTTATACAACACGTTAATTTTTTTGTATTTCTACATAACACACATCCAATAGTGCTTGGTCTCATTAAAGCAAGGGAATGTTCAAAAACTCCGGTGCTTCTCCGGTGTTTCTCCGGGCTCTCCTGTGCCTCCGGGGACCCGGAGAAAGAACCCGCCACTGCCGGATTACGGCCAGAGAGATGACTGGTGACCAGATGGTCACCAGTCATCTCTCTGGCCGTTAGAGGCCCGGGCGCGAAAGCATGGGATCGTTAATTTTTTTAATCTCATGCTTTCCAGCCTGGAGGAGAGATGTGGGGTCTTTATCTCTCCATAAAGAGGACCTGTCACACACCATCCCTATTACAAGGGATGTTTACATTCCTTGTGATAGGAATAAAAGTGATAAAAAAAATAAAAATTAAGAGAGTGTAAAAATAAAAAAAGTTTAAGTAAAATAAACAATAATAATAAAATTTTTTTTTAAAGTGCACTAGACCTCCTCTGTAACTCTAAACTGGTAACCTGTAAACATTTTTAAAGCGTTGCCTATGGAGATTTTTAAGTACCGAAGTTTGGTGCCATTTTCATGAGTGTGCGCAATTTTAAAGCATGACATGTTGGGTATCTACTTACTCGTCATAACATCATATTTCACATTATAGAAGAAAATTGGTCTAACTTTACTGTTTTGTTTTTTTTTAATTCATGAAACTGTTTTTTTCCCCAAAAAAAGGCGTTTGAAAAATTGTTGCACAAATACCAGGCGACATAAAAAGTTGCAACATCCGCCATTCTATTCCCTAGGGTGTCTGCTAAAAAAACATATATAAAGTTTGGGGGTTCTGAGCAATTTTCTAGCAAAAAAAATATGATTTTTAAATGTGGAAGTGCCAAAATAGGCCCGTTAAGGAAGTGGTTAAAAAAAAATTATGTGAAATATACTGTACACAATATTCCAAAGTCTACATATGCTGTACAATACAAATATAATATATTCACGTTCTTTCTGCTTCTGTCTGCCAAACAGGTTGTCCCATTGTACTTGCAAAAGCCTCTTGTTAATCACCTACTAGGCATAAGGAGTAATGGGTCATAAAGCTCCGGATGCTGTTCAATAGCCCAGCCATACTGATCATCATGTGGTCTAGAATCTACTAATCTATCAAACAGGAAAAGTAAATGAACGTTTCCTACACGCTATTCTATGGCTTGGCAATGTATTATTGGCTACCTGATTCTTTACACGTGCATGAACTTTAATGGCATCCCAGTCTTAGTTGTTCAATATTAGGGTTCAATATTGAGTTGGCCCACCCTTTTCAGCTATAACAGCTTCAACTCTTCTGGAAAGGCTATCCAATAGGTTTAGGAGTGTGTCTATTGGGGTGTTAAACCATTCTTCCAGAAGCGCAAATGTGAGGTCAGGCACAGATGTGGGCAAGGAGACCTGGCTCACAGTCTCCACTCTAATTCATCCCAAAGGTGTTCTGTCAGGTCGAGGTCAGGACTCTGTGCAGACCAGTCAAGTTCCTCCACCTCAAACTTGCACATCAATGTCTTTATGGACCTTGCTTTGTACTGGTGGGCAGTCATGTTGGAACAGGAAGGGGCCATCCCCAAACTGTTCACATAAAATTGGGAGTATGCAATTGTCCAAAAAGTCTTGGTATGCTGACGCCTTGAGAGTTCCCTTCACTGTAACTAAGGGGCCAAGCCCAACCCCTGAAAAACAACCCCACACCACAATCCCCCCTCCATCAAATGATTTGGACCAGTGCAAAAAGCAAGGTCCATAAAGACATGGATGACCGAGTTTGGGGAGGAGGATCTTGACTAGCCTGCACAGAGTCCTGATCTCCAGATAGAACACCTTTGGAATAAATTAGAGCGGAGACTGTGAGCCAGGCCTTCTTGTCCACATCAATGCCTGACCTCACAACTGTGCTTCTGGAAGAATGGTCAAACATTCCCATAGACCCACTCCTAAACCTTGTGGACAGCCTTCCCAGGAGAGTTGAAGCTGCTATAGCTAAAAAGGGTGGGCCAACTCAATATTGAACCCTACGGGCGAAGACTGGGATGCTATTAGAGATCATGTACGTGTAAAGGCAGGTGTCCCAATACTTTTGGCAATATAGGGTATATGCATTTGCAGAGTGTTTGTTGTGTGTTTTCATTGAAATGAATTGGCAGCTTTTGGAGGGCACCATAACTGGGCAAACAATGTGAACAATGCTACAATGTGAACAACACTGGTTACTGCAATGCAAACAATTTTGCCAGGCATTTGTGGAGCTTAAAAAATGCTCCTGAAATGCCTGCTTTAGAAACAAGTGTAAACTTAGCCTTACAGTGGAACTTTAATTGAGTGAAAAACATTTGTCAAACAGGCAGGATTTTTAATGTAGAAGAGACATAATGGGGTCATTTACTAAAACTGGAGAGTGCAAAATCTGGTGCAGCTCTGCAAAGAAATCAATCAGCTTCCAGGTTATTTGTCAAAGCTTAATTGAAAAAGCGGAAGTTAGAAGCTGATTGGCTACCAGGCACAACTGCACCAGATTTTGCCCTCTTCAGTTTTAGTAAATCAACCCCCATGCAGATCTCCTGCAATAAATTTCCTACTTGTACACCCCGTACATTGAGCTGTGCATGCACAGCTCAGTATACAAATTTTAGCAATGCTGAGATGAATGATGCCATCTTGGCCAGGTCAATGAAAATGGCCAAAGATTGGTACCCAGATGCCGACCCAGCAAACAGTGGCTGGCAGGGAACTCCAGGACACCACAGTGCTTACGAGAAGGTAAGTATAGCTCCATTTTAAAGTGAACATGTACTTTGCTCATGCACAGCACATTAATGGGTTCACTTAAGTTACTGCTACTCCTGTTCTTTCACCTACACTTCCCTTCTCCTGATACTCTGTTCAGGTGCCTGGAGTGAAGAGAAGTATCAGTATATCCATATATGAGAATTAAGGAAGTTCCTTCCCTTCCTTTCATGATTAGGTTCAGGGTGCCTGAGAGGGCACTTACCAGTTCCCAGCATTGTTTTCATGCAACAAGCAAATCAAGTTTGGGATGATGCAGAGGTTAGAAATGCAAGGCAAAACATGTGTGTGTGTGTGTGTGTGTGTGTGTGTATATATATATATATATATATATATATACACAAAATTCGAAACACTTGTTTATGTTTTCATAAATAATAATCACATAATCAAATTATCACATGACCTCTGTCCTCAGCTGCATAAGTAGTTTAGAGAGGCAGAGATGAAGACTCCTGATGATTTGGGGGGGGGGGGTGTCCTTAGGTGCATTAGGAGTTTAGAGAGGCAGAGGTGAAGACTCCTGACGATTAGGGGGGGGGGGGGCATGATAACAGAAGCTTGAATAGAGCACGAACACCACAATCCAGTCTAAAATGCAGTCAGAATTATACTGTAATAAGTTGGCATGTCAGCAGAAGGCAGGGAACCAGCAGAACACTAATCTTCCCAGTGAAGATCTGTGCATGGGGGTTGTGTCAGCAGGAGTCACCGTAACAGCAGTACATTGATCTTCCCAGAGTTGTGCAAGGGGGTGTGAAAGCAGAAGTCGAATCACTGGCATAAAGGATGGCTATGCTTTTAAGTAGAATGCAATGAAGAAACCTGACCACTCTAGGATGGATGTACTTCCATATCTAGTGAGGTCAGAAAGCAGGGGGACCAGTAATATGAAATGTTGGGGTAACATACACTTGAATTCTTGTGGATAAAAGTATAGGCACGCTAGTGAAGAAAAAGGTGAGTGTAAACAGCTGGGAGAAGGCTGTTCCTTTGCTTTGTATGGGACAATCTGCTGACAATTGCTATTCAATTTTTGTCAATGTTTTATACCTTTTTCTAAGCTTTATTACTTACATCAGACTGGTACATCATCCAGTTTCAATTCTAAAACAAAAGAACGTGTGGCATCCTATATACATTTCTTAATAGAATGTCCTTAACAGAAAAGGGTAAGAGTATGCCATTTTGCTAATGTCCTCGAACTAATATTCCTTTATCCAGTGATGCAGCTTTTTGTTTTTAATATGAATGATAAAGAAAATACATTCTAGGGAATATAAAAAATGTCCCCCTCCATATTTAATTACATTTTCGTTATTGAGGCTTACATTCATTATGGAGAAAGGCCTGATATTACACAAAGGTACATGAACAGTTTATGAGAATGAAAGCTATAGCACAATGTCTATCTTACTGAATATTCATTTCTGTTTTAGCTGTGCTTTGAAATGATAGCTTAGAATCAAACATGGAGAACCAGCCAAACTGAAGTCTAACATTCATACACAAAGGATTGGCCTTTAATGTCACTTTCTATAACTATACTGAAATCCTCTTTTACAGAAATAAATCATCATCTCTGGAAGTTCATTTTAAAGTGATTAAATTTACTGTTAATACAGTTAAATATCCATGTTAGATCCATGATAAAACATGTTGTTTCTCAGGCTTAATGATTGATGCTTCACACTAAAATAAGACATACATAACCATGGGGATTTCTGTCAGATTCTTTGAAGTTTCTCAGAAATATGGGACAATAATAAGGGGCTGTACCAAGCACATGTTTCTTATCAACATTTTTATTGCATTCCCCATTATAGTGTGTCTTCAAAGAGGAATGTACTGTCATGAACATTTCTGCTGTACAAAGGCAAGCCATAGAAAAATTGTACAATAATAATATCAGTGTAAAAGCAGCTTGGTAACAATGTATTGTCTGTTGATGACCTTGATTTTTAGATCTGTAAACCACATTATTATTCTGAAGTAGGATATAAAACAGAATCTATGCCACCTAAATGTTTTTCAATTAATGAATATACTGTACTGCCACCTGTCAAGTGAGATACAGTAACTGTCTATGCCAGACATTTCAGGTTCTTTCATTTCAGTCTATGTTACAGAATAGAAAAGACGTATTGTGGTATGGTTTTGCTATTTTTAATTTTGTATTATTTGTATTGTTTGTTTTTAACATTTTCACAGAAAATCTGTCTGCTCCCCAAATTCTCCTGAAGAAGTGGTGAATACTGTGTAACATGTTGACAATCATCTACTGCTTGCATGTTGCTCATTGAAGGGACTGTTTTAATATTCCTGTAATTTCAGATGTACAGTGGGGATGGAAAATATTCAGACCCCCTTAAATTTTTCACTCTTTGTTATATTGCAGCCATTTGCTAAAATCATTTGAGTTTATTTTTTTTCCTCATTAATGTACATACAGCACCCCATATTGACAGAAAAACACAGAATTGTTGACATTTTTGCAGATTTATTAAAAAAGAAAAACTGAAATATCACATGGTCCTAAGTATTCAGACCCTTTGCTGTGGCATTCATATATTTAATTCAGGTGCTGTCCATTTCTTCTGATCATCCTTGAGATGGTTCTGCACCTTCATTTGAGTCCAGCTGTGTTTGATTATACTGATTGGACTTGATTAGGAAAGCCACACACCTGTCTATATAAGACCTTACAGCTCACAGTGCATGCCAGAGCAAATGAGAATCATGAGGTCAAAGGAACTGCCTGAAGAGCTCAGAGACAGAATTGTGGCAAGGCACAGATCTGGCCAAGGTTACAAAAACATTTCTGTTGCACTTAAGGTTCCTAAGAGCACAGTGGCCTCCAAAATCCTTAAATGGAAGACGTTTGGGATGACCAGAACCCTTCCTAGAGCTGGCTGTCCAACCAAACTGAGCTATTGGGGGAGAAGAGCCTTGGTGAGAAAGGTAAAGAAGAACCCAAAGATCACTGTAGCTGAGCTCCAGAGATGCATTTGGGAGATGGGAGAAAATTGTAGAAAGTCAACCATCACTGCAGCCCTCCACCAGTTGGGGCTTTATGGCAGAGTGGCCCGATGGAAGCCTCTCCTCAGTGCAAGACACATGAAAGCCCGCATGGAGTTTGCTAAAAAACACCCGAAAGACTCCAAGATGGTGAGAAATAAGATTCTCTTGTCTGATGAGACCAATATAGAACTTTTTGGCCTTAATTCTAAGCAGTATGTGTGGAGAAAACCAGGCACTGCTCATCACCTGTCCAATACAGTCCCAAAAGTGAAGCATGGTGGTGGCAGCATCATGCTGTGGGGGTGTTTTTCAGCTGCAGGGACTGGACGACTGGTTGCAATCAAGGGAAAGATGAAGGTGGCCAAGTACAGGGATATCCTGGATGAAAACCTTCTCCAGAGTGCTCAGGACCTCAGACTGGGCCGAAGGTTTACCTTCTAACAAGGCAATGATCCTAAGCACACAGCTAAAATAACAAAGGAGTGGCTTCACAACAACTCCGATTATTCTTGACTGGCCCAGCCATAGCCCTGACTTAAACCCAATTGAGCATCTCTGGAGAGACTTAAAAATGGCTGTCCACCAACGTTTACCATCCAACCTGACAGAACTGGAGAGGATCTGCAAGGAGGAATGGCAGAGGATCCCCAAATCCAGGTGTGAAAAACTTGTTGCATCTTTCCCAAAAAGACTCATGGCTGCATTAGATCAAAGGGGTGCTTCTACTATATACTGAGCAAAGGGTCTGAATACTTAGGACCATGTGATATTTCAGTTTTTCTTTTTTAAATCTGCAAAAATGTAAACAATTCTGTGTTTTTCTGTCAATATGAAGAAAAAAATGAACTTAAATTATTTTAGCAAATGGCTGCAATATAAAGAGTGAAAAATTGGGATATAGGAATAGTGGTCCAACATATTGGGAGCTTTTGACCTTATATGGGCAACTCAATCATATGTAGTGTCGGGCTAAAGGTTTGAATGCTGTTCGCTCTGTTTGGGGAACACCCGAATTTGCAGGGTATTTGGTGGGTGTTAGCCTTTGGGATTGTGTTTTTTGCCTTTACATACTGTACATACATTGGAACAGTAGAGGTGTGTCTATGGCCCCTGAAAATATCTTAAAAGCACTTAAAAGCACTTATGAAAGTTAATGATGTGCTCCTATTATTCTATAGCAACAATGGTCAGCTAAACACCTCCAACACCTGTAAAACATAGAGCAAACTTTTTGGAAAGCCAAGATAAATAGTTTGAGGAAAACAAAGAATATGTAGAATTTGTTTGGATTACCAACTTTTCAAATGCCCTTTGTGGGCACAGGCAAATAGTCTGCTAGAGTTTATTTTCTTATTAGAGCATTCATATACAGAGTCACACAAGGTTTTCTGTGGTTTACTTAACACCTACAAATTCAGCCAATATGTACTTCTGACAGATGAAAGCAAATACTCACTATTATTGCCACTCTATATCTCCAACCTCTCTTCAACAAACGCAAAATTATTTTTTTTACAGTTCATTGCAAGCAGGGGTTGTCACTTCACATGAAATAGCAATGCATTCAGAAAGTCACCAAACAAGTATTTTTTGAAATGCAGATAACGTAGCATTTCTTAAAACAAGACTATTACATTCCTTTTGGGGAGACTTGCAAAAATAGATTCAGAAGTGGCAATGTTTTTTTGCAGGCTAAGAACAATGTAATTCTATGGAACAGCACAAAAAGAAACATTGATTTGTTTGCTCATCTTTTTTAGTTCTTACACTTCGGCAGCATTGATAATACTATAAATATTTAAGCAACCTGTAAAATAGAAAGATAAAAAAATATAAAGAAATAAAAGCTGCTCTAAGGCAAAGGTTCCATAGTGCTATTTGATGTTCAGGGAAAGAATATATACTAATTTTATTCATTAAGGAATACATTGTTTGATATTAATATATTGCATGGTGACATATTGGGAAAAGGTGATCTGACAGAGAATATTATCCATGAGTGTGCCACATCCCGATAAATCATGGAAAAAAGAGGAAAGATACCCCTAGATGGGACTTTCAAGGCACTACTAAAAAATCAAATGTATATGAAAAATATATAATTTTATTTACAAAAAAGTTCTTACATCTCAAAAGATAAATACATACTGTACTAATGATGCAATCTTCAAAATAGAGGCAGATAGCTTACGTGAAAGACTACATACATCTTTAAAAAAAGCCTTCAGAAGGGCCACATCCTATACTCGACATTAACTAATTTATTCACAGAAATCTAAAAACCAGGATAATCCTCTACGTATTATTATGAAGTATTGTAACTAACATGTAGAAGTGAGAAAAATTGTGTCTAAATTTTGCCATGTCCTAACGATGGACCCCATTTTGGGTACTTTTTTTCCAGAGAATCCTCTCTCTACCTTTAGAAAAGCCACATCTGTGGCATCTAGACTAGTAAGGAGTGAATTCAAGGGGGATCATGACATTGAACATTGTAAGTACAAGGGTACTTTCATGTGCGGGGCATGCGGGTATTGCAAATTCATGGATACTAGCAAAAATCCCACCCTGCCTGATATCAGCACCTTCAGGCCAAAACACTTTGCAAATTGTAAGACCGAAGGTGTCATATACATGTTCCTATGTGATTGTGGGTGTTTCTATGTCAGGAAGACCAGACTTGAGTTTTGGCGTAGAGCATACCGACACATCCGGAGCATGAAAACTTGTGACCCCGACCTGCCATTGGGAAGACATACGACCTTGGTACATCAAGGTGTCTTCCCAAGGATTAAGTTCTTGATTTTGGACCGGGTACACCCGAACTGGAGGGGGGTAGATTGGAACAAGAATCTCCTCCAGCTCGAATTACGATGGATCTACAATTTAAGAGCCACCAAGCCCCCAGGGCTCAATGATGTGGTTTGTTTTAAACCATTTTTGGAGGGCTTTGACTCTGGGGGGCATGGAAAAGTAGGAACTTTTTTACCCATGGGGCACAAGGATCCCGTTTCTGTATACAGTCTGTCTGGCAATATTGTTGGGTCCTGATCATTATGTATTCTGTTTCCCTTTTTTCTCTTCTTAGGAATATGTGTGAGTTATGTATTTAATTACATTTCTGTATAAATCCCATATTTAGTTTTTGTAATAATATTCAGTTTTTTTTTTGTCTCTTAGCTTTGCCTGTCCTCTTGTTCAGTCATTTACGTATGGCAGCTTCATGGAAGGCTCTCATGCTGGTAATCCATTTGTTGAGAGATTTACCATACTAGCACTATCTATATTGTTATATGCAAGCCTTGTATAGCAGATTTGGCCGGGGGGGCATTACTCATGGCAGTTTTCTCCTCTCTGCCACTTTAAAAGCCATTTAGCAATATTATTTATTTGCACACTTTTTTTTGATTCATGGCTCTGCTTTTGTAGCAAGATGGTGCATTGACTACCCTATCTGTGGTGCTGAGCTTTGTGCGTGTGCCCGGCACGGCCAAGATGTTCTCTTTGAGGACACACAGGGAGGGCGGATGTTTTTCCATCCTTGACATCCTCTCCCCTTTAGCCCTGGGCTAGCCGATTTTGACTGTCCCAAGGGCAGGTTGACCGTGCCAATGGGAGTCAGCTGCGGCGCGGCTGTGTGAGCTTGGCTGGCACGCATGTGCAAATCGCCATCGATGCGGTGTGGTGGCGGGGCGCGGCTGACGCTCAGGGGGCCCGTTGCAGGGATCTGGCCAAACACTCCTCCATCCAGCTGTTTCTAAATTGGAATCAGCTGATGGCAGGACTAGCTAGGCTATATCTAGCCCAGCTCATTTGATACAAGACAAAGTTGGGGTTAGGACGATTCGTTCAGGAGATACTGAGACGTGAAATAGTAAGTGGAAACTCCATATTTGCCACTGTGTTTCTTTGATCTATTGCCCTTTGGTTGCTTATTAATAATTTTGGGTTTTTTGTGCCCTTTTCTCTTCTTTTCTCTTTTCCCCTCATGTCTCTTGTCCACATCTTTCCTGGTCATACCTATACTGCAGCTGCTTGGGTCCCGAGACGTTCCACCAGTGTCATCTCAGTTCTCTATACCTATCAGTCTACCCACCAGTACATTTTTGCATTTTTTCGTTTAGGTAGGTTCTTTTTAATATAGTGCTGTTTTTTCATCTGTGGACATTCTTTAGGTACATTAGTCAGTTTACTCACTGATATGCTTTTGGTTTCAGATTCCTTGCATTTTTTAGACCTCAGTACATGCACAGGCAATGCATTTGAAGCAGCGTCTCTCAGCGCTATTTTGGGTGTCTCCCCTAGGGCACCTTTCTCATTCAGCCCTGTATGTGGGGAGCCAGACATGAAGCTGCACAGATTTAAATTATAAAGCATACTCATGTATTGTCAATGAATTTAAAGTAAGTGCATTATATTCATGTCTAGGTTGAAGGTTTATTCTGGGGTTGGTGATATAAATTACTAACCACTCTATATTTTGTAACTCCTCAGATGCAATTTTCTCTGTATGAACCCTAATGAAGGAAAGAATTTCTAAAATGTTTTGGTTCAGGGAGATCATATATACCTTCATTGACGGTTTCTTTATTGTATCCATATCTATGTTTATCATGTATGAGTATTATATGTATTTTTCTTTTGATATGTAAAAACTTTTTTGTAAATAAAATTATATATTTTTCATATACATTTGATTTTTTAGTAGAGCCTTGAAAGTGCCATCTAGGGGTATCTTCCCTCTTTTTTCGGTGACATATTGGGGGTCATTTACTATAGCGTTGTGGTGCTAATTACCGCTAATTAGTGCTAAAACTGTATTTACTATAGTGCTGGTGAAAAAATACTCCCAAAATCTAATTTACTATAGCTCCCTGAAAATAAATAGTGCCCAAACCCTTACTCTGCTAAAACCTGGAGTAATGCATATGGAAATAATGTTTAGAGCATGATATGATTGCCTAAATGGTACTGAAATTTGTGGTATATTCTTTAAAGATAATCTGCTTTTAAACTGTGTGAAAAAAGGATTTCTACACAGAAATATATTTAAAAGTCTGAGAAGAGATAAATTCCCCGTCTCTGTACAACTAGTTGCCAGCACAACTGAGCATGCTCAGACATGCAAACTACTCTCATTTTAACTCCCATGGCTTTTTTACAGGGCGCTATAGTAAATACCAAAATTAGCACTGGGCTAAAATGCATTTTTGAGAGTGAAAATCCGCACTATATAGTCCAATGCAAGTTTCAGCCATTGATTCTAATGTGAGAATTATAACTTCTCCAAATAAATATGTTTAATGTTTCTTCTCTCAAAGAAATTGTCTTTGCAACAATATTGGTTATACTTAATCTATTTTGTTTTTAAGAATGCTAGAATGAGGAATGTTTTCATGTTTTGGTAAAATATATTTTTCTCTTTGTCACTTTCACTTGTTGCTCTCTATCTCACAAAAATCTTTTCCCAAAATTACACAGGTGTCTTTACAAACCACAATCAATACCATTGCTGATGCAAATTTAAAATGAGTCACAATTTTGTGTGTTTTTATTATTTGCAAATAATCATAATTTGAGCCGAAAAATTTGATGTGTACCAACATCATAAATAAAAATGTATTTCCCAAAATTCAGAGGGTAACCTCGCTATTCTAAACTCACCCACCAAGAACCACCAAATATTACAGAATAAATTGAGAATAAATGGAGAAGAATAACTCCTAAACATGCCACTTAATGTAGAGAAAATCTGTTCTTCCTATGTTGTTAAACATGACTCCTGACTATAGTATTTATGTGTAGGAGGGTTCCACCACCATTGCAAATTATGTCATATGTTTTCCATAGGCAAGGACTATAATCAGCCTTACCATTTCCCCACCACCACTAATTTCAGCCTCTTAGAAAGCCAAAAACCTATAAAATGACAGCTGTTTAACTCTCAGCATGCTCACAGTAATCAGCCAGCCTTCAAAACAGATAGCATATGCCAGAAACAGGTTGTTCACTGGCTCTCTGGCCTTCCACAGTACATCTGCATTGATTAACTTCTTGCACCCCTGAGCCTTGTAGCACTGAGTTTCTGGGTTCAATTCCCAATATGGCTATATTCACTAGTGTTAACATTTTTTATGGGTTTCACATAATAGAACCCCAAGAAATCACATTATAAATCAAACAAGTGTGGGTTTGCACCATCTACAACTGGGTTGTTTGGGCCAAGATATGAATGTATAAGTCTGGTGTGATGCACGCATATTTTAATGTTGTATGCTTATGATGAATGGCAAATGCGCTTTGTCACCAATTTGTGTGAAGCACCCCTCATTAAGTCCTTTTTTTTATTTCATTTTTTTGGCCCAAATATATTCATGTAACAAATGTATATACTAATGTTGAAAAAAAAAGTTAATTCTTTTTTGCTTTGTTTGACTTTTGCAGACTAAAGATACATATTTTCTAAGTGCAAACTATTCATACTCCTTCAAATCTTTAATAAATCGAGTTGCATAAAGTGTTTGTGCACACGGGCAAGTTCTTGAATAGAAAGTGTAATGGGGGAGGGGGAAAAAATAATCCTGCTCCAAAGCTGAATTTCAGGGCTAGAATAATTCTTTTGTGGACTAGGCCAACCATGAAATCTGGTACATAAATGTGAATAAGAAACAAATAAAATGAAAAAGAAAAGAAAAAAATTTGCAGACGCAAATTTCCGTTTGTGAGTTTGCATATTTATTCACACAGTCTGCTTTTTGACCCAGAAATGCATCATCACGAAAGAGTATGCACATGCCCCCAAGAAGTGTACTGCTGCTCAGCCTCTAACATGGCTTGGTCACTCCTTTCCTGAGAAGAGCTGCTGCTGATATGTACCCAATACCCATTCACGTATGGGGGTGAGATCTGGGGGCCCCCTTGTTAAAGGGGGCTTCTAGATTCCGATAAGCCACCCCGACAACCACCAGCCAGGGTTGTCGGGAAGAAGCCCTTTTCAACATGGGGACATGGCGCTTTGAGCGGCACCCTAAAGCACCCTCCCCATATTGAGGGCATGTGGCCTGGTATGGTTCAGAAGGGGGGTGCTCGTCCCCCCGTCCTGACCTCCAGGATGCATGTTCGGATAAGGGTTTCCCTAATATTAATGGCTCATTTGCTAAACATTATTGTATAGAATTAAAAACATCAAATGCTAGTAAATGTATTTCTATGGCTGCTTATGCTCAGCCCAATAGGCTAGTGGTCAGCTCTTCTACCTTGAAAAACTCAGGCCTTGAAGGACTCATGGATTCAAATCACACAAAGGGATACTAAAAGATTGCATTGCTGAAAAAAAGGCAAATGCATATTAGCCAATTAGCAGCATATGCTGAAAATAGGTGAAAGCCAATTCACTTTAGTTTGGTTGATTCTATTATATTAACTCTTTAAATGCATGTAATGGTATGTAAGTATTCAATAATATTATGGTGTGGAATTCCAAACATCACACACTAGTTAACAGGCAGGTGGGTTGGCTGCGATTTGAACTCATAACTTGAGGGTTTAGGAGACGTCTGAGCAGATCACCAAGCCGTTGTGCTAAGTAACCTGAGACCTGCATAATAGTGTAGTATGATTAAAGAATGAACACTGTTTTATGTCACCTAAATAAAAATAAAAAAACATTAAAAAAATAACATAAAACAGATATGTAAGTGTAAATGTTCAATACGTGTAACCTTACAGAATAGCAGACATTACTCTAATACTCATTCATAACTGCATTTGTTAGCAAAAGAAGAAAAAAAACTAGGACTACTGATTGCAGTAAACATCAATGGATGCACACGAGGTAGAGCACATCTTACTTAAAAGTGTTTTTGTCACATACATGGATCATGGTTGCAGTGCATATTCATTGCGTGCATTTTCATTTGCACAGTTGCCTGTTGAAATCAGTTACCTAAAATTGACGCTATTACATGTAGTAATGCCCAGTACTTCCCAGCACTATAGTAAATGACCCCCATTGTCATAGTTAGAAAAGTGCAACTTGAAATATAAAAAAAGTCCTGAAATAGTTCAGTATGATTTCTTAAAAAAATCTATATATAGAAATAAATTCTTTACAAACCTATTTAATGAAGGCAATGGTAATGTACATATTCTAGTAATCCTCTGCACCTTGCTAATCTGACTGCTGAAAACTGAAATACGAAAGGAAACTTCATTGCCTATTATTGATTGTTGTATCAACATGCAAGCAGGTTTTCTTGTGTTTAATTATAAAAGTCACTTGCTGATTGTACATTAGAAATTTTTATGAGAAAGTGTATGTTTACTCCCTGAAACCTCAAGTCTATCCCTTGCATCACCAATCTGCTTTTTACTTTCAATACATTTTTATTGAATATCTCTCATAGGAAAAACAGAGCAGTTGGTGATAACAGTAATACATGTTAACATATAGTCCATAAGAAAGGGTCATTAAAGTTATAACTGCCATATATCTGCTTGCTATACCATATCAATAAGTAAAAGAGGTATCTGAGTCCCCTCTCCCCCACGACACCCCTCCTGGGATCAATCTGTGTCATGAGGTGAAGGGCCGCTCAGGCCACCCACCAAGGGCTCTCAAAGGAAATCACATACGTTGGCAGCATTGGATCCTGAGGATAATTCCTAAGAGAGATCTTATTCTATGGTATAAGCAAATCAACCTTAAAAATTTGCCATACAAGAGTTCACAAGAACATTATGGCGATAAACTAAGGTCTTGGAGTACCAAGTCAAACAAATTCAGTGGAAGACAAAGAAGAGGTTATAAACAGAAGAGAAGCATCCTATGTTAATTATTACTGTGTGATACCCATATCAGATCCTTGAGAGAGTTATGTAGCAATGGTAGCTATCGTGGGAAAGATCATATAGATTCCATTTCCTTGTAATTTTTTTCAGATATTTTTAGTAGGTACCCCAGCTATCGGAGAGAACCATGAGACATGTCCGTGTTCTCATGGAGGAATCCCAAGGTCAGGGATGAAGTAACACAAGCTCAAGAGTGAGATGTAACAGAAAGAAGAAAAGAAAAGAAAGGAAACAAAAGACAGGAGGGAGAGAAAAGATAGGAAAGGAGAAGCAGTGACCTAAATAGTCCCACACCAGCCCACGATCTATAAACTAGATCAAGGTGTGAGCCCCATCGTAGATATCGTATTCCAGGGTTCCCAGATAGCTTTGTATTTCTCTATAGCATCTAGAAATGTGCTGACCATCTTTTCCTGGGCCATAATCCAGGAGACTTTCTTTCTTCACTAAAGTGAAGGAGACCTGGGGTTGTTTTCAGGCTATAGCTTTGGTTAATTTAGTCCCAATTAGGATGAACATAATGAGATGGCTCACTAGTTTGGGTGCGTTCAGGGAGGGGAATTGAGCAGTGCTATGTGAGCAGATTTTTGTATAGGAAGGTCAGAGACCTTTCAGAGCATATGGAAAATTTTATTTCAGAATCCCCTGATCTTGGGGCAGTCCCACCATGTGTGTATCATGGACCCTACATGACCGTAATTTTGGGAAGCATAGGGATGAGGACATGGGATAAATTCTGGGCAGTTTAATGGGACCAAGTGCCATCTCATAAGCACTTTCAGATTCACCTCTGTGAGTGCCGTATTAAGAATTCCCTTAACTGCAGACTGTGATGCCCTTTGACAGGCAGCCAGGCTCCAGGATTGTCCCAGGTCCCTTTCTTATTCTAGCATAAAGAGGGTCTTGGAGTCCATGTTGGCCAGTGACCAATATATCACTGAAATCCCACCCCTCTACTCCATAGCTTGCCCACACCAAAGTTCATATTCAGTGAGTTTTAAATGGTTAGGTGCGGAGGACCATAATTTGTGGAGAAAATTCCTTAACTGGCATAGTCAGTAATGTTCCTCTGGGGGCATCTAGTTTGCTTATACAGTAAGCCCGAGTGAGGGGTCCAGTGGAGTGGATGACGTGTCCTATTCTATACATCCCTTATTAAGCCACCAGCTAAAGGCCTTGATGTCCATGACAGGGGGTGCCATTTGGAGATCAAGTGTTGGTTAGATTTGAGGGTGTCCCAGATGACAAGGGAGTGTGATTGAGTGGGTACCATGACTGCAGGTCTGGCCTTGGGGGAGCACCAAAGGAGAAAACCTGGTGTGTAATGGGGTAGCTTGGCGTTCCATATGGACCCAGTCAGGGTGAGCCCCTTTGGAAAATATGACTGAGAATTGGGAAAGTTGGGCAGCTTGGTAATACCAAAGCAGGTTCTGTAGTGCCACTCCTCCCTTATCTCTAGCATGGTAGAGGGTTTCCTTGGCTACCCTTTTGTTCCCCAAATAAAGCGTAATATTTTGGATTGAAACTATCGTAAGCGGCCTTTGAGGATTGGGATGGGGAGGCTCCTAAATAGATATAAGATTCTTGGTAGCAGAGTCATTTTGACAAAGTTGACCCTCCCTAACCATGAGCGCCCTAATTTGTCCCAACTTTTGAGGTCAGCTTCTAATTTATGGTACATTGGTGGGAAAGTCACTGTGTAGAGGCGATCCACAGAGGCTGCCAGATGGACCCCCAGTTAGAGAATCATCCCATCGCTCCAGGTGAACTGGAATTGAGGTTTTAAGCGCTCGACCAAATGTTCAGGCAAATTTATGTTTAGGGCCATTGATTTTTGAGAAGTTGACTTTCAAGCCAGATACTGTGCCAAAACTGTCCAGCAATTTACAGATATTAGGAAGTGATATGAGTGGTGAGGAGACAAAGCAGAATGTCATCCGCAAAAAGTGCGCATTTGTGCATATGTGGCCCACATCGTATCCTGTATATATCTGGATGGTCTCTTATAGCTATTGCAAGTGTCTCGATAACAATGGCAAAGATCAGGGGTGATAAGAGGTAGCCCTGTCTAGTGCCTTTGAAGATTGGAAAGGATTTGGATTTCCGCTTCTGGGTTCAAATACAGGGCACCTATTGCATTCATGAAGCTATTACCAAAGCCCCAGCATTTAAAAATATGCAAAAGCCTTCTGTAAACCCAGAGATAACAGAAAGCCCGTTTGAGGGGGTCCACCATCTCAGCAGGAATTTAACAGAGAAATGATATCAATTGCCCTTTTAATTTGATCCGTACCCTGTCTTCCGGGTATGAACCTAACCTGGTACTTATGGACATAGAGTCCAATAAAGGAGGAAATATGGCCTGCTAGGATGTTCGTCAGGATTTTGAGGTCGTTATTTATTAAAGGTATGGGGCCATAGTTGACGCCTAAGCTAGGGTCCTTGCCGGGTTTGGGGATTACTGAGATAAAAGCCGAATTCAGGGATTTGTCTATTTGGGGTGCTTTGCATAGTTCGTTGAAGAAGCGGGCCAAGTAAGATGTAAATGTGGTAGTAAAGTGTTTGTTATAGAGGACGGAAAAGCCGTCTGGACCCCGGGTAGAGTGACTTTTCAAGTTTTTGATTACCCTGGAGACCTCCTCTGCTGATATTGGTGCTTCAAGTTCATCAATGTGATGACTCTTAAGAGAAGGGATCTTAACAGTACTGAGAGAGGATACCAAAAAGCATCTAGGGCCTTTTTCTTGGCACTATACAGCTTTCTATAGAATTCATGGAAACATGGAAAGCTTCCATGATTTTTTGGGGGTTTTGTGAGAGCTTACTACCTCCGATTTTGATTTTGGGTAAGGCGTTATTTCAGAGTCTAGGGGTCGGCCTGGTAGCCAACATAGAGCTCACCTTGTCCCTCAAGTGGTAAAAAAACAGGCCCTGCTCCAGCGTAAACTCTTTTCCGCTATGGCGGTAAGGGCCAAGTTTAATTCCTGTACAGGCAGCATGCAATTTTTTAGATGACATTGATGAGGGGTTGTCTTTATGCTGTTTACTAAGGAGCAGTAATTCTCTAGTTCGTTCGCATGAGCCAGATTCCTAAGGATGGAAGCATTTAGTGTCCAATTACCTCCGTGTTTTTGCTCCACAGGATGCCCCAGAACGAAGTAGAGCATTGAGTGGTCCAAACAGATAGAGTCCCTTATGAAAGACTTTGTCACCCAGGGGATTGCAGCTACAGCGATGAACAAATGATCGATTCTAGTAAAGGAGTTGTGCGGGCTGGAGAAGTGGGTGTAGTCCCACAAAGAGGGGTTCACCTCTCTCCAAATGTCTACTAATCCCTGTTGGTAAATCTGTCTGGCTACGTTGAGACTCTGTCTGGTGGGACAAATCCCAGCTGGGCGAGATTTATCAAGCCCCATATCAAAAGCTAAGTTGGAGTCCCCCCCCCGTCAATGACCGTCCCTTCCATAAGTGGCTGTAGGAATCTAAACATAGAGAGGACGAATTTGGCTTGGCCTTTGTTAGGGGCGTAGTAGGAGATCAGAGAGTATAGGTGGTGGCCTATAAGGCTCTTAACTAGTATAAATCTGCCCTCTGGATCTTTAAATTCGGAGATCAATGTAAATTTGCAGTTATGGGAGAATAGAATAGCTACCCCTTTTGTTTTAGTGTCCGCATTAGCGAGGTGAAAGTTGGGGAATTTGGGGTGGAGAAATGCAGGGGAATAGGAGCTGGGAAGTGTGTCTCTTGTAAGAACAGAACATCTATTTTCTGGGCATTGTAGTATTGGAAAATTTTTCTGCGTTTTTATTGGAGAGCCTTGCACATTGTGTGAAATAAAGCACAAGGAAACTTTATGTGCAGTGGGGTCAGCCATGGAGCAGAGCGATAGAGAATGCCAGTGAGCTGTCATCACTTACCCTCCATAAGATGTTGAGAACCATTGGCCACGGGAGGAACCCTGATATCAGCCAGGAAATCAGGAACCGGCGATGGTATGAGGCTATACAGATCACTGAAAAAAGGAGTAGTTAGTAAGAAAGAAAGAGTAGAAAATCGAGATCCAGAAAAGAGGAACATAAAAGAGCACAGGGCAGGAGGGGGGATCTACCTGCCCTTAGTCACAAAACAACCACCCTACAAAAGAGAGGGGGGAGCTCGACCAGGCACGGCAAAAAAAGCGGCACCTAGTGTGGGGGGAGGCGTAGGAGTAACGTTAAGGCCGCAGCACCCCCAAATTAACAACATCAACTAATAATAAGTAAAAATTGCGAACATCTGCAACAACACCTGTAGAAAATAAGCATCGCTCACCTGCTCCAACATTGCTAATACATTTTGTGCGGGGGCATGTGGGGGGAAGGGGATGAGGGTAGGTAGGTGCAGGAAGGCAAGGGGCTGGAAAGTGGATGTCAGATTAGGGGAAGAGCCCCCAGCGCCTAATTTATTACAGCCTAATGATTCTGGAGCCTACAGGCATAAACTATGCTGTAGGAGCAATAACACACATTAGGGAAAAAGCTCAGGAGAAGAGTCAATCATCATGTGCTAAATGGGGATGGGAAGCTACCTGTCTTCAAAGGTGGTGATGGCATAGTCCAGGTTTGTGGGTTTATTTGATCGAGGTATCAAGTCCCCGGCCGGGATATACTCTTCAAGCCTGATCTGGTATACCATGGGGTACAAGCAACCGAATCATATTAACACAGGGGAAAGTAGCTCTATAAACTGGGGGTGACAGAGTCCAGAGAAAAGATTAGGGGAATCTTCTATGTTGTAGGATATAAGGGGGTTTAGTCCTTTCACGGGGAAGTCCAGTGGGGATACGGGAAAAAGAACTTCCATGGGATGAAGGGATGATTGATCAGAAGTGCCAGAGTTCATTTTCATGGAGGTAAACCTTCCTGATTTTTCTTGGTCTTGGAGCTCTCCTTGCCTTTTTTGGTTTTGGGAGTTTGCCATATGGAAGTGAGAGAGCTAGAGGGAGGTGGATGCTTCGCCGTAATTGCGGTTCAGGTTTACATTGGTGAAGGGGGATCCATGGAGATGATGCCCAGCTTCAGAAGCAGGTGTTCCCCTTCAGGAAAGGAAGAAAACCGGAAAGATTTGTCGTTGATTTCAAATTTGAGGCCGAAGGGGAATAGGCACCAGTATTTGATGTTCTTCTATTGGAGGGCTGAAAGTAAAGGTTTAAGTGTCTGTCTTCTCTGAATCATGGAGGCCAATATTTGAATTGTATGCCCCATGATCTGTAGTTGCGGTGTGGAATGGGCCCTTTTCATCACCTCTTCTTTAATTCCGTAGTAGTGCGGTTTCACCACAATGTCCCTGGGCAGGCCATCAGCATGGGTGGACCCAGGGCCCCATGAGCTTGGTCCAATTCCAATCTGTGGGGGCGATTGTCAGGGATGAGTTCCTTGATGAGGGAGGAAACTGCTTCCTGTATCTCAGTAATGCATTCTGGCAGGCCTCTAATCCTGAAGTTGTACCTTCGAGACCTATTTTCCAGGTCGTCGATTTTGGCCATAGCAACGTCAAGTTGATTTTGAAGGTCTTGTATGCCATTGGTGTTTTGGTTTGCCCTGGCAACTGTGGCATCCTCTTTGGTCTCAATTGTTTCAATACGTGCGCCCAGGCTTTGTAAATCATGTTTGATATCTGAGGTAATTCATGCAGCAGTCTGGGAGAGACCCCTGTCAAGCATTTCAGCAAATTTGAAAATAAATGCCATGTCTGGCTGTTGCAGAGGGAGCTGTGTCGGGCCTGGTGGGTGGCCTCTGGACCTGGGGAGGGTTCCACCATGGGGAACATGAACAGATCATCTAGGGTCTGATTTATGAGGGACTCTGTGGAAGCTGGGGATGTAGGGTCTCTGAAGGCGGTGTGCAGGTGGGTGGTTCCACATACCTCCGTTGCTTGCTGATTGTGCCAGGGAGCCATCACAGGGATCTCTGCATTGTCAGCCTCGTGCTCTTGCTGGGCCGCAGCCATCTTGGGACTCCCGCCCTGCTCCGAATCTGTGGCAAAGTACTCCTGTAGGCTTCTTCTGGCTGTCCCCGTGGCCATCAAACTGTTCCCGGGGGTGTCTGCACCGTCAGGCAGGTATGATCAGGGGTGTTGTGCGGTGTCACTCACTATTGAGGGTGCCTGCCAGCTCGAGTGGGATGGAGCTCTGGGGGTAGGCGGACATACCTCAGAGCTCCGCGTATGCATCTCACCAGTCTGCTTTTTGTAGTTTAGATAACCAATTACTAAGAAAAACATCCATGGAAGAAAATTCTGGTGTTTGTATATTTAACCCTGAAGAGACTGCATAAATTTTATTTCCAGCTGACCCCACCTCTGCCTACAAGACAGATGCAACTGAATATTTGGGCTCCATTCACATCTTGGAGTATCGGACGACAATCACTGTAAAATCGTGCAAACAGAATCGCGGGACGCCTGCACACCGCCTTCAGCTCTTGCACTTCTTTTGGGTGATTCTGTTTGCGTGATTTTACCGCAATTGTCGCCCGATAAATTGCGGCAACATCGAGCCACGTTTGGGGTGCTATTGAAGTGACAGGGAATGCAAGGGTGTCCCCCCGATTTCAAATCGCAGGCAGAATCGTGGCAATTACACCTGTGATTCAGAACAAGGAGATGTGAACAGAGCTTTACTGTGAATAAAAAGATTAAAAAAGTTCAATTAAAGTATTGACTTGGAGCTTCTTGGTCACCCTCTATCAGTATTACAAAGAGAATAAATTACTTAGAATCTTTAGAATCCACAACCAATCAACTCTAGGTAGACATAAAGTTCTGCAAAAAGCGGATCAAGGTCGTAAATCAGAATTCCCTTAACTTGCTTGTCACAGAGGAGGTAAAAACACAACTCTGTCAAGTTAACCATGAAACTTACACAGAAAAATCTAATTCAGAGTCCTCTGTGAATACTAAATTGTTATGTCATGTCAGATAACAAGATAACAAAAAGGAGGAATTACAAACAGGTGTCAGGGTTACAGGAAAGGATGTGAGCACCCATGGCCAGACTAACAGGTCTGGGTTCACAGTGCAGACATTACCAACGTACAAGCACCTATTGTGCATTGAAAAAACAGGCTGCCACAACCTGTCAGTGACTTGTTGACAGAGTATAACACTTCAGACAGCAATACAGCGGGTCATTTTCACCCATTGGAGTCCCATTTTTAGGTAACTCACAAAGAGGCAGACCTAGGCAGGATAACAAGAAAAACAATAAGCATAAAAAGGGACAACCCGAGGTCCACCAAGAAATCAGTGAAAACCCCCAAAAATGCAGTGATTAACCTGTCTATCCACACACATACACTGAATAAGCAGAAGCTTCCCAACAAGGGAATTCCCTTTATCCCACTAATCACCTTAAAATATTCCTAGTGCACATGAAATGTTTTTTTAAGCTGCATTTAATACATTGCAGCAAACCAATCCTTAAAGTGCACCTAAAGGTAAAACTTGACTGTGTGTGGGCCGAATGAACCCCTGTTCAGTTTACGCCAGAACTCTCAAACATTGAGAAAGTTCAGAGCTGAATAACGAACCCCATTGAAGTCTATGGAACCCAAACTGGAAAAATCAAAAGTGCCCATTTTGAGGGCTTAGATGCAAGTTTTTGGGCATACAAAGGGTATGGGTGTCCAGGTACTGTCCTGGGGGACATGTATCTATGAAAAAAAGTTTGTAACAAAACATAATTTTTAAATGAGCAGTGATTTACTGATGCTTAACCACTTCAGCCCCGGAAGGATTTACCCCCTTCCTGACCAGAGCACTTTTTACAATTTGGCACTGCGTCGCTTTAACTGCTAATTGCGCGGTCATGCAATGGTGTACCCAAACGAAATTTGCGTCCTTTTCTTCCCACAAATAGAGCTTTCTTTTGATGGTATTTGATCACCTCTGCCATTTTTATTTTTTGCGCTATAAACGGAAAAAGACCGAAAATTTTGAAAAAAAATGATATTTTCTACTTTTTGTTATAAAAAAAATCCAATAAACTCAATTTTAGTCATACATTTAGGCCAAAATGTATTCGGCCACATGTCTTTGGTAAAAAAAAAGTCAATAAGCGTATATTTATTGGTTTGCGCAAAAGTTATAGCGCCTACAAACTAGGGTACATTTTCTGGAATTTACACAGCTTTTAGTTTATGACTGCCTATGTCATTTCTTGAGGTGCTAAAATGGCAGGGCAGTACAAAACCCCCCCAAATGACCCCATTTTGGAAAGTAGACACCCCAAGGAAATTGCTGAGAGGCATGTTGAACCCACTGAATATTTTTTTTTTTTGTCCCAGGTGATTGAATAATGACAAAAAAAAAAAAAAAAAAAAAATTTACAAAAAGTTGTCACTAAATGATATATTGCTCACACAGGCCATGGGCATATGTGGAATTGCACCCCAAAATACATTCAGCTGCTTCTCCTGAGTACGGGGATACCACATGTGTGGGACTTTTTGGGAGCCTAGCCGCGTATGGGGCCCCGAAAACCAAGCACCGCCTTCAGGATTTCTAAGGGCATAGATTTTTGATTACACTCCTCACTACCTATCACAGTTTTGAAGGCCATAAAATGCCAAGATGGCACAAAACACCCCCAAATGACCCCATTTTGGAAAGTAGACACCCCAAGCTATTTGCTGAGAGGTATGTTGAGTCCATGGAATATTTTATTTTTTGACACAAGTTGTGGGAATGTGACAATTTTTTTTTTTTTTGCACAAAGTTGTCACTAAATGATATATTGCTCACACAGGCCATGGGCATATGTGGAATTGTACCCCAAAATACATTTAGCTGCTTCTCCTGAGTATGGGGATACCACATGTGTGGGACTTTTTGGGAGCCTAGCCGCCTACGGGGCCCCGAAAACCAATCACCGCCTTTAGGATTTCTAAGGGCATAAATTTTTCATTTCACTCCTCACTACCTATCAGAGTTTTGAAGGCCATAAAATGCCAAGATGGCACAAAACCCCCCCAAATGACCCCATTTTGGAAAGTAGACACCCCAAGCTATTTGCTGAGAGGCATGTTGAGTCCATGGAATATTTTATATTTTGACACAAGTTGCTGGAAAGTGACAATTTTTTTTTTATTTTTTTTTTTTTTGCACAAAGTTGTCACTAAATGATATATTCCTCAAACATGCCATGGGCATATGTGGAATTGCACCCCAAAATATATTCTGCTGCTTCTCCTGAGTACGGGGATACCACATGTGTGGGACTTTTTGGGAGCCTAGCCGCGTACGGGGCCCCGAAAACCAAGCACCGCCTTCAGGATTTCTAAGGGCATAAATTTTTGATTTCACTTCTCACTACCTATCACAGTTTTGAAGGCCATAAAATGCCAAGATGGCACAAAACCCCCCCAAATGACCCCATTTTGGAAAGTAGACACCCCAAGCTATTTGCTGAGAGGCATGTTGAGTCCATGGAATATTTTATTTTTTGACACAAGTTGCGGGAATGTGAGAATTTTTTTTTTTTTTGCACAAAGTTGTCACTAAATGATATATTGCTCACACAGGCCATGGGCATATGTGGAATTGCACCCCAAAATACATTCTGCTGATTCTCCTGAGTACGGGGATACCACATGTGTGGGACTTTTTGGGAGCCTAGCTGCGTACGGGGCCCCGAAAACCCAGCACCGCCTTCAGGATTTCTAAGGGTGTAAAGTTGTAATTTCACTCCCCACTACCTATCACATTTTTGAAGGCCATAAAATGCCCAGATGGCACAAACCCCCCCCAATTGACCCCATTTTGGAAAGTAGACACCCCAAGCTATTTGCTGAGAGGCATGTTGAGTCCATGGAATATTTTATATTTTGACACAAGTTGCGGGAAAGTGACAATTTTTTTTTTTTTTTTTTTTTTTTTGCACAAAGTTGTCACTAAATGATATATTGTTCAAACATGCCATGGGCATATGTGGAATTACACCCCAAAATATATTCTGCTGCTTCTCCTGAGTACGAGGATACCACATGTGTGGGACTTTTTGGGAGCCTAGCCGCGTACGGGGCCCCGAAAACCAAGCACCGCCTTCAGGATTTCTAAGGGCATACATTTTTGATTTTACTCCTCACTACCTATCACAGTTTTGAAGGCCATAAAATGCCAAGATGGCACAAACCCCCCCCAAATGACCCCATTTTGGAAAGTAGACACCCCAAGCTATTTGCTGAGAGGCATGGTGAGTATTTTGCAGCTCTCATTTGTTTTTGAAAATGAAGAAAGGCAAGAAAAACGTATTTTTTTTTTCTTTTTTCAATTTTCAAAACTTTGTGAAAAAAAGTGAGGTCTGCAAAATACTCACTATACCTCTCAGCAAATAGCTTTGGGTGTCTATTTTCCAAAATG
This sequence comes from Lithobates clamitans, assembly GCA_037952925.1. Taxonomy (NCBI): domain Eukaryota; kingdom Metazoa; phylum Chordata; class Amphibia; order Anura; family Ranidae; genus Lithobates; species Lithobates clamitans. The sequence continues at coordinate 2,753,415 of JBBGZY010000424.1, forward strand.
GGGTCATTTGGGGGGGGGGTTGTGCCATCTGGGCATTCCATGGCCTCCGAAACTGTGATAGGCAGTGAAGAGTGAAATCAAAAATTTACGCCCTTAGAAAGCCTGAAGGCGGGGCTTGGTTTTTGGGGTCCCGTACGCGGCTAGGCTCCCAAAAAGTCTCACACATGTGGTATCCCCGTACTCAGGAGAAGCAACAGAATGTATTTTGGGGTGTAATTTCACATATTTCCATGGCATGTTTGAGCAATATATCATTTAGTAACAACTTTGTGCAAAAAAAAAAAAAAAAAAAAAAAAATTGTCTTTTTCCCGCAACTTGTGTCACAATATAAAATATTCAATGGACTCGACATGCCTCTCAGCAAATAGCTTGGGGTGTCTACTTTCCAAAATGGGGTCATTTGGGGGGGTTTTGAACTGTCCTGGCATTTTATGCACAACATCTAGAAGCTTATGTCACACATCACCCACTCTTCTAACCACTTGAAGACAAAGCCCTTTCTGACACTTATTGTTTACATGAAAAAAATATTTTTTTTTGCAAAAAAATTACTTTGAACCCCCAAACATTATATATTTTTTTAAAGCAAATGCCCTACAGATTAAAATGGTGGGTGTTTAATTTTTTTTTTCACACAGTATTTGCGCAGCGATTTTTCAAACGCATTTTTTGGGGAAAAAACACACTTTTTTAAATTTTAATACACTAAAACACACTATTTTGTCAAAATGTTTGATGAAATAAAAAAGATGATCTTAGGCCGAGTACATGGATACCAAACATGACATGCTTTAAAATTGCGCACAAACGTGCAGTGGCGACAAACTAAATACATTTTTAAAAGCCTTTAAAAGCCTTTACAGGTTACCACTTTAGATTTACAGAGGAGGTCTACTGCTAAAATTACTGCCCTCGATCTGACCTTCGCGGTGATACCTCACATGCATGGTGCAATTGCTGTTTACATTTGACGCCAGACCGACGCTTGCGTTCGCCTTTGTGCGAGAGCAGGGGGGGGGGCAGGGGTGCTTTTTTTTTTTTTTTTTTTTTAATTATTTTTTTTGCTTTTTTATCTTATTTTTAAACTGTTCCTTTCATTTTTATTTTTTTTTTTTATCATTTTTATTGTTATCTCAGGGAATGTAAATATCCCCCATGATAGCAATAGGTAGTGACAGGTACTCTTTTTAGAAAAAATTGGGGTCTATTAGACCCTAGATCTCTCCTCTGCCCTCAAAGCATCTGACCACACCAAGATCGGTGTGATAAAATGCTTTCCCAATTTCCCAATGGCGCTGTTTACATCCGGCGAAATCTAAGTCATGAAATGCTTGTAGCTTCCAGTTTCTTAGGCCATAGAGATGTTTGGAGCCATTCTGGTCTCTGATCAGCTCTATGGTCAGCTGGCTGAATCACCGGCTGCATTCTCAAGTTCCCTGTTGGGACAGGAGAGCCAGAGAAAAACATGGACGACGGTGTGGGGGGGGGGGGCATTCCCTCCCACTGCTTGTAAAAGCAGTCTAGAGGCTAATTAGCCGCTAGGATTGCTTTTACAAGAAAGCCGACCACTGGCTGAAAAGAATGATACCAAGATGATACCTAAACCTGCAGGCATCATTCTGGTATAACCACTCAAAGTCCAGCAACATACCTGTACGTTGCTGGTCCTTGTTGGGCATACATTGTAAACTTTTTTTTCATGCAGCCTGTGGGCTGAACGAAAAAAAGATATTGATCGGTGGGTATGCCCACCATTAGAATACCTCCCTTCATCCACCCACTTCTAATGATGGGCATACATGCACCATTTATATATGCCGAAGCATGGGGGCATCCTCCCGCAAAAGGCAGGAGCAAATCGCTCCTCCACCCACTACTGCCCCCACGCTTCGGCATATATGCTGAAGTATGTAACTGTGGTGGTGAAATCACCTCCGACAGCGCTGGAGTCGCGGCTTTATGTATCGTGGGAGCAAACGCTGTTGCTGTCAAGATAAATAAATCCGCTCTGCAGCTGAATGGCGTACCTGCTAAGCAAATGATGGTTAACAAAAAAACAAAGTAACATTACAGTATAACAGTATTACTTACCATACCTGCAAAGCAAAATACAAAAAAAACATAGTAAAAAATAAAACATTTAACGCAACCTGTGCCTACCTAAAAATATATATATGCCGAAGCATGGGGGCATCCTCCCGCAAAAGGCAGGAGCAAATCGCTCCTCCACCCACTGCTGCCCCCACGCTTCGGCATATATGCTGAAGTATGTAACTGTGGTGGTGAAATCACCTCCGACAGCGCTGGAGTCGCGGCTTTATGTATCGTGGGAGCAAACGCTGTTGCTGTCAAGATAAATAAATCCGCTCTGCAGCGGAATGGCGTACCTGCTAAGCAAATGATGGTTAACAAAAAAACAAAGTAACATTACAGTATAACAGTATTACTTACCATACCTGCAAAGCAAAATACAAAAAAAACATAGTAAAAAATAAAACATTTAACGCAACCTGTGCCTACCTAAAAATATATATATGCCGAAGCATGGGGGCATCCTCCCGCAAAAGGCAGGAGCAAATCGCTCCTCCACCCACTGCTGCCCCCACGCTTCGGCATATATGCTGAAGTATGTAACTGTGGTGGTGAAATCACCTCCGACAGCGCTGGAGTCGCGGCTTTATGTATCGTGGGAGCAAACGCTGTTGCTGTCAAGATAAATAAATCCGCTCTGCAGCTGAATGGCGTACCTGAAAACACAAAGGTGGTTAACAATAAAAAAAACAAAGTATAAAAAAATTGCATACCTATAAAGCAAACATGATAAAAACATAACAATAAAACATTGCAGTATAGAATGCAGAACAATAGAGAGAGAATAGAGAGAGAACAATAAAACAACAACTATTTTTGGTTTTTTTATTTTATATTTTTTTTGTGTTTTTTTCTTTTTTTTACTTTTTTTTGTTTTTTTTACACTTTTTTTTGTAACTTTAACTTTTTTAACTTTTACCAGGTTTGGGTCTCTCAAAATGCGACAGCATCTTGGGAGACCCTGTGGAAGTGTGCCTAGTCTGTGCAGTGCTGTACCCTACGCTAATACTCCACTAGTGTGTGGTAGCGTTCAAAACATTCACCAATGCAAAGACCAGGTTTGCCAGGACAGAGGGGACAACAATACCGGGTGTCACGCCTAAATCCGCGCTTGCTGCAGACACGACATCTTTTTTGGGGGGTTTGTTGGGTAGGGGTACTCGGGAGGGCATAAAGAAAATGCCTCTCATGCAGCCGGCTTACTGCATTTGGTTGGGGATGGTGAGGTGGAGCACCGTCTGGATACAGAAGGGCTCTGACGATCTCTTCCTGGAATTTAAGGAAGGATCCAGTCCGTCCTGAAGCTCTGTATAGCACATAAGCATTCAGCAAAGCCAATTGAAATAAGTAAACAGACACTTTTTTGTACCAGCGTCTGGCCTTACGGGCAATTAGGTACGGCGCCAACAACTGGTCGTTGAGGTCCACCCCTCCCATATTAAGGTTATATTCGTGGACACAGAGGGGTTTCTCCACAACACCAGTCGCCGTAGGAATTTGGACCATCGTGTCTGCATGAAGGGAGGTGAGAACGAAAACATTCTTCTTATCCCTCCACTTCATAGCGAGCAAATTATTATACTTCAAGCAGGCTCTCTCCCCCCAGCCTAAGACGGGAATCTACAAGCCGCTGGGGAAAGCCCCGGCGATTAGGTCGCACGGTGCCACATGCTCCAATCTGATGATCAAAAAGGTGGCTAAAAAGTGGCACGCTCGTATAATAATTGTCCACGTACAAGTGGTACCCCTTTCCGAATAAGGGTGACACCAAGTCCCACACTATCTTGCCAGCGCTTCCTATGTAGTCAGGGCAGTTTGTCGGCTCTACGTGACTATCTTTGCCCTCGTAAACCATAAATCTACATGTATAGCCTGTGGCCCTGTCACAGAGCTTATACATCTTGACCCCGTATCTGGCACGCTTGCTGGGAAGGTACTGTTTGAATGACAAGCGGCCAGAAAATTTAACCAGGGACTCATCAACGCAGACAACTTGATGGGGGGTAAACAAGTCTGCAAAACGTTGGTTGAAGTGGTTTACGAGGGGCCGAATTTTGTAGAGCCGATCGTATTCAGGGTCTCCACGAGGACGACAGAGTTCATTGTCGTTGAAGTGCATGAACCGCAAAATCTGCTCGTATCGTGCCCTGGCCATGGAAGCAGAGAACAAGGGTGAATGGTAAATTGGGTCAGTGGACCAATATGACCGCAACTCACTCTTTTTATTCAACCCCATGAGGAGGGAAAGGCCCAGAAAGATCTTAAATTCGGAGACCGTAATTGGTCTCCAATCTCTGGCAAGGGTGGACTGGGGCATAGTGGCGATGTATTGACCAGCGTATAAATTGCTTTGGTCCACAATAGATCTAAAGAGATCTTCGGTGAAAAACAGCGAATAAAAATCCAGTGGCATAAAGTCAACTGTTTCCACCTGAATTCCGGGTTGGCCAGTGAAAGGGGGAAGTAAGGGTGCTGCAGAAGTGGTGGGTACCCAATTCGGATTGGCCAATGCAGCAGGAAGGGCACTATGGGCACGACGGGCCTGTGTTCGTCTTCTTGGTGGCAGCGGGACACTACTAGTGCTTGCCACCTCGCCAGCTTGAACTGCACTTATGGGACTCGCCACGTCACCACGTGATACTGCAGTGCTGGATGTACGACCAGGGTGTACTAGGCCGCTGGTGCTTGCCAGTTCACCAGAAGGAGTAGCGGCACTAGTACCTCTCTGCTCCCTACGAGAGCCCTGCGGTTCATGCACTTCAAGGACAGCATAAGTTCGGGGTCTGGTACGCCTGACCTTAGCAGGGACCACAACTCCGTCGTCAGAGCTATCTGTCATGGAGCCGCTGTCCTCTACAGGATCGTATTCTGAGCCTGAATCTGACAGATGAGTGACTTCCTCTTCACTATCTGTCATGCTCAGAATCCTGTAGGCCTCTTCACTAGTGTACCTTCGATTTGCCATTTTGGCCTCTAAATTTAGGGGTACACTAGTGAGACTCACAGGCAAAAAAGCTCCCGACTGTCAGCGACTGATTCAAAACGCTACCAAAAAACTGTTAGCGATCGCAGGGATCAGGCCTGACTCTGCGACCGCTGCAGTTATGTGTGCTTAGTGTTTTGTAAGTGTCAGTAATCGATCGATACTGCACTTGGGTGGGCTGGGCTGGGCTGGGCCGAGGAGCAAAACGCAGGTGCTAGCAGGTATCTGGGCTGATCCCGCTAACACTGCGTTTCAGGGAACCCTAAACTTCTGGGGAGTATAGATCTGATCGGATCAGATATCGATCCGTTCAGATACTATAGCACTAAGGGAGGTGTATGCTGCGTGCGTGGGTTTTAGCGGTACTGGCGCTAACCTGACGCTGCCTGGGGCGACGCAGACCTTATTTGATCCTAAAAACTTAACTTCTATCACCGCCGGGCAATTAGGGGGTTAAACCTTTATAGGGTAATAAACGGCGGGTGCCCTAAAACTATAATAAACTGTAATAAACTGTAATAAACTATAATAAACTACAAAAAACAAACTATCTAACCAGCGTCACCCGTAACACTTATACGGTGATCGCTGGTGAAAGGGTTAACTAGGGGGCAATCAGGGGGTTAAAACCTTTAGCAGGTAGTATATGGGGGTCCCTGTCGCTATAAAACACTGACAGCGAACCTATATACTTACCTCCCTAAACTAGCGTCACCTGTGTCACTAATACAGCGATCAGAAAAACGATCGCTTAGCAACACTGGTGACGGGGGGTAATCAAGGGGTTAACTTTTATTAGGGGGGGTTAGGGGGTACCCTGGACCTAAGGGGGGGTACCCTAGACCTAAAGGGGGCTACCCTAACAGCCCTAACACTTATAACTGACAAACTGACACCAATGCAAAAAAAAAAAAAAAACTGCTATTGGTGTCAGAGTGACAGTGGGTACAGGGGGGTGATCGGGGGGTGACAGGGGGGTGGAAAGTGTGCCTGGCGTGTTCTACTGAACGTGTGGTGTTGGTGCACTTACTTGGATGTCTTCTCTCCTCGGCGTCGGATCAAAAAGACCGGCTCCGTGAGAGATGACATCACTTCCTCTCCCTCTGTTTACATTACAGAGGGAGAGGAAGCATTCGATTCGTGGGAGCGATCGGGAGGGGGTGGCCATCAATGGATGGCCTCCCCCTGACCCCTAATCGCCCGCGAACGAGAGCCGACCACTCAGGGCACCGGGGGGGGGTCCGATCGGACCCCCCGCCCGCGGGAAGGCATCACGTACTAGGTACGTGATTTTGCCTGCCCGTGCCGACCTGCTCACGTATATAGGCGTGAGGCGGTCGGCAAGTGGTTAAAGTGAAACGATGAAATTGAAAAATTCCTTTAAATATAGAGCTCTGGGGGGGGGGGGGTCCCCTTAGTCTGCCTGTAAAGTGGCACAGCTGTACCATATATAGAACCTGCTGCAGCAAAAATGACATTTATAAAGGCAAAAAACATTTTTTCCCTGCAAGATTTCTTTATTTTATAAACAATGGCTTGGGGAGCCAGTCTGTATGGCAAGGCCACAATTTAGTGCACTCAGAAGAGGATAAGAGATTTTTTTGGTTAAATTCTGGTGTCTGTTTCACAGACTTTGGATAGAAGTAACAGGTGCAGAAAAATTGGGCTTTGAGTGTTGGTGGTGCCTTAACACCGTAATCCTATAGAGGTACTGTTGATGAATCAAATAATGGCTGTGCATCGTCAAGTAGCAAGTGGCTAATGCTGTGTTCAAATAACTCAGCTGACTCCTTCATATATGATACTGGGGCCATGGCAGGAGTAGATGTTGTGGACAAGGAGGTAGAATAAGCCTCTTTGGTAGCTGCAGTGGACTGTGCAGGTGTCTGCTTGGGTGACAGATGATGAGGAGAATGGGAATGGTTTAGTAAGCCAGTGCACCACCTCCTCTGCATGCTGTGGCTGGATAGCATGGGCAACATAACTAAACAGAGGAAATGGTGACCTGCCTGAGGACAGACCACATCCAAATTTGCCTGTGGACACAGACACTGCTGGCCCCCCTCACAATGCCATGGGAACATCTGCCTCTCATTGTTGGCCTCCCAGACATGATGGGGGGCTTATTACTGAAATATAATAGAGAAGGGGAAATGTGTACTTGGATGCACTTTAATCAATGAAAAGTATTTTTGGTGCACTTTAACTTACTAAACTAAACTAAACTAAACTGACACTATGGTAAAAATGAATGGTTGCACTACACTCGCGCTGAACTATCACTATATTCACACTACACTGACAATCTACACTCACAATAGAATCACAATAGCACACTATAGCATACTAACTTGCTAGTAGAAATGAACAGAGCCCTGTTCTATCTATCTTCCCTCCAACATCACACTGCAAATGGCAGCTCTGGTTAGGATCATTTTATAGTATTGGTCCGACTGCAGTACACACGGGCTGAATGTCCGCCAGTTTTATTGAACCGGCCAATGCTGCCCAACATTTAACTCCTGTGTATTAGACTTTAATTTACCTCTTTTCTGTCTCCCTGGTGTCAGAGTTAGCCCTGTCACCTCTCCTGGTTTTTTTTTCTTTTCTCCCTCCATAGGGAGGGTCGGTACTCTGATGAGGTCCGGGGAATGTTGCTGTGAAGAGGGGACTCCCCAATGTGGTGCCAAGGGCAGGGTGACATCATCTTCCAGGGCAGATGTCAGTGTCCTACCCTAATAAATACAGGTTAGAACTGGGGTGCCTTATGATTATGTATACTTTTAAAGGGTGCTGTGACTGAAAAAATATTGAGAAACGCTGGCCTAATACAAGTACAGTATTCTTTGATGTAGCCATGTAGAGGTGCAGGAAACTACAGTCAATGATGGTATGTTGACTATATTCTCCCCTCACTTTTTTACTGCACCCCAGATAAGATGGGATAAATCCAGTCCTTCACCAAATATACTACTCTTTGTATCCCCAATTCCCGCACACACTGCTAGATCTTGGAAACACTGCTCTGCATCTGCCACACACCTATGAATCACCAGCTACTGTATATTCCCATTCTAACCTGCCTGCAAGTTCTGCTAATGTGCCCTTTCCCTGCTCCTTCCCCCTCAAAGGTACACTTCGGACATTTTTCTGGACTCCTAATGTGTCTTTTTCCCCATCCTCCTCCTGTGGTACTGGTGGTTAGGAGGAGGATTTCTGGAGTATGTTCATGCAGCTACTGACTAACTTACTTTTTTGTGAACACTTTTTAAATAGTTATATAATTTTGCATCTTGTTCTGTGAAGTCATACTATTTTTGTTTACCTGATGGCATAAATACTTTATAATTATTAATAAAGATATTGAAGCTAATACCACAGTGAATAATTGTTCAGCAGCAGGACAGTTTTAATCAGTGATAATAGGCCTAACCAGTTTATGCCTAACATTTATTTAATCTATGGGGGGTAGAAGTGTGATAATGTGAGTGATATCATGTGAGGTGGTTTAAGTGCACCCTGATCTTGCACTTAATTGCACTTCCAATTAATGCCAAAAAATAAGCTTTTGAATAGACTATGAGAAACCTTTCTGATGCCCTCTAATCACCCAACGCTTTAAGTTAGACTCTAAAAAAATAAAGGGAAAATAAACCATTTAGGAGAACAAAGTTGTTAATTTGTTGACAATTGAAGAGCTAGCTACCAATCAATTTGTTGAGGACAGAATACAATTTTTGGGTGTGCAGATCTGTGCATACAGGCAGGTCACATAAGAAACTGTACTTCAGCCGTACAATTCAAAGCTTAAGCATAACTTTATAAGTAGATTTAAACCCAATCACTATAGTGTCATATAAGGTTAACAGCTGGTGATACTGATAAAAAGTTTGTTTGGGCACTTTGTGTTATGGGGTGACAGTCTTTTGCCTGGGTCTGTCACAGTTCCCTGTCTGCAAATGACCATTTCACTTGCCCTCCCAAAAGAAAAAAATAACTTCTGTGATGCACATTGCTAGAAATGTTGCACTATTTTTTGCAAACAAAGGCCTTTAAAAAATTTTCAGACAGTAAAAACAGCAAAAAATGCCCTGTGAAAATGCACATGCAACCACTTAGAAGTAAAATGCATACATACTCAGGAACAGGCTGTGAAAAAAAAAATGCAACTAAAAAATATATAAAATATGCTGTTTTCAAACACATACATTAAGCCTGCTATGACTGTAGACCAGCCTTTTTCAACCAGGGTACCGAGGCACCCTGAGGTGCCTTCAGGTTTCTTCAGGGGTGCCTTGGCAAAATTCCTAAAAATTGTATACAAGCCAGCAGGTGGGTCAAGTCTGCCTTTTATTTACACCAAGCCACAGGTTTTGATTGTTCACCATTACCACCTTCTAGCCGCTGGCATCCTACTCACCAATGATATCATCGGTTGATGGGAGCATTCTGGTTTGCCCCCCCCCCCCTGCCCCTCTCCATCAGCACTGGTCACATTAGCTAAGGGAGAGAACCTGAGGGAGGGGAGAAACTTTGAAATACTAATCAGTACCAATGTGCAAAGGTGTATTTGCTTTGAAAGAACACATCACCTCTAACGTTGGGTGTCCTCTGTGTGTGGATGTTGCTGTGTTATGTAAAACTATTAGTTTTAGTTTTTTACATTTTAGAATGAGGTGCCTTGAGATTGTACAGAATTTTAAATGGTGCTTTGCCTTAACAAAGGTTGAAAAAAAATGCTATAGATAATGGATGTAGAGAGGCTTAAAGTAAAGAGGCTGCCGAAACATATCAGCGTCATTAACATGTAAAATTCCTTCCTTCCTTCCACCTCTAAATTTTGCAGAATACACAGCATTTTCCTCCCTAAAAAACATTTACTAAGGGTTATTATTTAATTTAAGAGGCCAGTGTCTACAAGCCTTACATTAATATGTCCTATGCACTTTATCAGCAGAGTCCCAATGCTTTTCCTATCCTAGCTAAGTACATTGTCAATAAGTGGCTGAACATAGCAGAGCACCCATTTTTGGCTACTCCAAGCCACCTGACCTAAATTCTAGGACAGGAAATACCTTACATATAGCTGGTTGCTATAGTGATGAGTGGCTGCACTAATTTGTTGGGTTAGCAAACTGCAAATTTGTTGGTTTGCAGCTAACTCATGCTCGATCAGAATTCGAAGCTCAACCCTAGAGAACAGAAAACCAACCTGTCAAAACTGGCAATGTTTTGCTGGTGGTGAAAAATCTTAGCAGCTTAATTCTTAAGGTAAAAATTAATAAAAAGTCAAAACATGGTAAACAAAAGTGTAACAGACAAAAAGATACTGTATCTTGGCTGTTCCATAAATTTGTTGTTCTTCAGGCCAAACATACTTACATAAAACAAGTTTTCTATAGCTAAATATATGCTATTGATGCAGTTCTATAGGAACTGACTGTTTCTGTTAAATGTTTAACTATAGATATGCATTTTGATCTTTTGTTTTTGTAATTGCATTTTTACTGTATAAAGGATTTCCCTTTTAAATGTCAAAATAATGAGGTGATAGTATCTATCAAGTCTTCTTTCACCAGTTTTTCTATTCTTCATAAAACATATCTCATGTCATGTCATGTCTCCCTATTGTTCAGATATAAAGCCTGTCATTGCCCACTGGAAGTGGCTTGTCATCGCATCAATTACTGGTAATTGGATATGGCAATTTCTTCTCTTTTGTACATGGATACCCCAAATCTAATGCAGTTATAATTAGGCAATGATTCATATCTTCTACTGTTCTAGCCACCATACCATTGTTTAGTGACATCAGAAAGTATCAGATACCTCGGGCACTGTCACATCTAGAAATATGCCTGAGAGAATATCAGTTAAAAAATTTTTATAACTACTAACAAATATGTAAAGCCTTTTAGATGCCATATGACAGTTAACACTTCAGGCAACAGTTTTTGATCCATGGTGAATAGGAAATGAAAGCAAACATTTATTACATTGCAGCTTATCTATTCTTAGATGTGATAGCTGCATTCATTTTCTTTTTAAGGCTTTCTTTCTTTAATTTTCATCTGGTGATTGAGCCAGTAAGTATGCTTACTGGTTCTCCAGAACAAGCTCTCCAGCAAATGTAGCAGTGTAGAGTGTTGAGTTACAGCTGCAAGTCTTTTTGGATATGTCTCTACCAGAGTTGCACATCTAGAGAGTGACATTTTTGCCCATTCTTTTTTGCAAAACAGCACAAGCTCTGTCAGATTGGATGGAAAGCATCTGTGAACAGCAATTTTCAAGTCTTGCCACAGATTCTCAATTGGATTCAGGTCTGGCATTTGACTGGACCATTCTAACACATGAATATGCTTTGAACTAAACCATTCCATTGTAGCTCTGGCAGTATGTTCAGGGTCATTGTCCTGCTGGAAGGTGAACCTCCGCCCAGTCTCAAGCCTTTTACAGACTCTAATGCCATGTACACAGGAGCAGTTTTGCCAACAGAATAAACTCTGAAGGTTTCTCCAATGGAATTCCGCTCAAGCTGTCTTGCATACACACCAAAGTCCGACCATCAAGAATGCGGGGACGTACAACAAGTACGATGGGACTAGAAAAAGGAAGTGCAATAGCCAGTGTGCCACCCTTTGGGCTCCTTCTGTTAATCTCGTATTTATCTCATGTTAGTAGAAGTTTGGTGAGAGACGATTTGCGCTTTTCAGCTTTCATGCTTTTCAGTCTGTTACTGCTCTTCAGTTTGTGCTTGTGGGTTTGTAACTGCTTTTCAGTGCATGTAGTCAGTTCGCATCTGCTTTTCAGTGTGTTCTTGTCTGCTCATTTCTGATTTTCAGCTCACTCTTCACAGGTCTTGCTGTTCTTCAGTGCATTCTGTTAGTTTGTTCTGACCAGCCGACCGTTTTGAAGCCATGTTGCGGGTACGTACCTGTCGTAGAGTTCGTGCTGTGTGGGGGCTTGGTGTTGGGGTTCTTGCTTTGCCCCAAGCCCAGTCCATGGACAGGGTGGGGAGGAGTTCATGGACCAAGAATTTGTTGCTCCAGCATGACCAATTCTCTCATATGCCTTTGCTTTGTGAGATCCAGGAGAATAATCCCGATGATTTCAGGAACTTTCTCAGGATGACGGACCCCTTTTTTGCCATCTGTTGGCTTTGCTGACCCCTTATAATAGCAGGCAGGACACCTGCATGAGGCAAGCCATCACTCCGGAACAGAGGCTAGTTGCCACGTTGCGGTACTTGGCAACTGGGAAAAACCTGTAGGACCTCCAGTTCTTGACAGGTATCTCCCCCCAGGCTCTGGGTATCATTATCCAGGAGACCTGTTCTGCTGGATTATTCAGGTCCTGCAGAAGGACTATATTAAGGTAAGTTTTCTCCTTTAACATCCCATTCTATGTATTTCATGTTTGCTAATGTAGTGTATTTCTTTCATCATTCCATAATTACCATGATTGTAATATGCTGTGAATGTCCCCTTTGTCCTCATGCATGCTGTAATCTTTTAATGCTCCTTTTTTGGCCTACATGCATATTTGCCTTCACTAACCTCCCCAGCATGTTATCCTGAGCCCATATACGCCTAGCCTAGTCACTTAACAGTGTATTTTGTCAGCTCCATTTTAGCGCTTTACCCTAAACATCCCCTAACATGTGTACAAATGTTATTGTTGTCCTTAAATTCAGGCAGAGTGCCATAGGCTTTTTTTTTTGGGTCCCAAACTGAGCTCGAACCCTGCCCCCCCTAAAATTTTTACAGTGGGCCATCAGAGGGGGGAGGAATCTGATAAGTGGACCTTATATTTTTGTCTTTAAATTTTACTTAAAATAAATGTTATACTGATGTTGGTCAAGAATGTTTGTGTCTAATCTGCTTGCAATGTTATGTGCAAAAGTACTAATATATTTTTTTCTGTTTTGACTCCACAGTTTCCTTCAATGCCACAGGAATGGCAGACTGTGGCATCTCATTTTGCCGACTGTTGGGACTTTCCCAACTGTGGAGGGGCTATAGATGGGAAGCAGTCCAAATCGTGCCACCACTCCATTCGGGGTCTTACTATTATAACTATAAGGGGTTTAATAGTATAGTGTTAATGGCGGTGGTGTCAGCACAATATGAGTTCCTCTATGTGGACGTGGGGAGGAATGGCCGGATGTTGGATGGAGGAGTCTTCGCCCAGATGGAGTTTTACCAACGTCTCCAAACTGGTGGCCTGCCATTGCCACCTAATGCGGACAACGTTGAAGGACTCCCATTCGTTTTTATTGCTGATGAAGCATTTGGTCTGGGCAAGCACCTGATGAGGCCATTCCCCCAGAGGACTCTCACCCCGGAGAGGAGGGTTTTTAACTACCGGCTGGCCAGAGCCAGAAGAGTCGTTGAGAATGCCTTCGGGATAATGGCCAGCCGGTTCCACTTGTTTTGACAGCAATATACATGGCGGATTACAAAATCAACCACATCATCTTATGCTGCTGCATATTGCACAATTTTTAAGGAAAAATGCCCACAATTATCTTGCCTCAGTTGGGCCTGAGGCTGGACTTCCTGTGAATCCCCTGATGGGCCTGGATACTGGCTGTCCTGGCTTGGCACCCCAAAGCGCCCTTGAAGTTCGGCAGAAATATGTAAATTATTTTATGGGTAGGGGGGCCATTACTATGCCAGACAATGTGTATATATTTTTTTAATAAAAAAAAAATGATCTGATAAAATCTTGAATTTTATTTATTGGTTGTGTTTCTTTTTAGCTGTCTCCTAGGTTCTCCTAGTGCACTTGTAGTGCCAAGTGGATTTTCCTTTAGTAAATAAGCCCCATTGTCACTGTAAACACAAAATTACTTCAAAAACTGGAACTGAGCATTGAAAGAAGAAGTCACACATTTTTGATTAGCAAACTTTTTACTCTGTGCACATTCACATGTGCGTTATAAAATTTTGGTGTAAAATAATTTTTTTCCCTCACCTTTTTTACACTTTTTTTTTTTTTGGTATAAACACACATGTTTATGAACATAACATACACAACTCTGGAACTTACAAAGTTCAACATAGAAAAACTGAAGGCAATATCAGACATTTTAGTGTGAAAAATGTCTTGATATTGCCTTCATCAGATGGGGGTGATATCACCTCTGTAAAAGCCACATTTTGAAGATGCACACAATTTGGGAGTCAAAATTGGTTTTTCCCTCCTCATCCCGTGCCTAATGTCAACATGTGCTATCTCCCATCATGGGGGATCAATGGACGTGTTTTGAGGGTTCTACCCCTTCCTCTCACCTACTAGAGTTACGGGAAGGGGTTGCATCCACAAAACGCGTACATTGATATCCCCTGATGGCAGATAGCACATGTTGACACACCGTGTGCATCTTCAAAATTTGGCTTTTAAAATGTCAAACAAAAATTTTTGATTAGTACAACAAACGTTAAAATGGTGGCATTTAGAAGAAATTCAGATTCTCCCCAACACATCAATCATGTTCTTCATTTGTTGTTCCATAACATTAAGTTTATTCCTTATGATGTCAATTTCACCATTCCACATCATGATGTCCTGGATTAGCCTTTGTGCACTGTCACTTGTGAAATGTTCAGCTTGCTCTTCAACAACCAGCGCATCACCTAAAAATGTGAGTAAAAACATGTATTATAAATATGCAGGCATACATATATTACCTAAAGCTGGGGTGTCAGACACGCACCTGTTGTGGTGACAAGTTCGCCAACTTCCTCCACCTCTCCTTCCTCCAGATCCTCGGGGTGTGGTATTTTTCTGAGTTCCCCTTCTTTGTGAGGTGTGGGGTTCCTGGTATCCTCTGAGCGGTGTCCTCCGAATCTTTTCTCCCCTATGAGAATGAAACAAAAGGTATACTTAGCACACAGATATTTGAGTCCAGAAATAGGAATATGAAACATTGCTGGGAAGTGGGGTACAATTGTCTGTTTTGGACAGAGTTCCAAGCTGAAGACATGATTTTTTTACCTTACCAAAGCTGCAATACTTACCTTTTTCTGACAATTTTTATACATGGAGACACCCCAAGTATCCACTGGAGCACCTGTGTGGGACACCTTAAAAAGTTTATTCTTGTGTCCCACACTAGTGCTCCTGAGTCCAGATGTCTAAACAGCTGATAAGTGTCTTCTCCTTACATTACACTGAATAAAGCTTGCTTTTTATTCTAGTTACAAACACATCTAGACACGACCAAATGTATTTAACCTGTATCTGCCCAAAACATTGTATCTAATGAGCGAACAATGTTTCCTACGACCAATTAATGTGCCCACGAACATGAAAGTCGCCATTTTAAACTGTACAACAGTAAAGAAAATCACGTGGCGCAGCATGTAAGTAATAATAATAATTGAAACACATGACAACTACTTACTTTTTTAGAAGCACTTTCTTGATCCTTCTATACTGATCCTGTTCCCTCAGTTTCAGGTCTGACCAGTGTTTCCTCAATTGCTCCTTTGATCGTCGTACCCCAAAATTCCTGTGCAGACTCTTCACAACTTTAGTCATGATCTTGGCCTTTCTCACATTTGGGTTTAGGTACGGTCCATGCTGCCCATCATAATCGGTCCTCCTCAAGATGTCTACCATCTCCACCATCTCTACTAAGGCCATATTTGAGGCTTTAAATCTTCTCCTGCAGGATCGGGACGTTTCTGCTTTTATCAAACATCTGCTCTGTCTCTGCCATGTCGCTTCTACTGTGCACCAAAAGAGAAGGGCGGGGATATTCTAGAAAGAATGACAGGGGCGTGGTGACATGGGCGGAGTTTCACGCATGCGCAGTGTATACCAAACAAACACGCATGTGTCGTACGTACGATCTGTGTGTGGAGGAAGGAGGAACAGAAGTGGCAAGCGTCCTAAAGGTCAAATTTTAACTTGGGCCATCAGTGGCCTATACTGCTTCAAGTTTGAGGCCTATATTGGGATAAGATTATGAGAGTTTAGGCTGACATTAGTGTTTTTGGTGTGTGTTGTCCTACAGCAAATATGAATCACTTTAAGGACCCAGAATTCATGGCCAGTTTCATAGACAAATACAGGGAGATGAGGAATTTGTGGGAGGTGAAACACAGCTTATATTATAATAAACAAGCTAGGAGGTCAACGCTGGAGAAACTTCTGGAATTTGTGAAGACTCAGGTCCCCGATGCAACCACGTTGTTCTTGGAAAAGAAAATTGGGATCTTGAGGAACATGTATAATGCCGCGTACACACGAGCGGACTTTACGGCAGACTTTGCCCGACGGACGGGATTTCGTCGGACAATTCGATCGTATGTGGGCTCCAGCGGACTTTGTTTGCTCAAAAGTTGGACAGACTTAGATTTGAAACATGTTTTAAATCTATCCGTCGAACTCGAGTCCAGTCGAAAAGTCAGCTCATCTGTATGCTAGTTCGACGGACAAAAAGCCACGCTAGGGCAGCTGTTGGCTACTGGCTATGAACTTCCTTGTTTTAGTCCGGTCGTACGTCATCACGTACAAATTCGACTGACTTTGGTGGATTGTGTGTAGGCAAGTCCGTTCATTCGGAAAGTCCATCATAAAGTCCAGCGTAAAGTCCGCCGAGCAAAGTCTGCCGTAAAGTCCGCTCGTGTGTACACGGCATAAGAAGGAGCATAATAAGATCCAGAAATCACTCAGATCAGGAGCAGCAGCAGCGCAAGTGTATGAACCCAGGCTGTGGTACTTCAACAAACTGCGCTTTCTGGATGACCAGACTGAAGCCAGGGAATCACTTTCTACCCTTCCCTGCAGCCTTCCCTCCACCCTTCCCTCAACCCCAGCAGAGGCTGATGAGGAACAACCTGGGCCTTCCATCCTGGAAGAAGTGGATGAGCCCAGCTGGAGCCAGGTATATTATTTTTATACATATTTATTTTCCTAATATTAATGATGTTAACTAGATGTTATAATTGATAACAAATTAATGATTAAAAAAAAAGAGATTTACATATCAAAAGACAGCAGTGGCCAAAAATGTTTGGGACAAGAATGAAAAATGGGGTCAGAATGATAGTCTTTTCTATTTATTAACATTCAATTTGCAAGTCATGAGCTAAAAATTGTGTGTGATTGATGAAACAAAAACTAAAACTATGTCCCTTTTTTATACACAGGATGAGCTCAGCCAGGAGGAGGGTCTGGAAAGTGTCAGCCAGGAGGTGGCCGTGCCCAGTGTCAGCCAGGAGGTGGCTGTGCCCAGTGTCAGCCAGGAGGTGGCTGTGCCCAGTGTCAGCCAGGAGGTGGCTGTGCCCAGTGTCAGCCAGGAAGTAGGTGGGCCCAGTGTCAGCCAGGAGGTGGCCGGGCCCAGTAGGAGCCTCACCCAATCCCAGGTGCCTCCCCTCTGCCTTACAACAAAAAGGCCCAGGAAGAGGACGATCACGGAGGAGGCAGCACTGGGCCTCATTAGGGAAGCAAGTGATATTCTCAGAAGCCCCCCCGATGCTGAAGAGGCCTATGGCTGCTATCTAGCCACTAGATTGCTGAAATTGGAGGAGGGCCAACGCCTCCTCTGTGAGGGAATTTTTGCTGGGGCCCTTCAGAAGGGGTTGAGGGGTCAGCTGACTGAGAACAGCCACGTTTATGAGCTCGGCCATCCTCCTCCTCCTCCTGCCATAAGTCTACCACCAGAGCCACAGCCTTCAAGGAAGGCAGCAGGGAAGGGTGCAGGGAAGTGTGGAGGGAAGGCTGCAGTGATGAGAAGAAAGTGATGGCCTGGGTTCAGTCTGGTCTGACAGTAGTGTAGTACCACAGCCTGGGGACATATATGTCATCTGCTGCTGGTCCTGATCTCTGGGAGTCCTGGACCAGATTGGGCTCCAAATTATATGGACTCCTCAAGCTAACAATTTTTTTTCCACAGATTTGATGTGTGCCCTGGGGGCCAAAAATTCCAAAAGTTTCTCCAGCGTTGCCTTCCTCTTTATTTTGTAACCCAGAATAAATGGATATATTATTTTCTGAAAATACTTGCCTATGTGTTTTTCTAAAAATAGGACAGTTTGTTTGTGAGTAGGCAGGTACATTTCAAAAATACAATGTCAAATTAACAAGGGATACCAACCAGCCTCCTTGAGGTTAAAAAATACAAGATAATAATGTTATTGTGGTAACTTGACACACAAAAAAAACAAATAAATTATGGAGATCACTAGAAGATAATTTTTCAATAATCCAAAAAAAAGTAGATCTTGATGAAATAAAAAATAATAAAAAATAATTCAAAACATTATTATGGAGATCTGGCTTTAAAAAAATAAAAGATTATTCATGAGATCACGAGAAATAATAAAGAAATACGTTTGTGAGAACTCTGTGTGAATATCAACAGCAAAACAACTTCATTACTCTAGCATTATAAAGCACAAAAGAATGTGCTGCATTAAAGATGACAGAATTTGCAGGGCAAGGAATGTGCTATCTCCATTACGAATGCTAGTTTTACCAGACCGAGCGCTTCCGTTCCATACTTGCTTCAGAGCATGCGTGGTTTTTGGTGCGTCGGAACAGCATACAGATAAGCGGTTTTCCGATGGTAATTAGTTCTGTCGGAAAAATGTAGAACATGTTCTCTATCTAAGTCTGTCTGAATTTTCGGCGGAAAAAGTCAGATGGGGCATGCACACGGTCGGAATATACCATGAAAAGCTCCCATAAGACTTTTTCTGACGTAAATTCCGTTTGTGTGTGCGCGGCATAACAGGTTTTCTTCTTATGCCACGTACACACGAGTGGACTGGCCAACGGGCTAAACTCCGTTGGCATTTCCGACGAAAAGATTTAAAACATGTTCTATATCTGAGTCCGGGAAGTCCAGCCGTGTGTATGCGGCATAAGATTGCCTTGTATTTGGCTCCATCCATCTTCCCATCCCCACAACATGATGCTGCCACCACAATGTTTCACGGTGGGGATGGTGTGCTCAGAGTAATCTGCAGTGTTAGTTTTCCGCCACACATAGCATTTTGCTTTTAGGCCAAAAAGTTCAATTTTGGCCTCATCTGACCAAAGCACCTTCTTTCACATGTTTGCTGTAAACTGCAAACAGGACTTCTTATGGATTTCTTTCAACAATGACATTCTTCTTGTCACTCTTCCAGAAAGGCCAGATTTGTGGACTGCACGACTAATAGTTGTCCTGTAGACAGATTCTCCCACCTGAGCTGTGGATCTCTGCAGTTCCTCCAGAGTTACCATAGGCCTCTTGGCTGCTTCTTGGATTATTGCTCTCCTTGCCCGGCCTGTCAGTTTAGATGGACGGCCTTGTCTTGGTGGGTTTGCAGTTGTGCCATACATTTTTTGCTGATGGATTGAACAGTGCTCCATGAGATGTTCAAAGCTTGGGATAATTTTTTATAACCTAACCCTGCTTTAAACTTTTCCACATGTTTATCCCTGACCTGTCTGGTGTGTTCCTTGGCCTTCATGATGCTGTTTGGGCTTCACGGAACAGCTGTATTTATACTGAGATTAAATTATACATATTGTACTCTATTTACTAATTACAGTCAGGTCCATAAACATTGAGACATTGACGCAATTCTAATCTTTTTGGCTCTATACACCACCACAATGGACTTGAAATGAAATGAATAAGATGTGCTTTAACTGCAGACTTTCAGCTTTAATTTGAGGGTATTTACATCCAAATCAGGTGAACGGTGTAGGAATTACAACAGTTTGTATATGTGCCTACCACTTTTAAGGGACCAAAAGTAATGGGACAGATTAACAATCATCTATTAAACTTTCACTTTTAAAATACTTGGTTGCAAATCCTTTGATTTGTCAATTACAGACTGAAGTCTGGAACGCATAGACATCACCAGACGCTGGGTTTCCTCCCTGGTGATGCTCTACCAGGCCTCTACTGCAACTGTGTTCAGTTCCTGCTTGTTCTTGGGGCATTTTCCCTTCAGTTTTGTCTTCATGCTGCTCAATCGGATTCAGGTCAGGTGATTGACTTGGCCATTGCATAACATTCCACTTCTTTCCCTTAAAAAACTCTTTGGTTGCATACTATTGCATACTTTGGTTGCATACTATTACATAAATACCAATAAAATCAATTTATGTCTTTGGTTATAACCAAATATGGAAAATGTCAAGGGGTATGAATATTTTTCAAGACACTGTACATAAAACCTTAAAGTAAAATTTTGTTAAAGAAGACATAAAGTGATATTAAACCAAAAGAAAATATTTATTATGTTGCAGTTTACCAATTATTAGATGTGGTGGTTGCATTAGTTTTCGTTTTTAGGCTTTTGTTCTTTTAATAGCACCTTGTGATCTAGCCAGTAGGTCTGTTGTTTTACAACAAAACAAGCTATCCTGCAGATGTAACAATTAGAAGGTTGAGACAAACCATTTAACACTGACAGGGGTGCACTGCTTAAAATGATCAGTTTTATTTGTTTCTATAAAACCTTTATACCAAAAGGAACAACATTGTTTCACGTAACTGCTTATAAAATGTGAGCCAGAGTTTGGCTTCAATTTGCTAGTATATCCAAAATTACTAGGCCATCTAACACTCCCCTCCCCCCAGACGGACATTTCTGCTGTCCTAAGGTGCCCCTTGTGCTCCTTCATCCTGTGTGAGGGCACTCTAAGACCCCTTTCACGCTGAAAGTGCTTTTCAGGTGTTTTAGCGCTAAAAAGCCTCCCCAGTGTGAAAGCCCGATTGCTTTTCACTGGGGCGGTGTGCTTGCAGGACGGAAAAAAAAAGTCCTGTAAGCAGCATTTTGAGGCGATGCGGGAGCAGTGTATACACCGCTCCCGCACGGCCCTGCCATTGCCTGCAAAGCGCTTCGGCAGTGGTGCTTTTTGGGCACTTTTAACACCTTGTTAACCCCTTCTTCAGGGTTAAAAGCGCCCCGCTCCCACCCACACAGCACCAGTAAAGCGCCGCTAAAACGAGCGGTGCTTTACCGCTACCGCAGGGCGATCTTTAGTGTGAAAGTGGTCTAATATAGGAGGTTTGTTACTGGCCAGATCACCAGGAGAAAACAGAGAGAAAATAAGGAAAAAAATGGAAACCTGATTCAGCCACCACATCTCATGATTGGTAAGCTGAAATATATATTATTTTTGGTTTTGGGTGTAAAAGATGATCACCCCAACTGGGTACTGTTATGACTTTCACTTTGCCATTTTTGCTACAGCTTTTTGTGGGACAAAATCACACAGAGCTTCACCTAGGACGACAGAGCATAAGTGAATACAGAAGCCAGCCAGACTACATGGGACCCTGCTCCAAGACTCCTGCTCTTTAACACCTTCATAGCGGAAGTAGTGATATCTGGATACTCCGGTCAGCTGAGCGGAGGGAGGGGCTTTCCAGAAGCCGTGTGAGTGGAAGGGAAGGAACGGTAGCGTTCTCCGGCGAAATTTAGCGCTGCCTGGGGGTCATTTAAGACAATATGAGGACCCGTTTCTGACGTTATATCTATCCCGATCTGTGACTGTGGCTGGGTCATAAGCCAAAAGGCGCATTTGATCTCCTGACCAGAGATCAAGGGAGCTGGTAAGAGGCAGTTATTTTGAAGGTGAAGGACTGTCCTATCTCCAACACTATTTTCTATGGTGAATTTGAGTGTGATGTCACTTTTGCTGGGGATGAAGATCTATGTCCTATGGTGATCTCCTACAACTAATACTGTTTGGATGTTTTGAGATGGACTCATTAATTTGATGTACCTTTAATTTCTTTCAACTCAAGTTCATTGAGCGCGGTTTCTTTTATTATTTTAATACCTTCATACATAGATATGTTTTTTCTTGTATACAGTATGTGAACCCTTGCCTTGTAAAATAATCCATTCAGTTTAAAATGGAAATGCATGGCAAACATTTGGTCAGTTTGAAATAGGAAAGCAGGGGGGACTGGCTGGAACACCAGGGATTTCACACGAAGGAAGCAATGCAGAGAGCTGGATACTTTCTCGAATAAGTACGCGGTACATCAGGCACATAATAGGGCTGTGAAATGTTTGGGTAAGATACAATTTAACCTCTTGCCGAACTTGCAATAGCCTAACATCCGGCGCGCTCTGCAATCAGGGTAAAGGGCCAATTACAGCAGCCCCTTACCACGTGATCAGCTGTGTCCAATTACAGCTGATCACAATGTAAACACACTTGCTGGTTATCAGAATTTCTTTCTTCACGCTCTCACAGTGTGAGAAGAGGAGAGCCGGTAACCGGAAAGTGTGAAATGGGACATCTACACTGATAATCATGACACTGATTATCAGTGCAGCCCCAACAGTGCCTATCAGTGCTCATCAGTTCTGCCAGTCAGTGCCCATCAGTGCCGCCTATCAGTGCCCATCAATGCTGCCTATCAGTGCCGCACATCAGTGCAGCCTCATCAGTGCCTCCTCATCAGTGCCCACCAGTGCCGTCTCATCAGTGCCACCTCATCAGTCCTCATCAGTGCAGCCTATTAGTGTCCAACAATCCTGCCTGTCAGTGCAGCCTCATCAGTGCACATCAAGGAAGGAGAAAAATTATCTGTTTGCAAAATTTTACAGCAAATAAGAAAAATGTTTCTTTTTTCAAAATCCGTGGTCTTTTTTCATTTGTTTAGCAAAAAATAAAAACCCCAGTGGTGATTAACCACTTGACGACTGCCTCATGCTGATACACATCAGCAGAATGGCACGGGCAGACAAAATCACGTACCTGGTACGTGATTGCCTTCCCGCGGGCGGGGGGTCAGATCGGACCCCCCCGTGCCTGAGGCGGTCGCCTTTGGTCTGGCAGCGATCAGAGATGAGGGGGAGGCCATCTGATCGTGGCCCCCCCTTGCGATCGCTCCCAGCCAATGAGATTCTTCCCCTGCCTCTGTGTAGTATACAGAGGCAGGGGATGTGATGTCATCTCTCCTCGGCTCGGCAGTTTCCGTTCCCGTGCCGAGGAGAGAAGACTGAAATGTGAGTGCACAACACACACACATCACAGTAGAACATGCCAGGCACACATAACACCCCCCTTTACCCCCCGATCCCCCCCGATCCCCCCCGATCACCCCCTAATCACCCCCCCGTCACACTGACACCAAGCAGATTTATTTTTTCTGATTACTGCATGGTGTCAGTTTGTGACAGTTACTGTGGTAGGGCAGTTAGTATTAGCCCCCTGTAGGTCTAGGGTACCCCCCTAACCCCCCCTAATAAAGTATTAACCCCTTGATCACCCCCTGTCGCCAGTGTCACTAAGCGATCATTTTTCTGATCGCTGTATTAGTGTCACTGGTGACGCTAGTTAGGGACGTAAATATTTAGGTTCGCCGTCAGCATTTTATAGCGACAGAGACCCCCATATACTATCTTATAAATGTTTTAACCACTTGATTGCCCCCTAGTTAACCCTAGTTAACCCTTTCACCACTGATCACCATATAACCGTTACGGGTGACGCTGGTTAGTTCATTTATTTTTTATAGTGTCAGGGCACCCGCCGTTTATTACCTAATGAAGATTTAGCCCCCTGATCGCCTGGCGGTGATATGCGTCGCCCCAAGCAGGGCGGAAAAAAAAAAGTCCTGTAAGCAGCATTTTGAGGCGATGCGGGAGCAGTGTATACACCGCTCCCGCACGGTCCTGCCATTGCCTGCAAAGCGCTTCGGCAGTGGTGCTTTTTGGGCACTTTTAACACCTTGTTAACCCCTTCTTCAGGGTTAAAAGCGCCCCGCTCCCACCCACACAGCACCAGTAAAGCGCCGCTAAAACGAGCGGTGCTTTACCGCTACCGCAGGGCGATCTTTAGTGTGAAAGTGGTCTAATATAGGAGGTTTGTTACTGGCCAGATCACCAGGAGAAAACAGAGAGAAAATAAGGAAAAAAATGGAAACCTGATTCAGCCACCACATCTCATGATTGGTAAGCTGAAATATATATTATTTTTGGTTTTGGGTGTAAAAGATGATCACCCCAACTGGGTACTGTTATGACTTTCACTTTGCCATTTTTGCTACAGCTTTTTGTGGGACAAAATCACACAGAGCTTCACCTAGGACGACAGAGCATAAGTGAATACAGAAGCCAGCCAGACTACATGGGACCCTGCTCCAAGACTCCTGCTCTTTAACACCTTCATAGCGGAAGTAGTGATATCTGGATACTCCGGTCAGCTGAGCGGAGGGAGGGGCTTTCCAGAAGCCGTGTGAGTGGAAGGGAAGGAACGGTAGCGTTCTCCGGCGAAATTTAGCGCTGCCTGGGGGTCATTTAAGACAATATGAGGACCCGTTTCTGACGTTATATCTATCCCGATCTGTGACTGTGGCTGGGTCATAAGCCAAAAGGCGCATTTGATCTCCTGACCAGAGATCAAGGGAGCTGGTAAGAGGCAGTTATTTTGAAGGTGAAGGACTGTCCTATCTCCAACACTATTTTCTATGGTGAATTTGAGTGTGATGTCACTTTTGCTGGGGATGAAGATCTATGTCCTATGGTGATCTCCTACAACTAATACTGTTTGGATGTTTTGAGATGGACTCATTAATTTGATGTACCTTTAATTTCTTTCAACTCAAGTTCATTGAGCGCGGTTTCTTTTATTATTTTAATACCTTCATACATAGATATGTTTTTTCTTGTATACAGTATGTGAACCCTTGCCTTGTAAAATAATCCATTTAGTTTAAAATGGAAATGCATGGCAAACATTTGGTCAGTTTGAAATAGGAAAGCAGGGGGGACTGGCTGGAACACCAGGGATTTCACACGAAGGAAGCAATGCAGAGAGCTGGATACTTTCTCGAATAAGTACGCGGTACATCAGGCACATAATAGGGCTGTGAAATGTTTGGGTAAGATACAATTTAACCTCTTGCCGAACTTGCAATAGCCTAACATCCGGCGCGCTCTGCAATCAGGGTAAAGGGCCAATTACAGCAGCCCCTTACCACGTGATCAGCTGTGTCCAATTACAGCTGATCACAATGTAAACACACTTGCTGGTTATCAGAATTTCTTTCTTCACGCTCTCACAGTTTGAGAAGAGGAGAGCCGGTAACCGGAAAGTGTGAAATGGGACATCTACACTGATAATCATGACACTGATTATCAGTGCAGCCCCAACAGTGCCTATCAGTGCTCATCAGTTCTGCCAGTCAGTGCCCATCAGTGCCGCCTATCAGTGCCCATCAATGCTGCCTATCAGTGCCGCACATCAGTGCAGCCTCATCAGTGCCTCCTCATCAGTGCCCACCAGTGCCGTCTCATCAGTGCCACCTCATCAGTCCTCATCAGTGCAGCCTATTAGTGTCCAACAATCCTGCCTGTCAGTGCAGCCTCATCAGTGCACATCAAGGAAGGAGAAAAATTATCTGTTTGCAAAATTTTACAGCAAATAAGAAAAATGTTTCTTTTTTCAAAATCCGTGGTCTTTTTTCATTTGTTTAGCAAAAAATAAAAACCCCAGTGGTGATTAACCACTTGACGACTGCCTCATGCTGATACACATCAGCAGAATGGCACGGGCAGACAAAATCACGTACCTGGTACGTGATTGCCTTCCCGCGGGCGGGGGGTCAGATCGGACCCCCCCGTGCCTGAGGCGGTCGCCTTTGGTCTGGCAGCGATCAGAGATGAGGGGGAGGCCATCTGATCGTGGCCCCCCCTTGCGATCGCTCCCAGCCAATGAGATTCTTCCCCTGCCTCTGTGTAGTATACAGAGGCAGGGGATGTGATGTCATCTCTCCTCGGCTCGGCAGTTTCCGTTCCCGTGCCGAGGAGAGAAGACTGAAATGTGAGTGCACAACACACACACATCACAGTAGAACATGCCAGGCACACATAACACCCCCCTTTACCCCCCGATCCCCACCGATCCCCCCCGATCACCCCCTAATCACCCCCCCCCCGTCACACTGACACCAAGCAGATTTATTTTTTCTGATTACTGCATGGTGTCAGTTTGTGACAGTTACTGTGGTAGGGCAGTTAGTATTAGCCCCCTGTAGGTCTAGGGTACCCCCCTAACCCCCCCTAATAAAGTATTAACCCCTTGATCACCCCCTGTCGCCAGTGTCACTAAGCGATCATTTTTCTGATCGCTGTATTAGTGTCACTGGTGACGCTAGTTAGGGACGTAAATATTTAGGTTCGCCGTCAGCATTTTATAGCGACAGAGACCCCCATATACTATCTTATAAATGTTTTAACCCCTTGATTGCCCCCTAGTTAGCCCTAGTTAACCCTTTCACCACTGATCACCATATAACCGTTACGGGTGACGCTGGTTAGTTCATTTATTTTTTATAGTGTCAGGGCACCCGCCGTTTACTACCTAATGAAGATTTAGCCCCCTGATCGCCTGGCGGTGATATGCGTCGCCCCAAGCAGCGTCAGATTAGTGCCAGTACCGCTAACACCCACGCACGCAGCATACGCCTCCCTTAGTGGTATAGTATCTGAACGCATCAATATCTGATCCGATCAGATCTATACTAGTGTGCAGTATCGATTGATCACTGTCACTTACAAAACACTAAACGCATAACTGCAGCGTTTGCAGAGTCAGGCCTGATCCCTGTGATCGCTAACAGTTTTTTTGGTAGCGTTTTGGTGAACTGGCAAGCACCAGCGGCCTAGTACACCCCGGTTGTAGTCAAACCAGCACTGCAGTAACACTTGGTGACGTGGCGAGTCCCATAAGTGCAGTTCAAGCTGGTGAGGTGGCAAGCACAAGTAGTGTCCCGCTGCCACCAAGAAGACAAACACAGGCCGTCGTGCCCATAATGCCCTTCCTGCTGCATTCGCCAATCCTAATTGGGAACCCACCACTTCTGCAGCGCCCGTACTTCCCCCATTCACATCCCCAACCAAATGCAGTCGGCTGCATGAGAGGCATTTTCTTTATGTCCTCCCGAGTACCCCTACCCAACAAACCCCCCCCAAAAAAAGATGTCGTGTCTGCAGCAAGTGTGGATATAGGCGTGACACCCGCTATTATTGTCCCTCCTGTCCTGACAATCCTGGTCTTTGCATTGGTGAATGTTTTGAACACTACCATGCACTAGTTGAGTATTAGCGTAGGGTACAGCATTGCACAGACTAGGACACACTTTCACAGGGTCTCCCAAGATGCCATCGCATTTTGAGAGACCCGAACCTGGAACCGGTTACCGTTATAAAAGTTACAGTTACAAAAACAGTGTAAAAAAAAAAAAAAACACAAAAAAAAAATGAAATAAAAAATAACAGTTGTCGTTTTATTGTTCTCTCTCTCTCTATTCTCTCTCTATTGCTCTGCTCTTTTTTACTGTATTCTATTCTGCAATGTTTTATTGTTATTATGTTTTATCATGTTTGCTTTTCAGGTATGCATTTTTTTTATACTTTACTGTTTACTGTGCTTTATTGTTAACCATTTTTTTGTCTTCAGGTACGCCATTCACGACTTTGAGTGGTTATACCAGAATGATGCCTGCAGGTTTAGGTACCATCTTGGTATCATTCTTTTCAGCCAGTGGTCGGCTTTCATGTAAAAGCAATCCTAGTGGCTAATTAGCCTCTAGACTGCTTTTACAAGCAGTGGGAGGGAATGCCCCCCCCCACTGTTTTCCGTGTTTTTCTCTGGCTCTCCTGTCTCAACAGGGAACCTGAGAATGCAGCCAGTGATTCAGCCAGCTGACCATAGAGCTGATCAGAGACCAGAGTGGCTCCAAACATCTCTATGGCCTAAGAAACTGGAAGCTACGAGCATTTTATGACTTAGATTTCGCCTGATGTAAACAGCGCCATTGGGAAATTGGGAAAGCATTTTATCACACCGATCTTGGTGTGGTCAGATGCTTTGAGGGCAGAGGAGAAATCTAGGGTCTAATAGACCCCAATTTTTTCAAAAAAGAGTACCTGTCACTACCTATTGCTATCATAGGGGATATTTACATTCCCTGAGATAACAATAAAAATGATTTTAAAAAAATGAAAGGAACAGTTTAAAAATAAGATAAAAAAGCAAAAAAATAATAAAGAAAAAAAAAAAAAAAAAAAAAAAAAGCACCCCTGTCCCCCCTGCTCTCGCGCTAAGGCGAACGCAAGCGTCGGTCTGGCGTCAAATGTAAACAGCAATTGCACCATGCATGTGAGATATCACCGCAAAGGTCAGATCGAGGGCAGTAAGTTTAGCAGTAGACCTCCTCTGTAAATCTAAAGTGGTAACCTGTAAAGGCTTTTAAAGTCTTTTAAAAATGTATTTAATTTGTTGCCACTGCACGTTTGTGCGCAATTTTAAAGCATGTCATGTTTGGTATCCATGTACTCGGCCTAAGATCATCTTTTTTATTTCATCAAACATTTGGGCAATATAGTGTGTTTTAGTGCATTAAAATTTAAAAAAGTGTGTTTTTTCCCCAAAAAATGCGTTTGAAAAATCGCTGCGCAAATACTGTGTGGAAAAAAAAATATGAAACACCCACCATTTTAATCTGTAGGGCATTTTCTTTAAAAAATATATAATGTTTGGGGGTCCAAAGTAATTTTCTTGCAAAAAAAGATAATTTTTTCATGTAAACAAAAAGTGTCAGAAGGGGCTTTGTCTTCAAGTGGTTAGAAGAGTGGGTGATATGTGACATAAGCTTCTAAATGTTGTGCATAAAATGCCAGGACAGTTCAAAACCCCCCAAATGACCCCATTTTGGAAAGTAGACACCCCAATCTATTTACTGAGAGGCATATCGAGTCCATGGAATATTTTATATTGTGACACAAGTTGCGGGAAAGAGACACATTTTTTTTTTTTTGCACAAAGTTGTCACTAAATGATATATTGCTCAAACATGCCATGGGAATATGTGAAATTACACCCCAAGGGGGCGTGACCGGAAGCCGACCTTAATGGACGCTTGATCTCTCAGCTCCAGCAGCCCGCAGCAATACAAGCAATTTTGGGGTCGAAAAACCATACCCACATGGGCAGATCGCGGACCACCCGATCTTCTAAGCACAGGGGTAAATCCCAACCCCCTCCGGGGAACTCTACGGACCTCCGTTCCTTCTTTCTCCAACCAGAGAGTACTCCGGCCGGAGGAGCCAAGATGGCGCCGATCACACAGGCACATGGAGGACGGATTTCTCCACGAGACCAACCGCCGCACCTCACACAGCAGCGATCACATACCGAGTCCTCTCCAGCGGTGACAGGCTCGGGGTCTCCAGCCACACATACGGGAGCGGTGAGTCCATCAACCCCCCCGACCCCCAGGCCTGGCAGACACGTGCGCCGCAGCCATCCGGACTAACCATCTCCTCACAGCACTATACTCAGTGCTCGGCGGCGTTTCCACGGCTGCTACGCGCGGCATCAGACCCCTACCTCCAGGATCAGTCTCTTCTGTCCCCAACACCGTCAGCTCTTTCCCAGGACTTTCCACCCCCCCCAGGCCCCGCTCATCCATCAGTGGAGCTGCACCATACATCAGGGGGAGAGGATGGGATACTGTGGGATATGGCAGCGTCTTCCCCCCACCCAAGACGCAGAGACTATCCAGATCTGGAGACAATAATGTCTCTAAACAACTGCCCTCTAACAATCTCACATACGCACAAAAGGCCAGCACCCCCCCAAGTTCCTCAACAGCTACCCACCATGAGGGACCCCCCCAACTGCCGCAGGCCCTGATGTGGACTGAACCGTGGGATCCCCCTCTTCCAGGACCTCACCGGTCGCCCGAAGCGGGATCACTTAGCCCACGCTCCCCCCCTCCAGCACCAGCCTCACCAGACCACCGAGTGGTCCATACGTATGACCAACATACACCACCCCCATGGCACGCTTATTTTCAAGCGATGCCCACCAAACAAGACTTTAAACAACTCATAGAGGATGTCAAATCAACCTGCCGCTCAGAAATCCAGGTCCTCCAAACGGGACTTAAACATTTAGCAGATAGAGTGGAAATGGCGGAGGAGGAGATCCAGGAAACCAAGCTAGCAGTCCGCAGAACACAGTTGCAAGGAGCAGAACACCGTTCTCTCCTCAGAGACATGCAAAGGCACATAGAGGACCTGGACAACAGGGGGCGCCGCAACAACATCCGAATAAGAGGAATCCCGGAGCCAGAGGGCAACGAGGACCTGCAAACCACCTTGCAAACCATTTTCAACAACCTATTGGGAGAACCCCTTACGAAACACATAGAAATGGACAGAGCCCACCGAGCATTGCGACCTAAAGGCCCTGCATCAAAACCAAGGGATATTATCTGCAGAATCACCTCTTACCCCCTCAAAGAATCCATCATGAGACAAGCACGAATAGCCCGCAAAATCACCTTTGCTGGAACACAAATTCAGCTCTACCCTGACCTGTCCTGGATCACCCTGCAGAAACGAAGACTTCTTCAACCACTGTTACACGAGCTGCAAAACAAAGCAATCCCCTATAGATGGGGTTTTCCCTTCACTCTCACAGCAAAACTACAAGGAACCTCCGCAGTTCTGAGATACCCCGAAGATCTCCGAGTATTTTGCAACACCCTGGAAATACAACCCCCACAGCTACCAGAATGGGACTTAGTAACCATTACCCCATCACCGCCTACAGTCTGGCAGAAAGTACCTTCATCCAACCGGCCTCGAAACCCAGAAGCACCTCGCAAGCCTGCCAAACCCAGAAGCTGATCAACATCACTGTCTTAACACAGTCCATACCAAGCTACAAGACGTGATTAAATCAACGTACTGACTTCTCATGCCCGGGACTAAACAATTGGTCAAACATACTAGTTCAGTACCCCCCAAAATTGCCCCTACGCCACAGCTTACATAAATACTAAGGGCTTGCTGTGATCAGGCTCCGAGAGAGTAGACGCATTACCGTTCGTATCCTCCCCCCCCCCACTCCTGATTTTTAGTTCAGGAAGTTATATAAGTGTTTTATATTACCACATTGGTTGCGGATCCCCTGGTGGCCCCCCCGGCTGCCCCAATAGAGCGGCCGGCGGACGGACACTTGGGACTCCGTGTTACTTAGGCCTATTGGCCATTTATACTTTGATAATGTATACGTTCTGTTACCGCTTGGTCTTATCTAATCACCCTCTTCTTCCCCAGCTCTTTCCCTCCTCTTTCCCTTCTTGTAGGAGTCAACTTCGCACAGCGGTGCGGGTGAAAGGTCTTGGTTTCCTCCCGGATGGTGCTGGCTCCTGGTCCTTTGTCCTCAGACCCTGGTGCTCCATCACTAGGTAAGCAAACGTACACCTACCCACATGTAATCAGATGGCAAAGTTACTATCCTTAAATGTACATGGCCTGAACTCTAACAGAAAAAGGCATCTGGCACTGCGGGAGTTCAGACAGTCGGGAGCTGATATTGTAATGGTACAGGAGACACATTTCAATAAGGAAGGCACGTTCGCATTCGCCTCCAAATACTTCCCACAGGTGTATCTCTCATCTAGTACTCAAAAAAAAGCAGGAGTGGCTATATTATTCAAAAAGGGAACCCCCTTCACCTGCACAAACCATTACTCCGACCCTAGGGGCCACTATATCATTCTACAGGGGCACTGGCATACACAAACTATCACGCTGTGCGCTGTATACGCGCCTAACACCAAACAACATAATCTCCTCTCAAAAATATATAAACGTATTTTCAAGTCAGTCCCCGGGATCTTGGTGGTGGGGGGAGACTTCAATCTTGTACAATCAGCAACTGTCGATCGCCAGGTGGTGGGCTCCAGGGCATCCCCACCAGGGGTCCTTCAGGGCTCTAGATTGTTTCGACAAATCTCCAGAAGATATGCGCTCTTTGATGCCTGGAGGGTCCTTCACCCGGGAGATCGGCAGTATACATTCTACTCTGCCCCCCATCATACACACTCCCGAATAGATTACTTCTTTGTTAACAACCACACACTCAGACTTACACGAAAAGCCCAAATACTCCCCATCTCGTGGTCGGATCATGCCCCGATTCTACTGGAGCTAGAACTAGACAATCCCAACCGTAAACCCTATAACTGGAGGCTTAACACATTTCTTCTCCAACATCTTCCCTCCCAAGTTGAATTAAATACCACCCTAAAACACTACTTCACTGAAAATAACACGCCGGACACATCTCCGGCTACCCTCTGGGAGGCCCACAAGGCGGTCCTACGCGGTAAATGTATAGCCTTGTCCTCCGCAATGAAGAGAGACTCCTTAGCCGCAAAGTTAAAAACTGAACAGGACCTTAAAATGTTTGAACGCAAACTTCAAGCCACCCCTTCCATACCCATACTTCGAAAGGTCATTAGCCTTCGCTCAACCCTGAAGGAATTCGCCTTAGGCCAAGTAGAAAAAGCACTGACAAGACTAAAGCAATTATTCTACGACAAAGGTAACAAAGCGCACTCCCTTTTAGCTAACAAACTACGTGACAAATCCCACATGCAGACACCACATCAGATTAAAAATAAGTCGAGGCATATAGTCTCCCACCCCAAAGAAATAGCTCAGGTATTTGCGGACTTCTATAAACACTTATACAATAACCCAGACATACCTAGCAATCCCCCCTCCCCCGACTTGTCTTACAAAATGCGAGAATACTTAGAACGCAGTGGAGTTCCCCGTTTAACGTCCTCCGACCTGATGACTTTGAACACACAGATTACAGATGAGAAAATAGAGTTGACCATTAAATCCCTCCCATCCCATAAAGCCCCGGGACCTGACGGATTCCCATATGAATACTACAAGACATTTCTCCCCATACTGCTTCCACATATGCACAAGGTCTTCCATGCCTTTCTTCACAACGCCGACATACCCCCGGACATGCACCGTTCTTTTATCACCTTAATTCCTAAACCAGACAAAGACCCTTCCCTCTGCGCCAGTTACAGACCCATTGCATTACTGAATTCCGACCTTAAAATTTTCACCAAACTACTTTCCAATCGCCTAAACCAAATTCTCCCCTCACTGGTCCATAAAGACCAGGTAGGGTTCGTCCCGCTGCGTCAGGCTGGCGACAATACCAGAAAGATTATAGATCTGGTGGAGGTGGTGAATAGGGAACACCAAGCGGCATTGTTGCTTAGTTTAGACGCAGAAAAAGCGTTTGACCGCTTGGGATGGCCCTTTCTATTTGCCACTTTACAATTCATGGGCTTTCGAGGCCCTTTCTTACAAGCAATCAGACATTTATACACTGGCCCAACATCCCAAGTCAGGACCCCCTTTGCGTTATCCCCTGCATTCTCAGTGGCGAACGGGACCAGACAGGGATGTCCACTTTCGCCCCTGCTATTTGCACTCTGCGTCGAACCCCTAGCTGCATCCATTAGGAGAAACCAGGACATACGGGGAATATCGGTTAGAGGAAGGGAGTTTAAAATCTCCCTCTTTGCAGACGATATCATACTCTCATTAACTCAACCTCATATTACTCTCCCGATCTTGCAAACAGAACTAGATCGCTTTCGCGCTCTCTCAGGGTATAAGATAAATGCATCAAAATCGGAGGCCCTTCCAATTAACATCCCTCCTAATGAGGTTTCACTTTTAAAATCTAACTTTCCATTCACATGGAAAACAAACTCCCTGAAGTATCTAGGCACATTTATTACACCCAAATTCAGTACCTTATACCAAGAAAATTTCCCATCACTGTTCCGATCTATAAGATCTTCACTGACCCAATGGAAAAAACATCACATCTCTCTACTAGGTCGAATAGCCTCAATAAAAATGACTATCCTCCCAAGGCTTTTATACCTCTTCCAAACATTACCCATACCAATCCCGATTGCCCAACTGAAAAAACTCCAATCCGATTTATTACATTTTACATGGAATTATAAAAGGCACAGGGTCCCAAGGTCGGTGCTGATGGCATCTCGCAATGAAGGGGGATTGGCGTTCCCTAATATTATTAAATATTACTACGCTGCTCAACTGCGAGCGATAGCCTCCTGGTATACCCACAAATCTTACAACAAATGGACCGAAATCGAAAAACTATGGCTTGCTCCCATACATCCAAATAGCCTGCTGTGGAGTGCGAATGCGGACGTAGCCCCTGAGCGTATGCTGGGCCCCATGTCCCAGTTGAGGCGGCTGTGGCGCACTCTGGCCCCCAAACATAGTCTCTCATCGGATAGATCGCTCCTGACCTCTTTTATCTGTAACCCCAAAGTGATAGTCTAACCTACCAAATGTCACATCATTGGACAGCCCGGAACTTGTTCCACTTTGGGAACCTGGTGGACCCCAGAACAAGGAAATTGCTGCCATTCGGCGAACTACAAAATAAACACGACCTCCCCAGACAGGCACTCTACGGGTATCTACAAATTCGGCACTATGCACTCACTATTACACCCACCCTACAATTCTCACCACCATCAGCGTTTGAAACAACAATCTTGGCGGGCAACAACCAGAGGGGGCTTATATCGAGCATATACAAGCTCCTGAACGTCTTCTCTGAGGACGCCCAGGGCAAACACTTGTATATGACTAAATGGGAGGGGATCCTTGGGGAGGAACTCCCTATCGCGCAATGGCAGATAATCTGGAATCAAACAGCAAAGAGCTCAATATGTTCTTTATACAAAGAAAACTCCTATAAAATCCTCTTGCTGTGGTATATGACCCCAGATGTTCTCCATGCCATCTTTCCCAATAGTTCTGATAGATGCTGGAGATGCCAGGGAGCAAGGGGCACCTTCCTACATATATACTGGAGCTGCCCATTGTTGATTCCTTACTGGTCCACAGTCCAGCAACTACTGGAACGCCTCCTGGACATACAGATCCAGGCTTCCCCAAAATTCTTCCTATTGGGCCTACTGCCATCTAAACTCCCCACCCCATATAAAAAATTGGTACGTCACATACTAACGGCGGCAAGATGCCTTATAGCACTACACTGGAAGCGTTCTTCACCCCCCTCTGCTGAGGACCTGTACACTAGAATAAAGGACATAGAAGTGATGGAAAAGATGACAGCCAGAATACAAGATACATTGGAAGCACATAACAGGGTCTGGGAGCTATGGCACCTCCGGGAGGACCCACCATGACCAGGTAACACCACCGTTGATATACCTACTATACCCCCCCCTCTAACTCCCTTTCTCTACTACCCACTTCTTCTTCTTTATGTTATACACACCTGTGATTTCATAGTCATAGATAACTAAGTCATGATTCTGCTATTACATTAAGATTATAAACCTGCCAGTAAATATAGCAAACGGAAGACGATGACACTTAGCTGGCATTTTGCAAAATTTTAATATTGGAATATGGCATTTGATTATCGACACTGTATACAAGAAATCAGCACTATTGTACTACTGTTACAATCACCACCTGTTATTACATAATGTAATGCAAAAATGAAAAAATAATAAAAATGTTATTTGAAAAAAAAAAAAAAGAAATTACACCCCAAAATGCATTCTGTTGCTTCTCCTGAGTACGGGGATACCACATGTGTGAGACTTTTTGGGAGCCTACTTGTGCCACCTGGGCATTCCATGGCCTCCGAAACTGTGATAGGCAGTGAAGAGTGAAATCAAAAATTTACACCCTTAGAAATCCTGAAGGCGGTGATTGGTTTTCGGGGCCCTGTACGCGGCTAGGCTCCCAAAAAGTCCCACACATGTGGTATCCCCATACTCAGGAGAAGCAGCTAAACGTATTTTGGGGTGCAATTCCACATATGCCCATGGCCTGTGTGAGCAATATATCATTTAGTGACAACTTTGTGCAAAAAAAAAAAAAAAAAAATTGTCACTTTCCCGCAACTTGTGTCAAAATATAAAATATTCCATGGACTCAACATGCCTCAAAGCAAATAGCTTGTGGTGTCTACTTTCCAAAATGGGGTCATTTGGGGGGGGGGGGTTTGTGTTATCTGGGCATTTTATGGCCTTCAAGACTGTGATAGGTAATGAGGAGTAAAATCAAAAGTTTACGCCCTTAGAAATCCTGAAGGCGGAGATTGGTTTTCGGGGCTCCGTACGCGGCTAGGCTCCCAAAAAGTCCCACACATGTGGTATCCTTGTACTCAGGAGAAGCAGCTGAATATATTTTGGGGTGCAATTCCACATATGCCCATGGCCTGTGTGAGCAATATATCATTTAGTGACACCTTTCTGTCATTTTTTTTTTTTTGTCATTATTCAATCACTTGGGACAAAAAAAATAATATTCAATGGGCTCAACATGCCTCTCAGCAATTTCCTTTGGGTGTCTACTTTCCAAAATGGGGTCATTTGGGGGGGGGTTTGTACCACCCTGCCATTTTAGCTCCTCAAGAAATGACATAGGCAGTCATAAACTAAAAGCTGTGTAAATTCCAGAAAATGTACCCTAGTTTGCAGACGCTATAACTTTTGCGCAAACCAATAAATATACGCTTATTGACTTTTTTTTACTAAAGACATGTGGCCGAATACATTTTGGCCTAAATGTATGACTAAAATTGACTTTATTGGATTTGTTATAACAAAAAGTAGAAAATATCATTTTTTTCAAAATTTTCGGTATTTTTCCGTGTCTAGCGTAAAAAATAAAAACGGCAGAGGTGATCAAATACCATCAAAAGAAAGCTCTATTTGTGGGAAGAAAAGGACGCAAATTTCGTTTGGGTACAGCATTGCATGACCGCGCAATTAGCAGTTAAAGTGATGCAGTGCCAAATTGGAAAAAGTCCTCTGGTCCTTAAGCAGCATAATGATCCGGTCCTTAAGTGGTTAAATACCACCAAAAGAAAGCTCTATTTGTGTGAAAAAAATATAACAATTTCATATGGGTACAGTGTTACATGACCACACAATTATTATTTAAAAGCTGAATATGAACCACGTGACCCCATTAATGTTTAGAAAATTGAACAAATGTTTTTAAAAAGAAATGTTTTTTAACAAAAAATACACGTATGGCCAGCATAAGAGCATAATCTTTTTAGCTAATGACAACATATAAGATGATGTGCCTGTCCTTTGGAACACTACACCCACCCCTTTACAAGTATATATAGTAGTATTTACTGTATATATATAGTATACTAACTACTCCAGGGGGGTTAGCATTTTTCAGTGCACAAGTCCACACCGTTTAGATTGCTGGCGCTGGAGCTTGACCCTGACGGTCGATTTGTAATCTTTGTGGACAGATTGGAGTTGGTGGTGGTGGGACTATACCTACCCCCCCGGCCTCTATACGGGTACTTAACCAACTTATCTCTAAAATAGCTGCCTTTGGTACGGATAATGTGGTAATACTGGGCGATTTTAATCTGGTCCCGGACCCTACAATGGACAGGCTCACATCGGGGACGGGCTCACTATCAGAGCTGTCCTCATGGGCTGAGGCATCTAACTTGACTGATGTGTGAAGGTGGCGTCGTTCTTCTCGACGCGCCTACACTTGTCATTCAGCTTCCCACAAGACCCTGTCACGGATAGACCTTGCCTATGTGGGGGGGTCTGTCTTGCCCATGGTCCGGGACATCAAAATACTCCCCCGTGGCATATCCGACCACGCTCCGCTCGCTTTAAAACTTTGTGTGTCTAATGCCCCGGGGGAGAATCTTTGGAGGTTGTCCAGATTCTGGTTGAACGACACTAGAGTATCTGAACCCTATAGATCCGAAGCGATACATTATTGGAGAGACTTAGACCAATCAGTGACTATGACCACATCCTGGGACACATTTAAGGCCTTCACTAGGGGCAGCTTTCAAGCACATATCCGAAAGATCCGGAAGGATCTGAGGAAAGAAACACAGACAGCCGAGGGGAGGGTAGCAGCATTGGAGGCGGCATACTCCACAACGGGATCCCCTGAGACATATTCAGATTTTCAGGCAGCGTTGAGAGACGTTCTTTTACTACGCACGGCGGCCACAAAAACCAAATTCTTACACCAGTCACAATGAATTTTCGAACATGGAGAAAAAACAGGCAGTATGCTGGCATGGCTGGCGAGGGAAAGCTCCTCCCCGGTGACCATCTCAACTATTTCCGATTCAGACGGGACGATTTTGACTGACCCCACGGATATTAACAATAAATTTGCTTCATTCTATCGGGACCTCTACGGTTCTCAGATGGGATGTTCGGGTAAGGAACTGAATGGGTATCTCGATGGTGTGGAGCTCCCTTGCCTGACATCCACGTTTAGGGAGGCATTAGATAGCCCGATCCAATTAGAAGAAATCCAACAAGCAGTAGCCTCCTTGCAAAACGGTAAGACCCCAGGTCCTGACGGAATTCCAGCCGAATTCTACAGAACATACGCTGAAGAAATTCTCCTGTCGTTTCGGTTAATGCTCCAGAAAGCCACGGAGAGGTGCTCATTACCCCCGACTATGGCTGAAGCGGTCATTGTGGTCATTCTTAAGTCTGGCAAGCCCCCTGATCAGTGCGCCTCATATCGGCCAATATCACTCCTCAACATTGACGCCAAGCTACTGGCAAAAGTGCTGGCTAGACGGTTGAACACTGTGATCACGGCACTGGTCCATCCAGACCAGTCTGGATTTATGCCAGGCAGGGGGACCGATATAAATATCAGACGTCTTCTTACACATCTCTCTAGGGCGGACGGGGACGGTTCGGAGGTGGTGGCCTCTCTTGACACCGAGAAGGCTTTTGACTCGGTGGAGTGGCGCTACCTCTGGGCTGTCCTTCGCAAATTTGGATTTGGCCCTCGCTTCATTAGCTGGGTGCAGATGCTATACCATAATCCCTCAGCACGCATACGAACAAACAACTCACTGTCCTCATCCTTTCCTTTATCTAGGGGTACCAGGCTGTCCGCTTTCTCCTGGGCTATTTGCATTGGCTATGGAACCCATGGCTGCTTGTGTTAGAGCCTCCCCCTTGGTACAGGGAATTCAGGTGGGAGTAGTGATAGACAAAATATCCCTTTATGCTGATGATACCTTACTTTTTCTTAAAGACATATCCTCCCTCTCACCAGCACTTCAAATAATTGATGAGCATTTTCTCGGGCATTAGGATAAATTGTGGAAAATCGATAATTTTCTCATTAAATCTATCCAATCAAAACCCACCAACAGGTACCCCCCTAAACTGGACACCTGAATTTAAATACTTGGGGGTAAGGGTTAGAGCTCCACTGTCCACATATTTTGAATTGAATCTTCAGCCACTACTAAAAAATCTTTCCCAAAAATGTATAAGATGGAAAACTCTCCCCCTCTCTCCAGTGGGAAGGGTAAATTTAATTAAAATGATATACTTGCCCAAATTTTTATACTTTTTTCGAAATTCTCCCCTGATTCCCCCAGCTTCATTTTTTGTTAAATTGAAAGGTATAATGTCTTCCTTTATTTGGAACGGAAGGCCCCCGAGACTGGCCATGTCTACCCTACAGCTGCCCATTACTCAAGGGGGTCTGTCCTTACCGGACTTCCAGGTATACTTCTGGGCGGCCGTCCTGGTAACGGTCAGGTGGTGGTTCTCTCAGCCATGTGGTAACCTGGCATTGACCCTGGAAGCCGCCATCATGGGGTCCTACTCATCTCTTAGCAATGTGGTGTTCAGAGGGAAAAAATCCCACCCTGGCATTACGGATCTGATGAACACCACCATTATAGTTTGGAACAGGACCAGGCATAGTTTTAACAATCCAGAGAGGTTCTCCCCACATATTCCCTTGTGGGGCAACCCTAGATTGCCACATTTGAAGTCGGTCCCAGACCCTCAAGTCTGGGCAAAAAAGGGAATTGTTAAGCTAAAACACATTGTGCTGGGGGGTAAATTAAGAACTTTCTCTGATCTCAAAAACGCTTATTCATTACCAGGTTGGATGCTGTTTAGATATTATCAACTCCGACATGCCTACAGGAAGCAGTTTCCATCTCTCCTCCAGTTAGAATCAGACCCTGTGGAGGGATTACTTACATCTAAAATCATAGATAGACCACTGTCTACTCTGTAATTTCATTTGTCCATACCCCCTGCAAAGAAACTTGAAAAAACTATGGTCAAGTGGAAGGCAGATATTCCTGACTTATCAGAGGAGGAATGGGAATCGTGTGTATCCTCCTTTGTGATAAATACGATATCGGCCAGAGAGAGATTTATGCAGGTCAAGTTTCTCCACAGGGCCTATTACACCCCAAAACGTCTGACAATTATGACACCTGACAGTCCAGTGGCCTGCGCCAGGTGTGGTCTGGAGTCTGCCTTCTTTCTTCATATGGTGTGGTCTTGTCCTTGCCTCGGAGACTATTGGACAGAAATAGCTAACACTCTCAGCCAGGTTACCTCCTTAGATGTGGGAGCCCATCTCAAGGCATTGCTATTGAATATTTTCAGCCCCAATATTAGAGGTAAATATACCAAACTATTTTTGAGTTATGCTACGTTCTATGCCCGAAAAGAAATACTTCTCCATTGGAAGGATGCATTACCTCCTAGAGAATCTTCATGGCGCCTAGCAATGAATTCTATACTCCCACTATATAAACTCACGTATCTTAATCGTAACTGCCCCAAGAAATTTGATAAGATATCAAATGGCATGGGGGGAGCGGGAGCCTCCTCCCATGCCATGGGTGCGGAGCGGCCCGAGGAGAAGAAGATAGAAGACGCCGCGGAGGAGATGCTGGACGAGAACGCCGGAGGAAGAACCAGATCAACCAGAAGAAGAAGATGAAGGAAAATAGAAGAAAGAAGAAGCATTTAAATAAAGTAATTGTCAAAAACTGTCTCTTGTCATTTTTAAAATTTTTGACAGTTTTTTAGTGAAATGGTAGGGGTAATTACCCCCTTACCATTTCACACAGGGGGGGGGCCGGGATCTGGGGATCCCCTTGTTAAAGGGGGCTTCCAGATTCCGATAAGCCCCCCGCCCGCAGACCCCCACAACCACCGGCCAGGGTTGTGGGGATGAGGCCCTTGTCCTCATCAACATGGGGACAAGGTGTTTTGGGAGGCTACCCCAAAGCACCCTCCCAATGTTGAGGGCATGTGGCCCGGTACGGTTTAGGAGGGGGGGCGTACTCTCGTCCCCCCCTCTTTTCCTGCGGCCTGCCAGGTTGCGTGCTCGGATAAGGGTCTGGTATGGATTTTTGGGGGGACCCCACGCCGTTTTTTTTTGTTTTTTTGGCGCGGGGTTCCCCTTAAAATCCATACCAGACCTGAAGGGCCTGGTATGGAATTTAGGGGGACCCCCACGTCATTTTTTTTTAAAATTTGGGCCGGGGTTCCCCTTAATATC
Source organism: Lithobates clamitans (assembly GCA_037952925.1). NCBI lineage: Eukaryota > Metazoa > Chordata > Amphibia > Anura > Ranidae > Lithobates > Lithobates clamitans. Next base: position 2,794,747 of record JBBGZY010000424.1, read on the forward strand.
CATACCAGACCTGAAGGGCTTGGTATGGAATTTAGGGGGACTCCCACGTCATTTTTTTTTTTAAATTTTGGTTCGGGGTTCCCCTGTGGGGAATTCCCATGCCGTTTTTATCAATGAACTTCTATGTGTATTGTCGGCAATGCAATAGCCGCGAGTAGTTTTAAATGGGTTTTTTCCTTCGAAATGTGATTTTGTCAGACTGTTCTAAACACGGGAAACATGTGCCCCTTTACAGGCATACTATAGACACTCCCCAGCTACGAAATTTAAAGGGATATTACACTTTTATTGTTTGACTTTAAGCATTATTAAAATCACTGCTCCTGAAAAAACGGCCGTTTTTAAAACTTTTTTTTGCATTGATCCATGTCCCCTGGGGCAGGACCCGGGTCCCCAAACACTTTTTATGACAAAAACTTGCATATAAGCCTTTAAAATTAGCACTTTTGATTTCTCCCATAGACTTTTAAAGGGTGTTCCGCGGCATTCAAATTTGCCGCGAACACCCCAAATAGTTCGCTGTTCGGCGAACTTGCGATCAGCCAATGTTCGAGTTGAACATTAGTTCGACTCGAACTCGAAGCTCATCCCTAGTTTAGGGTATTAAGCCTTAAGTGCCTGCAACAATTGACCCGAGAATCTATGTCTGAAAAGTATTGCAAGCATGAATGACCAATTTAAGGTCGATAAGGTCAACAGTACATCTGGTGTTGTCCCCCCACATGTCTAGTAGGGACAAAACCAACTGGTCTTTATGTATTAGCTAAGGGAGCAGTAAGGACAGTCTATTTGCCAGAATTTTTGAAAATTTTATAATCTAAGTTTAGTAAAGTGATGGGGCTGTAATTATCAGGAATCCTTTGGGTCTTTGTCTGGTTTCGGGATGACCATGATAAAAGCATGCAAAAACAGGGTGTGGGGAGTGTTCCCTGTCATCAGAAAGGAAAACAAATTTACCATATGGGGAGCTAGTGTCTGAAGGAACATCTTATAATAGGAGTAAGGAATCCGTCAGGGCCTGGAGACTTGTGTGATGGTAAATGTCTAATAACCTCAGTAATTTCCTCAACAGTTATGGGTGCGTTTAGCATAAAGCAATTTACCGGTTGATATTGTGGGGAGTTGTAGGGAAGCAATAAAGGTATTAAATTTCTCTTGCGTGAACTGAGAATTCAGGTTGGTATGTAGACAATTATAAAGTTTCTGGTAGAATTCACCAAAGACTTTAGACATGGTCCAAGCACAGTATGTTGAATTTCCATCGGATTGTAGCAGACAGTCAGGAATAGAGACAAAGGGGTGTGGTTTCAATTTATGGACCAGCATTCTATGGGGTTTGTTAGCATATATTCATAAAATGTTTATCTGGTCCACAACATAGATTTAGAGATTTTGCTTAAGTCTAGTGATTTAATACGATTCCAAAGAGAGACTACAGCACGGAGACGATCCACTGTAGGAGAGTTGGGTAAGCATTCCTCTGCTGCCGACAGTTGGGTGAAAAGAGAAGAGTGTTGGAGGGTAGTTTCATGCTTTAGGCGAGATCCAGAGGAAATACATTCACCTCTGAAGAAAGCCTTGTGGGCTTCCCACAAAGTGGAGGTCTCAGATACTGTTCCCTCATTGAGTAGGAAAAATTCAGTCACTTTTTGTTGCAAATGAAGCTTGACGTAAGGGATATTAAGAGAGGATTCATTAAGGCGCCAGTGACATTTCATGGGGGATGGAGCCGATAGAAGGAGGTCAAGTACTATAGGTGCGTGGTCTGACTGTCAGTACTAGGATTCCTTTAGGACCCAGCATAACTCACCTGACACAGCCTTTGCCTGGTAAACAACAGTGATTGGCCATCTCACCTTTAAATCACCTGTATCAGCATTCAATCAGTGCTCATGTTAGAGTTTACCTTTGTGTTTGATCCAGCTGATATCTGCTCTGTGTATTTTGTGTATGACCCGGCTCGTACCCTGCTTGCTCGATTCTGATTCGGTACCGTTTGGACTCTGATCTACCTTTGTATGACCCAGCTTGCCTAAGACTACGCTTTGCCTGATTCTACTGTAGTACCTTCATCTGCAGCAGTGAACTACAAGCACCAGCTAACATCTATCCTCATCTGCAGCAGTGAACTACAAGCACCAGCTACATCTATCCTCATCTGTAGCGGTGAACTACAAGTCCCAGCTGACCTGTTCTGCTTAGACCTGCTCATGGTATGTGCTCTTGTTCTTTGAACTCTTTGCATAATCAGCACACCTGAACTGTTACCTGTTATCTGCTCCTAGCCTGACATTAACACAAGCCATACATAAAAAGGGAAACCTATCATGGATCCTGAGAAGGCTCAGTTGTTTGCACAGGAACTTTGCCATTTATCCCATCAAGTTCAGGAAATGGCCACAGAGCTCACCAAGGTGCAATCTCCTTCTACTACCACTCCTACAAAAACTCCATCTGAACCAAAAAAAAATTCCTTTGTCTGACCGTTTTTCTGGTGACTGTAAAGGGTTTTGCAACTTTAAAAACAGCTGCAAATTATATTTCAAGTTAAAGCCATCCTCGTCTGGCCCTGAAACTCAGAGGGTTCAAATCATTATCTCTCTACTACAGGGTGACCCCCAGGCTTGGGCCTTTAACCTGGAACCAAACCATCCAGCCTTGCTAACAGTAGATGCCTTCTTTGAAGCCCTAGGGTTGCTATATAATGATCCAGATTGTGCTGCTACTGCAGAATCAACCCTGCGTAACTTAAAGCAAAGAACTACCACAGCTGAAATGTATTGCTCAGAGTTCGCAGGTGGGCCCCAGAATCTGCCTGGAATGATGCAGCTCTCCACAGCCAGTTTAGAATAGGCCTTTCAGATGTAATTAAGGATGCTTTGGTCAACTTCTCCTATCCAGCCTCACTGGAGGAGGCTATGTGTCTAGCCATTAGAATTGACCGACGCCAGCGAGAGAGGAGGCGAGAACAAACTACGGCTGTGGCAAACTACCTCCCTTGCCACCTGACTATTCCACCTCCAGTGCTAAATATGAGGAAGAACCTATGCAGTTAGGCTGCACCCGGTTATCTTCCCAGGAACACACACACCGGCGTAACATGGGACTCTGCTTATATTGTGGCCTCAAGGGTCATATGCTCTGTTCGTGCCCTACATGTCTGGGAAACTCCAGGACCTAGGTGATTGCAGGGAGGTCACCTTAGGTCTGCTCTCATCTCCCCAGGCGGACAATTGTATACTTTTACCCGCTGTCATTCACTTTGGGACAGGGGCTCATGAACTGCTGGCCTTGGTAGATTCTGGAGCTGCTGAGAATTTTATTGATAAGACTCTGATTACCTCTTTGTCCCTGGAAACTCATGCTCTAGATTGCCCAGTCTGCCTGATTTTCCATGGATCAGCCTCTCTCACAAGATCTAGTGCTCCAATCCACCAACCCTTTCCAGTTACAATTGGGGGCTTTGCATTGGGAGAAAATTTCATGTCTTGTCATTGACTCTCCATCTACTCTTTTGATCCTAGCCTTCCTTGGCTTCAGAAGCACAATCCCGTAATTGACTGGCGAACAGGAAATATTCTGGCTTGGTTCAATCAGTGTAAAAAAAACTGCATCCAGCACCGTGTTCAACTTGCTACCTGTCAAGTGGGAATGTAACAGATTCTGCTTTGTTATAAGGACTTTCGGGATGTGTTTTCTAAAGGGATTGCTGACACTTTACCTCCTCATCGCAGTTATGATTGTAACATTGACCTCTTGACTGACACTACACCTCCTTGAGGGAGAGTCTTTCCACTGTCTGAGCCAAAGAACCTTGCTTTGCAAGAATACATCCAGGAAAACCTAGCTAAGGGTTTAATCCGTCCCTCCACTTCTCCCGCAGGAGCAGGATGCTTCTTTGTCCCGAAGAAGGATGGGGGACTGAGACTTTGTGTTGATTACAGAGGTCTAAATAAAACAACTGTTCCCAATCGGTATCCTCTTCCTCTCATCACAGAATTGTTTTCTCAAATCCAGGGAGCCAAAATCTTCTCCAAACTGGACTTAAGGGAAGCTTAAATCTGGTGCTCATCCGTGCAGGCGACGAATGGAAGATGTCCTTTAACACCAAGGATGGTCATTACGAATGTCTTGTCATGCCTTTCAGTCTCAGGAATGCGCCAGCTGTCTTTCAGAACTTTATGAATGACATTTTCTGTGACATGTTGGGTCGCTTCATGCTTTTGATATTTTGATTTACTCTCCCAATCTTAAAACACATCAGAAGCATGTCTGCTCGGTATTGGCCCGATTAAAGACTCACTCCCTTTTTGTAAAGCCTGAAAAATGTTTATTCCATGTTAAACAAGTACCTTTCCTGGGCTACCTAATTTCTGACACAGGCCTCACCGTGGATCCAGTCAAGATTCAAGCCATTTTAGACTGGGCACCACCTTCAGACCTGAAGGCAGTTCAGTGCTTCCTGGGCTTTGCAAATTTCTATCGAAAATCCATTAGGAACTTTGCCACCATTGCACATCCCATCACCTCTCTCACCAGGAATATTCAAAGGTTGGCCACATGGTTAGAAGGGTAGGGTATAATATCGTTAATAGGTACCATCATCCTTTACGTGAATGATGCGAAATAGAATTGGAAGGGGGGACAACAGGAACCTCTCCAATTGGGTCCTACCCCTTTCGGAGATTTTAGGACTATTACGGTACCAGAGGGAAATGAACACAGATATTAAAAAATTTTTGTTTTACTCAAAAAAAGGTATTAAAAAGTCCCATAAAGGACACAGTGTATAAACCATAACATATCACACAACCACAGATTAATTGTTACAGCAACATTGACAATCAAATTGTATAGATAATGCCCACACAGATATATGGAGGCGGGTTATATGATACTTGCAGACGTAACCTCTACAGTTTCGCGGTCACAGCCACTTCTTCAGGAGGCGTCTATTAGTACATATTCTATAAAATGAAAAGAGTAAAGTATAAACATTACAAAACACACTTCGAATGGAAAAAACACATGTAGCATAGGGAACACACATTTGATATTGGAGAAAGTAATCTTTAGTTATATATTGCACTCACCAGCCTATACCCGGCAAAGGGTTTGGAGCGATACTGTGAGACGCCCTAGAGAGGCATTCCCCCGGGGGCGGGCCAGGGAGGCACTTAAAATGACTCTATTATGAAAAAGTAGAGGTAAAAAAAATTTGTACTCAGGGTTCTACTAAACAAAAGAACCACCCGGGTGTGTAAGGTCAGGATAAAAGAAGGTAAAAAAGAAAGAAAAGAAAAGAAAGGGGGGAAGAAAGGGGGGGGGGGGAAAGAACCAGAGAGAGGGGAAGGGGAATGGGGAAAAAAGGAGAAAAGGGGAGAAAAAGGAGAAAAAAAAGGGGGAACATGAGGAAGGAATGGAGGGAATTGGGAGGGGCTGAGGAGAAAGCAAAATAGGGGAGGGGGGGAGGGAGAGGGGGGGGGGAGGGGAGGAGGAAAGGAAGAAGGGGGGAGAGACAAGGGAGTGAAAGGAATGCAGAAGGGAAGGAAGAAAGATAAGAAAGGGAGAAAGAAATGTGTGGGAAAAAAGCAGAAAGGGGAGGGAAAAAAGGGAGGAAACCTTCCACCTGGCCAAAGTAGTATGCATGAAAAGACTTGAAGGGACGGAGGGCTTCTAACACTAAAAATACCCATCGTTGCTGTGCTATTAAAAACCAGACTCGATGGCAGTTGCACCCAGAGTAAGCGGATGGTGGAGCTATATGGCCGTAAAGTCCAGACCAAAATGCCACGAGAAGCCACTGGGGAAGAGTAAATGGGAATCAAAATTGTATAGTTATATCAATTTGCTTGCAGGTGCTTGCAAAAGGGAATGGTACAGTGTAGTATAATGATCTCTCCCACCCTCCCCAAGAAAAAGGGGTGTGTGGCAGATACTCACAATTCTCCAGACGGCGCTGTTGTACTGCTGGGTGTATGCCTCTCTGAACTGACAAACGAGACTGGCGTCTTAAATGCCGCCAACCCGGAAGTTTAGGTGGTGCTGAAACCGTCAGCTGCCATCTCTTCCGGGTCCGATCCCCCTTTGCTGCGCATGCGCGAGAAAGACATCCAGCGCAGCCGCGCAGCTCTATTGTGGTTGACGCTCCAGCGTCAATCAAAGAGAAGCAGCAGCTGGGCTCCGTAGAGCCCCGCCCACTGCCAGAGGGTCGCAAGCCCGCCGTGGGGGAGAATTAACTCCTCACATCACTACAAGAAGGAAAGCGAGTGCAATTATATGTAGTCCAATTAATAAGTAAAGTTTTGACATTGAATAAACCAGGGACAGGGATGCTAGATCACTGGCTACGGGAACAGACTTAACCCATAGCCAGGGATGTGCACCACTTAACCCTATACAGAAGGCAACAACGGTCGATGTACATGACAATCATTAACAAAGCATGTATTATACAAAAAGCTTGTAGTAAGTCAAATCAACAGCTTAAATATTTATGAGCACATTGTACAGAAGACTATGTGTGGAAAGTCCACTTGCAGACAGTCATAGGAAGAAGCCTGGTTATGCAAAAGGGGGGAAAAAAGGGGGGGGGATGAGAAAGAGAGGGTAACACAAGTTGTATATATAACTATAATGAGGGATATATGTGGTGTGGGAAAAATAAATAGTACTATGCGGGCAAGAGTCTCTTGGTCATGCAGAAACCTACAGAGCAATTGTCTAGAGGTGGCTATTGGCAGAGACTGATGAAAATATTAAAAAATCATTCAAGGAAATACTTATAGGAGTGTGCCTCATTGATACTGGGCGGGGTCAAGGCATTGAGTCGCTCAATCCAGAGCGATTCGCGCTTTAAAATTATTAATCGCTCTGGATTGAAACAGATATGTGTACGGTTAAGTGATTGCTACTAAACTCTTGTAAGCTGTATGTGAAAAAACAAAGTCTCTGTGAAAAACAACTAGGCAAAACGAAAGTCTCTATGGAAAAACAGGAGTTCTATAGAAGCCAGGGTCCGGCCAATATGCAATCCTGAGGATACCAAAGACAAAAGAACGGTGACTTCCATGCTCATACAAACTGGTGACTCCAAGTGCTCCCCCCGTGCTCCCCCACTCACCAGAATCAATCACCCCTACAGGGGTATTGGGCATAGAGTGGGTGTCTTGGGATGGATGTCTCTGTAGATATCCCGCTTATACCCTGCTACTCCATGGGATCACACCAGTAATTCGATTCAGGGTTCCCGCCAGGCGTTCCAGGGCTGGGCTCCTCCACAACTCCCCACCACCAGTCTATGGGTGGACTGCAGACCGGTCAGCAGAGAAATACATTGGCTGCCTCCAGGAAATGCTACTTTCCTGGCTCTCACACTGGCCCCTCTACTTCCTCACACACTGTGCAGGCTCGGAGCTGACAACAGCCATGGCTGTTGCCTGGTTGTTTTTCACAGAGACTTTGTTTTTTCACATACAGCTTACAAGAGTTTATTAGCAATCACTTAACCGTACACATATCTGTTTGTATAGATTTTGTTTATATATGGCATGAGTCCTATTGGGGCTTAACATATGATAACACGGATTCTCAGGAATTTACTGTCCACTTTATTAGAAACAGTATACATGGGAGTTAATACACACGTTGCTGATATATTATAATTAATAATTATTATTTTTTACCACTGTTGTTTGCCCTAAAGGGATGTTATACTGTCACAAAACTTAAGGTCTTTTATAATTAGTGTGCATACTGCAAGCTCAATTCACTTTTTTGCATTACACGGTACTTATCATTACATTTATCTATTGCACAGGAATTGCACGTTTATCTCTAGGGTGTTTATTTTTTATTTATTTTTATTTATTTATTTTTTATCTTTATTTTTACACATACGTAAGGTCTTGTTTAACCAGTGTGCATACTGTTAGCTCAATTCACTTTTATGCATGTATATGGTACTTAGCTTTATATTTGTTCTTGCACAGGAATTGCACGATTATTTTTAGCGTTTCATTTTTATTTTTTTTAACCATTTATACACTGTGTTATAATAGGGCAGCGCCAATTTTCCCAATTTTTTCTTCATACACGTTAATAGCTCCCATTGGGAACTAACTAGGGGGAGGCTGCAGCCCTTCCTTTTTCCTGAGCGCGGACTTTTAACCTATTATGAATCTATCTTTGGTCGGAGACATGCACAGATTAAAATCTCCACCCATGATCATGAAGGGTTGTGAGAAAGTTCACATTTTCTCAAAAACCTCCTCAAGGAACCCAATCTGTCTTGAATTTGGTGCATAAACATTAGCTAGGGTAAAAAATGTATTCATGTGGTCACAGTTCAGGAGATAATAATGACCATGAGGGTCTAAATAAGATGATTTGACTCGTATAGAACAGGAGCGTCTGAAGAGAATTGCTACACCAGTTTTGCCAGATGGGTCAGACGCCACAAAGGCAGTGGGAAAAAGCTTAGATGCAAACTTGAATGATCCCTCTGCAGGGAAATGTGTCTCCTGAACCATTACCTGCGTTTGAGGATTTGAACTCCTTCAATGCCAACCAACATTTACGAATGGAGTTCAAACTTTTCACATTACATGAGAAAATACTGACAGCATTGGGTTAAAAAAACAGGGAAATGTGCTTAAACACTAAAACCGTTATAATACAGATAACAAAAGAGGGTAGAAGTTCTGCTGTTGGATCACAATAGTGATTCCAAAGAGGATCAAAAAATGATCAAGAAAAAAAAGGTAAAGTTAAAAATAAAAATAAGGTCAAAGTCAAAACCAAAAAAGAAAAAAGAATAAACAAAACAAAAACAAAAACATTTTGAATTTGATTTGAATTTTTGCTCCTTTAAATTTGACCCGTGATTTATTGCGAGTGGCGATGGTGAGAGCTTCTTTGCTTTCATAGAAGTGGAAACTAACACTGATGTCTCTGAGGTTGGCACCTTGAGGAGGCTTAGGAGCCAGACATCTGCGGGCTCTATCCAGGCGCCAATCAATATCTGGAATATGGGGTGAGTAACAAATAGTGCAAGGAGATAGGGACGGATCTCTTTATCTGTAATGGATTCAGGGACCCCCCTGTGACAGGAGTCACTTTGGGTGGGTGGTTTGTGGAACTCAGCTTACCTTGGAGAGCTCTGGAGACTCCATGTCCAGCTCCCCTGGCCCCTCCTATGTGTAAATCACCCTGTGTCCATTAGGGGCACATGGTGACCGAGAACCCCACTATGATATGTGCTATTTAGACACACTGTACAGCCACACTGGAATGTTGTATATATGTATATATTGTGTGTTGTCTCATGCTGTTGTGGACTCTTTGCTGTGATTGTTTGGAGTGGGGTTGTATTCCAATGTTCTATTGTGTCTGTCTGCCTTGGGTATTATGGAATGTATATGTATATTTGCTGTGGGATTGGTGGGGGAGAATTCCTCCAACAGCTCCCCCTGCTAGTACGACTGTTTACTGATAAGAAATTTGAATACACCTAATCTGTGTGTCTATTTTGATTGGACAGTTTACCCCACCCTGAATCCAAGGGTGGGGGGAGTGTCTCTGAGTTGTATATCTGTTGTAACATGTGCTTGAATAAAGGAGTTTGATGTTGTTCACCCTACACTGAGTTAGCCCTTAAACATGGACATACTGCACCATGTGGTCAAAGTTTCCGGGGTGTCCATGCTTTCCTGCAGGTGATCAATCTCCCTCCTGAGCTTGTGAGCTATTTTCCCACCTCCTTCGTGATATTCTTGGTCAGGTTCTGGAGCAGGGCCTACAGCTTTGAATCCAAAACCTCCACAGTCATCATTGTTGACAAATCTGGCTGTATAGGAGGTTGTGTTTTGTGTGAGGGCCGTTCAGTGTAAAGATATGGGTTGATGAGCGGGTGTGAGTAAGGTAACTCAGTAGGATCCTCCGGACTACCTGAGATTGAGGCCTATGCAGGTAATGATCCATGAGCAGCGAAGGCTTGAGTGTGGCCTGTGACAGATGCCTCTGGTAAATGTGTCTCTGGTCACCCATAAAATGTCTGCGGGGTGCCTGGATGTTTATGGGGTCGGATGAGGTGGGTCACGGAGCTGTGAATGCTGATGTAGCTTTGGATGAGGAGACGGAGGCCGGAGTTCTGGGTTTAAGCGTCCAGCATCTTACGAGCCGCGCATGTACACCCCAAAAGAACAGTTTAAATGTAAAAGTCATACTTAGATTTAGATTACTCCCCAAAAAAAGCACATTTTGTTTATGTTCCATTTTTAGGATTCCAAATATTGCTCTAAGCAATCAGTGCTTGTACTAGCAACAGTAGAAGTGCAGTATTTCTCAGCCTCAAGTGTACAATAGAATGGCAAATAGCCCCTAGGGATGGATGAATTATTGAAGTCTGAACAGCCGCATGTAATAAGTAACAGGTTAGAATCTTCACTTTTTTAAAGTGCAAAATATATGAAAAAAGTGAATATATTCATGCTGGAAAAGTCTCTCAGAAACACTGCATGAATAATTATACAATTGGAATCTTCATTATTTCAGGGACATAAATTAGTGATCACTTGCTGAAAACTGTCCCCCAATTGAGAATTCTAACAACAAGTATTTTTTCCACATATCACCATCTGGCATATTTAAACTATTCTCCAGTAGCAAATAAAAAATGATTGCTAACATTTTGGCCATGAGAACAAAGTTAAATGAATCCCAGGAGAACTCTAAAATTTTAATGAATTATTAAACACAGAATTAAGCAGAAAAACAACCCTATATAAAAGCACATCAACAGTTACAGTTGCCTCAGTTATATCTCTGTACAATTTTTTTTGTTCTAACATCTAAATCATATGTCAGAAGTGAAGAAAATTTAATAAATCCCCAGCCTTATTCTACCAGAAAATGTACTTTCATCGGTGATGTATATTGTCCAGCTTCCAAAAATATGTACATAATCATTAATTACACTCTTGTGTGCCTCCAGAGCATTATAAAATGACTGAATCCTTGAAATCCAGACCCCTTTCATTGTTATGTCGGAATCCTATTCTTCTTCCCATAGTCGTCTGTTTTTGGCACTGGATTATTTCTCTAAAAAGCTAATTGTATTAACTGGAATGAATGCTATTTTGTATATAATGTTTAGTATAATGTTTATAATCATTCATTAATATATTATTGTTATAAAAATATGACCTGACATGTTCACCTGTTGTTACTGCTTTATTGAACTATTTTCTATTTTATAGAGCTCTTAATGTTTTAGTTATCTTTCTCTTCTCTTGGGTATATTTATTAACTGTAATCTGCTAAAATATGTGATTTGATTGCTTGGTTTGATTGGTTGCTCTGGACAACAACCACCACTTTTCTATCACTAGCATAACATAGTATTGGTCTCCCTATGTATTAGTGATATCCACTAGCCATTGGGCTGCCACTAAAGGCAGGTTATTTTAAAGAACAACAAAAAAAACAACCATACTCACCTAGATGGCTGCAGCACCAATCCCGCCTGCAGTTGATCCCCATCACCTTTAAGACCAAGAACTGAGCGATCAAACACAAGCTAAATGATCAACTTTTGGTCTTCAGCCTACAGAGAGCCGGTGAGTATCACCAGCTCTCTGCTCTGCCCCTCCAGTGCTCTCTGAAGCACTGGGCCGTGGAGGGGGTGACTGGCACAGGCTCTCAGTGGCTCACTGAGAGCCTGAGTCAGCTACCGGTCCAGGCATATGGGTGGATCCCAACTTGAAAAGTCAGGAGCTTTCCTGAGCCAGGACAAGTTGAGTGAGTTAAGCTCCATGAGTAAGCTCCAGTGGGTGGAGTGAAACATGTTGGGGGCGTGGCCTTGTGGGGTCCAGGCTGAGACTGCCATTCACTATCTCACAGCAGACATTGACTTGGTGTGTGGCTTCCGGGACACCTATCACTTTCTACCATTAGCTGCTCAATGCTAGGCACTGATGTATCATGGAAAGATATGCCCCATGAACAAAGTGGAAGTATCAGGGTCACTGATAAGGCTAATAATGGCACAGCATGCAAATTGTAAAATGTGCACTTGGACGTAAAATTTACATTTAAAATGTAGTACAGGTTTCCTTTAATACATGAGTATAGCCAATGCTATTTTTGCTATGCTTTTCCTACGGATCACAGAAGTGCAGTTCATGCTGCACTCCTGGGACCCTTTTCCAACCAACAATGGGCTAAAGTCCGCTGTAGGCTGATGTCACTCAACTGGTCCTGGTTCGGGAAAGATCCTGACTTTAAAGTTGGGATCCACCCATATGCCTGGACTGGTAGCTGACTACGTTGTCTTTTTAATATTTGCTTTTAAAGGTTTATACCGGAATTATTGTTGTTTTTCATATATATGGTCATTTTTTCTACAATAAAATAATTTAAATTCAACCATAGTGTACCGCAGATATGACCTTCTTGGTAGGATTTCCGCCCTTTTTTTCATATGCAATTTTTGGTCACATGGACTCCACCATATGGTAAGCCACTATATGGTGAATGATTGACATTATACTTTTCAGTTGAGCTATACTGGTTGTCAGTTGAAGCGGTAAATCCAGGTGTTGCAATTGCAAATACTTTTTAGCTGGTCCTTTGAATCCTCTGCGTCCGTTCCTTTGCCTTTGTAATCCCTTATATGCACCAATCTGTTATTTAACTAAAGATCTGTGTGATATTCCTTCCCAAGCATAACTATGTTATGTGCATTATGGCATATATGATTGATGTTAATATAGACCATGAAATACAAACAGCTTTCTCTAGGGATGGGGATACTCTGGATATAGAAAAAGAACCTCTTAAGAAACTGTTCAGGAACTATAAGAAATTAACTATAAAATTCTTAAATAGAAAATGGGATATTTCTCCATTAAATTCCCATATTTCTAATAAAGTTATACCAAGGGGTCTGAGAGAAAAAGTTGTTCCAGACAAACACATTGTTTTTTTGCAGATATGGAAGGAGGAATGTGTTAATAGAGGCCTAAATGTAATGCAACTTATTGTCGCTGAGGAGGAAAAACAGTTACAGGAAATACAGGAGGAACTTGAAAATAGTGCTAAACAATTAGAACCCTATAAGCAAGACAAAGAATTAAAAAAAAAAAACAATGAGTTTCTTAAAGAAGAAATTGAAAGAACACAAAAGAATCTTAAATATACTAAACAGGAGAAATTTAAACACTTCAGCCCCGGAAGGATTTACCCCCTTCCTGACCAGAGCACTTTTTGTGATGGCACTGCGTCGCTTAAACTGACAATTGCGCAGTCGTGCGCGTTGCAGCCAAACAAAATTTACGTCCTTTTTTTCCCACAAATAGTGCTTTCTTTTGGTGATATTTGATCACCTCTGCGTTTTTTATTTTTTGCACTATAAACAAAAAAAGGTGACAATTTTGAAAAAAAACCAGTATTTTCTACTTTTTGCTATAATAAATATCCCCAAAAAATATATTAAAAAAAATATTTCTTTCTCAGTTAGGTCGATATGTATTCTGCTACATATTTTTGGTAAAAAAATTCACAATAAGTGTATATTGATTGGTTTGCGCAAAAGTTTTAGGGTCTACAAAATAGAGGATGGATTTATGACATTTTTATTATTCATTTTTTTTTATTTGTAATGTCGGTGATCTGCGATTTTTATCGTGACTGTGACATTATGGCGGAAATATCGGACACTTTTGACACTATTTTGGGACCATTGTCATTTATACAGTGATCAGTGCTATAAAATGCACTGATTACTGTGTAAATGACACTGGCAGGGAAGGGGTTAGGGCGCGATCAAGGGGTTAAGTGTGTCCTAGGTAGTGATTCTAACTGTGGGGGGATGGGCTCACTACAACATGATAGAGATCACTGCTCCCGGTGACAGGGAGCAGTAGATCTTGTCATGTTGCTAGGCAGAACAGGGAAATGCCTTGTTTACATAGGCATCTCTCTGTTCTGCCACTCTGTGACACGATCGCAGGCCCCCCGGCGGACATAGAGTCTGTGGGACCTGTCGCAGTCACGGAATATGTGGCGCGTGGCCCACAGTGCCGCCAGTTAAAGGGGGTGTACCTGTACGCCCATTTACCCAGCCGTGCTATTGTGCCGACGTACATCGTCATGCGCTGGTCGGCATATGGTTAAACAAAATCTACTTGACTGGGAGAGGGGGGATGTCTTTGGCCCCAGTAAACAACAAAGAAGTAGAAGTAGGTCTAAGGGTTCAGGTCCAGACAGCGTAACCCCAATAACAGGACAGGATCCTTCTCAGATAGTGATATAGGAACTGGAACCAAAATGGTTACTTTTTTAGAGGAGACCTGGGGAGAATGACGGAACTGGATCCTAAGCAAAGCAAAAGGGAAAGGAAAAGGAAAAGAAATAGAGGGACAAGGAGCCAGAGAAGTAGGAGACTCATGAACCAAAGAAATATTAGGGAGCTGCCCACAGGACCCTAAAACACAAGTCGTGAATTTATTTAATTTCCAACTGAATGAACATCACACACAACTACTGCAAAGGGGACTGTCCTTTTCCCCTACCACCCCAATGAATGAGTTTGAGGTCTTTGAAGACCTAAACCTGTTCTTGAGGAAGGTTCTCTACAAACTGTGGCATGAAAAGAAATCGGATAAGCTAGAATCCCAAGATAGTGATAGAAAGCTAGATGAGGAAGGAAAGGTAGCCTTAGATAGCCTTATGTCATTGCTGAATGAAAATATGGAAAGTGATACAGAAGAGGAAGTAAGCCAATCGATTAGGAGGACAGCCAGCCTGAGAATCATGTCAGCCAAAATGGCAACACTAACAAATCACAAATGGCTTAAACTATTTCTTGACCTGGTCCAAAAGGACCTGAGCCAGATTAACTGGAGCTGGCTAGGCCCCAATAATCTAACCAGCAAAGCACCAAAGGAATTGGAGGAAACCCCTGACCTAGTTATTAAAAAAAGTGACAAGGATGGGAATGTGGTCCTACTAAGCAAGACCATCTATGAAATGGAAACTTTGAGACACCTTAAAGATAAACGCACCTTATAAGAAGCTTGCTGGGAACCCATTCCCAACCCTTGTCAAAACTCTGAATGAAAAACATAAGCTGGGCCTGGAAGCTAGTCTTATCTCCAAAAAAGAACATGATTACCTTGCAGTAGAAGAATTTAATATTCCTACATTCTAGACCATTCTGAAACTACACAAGTTGATGACACAGCTCCCTGGGAGACTGATAGTCTCCACCATCAAGGGCCCTTTGGAGAAGGTAGAGAGGTATGTGGATTCTCTTATTAAAGATATGGTAAGCCATCTTCCTTCCTTTGTAAGAGATACCAAAGATGTCCTCCTCAAACTAATACATCTGTCTCTGAAGGAGGGAGTGCTACTGGTAGGGATAAATGTTGAGACTCTGTACACCTCAATTCCCCATAACTGGGAATTCAGGCAACTGTGCACTTTCTTGAAAAAGAATACCCCCTGCTGGGGGCGCACAATGAATTTGTAGCTGAATTGCCTGAATTTCTGCTCAACAACAATTACTTCCAGTTTCTGGGTGTTAACTACCACCAGCAAAGAGGCACGTGTATGGGGGCACCGTGGGTTCCAGCATACGCGTACCTCCATCTGGGCTTATGGAAAAAGGAGGTGGTATACAAATCCTTGTTGTACCTAAGCCACTGTCTCCTGTGGCTGAGGTACATTGATGATGTTCTCATGGTGTGGACGGGAACAGTAGAACAATTGACAGAATTTCTGTCACAACTTAAGATGAATGAGAGAAACATCAGACTTACCTATTCACACCATGAGGTAACACTACCTTTCCTTGACTTGGAGCTCACCATAGTGAGAAACAAAATCATTATGCAAACGTACCGTACCATAAGAAACTGCAGCCAATACTTTGCTACTGGCTTAGAGCCATCACCCCAGATCCCTGATCCACGGCATTTCCATGGGGAAATTCTTAAAGATCAGGAGGAACTTCTCTATTTTACGGAGGAAGCGAAGGATATGTATAGACGCTTCAGGGAGAGAGGGTACCCTCACAAATCCCTAAGAAAGGCCAAAAGTAAGGCAACAAAGTGTAAACATGAAAATCTATTAGTAAATCTTGGAAAACGAGAAAACAACAAAAATAATTTCCAAGAATTATTACTAAATATGGTTCACAATGGCATCAAGTAAGAAACGTCTTTGAAAAACATTGGCATGTTCTGAGTAGGGATGAGCAACCCCGATTTGGTTTGCAGCAGAGCATGTGAACAGGCAAAAAATTAATTCAAACACGTGAACACCGTTAAAGTCGATGGGACACAAACGTGAAAAATCAAAATGCTAATTTTAAAGGCTTACAGTATCTCACAAAAGTGAGTACACCCCTTACATTTTTGTAAATATTTTATTATATTTTTTCATGTGACAACACTGAAGAAATTACACTTTGCTACAATGAAAAGTAGTGAGTGCACAGCTTATATAACAGTGTAAATTTGCTGTCCCCTCAAAATAACTCAACACACAGCCATTAATGTCTAAACCGCTGGCAACAAAAGTGAGTGAAAATGTCCAACTTGGGCCCAATTAGTAATTTTCCTTCCCTGTTGTCATGTGACTCGTTAGTATTACAAGGTTTCAGGTGTGAATGGGAAGCAGGTGTGTTAAATTTGGTGTTATCACTCTCACTCTCTCATACTGGTCACTGAAAGTTCAACATGGCACCTCATGGCAAAGAACTCTCTGAGGATCTGAAAAAAATAATTTTTGCTCTATATAAAGATGGCCTAGGCTATAGGAACATTGCCAAGACCCTGAAACTGAGCAGCAGCACAGTGGGGGTATTTATTATATTATATTATATATATTATTTATTATAGCAAAAAGTAAAAAATATTGCTTTTTTTCAAAATTGTCGCTTTTTTTTATAGCACAAAAAATAAAAACCGCAGAGGTGTTCAAATACCACCAAAATAGAGCTTGATTTGTGGGGAAAAAAAGGATGTCAATTTTGTTTGGGTGTAATGACGCACGACCGCGCAATTGTCAGTTAAAGCGACGCAGTGCCTTATCGCAAAAAGTGCTCTGGTTAGGACGGGGTAAATCCTTCCGGGGCTGAAGTGGTTAATGTGGACCTGAGCTGAACCCTGAAAATGTTTCTTTTTTTGCTCTAGAAAAAGGCAGTATACATCCTGTGCTAATACAACTTTATAGCTGTATATCTGCAGTGTCACATCTAAGGCACTGGGCATGTGATTTGTCTCACCGAATTTGGGGATGAAATTTGGAGATATCACTACAGCGCTGTCCTCCTTGCTAGAGAGAAAGCGGTACCTTAAGACCTGCAGATTAGCATCTACCTGCTTCCTATTTATTTAATCTATTGATCTGTGCTTTCTGAATCCCTCTGGCTGCTTTTCGATTATTCATCCATCAGTCAGCAGACCACCCGTCATCAGGATGGCAGCCCTGACATGAAGAAGCAAAGCCATGCCTTTACTAAGATGGCCACCTCCACACAGAGATGCAAATCATGGAAACAATCAGCTTCAGGCTGACCACAATATTGGTGATAAGTCCTTTTTTTTTTTTAGAACAATTTCTACAGTTCTGGTCTTGTCAACTAAGGCAGAATCTCTATAGGCAATTGTTTCCACAGCCATCAGTTGTATGTAAAAATACCATCCATGGAAGAAAATTGGAAATAAACTGTGAACATAGATAATGTTCTGTGGACATAGATAATGTTAGGGCTACAAGAGTGCAGTAGGTCATATGTATTGGTTATTTAACTGGGAATCTGAGAAAATTATTTTTTGCTTGGAGTTCTACTCTAATGAGGAAATGGCCTCTAAAGGCAGATGAACAGACTAAAACCCTGAACCCTTTTCTGTATCTGTGTCCAAACTATCCTTATTTTCCTTTTTAAGAGTGTTCCTTTGGCTTTAAGCCTTGGCGTGACTTGATAACTGTTCCAGGGTTTAACTATTTTCTCTGGCTATTGACCTCAGGCTTCTGTATCCAGTTTCATTGATGTCCCTACATGCCTTTGTCTTTGGTTTCTCTTGATTCATGCTAGGAGTCTTCAGCTTCCCAGCCCTTAGTCAGCAACTCCCTTTTAGTCATTACAGTATTCATATAATATATTTGATCTAGTTGCATTTTTAAAAGCATAGTGTACTTTGAGAAGGGAAGATGAATACCTGGGGAAACCTCAGTCAAATTAATCACATAGCACTGTCTAACTCTTAACGGTACATATGTTTGGCTCTTGTACAGCTGCACCCGTATTTAATGTTTGCCTTGGTTCAGACAGCTATGTCTCTGTTGGAAAATAATATCTCCTGCAAAGGTCATGCCTTTCAAGAAGCATAAAGTAAAGTGAGAGGCAAAAAACAGTGGGAAGCAAAGCATTGTACAATTCACTGGGTAACAAGGTCAATTACTTCATTTCTAGTTGTTTTTCAGCACAGTTGGAGAGAATAAAATCATAATGCTTGACTGACATTATGTTGTAGTTTAAAACAAAATAATAATGAATTTAGATAATCGTTTTATAAAATGTGTCAGCTTGATTGAGCATGGAATGTAAGACTGAACTAGTTACTTGTCTCAAGCAAAGACAAGAGAAATAATATTAATTCAACTAAAGTAATACTCAGATATTCTAGTTGTAAAGTGTTTTTGAGATTTAAATATGATTTACCCATGGCAGTTTATTGGTGTAATGATCCCAATGATTAACATGATACTAAACATACAATATTTATTTGCCATCATTCCTTTTATTTCTTTATAAAGATCATGCCACTGTATTCAATTTAATATATGAAAAAAAATCATATGAATATCTTATTTAATAATTCATTTTTTTTTGTTTACAAAAGCTTTATTGAAAAGGTTTTAATCAGTTACATTGAGAGATATTACAGCAACATATATCCACATTGGCAGCAGCCTACATAATCACGAACACTGTAAATAGTAGTAATCTGCAAAATAGAATGCTGAAATTCAAACATTACATAGGGAGCACCTGTAGCTTTAATAATTCCTTTTTAGAGGTCACATGATGTTTCCAAAGTCTTTCCTGTCCTCAGGGAAAGTTCTGAGTGAGTAGCTCCTAGTACTCCAGCTGGTGTATGAATCTGGTGTCAGTGAAGTTTAA
This sequence comes from Lithobates clamitans, assembly GCA_037952925.1. Lineage (NCBI taxonomy): Eukaryota > Metazoa > Chordata > Amphibia > Anura > Ranidae > Lithobates > Lithobates clamitans. The sequence goes on from JBBGZY010000424.1 coordinate 2,813,939, forward strand.
ATTGACTGACAATAGCTTTCACTTTGTTCACACTGTAAAGGAATGTATGGCAAGTTATGCCAAATACAGGCTGTGTCGCACCCATCCAGCCTGTATCTATGGTGTGTATGTGCTGGGCCTAATTGGGAGGTGAAGCCTCCATGAATCACCATCTTATATCCTGCAAATATAGTGTTTAGCAATATGAGGACATGGAGGATGGAAGGGACTGTCATTTACCACTGTGCATACACACATGTGTGTGACTGTATAGTCATGTGGGCTGCACAGATAAGAAAAAGGAGGAAATAAACAGCTAAGAAGGGAACTGAAACCGGTACATGCTCAGTACATGTTAACACCTGGTCTACAAAATCTTATGCTGCAGTGGGGGCACAGACAAGGAGGGAGGGATAGTGAACAACAGGATCAACCAGGATTGTTGCAGTCTATAGAAAACAAATGCTTTAGTGGATGAGTGAGTATGAACACATTGTAATATAGCACGTATTGACAGTTTTTGATGATTTAGGTTTAATTAAACTTTTATTAGAATTCATGCCATCCACATCATTAGATGTAAATAGTAGATAAGTGTTTTCCAAATCCTTTAGGAAAATCTATGGTCACAGCATACACGTTCTTTTTTTTAAAATCAGCATTTTCATAACAATACAAACAATAGTTATTTTTGACAATCCAAAAAAAGCTTACTTGAAAAATGTCCTTTAACTGCTTGCCGCCTGCCCGCCTTCATATGACGGCATCCCAGAACGGCCGCTCTCTCGCAGCCGCGCCATGTTGTTAGAACACGGTGCGACCCTGATCTCTGTAAAGAGCCGTGTCCGCGACTCTTTAACCATGTGATTGGCTGTGTCCAATCACAGCCGGTCACATGTAAACACGGAGATGCTGGTAATCGGCTCTCCTCGCCTCACACTGACAGAGTGTGTGGCGAGGAGAGCCGATCAGTGGCATCTCCATGCAGGGGGACATCTAAGAATGTAATAAGGGTACTGTTCAATATAGTGTCACAAATCAGTGCCCACCATTTCCCACCAATGCCAGAAACCAGTGCCCACCAGTGGCAGCAATCAGTGCCCACCACTGCCCACAAATGCCACCAATCAGTGCCCATCAAAGATGCCAGTCAATGCTGGCAATTAGTGCCGCCTATCAGTGCTACCCATCAATGCCCATCACTGCTGTCAATCAATGCCCATCAGCAATGCCCATCAGTGTCGCCCATCAGTGCCACCCATCAATACCCATCAGTGCCCCTCCGTACTGCCTATCCTTGCCACCTATCAGTGCCCATCAGTGCTGCCTATCAGTGCCCAGCAGTGCCGCCTATTAGTGCCCATCAGTGCCATCTATCAGTGCCACATATTAGTACCACCTATTAGTGGCCATAAATGCGGCATATTAGTGCCTCCTCATCAGTGCCACCTAATCAGTGCCCATAAGTGCCACCTCATCAATGCCTACCAGTTCAGCCTATCAGTGCCCATCAGTGCTGCCTCATCAGCGCACATCAGTGAAGGCGAAAAGTTACTTAGTTACACAATTTACTGACAGAAAAAAGTAAAAAACATTTTTTTTTCAAATGTTTTTGGTCTTTCTTTTTTGTAAAAAATAAAAAACCCAGCAGTGATTAAATACCACCAAAAGAAAGCTCTATTTGTGTAAATAAAATGATAAAAATTTGTTTGGGTACAGTGTAGCACGACCGCTCAATTGTCATTCAAAGTGCGACAGCGCTGAAAGCTGAAAAATGGCTTGGGCAGGAAGGAGGTATTAGTGCCCTGTAGGCAAGTGGTTAATGTTGTGAGTTTTGCCTGTCTGCTTGTCATCTCTTTCCACAACATCCTGGATTACTTGCATGCTTTGCAGTTTCTCCTCTGCAGTTTACTTTCAATTTCTATGGACTCCATTTCCTATGGTAAATTGCTATCTGCAAGCAATGATTCCTGTACTGACTTCACCTCTTGAAACTCCTCCGCTAAGTTTCTCTGTAGTTCATAAAGCAGGTTCTGTGAAATGTGTGACACAGCTGTGCCTACTCACAAGGTATAGTGAATATGTGTCACAGAATTCAAGGAAGTAAATGAGTGGGGGTCATCCAAAAGTAAGTTTACAAACTTTAAGATTGTTAATGGGATAGCACAAAGTAGCAATATAACCATACACATAGATAGTCTGACAACACCAATAAGTTTAAATGGTCATTTACTGGCCACAGTGTTTATTTAAGGGTAAACCAGGTTTAATAATTTCAATAACCAAACTTAAATCTCGGCATATTTAAATTTTCATACGCCTCAAATTAGCAAATACATCACATCAAAAAATCCCTGTCCATCCAGACTAGACTGGATGGCAAATACCGCTAAACAACACAGTGACATAATTGTATACATAAGAGAGAAAGGTGGGTGGGGGGTGGGAGGGAGCGCAGTCTGTTCCTCTTCAGGTGGCTGGCAGCATGAGAGAGGAATCCGATTTATAAAGGCTCCTAAAGGCGCAAATGCAGAACCGCCAAAAGGCACCAATGAGCTGCTTTTCGCTGGGGGGAGAAAACTGAGGGGAGGAGGGATATCAACCTGGAAGAGAGAAGGGAAAGGAGAACAGGGCAAAAATGCCCTTTGTACTCTGCCATGATGGTCCCTGCATATTGCAGGGGACCCATACAGATTATTAAGAGCAGGCTAGAAATAACTGAAATACAATGTGAAGATAAATATATGGTTTCACATTTTTTTATTTCCATTGCAAAGGCTTTGGGACTCGTAGCAAGGAACACACAATCATTAAGGTGGGAGTACTGACAACGCAATCTTATCAAGCCAGAAGGTCCAGTTTGATAAATGGTAACCAAAGTTGTAGATCAGTCACCTATTATTACAGTATACAAAGTATACTGGTAAATTCCCCAGCAGTTGTAAAAAACAGCTCCAGCTGTTATACTCACTGTATCTCTGATGCTGTTCCCAGAAGGCTAAAGTCTGCCATACATGGATTGAAATTCATCCAGTTCAGCAGGCCGAATTTTGATCCATGTGTGGGAAGGCGTTTGTACAGAAGTTGATCAACTTCTTTTGGGTTTTTCCTGACCAATCAGTGCCACTGCCTATAGTCAGCAGCACTAATCAGTTTATTCTGATGATGGGGAAGTCACCCCACTGTCCGAATACAATAACTCAGCAGGGGTGATTCCTCTATCCACATATGGCATTTAGGTTTCGCCTACTGCTGGAAAAAGAACATTACAAGGAGGACTTGTGACATCATTGGACCTGACTAAAGACACCTTGGAAAAAAGGTACATATACACTTTTTTAGTGGGTTCAGGGGTGTTTCAGGGTTAAAGGGGGGGGTAAAAGTAGAAGTAATTCTAGAGTTGGGTTTTAAATACAGCTGCATGGATACCGGTATCGGTGCCGATACTAAGTATTGGCATGAGTATATCTGACACTAAAACTGATACCTTCGGAGTCGGTTTGTAGTGGTATTTCAGGTGCTGTTCAGGTGCAATTTCAATGCGGATTGTAGTGTATGAGATTAGAAATTGCACCTGAACTGGACTGAAATTGCACAGGACTCTTTGTCAAATCGCACTGCAAACAGGCTGTTAAAACTGTCACATAATTGGTATCGGCAAGTACTTGAGAAAAAGTATTGGTACTCGTACTCAGTCTTAAAAAACTGGTATCGGTGCATGCCTAGTTTTAAACATAGAAGGGTGCATCTGACTTGGAAAGAACTCATTATCACACAAACAATGATTCTCCAACATCTTTGACAATCTCTGTGTGAATGGGCATGATTGCTCCCTTTCTGTACAGAAATGGGGATGATGGTTTCACCAATTGCACACTCCAACAACCTGCTGGCTGTGTTGGGGAGGGGACTGCAGTGAGTGCCTCTGCTTTACAATCATGAGAGAAGATGGATAGAAGCAATTTCCTATGGCTCTTGAAGGAGACTCTCTTGCCAACAGTCAATCCTACATCCTATATTATCTAAAATATCCTCCAGTGCGTGTTTTCAATGTGAGTATTATATTAAATACATTAAACTATGCCTATCTACATAGAAATATGGTAGCTGTCATTGCTGGCCTTTTCATAAGCTGCCTATTTCCTTGTTTCAGTACATAATGGGAGTTATTTACGAAAGGCAAATCCACTTTGCACTGCAAGTGCACTTGGAAATACAGTCGCTCTAAATATAAGGGGTAGATCTGAAATGAGTGGAAGCTCTGCTGATTTTATCGTCCAATCATGTGCAAGCTAAAATGTTGTTTTTTATTTTTCTTGCATGTCCCCCTTGGATCTACAATGGCTTTACTTCCAAGTGCACTTTCAAGTGCACTTGCAGTGCAAAGTGGATTTTCCTTTAGTAAATAACCCCCAGTGAATCATTAGCCCTAAAAAGTAGTGAAGTCACAGTATGACTATGACAGCTAGGAAATTAGAAACATTTTTAAACAATATTTCTGTCAAGAGAGATTGTTTTGATGAAATGAATGTGCAAATCAAGAGCAGTAAAACAATAGCAAAACATTTGAAAGCAAAGCAGTCTTTACTTCATGCAGTACTGCTCTGGAGCAGCTTGTGGAGGTCCCAGATATCCATTATGAATAGGAGTCTCTCCACTTACAGTGCCATGTATTGAAGCTCCAGCTCCACATGAGCTCCACATGAGAAAAGACAACAGTTTGAGGTGCAGCATGATTACTTTTTTACACTCTGTCCCACAATGATGTAATTTGTACTGTCTCTGGGGTTTAAGTACTCTCCCAGTAAACAAGTAAATATGTAAAGTTACATCTTTATTAGTTCTTGTTCACTGCAGGGCTGGACTGGGACAAAAATTTGGCCCTGGACTTCATCCAGACCGGCCCATTTTAATTTTTCCAACACGCACAAATACAGTATATAAACCATACACAATTGTGCAAAAAAAATAAGTAAAAAAATTCCACTGTAAGTATAAACAGCTTTTATTTTTAAACTCTTTATTTAAAGAAAAAGATGCATTCCAACATTACAGACGCCTTTAGAATGACATGTGTAGGCTGTATAAAAAGTATTGGGCATTGGACATATATCTGTCCTCCAAGTTTTACAGCCTTTATTTTTCTGAAAATATACTCTAATGCTGCGTACACACAATTGCACATTCTGACAACAAAATCCATGTTTTTTTTCTGACAGATGTTGGCTCAAACTTGTCTTGCATACTCATGGTCACACAAATCTTGTCAAGACTTCCGATTGTCAAGAACGCGATGTCATACAACACATACGACAGTACTAGAAAAGGGAAGTTCAATAGCCAGTGCGCCACCCTTTGGGCTCCTTCTGCTAATCTCGTGTTAGTAGAAGTTTGGTGAGAGACAATTCGCACTTTCAGCCTCATGCTTTTCCGATCGTTACTGTTTTTCAGTTTGTGCTTGTGGGTTCGTATCTGGTTTTCAGTGCTTGCCCCCCCCAAAGCGCACGCGAGGTCCATATAAAATTGAGTACTTTGCGGGTAGGGCGGCCATTCATATACCAGAAATGTTAATAAACATTTTAAGAATAAATATTTTTAGTTAAACTGAAATAATATTTCCTTTGATTTACTGCTTATGTTTCTTTTAGCTGTTTATTAGGTTCTCTCTTCTTTTTGGCCATTTTCTTCAATAGTGCAAACGTAATTTATTTGATGCATGAGGTGACAATCTCTTCTTCAGCGAACTATTATTATGTTGTGGGTCTGCTACACACACACACACCTTGTTTTTGTTGTTAATGTATGTAATGCATTACTGATAAAAATATTCATCATTTTCAGCACCATGAATGAATTTTAGTGAGTCACGAAAATGGCATGATTGTTGCAAATTATAAAGCACTGTGGGAGTTATTTGCTAAAGGAAAATCCACTTTGCACTCCAAGTGTGCTGCAAAAGTGCACTTGAAACTGCACTTGAAACTGCACTTGTAGTGCAAAATGGAGTTGCCTTTAGCAAATAACCCCCATTTCAGTGTAAACACCAACTTAGTCCAAAAAAATGATATTGAGCATTGAAAGAAGAAGCCACAAATTATTGAGTAGAAAACATTTTACTCTGTGCACATTCACATGTGCGTTAGAAAAGGGTTTTTGAACAAACCAACATATTTTAGTAATAACATTGTTGTTTTTGACAGTACAAATAGCCTTTTTTGTGTTAAAACAGGCTTGTTTAAAACCATACAACAATACACAACTCAGGAACTTACAAAGTTTAGCTTTGACAAAGTGAAGGCAATATCAGACATTAGTATGTCCAAACTGTGTTGATATTGCCTTCATCAGATGGGGTGATGTCACCCCTGTGAAAACCAAATTTTGAAGATGCACACAAATTGAGAGTCAAAATGGGGATTTCCCTTCTGATCTCATGTCTAATGTCAACATGTGCTAGCTCCCATCATGGAGGATCAATGGACGTGTTTCAGGGGTGCAAACCCTTCCTCTAATATACTTTAGTTGCGAGGAAGGGGTTGTACCCATAAAATGCGTACCTTGATATCCTGTGATGGCAGATAGCACATGTTGATACACTGGGGGTTATTTACTAAAGGAAAATCCACTTTGCACTGCAAGTGCAATTGAAAGTGCACTGAAAGTGCACTTGAAAGTGAAGTCGCTGTAGATCCAAGGGGGACATGCAGGGAAAGTAAAAAACAGCATTTTAGCTTGCATATGGTTGGATGATAAAATCAGCAGAGCTTCCACTCATTTCAGATCTACCCCCTAGATTTAGAGCGACTGCACTTCCAAGTGCACTTTGAGTGCACTTTCAAGTGCACTTGCAGTGCAAAGTGGATTTGCCTTTCGTACATAACCCCCACTGTGTGCATCTTCAAAATTTGGCTTTCTAAAAAATATTTAAAATGTGTGAAAATAATAATAATCCAAACAAACTAGAAGAATTTGGGGGTGTTTTAGATTCTGCCTAAAACATCAATGATGTTTTTGAGTCTTTTTTCCACATCATTGATGTCTTCCTTGATCTTCTGTAAATCACGATTGCACACCATGATCTCCCGATGAGGACATGTGCACTTGCACTTGTGAAATGAGATTCTTCTTCCACAACATCCACATCACCTAAAAAAAACCACACCATGTATTATAAATATGCAGGCATCCATCTATTACCTGAAACTGTGGTCTCAGACACTCACCTGTTGTGGTCACTATTTCGCACACTTCATAAACCTCTCCTTCCTCCACATCTTCTGGTTGTGGTGTGGGGATTTGCATTTCTTTAGGAGGTGGGGGGTCCCTGGTGTCCTCAGATGTCCCGATTCTTTTCTCCCCTATGTGAATAAAAAAAAGGTATACTTAGCACACAGATATTTGAGGCGAGAAATAGTAATATGAAACATTGCTTGGATGTGTCGTATAATTGTCTTTTTTGGTCTTTAGTATGATTCTAATGCGTGTATTGACCAAGCATAATAGTAAGGTCACACGCTTCAAGGTGAGCCTTCAATACTGAGTGAGAACACAGCATTTTGCTATTGCATCACCTTCACAGCATTTTATGAATCGTATGGAGCACTTATTGTTTGACACCATTTGAACTTTGCACAGTGCACAGGAGCACTTTTATTTGTAGTTCTATTTATTTGGACTTTTATTTAATCCTTTGGAGTTTTTGGATCAGTGGTTATTCCTGAACCTGTGGACTCTTATGGTTTATGGTTACTCATTACATTTATGCACTTTGTCACTTTATAATTACAATCATTTCAGGCATTTATTATTTGCTATTGCAATCTATGTATGCATTTGTTATATTATTTTTCATTTTTAGTATAGCATTTGTTATTTATATTTATATTTTATGCGTGGCATTATTAGCACTTTATTGAAAAGCACTATTCTCTAGCATTTATGCTTATATCTCAGATAGCGCAGCGTCTATAATTTGATTTAAGTAATAATAATAATAATAATAGGAACACACAACAACTACCGTATTTATCGGCGTATAACACGCACTTTTTTCCCCTTAAAATCAGGGGAAAGTCGCAGGTGCGTGTTATACGCCGATCCCCTGCGATCCGAGCTGTCAAAATGACAAAATCGCGGACCGCGATTTGAAAATGGCGCCGCCGACGCCGAAATACACAGAGCCGGTCCTCGGCTCTTTCCGGCGGCTCTCGTTTACTTTCGGTTTCACTCGTAGCCTCGAGCGGAGCTATCCGAGTAGGTTCGGATAGCTCCGCTCGGGGCTACGAGTGAAACCGAAAGTAAACGAGAGCCGCCGGAAAGAGCCGAGGACCGGCTCTGTGTATTTCGGCGCCGGCGGCGCCATTTTCAAATCGCGGTCCGCGATTTTGAATCCCAGCGAGCAGGGACAGGGGATCCCAGGCTGCACTGGGACAAGGCTGCACTGGGGAAGGCTGCACTGGGGCAAGTCTGCACTGGGGAAGGCTGCACTGAGAAGGCTGCACTGACATGGCTGCACTGACATGGCTGCACTGACATGGCTGCACTGACATGGCTGCACTGACAAGGCTGCACTGACAAGGCTGCACTGGGGAAGGCTGCACTGACAAGGCTGCACTGACATGGCTGCACTGACATGGCTGCACTGACATGGCTGCACTGACAAGGCTGCACTGGGGAAGGCTGCACTGACAAGGCTGCACTGACAAGGCTGCACTGGGGAAGGCTGCACTGACATGGCTGCACTGACAAGGCTGCACTGACATGGCTGCACTGGGGCAAGGCTGCACTGAGAAGGCTGCAATGATGGGCATTTAAATGTAAGTTTTTTTCCCTTCAACTTCCCTCCTAAAAGTTTTTTTTTCCTTAAAATTCCCTCCTAAATTGGGGTGCGTGTTATACGCCGGTGCGTGTTATACGCCGATAAATACGGTACTTACTTTTTTGAAGAACTCTCTTGATCTTTCTGTACTGATCCTGCTCCCTCAATTTCAGGTCTGACCAGCATTTCCTCAATTGATCCTTGGATCGCTGTACCTCAAAAATTCCTGTGCAGACTTTTCATAACTTTAGTCATGGTCTTGGCCTTTCTGACATTTGGGTTTGGGTAAGGTCCATGCTTCCCATCATAGTCGGCCTTCTTCAAGATGTCCACCATCTCCAACATCTCTATAAAGGACATATTTGAGGCCTTAAATCTCCTCTTGGATCGGGATGTTCGTGGCTCCGGCCTTTCGTGGCTCCGGCCTTTCGTCATTGCTGCTGTCTGCATACACTTGCTCTTTCTCCGCCATGTGCTCTCCAACTGCACTGAAAGACAAGGGGCAGGGAATAGACTAGTAAGAACATCAGGGGCGGGCGGAGTTTCACGCATGCGCAGTATATATATAAAGCATAACACGCGTGCGTCTTACGTACGATCTGTGAGGTAGGTGTAGCGGAAGCACCGATCGTTCTAACAAAGGTACAAGTTTAACTTGGTGCATCAGTGGCCTATACTGCTTCTAGATTGAGGCCTCTATTGGGACAAGATTGGGAGAGTTTAGCCTGACATTAGGGTTTGTCTTGTGTTGTGTCTTACCGAGAAAATGGATCAATTCAATTATGAGGACTTTATCCCCATATTCATTGATATGTACAGGGAGCTGCCCTGTCTGTGGCAGGTAAACCACCCCTTTTATAACAATAAACAAAGAGGAAAGCAGCACTGGATCAATTGCTGGAATTTGTGAAGCCGGTGATCCCCACGGCAGACATCCCCTATATGAAGGCCCTAATTGGTGGCATGAGGATCACTTATAATAGGGAGCGCAAGAAGGTCCAGGATTCCCAGAGATCAGGAGCTGCAACAGATGACATTTATGTACCCAGGCTGTGGTACTATGAAAGACTGCATTTTCTGAAGGCCAGACTGAACCCAGGGCAGCATTCTCCAATCTTACTTCAAGGCTTCCTTCTTTCTCAGCTGAGGCTTCCGACGCCCAACCTGGGCCTTACAGCCAGGAAAAAGTGGAGGAGCCCAGCTTGAGCCAGGTATAGCATTGTTCAACATATTTCTAGTCAAATCATTAATGATGTTAACTAGATGTTATTATTTATCAGTACTTTCTGATTTTACAAAGTGTTTTACATATGAATAGACAGTAGTGGCCACAAATGATTGGGACAAGAATGAAAATTTCTGGGGTCAGAATGATAGTCTTTTCTGTTTATTAACATTCAATTTGCAATAGTCTTGAGCTGAAAATTGTGTGTGATTGATGAACCAAAAACTCAAACTATGTCCCTTTTTCATACACAGGAAACTCTCAGCCAGGAAGAGGCCGTGGAAAGTGGCAGCCAGGAGGTGGCCGGGCCCAGTAGCCTGCCCGAATCCCAGGTCCCTCCCCTCTGCCTTCCAAAAAAAAAGGCCCAGGAAGAGGAGTAACCTGGAGGAGGCAGCAGTTGGCCTATTTCAGAAGGCTTCTGTGGCCCTCAAAACCCCCTCAATAATCAAGACGACTATGCCTACATGGCAGCCTGCAAAATGCAGGAAATTGAGGAGGGCCAATGCCTCTTATGTGAGGAAGTTATGTTACTGTAAGAGAAGTCTGGCTAACAGATGCGCACCTGCACACAAGCACGGGCACACCAGTGTGTAGGAAAAGGACTTGTATTGGTGCATGCGCGGGCGCACACAGGCGCGCCACAATGCGCGCACACAGATGCGTGCTAATGCATGCACACAGATGCGCGCCAATGCATGCTCACACACGCATACGTCTGGGCGCCAAGTAGTTTATTTAAACTGAACACTGACACATGAGCCTTGCTGAGTGGTCTTTCAGCTAGTACCTGTTACCTGAATCTGATCTGTTCTGGTGTTCCTGTGTTTGACCCGGCTTGTACCTGAACCTCCTCTTGGACTTCTGCCTGCCTTCCTGTGACCCCGGCTTGTGTTTTGACCCTGTTCCTGCTCCATGCTCCTGTACTGCGCTGCCCAACTGTGTACCGAACCTGGCCTGTATCCTGACTTGGATCCTGTCTCACATTCCAGTACCTGCTCTGCTCGGCTGTTGATGACCTCCTGGCTTATGTTCCGACCACAACTCTGCCTGCTGATCCAGCAACACGGAGTTCCAGTCCTTGGTGCCTATCCGGTGATCTGCAGCTATCAGGTTCCTGCCAAGACCCGTCTTGAGCCACCTGCTACATCGGTCCTCTTGCCACTCTGTGTCTTTCATTCCCTGTCATCTCTATCAGGGGTGCTAGACAGGAGGTGCAAGAGAAGCCCTCTCTACAGCTCAGTCTCCACCAGTACGTGTCAGTTACAAGCCCTAAGTAAGGGGTTGAGGGGTGAACTCACAAGCCAAAGCCACGTTTTTGAGTTCAACCATGGTCCTCCTCCTTCTCCTCCACCTCCTGCCACAACTCCAACACCAGAGCCACAGCCTGGAAGCAAATGTGGAAGGAAGCGTGGAAGAAAGACAAGAAAGTTATGGCCTGGGTTCAGTCTGGTCTGACAAAAGACGCAGGCTGTGTAAGACCACAGCCTGGGGACAGATATGTCATCTGCTGTTGTTCCTGATCTCTTGTAGTCCTGGACCGGATTGTGCTCACTATTATAAGGACTCCTCAGGTCAACAATTTTGACTGTAAAATAACTGATGTCTGCCCTGGGGTACAAAGGCTTTGCAAATTTCACCAGTTTCTCCAGCGTTGCTTTCCTCTTTATTTTGTTATGACCCATAATAAATGGCTATTTATTTTTCACAAATACTTACCTATGTGTTTTAATTCAAAAAGGACAGTTTGTTTGTGCGTAGGCAGGTGCATTTCAAAAATACAATGTCAAATTAACAAGGGACACCAACACCAACCTCGAGGTTAAACAATACAAGATAATAGAGGGGGGGGCGTGTCCGGACGTTCAGCTGAGGAGACGTGCGGGAGCCCAGCTCCTAATACACAGCGCAAATCCAGTGCCATCCGCTGCTCTAGACTGGTCTGTTACGGCCGCAGAGTGCAGTCTTCTGGCCCCAGACCCCTGCTGCCCTCATCCCGGAGCATATTTGGGTCATTAACGGCCGGATTCCCTGTTTAACCGAGCCTCCCTCCAGGCTGTCGAGGCCCGCCTCCATCTTGGGGCCTACGGACGGACTGGGGATCCCCGCAGCCTGGACCCACGATCTGGAAGGTGGACGGCCAATCTGTCCATACCGGACGGCCGATCCACCTCTGAGGACCTCTCAGGATAGCCCAGCAGCACCCAGAAGGTATAGGAGCCCTTCCGACAGCCGCCCTCGGCATCCTGCGGCCTTCCATTCAGCCGCGGCCTGCGGCCTTGCCTACGGCCTTGCCTACGGACGATCCCCAGGGACACAGTGTGTAGCCTATTCTACCCATCCACCTACAGCTAAGTCCCCAGAGGGCGTTAATCTATCCAGTTCTCCACCACTGCTTGCCCTGGGGGAATTCTAGTGATTAAAGGCAGCGGAGTTCCCTCGCCTGGCGGCCGTCCACTAGGATACACCGCGGCTTCAGCCTACTCCTGGAAGCCGGCGGCCATCTTGGGACTCCATAATACACCCTACAGTTATCCTCTCTTCTCTCTCCTCTCCCTCAACTACACTACCCCCCATAAGGCACCTGGACTTGCAGAGATTGTCTCCCTCCTGCATTGCTGATGGTGAGAGAAGATTGAGCTGCAAATTGGTGTTTTTGTCAATCTAAAAAAGACACAACCTCACCTATAAGATGAATATTGTCTAAATAAATCCAAAGTCTCGAGGGGGCGCAGTGAGCAAGATGGCGAACGCATAGAAGGATAGCTCCGGTCCCTGTCTCTTTATTAGCGGCTCCTACAAAAGCTAATAGACCTTCTTTAACACCAGGAACAACACGACCACCTACCAGATACTCACTGGCATTGCATGGGTAAGATTGGCTTCCAGAAAACGATCTATAGTGGCTTTATCCCACCGCCACCGTCGCGGCCCTCTCATAGTATGGAGCGGTTCCTATACAAGCCGCAATCCCCGGCCTCGAGTGAACAGCCCGGCCAGCCGGACACAGCTGTCCCCCGCACCACATTGGGAAACATTCCCATGGAGGACAACAGATCCCAGCAAACTCAGCACCCCCATTCACCCGAATACCCCACAGATGTCGTGACGGTGGCCGTCCTCGATGCAAAACTAAATTCTTTACTACATGATCTGACTAACAGCATTGCCAAAGAGGTCGGTAAAATAGCACACGAGTTATGGGGGGAAATTGACCAGTTAGGAGAACGTACCAACACTCTGGAGAATAAGTTTGATGAACTGACCCAATACGTACATGTTCTCGAGGAGGACAACGCCTCCATGAAACATACAGTCTCCCAACTACAGTTACAACAGGAAGATTTGGAAAATCGCGAAAGACGCCAGAATCTGAGAATCAGAGGAATCCCCGAGGCGGTAAATGACAAGGAGCTACGTCCCTATCTTTTGGGCCTGTTTGTTACTCTAGCGCCCCATATACCGGACATAGACTGGCGCCTGGACAGGGCCCATAGATCCCTTGCCCCAAAACCTCCTCCAAACGCTAACCCCAGAGATGTTATAGTTCGTTTCCACTTTTACGAAAGCAAAGAAGCTCTCACAATTGCAACACGCAACAAATCTCGTATTGACTTTAAGCAAAATAAGATCCAGATATTCAACGACCTATCCCCAATAACTCTGGCCAAAAGGCGCAGCTTTCGACCTATCACTACACACCTACAGAATTATCAGGTCCCTTACCGCTGGGGGTTCCCCTTTCGCTTATCCACCTCTAAAGACGGCGTCCAACACTCATTGAGAGATCTTTTGGAAAGTGAAACCTTCATCCGCAACCTGGGCCTTCCACCATTACCCGAAGAAGATCTTCCGCCTCAAGCTCCGAATCCCAAGCCACTCACCACACCAGCCCAGATCTGGACCCCAGTGCGCCGAAAATCCCAGAAGGCCTTTTCCACACCGCAAAGATCCAACTCCAACAGATTTCCGACCTGAAGGCTCCTTCTCATCACTATTCTTCTTGGTTGTTTACTCCATGTCCAGATGACTTGTGTCATGGCCACTCCGGTGATCTCCCTGAAGTTAGGTCACTTTCTCTCACGATATAGAGAGATTTGCCAGTCGTTGGGTTTTTTTTTTTTTTCTGGTTAACCTGGCGGAATGCGTTCCTTCCCCATCTTGTTTTATTACGTTCCTACGTTCCTATATATTTTTTCTCCAGCATTTCAGGAGCCAATTTTTGTTATGTTTTGTGAGCTGAGACGGGGATCCCCCCTCGTCTACACCTGTAGGCTATCATGCCCCCCACCATAACCCATGGCTTCTGCCTGGGTAGCCTGAAATTTTTTTATTTTCAGGCTTTTCAAAAAAAGATTTTTTCTTTTTTTCTTGATCTGTTGTATTTTTTTTTTCTATTCATTTTTTTTCTTTGTCTTTTTTTTAATGCTTTTTCTTGACTTTTCAATTTACAGGTCTTCTTTTTTTTCCATATACGACCTTATTATGGTACTCATTGATATATTCACAATTGTGTGTCAACCCCGAATTATGTACAATTTTGTATGTTATAACCTAAGGATGTTCATTTACCTGCCAGCATTTTACATAACGTTAGCACTACGTCTTTCGATTAGACATGGCTCTTAAGATCTACTCATGCAATGTTAAAGGTCTAAACTCCATCGGGAAACGATGGCAAGCTTTAAAGGAATTTAGGTCCTCTGGTGCGGAGGTGATTATGATCAGGAGACTCATTTTAAAGCTGGAGGCTCCTTTAAATTCGCCTCGAGATATTTCCCTAGAGCCTATATGGCATCCGATCCTTCCGGAATAGCAGGGGTAGCTATTCTTATTGGACGATCTTGCCTGATTCAGATACTCTCCTCCTACCTAGACCCTCATGGCAGGTTTATACTCCTGAATTGTAGTCACCTCAACACTCAGTTTTCTTTAGCCAACATCTATGCACCAAATGTGGGACAAATAAGTTTTCTCACAACTGTTTTTGAAAAGTTACAACATTTCTCTCAGCCTTTTATGATACTAGGAGGCGACTTCGATGTGTGCATGTCCCCGACCAGGGACAGAAGATCTCTATTCCAAATTGCCCCACAATCAGCTTCCCTGAAATTGTCTGCCTCTTTTCGTAAACTAACCAGATCTCACAATTTATTCGATACTTGGAGAGTAAAACACCCTACCCAAAAGAGTTACACATTCTATTCCCACTCTCACAAGTCGTACTCCAGGTTAGATCATTTCCTGGTTACAGGCCCTCTACTTCCATATGTAGTCTCCTCTGAGATCAACCCTATTACCTGGTCGGATCATGCACCCATTGAACTCGACATCCTGCTGACGTCAACATATACTAAAACATGCCACTGGCGTCTTAATGAACTACTGCTCAAAGACCCAATATCCCAAAACCAACTACAACAGAAACTAACTGAATTCTTTCAAATTAACGACGGTCTCGGAGATTTCCACCTTGTGGGAGGCCCATAAGGCATTCTTTAGAGGTGAATGTATATCTGCGAGCTCCCGCTTAAAGAGAGACTCTGCAAAGCTTAAAATTGACTTACTTACTCGATTGCGGAACGCAGAAAGGCGCCTGTTGATATCCCCCACGGTGGAAAAACTAAGGATTGTTACGGCTATCCGAGACCGAATCAAGTCGTTTGACCTGCACAAAATCTCTAAATCTATGCTATGGGCCAAACAGAAATTCTATGATTTTGCAAACAAGCCGCATAAAATGCTAGTTAACAAGCTGAAGCCACGGCCCTTTCTAGCAATCCCTGATCACTTGACGCAGCCTGATGGTACTCCCACATATTGTCCCAAAACTATGTCAAAAGTCTTTGGGGATTTTTATTCTAGATTGTATAACTGCTTAGGCCCAGACTCACATCCTCAATTCTCACAAACCCATTTTGACGATTTCATGTCTTCTCTAAAATTACCCAAACTCTCCGCTGAACAAATCACATCTCTCAACTCTCCGATCACTGTAGAAGAGATAGGAGAAGTGATTAAAAATTTGCCAGCTCACAAATCCCCGGGCCCTGATGGCCTTCCGTATACCTACTTTAAAACGTTCTCACAGACCTTAACACCTTATCTCCTATCTCTATACTCCTCCTTGCTTAAAGGTACCATTCCACACTCACAGTTCCTACATGCTAACATAACGGTTTTCCCTAAACCGAGTAAAGATCCCGCATCACCAGATAACTATCGCCCCATTGCTTTATTAAATTCGGACTATAAAATTTTTACCAAAATATTAGCTAACAGACTTTCCCCTCTATTACCAGCCCTGATTCATAGAGACCAGGTGGGTTTCGTACCCACAAGACATGCTGGAGATAATACGAGAAGAACCATAGATTTGATTGATTTAATAACTAAAACTAAACGCCCCACTATAGTACTAAGCTTAGATACACAAAAGGCATTTGATCGTTTGAGCTGGCCATTTATGTTTGCAGTCCTAGCCAAATTTGGAGTTTCTGGACCCTTTATACAAGCCTTACGAACCCTTTATTCTCACCCCACATCTCAAGTCCAGTTGTCTTCCCACACATCACAAAGATTTACCCTTAGCAATGGCACTAGACAAGGATGTCCTTTATCACCCTTGCTGTTTATATTAAGTCTAGAACTATTAGCAGCAGCCATCAGATCCCACCCTGAAGTCCGGGGAGTTTCTTTACGCCAACAAGACTATAAATTATCCCTTTTTGCAGACGACATCTTACTGACCATTACCCATCCCGACACCTCCCTACCCTTTCTACATGATATATTATCCACCTTTGGAGCCTTGTCCGGTTTTAAGGTTAACCAGACTAAAACAGAAGCCCTCCCAATCAATATACCCCCAGACATGTTTAGCTCTCTACAAAACAGATTTAAATATAGGTGGTGTAAAACATCTTTGAAATACCTAGGAATTCATCTTACCCCCTCATACAATTCACTCTATCAGGCCAACTTCCCTCCTATATTTGCAGAAATCTCAAGACTTCTAAACCTCTGGACCCCCATCCCACTCTCTCTCCTGGGCAGAGTCAACGTCCTCAAAATGTCGATACTGCCCAAACTGCTGTACTTATTTGAAACTTTACCAATTCCAGTCCCAATCTCGCAGCTGAAAAATCTCCAGAGAAAATGCCTTAATTTTATTTGGAATAATGCCTCCCATAGAATTGCCCAATTAGTAGTCTTCTCCCCCAAAAATAAAGGGGGGTTGGCCGCCCCTGACCTCATCAAGTACTACTATGCTTCCCACCTCAGGGTATTGACTACCTGGACCTCAAGGAAAGCTCCAAGTAGGTGGGCTGAAATTGAAATGGGGATCACGGCTCCAGTACATCCCTGTTACCTGTTATGGCCTTTCTCAAATAAATTCATGACCCAATTGAGATCTCTTTGTTTATCCCCGATGCTTTTTACTTTATCTATCTGGAAGAGATGTGCAGATAAGTTCTCTTTGTCCTCACCGTGTTCCCCGCTCCAGAACGTCCTTTTTAACCCAGACATCCCAGATGGACTGTCTTTTGTACGAACAACCCCATGGACTAAAGCGGGTATATTTCAGCTGCGACATATGGTACATCCAGGTACACGCATACTACTATCATTCCCAGACCTCCAAAAAAAACACGATCTCCCCGCCTCTACGGAATACTTTTATATACAAATTAAACATTTTTTCCATACCATTTCACCTTCATTGTCCTTAGAAAAACCTACAGACTTCGAAATACTATGTGCAAATGGCCCATATGAAACAAAACTAATTTCAGCTCTATATAAAATGCTCCTCGCAGTACCCCCTCTAACTGACACCTCACATAACTACATGGTAAAATGGTCTAAGATGTTAAATCGTCCAATCTCACTGTTAGACTGGGGGAAAATTTGGGAATCATCTTCAAAAGTCTCAAGATGTGTAGCACATAGGGAAACCGCTATCAAGATAATATTCTTGTGGTACAGAACTCCTGATTTGCTACATGCCCAGAATTCTACCCTTTCTAAACTGTGCTGGAGATGCGGTCAGTCTGTTGGAACCCTCCTCCACATCTTTTGGGAATGCCACATCCTTGGTCAATATTGGAGCGAGGTTCAAAGATTATTACAAACGATCCTTTCTGCAACCATTCCATTAAATCCCATACATTTTCTTCTTGGGCTTCCTTTCCCGGATATTCCCAAATCTTCACAGAAACTTGCATCATTCATATTATTAGCAGCAAAAAGAGCCATTCCTAGGCTCTGGCTCTCTACCTCCACCCCCACTTTACATCATACCCTCTCCATAATAGCAGATATACGCAGGATGGAGCAAATGACTGCTAAGATTGAAGGTAACTCCCTCCTATTTGATAGAATATGGAAGGTATGGGATACTTCAATATTCTCCTCAGAACCTGCAGTTGTCACACCTTTTTAAAAGTCTGCTAGAAATACCCTTTGACCATCCTTTATATCCGAAATTATGAAGATCACTATAAAAAAAAAATAGGAGATTTGGATAAAAAAAAATAAAAAATAATTCATGAGATCACGAGAAATAATAAAGAAATCAGGTTGTCAGAACTCTGTGTGAATATCAGCAGCAAAAACAACTTCATTATTCTAGCATTATAAAGAAGAAGAGAATGCGCTGCATTAAAAGATTTAAAAATTTGCAGCGTGACGAATATGCTATCTCCATTGTGAACGCTAGTTTTACCAGACCGAGTGCTTCCATCTCGTAATTGATTTAGAGCATGCGTGGAATGCTGTGCGTCGGAATTGTGTACACACGATCGTAATTTAGGAGAACGGATTTTGTTGTCTGAAAATTTGAGATCCAGATCTCAAATTTGGTTTGTCAGAAATTCAGACGGAAAATGTCCGATGGAGTCTACACACGGTCAGAGCGTCCGACAACAAGCTCCCATCGAACATTTATTGTTGGAAAATCTGACCGTTTTTATGCGGCATAACTCTGTCCTCACTTTTATTATTTCACTTATTTTCCTCTGTACTTTTCTCCTTCTTCCTTCTCACATCACTGTGTGAAGTGGGAGGGCTAACGTCATGCAGGAACATTGCTACAGCCTCATTGGATGGAATTTCAGAAACCGGCATTGCTGCACAGGCATTAGCTGCCTTTCAGAATTGCAGCGGCGCTGAGGCTGAGCCAGGTAGCGCACTATAAAGTGAGATGATGGGCAGTGCGGATGACAGGTCTCTCCTATACCATCAAATGTAGCCTTATCAGCACCCACCAAATGCAGTTTATCAGTGCCTATCAAATGCAGCCTCACTGTGCCCATCAATTGCAGCCTCACTGTGTCCATCAAATGCAGACTCAGTATGTGCCCATCAATGCTGAGCCCCTCAGTCTCTGCAGCCATCAATGCTGAGCCCCTCAGTCTGTGCCCGTCAATGTAGCCCCTCAGTCTATGCCCATCAATGCTGAATCCCTCAGTCTCTGTGCACATCAATGCAATTCTTAGTCTGTTCCCATCAATGCAGCTCCTAAGTCTGTGACCATCAATCCTGAGCCCCTCAGTCTGTGCCCATCAATGCTAACTCTGAACCCCTCAGTCTGTGCTCATCAATCCTGAGCCCCTCAGTTTGTGCCCATCAATGCTGACTCTGAGCCCCTCAGTCTGGCCCCATCAATCCTGAGCCCCTCAGTCTATGGCCATCAATGCTGACTCTGAGCCCCTCAGTCTGTACCCATTAATCCTGAGCCCCTCATTCTATGCCCATCAATGCTGACTCTGAATCCCTCAGTCTGTGCCCATCAATGTTGACTCTGAGCCCCTCAGTCTGTGCCCATTAATCCTGAGCCCCTCAGTCTGTGCCCATCAATCCTGAGCCCTTCAGTCTGTGCCTATAAATCCTGAGCCCCTCAGTCTGTGCCCATCAATACTGACTCTAAACCCCTTAGTCTGTGCCCATCAATGCTGACTCTGAGCCCCTCAGTCTGTGCCCATCAATGCTGACTCTGAGCCCCTCAGTCTGTGCCCCTCAATGCTGACTCTGAGCCCCTCCGTCTGTGCCCCTCAATGCTGACTCTGAGCTCCTCAGTCTGTACCCAATGCACCAGTGCCTGGTTCACACAGTGGGTATCTCCCTCTGTGTCACGAAGCTTGCGTCTGAATTCTTCTGCGACACTGTAACAGGGTCACACCCCCTACACTGGCTCCTCCTGTGATAGACAGAACTTCCATCTATCACAGGAGGAGTTGGTGTAGGAGACAGGACTCTGTTACAGCACCGTCTAAAAAATTAAAACGCAAACTCTGTGACATGTCTGTGTCATACACAAGAGGAGGAGGGAGGGGACTCAGGGAGGACTCTGCAGTCTGCACTTGAATTAACCGCGGATTTTGCAAGGACTGCTCACAGACACCAGTGTCCACACTTTGCCGATCCCTGTCATTTCTCAGATTAATTGCTGCACGAGCCGCACAGCCATTACTTTGACAGGCTGTCACTGAAACTGGCCCACTGAGCCATCAGCCCACAGGGAAACACCCGGTTGATATTGAGGGCATTATAGGAGAGAGATTATGTACACTTGTATAGGAGAAGCTGCAGAACTGTGTGCAGTTTCTCTTTACCTATCCAAAAAATAATCAGTTTTGTCACTATCCTCAAATGTTTGTCTTTTACTGGCTACTTTACATGCTTTGATTTACCGAACTTACTAATTTTTTACTTTAGGACACGTTCTCTTTTTGGAAAAAAAATAATAAATGCACATTTTTTTTGCAGGTAAAAAAAAAAGTGCATTTATAAAAAAAATTTGAGCCTGTAAATCATCTCCAGCAGATCTGCCTGTGTATCTGTGTGCCCGTACATCCAGTGTGAGTAAGCATATACAATCTGTTATAAAGCATGAATGAGCTACCATGGCGCTGACGGGGGGGGGCGCATGCGCAAAATCTAGCATGGCAGACATGTCCAGTTAGAGCTCTGCACTCCCATGGCTTCTACCTGCTAAGAAGTGCTGGATCATCACAGCCAGTATTTGGGTGTCTCCCACAGATCAGGTGAGATGGTTCTCATGGGTCACAAAGCTAAGCAGAAGCAGAAACCGATCAAGGAGGCTCTGGCCCGTGCCTCCTCTAAGATGGCGGTGAAAGCCATGACTTCTTCACACAGGCTCTCCTTCTCCTCGCTGGTGCAGGATGACAGTGAAGATGAAGCGCCATTTGATTCCAGCTCCTCTTCTGTGATCCATCCTGCAGGTCACGCCCAAAAAGACCTTCTTCGACAGATGGAAGCAATGCTCCAGAAAGCTCTGCATCAGATCAGATCACTGACGGCCTCTCCCAGGAGATTCGTGAGCTGGGTCAGCGGACAGCTGATCTTGAAACCAGTGGATGATCTGGAACTTACCGTTCAGGAGCATATTCAGGAACATACTCTAGAACTGGACACTCTCCCTGAGGAAAACAAATCGTTACTCTCCCATCTGGAAGATGACGAAAACTGCTCCCGACGCTCCAATCTGCGCATTAGAGGCATCCCAGAATTGGTAGATGACCTCACCTTTACTATTGCATTTTTCCAGGATCTTGTCCTATCCATCATGGACTAATGTGCCGCCAATCAGATGGCCTACCATGCAACAATTTTGTCCACCTTCATTTTTACCACGCGAAGAAACAAATCTTGATGGCGGCTCCAACCAAGGATGCTGTCCAGTTTCAGGGTCATACCTACCAGGTTTTCTCCGATCTGGCCCCCGGTTGCCAAGAGAAGGGCTATGAAACTGCAATTACAAGTTCTACTACAGCATCACATTCGATATACCTGGAAATTTCCCTGCTCTGAAATTTACTTTTCAAGGCAAGCTTCATACTTACACCACACCATAAAATTTGCAATGAGCATTGGTAGATCTACAACTGGTTCCGCCTGATCCCGTGTCAGAGACAACACTTCCCCGTATGCCAGCAAGATAAACACCACATCCCTACCATCCAACCACGACCCATGCACCTAATCTGCCTGCTTCAGTCCTCCCTCAAAGGAACCCCGGCAAGATCATCCCACCCGCAGGCCTCGGTCTTCCCTGGCTAAAGAAATCCTCCAGACTCCTTTGTATCATCTCCGCCCTACAAATACAGCCAACCGATGGGTAAATTCAAGTGCACACTGTGTGTTTTTGCTTTTGTTTCTTAGACTTGAATTGCCCGCCCTGTTCTGCTGGCTAAGTACCGTTTTACTGTGAACGTTTTAGACTTTTTCCTTTTTTTTCCTTTTTTTTTTGGACAAATGACTTCCTCTCTTCCTTTTGCATTGGTCGATCTTTATATTTCTTAATTTCTTTTGTTCTACTCGCTTCGATCTATATATCTTGAAAAGCTTTACTATAGATTGCTTGATTATGTAAGATACTGAACTATTGGATATATGAGTTGTCTAACCCATGTGACTAATTGACAATGTTTTACATGACTAGCAGCCCTTAGCCCCCCTCTCTTCCCCTTCCCTCTCCCCTTCCACTTCCTCTTCCCTATCCCTTTCCTCTTCTCCTCCCTATCCCTATCCTACCCTTCACTTCTCATCCTTTCCTCCAATCCCACTTTAAAACTTTAATATTCTCACCTACAATTACCCGCTAGCATTTACAATGTTCGCTTTCCAGGGTTCGCTTTCCTTACTGCCTTACCGATTGCCCAATGGGCACCCTTTTACACATGCCCAATTTCTTTCTCTCTTCTTGCTTTCTCCCTTTCTAGGCTCCTAGGCTGTCTTTTGCCTATGGGATTTGGCTCCCTCTGGTATAGATTTCTGACCGAATTCCTATGGCCTCCCTAAATATTTTATCGTTGAATGTCAAAGATCAAAATTCCCCACACAAACGTGTTAAAGCCTTTAAATCTTTTGCTGCTCTCAAAGCTGGAATTGTGGCACTCCAAGAAACCCATTTTGCTGCATGGCCAGTCCACACTCTTTCACCTCCCGTTACCCACAAGCCTGTATGGCAAATGCCAGAACCAAACACAGAGGGGTTCTTATAGAATTCCACGCTTCCGTCCCCTTCATGCCTCAGGCTGAGATCAAGGATCCCGAGGTCTGTTACCTTCTTCTGGCTGGGCTCTTGCAGGACATTGAAACTACCATTGTTTTGGGGGGCGTGGCCAGCAGCCGGAGCTAATGGCTGTGTAAGTGGAGAGCTCCGTGTTAACCACCAGCATCCAGCTCCATCCAGCGACACAGACAGCAATCCGAGGCAGCTTCCAGGTGCTCTGCACTCAGGGGACAACCCTGATCACCATGGGCAAGAGAAAAAAGGAGAAAGGGCTGAGAAAACTGATCGACTTCTACCGACAAGCACTCCCAGGCACTCCTAGGCCACAAGATGGTGCTGGGGCCTCGGGATCGCAGTGTGGCCTGCAGCGTGGCCTGCAGCGTGGCAGGGGGGCTCATCATTTCACAGCAGCAGCGGAGGATCCACACCATGGGCTTCTCCCATCAACAGCCCACAAAAATCAGCCCAGAAGAGGTCCTCTGAGCACAAAAATGCAGGTGAGCCTGGGGATTACAGTGAATCACAAAACAGCACCAAAGATTTTGTTGAACAGATTAATGAATTCCCCACCACAGGGCAACCTCTGAGCGACACTGTGATGAGGGACATGTTAGTAACCCTCCAGGTATCACTACATAGAGATTTTATGCACTGTATATCACAACTCAAAATGGAAGTTTCCTCTATGGGAGACAGGGTCAGCCACATAGAAGACAAGATGGGGGAATTCACGGTTGCCCATAACGAATTAGCAGACGCACATAATGACACTGAAGGATATTGCAAGCTAGGAAAGACAAAATTGCAGACTTAGAAGACAGGTCGCGAAGGAACAATATCAAACTGCGGGGGGTGGAAGAATCAGTGACCCCTGCTGAGCTCAGGCATTACGTCCAACAATTCATAGCGGCCATTTTACCTGACACCCCTGACAGGGAAGTAATAGAGCCCACCGCCTTCCAAAACTGAAGTTCCTGCCTGAAAAAGTCCCAAGGGGCGTTATCGCTTGCATCCACTTCTTCCACATCAAAGAGTCATGCGTTTCAGTAGAAGAAATCAACCCCTCCCGGGCCCCTACTCTGGCATATCTGTATTTGCAGACCTGTTCCAACACACCATGATGGCGTGCAAAAAACTGACCACACTCACAAAATTACTCCAAAACCATAAAATCCCCTACTCATGGGGCTTCCCCAAAAAAATCCTTATTACAAGAGACAACCGCACTCATGTCATCATGACAATTGAAGATGGGTTGGCCCTAGCAAAGAGATGGAATCTACTACCAGAAGATACCGACGATCATCCATCTAAATCACTGCAGCACAGGCTGTCCCCAGAATGCCAAAACAGCATAATAAAAGTGCTATCAATGCCCTTCAGCCGCCTATATGCAAACTGCTTTGGTTTTCTTTTTGCTGGCAGGATGTCTGTTCTAGGTTATTGGGAGCTCATTCCTCCCTTAAATCATTGCGAAAGTTTTCGCACTTAGGGAATTTTTTCACCTTTTTATGTTTTTGCTTTTGCTTCTGAATTTATTTGCTTTCCATGTTCCAAATGTACCTGAGAAGCATTATGAAAAATCCATCTTACTTCCACACTGGTTATCCATTGCAAAGGACTTCAACATCACAGGTCTGTGCTGGCTGCCTATTCCTGATCAAACACCAGCACCTACAGGTAAAAATATATTACTACACTTGTCTATTAACGCTACAGCAGCAAATATAGAAATCTTAATAATACAGAACTCATGACACTGTCAATTGTTTCTATGAATGTTCACGGATTGAATAGCCCGTTCAAAAAAAAGTTCAATGTGGAAGGAACTGGATAAACTTAAGGGAGATGTACTTTGTTCCCAAGAAACTCACTTTATGACAAACAAACAGCCATAATGCTTTTCCTCACATATTTACTGCCACAGCACGGGTGAAAAAAGGGGAGTACTGAAAGCTGTCAAGCATTCTATTGCATTTAAACTGCATGATGTGGGGGGCGTGGCCTGCGCTTGAGCTAGATGGCAGCATAAGACTGGAGCTCCGGTAAAATCCAGCGATACAACGGCACAAAACATACCATCAGGTCCCGTTTTGCTCCCCACAGCTGGCGATTCACCCTGGGACAAAGGAGAGAGGATGTCCAGGAAAAGAAAAGAGCAAAGGAAGCCACAGCGCCTGACGGACTTCTATAGCATGAAACAACATGACGGTAGGCAAGATGGCGCCGGGTCGTCCTCTACCCCAGCTAATATCCCCGCCGGCCATCTGTCTAAACAGAGCAGCCACAGGCAAAATAGACCCCCATCTGAAAGCCCACACCCATACTCTCCCTCCCCGCCATCAGGCAGCCCTGCTAAAGCGAAATTCAGGATGGATGGAGAGGGATCCCTCGGAGCGGCAAGCCCAGGCATTGATTCAGGGGATGACACACGTGAACTCCCTGATTCCATTGAAACCTTTCCTACCATGCATCAACCAGTGATAGACACAGTACTGAAAGATATGCTTTTATCACTAAGAAGCTCACTGCAATCAGATATGATGAAGTGTATGCACAAATTTAACACCAATCTTCAGGCTGTAGAAACAAGGGTTGAGCACATAGAGCAAAAGATGGGAGAATATGCCGTCACCATTAATGATCTAGTGGACTCCCATGAGGAGAGAGAGGGAGATACTGAATGGATGAAAGATAAAATCGCAGACATTGAGGACAGAAACAGGAGGAACAATCTGAAAATCAGGGGGATCCCTGAAACAGTCCTGCAAACTGACTTAAGATCCTATGCCACCTCACTGTTTAAATCTCTCCTACCTGATCTTTCTGATCTGGAGATCACAATAGACAGAATCCACCGCCTGCCAAAACCGTCATACCTGTCAGAACACATCCCTAGAGATGTGATCCTGCGCCTACATTTTTATCATGCCAAAGAACAACTGATGTTGATCATGCGCCAGAAAGATCAAATCCCCGCGCAATTTCAACATCTACAGTTCTATGCTGATCTTTCTCAGTATACCTTGCAAAAAAGGAAGAACTTAAACACCATCACTAAAGCACTGAGAAACCATCACATCACCTACAGATGGGGATACCCCACCAAACTCACTATAACTAAAGATGGTCACACCCATGTGGTGAATTCTCTAGAAAAGGGCCTTTCCCTTTTGGAGGAATGGAAAATTGTACCTGAACAGGAGACGACCACGGCTAAAACATCCAGATCAGTGGAACCTGCGTGGAAGATGGTCACTACAAAAAAACGCAAAATCACACTCTTAACTCAGGATGGTTAACTTACAACCTACTAATCCCTGGAAATCTGTCCAAGAGCTCAAAGGCTTGAACTTTTTCCCTCCACTTGCTTGAACAGCAATAAGCTGTACCTTAACGTTTGTGTTTTCAGGTTTGGGCTCAGCTCTTGAAAATGCTGATCCCACACAAGTTTGATGAATGCACTGCCTTTCAGTTTATGTTTGTTTTTTATGTTTCTCTTCTCTTTTTTTTCTGTTGTGTCTGGATCCGCAGCAGCCAGAACATGTACAAGTACCGTAAGGACATGCTCTACCCTAACAACAAATATGAAGAAAGAACTCTCACCACTATATATTTTCAACTTGAATACATCATCGCAATGTGAGTACATTTCAAGCTATGTCATACTATACAGTGCCTATTCCTTGCCATCCCTGAAAATACCACTAGAGGGCAACATTGCCTCAAAAATGATTACTTATCACAAAATCCCGGATAACACACAAATCCCTCAATTATGGGTATAAAAATCCTCTCTATTAATACGAAAGGCCTCAACCACCCCGCTAAGAGGATGTCAATGTGGAAAGAGGCCCTTTCTAACAAATCTGACATTATCTGCGTGCAGGAAACGCACTTCTCCGAAACAGCTACCCCTTCTTGCACTCACAGGAACTTCCCATATATCTTTACTGCCAATTCCCAAAATAAAACAAAAGGGGTCCTCACAGCCATACGGGACACAGTGGCGTTTTCGGTCCACGAAACAATCAAAGACCCAGGAGGTCGGTATTTAATCTTGATTTGTGACCTTAACTCCATCACATACACTATTGTTAATGTGTATGCGCCCAACCAACACCAGATCCGCTTTCTCCACAAGCTTTTACGAAAGATCAAGGCCCACCAAAAAGGAAGATTAATACTGTGTGGAGACTTCAACACAACCCCTGATCCAAGTATGGACTCTTCCTCTAGCACCAGACGCCCGGGTATGTCTCTCTTGACCACACTTCACACACAGGACCTATTTGATGCCTGGAGGTGCATGCATGCCGGCGAAAAGGATTACACCTTTTTTTCCGCTTCACATAGAGTCTACTCTCGAATTGACCTTTTTCTTGTAGACCAAAACACCTTAGCCCAAACGACATCTACAACCATCAATTCCATCACGTGTTCCGATCACGCGTCCATCACTCTATCCATAAATGATGAATCAGCTTGCAGTGTTCCACTGATGTGGAGGTCCAATTCCTATTTACTGCAACAACTAGACTCTAAACATGATATAAGTCAACATTTGAAAGAGTTTTTTTAGCATTAATGACTCTTCTGTGCAGGACCAATTTATGCTTTGGAACTCACACAAGGCGTATATACGCGGTATCTTTATACAATTGGGGGCGAGAGCCAAGAGGCAGCAGCAACAAAAGGTAAAGGAACTAACAGACAAAATATTTTTGCTTGAAACCAGTAACAAACAAAAAACATCCCCTATAGTGTCCCAACATCTTACACAGCTACGCAATCACTTAAGATTATTATTACTAGAGAGTTTTGAAAGATCTTCAAAAAAGCTTAAAATGACATATTACGCTACTGGCAACAAAGCTGGTAAAACCTTAGCGTGCAGATTAAAAGGCCTCAGACACAAATCAAAGATCCCTTATATATTACACCCTATAACTAAACACAAACTCTATCACCCTCAAGACATAGCAGACGCTTTTAGTCACTATTACAGTACATTATACAACTTAAAGGATGATACGAACACCATACAACCTAGCACTGATGCAATCAATTCTTTCCTTCAACACCTAGACATGCCCTCTCTCACAGAAGAACAAATACAGACCTTAAATCAAAAATTTAACACTGAAGAATTACACAAAACCATAGATTCCCTCCCCAGTAACAAATCACCAGGCCCAGACGGCTGGGGATTATTACAAAACTTTTAAACACCTATTAATTCCGTATATGGAACGCACTTTTAATACCGCTGCTGCCTCTGCCTCTTTCCCACCAGAAATGTTGAGTGCAATAATTGTGACACTACCAAAGCCGGGGAAGGAACCCAATACCCCCTCAAATTTCAGGCCCATCTCACTGCTCAATACTGACCTGAAAATATATGCCAAAATTATTGCATCCCGATTACTAAACATACTCCCCCTTCTCATACACCCTGACCAAACCGGGTTCACCAAAGGCCGTCAGACGTCCGATGCTACCCGCAGGTTGACAAATATCATACATTTAGCTAGGGTGTACAAAAGGCCTTCTCTGTTGTTGGCGCTGGACGCAGAGAAGGCCTTTGACCGCATACACTGGCAATACCTTACTCAGGTCTTGGGCAGGTTCGGTTTTTCTGGCACCATTCTTTCAGCAATCTTGGCCTTGTACTCTAAACCTACGGCCTAAGTATTTACATCGGGAGTACTATCTAAACCTTTTAGTATATCAAACGGGACTAGACAGGGTTGTCCCCTGTCCCCATTAATTTTTAATTTACTTATGGAACCTCTGGCTATATATATCCCCTCCCATCCCGACATCAAAGGTTTCTGCATGGCTAAGTCCACTCATAAGATCAGCTTATTCGCGGACGACATAATTATGATCTTGACCAATGTGGAAACTTCCCTGGCTTTGGTACACAATACTTTAGAAATGTTCAATAAAATATCTTACTACAAAGTGAATGAGAGCAAATCATACATAATGGGGATAGGCATCGATCCTGGTATACAAGCTAAACTTAGCTCAAGATTCCCATACTCCTGGGAAAATAAAGGGATAAAATACCTGGGTATAAACCTAACAGCAACACTGGATAGCCTAGTAGCTGCTAACTACACCTCATTCTTGGAAGCTCTACAAAAGAAGCTTTCAGATCTTGCCAATGTTGAACTATCGTGGACAGGAAGACTGGCAGCGTTTAAAATGATGGTTCTACCACAGCTGCTCTATCTATTTAGAACGCTCCCAGTCCCTGTACCTAATTCCTTCTTTTCAAATGCACAATCCCAGATTAATAGATTTCTCTGGCGGGGCAAGAAGGCTAGGTGTAGATTCATGAAACTTACTAGATCTAGGGAAGCTGGAGGAATAGGACACGTCATACTAAAAGACTACTATATAGCAGCAATACTTTCACAAGCCAAATACTGGCTATCCCAATCTCAGATCCACAGATGGTTGGAGCTGGAGGCGGCACAGGTCCCTAGGTCAAACCTGGCTGACCTATTGCTGTCATCCGACATCCAGACATACACTCAAACACACTTATCTCCTACAATGGTTGCTACATTGCTAGCTTGGAAGACATACATATCATTAAAATTCACAAATCAAACAACCAAAAGAATTCCGATCACTACATCCAGCCTAATTCTGGTTATACCAAATTTACATATAGCACATTGGACATCCAGAGGCATACGAACACTAGAGGACCTTATGAACGGTCCAATACTCAAAACATTTGGATCCCTACAAGCCGAGTACGGTTTGGAGGACCACGAATATTATAGCTACATTCAGATATCGGATCTTCTTCAAAAATACCACAACACTTCCATTGAAGTACCATAGAGAGTATTCCTATACCTTACAAACCCCAACACCAACATAAAAGGTATATCCTTATTTTATAACTCGCTCAACAACAAACAGGTGTTTACCAAAACTGACAACATCATAGCATGGGAACACAAATTGGGTGCTTCCTATACTGAAGAACAATGGCAAAAAGCCCTACGCAACACATTTGCAGCCACTAAATGCGTTAACCTGTGGGAGACAACTCATAAAATAACACTAAGTTGGTATCTAACGCCATACCGAATTTCTAAATTTGCTCAACAAACCTCGCCTCTATGCTGGAGGAACTACGGACAAGTAGGAACACTACATCATATTATTTGGGAATGCCCAGGTATACATACATTATGGCAAAAAGTATTTATATTAATCTCAACAATTGCAGGAATTACAGTTACCCCGAAAGCAGACCTGGCTGTCCTTTCATTAGGCATAGAAAATATACCAGTAGCTACTAGAACTGTAATAATACATATACTACTTAGCACTACGTTAACAATCCTCAGACATTGGAAGGATACCAAACCTCCCACCTTCAGCGAAATTATTGAGCTGACCAACACACACGCTACTTACGAATGTATGTTTGCAGCAACCCAGGGTCAATATTTGAAGTCACAATCCAAATGGTCCAGCTGGATAAAATGGTACGCTAAGAACCACCAAAGGTAAACTTATCTTCGTTCTGATTATCTAAAACCCAACTCATATGAAGAAAACAAACCTGCATATTTTCTGTTTATATTTTATTTAATTATTATTTATGTTACTTTAACATTGTTACTACTAGTACAACCTAATCGTATATAGACGGAACACTAGTCCTTTTACTAGCTTATTCTCAAAATAGCTATTTAGTATGAAGTTTATACTAGCATATTAACGATAATCAACAATAGTTAAGATGTATTAGGCGAAACTGCGATGTAGCAGAATATCTAAATACACTAAACTGTATACGAATTGTACTGTTTACAATATATATTGTGTACATTCTGTATTGTCTACAATTTATACTGTTTGATACTGTTTGATACCTTCAAAACAATAAAAATTATTGGAATTAAACTGCATGATGTAAGTTGTGACCCCAATGGAAGGTTTATTATCCTGATTTGTGACATGAACAACAAAACATATACCTTGGTAAACCTCTACGCACCCAACAAGGGGGCTGCATTCTTTAGATCTCTACTTAAACAGGTAGAAAAAGTCAGAAAAGGCTCACTGCTCCTCTGTGGGGATTTTAATAGTGTAGTCAACAAAAATATGGACTGTTCTCACTTTAATCCTACTAATAGATATGAGCTACAACCTCTCTTAGCTGAAAAAGAACTGTATGACACTTGGAGATGTGTACACTCCTCGGAAAGAGACTTTGCCTACTACTCATTCCCTCTCCGGGCCTACTCAAGGATTGACCTTATCTTTTCGGACCTCAACCCACTACAGAGAACTCTATCAGTCACGTCCATTCGATAACGTGGTCGGACCACATTCCAGCCTCCATAGTTTAAAAAGAGCAACATTCCTGGTGCATCCACACCGCATTCAGCAGGGGTTTACTTATTCAGAAGGCTGCGAGGGGAAAAAAGAAGGAAGGCAAAGCTGTTAAACACCCTACTTGAGGACCTAAAAAACTTAGAGCAACATAAACACAATCTCTCCCCTAAAATATAAACTGACTTGTTTAACTGTAGACAAAAGGTTAGTTTATCACTTATCTCAACCCATCAGAGATATCTGAGATGAACAAAAGCAATGTACTATGCATAAGGGAACAAAGCAGGTAAATTACTGGCAAATTATATCACAAAAAGACAGCAATGTACAAAACTGAATAATATTAGAGACCCACACACAGGGAAAGTAGAACATCACCCATCATTATAGCTAATGCTTTCGTAAAATATTACGAGCCCAATCAATCTCATTCTAGACAGTGAAACACCACAGCCATCAGAACAGACTATTAACTCCTTTCTCAGCACAGTACCCTTCCCTACACTGAATGAGGAAAATCTCACTTCACTCAATGCACCAATTTTAGATAAAGAAATTCTAGATACCATCCACGCCCTACCAAAAAATAAGTCACCTGGCACGGATGTTTTTTCTTCAGAATACTACAAAGCCTTTTCTCAAAATTTAGTCCCTCACTTGAGTACATTGTTCAACAGAATTGCTTTGCCAGCCACATTCCCTGAAGAAATGTTACAAGCAACTATTGTCACCCTGCCAAAGCCAGGTAAGAAGCCGG
Source organism: Lithobates clamitans (assembly GCA_037952925.1). Taxonomy (NCBI): domain Eukaryota; kingdom Metazoa; phylum Chordata; class Amphibia; order Anura; family Ranidae; genus Lithobates; species Lithobates clamitans. Next base: position 2,846,130 of record JBBGZY010000424.1, read on the forward strand.
ACACTCCACAAAATTTTAGGCCTATCTCCCTATTGAACACTTAAAAATAAACTTAAAAATTTACACCAAAATCCTAGCCTAACAGACTAGCCAAAATCACCCCTTCCTTAGTAAAAGAGGACCAAGTGGGGTTTATCAAAGGGAGACAGACCCCAGATAGAACGAGGAGATTATTTAACTTCCTACAAATTGCAGAAATTATGAAAACACCCATTGGAATTCTGGCATTGGACGTAGAAAAAACCTTTGACAGGGTACATTGGGGATACCTTAATGCAGCGCTACAAAAATTTGGTCTCCAGGGACCCATATTCTCAGCTATTTCCATATTATACACTAAACCTTCTGGGTTTTCTCATCCAATGCCATCTTCGAAAAAGTCATCCGTAACTATTATCGGGCAGCAATACTGGACCAAATGAAAGCCTGGTTTGAACCAGAATCTGCTAAACTTTGGGTGCAAATCGAAAAGTCCATTCTAAACAATAGAGAACTACCTTCCCTACTTTTAGCTAAACTAACAAACAAACCATTAAACTGCCCCTAAATTCCCTTCAATAGCAGCGACCCTTTCTGCATTGGAAAAAATACATACTTACATTGACCCTACCACTAAAATACGTGAAGAAGTAACACATCTCCAAATATATGAATACTTAATCCCAAATCTTAGGATTCACCCCTGGTTACAGGAAAACATACTCACATATAAAGAGTTACTCTCCAAACAGCCGGTATCACATGCCTATACCCTAAGCCAACTACAGCATTTCCATGCTACCCACTCAGCAACATTGTATGAAATACACAAAGACGTATGGCAAAACCTCATGACCAATTACGACAAGCCTAAAGGGTTGTCTTGGTTCTATGCCCTCCTGCAAAATAAGCATAACTTTACCAAAACTTCCAACATGACTCTTTGGGAAAAGGAACTGAGAACAACACATTCACATACAGAATGTAGAGATGCGATTAAAACCTGCTACCAGCATTCCCATTGTACTAATCACTGGGACCTAAGGCCCCTTTCACACGAGGCGGACTCTGTTTCTATGGAGCCTGCCTCGGTCCGCCGGCTCAGCGGGAGATCTGTCCGTTGATCTCCGCTGAGCCGGCGGATGACAGGTCCCTCTCTGCTCACTGAGCGGGGAGGGGCTTGTCAGGCGACGCTGCCGCCTATGGAAGGATCGGACGAGAACGGACAGCGTGTCCATTTTCGTCAGATCTCACCCGATCCACCAGCTACGGACCTGGACGTAGAGCCATCCGTCTTCTTTTAGCGGATCGGACGGGGTCGGATGTCAGTGGACATATCTCCGCTGACATCCGACGCTCCATAGGCTAACATGGATCGCTCGTTCAGGTCCGCCATCAAAACTGACAGGTGGACCTGAACGGTCCGATCGTGTGAAAGGGGCCTAATGCTAAAAATCCTTCACAGATCTTATCTCACCCCAGTAAGAATGTCTTTAATCTTCCCTTCGGAACCCAACTCCTGTTGGAGACAATGTGGAGCAAAGGGCAGCATTATTCACATATTATGGAAAAATATTTGCAGCTTTAAACTAACTGGCTTTATCATTAAACAGAATCCTCCATTCTTCAACCCCACCTTGATAGATCTCCTTGCACTTCAGATCCACATGTACCCTCCCTAGCGTTTAGATGCCTGTTACATGACGCAGCTCTTTTTGACACTTTGGAGAGAATGTAATCCTCTTTGTCGCTAATACACATTGTAGTCTAATCCCATAAGTCTTTCACAAGAATTGATCACATATTTATTCCAATAGCATCTGCCCCAACTTTACTACACTCCACAATTCAGCCAATCCCCTGGTCAGACCATTGTGTAGTGATGACTTTGCTGGCTTCCTCAATTCCACAGTCTACAGATCACACTTGGTGCCTGAATGAAGCTTATCTGACTAACAAATCAGACTGTTTTGACATACAATTAGCGATTAAGGAGTATTTACTGCACAATGCCACTCCAAATATCTCACCCGTTCTACTATGAGAAGCCCACAAACCAATTATTAGGGGTACTTGTATCCATGTCTCCTCCCAACTTAATAAAGATAAATATTTTAAGCTGAAACATCTGGAAGATACATATTACTACCACCACCTTCAATTTCAATCTCACACCACATCTACCAATAAATCCCTGTTAGAGAAGGCCAAACTTGAATTGGACTTGCTCTTAGCAGAAGCAGCCGAAAAAATCCATCTGAAGAGCCAGGTACACTATGTACTTAAAAGCTAACAAAGCAGATACATTCCTAGCTCTACGTCTCCGTCAACCAGATCAGATGCGTAAACCAATCCACCTCAAAGTCTCTTAAGACATTTATACCAGCAACCCAGTTAAGGTGCTCGGCGGTTAACTAATTTATATGAGTCTAAGACGGATTTCGATCCATCCCTACTTCACACTTTTTTAAAGATATAGCCCTCCCTAAACTTTTGACGGAGAACGCGAGAAAACGTAGATGCGTTAGAAAATCTTATATCGCTCGAGGAAGTACTACACGCTTTTAAATCCCTTAAACCTCATAAACACCCCGGCCCCGATGGTCTATCTGCCACCTATTATGAAAAATTTGCTGACTGGCTGGCCCCTCTTTTAACTAATGCTTTTAAAACAGAGTTCCTTTGGTGGGGAAATGCTTACAGCTATAATCTCCCTGATCCCCATGCCTAACTCAAACCATACCTCCTGGTCTAATTATAGGCCCATATCCCTACTAAATCTAGACATTAAGCTTTTGGCCAAAATTCTTGCATTGCGACTCATCAACATAGTTGGTACTCTTATTCAGAAGGACCAAGTTGGTTTCTTTCTCCGCCGACAGGCAAGTGACAATGTTAGGCGCGGAATCCTTCTACAATATTTAGCTCGCAAATGACAGATCCCTTTACACTTATTGTTCCTCGATATAAAAAAGGCTTTTGATACCGTGCGCTGGTCCTACCTTCATTATACCTTGCGGAAATGGGGTTTTGTCCCTCACTTTCTCCGGTGGGTCATGGCCCTTTATGATAACCCCCAAGCCTACATTAGATATTCTGGTTTCCAGTCAGATAGTTTCCCAATTGCCCAGGGAACTAGGCAGGGCTGCTCCCTCTCCGCACAATTTTTTGCCCTCGTTCTAGAAGCGCTATTCTAATGCGTTCTCCGTTATTCGGGTGAATCCAGATATTAAAGGCATTGAGGTAGCCTCCTGTCACCTCAAGTTATGCCTATTTGCTGATGATGCCCTGATGTCCGTCACCTCACCCCGTATTACATTACCTAACCTAATACATACTTTAGATTGCTTTGCCGCTATATTGGGTCTTGAAGTCAACCAATCTAAGTCCATGACGCTTAATGTTTCTCTACCACCGACTGAAGTCTCTCATCTACAGGAAACCTTTTCTTTTCAATGGACGGCATTGTCTCTCTGTTACCTTGGTGTCAAACTAAATGGCAACCCAGCCTTTTGTACCAAACTAAATATCCCCCCATGCTGTCTCATCTGTCAGCCCTTATGGCAGCTTGGCAACCTCTATACATTTCGTGGCTGGGCCATATAACTGTAGAGAAGATGTCTCTACTACCTAAGATACTCTATCTCTTTCGAGTCTTGCCCATAGCAGTGCCCTCCTATTTTTTTCGCATAATTCAAAGCCGAATACATAAATACATATGAGGATCCATTAAACCCAGAGTATCTTCCTCCATAGAGGATACAAAATAAGGTAGTACTGAGTATTACCAGAGAGGCGGACTTTTTAGGCTAAGAAACAGTGGAGAAGATATAGCAGTATAAAAAATATAAATTTATTGAAAAATACAAATATCTAAAAAACAAAATGACAGTTACATAAAGCATCTATGATTATTGTGCAGTGAGCCCTTGTATGACATACAAGGGCTCACTGAAAAAGAATCATAGATGCTTTATGTTACAACTGTCATTTTGTATAAAGACAATCTTCCAATCTCAGCATACAGGCAGAGCCCATCGAAGGTGCCAGAAGAGCTCACAAAAAATCCAGCAGTGATTCCGGTGGGCTCTGCTGTTCTCTGACTGTATGCTGAGATTGGAAGATTGTCTTTACAAGCCAAAACTTCAGGAAGCCAGAGAACAGCGTAGTAGAACAGCTAGCAGGATCTGGAGCCAGAAGGAAAGTCAACCAAGCAAGTTTTTAACAGGTACACAGGAGAGCATCTCTAAAGATGTGGCAAAGGCGAAGGCTTAAGTAGGCAGGACCGATGAGCAGGATCATCAACAGGTGAGTCACTGTGGAGAGATAGAAGCTGGCAATTAGCTGACAGCTGAGCAGCCAGCTCAGAAAAGGAAGGGCTGGGCCCAGCCCTGACAGTACCCCCTCCTCAATGACCCCTCCCCCTCAGAAGACCACCAGGCTTGAGGGGAAACCGTCTATGGAAAAGGAGGGCAGGGACATATACGTCCGAGGATGGGACCCAAGAGCGTTCCTCCAGACCGTACCCTTGCCAATGCACCAGGTACTGTATGCGCCCACGGAACCTATGGGAGTCAACAATGGACTGTACTTCATACTCCCCATGGTTCTCAACCTGAACAGGGTGAGGACGTGGCACCAAGGTGGTAAAGCAGTTGCAGACCAAAGATTTTAAGAAGGAGACATGAAATACATTTGAGATACGCATACTAGAAGGAACGTCTAATATGTAAGCCACTTGGTTAATCCTGCAAAGAATAAAGGCCCAATAAACTGAGATGTAAACTACAGAGAGGGAACACGAAGTCAGAGGTTGCGAGATGACAGCCAGACCCTGTCCCCAACCTGGTAGGAAGGCACAGGCAGGAGTCTGCGGTCAGCATGGAGTCTGTACCTATCATTAGCATGTCGCCAAGCCTCCTGGGCTTGTGTCAAAGTGGAACGAATACCACGGAGATGCTTCTCTAATGCAGGAATACTCTGCGGAACAAAAGAGTCAGGCAACATGGAAGGTTGGAACCATAGTTCGCCATAAACAGGGACAATCGGGAAGCAGAATTCAAGGCACTAATGTGAGCAAACTCTGCCCACGGTAAGAGGTCTGACCAGTTGTTATGATGGTCAGAAAAATAGCAACGTAGGAATTGCTCCAAGGACTGATTGGCTCATTCTGCAGCCCCATTAGACTGGGGGTGATACGCAGAGGAGAAAGCAAGCTGAATTCCCAACTGTGAACAAAAGGCTCGCCAGAACCGGAACACAAACTGACTACCCCTGTCCAAGACAATCACCTTGGGTAGCCCATGTAAGCGAAAGATCTCCCGAGCAAAAATGGAAGCCAGTTACTTAGTAAGCGACTTCTTAAGTGGAATACAATGAGACATTTTCAAGAACCGGTCAACCACTATAAATATAATTGTGTTGTCCTGGGAGTTGGGTAACTCCACAATGAAATCCATAGACAGGTGGGTCCAGGGCCTCTCTCCATTGGGTATGGGTTGTAGGAGACCCACTGGAAGGTGTTGTGGAGTCTTACTCTGAGCACACACGTAGAGGGTTACATCAGCACGTAGACTAGGCCACCAGAATTGTTGGGAAATGGACCAAAAGAGTTGATTGGGTGGCCAGCAGCCTTGGAAGAATGGTGAGTCTGGAGCACAGCAGTACGGAGACTCTATGGGACAAAGCAGCGGTCACAAGTTTTCTCAGGAGGAGCATGGACCTGAGCAGCAAAAATTTTGTCACCCAAAGAAGAAGTGAGACTGGTGCAAACCGTAGCAGAAATGGATCAGGAGGAATCACAGGAACCGGAACTGACTCCATCTTGGAAGTGGAGGAAAATTGTCGTGACAAAGCGTCAGCCCTTACATTCTTAGTACTGGGTAAGAATGAAACACTGTAATTGAAACTTAACAAGAAAAGAGCCCATCGCACCTGGGAGAGAGGCGTTTAGCCTCAGTCAAGAATGTGAGATTCTTATGGTCAGTAAGAATGAGGACTGGCACAGTGGTACCTTCGAGGAGATGTCTCCATTCTTTCAGGACTAAAATAATTTCTAACAGCTCTCTGTCACCAATCTCATAATTGCACTCTGCAGGTGACAATTTCTTGGAAAAGTAGCCACAAGGATGCAAAGCGCTCTCAGAGGTAGGACGTTGAGACAGAAGGGTGCCAACTCCAGTCTCAGAGGCATCAACCTCAAGGATAAAAAGCAAGGTAGGATCAGGATGTGCTAACACAGGAGCAGAAACAAAGGCAGCCTTGAGACTCTTAAAGGCCTTAATGGACTCCGGAGACCAACTCTGTGGGTTACTGTCCTTTCTGGTGATATCAGTCAGGGGCTTGACCAGAGACGAGAAGTTATGAATAAACTTCCGATAATAGTTGGCAAAGCCAAGGAAATGCTGCAGAGGATATAAACCCAGGGGTCGGGGCCACTGTAGGACTGATGAAAGTTTCCATCCATGAAAGAGTCCATCGAAAAACCAGCAGTGGAAATTACATAACCCAGGAATTTAACCTGTTCACGATGGAATTCGCACTTCTCCAATTTACAATAGAAATTGTTCTCTTTTAGTTTCTGAAGCACATGACAGACATTTGTGTGGTGGCTCTCCAGGGACCTGGAAAATATGAGGATATCGTCAAGATAAACCACCACACATAACTGCAAGAAATCTCGAAGGACATCGGTAATAAATTCCTGGAAAACTGCTGGGGCAATACCAAGGCCAAAAGGCATTACGAGGTACTCATAATGGCCTGCTCTGGTAATAAACGCAGTTTTCCACTCGTCGCCCTCCTTAATCCTCACAAGATTGTATGCCCCTCTCAAATCAAGCTTTGTGAAAACCGTTGCTCCATTGAGGCGGTCAAATAACTCTGTAATCAACGAAATCGGATAGTCATTCTTTATCATGAAATAATTGAGACTCCTATAATCAATACAAGGTCTCAGTTCACCACTTTTCTTCTTCTCAAAGAATAAACCAGCACCAGCAGGAGACAAGGATTTTTGGATGAAACCCCGAGAAAGTGCATCTGCAACATACTCCTCCATGGCCTTATCCTCCAAGACCGATAAAGGGTAAACCCAGCCACGAGGGGGTATGGCACCAGGTTGAAGGTCAATTGCGAAAACATACGACTGGTATGGAGGCAAACTACCAGCTTGACCTTTGTCAAAGACATTGCTAAAATCGTGGTACTCTTCCGGCAGGGAGGAGAGTGAAAAGATGCACAGGACCTTGGCTACCTTCTGGAAGCATGTCTTACTGCATTGTTGCGACCAGGAGAGAAGCTAAGCATGGAGCCAATCAAAAGAGCCTCTGTAACCAAGGATAACTGATAACTAGAGGAAACTTAGGTGAGGAAATAACTTGGAATTGGATTATCTCATATTGAAGGTCTCCAGTCAAGAGCCTCAATGGCAAGTGGAGTGTCACGCAGCTGCAACTGAATCGAGTGCTTCTAAACAAGGCAGCATCAATGAACAGGCCTGCAGCCCCAGAGTCATTTAGAGCCTGTATCTCGACGGATGACTCAGCCCAAGAAATGGTAACCAAAACCAGGGGCTTATCCTTCTGGATAACTGGGGACAAAACAACACCACCTGTCTGTGACAGGACCTCAAGGTTCTGGCGTTCCCTGGACGGGTAGGACAAGACTTTAAAAAGTGACCTGCCTGGCCACAATAAAGGCACAATCTCTCCCTCCTCCTAAAGGTTGTCTCATCCGAAGAGAGATGCTTGAAACTCAAGTGCATGGGTTCACCTTCACTGACCGACTCAGTACCAGGAGGCATGGGAGGTGAGGGAGGCAAGGGTGGAAGGCAAGGGTGGCACTGCAAAGCTCAGAGACAAATGTACAGGAGGCTTCCCCAAGCGCTCCTTAAAAGAGAGCCTTTCTCTGAGTCTGGAGTTTAATGAGGATGGCAAATGTGATCAACTTCTCCAGCTCAGTGGGTATATCTCAGGCTGCTATCTCATCCTTGATGGTATCCAAGAGACCATGAGAAAAAGTAGCCATGAGGACCTCATTGTTCTAAGCAACCTCTGCTGCCAGAGTACGGAATTCAATGGTGTTATCGGCAACAGTTCTCGTACTCCGCAGAAGCGGAGCATGCGGGAATGTCAAATACCCTTCTAAAAGAAGCCACAAACTCAGGGTTACTCAAGACAACAGGTCTTTGTGTCTCCCATAGAGGGTTTGCCCAGGCCAAGGCTCTCTCAGAAAGCCAAGATATCACGAAACCTACTTTGCTTCTGTCTGTGGGAAATGCCTGGGGCAGCATCTCAAAGTATATCTCAACCTGGTTAAGAAACCCGACATACCTCTTATAGAGGTAATACTCAAGGCGGTTGCCTGCACAGAGACTGGAGCAGCAGCAGGGATGGCCTGCAACAGAGGTTGTACCGGAGCAGCCACAGTGGGAGATTTCAGGTGAGCCGTGCAACTCAGGAGCGTTTATAACACCATGGCAAACTGGTCCATGCAGTGATCCTGCTTATCCAATCTGGAAAAAATATTAAATGGATTGACTGCATCTTCTGAATTCATGGCCTTCGCCTACTGTCAGAAACCATGAATCAGACTGAGACAGAATTATGTTAAATCACACTTTAAAAAAAAAAAGTAAACAGAGTAAACATAGTAAAAACATAGCCAGAGTTCAGGAACCGGAACGGATAGTCAGACAAGCCAAAACGCCAGGGAGCCAGAGAACAGCTTAGTAGAACAGCTAGCAGGATCTGGAGCCAGAAGGAATGTCAGCCAAGCAAGTCTTTAACAGGAACACAGGAGTGTATCTCTAGATATGTTACCAAGACAAAGGCAAAGATCATCTGGACTGGACGGCTTAAGTAGGCAGGACCGACGAGCAGGATCATCAACAGGTGGCTCAATGTGGAGAGATAGGAGCTGGCAATTAGCCGACAGCTGAGCGGCCAGCTCATAGAAGGAAGGGCTGGGCTCAGCCCTGACAACTACTTAGTCATTGTCTCTCATGCAATGTTTGTTATCACCTACTTCCAATAAAAATATTGAACAAGAAAACTACAAGCTGACAGCCGCAAAGGCTGACAGACCTTATTGTTTTCCATGCACAGAGCCCTGTCAATCAGTGACGTGGCCAGGCAGGCAGAGTCTCGCTCGGCCACGTTTTCTTTATAATTGTGACAGCTAATGAGGAGGGAGAAGAACCCCGCTAGCTGTCACAGCAGGGATCGGGGAGGTGTGGGGGCCAGTCTGTTCATAACATGTTACATTTTACACCCTGAATATTGATGTAACATGTAACGTGTTATGAAAAGTGAACTTACCCTTTAACATTGGTTACAATGTCATCTGCTAATACATGAATTCTTAGCACCACAGTTCTCCAACTACAAAACTGCCAAGTTTCTAATGCCTCTATTCCCAATCGCAATGCTGCACCAGAGCTTGCCCCAATGGCAAAGTTCAAGAGAAGAAAAATTGGTTAATTCCAATAAATTCCAACATTAGTGTAAAAGCTTTATTGATCCTGATAATAATGAACAAGACTCTACCTGGGACCCCCCTCCCCACCCTGATACATTTCACATAATTATGGGCTAGATTGTGAGTAAGCTTATAAATGGGTGAAATGTGTCGGACAAGTATGTTCTAGGTGGGAGATTTTTAATACTTATCAGGATCAATAATGCTTTTACAGCACTATCAAATTAGGGAGAAACATAATGCCATAATAATGAATATGTTCAGTAACCCTGAATACAGTCATATAGGAGCTTCTTACTGCAAATGTACATTATAGAACCTGCTATTAAAAGGCTGCTGAATACATTCAATACAAGCCAGAACAATAAAACTGGCATTGCCCAACATCTATCACTCAATTTAACTGAACTTTCAGTTTAGTTGTTCCTGTACCTGCAGCCTGAAAAAAAAACAAAAAACTTTTCTTCAAATAGAATCCCCGTTAATTTTTTTTGCTGCATGGTTTGTGACTGCTAAAGGATCTGCTGTAAAGGTTTTAATCTGATATACTGTCAAATAAAATACAGCCTATTTTATTATTCATTGCATTATACATGTTGCGTTAAAGTTGTCATTAATTAAATTAAGAAGCAATTATAATGATAAAAGTTTTAAATAAAGTTGAGGAAAGAAATGCATAAGTGTTTGAATTCACAGATGGATTCTGAAATCCTACTGCTAGCCCTGAGGATAACTTGGCTGTAGACCATTAGAAGTGTAATAATATCAAAATGTGTGATTAATTGTTCTCACAGTTGGGAAGTTTTTTGTAAAAGAGAAAAAATAATAGCTATAGTAACATTAAAAATGAATACGCTATTAAAAGAATATCATAGCAAAGAAAGAGTTAGTGTTGATTTTACACTGCTGTTACTGTATTTTTCAAAGGTTACTGATGTTTCTTATTCATTCATTAATTCAGTTCTTATGCATTATGTATTTATGCCACTATTCCATAATCTTAAGAGCTACAATCACAATGCAGAATAATAAAAAAAAAAAACCACAATGAGTTGGAAGTCTATGTGTAGGCTTCATTTTTTTGCAGTCAGTTAAATAAAGCATATCTAAACGTAGCAAAAATGTAATATATTGCAGCTTACTAGTCTTTAGATGTGGTGGCTGCATTAGTTACATTTTTCAGGTTTCTTTCACTTTATTTTTCACCCGGTGCTTCCTGCTAGTAACATTCTTCCAATCTTAGAGTGACAACACTCAGAGACTTTACTGTATTTAGTAGTGTTGTTACCCTAGGACTGGAGTGTGATAACCTGCCCTCTCCTCTTCTCCATGGTAGAGGGGAGGGATTCTGTAGTCCTCAGAGATAGCTAGGAACAATTTAACTAATAAGTGCAGCACTGGCAAAAAGCAAAAGATGTTATCAGCTCACAAGATTTCGGGTATGATCAGCAGGATTTTTTTGTACAAGTCAAACAGATATAACAAAATGTTTTTAAAGGTATATTTACGGTAAGTAACTAAAAAAGAGGCAACCACGGATAAGACAAACTGCTATTTTAAATTGTTGAAAATATTTTTTTTCTGTCTGCTGCTCCCCTTGAATAACAGCTGTATCTTCAGTTGCAGGTCATAAGAACTTGCAGATCTTTAACCTTGAGTTCAAACATAAGGCCATTTGACTGTAGACTGAATACACATGCTGTTTATTAGCGATGAGCTCAAGGTTTGGCCTGGATATATACTGTCGCTATTATACATGACAGCTTCCATCGGTCTATGGTTGTTAAGGGTGCCAGCGGGTGCAGGCAATACCGAGTCATTAACAACCAGTGACATCACTGACCGCATTCACTTATATGGACTATGTAAGCAAAGGGCTGGATCCCAGTGATGTCATTAACCATATACAGTATCTCACAAAAGTGAGTACACTTCTCACATTTTTTGTAAATATTTTATTATATCTTTTCATGTGACAACACTGCAGAAATTGCACTTTGCTACAATGTAAAGTAGTGAGTGTACAGCTTGTATAACAGTGTAAATTTTCTGTCCCCTCAAAATAACTCAACACATAGCCATTAATGTCTAAATTGCTGGCAACTAAAGTGAGTATACCCCTAAGTGAAAATGTCCAAATTGGGCCCAAAGTGTAAATATTTTGTGTGGCCATCATTATTTTCCAGCACTGCCTTAATCCTCTTGGGCATGGAGTTCACCAGAGCTTCACAGGTTGCCACTGGAGTCCTCTTCCACTCCTTCATGACAACATCACAGAGCTGGTGTTAGAAAAAATATATATACAGGGTACCGGCACAGAGAATCAAAAATATTGTTATGCCAAACGTTTATGTCTGCTGCAGCCAGAAAAAGCCCTCTCCGCTCTCGGGTTGGCTATAAAGAAAAAAATGTGTGTATGGACTGTGCCAACTATTAAAATAAATTTGTGTACCACCTTCTATTTGTAACCATAAACCTTAATAATGTATATTAGTGCCAACTGCCAAAATGTCCTTGTGGTGTGCTCTTCAAAAAACCTTTTGTTCAGTAATTTAATATGCCCTCAGGCACTATTATCTATGCCCTTCAAAAAAAATATATGTTTATACATATATATATATATATATATATATATATATACACACACATCCTCCTATGCCCAAATGAGAAAACGTATAAGAGTACGTATCCTAAAACAGAGTTCAAAACCATACATCAAATAACAAAGTGAAAATATGTTGAAACAGACAATTAAAAATATAACTGCTGCTGTGAAATAAATAATAAAAAATTATAATGAAAACTTTTAATGTATATCTTTAGTGAAAAGTTTAGTACACTCGGTGCAATTAACGATTACAAGTAGCTAATAAGTCCCAGATGAATAGCCTCAGTGAGTGATCAGCCAACTCCTATAGATTCATTTCTTAATTGTGCAGCTAAATTCCACCATTTTGTGATTCCACCACCACTTATAGATTGGCCACTCACCAGAAACAGGTGAATATGCGCTTTTGGTTCATTAGTTGGATAACCACTCCACACAATGGATTAATCTGCACCCTCTTCAGACAATGTATTAGTGGATTTGGCTTCTCTTGCTCTACCAGTTCTCATGGAAAATAAATGGCCATCATGGTATAGTATTTCTAAACTTGTTTATTTAAAAGAGTATAAAAACCTGCTGCACTCACATGTTATTGTGCCCATAAGCCGGCACCAAGCTTTTCCAGCTGTGTGTGTGGGGTCAGGGATACCGGTGTGCGTTCTCCTGTGTGTTTCCTACTCCGTGTGCGTTCCAGGCCTCACTCTCACTAGGTAGGAAATGAGAGGCAGCCTCTACACGTTTCACAAGTATTTAATGGAGCCAGGAATGGTGGTGTGTGATACGGCAGATAGGAAGTTTGTGCCATTTAGACAGGGAAGGTTGACACATGTGCCATGTGCTCAGTTGGCTGAACTTCAGCGGGAATTCCACCTGCCCACAAACTGCCTGATTTGTGACATGCCCACCAGGTGGAACTCAACTTTGGCAATACATGCACATGCAGCAGAGGGCTGTCACCAAGTACCTGTGTGAGCATGGCACAACAACAGGCTCAGGCCGGCTCGGCTTTTTTTCCCATGCCAATGGCTGCTCATAAAGGATGCATGCACTGTACTCTCACCATTTGAGGAGACCACAGGGATGGTGAGTCGTGACAATGCATGCATCAGTGACACAATCCCTGTTGTGTTCCTGCTGGAGCAGACTCTGCATGGAATTATGGACAGGGCACTCGAGGCAGAGCAGCAGGACGAAAAGGACTTCCTTTCCTCTCAAGGCCCACTTTATGCAGACACCATTGTTCCTACGCCACAGAACACACAATAGGAGGAGGATTCTGTCAGTCTCGGAGCCATTGAAGTAGAGGAAGATATACGTCAAACAGTAAGAGATGGTTTACCATCCTCAGAACCTTTGGGAGTAGTACGTGGCTAGGAGGAGGCAGTTACAGATACTGCAATCCTCAGTGACCTCAGTGGCTTCCTGATGACGCAATCAATACTTGCAAAATGTGTAGAGGCTGCTGGGAGATTTTGATGTCCTTCCTAACTAGTGAGAGCGAGGCCTGGAACACACACGGAGTAGGAAACACACAGGGGAACACATACGGCTGGAAAAGCTTGGTGCCAGCTTATGGGCACAATAACATGTGAGTGTAACAGTTTTTTTTTATACCTTTTTAAATAAACAAGTTTAGATATACTATACCATGATGGCCATTTATTTTCCATGAGAACTGGTAGAGCAAGAGAAACCAAATCCACTAATACATTGTCTGAAGAGGGTGTAGATTGATCCATTGTGTGGAGTGGTTATCCAACTAATAAACCAAAAGCGCATATTCACCTGTTTCTGGTGAGTGGCCAATCTATAAGTGGTGGTGGAATCACAAAATGGTGGAATTTAACTGCACAATTAAGAAATGAATCTATAGGAGTTGGCTGATCACTCACGGAGGCTATTCATCTGGGACTTATTAGCTACTTGTAATCGTTAATTGCACAGAGTGTACTGAACTTTTCACTAAAGATATACATTGAAAGTTTTCATTATAATTTTTTAAATATTTGTTTATATTATTTATTTCACAGCAGCAGTTATATTTTTAATTATCTGTTTCAACATATTTTCACTATGTTATTTGATGTATGGTTTTGAAATCTATGTTTTAGGATACATACTCTTATGTTTTATCATTTGGGCACAGGAGCATGTTTATATATATATATATATATATATATATATATATATATATATATATATATATATATATATATATATATATATATATATATATATATATATATATACATATATATTATTTTTGAAGAGCATAGATAATAGGGCATATTAAATCACTGAACAAAAGGTTTTTTGAAGAGCACATCACTGGGACATTTTGGCACTAATATACATTATTATGGTTTATGGTTACAAATAGAAGTGGTGGTACACAAATTTATTTTGGTGAATGTTAGAGACTAGGAATGAGCCAAACACCCCCCGGTTCGGTTCCCACCAGAACCTGGGAACGGACCGAAAATTTGCACGAACATTAGAATCCCATTGAATTCTATGGGACTCAAACGTTCGAAATCAAAAGTGCTAATTTTAAGGGCTAATTTGCATGGTATTGTCCTAAAAAGGGTCTGGGGACCCGGGTCATGCCCCAGGGGACATGTATCAATGCAAAAAAAAGTTTTAAAAAAGGCAGTTTTTTCGGGAGCTGTGATTTTAATGATGCTTAAAGTGAAAAAAAAACCCGAAATATTCCTTTAAATATTGTACCTGGGGGGTGTCTATAGTATGCCTGTAAAGTGGCGCGTGTTTCCCGTGCTTAGAACAGTCCCTGCACAAAATGACATTTTTAAAGTAAAAAAAGTAATTTAAAAAACTGCTTACGGCTTTAATGTAATGTCCCGGTCCCAGTAATATGGATGAAAATCAGTGAGACAAACGGCATGGGTACCCCTCCCCCAGTCCATTACCAGGCCCTTTGGGTCTTGTATAGATATTAAGGGGAACACCGCACCTAAATTAAAAAAAGGAAAGACGTGGGGCCCCAGGCCCTCTGAACAGCAGTATACAGGCGGTGCAAACAAGACAGGGACTGTAGGTTTGTTGTTAAGTAGAATCTGTTTGTAATTTTGAACTGGTACATTTTTAAAGTGTAGCTCCAATCAAAAAATCTATTTTTAAGCTTTTTGGAAAACATAGGGAAGGGTTTTGCTGTCTGTGCACCTCTTCAGAAGATTTTACCTCACTTTCTGTCCCAATGACAAATGTTTTTTGACAATTTGGGATTCTTAGTGAAACAAGGATTGGTGATAAAGCATCAGTGGAGAGGAGACACATTTTTCCCATATTAACTCTTACAGGAGAGAATTTCCCTTCCTAAGGGTAGATTTCATCTCAATTCCTGTTGTCTCCTTCCGTTTGCAAGTAGGAGTCATTTGGAAGTTGAATGTTTGAAAGTAGGGGCCTGCCCTATATACTCTACAGAAATTGGGCCTTTGGTGGTGGTGGTGCTGGTGCCACAACACTGTAAGCCCTCACAGTTACTCTTGGTGGGCGCAGAAATGGGCCCTGCTGTGAAATATTAGATCAAGAATTGTAATTACATGCACCTGTTGAACAGGGGCATAAAAATTGGGCCTTAGGCACTGGTGCCACAACACTGCAACCCCTCACAGATACTCTAGTTGGAGCGCAGGAATGAGCCCTCCTGTAAAATATTGCATCAAAAATTGTAATTACACATTTAAACAGGGGCTGAAAAATTGGGCCTTAGCCACTGGTGGTGGAGCCCAGAACCAAAAATATTCTTACAAGCTATCAGCATGATTCTTGAGGAGGAAGAGGCACTGGTACTGGTGCCACAACACTGCAACCCTTCACAGATACTCTAGTTGGAGCTCAGGAACAAGCCCTGCTGCAAAGTATTGCATCAAAAATTGTAATTACATGCCCCTGTTAAACAGGGGCTGAAAAATTGGGCCTTAGCCACTGGTGGTGGCGCCTAGAACCAAAAATATTCTTACAAGCTATCAGCATGATCATTGAGGAGGAAGAGGATAGTCACTCAGCATAACAGGATAGTCACTCAGTATCAGCATAGGCAGTCTTGAAGGGATCTGACATTTCAAAAAAAAAAATTGGTTACATCAGCATCAGGTGCTTGGTAACTGGTGGTGATCCAAGACTGATTAATTTTTATGAAGGTCAGTCGATCGACCGAGTCGGTGGACAGGAGCACCCTGTGATTGGTTACAAAACCTCCAGCAGCACTGAATGTGCGTTCTGAAAGAACGCTGGATGCAGAACAGGCCAGTAGCTCAATTGCATACTGTGCAAGCTCTGGCCAGTGATCAATTCTCAAGACCCAGTAACCCAGAGGATTTTCGGTGGGAAAGGTGTCCAAGTCACATGCTGGCGATGGTTGCTGTAACCGATCATACCTTGGGGCTGCAGACTAAAAAATTGTCTAAACGCAACGGTCAGACAGCGACCTTCTCCACCGCTCCTTCTTTGACTGACCGAAGCCTCAGCAACATGTTGTCCAGGAACAGGAGTTTGTAACCTCCCAGTCTCTGGGAACGCGTTGCACAGACCTTTCTGCAAGGCCTCCCGAAGATGTTTCACCCTCTGCTCCCTCTGCGATGGTAAGATAAGGTCCACAATAGGGATGAGCTTCGAGTTTGAGTCGAACTCATGTTCGACTCGAACATCGACTGTTTGCCAGTTCGCCGAACAGCGAACAATCTGGGGTGTTCACGGCAAATTCGAAAGCCGTGGAACACCCTTTAAAAGTCTATGGGAGAAATCAAAAGTGCTAATTTTAAAGGCTTATATGCAAGTTATTGTCATAAAAAGTGTTTCAGGACCTGGGTCCTGCCCCAGGGGATATGGATCAATGCAAAAAAAAGTTTTAAAAACAGCAGTTTTTTCGGAAGCAGTGATTTTAATAATGTTTAAAGTGAAACAATAAAAGTGTAATAATATTCCTTTAAATTTTGTACCTGGGGGGTGTCTATAGTATGCCTGTAAAGGGGCGCATGTTTCCCGTGTTTAGAGCAGTCTGACAGCAAAATGCCATTTCAAAGGAAAAAAAGTAATTTAAAACTACTCGAGGCTATTAATGAATTGCCGGTCCGACAATACACATAAAAGTTCATTGATAAAAATGGCATGGGAATTCCCCACAGGGGAACCCCAAACCAAAATTTAAAAAAAAATGACATGGGGGGGGTCCCCCTAAATTCCATACCAGGCCCTTCAGGTCTGATATGGATATTAAGGGGAACCCCGGCCAAAATTTTTTAAAAAATGGCGTGGGGTCCACCTCAAAATCTATACCAGAGCCTTCAGCTCTGGTATGGTTTTTAAGGAGAACCCTGCGCCAAAATAAAAAAAAATGGCGTGGGGTCCCCCCCAAAAATCCACACCAGACCCTTATCTGAACACGCAACCTGGCAGGCCGCAGGAAAAGAGGGGGGACGAGGGAGCGCCCCCCCTTCTGAACCGTACCAGGCCACATGCCCTCAACATTGGGAGGGTGCTTTGGGGTAGCAACCCAAAACACCTTGTCCCCATGTTGATGGGGACAAGGGCCTCATCCCCACAACCCTTGCCTGGTGGTTGTGGGGGTCTGCGGGCAGGGGACTTATCGGAGTTTGGAAGCCCCCTTTAACAAGGGGACCCCCCAGATCCCGGCTCTCCCCCCTGTGTGAAATGGTAAGAGGGTACAAAAGTACCCCTACCATTTCACAAAAAAACTGTCAAAAATGTTAAAAATGACAAGAAACAGTTTTTGACAATTCCTTTATTTAAATGCTTCTTCTTCTCCTCGGGAAGGCATGGAGGGAGGCTCCCGCTGTGTGACGCTTCTCCTCTTCTTACGGTTCTTAAATAACGGGGGGGTTATTTAACCTGCCAGGTTGCATGCTCGGATAAGGGTCTGGTATGGATTTTTGAGGGGACTCCACGCCATTTTTTAAAATTTTACGGCCCAAGGATCCACCAGCAGGTGAGTCCTCTTATTACAGGTCCTAGATGTTGGATCAGAAGAACACCACTAATTTTCTTCAGGTAGCTTTAGGTGCACACTGTGCAGAGGACACAGTGCACTAACTGTAAATACTGTAGCTGCCTGTGGTATTAATAGGAGCAGAACAACAGCAATTGGTAGCTTTAGGTGCACACTGTGCAGAGGACACACTGCACTAACTGTAAATACTGTAGCTGCCTGTGGTATTGATAGGATCAGAAGAACACCACTAATTTTCTTCAGGAAGCTTTAGGTGCACACTGTGCAGAGGACACAGTGCACTAACTGTAAATACTGTAGCTGCCTGCCTGTGGTATTAATAGGAGCAGAACAACAGCAATTGTCTCCAGGTAGCTTTAGGTGCACACTGTGCAGAGGATGCACTACACTAACTGTAAATACTGTAGCTGCCTGCCTGTGGTATTAATAGAATCAGAAGAACACCACTAATTGTCTCCAGGTAGCTTTAGGTGCACACTGTGCAGTGGACGCACTACACTAACTGTAAATGCTGTAACTGCCTGCCTATGGTATTAATAGGATCAGAAGAACACCACTAATTTTCTTCAGGTAGTTTTAGGTGCACACTGTGCAGAGGACGCAGTATACTAACTCTAAATACTGTAGCTGCCTGCCTGTGGTATTAATAGGAGCAGAACAACAGCAATTGTCTCCAGGTAGCTTTAGGTGCACACTGTGCAGAGGGCGTACTACACTAACTGTAAATACTGTAGCTGCCTGCCTGTGGTATTAATAGGATCAGAAGAACACCACCAATTTTCCTCAGGTAGCTTTAGGTGCACACTGTGCAGAGGACGCACTACACTAACATGTAAATACTGCAGCTGCCTGCGGTACTGTACTAATAGGATCAGAAGAACACCACTAATTTTCTTCAGGTAGCTTTAGGTGCACACTGTGCAGAGGACACAGTGCACTAAATGTAAATACTGTAGCTGCCTGCCTGTGGGATTAATAGGAGCAGAACAACAGCAATTGTCTCCAGGTAGCTTTAGGTGCACACTGTGCAGTGGACGCACTACACTAACTGTAAATGCTGTAACTGCCTGCCTGTGGTATTAATAGGATCAGAAGAACACCACTAATTTTCTTCAGGTAGTTATAGGTGCACACTGTGCAGAGGACACAGTATACTAACTGTAAATACTGTAGCTGCCTGCCTGTGAGATTAATAGGAGCAGAACAACAGCAAGTGTCTCCAGGTAGCTTTAGGTGCACACTGTGCAGAGGGCGTACTACACTAACTGTAAATACTGTAGCTGCCTGCCTGTGGTATTAATAGGATCAGAAGAACACCACTAATTTTCTTCAGGTAGTTTAAGGTGCACACTGTGCAGAGAACACAGTACACTAACTGTAAATACTGTAGCTGCCTGCCTGTGGTATTAATAGGAGCAGAACAATAGCAATTGTCTCCAGGTAGCTTTAGGTGCACACTGTGCAGAGGATGCACTACACTAACTGTAAATACTGTAGCTGCCTGCCTGTGGTATTAATAGGATCAGAAGAACACCACTAATTGTCTCCAGGAGCTTTAGGTGCACACTGTGCAGAGGATGCACTACACTAACTGTAAATACTGTAGCTGCCTGCCTGTGGTATTAATAGGATCAGAAGAACACCACTGATTTTCTTCAGGTAGTTTTAGGTGCACACTGTGCAGAGGACGCAGTATACTAACTGTAAATACTGTAGCTGCCTGCCTGTGGTATTAATAGGAGCAGAACAACAGCAATTGTCTCCAGGTAGCTTTAGGTGCACACTGTGCAGAGGGCGTACTACACTAACTGTAAATACTGTAGCTGCCTGCCTGTGGTATTAATAGGATCAGAAGAACACCACCAATTTTCTTCAGGTAGCTTTAGGTGCACACTGTGCACAGGACGCACTACACTAACTTGTAAATACTGCAGCTGCCTGCGGTACTGTACTAATAGGATCAGAAGAACACCACTAATTTTCTTCAGGTAGCTTTAGGTGCACACTGTGCAGAGGAAACAGTGCACTAAATGTAAATACTGTAGCTGCCTGCCTGTGGTATTAATAGGAGCAGAACAACAGCAATTGTCTCCAGGTAGCTTTAGGTGCACACTGTGCAGTGGACGCACTACACTAACTGTAAATGCTGTAACTGCCTGCCTGTGGTATTAATAGGATCAGAAGAACACCACTAATTTTCTTCAGGTAGTTTTAGGTGCACACTGTGCAGAGGACGCACTACACTAACATGTAAATACTGCAGCTGCCTGCGGTACTGTACTAATAGGATCAGAAGAACACCACTAATTTTCTTCAGGTAGTTTTAGGTGCACACTGTGCAGAGGATGCACTACACTAACATGTAAATACTGCAGCTGCCTGCGGTACTGTACTAATAGGATCAGAAGAGCACCACTAATTTTCTTCAGGTAGTTTTAGGTGCACACTGTGCAGAGGGCACAGTATACTAACTGTAAATACTGTAGCTGCCTGCCTGTGGTATTAATAGGAGCAGAACAACAGCAATTGTCTCCAGGTAGCTTTAGGTGCACACTGTGCAGAGGACGCACTACACTAACTGTAAATAATGTAGCTGCCTGCCTGTGGTATTAATAGGATCAGAAGAACACCACTAATTTTCTCCAGGTAGCTTTAGGTGCACACTGTGCAGAGGACACAGTGCACTAACTGTAAATACTGTAGCTGCCTGCCTGTGGTATTAATAGGAGCAGAACAACAGCAATTGTCTCTCTAGCTTTAGGTGCACACTGTGCAGAGGACGCACTACACTAACTGTAAATGCTGTAGCTACCTGCCTGTGGTATTAATAGGATCAGAAGAACACTACTAATTTTCTTCAGGTAGTTTAAAGGTGCACACTGTGCAGAGGACACAGTACACTAACTGTAAATACTGTAGCTGCCTGCCTGTGGTATAAATAGGAGCAGAACAACAGCAATTGTCTCCAGGTAGCTTTAGGTGCACACTGTGCAGAGGATGCACTACACTAACTGTAAATACTGTAGCTGCCTGCCTGTGGTATTAATAGGATCAGAAGAACACCACTAATTGTCTCCAGGTAGCTTTAGGTGCACACTGTGCAGTGGACGCACTACACTAACTGTAATTGCTGTCACTGCCTGCCTGTGGTATTAATAGGATCAGAAGAACACCACTAATTTTCTTCAGGTAGTTTTAGGTGCACACTGTGCAGAGGACACAGTACACTAACTGTAAATACTGTAGCTGCCTGCCTGTGGTATTAATAGGAGCAGAACAACAGCAATTGTCTCCAGGTAGCTTTAGGTGCACACTGTGCAGTGGACGCACTACACTAACTGTAAATGCTGTAACTGCCTGCCTGTGGTATTAATAGGATCAGAAGAACACCACTAATTTTCTTCAGGTAGTTTTAGGTGCACACTGTGCAGAGGACGCACTACACTAACATGTAAATACTGCAGCTGCCTGCGGTACTGTACTAATAGGATCAGAAGAACACCACTAATTTTCTTCAGGTAGTTTTAGGTGCACACTGTGCAGAGGGCGTACTACACTAACTGTAAATACTGTAGCTGCCTGCCTGTGGTATTAATAGGATCAGAAGAACACCACCAATTTTCCTCAGGTAGCTTTAGGTGCACACTGTGCAGAGGACGCACTACACTAACATGTAAATACTGCAGCTGCCTGTGGTACTGTACTAATAGGATCAGAAGAACACCACTAATTTTCTTCAGGTAGCTTTAGGTGCACACTGTGCAGAGGACACAGTGCACTAAATGTAAATACTGTAGCTGCCTGCCTGTGGGATTAATAGGAGCAGAACAACAGCAATTGTCTCCAGGTAGCTTTAGGTGCACACTGTGCAGTGGACGCACTACACTAACTGTAAATGCTGTAACTGCCTGCCTGTGGTATTAATAGGATCAGAAGAACACCACTAATTTTCTTCAGGTAGTTATAGGTGCACACTGTGCAGAGGACACAGTATACTAACTGTAAATACTGTAGCTGCCTGCCTGTGAGATTAATAGGAGCAGAACAACAGCAAGTGTCTCCAGGTAGCTTTAGGTGCACACTGTGCAGAGGGCGTACTACACTAACTGTAAATACTGTAGCTGCCTGCCTGTGGTATTAATAGGATCAGAAGAACACCACTAATTTTCTTCAGGTAGTTTAAGGTGCACACTGTGCAGAGAACACAGTACACTAACTGTAAATACTGTAGCTGCCTGCCTGTGGTATTAATAGGAGCAGAACAATAGCAATTGTCTCCAGGTAGCTTTAGGTGCACACTGTGCAGAGGATGCACTACACTAACTGTAAATACTGTAGCTGCCTGCCTGTGGTATTAATAGGATCAGAAGAACACCACTAATTGTCTCCAGGAGCTTTAGGTGCACACTGTGCAGAGGATGCACTACACTAACTGTAAATACTGTAGCTGCCTGCCTGTGGTATTAATAGGATCAGAAGAACACCACTGATTTTCTTCAGGTAGTTTTAGGTGCACACTGTGCAGAGGACGCAGTATACTAACTGTAAATACTGTAGCTGCCTGCCTGTGGTATTAATAGGAGCAGAACAACAGCAATTGTCTCCAGGTAGCTTTAGGTGCACACTGTGCAGAGGGCGTACTACACTAACTGTAAATACTGTAGCTGCCTGCCTGTGGTATTAATAGGATCAGAAGAACACCACTAATTTTCTTCAGGTAGCTTTAGGTGCACACTGTGCACAGGACGCACTACACTAACTTGTAAATACTGCAGCTGCCTGCGGTACTGTACTAATAGGATCAGAAGAACACCACTAATTTTCTTCAGGTAGCTTTAGGTGCACACTGTGCAGAGGAAACAGTGCACTAAATGTAAATACTGTAGCTGCCTGCCTGTGGTATTAATAGGAGCAGAACAACAGCAATTGTCTCCAGGTAGCTTTAGGTGCACACTGTGCAGTGGACGCACTACACTAACTGTAAATGCTGTAACTGCCTGCCTGTGGTATTAATAGGATCAGAAGAACACCACTAATTTTCTTCAGGTAGTTTTAGGTGCACACTGTGCAGAGGACGCACTACACTAACATGTAAATACTGCAGCTGCCTGCGGTACTGTACTAATAGGATCAGAAGAACACCACTAATTTTCTTCAGGTAGTTTTAGGTGCACACTGTGCAGAGGATGCACTACACTAACATGTAAATACTGCAGCTGCCTGCGGTACTGTACTAATAGGATCAGAAGAGCACCACTAATTTTCTTCAGGTAGTTTTAGGTGCACACTGTGCAGAGGGCACAGTATACTAACTGTAAATACTGTAGCTGCCTGCCTGTGGTATTAATAGGAGCAGAACAACAGCAATTGTCTCCAGGTAGCTTTAGGTGCACACTGTGCAGAGGACGCACTACACTAACTGTAAATAATGTAGCTGCCTGCCTGTGGTATTAATAGGATCAGAAGAACACCACTAATTTTCTCCAGGTAGCTTTAGGTGCACACTGTGCAGAGGACACAGTGCACTAACTGTAAATACTGTAGCTGCCTGCCTGTGGTATTAATAGGAGCAGAACAACAGCAATTGTCTCTCTAGCTTTAGGTGCACACTGTGCAGAGGACGCACTACACTAACTGTAAATGCTGTAGCTACCTGCCTGTGGTATTAATAGGATCAGAAGAACACTACTAATTTTCTTCAGGTAGTTTAAAGGTGCACACTGTGCAGAGGACACAGTACACTAACTGTAAATACTGTAGCTGCCTGCCTGTGGTATAAATAGGAGCAGAACAACAGCAATTGTCTCCAGGTAGCTTTAGGTGCACACTGTGCAGAGGATGCACTACACTAACTGTAAATACTGTAGCTGCCTGCCTGTGGTATTAATAGGATCAGAAGAACACCACTAATTGTCTCCAGGTAGCTTTAGGTGCACACTGTGCAGTGGACGCACTACACTAACTGTAATTGCTGTCACTGCCTGCCTGTGGTATTAATAGGATCAGAAGAACACCACTAATTTTCTTCAGGTAGTTTTAGGTGCACACTGTGCAGAGGACACAGTACACTAACTGTAAATACTGTAGCTGCCTGCCTGTGGTATTAATAGGAGCAGAACAACAGCAATTGTCTCCAGGTAGCTTTAGGTGCACACTGTGCAGTGGACGCACTACACTAACTGTAAATGCTGTAACTGCCTGCCTGTGGTATTAATAGGATCAGAAGAACACCACTAATTTTCTTCAGGTAGTTTTAGGTGCACACTGTGCAGAGGACGCACTACACTAACATGTAAATACTGCAGCTGCCTGCGGTACTGTACTAATAGGATCAGAAGAACACCACTAATTTTCTTCAGGTAGTTTTAGGTGCACACTGTGCAGAGGGCACAGTATACTAACTGTAAATACTGTAGCTGCCTGCCTGTGGTATTAATAGGAGCAGAACAACAGCAATTGTCTCCAGGTAGCTTTAGGTGCACACTGTGCAGAGGACGCACTGCACTAACTGTAAATAATGTAGCTGCCTGCCTGTGGTATTAATAGGATCAGAAGAACACCACTAATTTTCTCCAGGTAGCTTTAGGTGCACACTGTGCAGAGGACACAGTGCACTAACTGTAAATACTGTAGCTGCCTGCCTGTGGTATTAATAGGAGCAGAACAACAGCAATTGTCTCTCTAGCTTTAGGTGCACACTGTGCAGAGGACGCACTACACTAACTGTAAATGCTGTAGCTACCTGCCTGTGGTATTAATAGGATCAGAAGAACACTACTAATTTTCTTCAGGTAGTTTAAAGGTGCACACTGTGCAGAGGACACAGTACACTAACTGTAAATACTGTAGCTGCCTGCCTGTGGTATTAATAGGAGCAGAACAACAGCAATTGTCTCCAGGTAGCTTTAGGTGCACACTGTGCAGAGGACGCACTACACTAACTGTAAATGCTGTAGCTGCCTGCCTGTGGAAATAATAGGATCAGAAGAACACCACTAATTTTCTTCAGCTAGCTTTAGGTGCACACTGTGCAGAGGATGCACTACACTAACTGTAAATGTAAGATAAAAAGGTGCGCCAATCTAAGTGCAGTATCCAAAAAACTTTATTAAATGTATAAAAAAAGAACGGCCAAATGGCTACTCACAATAGATCAGTGGGGATAAGGCATGTAATACATAGAGTTGGCCCATAGGCAAAACCTCAGCAGCTCTCAGTGCGGGGTCCTGAGGTGGTGACAGACGCTGTGGGTGATATAGGCAGGCAGTCCATGGTGTGTAGTCCTCTGCTGGTGGGGGCTTTGGCATGGGGGGAGCGGAATACCCACGGTGTCAGCAAGGTCGGACCGGCATCTCCTCAGGACCGGAAAACGGAAGTCGGAGCGAGATGAAACCAGCCTGGAACGCATCATTCACTGGAGAGAAAGCTGCGGAAATGACGTCTGGACGTGTCAGATGACGCGTTTCAATGCTTCCGCATTTTCTTCAGATCTAATTGGCATGCCGGGTCTACATATTTTAAATAGGAAGGGATGCCGGCGTTCGTCGCTAAGCGATGGAGTCGGCGGGAGAAATTGGCAACATATAAAAGCAAGTGAAGACAATGAAGAATGGTATAATATAAAACTTGAATGAAAATCTAACAGTAAAAATTCATGATGGTAAAATTCATACCTGAATAAAGAAGGAAGAATAACATGAAAAAGTTGAAAAATGAAAAATAAGGATGGGAAAGATAATAATAAAAATGAGAAAGATGATAATGAAAATAATAAAGGAATGGTGAATCATGTGAAAAATAATGAGAAAAATAGTAAAAATAATAAAAAATAATAATGAGAAAAATGAATATAAAATAAAAATGAATATTAAATAAAAATGAAAATAAGAATAAAAATAAAATAATAATGATAGAAAATAAAAAATAAAAAATATAAAAAATAATAAAAAATAATAAATAAAAATTAAAAATGAAAATAAAAAATAAAAATCAAAGTGAAAGAAAAAAAAAGAGAAAAATAACATGTAATACATAGTGTAAAAAAAAATAATAAAAAATGTATAAATAAAAATGAGAGGAGGGTAAAATAGCTGAATTAGGGGTGGAAAAAAGGGCGTACTAGGAGGGTAAAAAATGAATAATGAATAGACATTCAAAAGACATTTATAACTATATAAAGAAGTAGACTGGTGGATAAATAGGCTATACTTTAAAGCCAGTTGGAAAGGGACCTGGTAGGGAATGGTGGGCACATATGGCATGCGCACGTGGGTGTATCTGTATAGGTGAAAAGCTGGTGATCTAAGAGACTATAAGTAGAGCTAAATGTCGATCAAAAATATATACATTATACATTTGAGATGCATAAGTCAAAATTAGGAGACCATATTACAGAGAATGTATCAAAGAAAAACCAAAAAATTATTATATAACTGTATTAATCTCTATTTCTTCGTTAAGGCCATTAGGTGTCATACTGTTTAATGAATATACCCAGAAAGTTTCTTGCCTACATAGACGTTGAAATCTTTTGGCTGGAGTAAACTTATCTGATATGTATTCGATGATCCACACATTGAGGTCAGAAGTATTTTGTTGATGATGAGTGGTAAAGTGACGGGCAGTACTATATAGAGGGTTATTGGCTTGGACAGCTCGTCTATGTTCTCCAAGCCTCGCACTTAGAATCCTGATCATTCTACCAACATATAATAACCCACAAGGGCAGGTTATACAATATATCACATAGGTCGTGGAACAATTAAAAAAGGATTTAAGAGTGTAGTTGTTACCATTCCCTGTAAATGTTTTTCTACCATGTGTAATGTGGGCACAGGTAAGGCATAGAGCTTTGTTGCAATGGTGCATGCCAACTATTGGGATGAGGGTCAGTTGTCTGAGTGTAGTGGATTTTTTGTGAACCTGAGTTTTGCTGGGAGCAATTTTGACTTTGACATTTGGAGTATTTTAAATAGATAGGGAGCACTAGAAGCTATACAATATTAGTTTAAGTGCAAAGAAAAAGAGCAAACAAAAAACTTCGCATTATAGAGTGGAAAATAAATAAACGCTAACAATGACAATTCACATTTATATTACACATTATAGCAATGACAATAGTAGTGATTAATTGTCCCCATAAGATAAGTGGTTGAAGTGATATCTTGCAATAGTGCCAAAATCTTGCTGCTGTTAGAGAAAATTCTGTCACCAGAAGAGAAAAAAAGAGGAATACACCTTGAAGTAATAGATATCTGCTTACCAGATACCAATGACTCCTTTAATTAAAAAGAGAGTCACTAGCGCTTGTGCAGGATTGTGCCTGCTCACATGGATGGCTGGACAAATGGATGGTATTTTGGGCATGGATCGTTCCCGTCACACTCGTTCAAGATATGGATATATAGGAAACAAAAACAGTCTCCATAGCGTAAAACCATTTATTAAAAGTTAAATAATAAAAATAGCCAAATGGCCGCTTACATTGGGAAGTGCCTACCCGGCACTGGGGCTGCTCGTATGTCAGGGTAATTTTGAAGTCAAAAAAGACCCTTCGTATCTCATCCTAGCCGGCGTGCGTTCCAGCCCGCACGGAGGGACAGCCAGAGGATCCGGATGTTGTAAGACAAAAGGACATGTGACCACGTACCGCTCCGACGTATGTTTCATTGTGAACGTCTTCAGGGAAGTGTACCCGACCCCCCTAGGGATCCCCCTACTTTCTTAGATGGGTCTGGTTTCCATTATTGTACCAGATGCAATGCCTGTAAAATAACTAGGAAACTGGGCTGCAAGAAAAAGAGGGCTCAATTCCAATCTGTAGTAGCCCAACAACAATTTAACATTAAACCTCTCATTACATGCGATTCTGACCATGTAACTTATGTTTTGGAATGTCCGTGTTCCCTACAATACGTGGGCAGAACCACACGCCAATTGTAAATAAGAATCAATGAACATCTAACAAACATTAAAAATGGTTATCCTAATCATAGTGTCTCAAGACACTTCAAACTTCACCATGACAGTGATCCATCATTGTGTACATTTTATGGGATTGACAAAATCTCAAGAGATTGGAGGGGTACTCATATGAAAATTGCAGTATCCAGAAATGAAACGTACTGGCTTTATAAATTACAGAGTATGCAACTGCATGGGATGAATATAGATCTAGACGTTAATTGTTTTTTAACGAATGATTAAGTTTAGATTATCCATTAGCCTTATTATTATTATTTTCAAGTGACTAATGTGAGTAAGTTGGTTTTCAGATATTAACTTTTTTTTCTATAGAGATACATTTCTATGATGGATTATACCCATAATCCCATTATTTTCAAGCTGTAATTTACTTTTTGAGGGGAATTCTGTAAATCAGGGTGGGTAGGTCAGAGGCACAGCCCTTCCTATTGGACCATACCACTCACTATTGATTTGATTTATGAGAACTTACAGACCTCTTCTGTCTATTAATGCCTCATAGGCTATTTTAATATTATCCTTTGTCATGTAAACCGAGACTGTGGCTGCATAGAATACAGGGTAAAATTAGTTTTTTTCCATTAATTAGATATTTAATTTAACAAATTTTTACAACATCAACTATCCATAATTTACTTTTTATTATTGTCAATATGGGTTCCTTCCGCCTACTTGTTAAAGACCAGTAGGGGGACTACCATATGATCCCAGGAGACGCCGGTATTAATGACTATCTGTCCTAGTTGGGAGAAATTGGACCAGTATAGTCTACAACCACTAGATGGAGTTCCGCTCCTGAGTATTGATTAGTATTCAACTTTATTGTTACGAGCACAAGTCTCCTGTTACGCTCATTAATTACCCGCCCCCTTTTTTCAATATAAATTAGCACTAGAGTGACCAACGTACGCTTCCCTGAAGACGTTCACAACGAAACGTACGTTGGAGCGGTACGTGGTCACATGTCCTTTTGTCTTACAACATCCGGATCCTCTGGCTGTCCCTCCGTGTGGGCTGGAACGCACGCCGGCTAGGATGAGATACGAAGGGTCTTTTTTTACTTCAAAATTACCCTGACATACGAGCAGCCCCAGTGTCGGGTAGGCACCTACCAATGTAAGTGGCCATTTGGCTATTTTTATTATTTAACTTTTAATAAATGGTTTTACGCTATGGAGACTGTTTTTATTTCCTATATATCCATATCTTGAACGAGTGTGACGGGAACGATCCATGCCCAAAATACCATCCATTTGTCCAGCTGTCCATGTGATCAGGCATAATCCTGCACAAGCGCTAGTGACTCTCTTTTTAATTAAAGGAGTCATTGGTATCTGGTAAGCAGATATCTATTACTTCAAGGTGTATTCCTCTTTTTTTCTCTTCTGGTGACGGAATTTTCTCTAACAGCAGCAAGATTTTGGCACTATTGCAAGATATCACTTCAACCACTTATCTTATGGGGACAATTAATCACTACTATTGTCATCACTATAATGTGTAATATAAATGTGAATTGTCATTGTTAGCGTTTATTTATTTTTCACTCTATAATGCAAAGTTTTTTGTTTGCTCTTTTTCTTTGCACTTAAACTAATATTGTATAGCCTCTAGCGCCCCCTATCTATTTAAAATATTTCACTTTTTGATTTTTTCAAAAATTGGGGGAGCAGCTTGTTATAGGTTGATAAACATATATCTTTTTGTTAATTTTTATTTTCACTGCTGGGAATGTTTTTACGATATGTGATTCACTTATGGTTTCTTGAATACTGACACCACTGGCGCGGAGGTTATTGTTTTCTTTTGACATTTGGAGCCCTACAATAAGCAAATTTAGGAACAGTAGATAACGAGGATGATAGATGAGGGTCCTGAGTCAAAATGGGCCAATGTTTTTTTATGATGTGTTCCATTTTTTTATACCTTGCATAGAACTGCGTAACGAATCTGGTTACTGGTTCGGTGTACTGGATCTTGGACATGGGTGAATTATCTGTCAGATAAAGGGAGGAGGCTTCGCTGATGGCAGCGGTCAGATAACCCTTTTCGATAATTTTTTTGGAGAGAGTGGTGCATTGGGAACTGTAGTCCTCTAGTCTAGTAAAATTTCTCCTGAGACGATGAAACTCGCTTTTTGGTATATTATTAACCCACCTAGGGTGATGACAGCTAGAATGATGTAAAAAAGAATTTCCAGCTGTGGGTTTGGTATAGTTTTTGGTGACAATCTGATTATTAATATGAGATAATTCTAAGTCCAGAAAGCAGATGGATTCTGGATCCATAACAGACGTGAAAGATAATCCGGATGGATTATTATTGCAAAAAGTGATGAAATCATGGACAGAACTAGGGGGACCATCCCAAATGATGATGATATCGTCTATGTAACAACCGTAGAAGACCAGGTGTGCTGAAAAGGGATTATTGTCCCAAATACATCTGGTCTTCCACAGTCCCATGGTCAGATTGGCGTAACTCGGTGCAAAGTTAGCGCCCATTGCTGTACCCTGTTTTTGTAAATAAAAATGACCATCGAAGGTGAAATAATTATGTTCTAAACAGAACTTGGTGGCAGAAATGATAAAATCAGCCTGAGATGAATTAAGAGTAGGGTTGGAATGAAGGTAATGTGCAACTGCTTGAAGCCCCACTTCATGGAGGTATAGATGTGTAAAGAGAACATACATCCAAAGAGACCCATAGATAGGAAGGGTCCCATCTATAGGGTTGTAATAGATCTATCAAATGGGTCCCGTCCCTGATATAGGATGGATGGGACTGGGCCAATGGTTGCAAAAAGTGGTCTATATACAATGAATAGCTGGTAGTAATGCTATTCATAGATGCCACTATAGGACGGCCCGGTGGATTACTCGTGTCCTTATGAATCTTTGGTAAGTGATAAAGGTAAGGGACTTGAAAGAAAGGTTTAAGAAAAAAAGCTGCTTCTGATTTGTTTAGAATACCTTGAGCTAGTGCCCGCGAGATGATAGCATTGGACTCCTCAGTAAATTGAGCCAGTGGGTCAGTTTTCAATTTTTCATAAGTATTTGTGTCAGAAAGAAGACGGTAAGTCTCTTGGAGGTAGTCTGACCTATTCTGCAACATGATCCCTCCCCCTTTATCTGCAGGTTTAATGATGATCTCCATATTTGTACTGAGAGATTTAAGAGCTAGCAGTTCCTGGGGGCTGAGGTTGTTGGTGGAATAATGGGCTTTAGAGGATTCTGAAGAACAAAGGTCTGAGAGCTCCTTATATACAACTTGTTAGAAGGTAGTGAGAAACGGGCCTTTGGATTGGGTGGGGTTGAAAATAGATTTTGCTCTAAAGGAAGTATATTGAATGGGTAGAGGAGACTTGGAGTATTGTGACCAAGCTATCATATCATCATCCTCATCAGTGTTCCATAACTCACATAAGTCTAGAATGGCTTTATGATCAGCTGTTGTTTCTAGCGAATGAGGAGGATCATCCGAAGTAATGGTGGCTGGGATGATGGTCTTCTTGTCTTTCATGTTGTAATGTCTTTTAAGAGTGAGGTCACAAATAAATTTATTTAAATCTTTAAATATGTTGAATGAATTGGGAAAAACTGTGGGAGCAAAGTTAAGGCCTCGAGATAACAGTGAGATTTCATGATCATTGAGTGTGTGTGAGGATAAATTAAAGATCTTTACAGTTTCCGCACTTTTATTGGGCAGAGGGTCTCTGGATTTGCGATGTCCCCCTCGCCTGCCTCTTTTACGTTTTTTCTTTTGGATTGGGAGGGAATCAGGCTGGGCGAGGGGATCTGGTCTAAAAAAGAAGTAGGAATATCGTCAAGGGATTCCCGAGGGTCACTATGTGCTTGACAGGATCATTATTAGTACAGGTGGGGATAGCGCTTTGGGAAACTGACTGAGCAATGGAATTAGTGGATGGGAAATTGATGCCTGTGGACATATGGCATGGGGGAATAGATGTAAGTGAGATCAATTGCTCAGTCTGATGGGAACAGGGGACAGGGGAAGGAGGGGAAGAGAGAGATGGAAGTCCTAGAGATGTGGATGGAGACTGACTGCTGCAAACTGCCAAATGGGGAATGGTGGTGGGAAGGGGAGAATTTTCAGACAGAACAGGAGGCTGAGAGTCATGTGGAGGAGATATGGATATTTTTAATTTTTTAATTTTTATTTATTATTTTTTATTATTTTTTTATATTTTTTATTTTTTATTTTCTATCATTATTATTTCATTTTTATTCTTATTTTCATTTTTTATTTATTATTCATTTTTTATTTTATATTCATTTTTCTCATTATTATTTTTTGTTATTTTTACTATTATTCTCATTATTTGATTGTTCACCATTCCTTTATTGTTTTCATTATCATCTTTCTCATTTTTATTATTATCTTTCCCATACTTATTTTCCGTTTTTCAACTTCTTCATGTTATTCTTCCTTCTTTATTCAGGTATGAATTTTACCATCATGAATTTTTTTTTTCCAATAACATTTTTATTTTATTCTATTATCAAAATTTACATTGCATAGAATACAACGGGTGAAGCATTAGAAAAATGCGATACATGGTATGAAACAGACAAGTACAGGTACGTATAGTGTTCTCCTTAGTGTGCTGCGAGAGGGTTATGGTTTCTAAGCTAGCATGGTTACAACAGCTTCTCAACATCACAAATTAAGGATAAACCTCTGATATCTAGTAACAAAAGTAACTTTTGTAATAAGAACAGGAGAAGGGGAAGAAAAAAGAAAAGGAAAAGAACAGGGAAAGAGAAGGGGTAAAGTCACCTGAGTGAGTCAATGATCCGTTTATAAAGAGTCCTCCTGGAGGTGCCACAGCTCCCAGACCTTATCGTGGGCTTCCAATCTGTCCTGCATCCTGGCCGTCATCCTCTCCATCAGTTCCACATCTTTAATCCTTGCATACAGTGCTTCTGAGGTAGGGGGGGTTTCTTTTTCCAATTCAATGCTATGAGGCATCGTGCTGCCGTTAGAATGTGGCGTACTAATTTTTTATTGGTTTTTGAAAGCTTTAATGGAGATAGGCCTAATAGGAAAAATTTAGGGGTCATAGGAAGTGATTTTCCTAGGAGATTGGTCAGTAACTGCTGAACTTTTCCCCAGAAGGTGACAATTTGGGGGCACTCCCAGCAGATATGAAGAAGGGTACCCCTGGCTCTCGAGCATCTCCAGCATCGATCTGAGCTAGTGGGGTAAATGGCATGGAGTACATCTGGGGTCATGTACCAGAAGAAAATTATTTTGTATGCGTTTTCTTTATATAGTGTGCAAATTGAACTTTTCGCCGCCTGAGACCATATCACCTGCCATTGTTCCGTGGAGAGTTCCTCCTTAAGGGCTTTCTCCCACTTAACCATATAGAGGTGTTTGCCTTGCGCCTCTGTTGAGTAGAAATTTAAGATTTTATAGATATCAGAGATCAGCCCCCTCTGAGTCAAACCTGTCATAACCAAGTTTTCAAAGGGGGTTAAGGAGGAAAATCGCAGGTCAGGCGCTATGGTCAGGGCATAGTGGCGAATCTGTAAATAACTGTAAAAAGCTTGGCGTGGTATATCATATTTAGTTTGGAGTTCGGAGAAGGTTAATAGCCTACGTGTTCTAGGATCTACTATGTTGCCGAAGTGGAACAAGTTTCGGGAGGACCATGGGAAGGACATCTGGTGTGTGAGGCTATCCGGCACTTTGGGGTTGCATATAAAGGAAGTCAACAGCGATTTTTCAGAGGAGAGACCATGTGGGGAGCGCAATGCTTTCCACATTTTACGAAGTTGGGACATAGCTCCTAATAGACGTTCAGGGGGCACCTCCGCATCCGCACACCAGAGCAAGCTATTTGGGTGGGTTGGGGCCAGCCAGATCTTCTCAATTTCTGTCCACTTATTGTAGGACCACTGGGTGGACCACGAGATTATGGCTCTGAGTTGAGCGGCTTGGTAATATTTAATTAGATTCGGTAAAGCAAGGCCGCCATCGGACCGAGCTGCCATAAGGACTGATTGGGGAATTCTATGCTTTTTATAATTCCAGACAAATTTAAGTAGATCTATCTGAAGTTTCCTGAGATGTTTGTATGGGACTGAGATGGGTAATGTTTGAAATAGATAGAGTAATTTCGGGAAGATCGTCATTTTAATGGATGCTATTCGCCCCAAGAGGGAGAGGTGATGTTTTTTCCATCTAAGGAGCATGGCTCTGATAGAGTGAAATAGGGAGGGGAAATTTTCCTGATAAAGAGTAGCGAATGTTGGAGTAATGCGAATTCCTAGATATTTTAAAGATATAGTTTTCCAGTGATATGGGAAGTTGGCCTGTAAGTGTGCGATTTCCGGTTCTGGGATATTTATTGGGAGGGCTTCTGATTTGGATGCATTAATTTTATAGCCTGATAGGGCCCCATATTTATCAAGCTCGGCGTGGAGATTCGGGAGGGATATTCTAGGTTGTGTCATGGTCATAATGATATCATCAGCAAACAATGAGATTTTAAACTCCCTACCGCGAACTGGTATCCCGTGGATATCCGGGTTACCTCGGATGTGGGCTGCTAAAGGTTCCACGCATAGCGCAAACAGTAGGGGAGAAAGGGGGCACCCCTGCCGTGTACCGTTGTGTATTGAGAACGGGGCCGAAATGGCAAAGGGGGTTCTGACCTGTGCAGTGGGGTTGGAGTATAGGTGCTGTACCGCTCGCAGGAAGGGGCCCTTCATTCCTATGTGCTGTAGGGTGGCGAACAGGAAGGGCCAACCCAAACGGTCAAAGGCTTTTTCGGTGTCCAAGCTTAGAAGCAGAGACGCCGAGTCCTCCCTGTTCGCCACATCCACCAGGTCAATCACTTTCCTCGTGTTATCTCCCGCCTGTCTAAGCGGCACGAAACCTACCTGGTCTTTATGTATGAGAGAGGGGAGAACTACATTCAGGCGGATTGAGAGTATTTTCGTGAAAATTTTTAGGTCGGAATTCAAAAGGGCAATGGGTCGATAATTGGCACATAGTACGGGGTCTTTGTCTGGTTTGGGAATCAGGGTAATAAATGATCTTTGCATATCAGCTGGAACCAGAGTGTCCCTGAGAAAGGTGTTAAAAAGTCTGCTCATATGTGGGAGTAGGAGTGGAAGGAAAGTTTTATAGTATTCGTATGGTAGGCCGTCGGGACCTGGTGATTTACGGGATGGTAATGATTTGATCGTAAGTTCTATTTCCTCCTCTGTAATGGGTACGTTTAGGGCCTCTAAGTCTGTAGTTTGTAGGCGGGGGACACCACTTTGTTCTAGATAACGATGTAATCTAAGTGAGATCTCTGGGGTGGGGGGATTTTTCGGAATGTCCGAATTGTTATAGAGTTCGGTGTAGAAGTCTGCAAAGGCATGCGCAATATCTTTGGGGTGGGATAGTAGGCAGCCCTGTTTATTCTTAATTTGGTGAGGCGTTGTGTTAAGGGAGTCCTCCCGTAATTTTTTTGCCAGTAAGGAATGTGCCTTGTTCCCCCTTTCATAGTACACCTGCTTTAACCGAAGCAAGGCTTTCTCCACTTGCCCCAGTGCAAAGTCCCTCAGGATCGTCCTAAGCTTAATAACCTTCCTGAGAAGGGGTATGGTAGGGGATGTTTGAAGCTGTGTCTCTAGAACTTTCAGTTCCCTCTCAGTTCGGTGTTTCGTGGCTAATGCTTCTTTTTTCATGGCCGACGATAGGGCTATGCATCTACCCCTGATAACCGCCTTATGGGCCTCCCATAGCGTAGCAGGAGAGATGTCAGGGGTGTTGTTTTCCTTAAAGTAAAATTTCAGGGAAGAGGTTATTTCCGTGGTTGACTGAGGGTGTTGAAGGAGAAAAGTGTTTAGTCTCCAGTTACAGGGTCTAGGGCTGGGGGACTCCACATCTAATGCAAGTGTGATCGGGGCGTGGTCAGACCATGAGATCGGGAGTACCTTGGCCTCACAAACTATTCTAAGAGTAGAGTTGTTTACAAAAAAGTAGTCGATCCTGGTGTGGGTTTTATGGGGAGCTGAGTAGAAAGTGTACTGCCGATCCCCCGAGTGGAGGGCCCTCCAGGCATCAAAGAGAACATGTTTTCTAAGAAGTTGGCGAAAAAGCTTCAAGTCTCTAAGGACTCGAGCTGATGGTGCCCGGGGGTCCACCACAAGGCGGTCGGCGTTTGTGGAGTGGATTAAGTTGAAGTCACCCCCCACCACCAGGATCCCATGTTCCGAGCGAAAAAGACGTGTAAACATTTTAGATAGAAATCTATGTTGTTTGACATTAGGTGCATACAGAGCGCACAAGGTGATCTCCCGTGACTGCCACCGACCCCTAACGATAATATAGTGACCATGTGGGTCCCCATAGTGACTCTCATAAACAAATGGAGAGCCTTGCTTAATAAGTATGGCCACCCCTGCACGTTTATGTGGACCTGAAGAAAGGTAGCTGTTTGGGAAGTGCCTGGATGTGAAAGCAAAGGTGCCCCCCCTGTCAAAGTGTGTCTCTTGGACAAAAATAATATCCGCGCCAGATTGTTTAAATTCCTTCAGTGCCAGATGCCTCTTTTTATTGGAGTTTAATCCATGGACATTTAATGAAAATATCCTAGCCATGGTCTCTAGTTGGGAGGGGGAGGGGGCTTGTGTTACCTGGGTTGAAGACGACGGCCATGGATCCTGGGACTGGAAGCGGGCAACCTCCGGCGAGGGATCTGGATCTAGTCTGTGGTCCATGTAGAATGTCACTCAGGGGCAAGGGATAGTCAATGAGAGAAGAGGAGACTAGAGGAAAGAAACAAAGGTTAGTGTTAGACAAAACAAGACAAAACCTAAAAGGTGTTTTCAGCTGACCTTGAAAGGTCGATGGACGTAGGTCAGTACGGTTTCCCAAGGATCCGCCCAGCCCTGCTCCAGCAGAGCAGGCCAGACGGATGCAAGGGAGCCCTGGGTTGATCATATAACAGGGTATTACCAAAACTATTGTGACGATCATCACTTAATTAGGGGAGGGGTTGGTGAGCCAAAGGAAAAATCACCTATACTCCCAAGCCTTAACGGAGGTATGCCCATAGAGTAAAACAAAAGCAAACTTAAAAATATAAAAGACTGGGGCAAAAAATTGGGGACTGAGTGAACAAAGTGTCCAGGACAGATCTATCAGCCTAGTAGAATGGCTGAGCATCTATAAATTTGAGGATCCAAGAGAAAAAATTTTTGTGAGTTCAATTCAGCCATTTCTGGATTTGGAACTCTTGTGGGGGGTGCCTTCCTTCCGGGTGCGATTAAAGGATGGAACCTTCTGCCACATTGTAGGCGGCGGGGGTGGGGTGGTTACTAAGTCCCAATCTGGGAGTTGAGGGGGGCTGATCCCCAAAACGTCACAGAAATTGGTTAGATCTTCTGGATACCGTAGAACAGCGGATCTGCCTTGGTTCTTGGCTGTAAGGGTGAAGGGAAATCCCCATCGATAGGGGATATTTTCTTCTTGAAGGATACGTAGAAGAGGTTGCAAGAGTTTGCGCTTCTGTAAGGTTATCCAGGAGAGATCTGGAAACAGTTGCAGGTGTGCATCCTGGAAGGTTATTTTGCGTGTCAGGCGGGATTGACGCATAATGTCCTCCTTTAAGGGGTATGAGCTTATTCTGCAAATAATGTCCCTCGGTTTAGAAGTAAGATTCTTGGGGCGGAGGGCCCGGTGGGCTCTATCCATGTCGATACGATTGGTTAGGGGGTCCCCAAGTAGATTGTTAAATATGTGTTGTAATTTGTTGTGGATGTCTTCCGGACCGTCCGTCTCCGGAACCCCCCGCACCCGAATATTATTTCTGCGCCCCCTATTATCCTTTAGGTGCACACTGTGCAGAGGACGCACTACACTAACTTGTAAATACTGCAGCTGCCTGCGGTACTGTACTAATAGGATCAGAAGAACACCACTAATTTTCTTCAGGTAGCTTTAGGTGCACACTGTGCAGAGGACGCACTAAACTAACTTGTAAGTACTGCAGCTGCCTGTGGTACTGTACTAATAGGATCAGAAGAACACCACTAATTTTCTTCAGGTAGCTTTAGGTGCACACTGTGCAGAGGACACACTACACTAACTGTAAATACTGTAGCTAATAGGACTAAAAGGATCAGAAGAACACCAGAATACAGTGTATATATATATATATATATATATATATATATATATATATATATATATATATATATACATACAACACCTAGGATGTATATATATACACAATACACTAAGTGCAGCTAACTGACTCGCCTGCCTGCTCTATCTAACTTAAATCAAATGACACTGTCTCTCTGTCTATCTATCTCTCTCTCAACGCCGGAACACACTACACAGGGCCGCCGTGCAGGTGGCCTTATATAGTGTGGGGCGTGTACTAAACCCCCTGAGCCATAATTGGTCAAAGCCACCATGGCTTTGGCCAATTACGGCTCTCTGTACAGACGGCGCTGTGATTGGCCAAGCATGCGGGTCATAGTGCATGCATGGCCAATCATCAGCCAGCAATGCACTGCGATGCCGCAGTGAATTATGAGATGTGACGCACCACTCGAATGGCCCATATTGTTCGGAATTCGGCGAACGACCGAACAGGCAATGTTTGAGTCGAACATGCGTTCGATTTGAATATGAAGCTCATCCCTATTAGAGACCTTGTGCTCCTCCACCTTCCATTTGAGGATGCCCCACAGATGCTCAATAGGTTTTAAGTCTGGAGACATGCTTGGCCAGTCCATCACCTTTACCCTCAGGTTCTTTAGCAAGGCAGTGGTCATCTTGGAGGTGTGTTTGGGGTCGTTATCATGTTGGAATACTGCCCTGCGGCCCAGTCTCTGAAGGGAGGGGATCATGCTCGGCTTCAGTATGTCACAGTACATGTTGGCATTCATGGTTCACTCAATGAACTGTAACTCCCCAGTGCCAGCAGAACTCATGCAGCCCCAGACCATGATAGTCCCACCACCATGCTTGACTGAAGGCAAGACACATTTGTCTTTGTACTCCTCACCTGGTTGCTGCCACACACGCTTGACACCATCTGAACCAAATACGTTTATCTTGGTCTCATCAGATCACAGGACATGGTTCCAGTAAACCATGTCTTTAGTCTGCTTGTTTTCAGCAAACTGTTTGTGGGCTTTCTTGTGCATCATCTTTAGAAGAGGCTTCCTTCTGGAACGACAGCCATGCAGACCAATTTGATGCAGTTTGCAGCATATATTCTGAGCACTGACAGGCTGACCCCCCCACCAATTTAACCTCTTCAGCAATGCTGGCAGCACTCGTACGTCTATTTTCCAAAGACAACCTCTAGATTTGATGCTGAGCACGTGCTCTCAACTTCGTCGACCACGGCAAGGCCTGTTCTGAGTGGAACCTGTCCTGTTAAACTGCTATGTTGTAATTATGATGAAGAAAAAATACATTTCATAAACTTCAGGTGGAGATGTAAAGTCGGTTAGGCCTTAACACAGCGGTGAACCAAAGGTCACCATGACTTCATACATTTCCCAATTTTAAATGGATCAACCATCCTAGATTACACTAAATAATAGAAACAAACTAATTGCGAAGCAAAAACAAAAAGATTTTTACCTGTCTTTGGTGGGTAGTTCAAAAGGCCTAATGTCGCAATAAAAATTGACACGGATACTTAACTGGATTGTTGGATAGGGGGGGAGGTGCTGCGCTAACCAGAAGAAAGCTGTAAATCTCTGTCTGTGGTCAATTAATAAAATGACATAAAATCGCATAATAAATCGCATAAATAAGTGTTGACACTAAAAAACATTCAAGTCTTAATAATCAGCATCATGTGTATATGAGAAAAAGTGCATAAAAAATCCTTTTCAATTGGTATATACTAAATGACAAAAAAATTGCATGTTAAATCGCATAAATAAGTGTTGACACTAAAAACATATAAATCTAGATAATCATGTGTCGGTGCACAAAGGGACATAAACACTACTTCATGTGAATAATTCTAAATAAAAATACATAGAATAAATCAGAAATAACCAGCAAAAACATATCCTTATAAATGGTGCAAAATGTACAAAGTGCCAGTGCTTAAAGGTGATCTAGATATCGCAAATAAAACGCATCAATCCAACGCAATATGGATAACAAATAATATGAATAAATGTCCCAATAATAGTGATATAAAATATATTGTGCTGGCCTGCGAAACAAATGACCAATGACATGCCAGTAAGTGCAGCAAACTTAAAGTGCCAGTGTAAAAGTCATTGAAGGTGCAAAAGCAAGTTCTGGTGTATTCAATAACACAACAGTGGGGTGTCTGGGATGCAATTCACTCAGTGTCCTCTTCGTGCATAAAACACTAATGTAAGCAGTGGCCCCTTACCTAGCGGTGCTAGGTCAACCGTATGAATTGTAGCTAAAATGCCAGGTCCTGAGCCTCAATTGCGTCCCTATATCCACGCTTGCCGGTGTTGGGTTATCCTAATGGTAGCTGATTACAAGTGGCTATGGTCCTATCAGGGGTCCTGGACCAGCGCGGATCCTAGCTCAGCCTCCACATCTCAGGTATGTATGTACAGGAATATGCAGGACAAAGGTACTTGATAGTGAAGTATGTATTAACCAGGTAATGCTTTATTAAAAATATTTTACCAGCATTACCTGGTTAATACATACTTTACTATCAAGTACCTTTGTCCTGCATATTCCTGTACATACATACCTGAGATGTGGAGGCTGAGCTAGGATCCGTGCTGGTCCAGGACCCCTGATAGGACCATAGCCACTTGTAATCAGCTGCCATTAGGATAACCCAACACCGGCAAACGTGGATATAGGGACGCGATTGAGGCTCAGGACCTGGCGTTTTAGCTACATTCATATATATATTCATTAGCACCAATATACAAACAGATACATATTATGAAAATAGAACATATTATTTAACAGATAGTTCAAAACAGGTATTTCTGCCCTTTAGACATGGCTAGTGGTTGAAGGTGATATTACTGGAATTCACAAAAGTTAATCATTAGATTTTTTTTCAACCAATGGAAAAGAAGTCATACCTTTTGGGCTGAGCTTATTATAATTTTTATGATCCTGTTCATACATATTTTAATAGATCCGCACTTAGGTGTAGGCTAGGCTGCAGCCTCCCCTTGGGGGCCCCAAATAAGGAGCTCCAGTTGCAATATTTGTACATGTGAGTTAGGGGTGAGTGGCGCTGCATGTAAATTAAAAAGTGATCTTAGTGGATCACCTTTCTCAAGTGAGAGTGCACTAAGGTGATTTACCACCAAGTGTGGTATGATCCTATTGTCTAACAGACAAGTAAGGTTACAGAACGTATCCAGCCTTCGCAGAGAGAGCAGAGGATGAAACATCTTCGGGAGGCCTAGCAGAAAAGTTTGTGCAATGCGTTTCCAGAGCCTGGGAGGGTACAATTTCCTGGTGCTGGACAACATGTTGCGGAGGCTTCGTTCAGTCACAGAAAGAGTGATGGAGAAGGTGGCCAGCTGACCAAAGCCTTCAGACAATTCTTCAGTCCTCAGCGCCAAGGTCTGATTGGTTCCAGCAACCATTGCCAGCATCTGAATTACATGGTGCAGTAATATCTAGGGGCAAGATCAGACTTGGAGACCTTTCCAACAGAACATCCACTGGGTTACTGGGTCTTGAGGATGGACCACTGGCCAGAGCTTGCTCAACATGCAATTGAGCTACTGGCCTGTCCTGCATTCAGCGTTCTTTCTGAACGCACATTTAGGGCTGCTGGAGGCTTTGTAACCGATCATAGAGTGCACCTGTCCACAGACTCTGTTGATCAGCTCATATTCATAAAAATGAATCAGTCTTGGATCACCAGCTACCAAGCACCTGATACTGATGTAACCGATTGATTTTTCTATGGATGTGGGATCCCTTGAAGGCTGCATATGCTAAGTGACTATCCTATTATGCTGAGTGACTATCCTATTCCTCCTTAATCTTCATGATGAGAGCTTCTAAGAATATTTTTGGTTCAGGGCACCACCACCACTGCCTACCAATTTTTCTGCCCCTGTTTAACAGGGGCGTGTAATTACAATTTCTGATCAAATATTTCACAGCAGGGCCCGTTCCAGCGCCCACCAAGAGTAACTGTGAAGGCTTACAGTGTTGTGGCACCACCACCACCAAAGGCCCAATTTTTCTGCCCCTGTTCAACAGTGGCATGTGATTACTTGTAAATTGTAAATTCTTGATATAATATTTTACAGCAGGGCCTGTTCCTGCACCCACCAAGAGTAACTGTGAGGGCTTACAGTGTTCTGGTACCACCAACACCTCAAGGCTCAATTTTCCACAGAGTATAGAGGGCAGGAAGTATAGTATATACAGGCGGTCCCCTATTTTCAAACATCTGACTTACAAACGACAACAGGAAGTGAGAGGAAATCTACCCCTAGGTTGGGAAATTTTATCCTGTAAGAGTTATTATGGGAAAAAGGTGTCTCCACTGATGCTTTATCACCAATCCTTGTTTCCCTAATAACCCAATATTTTCAAAATTCAATTGTCATTGGGACAGAAAGTGAGGTGAAATCTTCTGAACAGGGGCACAGACAGCAAAATAAATGTTACAGGGGTGATAACCCTTTCCTATGTTATCCAAAAAGCTTAAAAATACATTTTTTGGGGGCGCATGCGCGGCAGCTCCATGAACGGTTGCTCGTTCTGAGAGCTCCGCTCCACTCCGGCCTACAATCCCCACCACAGCCACAAATAGCAGCGGAACCGGACCATCGGACCCTCACCTCATCTCCAGGAGTCCTGAGGGACCCCCTCGCATGACCGGGGGATCAGCCAGACGGGACTTATCCCGATTCCTCTA
Source organism: Lithobates clamitans (assembly GCA_037952925.1). Lineage (NCBI taxonomy): Eukaryota > Metazoa > Chordata > Amphibia > Anura > Ranidae > Lithobates > Lithobates clamitans. The sequence goes on from JBBGZY010000424.1 coordinate 2,889,066, forward strand.
CTCCGGCCCGCGGATCGCGGCCTCCACGAAAATGGCGGCGGCCGGCGCCACACGAGGCTCCTCAGGGAATCCTGAAGCATCCTTGGAAGACTTTCCACCTCTGCCTTCCCACAATAACAGGATGAATCCGCAAACAGTGAGTAATTCTCAGGATGGGTTATTACCGGGATCCCCCACAAACTCCCTAGGCTGTAGCCCCATGGAAGTATCCCCCCTATCCCAGATGGAGGAGAGCTGCCTCACATCCGGCCCTCAGAATGATTCCTCTGCTCCCATCCCTGCTGACTTTGCGGCCCTAATGAACACTTTCTCTAATATGCTTACAAGAGGGTTAGCACACAACGCCTCACAAATCACCACAACTATACAGGCTGACCTGCAGCAGCTGGGTGCACGAATTGAAGCAATCGAATCTAAGACTGATCAAATTGCTGCAGTTGCCAACCAGAGCACTGACAGGATCCAAGAATTACATGACCAACTGGATATGGCATACTCAAAACTCGATGACCTCGAGAACAGGTCTCGTAGATATAACTTTAGGTTAAGAGGCCTTCCAGAATCGTTTAAGGACACAGATAAAATCGTTCGCTCTTTCATCAAACATCTAATCCCGGATATACCAGACTACAGGCTGGAATTAGACCGGGCACATGGGGCCTTGCAACCTCCACGCCAGGACGGTCTACCCAGGGACATTGTGGTTAAACCCCACTTCTTCAGAGTTAAAGAAGAAGTTATGCACAGAGCTAGAGAATCAGAAAATCTCTCCATCCAAGGACACCCGATTCAAATTTTTGCAGACCTTTCCCCCTTCACGATTGAGAGACGGAGATCATTAAAGCCTCTTTTGATCATCCTATCGCAAAAATCGATCGCCTACAGATGGTCGTTCCCCTTTCGCCTCAACTTTGCCTACTTAAATAAGTCCTACAACTTCACAAAGTTTGGAGATGGGGAACGATTGCTGCTACAATTGGGCCTTATATCTCACTCGCCAACACCATCTGACCCTACGGATTCCAGAACACCTCAGTCCGTGAAGAGACCACCGCCCTTGAGCCCCATCCAACCCTTATGGCACAAACAACAAGCCAAGAGATCCAAAGATGGTCGCCCTCCTTAATGGAAAGTCTGCTATCAACAGTGCCTTCTCCTCCCCAGGATTTCCTGAGGCAACCTTCCGGCTAAGGGACGCTGACTTCCCAAGCCCCCATTTTTCTCTGGCTGGATTTTTGCCAGATCTTTTTTTTTAACTCTGAGACGTTTTCTTTTTGGTTCCTGTTGCACCATTTCTCTCAGGACTCCTACAAGTTTGCTTTTATGGTTCTATTTTTTGTTTTTCTCTATGGCGGTTTGGCCGCAGTGGCTGCACTTCGCCTCCATGAGTTTCGAAGTGGTATTTTCCCCCACTCAGAAACACCTACATAACCCTTTTTTTGGGGTTCTCATTCTTGGGAAAATCTTTCAGGGGGTGGCTAACTGCCCTCCCTCCTGTGAGGGATCTTAGATTGTTATCTAGCTACACTTAGTATGTTTGATCACTTAAGGCATTTGTTTTGCAATGTTTTTGACATGTCCTGTGTGTCTTTCTCAGGGTTGATCCTCCCCCATTTTCTCCCCCCCTCCTCTCACCTATTCCCAGAGTCACTCAGAAGCCCAACTATGCAACTACGTCCCAGAATTCAGAACCTTCGGGCAACGGAGGCTTGGATACGAGCACAAATCTGGTTCTCTCAGGTAAGCACTTGTTGTGTGATGCGCACATCCCCCCCCTCTGATCCATGCATCCTGACACACACGTTCCTCCTTCCCAACTCTGTATAGCCACGCATAATGTACAAGGCATGAACTCCCCTGTCAAAAGACGTAAATTATTTAATCATTACAAGTCATAAAAAATCGCAGTTCTTCTATTGCAAGAAACTCACCTCCCATCCTCGTATAACCCCTCCTTCTTACACGGTCACTACACTCAATTTTTTCTTTCTAATGCTGCAAACAAGTCTAAAGGGGTAGCCATCTGTTTTGCAAAACACCTTAAATTTTCCCCCTCCGAAGTTATTAAAGACCAAGCGGGCAGGTTTCAACTGGTAAAAGGGACAATTGAAGGTTCGTTGTATTCCTTTATTTCTTATTACGCCCCAAACAAAGGTCAGGCTTCCCTTTTCTCCACAATGTTGTCCACACTAGGCCCAAAACTTGAGGGGAAAATAATAATGGGAGGAGACACAAACCTCCCCTTCGATACTTCCCTAGATAAATCAGGGGCTGGACCTCCTCGCTCCAGAAAACCTCCAAAACAAAGCACTAAAATAGCTTCCGCACTGCATTCTCTAGGCCTGGTGGACATATGGAGAGAAATGAATCCTAGGTCCAAAGACTTTACCCATTACTCCGCCCCACACCACCTCTACACCAGAATCAACCATATTTTTATCCAATCACATAACATCCCCAGGGCTAACAAAGCAGTTATTAGAGACTCCTCCATTTCAGACCACTCCTTGGTTCTCTTATATATGCAACAATGTCCCAACCCGGGTAACAAATTCATATGGCGCCTTAATGAAGGACTCCTGCTGCCTTTCCCAAAATTTGCACTCTTTCGGGCGTACTTTCCCAAAACCCTAAAAGCATAATGGAAACATTCCACGATTTTTATACTTCATTATATAAAAAGGAACAAACGACACCTGATCATTCTACATCGGATTTCCTAAATAATTTATCCCTCCCCAAATTATCGACTGAACATTCAGACCTACTAGATGATCCTATCTCAGAAGCAGAAGTACTCAGGGTGATTAAACACCTGAAACAAAACTCGGCCCCGGATCCCGACGGCTTTTCCGTTGGATATTACACAAAATTTGGACCTATCTTAACACCATATTTAGTCAAATTCTTTAACTCTCTCAGGTCTGGCTCTCCCCTGGTAGGGTCACAACGTGAGCACGTATCGCGCATGCGCGATTGGATTTTAAACGGCGGTGGAGCTTGTTTCATTTCTCCCGTCAGAAGCTTTGCTTTTTTAGACACATTTGTTTGTATATATTTTTAAATAAATTGGCCAGATCACTCTGCACTATTGGAGTATTTTTTTCCTTTTTTTGGGCACTTGTGGCCAATTCTTCGCTGCATCCTGTGGCCAAGTCCTAGCTGCACCCCGTTTGGAAGCCCCTCTTGGCTTGCCATAAGAATACCAGGAGAACACCTGGAGATCATTGGCGAGGACATCTTCTGGATTCACACATTTCTACTGAGCCTGTTTTGACCCCCCTGAATAAGAGTGGTCGCAGGCTGTCCGGTAAGCCTCCAACTTTAATCCCTTGGTGGTGGGCAACAGCTGCGGTGGAACATTGAACCAGAATTTGTGTTGGAGTGTCACTACGCTTTGGGACTTTTTTTCATAATTTTTGGGACTGTCCTAATTTATTTATTCTAATTTCCTCTTTTATTGTGATCACTAAGTATAAGGATCAAACAACACTATAAGTGAATAGAGTTTCTTACCTTATGTTGATGTAATTAATCTTCAATTTTTGTTGTCACATTGGTTTACATAATTCACTTGAAGTTCACCATCTTTACATTTACGCTCATATCACTTTTTTTTTTTTTTAAATACACGCAGGTGTACTGGATTAATTTCCAGTGTTATAATACACGCATATGGACACTGGATCATTCTAGATCAAGTGGTATATGGTCTTTATTTATATTATTCACTTTATTTACACATTTATGGGTCCTGCATACTCGCATATACAAATATATGCATATTCTTATTAGTCCAGCGCTACACTGTTTTATATATTGTTTCCCCTGGATAAAGCCCTCAATCTTGCCTTCATTTCGGTCATTCCAAAACCTGGCAAAGACACGACTATGGTCTCCAATTATCGTCCTATCTCCTTAATTAACAATGATCTAAAAATATTAACTAAGGTCCTTTCCAACCGGTTAGCATCCTGCATAGCCGTTTATATCAATAAGGACCAGGTGGGCTTTATCCCGGGGAGACAAGGACCTGATCAGATCAGGAGAGCAATTAACATTATTTCACTTCTCAAATCTCAATGGGATGGAGGCTCCCCACAACACGGCTATCTATTATCCATCAACTTGCAAAAAGCTTTTGACACAGTCACCTGGCCCTACCTATTCCATATACTAGAACGCTGGGGTTTTGGTCAACGTTTCATGAACATCCTTAGAGCCCTGTACTCTGACCCCAGTGCACAGGTCAGACTGCAGGGCTACTATTCCGAGCCTTTTACGATAGAAAGGGGAACTAGACAGGGGTGCCCTCTCTCCCCCCTTCTGTTTGCCATAGCCATGGAATCCTTGGCTATTGCAGTTAGAACTCATCCTGACATCAAAGGGGTGTTGTGTGGTAAACGCGAGCACAAATGCGCCCTTTTTGCCGACGACTTGTTGCTCTTCGTGACTTCCCCCCTAGTCTCTACTCCTAATATCTTCTCTTTGCTTGACAAGTTTGGGGAGATATCGGGTCTGCGAGTCAACGTAGCCAAATCTTCTGCCCTGAACATCTCGGTCCCACCTAATGTTCTTTGTAGCCTTCAAAACCACGTTTTCCTGGAACGAGGTCTCACTTCCATATCTAGGGGTCAATCTCACAGCTAATATAGCCTCACTCTACTCATCCAACTACCCGGCCACCTTTCGCAAATTGATTACGGACCTATCCCTTTGGGATAATCATAACTTATCTTGGCTAGGCCGTATTAACACAGTCAAAATGACCCTCCTACCCCGTATACTTTATTTATTCAGATCCTTGCCCATCCCTATACACAAAGCGCAACTTCACCTACTCCAATCTAAAATCATAAAATTCATTTGGGGCTCGAGGGGAAGTCGTTGCGCACAACACATATTATTCAGGACTAAATCACAAGGTGGGCTAGCTTTACCCAACATTTGGTGGTATCATCAGGCAGCCCAGTTGGCCCAGATCTCCATTGTATACTCAAAGGGTCAAAAACCGGATTGGGTATCAATGGAACGTCATGCAGTCCCTTGCCACACGATTGATTTTTTGCTTTGGTCTCCAACTAAACTGAGACCACCCATTCTAGCCCCCACGTTATCACACTCTCTGGCATTATTTGACCGACTCTATAAAAATCCCTCCCTGATTTCCCTCCTCAAACCCCTGACACATATTTTTCATAATCCCGACTTTCCGACGGGAATGAACATCTTAGAGTTTAGTTGGTGGTTGAATAAAGGATTACTTAGAATAGGGAACTATTTCTCCTCCACAGGCCCGCTCTCCTTAGCATTCTGTAACTAACTATGAATCATGGTGTGCGGGTGCAACGGATTAGAGAGGGGGGATCTCCATCATATATGCTTCACTTGCCTCAGCGGTGTCCAAGCCTCTGTATGCCTTATCCTGGGAAAAAGACCTTGATATCTCCTGGGATAGTGATCAATGGTTCTCCTGCTTTCATCGCTCGTTTAAGGGAATCCTTAATGTTTCCCTCATAGAGGGCAGCATTAAGGTGCTAATGAGATGGTACAGGGTTCCCTCTCTTCTGGCTAGGATATATCCTGATGCTTCCCCGCTGTGCTTCCGTGGATGCAACCACATAGGGACTCTGTTCCACGTATGGTGGACCTGTCCACGATTAAGGAGCTTATGGAACAAAGTATTCTCAGTGATCCGCAAAGTATCCACCGCTCAGATTTCTCAAAACCCAGAGATAGCCCTATTGAATCTAAAAGTAGATAAGGTTGATAAATATACCCAACAACTGATCTTCTTTATCTTACTGGGCACCAAAATAACAATAGCCTCTTGTTGGAAAAAACACAGAGTCCCATTCACAGCGGTGAAGCATAAAATTTCCTGGATCATGGCCCAAGAAAAGATAGTTAGCATTATACAAGACAAAGTTCGTAAGTTTGAGTTGACATGGGAACCTTGGGCCAATTTTTGTCATATTTCCTTACGCCCTGGTATTAGCCCACCAGGGCAACAGGCACACTGAGTGACTCCATTGATAATATTCATCAAGTACGATTGTCTTCTTCCCCTCCTTTTTCCCTTCCCACTAGCCTTCCTTCCCCCCCTTCCCTTTTTTTACCCCAGACTCTCTGATTGTTTTCTCTATATATTGTTCAACCCTGATATTTATTTAATTATTTAGGCATTTTTTTCGTTTCCTTTTCTTTGGAGGGACATGGTATTACCTTAACAACCCCTTGGCTACCTGGTCCTAGGGCTTTTCTGACTAAATACCTCCCCTTAAGCTAGAATCTATGTACCTATGCTGATCTGACCACTTGATTATAGTCATTAGTGGGGTAGGACCTCTCTCACTGCTAAATTTGGATAATGGAATTGAGCTATCCTGCTCGGGAAAGACTCGACCGAGGTTGGGGTTCCAGGAGGGGGGAGTGGCCCCAAGCCCGCAGTATGCTCCCATATGGGGCGGGTGGCGGGCGTCTCTCTTGCTCCCTGTTCCCTTGCAAATAATTGAGTAAAGTCTTCCTTGTTCTTTACAACCACACCACCCTTACCCCGGTGAATGTGTTATATCTGTCCCCTCTAGGTTTTTGATTCGGCAGATAACACATCATTTATTGTTCTAACTTCTGAGACATGTCTATTTTAGTTTATAATCTTGACACACTTGACACTGTTAAACAGAAATTTGCTTGTTTGGACCTGCCTTTTTACATCTTGCATTGCGAGGTTATACCTCGAATTCATTTGCTCCTTATGTTCTACATATCTTACTGCTTTGAAATGCCTTCTACAAAGGTTCTGTAAATTTTTGTTACTACTAATAAAAATCTATTGAAAGTAAAAAAATAGATTTTTTGGCTGGAGCTACACTTAAAAAATTTACCTGTTCCAAATTATAAACAGATTCAACTTAAGAACAAACCTACAGTCTCTATCTTGTTTGTAATTCGGGGACTGCCTGTATACTGCTGTTCAGAGTATATAGGGCCTGGGGGCCCCACGCCTTTTTTTTTGTAATATGGGTGCGGGGTTCCCCTTAATATCCTTACCAGACCCAAAGGCCCTGGTAATGGGCTGGAGGGGTGACCCATGCCATTTTCCTCAATGATTTTCATCTATATTGCCGGGACCCAACATTACATTACAGCAGCAAGCAGTTGTAAATGATTTTTATTCCTTAAGAAATGTCATTTTGTGCAGGGACTATTCTAAACATGGGAAAAATGCGCCACTTTACAGGCATACTATAGACACCCCCCAGGTATGATATTTAAAGAATATTTCACTTTTATTGTTTCACTTTAAGCATTATTAAAATCACTGCTCCTGAAAAAACTGACATTTTTAAAACTTTTTTTGCATTGATACATGTCCCCTGGGGGAGGACCCGGGTCCCCAAATACTTTTTATGACAATAACGTGCATATTAGCTTTTAAAATTAGCACTTTTGATTTTTCACGTTTGAGTCCCATAGACTCTAATGGTGTTCGTGAGTTCGCACAATTTTTTTGTCTGTTCGCATGTTCTGCCGCAAACCGAACCAGGGGGTGTTCGGCTCATCCCGAGAAGAGCTGTGTGTGTCCATAGACACACATGGCGTGGCTCAGCTCCCTCCTCTCAAGATTTGATTGACAGCAGCAAGAGCCAGTGGCTCTCTCTGCTCTTACTGAGTCCTATGAGGAAAGGAAGAGAGACTCAGGAACAGAGCTGACCTGAGATAGGACTGAGATAGACTTACCAATCTCTGCAAACAAAACCTTTGGAAATGCCCGCCTACACTTTAACTGATGACTTTGGGGAAACGGAGCAACAGTAAAGGCACATGTCATGGTGCATATACTGTACAGTCACCAGAAATTGTCTGAAAGTGCTACAGAAATGTGCACAGTGCTTGGAAAAATTAAGAGAGAAAGTACAAGATTTTAAACTCCTTGATAAAAATAATTATTAAAAATTCAAAATTCTTTAAAATAACTAAGAACACAAATAATTGTTGAACAGAAATTAAATAAAGCAATAATGTCCTTTCCTTACTGGTAGCATTATTAAAGGCCAATCAATGAAAACTGTAAAACAAATATCCACCAGCAGGCAGCTGAATTTCTACTTGTAAATCTTACAAAAAACTCAATTAGCTCCAATACCAGTTTTTCTCCATAAATGTAACTGCCATAATTCCCACCTCCGTAAATAGGGGAAATCCTCTTTGTACTAGTTGTAGTCTTTGTAGTAGTATGGTCATATCCCTTTAAGTAGTGCATTGGAAATATATGTTCATTTAATAGCTGAAGAACTTTAATGTATACTAACACATTTATTGTACTCAGTCCATGCCAAATTTTTACTATGTAAGAGAGCCAAAGGATAAAGTAATCAAATCTATTGATCTTATTTAACTGTAGAACAAACTCAAATGCCTGAAATGCTGTCATTAGATACAGAAAGGGCATTTGATAGGATAAACTGACTCTGTATGAAACGTTTCCTAAAGAAATATCACTTACCAGATACATTTATTAAGTTCTATCCAGATATAACCACCCTATAGCTTGCAGCTGAAGATGAAATAAATAGAATGTGCTAAAAATGCCATATTTCACAATAACAGATAATCCAGGTATTGAAAATATACTGTACACTATATTTCTAAAAGTATTGGGACGCCTGCCTTTACACGCACATGAACTTTTTTTTTTCCAGAAGTTTTTATTGAAAAGTATTTAGAGCAGAACAAAAGCATATAATGTGGAATTGCGGGCGCAGCCGCCAGGCATAGTATAGATAAGACATAGCAAATACAATCACATGAATGCATGAAACCTGTACGCCAGAACTTAAGTCATTGCGTGTGTCATTAGATATTGCATTTCTAGTGGGTGATCATGTTGATGGGCTAACAGTTGTCAGTCGTATATGATAGGCATAGGCATTGAAATGATGGATCTGACATTTTAGGGCGATTGTGAGAACTCAGTATGTATGAATGTCGTGTAGAAAACATGAGTGGCAAGGTAGGGTGGTGAGGGAGGGAAGGCCACATATGTCCGAAGGCCTCGGGGAAGTAAGTCAAGAAGTTATCGAGGTGGAGGTAGCGTATGAGGGGCTATTTCATGTGGGGGCATGTGCGAGGAGAGGTGGTTAGACGAAGGGGTGTCAGGAATGGGTTTCCTCAGGCGATTTTTTTCTCTACTAATGCTCTCAGTGAGCAATCGTGTGATGGAATTTTGGTATTCGTCTGTCGAGGTGAAGTGTAACCAGCAAGACCATACTTTACAGAATTTAGAGGGCGTGTCGTGTGCCTGATGGATCAGTTCCTCCATTTCTGCGTTTTTTTGCACTCGTTTGAACCAAGCCACTGTAGATGGCGGTTCTGTGGAGCACCATATTGCTGGGATGCACATCTTAGCAGCATTGAGCATATGCATTACCAAAGATCGTACATAATTTTTAGTCAATATGTTAGAGGGATTTAGTAGAAATTGTGCTGGCGAGTATTCGAAGGTTTAGGTGGTGATTTGATTGATAAGTCGGTGGACCTCTTTCCAAAAAGGTTGTATTTTAGGGCACGCCCACCAGATGTGTAGAAGTGAGCCAATGTCAGTCCCACATCTCCAGCAAAGTGGGGAGAGGGAGGGATAAATGTGGTGTAGCCGTAGGGGGGTTTTGTACCATCTCGAAAATATTTTAAAAGCATTTTCTTGTGCGTGTACGTTCACTGTTCCCTTGTGCATGCACATGTAGATTTTTTCCCATTCTTGGTCTGTTAAATCAAGGGCGAGTTTTTTTTCCCATTTATGACTGGCCCAATTAAGTTTGGGGCGTTGTTCTGAGAATAAAAGCGTGTAGGTGCAGGAGATCGAGTGTTTTAGGGGTTTAGAGCTTAGAAAGAGAGATTCAAAGGGGGTACATTGTCTTGAAAAAGAAAGAAAGGAGGGCGCACCGACCTAGTGCATTACCACTGGTAACATTTATTAAAAAAGTTAAAACAGCAAATGAATACTCACAAACGAGCATGAAATATCAGGCATAGACAATAGCTGCAGGTGAGCAGAATCAAATGTCAAAAAACCTGGACCGGACATTAGGTAGATGAGGCAATGGCTGACGCATTTCAGGGGAGAACCCCTTTCTTCAGAGCCTAGATGGGTAATGGCTGCTCACATGTGAGAGCTCCTCTATATATGTGACACATATATAGAGGAGCTCTCACATGTGAGCAGCCATTACCCGTCTAGGCTCTGAAGAAAGGGGTTCTCCCCTGAAACGCGTCAGACATTGCCTCATCTACCCGATATCCGGTCCAGGTTTTTTGACGTTTGATTCTGCTCACCTGCAGCTATTGTCTATGCCTGATATTTCATGCTCGTTTGTGAGTATTCATTTGCTGTTTTAACTTTTTTAATAAATGTTACCAGTGGTAATGCACTAGGTCGGTGCGCCCTCCTTTCTTTCTTTTTCTGTAGTCTATGAATACCCAATATTCTGAGGATAGCTGCAAGATGGCAATTACCACTGAGGCATTCGGTCACACCACACATTGAGGGACTTAATACCCGAGCGCAGGAGAGATTTCTGGTACGTTGTCTTGACCATTCAGGTTTAGGTTTGGTTTTAACAAAAAAATGTCTAATTTGGATATATATCCAAAAGGGGAATGTGCCAGAAGCCATTTTAGCTGCTAGATCAGTGTGGGAGACAAGGTGGTCATTGGCAAAGAAGTGTTCAGCACGGATGGATGCGTGAGGCCAAATGTCCTTCAAGAAGGAGGGAGATGTACCTGGGGCAAAGTCCGGATTATGTCTAAGAGGAGTCATTGGGCCTAGAATGGAAGAGATTTTAGATGTAGTACAAGCAATCTGAAAGGAAGTCAGTGCTGGGTGAATGAGCGGGTGGTTCTTATAGGTGGGAGAGGAGAACCCCTTTCTTCAGAGCCTAGATGGGTAATGGCTGCTCACATGTGAGAGCTCCTCTATATATGTGACACATATATAGAGGAGCTCTCACATGTGAGCAGCCATTACCCATCTAGGCTCTGAAGAAAGGGGTTCTCCCCTGAAACGCGTCAGCCATTGCCTCATCTACCTGATGTCCGGTCCAGGTTTTTTGTTGATGTAGTACAAGCAATCTGAAAGGAAGTCAGTGCTGGGTGAATGAGCGGGTGGTTCTTATAGGTGGGAGGGATTCGGTTTGGCGCAATCCATGGGATTTGGGAGAGCGGTATAGAAAATAGAGAATGTTCTAGGTGGACCCACGCTTTGGTTTTGAGGTGTATGTTCCAATCAATAATTCTCGCTAAATGGCAGGCTTGTTGGTATTTGCGGAGGTCTGGGAGACCAATGCCTCCTTTGAGTTTGGGGATGGTGAGTGTGGGGTAACTTATTCTAGGGCGTAGTTTGCCCCAGATAAAGTCTGAACAGGCTCTGCGGTACATTGTAAAGAAAGCAGGTGGGAGTTTAATTGGGACTGTTTGTAGTAGGTACAAGAGTCTGGGTAGGACATTCATTTTAATTATGGCGGCTCTGCCGAATCAGGAGAAAAGCCCCGTGGACCATTTTTTTAGACCTTTTACAATGTTTTGTATAAGTGGGAGATAGTTTGTAGAATACAGATCAGCTAGGATAGCAAGTAGTTGAATACCCAAGTATGTAATGGAGGGGTTGTTCCATTTAAATGGAAAGTTAGATTGGCATTGTGTACATAGGTCAGGGGGTAGTGTAACATTAAGGGCATCAGATTTCATAAAGTTGATTTGGAGGTTTGTTAGATATTTGAAAGTATTGAAGTCTTTAAGTAGGTTCAGGAGTGAGATGAGAGGTTCAGTAAGAAAGATGAGGATGTCGTCCACGTACGCTGCTATTTTGTAGTTGTGATTGTTGATATCTATCCCTTTTATATCGGGATTCGCTCTTAGGCGTCTTAGAAGTGGTTCTAGGGTGAGAACAAAGATTATCAGGGAAAGTGGGCAACCTTGGCGAGTCCCATTAGAGATTGTAAAGGCATTCAATAGGTGGCCATTTACTCGGATTCTGGCAGCGGGATTAGCATAGAGTGCAAGTATAAGTTGTAGCATACGTGGGGGGAGGCCCAAGCTTTGAAGAGCTTCCGACATGTAGTCCCAGGCCACTCTATCGAATGCCTTTTCTGCGTCAAGGGAAAGTAGAAATCCTTGTCGATGCTGAGTCGTGAGCCAATGATGGATGTTAAGAGTAGGGATGAGCTTCGAGTTCGAGTCGAACTCATGTTCTACTCGAACATTGGCTGTTCGCAAGTTCGCCGAACAGCGAACAATTTGGGGTGTTCGCGGCAAATTCGAATGCCGCGGAACACCCTTTAAAAGTCTATGGGAGAAATCAAAAGTGCTAATTTTAAAGGCTTATATGCAAGTTATTGTCATAAAAAGTGTTTGGGGACCCGGGTCCTGCCCCAGGGGACATGGATCAATGCAAAAAAAAGTTTTAAAAACGGACGTTTTTTCAGGAGCAGTGATTTTATTAATGCTTAAAGTCAAACAATAAAAGTGTAATATCCCTTTAAATTTCGTACCTGGGGGGTGTCTATAGTATGCCTGTAAAGGGGCGCATGTTTCCTGTGTTTAGAACAGTCTGACAGCAAAATGACATTTGGAAGGAAAAAACTCATTTAAAACTACCGCGGCTATTGCATTGCCGACAATACACATAGAAGTTCATTGATAAAAACGGCATGGGAATTCCCCACAGGGGAACCCCGAACCAAAATAATAAAAAAAAAATGATGTGGGGGTCCCCCTAAATTCCATACAAGGCCCTTCAGGTCTAGTATGAATATTAAGGGGAACCCCAGCCAAAATTTAAAAAAAAAATTGACGTGGGGTTCCCCCTAAATTCCATACCAGACCCTTCAGGTCTGGTATGGATTTTAAGGGGAACCCCGCGCCAAAAAAAAAAAAAAAAACGGCGTGGGGTCCCCCTAAAAATCCATACCAGACCCTTATCCGAGCACGCAACCTGGCAGGCCGCAGGAAAAGAGGGGGGGACGAGAATGCGGCCCCCCCCCTCCTGAACCGTACCAGGCCACATGCCCTCAACATTGGGAGGGTGCTTTGGGGTAGCCCCCCAAAACACCTTGTCCCCATGTTGATGAGGACAAGGGCCTCATCCTCACAACCGTGGCCGGTGGTTGTGGGGGTCTGCGGGCGGGGGGCTTATCGGAATCTGGAAGCCCCCTTTAACAAGGGGACCCCCAGATCCCGGCCCCCCCCTGTGTGAAATGGTAAGGGGGTACTTACCCCTACCATTTCACTAAAAAACTGTCAAAAATGTTAAAAATGACAAGAGACAGTTTTTGACAATTCCTTTATTTAAATGCTTCTTCTTTCTTCCTTCATCTTCTTCTTCTTCTGGTTCTTCTGGCTCTTCTGGTTCTTCCTCTGGCGGGGAATGCCACAGGGAAGTCCCGTCATGTCACCGTGCGTCAGAGGGGGGCGGGGTCACCGGGTGGCCCCGCCCCCCGTTATTTAAGAACCGTCAGACGAAGAGACGCCGTCACACAGCGGGAGCCTCCCACCATGCCAGCATGGCTGCGGAGCGGCCCGCAGAAGACATGAAGAAGAGAAGAAGGAAGAAGAGATGAAGAAGAAGATGAAGAAGAAGATGAAGAAGAGAAGAAGATGAAGAGAAGAGCGGGAGCCTCCCCCCTCATGCCATGGGTGCGGAGCGGCCCGAGGAGAAGAAGATAGAAGACGCCGCGGAGAAGATGCTGGACGAGAACGCCGGAGGAAGAACCAGAAGAGCCAGAAGAACCAGAAGAAGAAGAAGATGAAGGAAGAAAGAAGAAAGAAGAAGCATTTAAATAAAGGAATTGTCAAAAACTGTCTCTTGTCATTTTTAACATTTTTGACAGTTTTTTAGTGAAATGGTAGGGGTAAGTACCCCCTTACCATTTCACACAGGGGGGGGGCCGGGATCTGGGGGTCCCCTTGTTAAAGGGGGCTTCCAGATTCCGATAAGCCCCCCGCCCGCAGACCCCCACAACCACCGGCCACGGTTGTGAGGATGAGGCCCTTGTCCTCATCAACATGGGGACAAGGTGTTTTGGGGGGCTACCCCAAAGCACCCTCCCAATGTTGAGGGCATGTGGCCTGGTACGGTTCAGGAGGGGGGGGGCCGCACTCTCGTCCCCCCCTCTTTTCCTGCGGCCTGCCAGGTTGCGTGCTCGGATAAGGGTCTGGTATGGATTTTTAGGGGGACCCCACGCCGTTTTTTTTTTTTTTTTTGGCGCGGGGTTCCCCTTAAAATCCATACCAGACCTGAAGGGTCTGGTATGGAATTTAGGGGGAACCCCACGTCAATTTTTTTTTTTAATTTTGGCTGGGGTTCCCCTTAATATCCATACCAGACCTGAAGGGCCTTGTATGGAATTTAGGGGGACCCCCACATCATTTTTTTTTTTTTTTATTTTGGTTCGGGGTTCCCCTGTGGGGAATTCCCATGCCGTTTTTATCAATGAACTTCTATGTGTATTGTCGGCAATGCAATAGCCGCGGTAGTTTTAAATGTGTTTTTTCCTTCAAAATGTCATTTTGCTGTCAGGCTGTTCTAAACACGGGAAACATGCGCCCCTTTACAGGCATACTATAGACACCCCCCAGGTACAGTATGAAATTTAAAGGGATATTACACTTTTATTGTTTGACTTTAAGCATTATTAAAATCACTGCTCCTGAAAAAACGGCCATTTTTAAAACTTTTTTTTGCATTGATTCATGTCCCCTGGGGCAGGACCCAGGTCCCCAAACACTTTTATTGACAATAACTTGCATATTAGCCTTTAAAATTAGCACTTTTGATTATTCATGTTCGTGTCCCATAGACTTTAACGGTGTTCGCGTGTTCGAACAAATTTTTTTCCTGTTCGCATGTTCTGGTGCGAACCGAACAGGGGGGTGTTCGGCTCATCCCTAGTTAAGAGCCTTAAGCGTATTGTCTCTCGCTTTTCTTCCCGGGATGAAACCGACTTGGTCCAAATCAACCAATTGGGGAAGTAAAGGGAGCAGTCGGTTAGCAAGCATTTTGGCATACCATTTGAGGTCCACGTTTAGCAGAGAAATAGGTCTATAATTTGTGACTGCAGAGGGGTCTTTTCCTTGTTTTGGGTTCACTGCTATGTAAGCCGTGAGTATGTCCTGTGGGGGTTCAGTAGGTGATGCGAGAGAGTTAAAAGCCAAAATAAAAAAGGGGGGTAAGTAGATTAGCATAAGATTTGTAGTAGCCTGTTGTCAATCCGTCAGGGCCTGGGCTTTTGCCTGGTTTCATTTGTCTCAGCGCGATGTCTGCTTCCCCAATAGTCAAGGGGTTATTTAGGTGCTGGGCTAAGGAGTCTGAGATTGGAGTGGGGCTGTATTGCTTCAAAAAGTCCCTGATTGCTTGTTTTCTCGAGTTCACTTCCGTGGGTGTGCTGGTGGGTGGTAAGTTATACAGTTGCGAGTAGTAGGTGACGAATTGTTCGGCTATGTCTGGGGTGGCGGTTAGCTTATGACCTATGGAATCTGTTAGGGAGTGAACTGTCATGATCGATTTTTTGGCCTGTAAGGCTTTCGCTAGTAATCGTCCAGCTTTGTTACTGTATTCGTAGAAGACATGTTGGGAGAGGATGTACTTACGTTTGATTTGCTTGCCTAACAGTTCTAGTAGTTTGTTTCTAGATTGCAAGAGGGGTTGTAAGGTATCTATAGCTTGAGAACATTTGTGTGCACTTTCTAATGTCTTTATTCGGTCTGAAAGGCCCAGAAAGTGTTTTCTTTTTTCTCTATGTCACTTGGTTGTGGCCGCTATTAGGATACCCCTTATTACACATTTGTGGGCTTCCCAGGTAATAAGAGGGGAAGTGTCTATGGGTTTGTTTTCTGCAAAGTACTGTTTAATGTGGAGTTCGACTTCCGCCATCACTGACGGGTCTGTAAACAAGGAGGGGTCCAATTTCCAGGATTGTGGGCAAGGGTGTGTTTCTGGGAATGCTATGGTCATTGAAATAGGGTGGTGATCGGATAGAAACATGGGGTCAATGGACGTGTGTTGGAGGATAGTTAGGTCATTTTGTGATATGAACAGGTAATCGATCCTGGAATATTTATTGTGGGGTGCAGAGAAAAAGGTGTAGTCTCCAGGGTTTAGAAAGCACCAAGAGTCATGTAGTAACAGCATTTGGAGTTGGGATTTGATGGATCTCAGAGCAGCATAGGGGAGGGAGGATGTACCTGTAGAGGTGTCTTGGAGTGGGTTTAAAGAAGCGTTAAAATCTCCGCCCAGGATGAGAATGCCTTCTTGGAATATGGTGAGAGCATTAGTGATGTCACGGAAGAAAGTTACTTGGTGAGAGTTTGGGGCATATATATTTGCTAGTGTAATTTTTTTCCCGAAAAGCAACCCCTTAAGGAAAAGGTAACGGCCTTCTACATCAGTTAATGTGTCTGTGGGTTGGAAGGGGCAATGCTTCGCTAGAAGTATTGAAACGCCCTTCGATTTGGAGGTTTGGGAAGTTGCATTAAAACATAGTGGGGTAATATTGGTTTTGTAGATTAGGTGTCGCGTCGGTGCGGAAATGCGTTTCTTGTAGAAATATCACATCCGCTTTATTGCGTTGCATAGTGAGGAGGAGTTGAGAGCATCGTTCTGGTATGTTAAGTCCTCTCGCGTTTTGCGAGATGATTTTGATAGGGAGCTTGTCAGCAGTATTATTTGCATGGGTCATTGTTAGTGAAGTAACAAGGGCCTCTCGGTCTAAGGTTATGGAGAGCTCGAGAGCTGTGATAGAGATGAGGGAGATGAGATTTGCGCAGAGAGCTGAGAGTAGAGGATCAAGAAAATTGGTATGTGTTTTAGAGGAGAAGATTCAGGTGCTGCAAGTCGGGGAGAAGGCTAAAGGGGGGCAGGTGGGCGGGTATGGGATAGGTCAGGGTATAGTCCGGTGACAGGTGAGAACCGTCTCACTTGTCCAAGTAAGGTATAATCCGCATGTGCGGAATAGCCGGAAAAGGTCAGTGGAATAAAAAGTAGACATGTGCACACTGAAATATTTTGTTTCGGAATTTCGTTTTCGTCCGAAAAACAAATTTTTTTCGTTACTCCCGAAATTCGTTTTTAATTATTTCGTTTTTCGTTAAAAATTGCATTCGTCCGAAAATCCAAATTAAGGTCGAATCTGTCATTGAAGGCTTATGATGTCTGTCGAATGTTTAAAGAAGATTCGACGGAGCAGCTAAACTGTACGACGCCGTATAGTTTACCTGCTCCGTCGAATCTTCTTAGAACTTTCAACAGACACCATAAGCCAAAGTACGTGTGTACTTAGTTTTAGCTATTTTACTGCTCCTCCTCTTTGGTTACAATCAGCCAATAACATTCATCATCATCATCATTATTTTTATTTATCTTTTCTCCCCTACGTCAAATCTTTTCTCCCCTACGTTGAATCTTTTCTCCCCTATGTCGAATCTTTCTCCCCTACGCCAAATCTTTTCTCTCTATGTAGAATAATCTTGGACTAATATAGTTAAGGTTAGGCACATTCGACCACAGGTTTGATGGACACAGATTGTTATTGTCATCATCATGTCGAATCTCCTATCTATATTGAACTGTTGTAGCAACGAAAACGAAAATAAAGCATTTGTTTATGTCGGATCTTTCGTTTTTTAGATTCTGCACTTTCAATATCATTTGTTAAAACGATAACGAAAATACCTGAAATTCGGACGAAAATGCATTTGGACGAAAATGAATGCACATGCCTAATAAAAAGTAGGTCGCTGTGTTTCTGTAGTTAGCACAGGAGATTACCACTGTGTGGGAAGTGGTTTGTCGTTCGAAGAGGAGTCGATGTGATGAACCGACAGACGGATGGCCATTTAGGTGCTTGTGTTCTGGTGTGTGTGGGGAGCAAAGTGCTTCCTAAGACGTGTGTAGAATTAGGTACTGGGAGTAAATGTCTCAGTGAGAGGTTGCAAAGGGAGTCGAGAGCAGGTTAGTCAGTAACATAACTTCTCCAATGCATATCTATAATACCCAAGCACAGGAGATCTGCTTCGTGGACAGAAACAGTAAAATGTCAACATGACAACAGAATTAAAAGATAAATCTTAGCAACTCTAACGTAGCGAGCAACCCGAAATGAAAAAAAAAAATGAAATGAGAGGAAGAATGAAAGGTACCCAGAAGAGCCTAAAGTCACTTGTATTCTGTCATGTGAGCATATCTATGTAGGCGTTGCAGTTCCTGTTTTCCTCGTGTAGGTTAGCAAGTATTATGGGGGGGCCATTCTGATGGTGGAGCCAAGGGGCGACAGACTGAGCATGTCACGCATGACAGACAGAGTAAGACATCTGGAGATGTAGTTATTAAAGGTCTGGATAGAATGTACGTTAAGAGGACATTCTCGGCGAGTATAAAGAAAATGCATCCGTTTGTGTGGGAACCATAATGGACACATCTGTAGATGTATAAGTCATCGAGGTTGCCTCATGTGTATCGTTCGGACATGGGGAGAGCCGGTACTGTGGAGTTCCGTGTGTATCCGTAAATGACTAGCTGAGTAGGCAAGTTGTGCAGTGGGATTCTGGTCAATCTCCATAAGGGGAACATGCATTAGTCAGATATGCATGTATATGGATGCTAAGAGGGACAACTACGTGGGTTCCTAAAACTACAAGAATAGAGTATCCTCAGTCTAACATGGAAGGGGAGGTCATAGGCTCAAGTGCTTTTTGAGAAGCCATCTTCTCGGTCATGGCCAGCATGCGAATACAATCAGAAAAGTTTGCTAGAGATGTCCCGTGGTTGTAGAGGGGTGAGATGTGTCAGCCATGCAAGAACTCGGACATCTGTGTTGGAGCATTAACCCGCAGTGAGTGTGGCTGCAATCAGGTCTGGGCTAAATAGCGTTTTAAGAAAGACCCTGATGATGTAGGCTGACATGCGGGGGTAACAGAGCAATACACATGGGGGAAAATGCGTGCAGGGAAAGAGGGCTAACAGGAGAGAACAGGAGGCAGAGTTACTTATCTGGCAGCCCTGGGTAGACTTAACGGGAGGATGACTTAGTGATCCCGGCGTGCTCTACGGGGTAGGGGAGCTGCCATGATATTCGGGAGCTGTTGACGGGGCATCAATGCTGGAATTGGTCTTGGTGAGGATGGCAAGCGCCGTCTTCGATAGCGGGTGTCTTGCGCCTCCATCGGTTCTTCTCTGGCTGGGTGACGGTCCAGATTAGGGATGTCGAAGTCCGCATACCAATTCGGAACCTCTACAAGCGGGATGTCCAGTTTCTGACAGAAGTCATCCAGTTCCTCAGGGACTCTCAGGAGGGCAGTGCGTCCTTGATGGGAGGCCGATAGACCGAATGGGAACTTCCAGCGGTATTGTATTCCCTTGGCCCGCAGCATATCCAGCAGGGGACGAAGATCCTTGCGGTGCCTGAGTGTGATGGCTGAAAGATCCTGATATATGTGAATGCTGTGTCCTTCATAGATCAGCGGTGTTTTGGTGCGGGCCTTTCGGAGGATGTCTTCTTTAATCTTGAAGTCATTCAGATAGCACACAATATCCCTCTGAGGGTCAGAGTCCCTACCTCGTGCTCTAAGGGCTCTGTGAATTCGCTCCATAGCAATTGGGGTTTGTTAGTGTTGATCGAGGAGTTGGTTGAACAGCTCCGTCACCGTCGGTAGCATGCAGTCAGGATCAACGGATTCAGGGAGTCCTCTTACTCTCAGGTTGTGACGCTGGCCTTAGTTGTCCAGGTCCTCCACGTGTCTCTGGAGGTCCTGAAGCTGTAAGGTATGTGTGTCAACTTTGTGGTTAACTTTGCGGAGCATTGTTTGTTGTTGCACGGCAGTGCGTTCTACTTCATGCACTCTGCCCGCTATTGCATGGATTTCATGGCGTAGATCCGTGATGGCCGCAAACAACGTATTCTTGATGTCGGCTGCTACTGTGTGGAGGTCATTCAGGCTCAGTTGTTGGAGCGGTGGTTGGGTGCCAGCAGGTATGGCAAGAGGCTGTTCAGTGGAAGTGAGGGTGATCCCTGTGAAGTTCTGAGCGGGAGTCGCAGCTGAGGAAGACGTCGCCATGTTAGATCTTTGTGTCCGGAAGATCTCCGGGATGTTCTGGCTTATAGGTCCGTGAATGTCTCTCAGGGAGTGGGATCTAGATGTGGAGGATTTGCGGCAAGATGTTCCCAAAATTGGTCATGAATTTGTAGCTGAAATCCTCAGGGAAAGCGAAAATTTGGCCTCAGTCCGTCGGAGCTAGAGGGTTAAGCAGCCATCTTCGCTCAAGGCAAACCACGCTCCCCCCTACATGCACATGAACTTTAATGGCATCCCAGTCTTAGTCCGTAGGGTTCAATATTAGGTTGGCTCACCCTTTGCAGCTGTAGCACCCTGATGTTTAAGTAGTTTTGCTAGTAATTTTATCTATCAGGTATAGTTGCCTTGGCCAATTGATTGGAGATCAATAGATTTTACCCTAATTTTGGAATTGCTGCACTTCTCTCTCCTGTCAGTAGATGGCCTGGTATCTGGTGGCTCTAGATAAGACAAGGGCATTGCAAGGACAGATTAGGAATAGATGGGGTATCTCAGCCAATGGGCAGGGATCTTCTTGGGTCCCTTGGCCTGCTGGGAGAGCTTATTTATTTGGGCGAGGTCAGGTGATCAGGGTTCTGTGCCACCTGGACAGCTGTCTGGTTGGACGTGTGTTGTACTGCCCTGGGCTGCTAGGCCAGAGCCTGAGGCCTGTGCCGGGGACATCTGGCTGCTAGAGCAGTATTCTCACCAAACAGGGACAGTGAAGAATTGGGAAACTTCAGCAGGTGTCAAGCCAGGGACCTAGCCAGTGGAGGTGAGTCTTGCAGAGTAGTCTTGTGTGCCAAGCCAGGGACCGAGCAGGCCAGTGGGGTGACGCTTGAGAAGCATCTGTGAGTGCCAAGCTAGGGACCCAGCAGGGACACAGGGGTGACGATTGAGGAAAATACACAGTGAGAAGATTGGAAGAGCTCAGAATATCCAGTAGCAGTTGATCAGCGGGTCTAGGTGATAGACTGGGAGCTCAGTTGAGTGAAGATCGAAAGAGGAGATTGTGGAGGAAGTGAAAGAGTTCATTGCAACCTTAGAAATTGTTCAAGATTCTTGCCATAGGAGACAGCGTGTCTACACATGCAGATGTAGTGTCTTGCTGGATACCTTTCCCTGCATGGCTGTCTACCTAAAGAAGTCTCGGAGTCTGCTAATTAACATTGCAACTAGAGATGAGCCGAACACCCCCCAGTTCGCTTCTCAGCAGAACATGCGAACAGGCAAAAAATTTGTTCGAACACGCGAACACTGTTAAAGTCTATGGGACACGAACATGAAAAATCAAAAGTGCTAATTTTAAGGGTTAATATGCAAGTTATTGTCATAAAAAGTGTTTGGGGACCTGGGTCCTGCCCCAGGGGACATGTATCAATGCAAAAAAAAAAGTTCTAAAAACAGACGTTTTTTCAGGAGCAGTAATTTTAATAATGCTTAAAGTGAAACAATAAAAGTGAAATATTCCTTTAAATTTTGAACTTGCAGGGGGTCTAGAGTATGCCTGTAAAGTGGCACATTTTTTCCGTGTTTAGAACAGTCCCTGCACAAAATTACATTTCTAAAGGAATAAAAGTCATTTAAAACTACTCGCGGCTATAATGAATTGTCTATGGGAGGAATCCCACGTAACCGGGTGGCCCCGCCCCCTCTTACGCCATGGGAAAGCCAAAGGGAAGTCCCCGTGCGTCAGGGGGTGGGGTCACCCGGGAACGTCACCCACCCTCAGTTATAAAAGAACTGTCAAAGCGTCATACGGCGGGTGCCTCCCATGGAGGCGGGTCAGTCAAGGCTTTTTTTTTCTTTTTTGGTCCGTCAGCAGGAGAGAGAGAAGAAGACTTCATGAGACATTTTTATTTTTTAATAAAGGGCTTGTCCCCAGCCGTGTCTTGTCATTTGTACCATTTTGACACTGTTTTTGTAAAAATGGTAGGGGTACATTTGTCCCCCTTTACCATTACACACAGGGGGGGAGGCCGGGATCTGGGGGTCCCCTTGTTAAAGGGGGCTTCCAGATTCCGATAAGCCCCCTGCCTGCAGACCCCCACAACCACCGGGCAAGGGTTGTTGGGATGAGGCCCTTGTCCCCATCAACATGGGGACAAGGTGCTTTGGGGGCTACCCCAAAGCACCCTCCCCATGTTGAGGGCATGTGGCCTGGTACAGTTAAGGAGGGGGGCACTCTCTCATCCCCCTCTTTTCCTGTGGCCTGCCAGGTTGCATGCTCGGATAAGGGTCTTGTATGGATCTTTGAGGGGGACTCCTACGCCATTTTTTAAAAAAATTTTGGTGCGGGGTTCCCCTTAAAATCCATACCAGACCTGAAGGGCCCAGTATGGAATTTGAGGGGCCCCCACGCAATTTTTTTTTATTTTGGTTCGGGGTTCCTCTTAATATTCATACCAGACCCAAAGGGCCTGGTAATGGACTGGGGGGATCCCATGCTGTTTTTTTAAATGACTTTTTTATCTGTACTGCCGGACTGACAATTCATTATAGCCGCAAGTACTTTAAATTACTTTTTTTCCTTTAGAAATGTCATTTTGTGCAGGGACTGTTCTAAACACGGGAAACATGCGCCACTTTACATGCATACTTTAGACACCCCCCAGGTACGAAATTTAAAGGAATATTTCACTTTCATTGTTTCACTTTAAGCATTATTAAAATCACTGCTCCCGAAAAAATGGCTGATTTTAAAACTTTTTTTTGCATTGATAAATGTCCCCTGGGGCAGGACCCAGGTCCCCAAATACTTTTTATGACAATACTGTGCATATAAGCTTTTAAAATTAGCACTTTTGACTTCTCCCATAAACAATTCATTATAACTGCGAGTAGTTTTAAATGACTTTTATTCCTTTAGAAATGTCATTTTGTGCAGGGACTGTTCTAAACATGGGAAACATGCACCACTTTACAGGCATACTATAGACACCCCCCAGGTACGAAATTTAAAGGAATATTTCACTTTTATTGTTTCACTTTAAGCATTATTAAAAACACTGCTCCCAAAAAAACGGTCGTTTTTAAAACTTTTTTTAAATTGATACATGTCCGCTGGGGCAGGACCCAGGTCCCCAAACACTTTTTATGACAATACCAAGCATATAAGCCTTTAAAATTAGCACTTTTGCTTTCTCCCATTCTTTTAAAGGGTGTTCCGCGGCTTTCAAATTTGCCGAAAACACCCCAAACTGTTCGCTATTCGGCGAACAGGCAAACACCCGATGTTCGAGTCGAACTGATGTTCGACTCGAACATCGGGCTCATCCCTAATTGCAACTACTAAAGGATGTCCTGGCCCCAACCCTCTCTTCCACAGTTCTGTTTAAGAGAAAATAAATCTCTTTGCATTCAAGAAGTGTCTGGCGCCTATTAATCTACCTTGCATTGCACCCACCATACCTCATAACCCACTCTACAAAGTAGGATGTCCCCAACTCTGGAGGTCACTATTAGGCCTGGAGTGGACCAGGACTTGGCTACAGAGATATAACAGCTTCAACTCTTCTGGGAAGGCTGCCCACAAGGTTTAGGAGTGTGTCTATGGAAATGTTTCACCATTCTTCCAGAAGAGCATTTGTGAGGTCAGGCACTGATGTTGAACGAGAAGGCCTGGCTCGCAGTCTCCACTAAAATTCACCCCAAAGCACTTCTATCAGGTTGAGGTCAGGAGTCTAACTCGCTCATGCATGTTTTTATGGACTTTACTTTGTGTACTGGTGTGCAGGCATGTTGGAACAGAAAGGGGCCATCCCCAAACTGTCCAAAAAATTGTGCATAAAATTGTCCAAAATGTCTTGGTATGCTGACAACTTTTGAGTTGCCTTCACTGGAACTAGGGGGTCAAGCCCAACCCCTGAAAAACAACCCCACACCATAACTGGCACAAAGCAGGCTTCCAATACTTTTAGTATCTGTCGCTAATAATATATTTTTAAAAACTGCTGTCTATGCAGACAATTTACCTAATGCAATTACAGATTTTTTGCTTTTCTTACTATTGTTATATTGTAGATTAGGGATGAGCCGAACACCCCCCTGTTCGGTTCGCACCAGAACATGCGAACAGGAAAAAAATTCGTTCGAACACGCGAACGCCGTTAAAGTCTATGGGACACGAACATGAATAATCAAAAGTGCTAATTTTAAAGGCTAATATGCAACTTATTGTCAATAAAAGTGTTTGGGGACCCGGGTCCTCCCCCAGGGGACATGAATCAATGCAAAAAAAAGTTTTAAAAACGGCCGTTTTTTCAGGAGCAGTGATTTTAATAATGCTTAAAGTCAAACAATAAAAGTGTAATATCCCTTTAAATTTCATGCCTGGGGGGTGTCTATAGTATGCCTGTAAAGGGGCGCATGTTTCCCGTGTTTAGAACAGTCTGACAGCAAAGTGACATTTTGAAGGAAAAAACACATTTAAAACTACCGCGGCTATTGCATTGCCGACAATACACATAGAAGTTCATTGATAAAAACGGCATGGGAATTCCCCACAGGGCAACCCCGAACCAAAATTAAAAAAAAAAAATGATGTGGGAGTCCCCCTAAATTCCATACAAGGCCCTTCAGGTCTGGTATGGATATTAAGGGGAACCCCAGCCAAAATTAAAAAAAAAAAATTGACGTGGGGTTCCCCCTAAATTCCATACCAGACCCTTCAGGTCTGGTATGGATTTTAAGGGGAACCCCGCGCCAAAAAAAAAAAAAAAAACGGCGTGGGGTCCCCCTAAAAATCCATACCAGACCCTTATCCGAGCACGCAACCTGGCAGGCCGCAGGAAAAGAGGGGGGGACGAGAGTGCGCCCCCCCCTCCTGAACCGTACCAGGCCACATGCCCTCAACATTGGGAGGGTGCTTTGGGGTAGCCCCCCAAAACACCTTGTCCCCATGTTGATGAAGACAAGGGCCTCATCCCCACAACCCTGGCCAGTGGTTGTGGGGGTCTGCGGGCGGGGGGCTTATCGGAATCTGGAAGCCCCCTTTAACAAGGGGACCCCAGATCCCGGCCCCCCCCTGTGTGAAATGGTAAGGGGGTACTTACCCCTACCATTTCACTAAAAAACTGTCAAAAATGGTAAAAATGACAAGAGACAGTTTTTGACAATTCCTTTATTTAAATGCTTCTTCTTTCTTCCTTCATCTTCTTCTTCTTCTGGTTCTTCTGGCTCTTCTGGTTCTTCCTCCGGCGTTCTCGTCCAGTATCTTCTCCGCGGCGTCTTCTATCTTCTTCTCCTCGGGCCGCTCCGCACCCATGGCATGGGGGGGGAGGCTCCCGCTCTTCTCTTCATCTTCTTCTCTTCTTCATCTTCTTCTTCATCTTCTTCTTCTTCTTCTCTTCTTCCTTCTTCTCTTCTTCATGTCTTCTCCGGGCCGCTCCGCAGCCATGCTGTGGCATGGAGGGAGGCTCCCGCTGTGTGACGGCGTCTCTTCATCTGACGGTTCTTAAATAACGGGGGGCGGGGCCATCCGGTGACCCCGCCCCCCTCTGACGCATGGTGACATGACGGGACTTCCCTGTGGCATTCCCCGTGACGTCACAGGGAAGTCCCTCAAGTCACCGTGCGTCAGAGGGGGGCGGGGTCACCGGATGGCCCCGCCCCCCGTTATTTAAGAACCGTCAGACGAAGAGACGCCGTCACACAGCGGGAGCCTCCCTCCATGCCACAGCATGGCTGCGGAGCGGCCCGGAGAAGACATGAAGAAGAGAAGAAGGAAGAAGAGAAGAAGAAGAAGAAGATGAAGAAGAAGATGAAGAAGAGAAGAAGATGAAGAGAAGAGAGGGAGCCTCCCCCCCCATGCCATGGGTGCGGAGCGGCCCGAGGAGAAGAAGATAGAAGACGCCGCGGAGAAGATGCTGGACGAGAACGCCGGAGGAAGAACCAGAAGAGCCAGAAGAACCAGAAGAAGAAGAAGATGAAGGAAGAAAGAAGAAGCATTTAAATAAAGGAATTGTCAAAAACTGTCTCTTGTCATTTTTAACATTTTTGACAGTTTTTTAGTGAAATGGTAGGGGTAAGTACCCCCTTACCATTTCACACAGGGGGGGGCCGGGATCTGGGGGTCCCCTTGTTAAAGGGGGCTTCCAGATTCCGATAAGCCCCCCACCCGCAGACCCCCACAACCACCGGCCAGGGTTGTGGGGATGAGGCCCTTGTCTTCATCAACATGGGGACAAGGTGTTTTGGGGGGCTACCCCAAAGCACCCTCCCAATGTTGAGGGCATGTGGCCTGGTACGGTTCAGGAGGGGGGGGGCCGCACTCTCGTCCCCCCTCTTTTCCTGCGGCCTGCCAGGTTGCGTGCTCGGATAAGGGTCTGGTATGGATTTTTAGGGGGACCCCACGCCGTTTTTTTTTTTTTTTTGGCGCGGGGTTCCCCTTAAAATCCATACCAGACCTGAAGGGTCTGGTATGGAATTTAGGGGGAACCCCACATCATTTTTTTTTTTTGGTTCGGGGTTGCCCTGTGGGGAATTCCCATGCCGTTTTTATCAATGAACTTCTATGTGTATTGTCGGCAATGCAATAGCCGCGGGTAGTTTTAAATGAGTTTTTTCCTTCCAAATGTCATTTTGCTGTCAGACTGTTCTAAACACAGGAAACATGCGCCCCTTTACAGGCATACTATAGACACCCCCCAGGTACGAAATTTAAAGGGATATTACACTTTTATTGTTTGACTTTAAGCATTAATAAAATCACTGCTCCTGAAAAAACGTCCGTTTTTAAAACTTTTTTTTGCATTGATCCATGTCCCCTGGGGCAGGACCCGGGTCCCCAAACACTTTTTATGACAATAACTTGCATATAAGCCTTTAAAATTAGCACTTTTGATTTCTCCCATAGACTTTTAAAGGGTGTTCCGCGGCATTCGAATTTGCCGCGAACACCCCAAATTGTTCGCTGTTCGGCGAACTTGCGAACAGCCAATGTTCGAGTAGAACATGAGTTCGACTCGAACTCGAAGCTCATCCCTATTGTAGATATAGCCAGACCATAAAGCAACTCTAGACAATTGTAAATTACTTATTGTTGGGCCTGACTCTCCTTTCATGCTCTTGTGAATGTAGGGAAGGCTGATAATGCAGTCCCAGGATGTGGTGCCCTTGATTTGATGCCCTAAACTACCCTAAAACTTCACCTGCACTGCAACATGAAATCATTATCTATACATTTACTGTATAACAAAGCTTTATTGCATGTATAAATTTTATGTTTGCTGTCAGTTCTCAATTCTTTAGTCTTTCTATCTTTTTCAAAATCTTCTTCTCCTTTCTTACTTTATATGTTCATTTGTTCTTTGCTCTACTAAAGTCTTTCCCCAGAGGCCCAGTTTTTCTCCCTCTGGGGGTTGCCATCTAGATTCTTGTACAACATAAAGAAGTTAAAGCCAGGCTATCTGTCAAAGCCCACACAGTAAATACACCTTTGACCTTTTTTAACATTCATATGTCACTGACATCTATATTGCTCCATGCATTGTATTGTTGAATTTTCAAAAATGTTCATATCAGTACCATCACAACTTAGTCTGCCTAAGCTGCATGTTTTTGAAAAAAAAGCAGCATATTTGAAGCAACTAACTTATCAGATTATGAAGGCCCCACTCTGTTCAGATGCTTGGAGTTTGAAAAGCAATAATCTGAATATTCTAGAATTTATATACAATATTTCAGGCATACTTATTTCTTCTTTTCTTATGTATACAGTGTTTTATAATACATTTTATGTTTTAATTCTATCTCATTGTATATATTAACATATGCATGACACAAAAACAAAAGTTTTAGGCACTATAACTCCTACCTTTTTTCTACACCAACTGCCCCGTCATGCTCCATAATGAAGCACAGATCACAATGTGGTCAAAAGACTGAAATGTCCTGGCCTCTCTAATGTATGAGGCTGACAACAGGGAAAAAAATCCCCAGATCAGTGACAACACCAACATGCTTTCCCTGCTCCAGGCATTGTCAGAGAGGGAGATAGATAGCCTTCTCCCACCAGCTGCACATCACACAGAGGGACTTGGGCTTTGCATTCACATGACCATTGACCACATAGAAAATTAAGAAAAAAAATTATATATTTGCCATTTGTGCTTCATTGCATCTAGTGTGTGATGGGGCACAGCATTTAAAAGGTAGACGTTATAGAGCCTAATCTTCTACTTGAAATATCTCAGAGGCATACAATAGACTTCATCATACTATCCTCAACAAGGAATTTATTATAAGAGGTATATTATATGCTCTGACGATCAGTTGTTCAAACATGAGGCGGATTTACTAAGACATAGATTAATTAGTCGTGGTTACTCTACAACTTCTCAACAAGCCTTCAAAAGAGCTTCAAAACAAACTAGACAACAGGCACTATCCAAAAGATTAAAGAAAAATTATAATGGTATAACTAGGGTCATCATGACCTATAATTAACAACACCCCTGTGTTCATGGGATACTACAAAAACTTCCTCTCGACGCACAGCGGCACCGAAAGGGAGATCACCTCTCCCCCCTCCCTCTCGGCAATCATCTGGGACACATCATAGGTCCCAGATGATTGCCCAGCCAGTCACGGCATGTGGCGCGGCCCGCACATGATCAGTGGGTGCCCGGCTGTGAAGCCACAGCCGGGCACCCACAGTTACAATGTCTGCGCTGCAGAGAGGAGGGGGAGACAAGCGGGGCTTCGTGCGCCCACATCTCCTTTGTTTATCGATGAACAATTATTTCACTTATAAGGGGGTATTTTATTTATTCTCTTCCCCTCAGACATCTGGATCTGAACCGAAGGGTTCAAGTCTTTTACTCCCCAATCTCTACCTTGAGCTTTAATCTATCCACACCACTTTACTTGATTAGGTAAGAGGGTATACTATAAACAAAGACAATTCAATTATACGTGTTATGTTGATAAATAGCTTTATACAATGATACTTATTTCATCTTCAGAATTTATTGCTGTCCTGGTTACCAGAGAAGCAGAACTCACCAAATCTGGAGGAACTATTTGGGTTTGCAAATGCTGATAGCCTGTGGATTTCTAGCCCATTGTAGGAACACATTTCAGTTCATTTTGTGTGGTATCGCCCATTACCTGATGTTCAGGGTCAATCAGGCAAGCATATATGGTGTCTGTAAAGCTGTTTTACTTGTGCATTTATGTTGGGAGTTCTTCCAAGATAAATATACATGAATAGACAGACGTATTTAATACCTATGTTATACAAATAACTTTAAAAATATTGATATTCATTTATGTTTTGTTATATATCTTAATTTTTTCATCTGCACCTACCCATTTTTGTCCTTAGGAAGCAATGTAATGTGAAACGCATTGACTATACAAGCTTGGAGGAGTTCATGGACCCTAATTCCATACATGTATATATTTTACAATGGATTGCTCTACAACTTATTGACGGAATCCATGTCTCCTTGTTTGTAAATTGGGTATCTGTTGACCTTGTCCAGTTGAGGGTGTTGTTGTTTGTCACATTTTAGTGTTTATGTTTCTTTTTTATTGTATTTTTCGTATTTTTGTAATAAAGACATTTATATTTTTATGTATATCTCTTCTGCCTCATGTTGTGCCTATCAAAAGTCCTTTCTTCTTTGAGAGAGTTTCTAGATGTCTCAATCCTTTTTCATGTAACTATGGATGTTGGCATGGTGGGGGTCCTCCCCTTTTTTGCAAGGTAAATAGTTAATCTAGAGAGATTTCTTTTGTTCAACAGAAAAGTTTAAGTTTAAATCAAAATGTTGGTTACTTAATTTCTATTTTAATTTTATTTAAAATGTTGGCTTATGTTTGTTTTTAAGCACAAGTTTTTTTGGGATTGGCTATCCAATGAGACAGCAGAGTAGCTTGCTTTGCAGCCCTATCTGTCCAAAAGAAACATCAAATTCAGCTGTCTGTGGAGAGATAAGTCACTGCACTGATCATAGTTCTATAAACAATGGTCTTCTTGCAGCACTGCTAAAAATTATAAATGCAAAGAGGGGAATAAAAACCTGGTGTCATGACCTAAAGTCTGATCAGAAAGAAGACATTACTAATGGAAACGTCTGGAAGCGTGGGTTTAGACAAGAAAACCTTTCTCTTTTTTATGGTCTGATGTGAGTGGAGCCATAAAGAATCTATTTTGGGAATCAGCTGTACCAATTACTGAGCCCAGGGGTGGCTCCAAAAGCGTGTATTGACACATTTAAAACTGTGTCACATGCTCCAAGGTGAGCGCAATCACATTGGGGGTCACCAAGGCACTTCACAGCATGTTTTCTTTGGGCACGTTTGACTTAGAACTGGAACTTTTTCTTTGAACTATCACTAATATACTGACTTTTATTTGAACTTGGTCACTTTACATTACTGGATTGGAAGATTTTTTCACGATTGTGATTTGAACATCATAATTAGGGCGATTATAGTTTTAATTTTCCTATGCATGTGACTGATTTACTCTATATGTGTTTTTTACCATTTTTTACTAATATATATTTTTCACTTTTTCACTTTTACTTTAATCACAGTGGATTCATATGTGTTTAACATTTTTTTAGCATATACACCCCATTAGAAATTATTTTCTCTTTATTTTAACCACTGATTATTTTATATTTACCACATCATGTTTATATTGTAAGATATAGGTATGTTTTATATGCACATTGCACCTTGTGATTTATTGCACTAGACATTTTGGTGTGCATGGTTACAGGATTCACACAGCAAGTGATTTCAGCAAGTGATTTTAGTTTTAAACTCTCTATGATTTGCACGCTATATTATTTGTGATTTATATTCAGGTTTACAGTTATTCAGGTACACCCCTAGGCGCGGCGCATTTTTTCATATAATTTATCGCACGGTCATGAATACGTGATCTGCGTCTGCAGCCGGGTAGCTATTTGGTTGATTTTCTATTGAGGCACTGGATGATTGTGGCTCGCAAGATTTTTTCCATAATTCGGGAATAAAAACCTGAAAGAGATTTTAACACTTCCCTACTCAATCCAAAGGTAAAAAAAAAGGTTTTTGACAACAGATGTACTATTACTCCTCCCATAAACGAAAACCCACTATTTAATAGACAGCTAAATTAATTCTATCACAAGTGTTGATATATTTTGGCATTTGGCGTTGCACACTTCTGAATTAGACACTTCATCTTTAAGATTATATTCACTACAGCACTACACAATCTCGGGGTCAAAAGCCACTAATGCATGTTTATATTTGTTCTTTTCCATAGCTATATACAAGTAAGATCTGTTAGGTGATATTAAATTATGTTTTATGTTCAAATGAGAAATTCCCCAGAGTAGAAATACTAAAGTGCTTGGTCATTGAGTTAACTCAGCAGGGCACATTTGATATTGAATTAAATTCATACCTTTATAGCTAGAATTTAACCACAATGGTTGTTGAACAAAGCGACTATAAAAAAGAGAAATCCACTGAAGAAATGATTGAAGCTTATCCCTGTCAGAAATAAAAATGCTGCGTATACTATGGCTTTTACACATTTAATGGACTGCAATGTATTTTGTTTTTGCAAAAAGTGCTGCTGCAATAAATGTTATGAGTGAGTGAATACACAGTGCTTAGTTTGCAAAAATAAGTATGTATTTCTGGAAAAATATTATGCTACATACTGTATACATGTTTTACTGCCATAATACTTTTGGTAAATTTATAAAAACTTTGTTAATGCTCTGTTAAATGGCTAATATTTAAATAGTTAAGATGGTTTATCTATAGAGGACTTTTAAGGTACCCACTCACAACATATCATTTACAAATGTAATTTTTTATTCATATCATGACTTTAAAAATGGAACATAAAATATTAAAACATGTCTTGGAACTATCTTGCAATACAGTATACAGGATGACCAGATCACTGGCCAGATACTTCTGGGGACCTATAAGACCTGATTTTAATTGTGTATAATTTGACCATAGGTGGGATTTAGGACTTCTGTGGGATATAGGACATTTACTTTATGCAGGGTTTTGGCACTGTGTCCATCCCTGGGTTCCAAGCTTTCTATTTCAGATAGGCTGCTTTGACTACCGAAGAGATATCAGTTATCATGAGCTAGTATAGTGGATTACCCATTGCTCATATCTTGTCAGGTGGATGATTCTTCCTGCAGGGCTATTTCCTTTCACCTGTGTATCCCTGCACTTGCCCCAGGCAGGCTTTTACAACAAAGATACCTTGCATTAGCCCATACTAATCTCCTCATTATGTCCAAGAAATATGTTGAGTGATCCCTATACCTTCATCAAATACTAACATATTTATGCATAATGGATGAAGTCATTTGGACTAAAGCATATTATGTAATTTATTAGGTGACAGATGGAGGATCTAATGAGTATGGAGGCTTATTGCAATATTATTCCAAGAATTGTTTTAATAGTGTGTGTTCCATTTTTAAAGCTGTGATATGAATAAAATATTTACAGTTTTTTAAATTATATGTTGTGGTGTGGGTGCCTTAAAAGTTTGTTATAGATAAACCAGCTTAATTAGCTAGAACAATTCAGATGTGGTCCCGGTCACTCCTCTTATGGTTTACTATGAAAGTAAAATTATGGGACTCCATTACAAAAAAAAATGTGCTGCAGCTCTTAGTTTACATAATGAGACCTATGCATCACATTGTAACTGGATTTGATGTTATTTTTAGTCTGTTATACAGAAGCCTTTAGTTGTACTGTAACAAA
The DNA here is from genome assembly GCA_037952925.1 of Lithobates clamitans. Taxonomy (NCBI): domain Eukaryota; kingdom Metazoa; phylum Chordata; class Amphibia; order Anura; family Ranidae; genus Lithobates; species Lithobates clamitans. The sequence continues at coordinate 2,921,922 of JBBGZY010000424.1, forward strand.
AATAAAAAAAGTTTAATACACAGCAAATTATGTTAAACCTTGAAGGTGCAGACTAAGTATAATTGGTGGATATACCGTATATGTATGAACATGCACTAAAATGATAAGATAGTAGTCTATTTGTTTCATCAACAAGATGTTCTGACTCTGAGAAATACTTTTATTCAACTTTAGTATTGCATTGGTATTACTCCAAACATGCCTGGACCCTTCTACAAAAAACGACCTTCTCCTTGTTAAACACCTCAACATTTTTTCTTTCTGTTTACTCACTTTTCTACTTAAAAATCCCTCATCAAAATCCACTTTCAATTCTGCACTTTTAATGCCTCTGCTCTGCATTATTTGCCTTTCTGTTGTCTTATGAACAACAGAAAACCAAATTGCATTTTAAAATATCAGCTTCCATCTTGCATTCACATGGGGTGATTTATTAAAAGAATACAATTTCCACTTATCCAGACAAACCTGAGTTCACTTTGAATGCCCAATCATGTACAGAGACATTTGAAAATAGGAATTGCCTTCACACATGTGGATTATTGAAGTACAGCTTCACTGAGCTTAGTGAAAAAAAATGTATTATTTTAGTAAATCAACTCCAATCACATATATTGTGATTTTCTATTTAGTGGTTTGCCCTGGAGTGTGACCGTCAGCTACTCTGTGGTTCGTAAATGTATTGCGCTATCCTACCCTACAGTTTTCCATTTTGTGCCCTTCATTCATGCTTGGTATTACTTATATGCATTTTTTTCTCATTTATTTTTTATCTGAATTCTATGTTGACCCTATTCATTGCATAGTACATCTTGTTTGCATACTATAGCTGCTTAGATTAGTATTGACGATCAGTGTGATGCCATTTAGTTATACGATTGTCAGTCTCACTCAAAGTTACATACAGTAGTTAGGTTAATAAATAGAAACGCCTCCATCGTGCTCAACCAAAATGGTGTTAAATTCTTAAGAAAGAAATATCCAAATGCAGTGTATACAGAGTGTCCTATGTGCAAGTTTCTGCTTAGTCCATTAAAAAAGTAAACTAGAGTTTTGTGCACCAGGTCACTTCAGGATAGGTATTCTCTCCCTCCCCTTCCCATCCTATGTCAGTTTTTCCCCTTTTGAACTCCTTTCTTTTTTCCTCTTCTCTATACTTTCCTTTTTCTAATTGTTTTACTGAATCCATACATGTCTGGAACCATGTGTTATATGGCATATATACTGAGTGGTGAGTGGTGAGTGCAAAATAAGGATCTTTTTTTCCAAATGTGTAATTCAGAATGTTCCATTGGGAGAGGTGCCCCTGAGTATCTTAAGCTGCCCTCTGAATGCAATGACACATTTACTGGGTACATGATCTATTAAGGGGGTGTTTGGAAAAGGAGAGCTCCCTTAGAACTCATCTCAGGCAGCAAATAATCTAACTTTACTTCTGATAATATAAGTGCTGTTGGTGTTTTCTGTATGTGTAAAGCAGGCTATACACGGTTTGAAGCACAGGGCAGCAGAACAGTGATAGGGAGGTGGCAAAGGCAGCATGTGGATAAACCAATGCCCTCCATTTCCCTCCTCTAGCAGCTCAATGTCTGCGGAAGGGAGAGGAGGAGAAGTGGGCATTCAGCGGCTACATGGAGGGATTAGTTCCTCTACATGCCACTGCCCCCACCGCTCTCCTATCCAGGTGTACAGGGAGGCCACTCCGGCCCCCTGTAGCATGGGGCTGGGTCACAATGATAATGTAATTTTCTGGTTCACAAAGAGATTATAGGCAGCCAAAAAGGGACTGGTTGCAGCAGGATCAGCTCTTTGTACATCCAATTCCAAACTATTTGTAGCATCAAATGCTTTGTCTAGCACAACTACTAAATTATACTTTATGAAAGCATACCCTATACAGCCATCAACAGATGCAACTAATGTGTTACCTTTCCAAGGATATACTTTTGCCCTGTTCCTGGTACTTGTGCAAATAAAAAAAGAAAAACTTTTTTGTGTAGAGATACAAGACTTGTTTTGCTAAATTTGTATGCCTTTCAGTAAAGAACAAGTCAGTTCATTACTCTTTATAATGTTGAAAATGAACATTTAATATATAAAGGTATCAGAGAACATCAGGGATCTACACATAAGGCAGCAGCAAATGCTAATGAAACTAGAAATTCCAATTTAAATGTAACTTGAGAAAAAAAAGCAAAAAAGAGAAAAAAACCTTAAAACTGCGAGAACATTGCTGGTTAATATCATTATGATAATTTTTGCTTTTTTCAAATATAATAACAATCTCCACAAACACATAGAAGTGGTTGGGGCCCTGAGCAGTAAAAGAAAGGCACATCACAACAATTGTAGAGGGAGAGGTGGTGTGGTAACATTGTTAAACAAAACTTCAGTCAATCACTTGATCTTCATAATGGCCAGCATAGTGAAGCAACAAACAAGCCAGGATGTTCGATAAGCTGTTCAATTCAGTGTGAAAATGGAAAGTACTCGGTGAAAAAATAATGCAGCATAATTCCGTGATATTTCATAAAGGGAATGGTGCCGGAGAGGCTTTTCTATTTAAATAATGTTTGTAGTACAACTAGAGAAAACCTGTTTAGTATTCTAAAAGAGCAGCTGAAAATGTTTTTCTTGAATGTTACAGGCCCACATCAAAAGAATATAGAGCATCTTTGTATATATGTGGTGCTATGCTCACATTCTTAATTTTGTGATTAGTGTTGTCACACATGGGGTTGCTTAAATAAAACTGGACAGTGCAAAATGGGGTGCAGCTGTGCATAGAAACCAATCAGCTTCCAGTTTTTTTTATCAAAGCTTAATTGAACAAGCTGAAGTTAGAAGATTTTGCGCTCCCAAGTTTTAATAGATCAACCCTACAGTGTGCCAGTGAAATCATTCTTTGGAGTATTATATAAAAGAAAAAAAGCTGTCTTTTTATTAGCCATAAAACCTTTGTTCTGGTTGAACTGCTCTTAGGGTCATGGCCATGAACAAGCTCTCTAGACTTGAAAGATAAGTTCACCTTTCTGAACATGTCACATATTACACTCATGGTACACATGTATTTAGGGTTTAACATGTGACATGTTCAGCAACCTACCCTGCACTGCCCAACCGCCCGCCTCATACTGTGACAGGCACAGCCATACGGGGCTTCACCCACACAGTCATGTCATTCATTGGCAGAGTTCTGTGGTTGAGCGAACTACATGTACCATCTTCCATCGTGGTAGACAGCTTGTAGTTCTCAATGAACTGTGAGGGTGCAGTCCATTTATATTCCTGGTCTTCAGTAACTGTCTTCCTGTACCGGAGATATGAGCAGACAGCTGTACTGAAAGTTTGCATGAGCCTAGCATTGCACCCATAATCTTCTGATCATGGGTGCATTTCTCTGCAGGCTCCAATGAAAATAAAATAATCAATGCATATTTTTTTAACTGCAAAAAATGTGCATTTATTTTATCTTTTTTTTAAACAGGGAACTTATTCTTTAAGAGATGTGGTGAGATTATATGGTAGAGCAAGCCAACAGCACTGTGTTTGGTTCCACTGTAGACTATGAATGAGGCCCAAAACTTGCTTCAAGTTTGTACATGATATTAAACCTTGCTTATCTCATTCCTGTTTTTTTCTTTTTCCCTATAATGATTTTTATTTGGTAAACACAAATGTATAAGAATAATACAAAGATAATAATCCAGGGTGTCAAGCATGTCATACAGTATATCAAACATATGTTAAAGTAGGGGGCGTGGCCTGATCCAGCATGTGAGCGGACGTCTTTCTTAGCAGCTCCAAGATCCCTCTGCACAATCCTGTGTATCCTACTTACCTGCCACTCTGAAACGGCTAAAACCTCTCTAAAACACTCGGGGAAGACCCTGTGATACTTTCTGTGGGACTCTGGTGAATGGGAAAATGAAAGGGGAAGAAACAGCCCCTGGCCATCATGAGTATCACCACACACTCCTGCCAAGATGGTCGCCACTCCACCATACCACACTTGTCCTTGGCATCCACGCTGGATCTCTTTGAAGAGGAACCTGATCCCTCATTGCCACTGTTTCCCGGGACCTCCTCTCCCCAGGTCGCTGCTGACCCATCCATCTCCCAGGGATGACGGTCTGGAGGGCGACCCGGAAATTTCTAATATCTTATCATGTCTACGGTGAAGTGCATCCCCTGGTAGTAGTGTACGCTCCTCCTCATCACAGCTGCAGTCTTCTCTGATTTGAGTACACAATTTTCCATGTTGCCAACACTTGCTACCCTTATAGTATGGGACTTTAATTCGTAACTTGACCCTAGTTTGGATCGATTGAAACCACTTCAATATGAGTCTAGGCTGTTTGGTCAGTGGTGTGCCTCTTTTGGTTATGTCGATCTCTGGCGACAAAATCATCCTAAGGCCAGGGTATACTCTTGCCAGTCCCGGACATACCGTACTCTTTCCAGGCTAGATTATGCCCTGGGGACTCCTGACCTGGCCTCATATATCCAGACTGTTTCTTATCTACCTCAGGCGATATCTGACCATTCTGCCCTGTGTGTTGAACTATTACTAGGCCACAGGCCATCATTTCGGTTGTAGAGACTCAGTCCCCTCTGGATCTCCACCCCCCAATTCCAGGAGCCAGTCCAGCAGGATATGTCCCACTATTGGGTGGACAATTCCAGTTCCACTTCCTCTGGCCCCACATGAGATGCCTTTAAGGCGATTGTGCCGGGCTCCTACATCTCCAACATTGCCAAACATAGGAAGACCTCTCAGGCTGTTCTTCTGGCTTTGGAGTCATTCCTGGAGTCCGTAAGAGCCCAATATTCTGCGCTTCCCACTCCGGACTCCCATGGAGTCTTGGTGGGGGCGCACAGGGCCCTGGACCTCCATAGGGTGGATTCAACGCGAAAGCAGCAGCTGTATCTGTTGGCCAGATTACATGAATATAGCGGTAAAAACAGCAAAATGTTGGCCTATCTCTCCCGCACGGAATACACTGACAGGACTATACCGCAAATTCAACTACCTGATGGCTCTGTCACGTCTGATCCCCTGATCATTAACTAGAGTTTTATGTCCTTTTACAAAAACCTTTATTCTGCTCCGCCCCCTCCGCCGAACTTGAGATGTTGGGATTTTTTGAATCCCTCCAGTTCCCCGTATTAGAGGACTCACATAACACTATTTTAGACAAACCCCTGACAATTGAAGAAATTACTGACGCTATTTATTCTTTCTCCCCCAATAAAACTCCAGGGTTGGACAGTTTGCCCTCTGAATGGTACAAAAATTATGCTGAAGAAATAGCACAGAAATTACACTCTCAGTTTGGATGGTGTCAGGGCTGGCTCAGCCCTTTCTTCTCTGAGCTGGCCGCTCAGCTGTCAGCTAATTTCCAGCTCTCATCTCTCTCCACAGTTACCCAGCTGTTGTGGATCTGCTTGTCAGTCCCACCTACTTAAAGATCTCCAGCTCACTTCATTCCTGCCTTCACCTTGGTCACATCACAAGAAACCATCTCCTGCATTCCTGTTTAAAGACTGGCTTTGCTGACATCCCTTTTGGCTCCTTATCCTGCTTGCTGTTCCTTTACTTGGATCCCTGACTTCTGGCCTGGCTAATTACCAGATCTGGTTACTGAACTCTGGCTTGGCTGATTACCCAATCTGGTTACTGTACTCTGGCTATGCTTTGACTACGCTTACTCTATTTACCTTTTTATTTTTATTAATAAACTGTGTGATTTTACTGTACTTCTGTCTCGGTCTGGTTCATGTTTTCTGACCGTAGGCAAAGGCCATGAATTTAGAAGATACAGTCAATCCACTTGTTGGTAATATTTTTTCCAGATTGGATGAGCAAGATCACCGCATGGATCAGTTTGCCATGGCGGTACAAACGCTCCTGAGTTGCATGGCTCACCTGGAATCCCCCACTGTGGCTGATCCGGTACAACCTGAGTTGCAGGCCGTCCCTGCTGCTGCGCCAGTCTCTGTGCAGGCATTCGCCTTGAGTATTACCTCTATAAGAGGTATGTCTGGTTCCGCCCCACTTCCCCAGCAATTTGAGGGCGATCCAGTTCAATGCAGAGGGTTTCTCAACCAAGTTGAGATATACTTTGAGATGCTGCCCCAGGCGTTTTCTACGGACAGAAGCAAAGTAGGGTTTGTGATATCTTTGCTTTCTGAGAGAGCCTTGGTCTGGGCTAACCCTCTATTGGAGGTGCAAAAACCTGTTGTCTTGAGTTACCCTGAGTTTGTGGCCTCCTTTAAAAGGGTATTTGACTTTCCCGCATGCTCCGCTTCTGCTGCCAAGTGCCTCATGTCCATCAAACAGAGTACGAGAACTGTTGCCGACTATGCCATTGAGTTCTGTACTCTGGCAGCAGAGGTTGCTTGGAACAATGAGGCCCTCATGGCTACTTTTTCTCATGGGCTCTCGGATTCCATCAAGGATGAGATAGCAGCCTGAGATATACCCACTAAGCTGGAGAGCTTGATCTCGTTTGCCAATCTCATTGACTCCAGACTCAGAAAAAGACTTTCTTTTAAGGAGCGCTTGCAGAAGCCTTCTGTACGTTTTCCTCCGAGCTTTGCAGTCCCACCCGTGCCTCCCTCTCCTCCCATGACTCCTGGTACCGAGTCGGTCAGTGAAGATGAACCCATGCACTTGGGCTTCACGCAGCTCTCTGCGGATCAGAGAGCCTTTAGGAGGAGGGAGAGATTGTGCCTTTATTGTGGCCAGGCAGGTCACTTTTTGAAGTATTGTCCTACCCGTCCTGTGAACACCCGAACCTTGAGGTCCTGTCATGCACAGACATTAGGGGGTGTTGTGTCGTCCCCAGTTATCCAGAAGGATAAGCCCCTGGTTTCGCTCACCCTTTCTTGGGCCAAGTCGTCTATCGAGCTGCAGGCTCTAATTGACTCTGGGGCTGCAGGCCTGTTCATTGATGCTGCCTTTGTATCAAAGCACTTGATTCCACTGCAGCTGCGTGACACTCCACTTGCCATTGAGGCTCTTGACAGGAGACATCTACAGCCTGCCCATGTGACTCATGAGACGGTTCCGTTGTCCATGGCCGTAGGGGCTCTTCACCATGAGATAATGCAATTTCAAGTGATTTCCTCTCCTAAGTTTCCGCTGGTTATTGATTATCCTTGGTTACAGAGGCACAACCCTTCTTTTAATTGGCTCCATGCTGAGGTTCTCTCCTGGTCACCACAATGCAGTCAAACATGCTTCCAGAAGGTAGCCAAGGTCCTGTGTACCTCTTCACTCTCCTCCCTGCAAGAGGAATACCGTGATTTTAGCGATGTCTTTGACAAAAGTCAAGCTGGTAGTTTGCCTCCACACTGGCCATATGATTGCCCTTCAACCTGGTACCACTCCAATTGACTTCAACTTGGTGCCACTCCCCCATGTGGCCGGGTTTACCCCTTGTCAGTCTTGGAGGATAAAGTCATGAAGGAGTATGTTGCAGACGCACTTTCTCGGGGTTTCATCCGCAAATCCTTATCTCCCGCTGGTGCTGGTTTCTTCTCTGTGAAGAAGATGAGAGGTGAACTGAGACCTTGTATTGATTAAAGGGGTCTCAATCGTATCACGATTAAGAATGCCTACCCGATCCTGTTGATTACAGTTCTTTGTCACTCGTTACGTAACCTCGCCCCCTTCTGACATCACGGGAAATGCCAAAGGGAAGTCCCCATGCATCAGAGGGGGGGCGGGGTCACCAGGTGGCCCCGCGCCCCGTTATTTAAAAACCGTCAGAAGAGGAGAAGCGTCACACAGCGGGAGCCTCCCATCATGCCATATGTATGCGGAGCGGCCCGAGGAGAAGAAGGGAAGAAGACGCCGCGGAGGAAGATGCCGGACGAGGGCCTGGTATGGAATTTAGGGGGGACCCCCACGTCATTTTATTAAAAAATTTTGGTTCGGGGTTCCCCTGTGGGGAATTCCCATGCTGTTTTTATCAATGAACTTTTATGTGTATTGTCGGACCGGCAATTCATTAATAGCTGCGGGTAGTTTTAACCACTTGCCGCCCACCATATAGCAGAATGACGGCGGCAAAGTGGTTTCAATATCCTGACTGGACGTCATATGACGTCCGCAAGATATTGAGCCACTGCGCACCCCCCAGGGGCATGCATCGCGGTGATCGTTGTTGCAGGGTGTCAGTCTGACACCCCGCAACACCGATCTAGGTAAAGAGTCTCTGACTGAGACTCTTTACCACATGATCAGCCGTGTCCAATCACGGCTGATCGCGATGTAAATAGGAAGAGCCGGTGATCGGCTTTTCCTCACTCGCATCTGACAGACGCGAGTAGAGGAGAGCCAATCGGCTCTTCTCCTGACAGGGGGGTCTGTGCTGCTTGTTTATCAGCACAGCCCCCCCTCGGATCCTACCCAGGACCACCAGGGAAGCTGCCCAGGACCACCAGGGAAACCAGCCACACTGGACCACCAGGTATGCCCTCTAGACCCCCAGGGAAATACTGATCTGTGCAAAGGCAGCTGCCAATCAATGCCCAGGCAGCTGCCAATCAGTGCCCACTCAAATCCCTACCACTGCCAGTGCCACCAGGGATGCCTATCAGTGCCGCGTATCAGTGCCCATCAGTGCCACGTATCAGTGCCCATCAGTGCCGCCTATCAGTACCCAGCAGTGCCACCTATCAGTGTCCAGGAGTGCCGCCTATCAGTGCCCATCAGTGCCACCCAGTGCCACCCAGTGCTACCTATGAGTGCCCATCAGTGCCGCCTATCAATGTCCATCAGTGCTGCATATCAGTGCCACCCATCAGTGCCGCCTACCAGTGCCCATCAGTGCCGCATATCAGTGCCCATCGTCAGTGCCCGCTCATTGGTGCCACCTCATCGCTGCCACCTTATCAGTGCCCGTCAGTGCCGCCTTATCAGTGCCCATCAGTGAAAGAGAAAACTTACTTATTTACAACATTTTTAAACAAAAACAAAAGCAAAACTTTTATTTTTTTCAAAATTTCCGGTCTTTTTTTATCTGTTTCGCAAAAAATAAAAACTGCAGAGGTGATCAAATACCATCAAAAGAAAGCTCTATTTGTGGGAATAAAATGATAAAAATTTAGTTTGGGTACAGTGTTGTATGACCGCGCAATTGTCATTCAAACTGCGACAGCGCTGAAAGCTGAAAATTGGTCTGGGCAGGAAGGTGTCTAAGTGCCCTGTATTGAAGTGGTTAAATGACTTTTTTTCCTTTGAAATGTCATTTTGCTGTCAGACTGTTCTAAACACAGGAAACATGCGCCCCTTTATAGGCATACTATAAACACCCCCCAGGTACAAAATTTAAAGGAATATTACACTTTTATTGTTTCACTTTAAGCATTATTAAAATCAGTGCTCCCGAAAAAACGGCCATTTTTAAAACTTTTTTTTGCCATGATCCATGTCCCTTGGGGCAGGACTCAGGTCCCCAAACACTTTTTATGACAATACCATGCATATAAGCCTTTAAAATTAGCACTTTTGATTTCTCCCATAGACTAAAAGGGTGTTCCCCGGCTTTCGAATTTGCCGCGAACACCCCAAATTGTGTGCAGTTCGGCGAACTGGCGAACAGCCGATGTTCGACTCGAACATGAGTTCGACTCGAACTCGAAGCTCATCCCTACTTCTCATCTCTGGTCAAGTCCCTGACCGATATGACCAGAAAGAACGGTAACCCACAGAGTTGGTCTCCGGAGTCCATTAAGGCCTTTGAAAGTCTCAAGGCTGCCTTTGTTACTGCTCATGTGTTGGCACATCCTGATCCTACGTTACCTTTTATCCTTGAGGTTGATGCTTCTGAGACTGGTGTTGTCGCCCTTCTGTCTCAACGTCCTGAAAGTGCTATGCATGCTTGTGGCTACTTTTCCAAGAAATTGTCACCTGCCGAATGCAATTATGAGATTGGTGACAGAGAGCTGTTGGCAATCATTTTAGCCCTGAAAGAATGGAGACATTTCCTCGAAGGTAGCACTGTGCTGGTTCTCATACTTACTGACCATAAGAATCTCACATTCTTGTCTGAGGCTAAATGCCTCTCTTACAAGGGCGCGATAAGCTCTTTTCTTGTCAAGTTTCAATTACATTGTCTCATTCTTGCTCGGTACTAGAATGTAAGGGCTGACGCCTTGTCACAACAATTTTCCTCCACTTCCAAGTTAGAGTCGGTTCTGGTTCCTATGATTCCTCCTGATCGTATTCTGCCTACAGTTCACACCAGTCTTACTTCTCCTTTGGGTGACAAAATCCTTGCTGCTCAGGTCGATGCTCCTCCTGAGAAACCTTGTGACCACTGCTTTGTCACTGAGTGTCTCCGTACTGCCGTGCTCCAGGCTTACCATTCTCCCAAGGCAGCTGGCCAACCTGGTAAGAATCAACTCGTTTGGGCCATTTCCCAACAATTCTGGTGGCCTAGTCTACGTGCTGATGTAACTGCCTTCGTAGCTGCCTGTTCCGTGTGTGCTCAGAGTAAGACTCCATGACACCTTCCAGTGGGCCTCCTACAACCCATACCCAATGGAGAGAGGCCCTGGACCAACCTGTCTATGGATTTCATTGTGGAGTTGCCCAACTCCCAAGGCAACACAGTTATCCTTATGGTGGTTGACCGGTTCTCAAAGATGTGTCATTGTATTCCACTTAAGAATTTGCCCACTGCTAAGGAATTGGCTTCCATTTTTGCTCGGGAGATCTTTTGCTTACATGGGCTACCCAAGGTGATTGTCTCGGACAGGGGTAGTCAGTTTGTGTCCTGGTTCTGGTGAGCCTTTTGTGTACAGCTGGAAATTCAGCTTGCTTTCTCCTCTGCATATCACCCGCAGTCTAATGGGGCCGCTGAATGAGCCAATCAGTCCTTGGAGCAATTCCTACGTTGCTATATTTCTGACTAGGGATGAGCTTCGAGTTCGAGTCAAACTCATGTTCGACTCGAACATTGGCTGTTCGCAAGTTCGCCGAACAGCGAACAATTTGGGGTGTTCGCGGCAAATTTGAATGCCGCGGAACACCCTTTAAAAGACTATGGGAGAAATCAAAAGTGCTAATTTTAAAGGCTAATATGCAAGTTATTGTCATAAAAAGTGTTTGGGGACCTGGGTCCTGCCCCAGGGGACATGGATCAATGCAAAAAAAAGTTTTAAAAATGGCCGTTTTTTCAGGAGCAGTGATTTTAATAATGCTTAAAGTCAAACAATAAAAGTGTAATATCCCTTTAAATTTCGTACCTGGGGGGTGTCTATAGTATGCCTGTAAAGAGGCGCATGTTTCCTGTGTTTAGAACAGTCTGACAGCAAAATGACATTTTGAAGGAAAAAACCCATTTAAAACTACCCGCGGCTATTGCATTGCCTACAATACACATAGAAGTTCATTGATAAAAACGGCATGGGAATTCCCCAATGGGGAACCCCGAACCAAAATTAAAAAAAAAATGACGTGGGAGTCCCCCTAAATTTCATACCAGACCCTTCAGGTCTGGTATGGATTTTAAGGGGAACCCCGCGCCAAAAAAAAAACGGCGCGGGGTCCCCCCAAAAATCCATACCAGACCCTTATCCGAGCACGCAACCTGGCAGGCCGCAGGAAAAGAGGGGAGGACGAGAGTGCGCCCCCCCCTCCTGAACCGTACCAGGCCACATGCCCTCAACATTGGGAGGGTGCTTTGGGGTAGCCCCCCAAAACACCTTGTCCCCATGTTGATGAGGACAAGGGCCTCATCCCTACAACCCTGGCCGGTGGTTGTGGGGATCTGCGGGCGGGGCGCTTATCGGAATCTGGAAGCCCCCTTTAACAAGGGAACCCCCAGATCCCGCCCCCCCTGTGTGAAATGGTAAGGGGGTACTTACCCCTACCATTTCACTAAAAAACTGTCAAAAATGTTAAAAATGACAAGAGACAGTTTTTGACAATTTCTTTATTTAAATGCATTTGAAGGGGTACGGTCTGGAGGAATGCTCCTGGGTCTCATCCTTGGACGTACATACTCCTGCCCTCCTCCGTGATTTCCATAGACGTTTTCCCCTCAAGCCCGGTGGTCCTCTGAGGGGGAGGGGTCGTTGAGGAAGGGGGTACTGTCAGGGCTGGCTCAGGCCTTCCTTCTCTGAACAGGCCGCTCAGCTGCCGGCTAATTGCCAGCTCTCATCTCTCTCCACAGTTACTCACCTGTTGTGGATCTGCTCGTCCTACTTAAAGATCTCCAGCTCATTTCATTCCTGCCTTCGCCTTGGTCACATCACAAGAAACCATCTCCTGCATTCCTGTTTAAAGACTGGCTTTTCTGACATACCTTCTGGCTCCTTATCCTTCTTGCTGTTCCTGTACTTGGATCACTGACTTCTGGCCTGGCTGATTACTCGATCTGGTTACTGAACTCTGGCTTGGCTGATTACCCAATCTGGTTACTGAACTCTGGCTTGGCTGACTACCCGATCCGGTTACTGGACTCTGGCTATGCTTTGACTATGCTTACTCTATTTACCTTTTTATTTTTTTTAATCACTTTAGCCCCGAATCATTATGCTGCCTAAGGACCAGAGGTCTTTTTCCAATTTGGCACTGCGTCGCTTTAACTGCTAATTGCGTGGTCATGCAATGCTGTACCCAAACGAAATTTGCGTCCTTTTCTTCCCACAAATAGAGCTTTCTTTTGATGGTATTTGATCACCTCTGCGGTTTTTATTTTTTGTGCTATAAACGGAAAAAGACCTAAAATTTTGAAAAAAAATGATATTTTCTACTTTTTGTTATAAAAAAAATCCAATAAACTCAATTTTAGTCATACATTTAGGCCAAAATGTATTCGGCCACATGTCTTTGGTAAAAAAATGTCAATAAGCGTATATTTATTGGTTTGCGCAAAAGCTATAGCTTCTACAAACTAGGGTACATTTTCTGGAATTTACACAGCTTTTAGTTTATGACTGTCATTTCTTGAGGTGCTAAAATGGCAGGGCAGTACAAAACCCGTCCAAATGACCCCATTTTGGAAAGTAGACACCCCAAGGAAATTGCTGAGAGGCATGTTGAACCCATTGAATATTTATTTTTTTTGTCCCCAGTGATTGAATAATGACAAAAAAAAAAAAAATATTTACAAAAAGTTGTCAGTAAATGATATATTGCTCACACAGGCCATGGGCCTATGTGGAATTGCACCCCAAAATACATTCAGCTGCTTCTCCTGAGTATGGGGATGTGTGGGACTTTTTGGGAGCCTAGCCACGTACGGGGCCCCGAAATCCAATCACCGCCTTCAGGATTTCTAAGGGTGTAAATTTTTGATTTCACTCTTCACTGCCTATCACAGTTTCGGAGGCCATGGAATGCCCCCCCCCCCAATGACCCCATTTTGGAAAGTAGACAGCCCAAGCTATTTGCTGAGAGGCATATTGAGTCCATGGAATATTTTATATTTTGACACAAGTTGCGGGAAAGTGACACTTTTTTTTTTTTTTGCACAAAGTTGTCACTAAATGATATATTGCTCACACAGGCCATGGGCATATGTGGAATTGCATCCCAAAATACATTTAGCTGCTTCTCCTGAGTATGGGGATACCACATGTGTGGGACTTTTTGGGAGCCTAGCCGCGTACGGGGCCCCGAAAACCAAGCACCGCCTTCAGAATTTCTAAGGGTGTAAATTTTTTTCTTTTTTCAATTTTCAAAACTTTGTGACAAAAAGTGAGGTCTGCAAAATACTCGCTATACCTCTCAGCAAATAGCTTGGGGTGTCTACTTTCCAAAATGGGGTCATTTGGGGGGGTTTTGTGCCACCTGGGCATTCCATGGCCTCCGAAACTGTGATAGGCAGTGAAGAGTGAAATCAAAAATTCACGCCCTTAGAAAGCCTGAAGGCGGTGCTTGGTTTTCGGGGTCCCGTACGCGGCTAGGCTTACAAAAAGTCTCACACATGTGGTATCCCCGTACTCAGGAGAAGCAGCAGAATGTATTTTGGGGTGTAATTTCACATATTCCCATGGCATGTTTGAGCAATATATCATTTAGTGACAACTTTGTGCAAAAAAAAAAAATTTGTCTCTTTCCCGCAACTTGTGTCACAATATAAAATATTCCATGGACTCGACATGACTCTCAGCAAATAGCTTGGGGTGTCTACTTTCCAAAATGGGGTCATTTGGGGGGGTTTTGAACTGTCCTGGCATTTTATGCACAACATTTTGAAGCTTATGTCACACATCACCCACTCTTCTAACCACTTGAAGACAAAGCCCTTTCTGACACTTTTTGTTTACATGAAAAAGTTATTTTTTTTTGCAAGAAAATTACTTTGAACCCCCAAACATTATATATTTTTTTAAAGCAAATGCCCTACAGATTAAAATGGTGGGTGTTTAATTTTTTTTTTTCACACAGTATTTGCGCAGCGATTTTTCAAACGCATATTTTGGGGAAAAAAACACACTTTTTTAAATTTTAATGCACTAAAATACACTATATTGCCCAAATGTTTGATGAAATAAAAAAGATGATCTTAGGCCGAGTACATGGATACCAAACATGACATGCTTTACAATTGCGCACAAACGTGCAGTGGCAACAAAATAAATACATTTTTAAAAGCCTTTAAAAGCTTTTACAGGTTACCACTTTAGATTTACAGAGGAGGTCTACTGCTAAAATTACTGCCCTCAATCTGACCTTCGCGGTGATGCCTCACATGCATGGTGCAATTGCTGTTTTAGTTTGACGACAGACCGCCACTTGCGTTCGCCTTAGCGCGAGAGCAGGGGGCAACAGGGGTGCTTTTTTTTTTTTTTTTAATTATTTTTTTGCTTATTTATCTTATTTTTAAACTGTTCCTTTCATTTTTTTTAAAATCATTTTTATTGTTATCTCAGGGAATGTAAATATCTCCTATGATAGCAATAGGTAGTGACAGGTACTCTTTTTTGAAAAATTGGGGTCTATTAGACCCTAGATCTCTCCTCTGCCCTCAAAGCATCTGACCACACTGAGATCGGTGTGATAAATTGCTTTCCCAATTTCCCAATGGCGCTGTTTACATCCAGCGAAATCTAAGTCATGAAATGCTCGTAGCTTCCGGTTTCTTAGGCCATAGAGATGTTTGGAGCCACTCTGGTCTCTGATCAGCTCTATGGTCAGCTGGCTGAATCACCGGCTGCATTCTCAGGTTCCCTATTGAGACAGGAGAGCCAGAGAAAAACACGGAAGGCGGTGGGGACATTCCCTCCCACGGCTTGTAAAAGCAGTCTAGAGGCTAATTAGCCGCTAGGATTGCTTTTACATGAAATTCGACCGCTGGCTGAAAAGAATGATACCAAGATGATACCTAAACCTGCAGGCATCATTCTGGTATAACCACTCAAAGTCGTGAATGGCGTACCTGAAGACAAAGAAATGGTTAACAATAAAACACAGTAAACAGTAAAGTATAAAAAATTGCATACCTGAAAAACAAACATGATAAAACATAATAACAATAAAACATTGCAGAATAGAATACAGTAAAAAAGAGCAGAACAATAGAGAGAGAGAATAGAGAGAGAGAGAACAATAAAACGACAACCATTTTTTAAAATTTTATATATTTTTTATTATATTTTTTTACACTTTTTTTGTAACTAACTTTTATAACTGTAACCGGTTCCAGGTTTGGGTCTCTCAAAATGCGATGGCATCTTGGGAGACCCTGTGAAAGTGTGCTGTACCCTACGCTAATACTCAACTAGTGAATGGTAGCGTTCAAAACATTCACCAATGCAAAGACCAGGATTGTCAGGACAGGAGGGACAATAATAGCGGGTGTCACGCCTATATCCGCGCTTGCTGCAGACACGACATCTTTTTTGGGGGGTTCGTCGGGTAGGGGTACTCGGGAGGACATAAAGAAAATGCCTCTCATGCAGCTGACTGCATTTGGTTGGGGATGTGAATGGGGGAAGTACGGGCGCTGCAGAAGTGGTGGTTCCCAATTAGGATTGGCGAATGCAGCAGGAAGGGCATTATGGGCACGACGGGCCTGTGTTTGTCTTCTTGGTGGCAGCGGGACATTACTTGTGCTTGCCACCTCAGCAGCTTGAACTGCACTTATGGGACTCGCCACGTCACCAAGTGTTACTGCAGTGCTGGTTTGACTACGACCGGGGTGTACTAGGCCACTGGTGCTTGTCAGTTCACCAAAATGTTACCAAAAAATCTGTTAGCGATCGCAGGGATCAGGCCTGACTCTGCGAACGCTGCAGTTATGCGTTTGTGTTTTGTAAGTGTCAATGATCGATTGATACTGCACTTGGGTGGGCTGGGCTGGGCCGGGCGGAGGGGCAAAACGCAGGTGCTAGCAGGTATCTGTGCTGATCCCACTAACACTGCGTTTTTGGGAACCCTAAACTGCTGGGGACGCTAGTATAGATCTGATCAGATATTGATTCGATCAGATACTATACCACTAAGGGAGGTGTACGGTGCGTGCGTGGGTGTTAACGGTACTGGCGCTAACCTGACGCTGCTTGGGGCTAGTGCTTGCCAGTTCACCAAAATACTACCAAAAAAACTGTTAGCGATCGCAGGGATCAGGCCTGACTCTGCGAATGCTGCAGTTATGTGTTTAGTGTTTTGTAAGTGACAGTGATCGATCGATACTGCACTTGGGTGGGCTGGGCTGGGCTGGGCGGAGGGGCAAAACGTAGGTGCTAGCAGGTATCTGGGCTGATCCTGCTAACACTGCGTTTTTGGGAACCCTAAACTGCTGGGGACGCTAGTATAGATCTGATCGGATCAGATATTCATCCGTTCAGATACTATACCACTAAGGGAGGCGTATGCTGCGTGCGTGGGTGTTAGTGGTACTGGCGCTAACCTGACACTGCCTGGGGCTGGTGCTTGCCAGTTCACCAAAATGCTACCAAAAAAAAACTGTTAGCGATTGCAGGGATCAGACCTGACTCTGCGAATGCGGCAGTTATGTGTTTAGTGTTTTGTAAGTGACAGTGATCGATCGATACTGCACTTGGGTGGGCTGGGCTGGGCTGGGCGGAGGGGCAAAACGTAGGTGCTAGCAGGTATCTGGGCTGATCCTGCTAACACTGCGTTTTTGGGAACCCTAAACTGCTGGGGACGCTAGTATAGATCTGATCGGATCAGATATTTATCCGTTCAGATACTATACCACTAAGGGAGGCGTATGCTGCGTGCGTGGGTGTTAGTGGTACTGGCGCTAACCTGACACTGCCTGGGGCTGGTGCTTGCCAGTTCACCAAAATGCTACCAAAAAAAAACTGTTAGCGATTGCAGGGATCAGACCTGACTCTGCGAATGCGGCAGTTATGTGTTTAGTGTTTTGTAAGTGACAGTGATCGATTGATACTGCACTTGGGTGGGCTGGGCTGGGCCGGGCGGAGGGGCAAAACGCAGGTGCTAGCAGGTATCTGGGCTGATTCCCCTAACACTGCGTTTTTGGGAACCCTAAACTGCTGGGGACGCTAGTATAGTTCTGATCGGATCAGATATTGATCCGTTCAGATACTATACCACTAAGGGAGGCATATGCTGCGTGCGTGGGTGTTAGCGGTACTGGCGCAATTCTGACGCTGCCTGGGGCGATGCATATCACCGCCGGGCGATCAGGGGGCTAAACCTTTATTCAGTAATAAACGGCGGGTGCCCTGACACTATAAAAAATAAACAAACTAACCAGCGTCACCCGTAACAGTGTACGGTGATCAGTGGTGAAAGGGTTAACTAGGGGGCAATCAAGGGGTTAAAATATGTATTAGGTAGTATATGGGGGTCCCTGTCACTATAAAACACTGACCGCGAACCTAAATATTTACGTCCCTAACTAGCGTCACCAGCGACACTAATATTAATCAGAAAAAATTATCGCTTAGCGACACTGGCGACGGGGGGTGATCAACAGGTTAAAACTTTATTAGGGGGGGTTAGGGGGGTACCCTAGACCTAAAGGGGGCTAACCCTAACTGTCCTAACACAGTAACTGTCACAAACTGACACCATGCAGTAATCAGAAAAAAAAAACTGCTTGGTGTCAGTTTGTGGCAGGGGGGGTGATCGGGGGGTGATTGGGGGGGCGATCGGGGGGGATCGGGGCTGTTTTGTGTGCCTGGCATGTTCTACTATGTGTGTAGTGTGTTTTCACTCACAGTGCAGTCTTCTCTCCTCGGTGTCGGAACGGAAAATACAGAGCCGAGGAGAGATGACATAATTTCCTTTGCTGCTGTTTAGCATACAGCAGCAAAGGAATGTTCTCATTGGCCAGCGGCGATCGCGAAGGGGGGCCACGAACGGATGGCCTCCCCCTCACCTCCGATCGCCGGGGGACAAAAGAGGACCGCCTTGGGCACCGGGGGGGGTCCGATCGGACCCCCCACCCGTGGGAGGCAGATCAAGTAGATGTCCATGATTTTGCCTGCCTGTGCCGCCTTGCCGACGTACATCGGCGTGAGGCGGTCCTTAAGTGGTTAATAAACAAGTGTGATTTTACTGTACTTCAGTCTCAGTCTGGTTCCTGGTTTCTGACAGAAGGGCACTGGAGGAGGGCATACTTCCCTCCTCCATGTGCGAGGCCCTGATTGTTGTAATACCCAAACCTGGTAAGGATAAACTGTTGTGCGGGTCTTACCATCCAATCTCACTGCTGAATAGTGATGTGAAGGTGTTAGCTAAAATTTTAGCTCTGAGACTTCAGAAGGTCATATTCCACCTCATTCACAGGGACCAGACTGGGTTCATGCCTGGAAAGAGTACGTATGATAACATTCATTGTCTGTATATACATATACATAGGGCTGCCACTAACCAAAAAAGTGGACTAGTGTTATAGTTAGATGTGTTAAAAGCCTTACAGTTAACTGGTCTTTTCTTTGGCAAACTATGCATCGTATGGGCTTTAGCTCCCAGTTTATCAAGTGGGTCTGTCTGCTCTATACCAACCCTAGGGCCAGGATAGGTACCAATAAGGATGTCTCTGATGTGTTTAATTTGCAAAGGTGTACTAGGCAGGGCTGCCTCCTCTCACCGCTTCTATTTGCACTGGCCATAGAGCCCCTTGCTCTGGTGGTGTGGCAGACGGCGGCGGTAGGTGGCATCCGCAGTGGGGAGCTGTATGAAAAGATCTCCCTGTATGTGGATGATGCCCTAATTTATTTAGATGGCTCAGAGCAATCCTTTATTTCCCTATTGGGAATAGTGAAGGAGTTTGGGAAGGTCTCTGGGCTAAAAGTCGGCTGGGACAAGTCTGTGGCATTCCCTATAGGCCCCAAACTTGACTACACCTACCTATCTCAATCCGAATTGACCATCCAACCCACATTTAAATATTTGGGCCTCTCTCCATGCCACTAAGGTAGATGGGGGCTAGCCTGCCCCAACCTACGACACTACCTTATTGCGTCACAGCTTGCATACGTTTATGACTGGTTTCTGGAGGCCTCCTCGTCCTGTTCCACTGCTCTATTGACTGCTCTTGCTGGTTCCCGGGCCTCACTTATTGACATACTACATAGATCTATACCTAAACGTTGCTCTCGTTGCTCTCCGATAGAATTTAGCTGACTAGCCTGGCATGAAGGAAATAAGGCGCTCAAAAACTCTAGTGGGGTGTCTCCCAAAGCCCTCTTATGGCACAATCCTAATTTCTTAGAGCTCCTGGGTCACCCAGATTCCCTGTGGTGGACATGACTTGGTGTCACCCATGCCTCCCATATTTTTGTTAATGAAGCATTCATTTCCTTTGAAGGCTTGAAGGCACGGTGTGGAGTGTCAAATAAATTCTTCTTTAAATATATTTTATTACGTCAATCCATCTGGGCACAATTCAATGGTCTGACCCAGGAGCTCACTGAATTACCTATGGAGGTGCTACTGTCATACCCGGACAATGAAAAACTGGTCACGACTATCTATACACACCTGCAAACTGCTGGGGTTAGACCCTTCCAAATTGCTCAGCGGAAATGGGAAGTGGAAGTTCGGAGGAGGGGTGGGAGGAGGGCCTCGGAGGTCTGCTTTCTCGATCTTATTGGGTCTAATGACCAATATGTACAGTTTAAATTTATACACCAGTTGCACTATACACCCGCCAGGCTTGCTCGCATGGGCTATGCTTCTGCTGCCTCTTGTCTCGGGTGTGGCTCCACTGAAACCGGATACATGCATATGTTTTGGACCTGTCAACATTCTGGAAGGCCAAAAATGCCAAAAATGGAAACAATCAGCGCAAACAAATTATAGTGAAAATATTGCAAGCTGAACACTAAGGGTTAACACCAAGCCCATATAACATAATAAAACACAAATTAAGTGCAGCGCAAATAGTATAGATAAAAGTCCATATATAAGGGAACACAATTCTCCTGTAGTAAAATACTCCTTCTTATTATGGAAACACCACAAGATCTTCTCCACTTATATGCATATAGAATGCTTACCAGATAGAAGGTCATAAGGGCATGGATTCCAAAATACTGGATATACACGGCTCGGATCCTTTAGTTGTCTTCACTAATTCCCGGCAGATGTCTCTCAAATGCAGCAAATGGGCCTCAGAGGTCTGCTTTCTCGATCTTATTGGGTCTAATGACCAATATGTACAGTTTAAATTTATACACCAGTTGCACTATACTCCTGCGAGGCTCGCTCGCTCGCATGGGCTATGCTTCCGCTGCCTCTTGTCTCGGGTGTGGCGCCACTGAAACCGGATACATGCATATGTTTTGGACCTGTCAACATTCTGGAAAAACTTATTCTCTTTTTTTGAAGACACCTTACATTTAACAGTACCTCGCACTTCAGAAGTCGGACTATTGGGTGTATTAAACGACTTCCTACACAAGACCCATGCCCGAACTCGCATAGTATTGTTTTTTGCTAGGAAATTAATTTTTCTACAATGGAAAAATGTATCTGCTCCAAATGTTCAAATGTTGTACCGTATGATAAATAAGTTTATACCCATCTTTAAACTCCTTTATAATGGAAGGGCCTGTCCTAAAAAGTTTACTAAGATATGGCAACCTTGGCTTGACATAGATGATTCCTATTGGAATGACACCCCGCTCTCTCAGCAATAGGGGACTCCTATCTCGAGAGTCCTAGACTCTCCTAGACTCGAGGGGACTGCGGTATCTGTAGGCTGTTGAGAACCCTATTGTAGGCTCTGTGCTCCTGTGGTCTGGTTGAGGGTTAAGGGGGGCGGTGGGGATGGAATGCTTCTCCACTTGCAGCGATTGAGTGTACGTGTGTGTATGTGTGTGTATGGACGTTCTGGAAAAATGATTGTATTGCTACTGCATATTGCACTATGACTTACAGTAGTTGGGCCCTATGTGGTCCACAATTAATATCCTGGTATACCTTAAGTTTAAGTATTCCTCCATTGAGGAGTCGGGATCTAAGACACTCGGTTGTTACTAGAAAGCCCCATTCGGCTACCATTTATGTAATGCGATATATTCACGAGATGTAACCATTAGTACCTGTAAAATAATTTTTTTGATAAGAAAATCAATAAATAAAAATGTTAAAAAATATTAAAGTAGCTGTCGCGTACTTATACAGTGACTATTTGTGTAGACACTCCCTGTAAGCAGAAGAAATCTTAAGCAAGAACACCTCTTTCAATTTGAAAATACCTGTTAATGTAAATTTATTATTATTATTATCATACAGGATTTATATAGCGCCAACAGTTTACGCAGCGCTTTACAATATAAAAGGAGACAATACAGTTACAATACAATAAAATGCAGGAGGATTAAGAGGGCCCTGCTCAGAAGAGCTTACAACCTAATAGGGTGGGGCAGGTGGTACAAAAGGTTATAACTGTGGGGAATGAGCTGATGGAAGTGGTAGGAGATTAGTTGGAGACATGATAGGCTTCCCTGAAGAGATGAGTTTTCAGGGATCGCCTGAAGGTAGCAAGAGTAGGGGATAGCCGGACCAGTGGAGGTAGCGTGTTCCAGAGGATGGGAGAGGCTCTGGAGAAATCCTGGAGACGAGCATGGGAGAAGGAGACGAGAGAGTTTGAGAGTAGGAGGTCTTGAGAAGAGCGGAGGGGACAATTTGGGTGATATTTGGAGACAAGATGAGTGATGTAGCTCGGGGCAGAGTTGTGAATGGCTTTGCATGTTGTGGTTAGTATTTTGAATTTAATTCGCTGGGTTATTGGGAGCCAGTGTAGGGATTGGAGGAGAGGGTCGGCAGACACTGAGCAGTTGGTAAGGTGGATAAGTCTGGCAGCAGCATTCATGATAGACTGAAGAGGGGATAGCCTATGGAGAGGCAGGCCAATGAGAAGGGAGTGTCAATAGTCAAGGCGAGAGATAACAAGGGAGTGAATGAGGAGCTTAGTGGTTTCATTTGTTAAAAAGGGGTGTATTTTAGAGATGTTACGGAGGTGGGTTGTTCCTTTTTTGGGGGATTATTATCGTAATTCTTATCATTTTAAGGAGGAAAAAGAAAAGGGGGGGGAGAGAAAGATTGATGAAAATTGTGATGGAAAGGGAGAGTAGAGAGAGGGGGAAAATAGGGGAAAGAAGAAACAAAAAAGGGAGGGGAGGGGGGAAGAGGAAACTTGCTAGTATACAGCTATGTATTGAATTCTTGGGTGTATTTAGTGGAGGAGAACCAATTATAGTCCAACTGTGTTCAGGAATTGAAAATTAAGAGTTAGGAGTCAGGGACCGAGATCTGTGAACATGTCATCAACCATTTTGCATCTTGGTGAAAGAGTCAGAGTATTTAAAAAGAAACCATGGTTTCCACAATTTGTGACATTTTTCACTATCCTCTGAGGCCATGGCCACCGTTTCTTCCATTTTATATAAGGCTTCCACTGCGGAAAGCCATTCTGCCATCGTGGGTGTGTGTGTTGTTTTCCATGTTTGGGGATAATTGTTTTTGCTGCATTTAACATGTGGCAAACTACAGATTTCTTGTATTTGCTTAGTGAATAGTTGGAAATGTGCAATAGGCAATATTCTGGCGTGAGTTTCTGTTTGGTTTCTGTAATAGCATAGATCTGAGTGCATACACCATCCCAGAGACTGCATAAAAGTGGGCAATCCCACCAAATGTGCAGCATAGTACCTTTATCAGAGCTGCAGCACCAACATACATCTGATGCGTCTGGGTACCATGAATGCAACCTGGCTGGGGTAGAATACCAATTTGTTAGGACTAAGATCTTATATGACTTTTCCTGATTGCTGGAGCTAATAGAACATTTGTGTGCTAACATGCATGCATTAAGCCATTGTTCATCTGTGGGTTTTCTTAAACGCCACTTCCCACTCCTGTTTGTTTTTATTGGATAGCCCTTTTTTGTTGGATTGGAGCCAACTGTACATCAGAGAGGTTGCTTTACTGACTGGACTTCCCGAGATGCATAGTTGCTCAAAGAACGTCGTCTCCCTTAGGAAGTGTTGTCTGTTGTCTGAGCAGAGAATGTAGTCATGAAGCTGTCTAAACTGCCAGTACGTAAAGTGTTTTGCTTGTAATTCTATCTGTAGTTGGTCAAAAGTTTTGAGTCTACCCTTTTCCATGCAGTGAGAAACCCTCACAGGTGTCGAGTCTTCTCTATGAGGGAATGATATGGTGGTATGACCCTGTGCAAAGTCTTTGTTGTGGATCAGTGGTGTCAGTGGGCCAGGTTTTGAGGCTATGTCATACTGCCGTGTGATTGTTTGGAAAACCCTCAGTGTCGGTCCAGTGGTAGGGTGTAGTGTTAAGTTCGTAGGACGTGCTCCTTTGTATATCCATGGTAGAAATCTCAGGGGTCGTGGTGGACTGTAGGCCTTCTATTCCTATCCAGTCTTTGGAAGAGGCGTGACAGTTCCAGTCTATGATTCGCGTTAGATGTGTTGCATAATAATAGTGTTTAAAGTTTGGTAGAGTAATACCTCCCTCAGTCTTTGGTTTCTTTAAGGTTGCCATGCTGATGTGTGATTTCTTCCCTGCCTAAATGAATTCCCTCAGAATCATGTTTAATTGGGAGAAAAATCTTTTAGGCAGTAAGATAGGTAGGTTGTAAAACAGGCACAGTATCCTAGGTAGGATAGTCATCTTTACCACAGTGGCTCTTCCAAACCATGAGAGTGGTTTAAGGTTCCAGAGCCACGTGTCCTGTTGTAACCTTAGTAATATGGGATGGAAATTTTGTGTGTATAGATTAGTCAGGTCAGGTGTAAGCCAGAACCCTAGGTATTTGAGTGCGGACTCCACCCATTTAAAGGGGCAGTTAGATTTGGTTTCTTGTAGGGGTCTCGTGGCCAGAGAGATGTTAAGAGCCTCAGATTTGTCATAGTTGACCTTCAAATTAAAGATGTATCCATATAATTCAAATTCTTTTAAGAGATTAGGGATCGATATATTACCAATGGAGGTGCTACTGTCATACCCGGACAATGAAAAACTGGTCACGACTATCTATACACACCCGCAAACTGCTGGGGTTAGACCCTTCCAAATTGCTCAGCGGAAATGGGAAGTGGAAATTCGGAGGAGGGGTGGGAGGAGGGCCTCGGAGGTCTGCTTTCTCGATCTTATTGGGTCTAATGACCAATATGTACAGTTTAAATTTATACACCAGTTGCACTATACACCCGCCAGGCTTGCTCGCATGGGCTATGCTTCTGCTGCCTCTTGTCTCGGGTGTGGCTCCACTGATACCGGATACATACATATGTTTTGGACCTGTAACATTCTGGAAGGCCAAAAATGCCAAAAATGGAAACAATCAGCGCAAACAAATTATAGTGCAAATATTGCAAGCTGAACACTAAGGGTTAACACCAAGCCCATATAACATAATAAAACACAAATTAAGTGCAGCGCAAATAGTATAGATAAAAGTCCATATATAAGGGAACACAATTCTCCTGTAGTAAAATACTCCTTCTTATTATGGAAACACCACAAGATCTTCTCCACTTATATGCATATAGAATGCTTACCAGATAAAAGGTCATAAGGGCATGGATTCCAAAATACTGGATATACACGGCTCGGATCCTTTAGTTGTCTTCACTAATTCCCGGCAGATTTCTCTCAAATGCAGCAAATGGGCCTCAGAGGTCTGCTTTCTCGATCTTATTGGGTCTAATGACCAATATGTACAGTTAAAATTTATACACCAGTTGCACTATACTCCTGCGAGGCTCGCTCGCTCGCATGGGCTATGCTTCCGCTGCCTCTTGTCTCGGGTGTGGCGCCACTGAAACCGGATACATGCATATGTTTTGGACCTGTCAACATTCTGGAAAAACGTATTCTCTTTTTTTGAAGACACCTTACATTTAACAGTACCTCGCACTTCAGAAGTCGGACTATTGGGTGTATTAAACGACTACCTACACAAGACCCATGCCCGAACTCGCATAGTATTGTTTTTTGCTAGGAAATTAATTTTTCTACAATGGAAAAATCTGGATCGAAGGGTTCTCATTCACGATGCGCAGGCATGGCTCCAATATAAGTATGAACAGGATTGGGGACAGGGGGCAGCCCTGGCTGATGTCATTTCTTAACTCTACTGGTTCTGAAAGAGTTCCATTCATTTTCAGTCTAGCCGTTGGACTTCGATATAAGGCCGATATCCAGGCTAGCGTATTGGATTGTAGACCAATATGCCTGCACACCGTGAACATGTAGTCCCAAGCGACCCTGTCGAAGGCCTTCTCCGTGTCCGTGGACAGGAGAAGGCCTTCTTCTGTGCATCCCTTAAGCTTGTATATGAGATTTTTGGCTTTGGTGACATTATAACGTGCTTCCCTTCCCGGCATGAAGCCTACTTGTTCCGGGCCAACGATTTCTGGTAGGTGTTTGCATAATCTCATAGCTATGATCTTGGATAGAAGCTTAATGTCCGATTAAAGGAAGGAGATTGGCCTGTAACTGGAGCAGACATTTGGGTCCTTGCCGGGTTTGGGAATCACCGCGATGTGTGCCAGATTAAAGTAGGATAAGTGTTCTTTGGATGTTTTCAGCGAGTTCAAGGCTTTAAGCAATGGTTTGGCTAAGAGAGACAAGAAGGTTTTCTAATAAATGGCTGAAAATCTGTCTGGTCCTGGGCTCTTACCGGGTTTCAGGGTTTTGATGGCCTGTAGGAGCTATGTCGATGGGTTTATCTAGGTCCTCTGAATCACAGGCCGATAGGGGTCTGGTATGGATTTTTGGGGGGACTGGTATGGATTTTTTGGGGTAGACAAACGCCATTTTTAAAAAAAATTTGGTGCGGGGTTCCCCTTAAAATCCATACCAGACCTGAAGGGTCTGGTATGGATTTTGAGGGGGACCCTCACGCCATTTTTTTTTAAATTTTGGCGCAGGGTTCCCCTTAATATCCATACCAGATCTGGAGGGCCTGTTATGGAATTTAGGGGGACCCCCACGCCATTTTTTTTAAAATTTTGGTTCGGGGTTCCCCTGGGGGGAAATCCCCTGCCGTTTTTATCAATGAACTTTTATGTGTATTGTCAGACCGACAATTCATTTATAGCCACGAGTAGTTTTAAATGACTTTTTTTCCTTTGAAATGTCATTTTGCTGTCAGACTGTTCTAAACACAGGAAACATGCGCCCCTTTACAGGCATACTATAGGCACCCCCCAGGTACGAAATTTAAAGGAATATTACACTTTTATTGTTTCACTTTAAGCATTATTAAAATCACTGCTCCCGAAAAAACGGCCGTTTGTAAAACTTTTTTTGCATATATCCATGTCCCCTGGGGCAGGACCCAGGTCCCCAAATACTTTTTATGACAATACCATGCATATAAGCCTTTAAAATTAGTATTTTTGATTTCCCACATAGACTTTTAACCACTTCAGCCCCGGAAGGATTTACCCCCTTCCTGACCAGAGCACTTTTTACAATTTGGCACTGCGTCGCTTTAACTGCTAATTGCGCAGTCATGCAATGCTGTACCCAAACGAAATTTGCTTCCTTTTCTTCCCACAAATAGAGCTTTCTTTTGATGGTATTTGATCACCTCTGCCATTTTTATTTTTGCGCTATACACGGAAAAAGACCGAAAATTTAGAAAAAAAATGATATTTTCTACTTTTTGTTCTAAAAAAATCCAATAAACTCAATTTTAGTCATACATTTAGGCCAACATGTATTCGGCCACATGTCTTTGGTAAAAAAAATGTCAATAAGTATATATTTATTGGTTTGCGCAAAAGTTATAGTGCCTACAAACTAGGGTACATTTTCTGGAATTTACACAGCCTTTAATTTATGACTGCCTATGTCGTTTCTTGAGGTGCTAAAATGGCAGGGAAGTACAAAACCCCCACAAATGACCCCATTTTGGAAAGTAGACACCCCAAGGAAATTGCTGAGAGGCATGTTGAGCCCATTGAATATTCATTTTTTTTATCCTAAGTGATTGAATAATGACAAAAAAAAAAAATTACAAAAAGTTGTCACTAAATGATATATTGCTCACACAGGCCATGGGCATATGTGGAATTGCACCCCAAAATACATTTAGCTGCTTCTCCTGAGTATGGGGATACCACATGTGTGGGACTTTTTGGGAGCCTAGCCGCGTACGGGGCCCCAAAAACCAATCACTGCCTTCAGGATTTCTAAGGGCGTATATTTTTGATTTTACTCCTCACTACCTATCACAGTTTTGAAGGCCATAAAATGCCCAGATGGCACAAACCCCCCCCCAAATGACCCCATTTTGGAAAGTAGACACCCCAAGCTATTTGCTGAGAGGCATGTTGAGTCAATGGAATATTTTATATTTTGACACAAGTTGCGGGAAAGTGACAATTTTTTTTTTTTGCACAAAGTTCTCACTAAATGATATATTGCTCACACAGGCCATGGGCATATGTGGAATTGCACCCCAAAATACATTTAGCTGCTTCTCCTGAGTATGGGGATACCACATGTGTGGGACTTTTTGGGAGCCTAGCCGCGTACGGGGCCCCAAAAACCAATCACCGCCTTCAGGATTTCTAAGGGTGTAAATTTTTCATTTCACTCTTCACTGCCTATCACAGTTTCGGAGGCCATGGAATGCCCAGGTGGCACAAACCCCCCCAAATGACCCCATTTTGGAAAGTAGACACCCCAAGCTATTTGCTGAGAGGCATGGTGAGTATTTTGCAGCTCTCATTTGTTTTTGAAAATGAAGAAAGACAAGAAAAAAAATGTTTTTTTTCTTTTTTTAATTTTCAAAACTTTGTGACAAAAAGTGAGGTCTGCAAAATACTCACTATACCACTCAGCAAATAGCTTGGGGTGTCTACTTTCCAAAATGGGGTCATTTGGGGAGGTTTTGTGCCACCTGGGCATTCCATGGCCTCCGAAACTGTGATAGGCAGTGAAGAGTGAAATCAAAAATTTACGCCCTTAGAAAGCCTGAAGGCGGTGCTTGGTTTTTGGGGTCCCGTGAGTGGCTAGGCTCCCAAAAAGTCCCACACATGTGGTATCCCCATACTCAGGAGAAGCAACAGAATGTATTTTGGGGTGTAATTTCATATATTCCCATGGCATGTTTGAGCAATATGTCATTTAGTGACAACTTTGTGCAAAAAAAAAAAAACTATTTATCTCTTTCCCGCAACTTGTGTCACAATATAAAATATTCCATGGACTCGACATGCCTCTCAGCAAATAGCTTGGGGTGTCTACTTTCCAAAATGGGGTCATTTGGGGGGGGTTTGGACTGTCCTGGCATTTTATGCACAACATTTAGAAGCTTATGTCACACATCACCCACTCTTCTAACCACTTGAAGACAAAGTCCTTTCTGACACTTTTTGATTACATGAAAAAATTATTTTTTTTGCAAGAAAATTACTTTGAACCCCCAAACATTATATATTTTTTTAAAGCAAATGCCCTACAGATTAAAATGGTAGGTGTTTAATTTTTTTTTTCACACAGTATTTGCGCAGCGATTTTTCAAACGCATTTTTTGGGGAAAAAACACACTTTTTTAAATTTGAATGCACTAAAACACACTATATTGCCCAAATGTTTGATGAAATAAAAAAGATGATCTTAGGCCGAGTACATGGATACCAAACATGACATGCTTTAAAATTGCGCACAAACGTGCAGTGGCAACAATATAAATACATTTTTAAAAGCCTTTAAAAGCCTTTACAGGTTACCACTTTAGATTTACAGAGGAGGTCTACTGCTAAAATTACTGCCCTCGATCTGACCTTCGCAGTGATACCTCACATGCATGGTGCAATTGCTGTTTACATTTGACGCCAGACTGACGCTTGCGTTCGCCTTAGCACGAGAGCAGGGGGGACAGGGGTGCTTTTTTTTTCTTTTTTTCTTTATTATTTTTTTGCTTTTTTATCTTATTTTTAAACTGTTCCTTTCATTTTTTTTTAAATCATTTTTATTGTTATCTCAGGGAAGGTAAATATCCCTTATGATAGCAATAGGTAGTGACAGGTACTCTTTTTTGAAAAAATTGGGGTCTATTAGACCCTAGATTTCTCCTCTGCCCTCAAAGCATCTGACCACACCAAGATCGGTGTGATAAAATGCTTCCCCAATTTCCCAATGGCGCTATTTACATCCGGCGAAATATAACTCATAAAATGCTCGTAGCTTCTGGTTTCTTAGGCCATAGAGATGTTTGGAGCCACTCTGGTCTCTGATCAGCTCTATGGTCAGATGGCTGAATCACCGGCTGCATTCTCAGGTTCCCTGTTGAGACAGGAGAGCCAGAAAAAAACACGGAAGACGGTGGGGGGGCATTCTCTCCCACTGCTTGTAAAAGCAGTCTAGAGGCTAATTAGCCGCTAGGATTGCTTTTACATGAAAGCCGACCGCTGGCTGAAAAGAATGATACCAAGATGATACCTAAACCTGTAGGCATCATTCTGGTATAACCACACAAAGTTGTGAATGGCGTACCTGAAGACAAAAAAATGGTTAACAATAAAGCACAGTAAACGGTAAGGTATAAAAAAATTGCATACCTGAAAAGCAAACATGATAAAACCTTATAACAAGAAAACATTGCAGAATAGAATACAGTAAAAAAGAGCAGAACAATAGAGAGAATAGAGAGAGAGAGAGAGAGAGAGAGAACAATAAAACGACAACTATTATTTTTTATTTTATATTTTTGTGTTTTTTTGGGGGGTTTTTTTACACTTTTTTTGTAACTGTAACTTTTATAACTGTAACCGGTTCCAGGTTCGGGTCTCTCAAAATGCGATGGCATCTTGGGAGACCCTGTGAAAGTGCGCCTAGTCTGTGGAATGCTGTACCCTACGCTAATATTCAACTAGTGAATGGTAGCGTTCAAAACATTCCCCAATGCAAAGACCAGGATTGTCAGGACAGGAGGGACAATAATAGCGGGTGTCACGCCTATATCCGCTCTTGCTGCAGACACAACATCTTTTTTGGGGGAGTTCGTTGGGTAGGGGTACTCGGGAGGACATAAAAATGCCTCTCATGCAGCCAACTGCATTTGGTTGGGACGTGAATGGGGGAAGTACGGGCGCTGCAGAAGTGGTGGGTTCCCAATTAGGATTGGCGAATGCAGCAGGAAGGGCATTATGGGCACGACGGGCCTGTTTGTCTTCTTCTTTGTGGCAGCGGGACACTACTTGTGCTTGCCACCTCACCAGCTTGAACTGCACTTATGGGACTCGCCACATCACCAAGTGTTACTGCAGTGCTGGTTTGACTATGACCGGGGTGTATTAGGCTGCTGGTGCTTGCCAGTTCAATAAAAAGCTACCAAAAAAACTGTTAGCGATCGCAGGGATCAGGCCTGACTCTGCGAACGCTGCAGTTATGCGTTTAGTGTTTTGTAAGTGACAGTGATCGATCGATACTGCACTTGGGTGGGCTGGGCTGGGCCGGGCGGAGGGGCAAAACGCAGGTGCTAGCAGGTATCTGGGCTGATCCCGCTAACACTGCGTTTTTGGAACCCTAAACTACTGGGGAAGCTAGTATAGATCTGATCGGATCATGTATTGATCCGTTCAGATACTATACCACTAAGGGAGGCGTACGGTGCGTGCGTGGGTGTTAGCGGTACTGGCGCTAATCTGACGCTGCCTGGGGCTGGTGCTTGCCAGTTCAGCAAAACGCTACCAAAAAAACTGTTAGCGATCGCAGGGATCAGGCCTGACTCTGCGAATGCTGCAGTTATGCGTTTAGTGTTTTGTAAGTGACAGTGATCGATCGATACTGCACTTGGGTGGGCTGGGCTGGGCCGGGCGGAGGGGCAAAACGCAGGTGCTAGTAGGTATCTGGGCTGATCCCGCTAACACTGCATTTTTGGGAACCCTAAACTGCTGGGGACGCTAGTATAGATCTGATCGGATCAGATATTGATCCGTTCAGATACTATACCACTAAGGGAGGCGTATGCTGCGTGCGTGGGTGTTATTGGTACTGGCGCTAATCTGACGCTGCCTGGGGTGACGCATATCACCGCCGGGCGATCAGGGGGCTAAACCTTTATTCGGTAATAAACGGCGGGTGTCCTGACACTATAAAAAATAAACTAACTAACCAGCGTCACCCGCAACGGTTATACGGTGATCAGTGGTGAAAGGGTTAACTAGGGGGCAATCAAGGGGTTAAAACATTTATTAGGTAGTATATGGGGGTCCCTGTCGCTATAAAACGCTGACGGTGAACCTAAATATTTACCTCCCTAACTAGCGTCACCAGCGACACTAATACAGCGATCAGAAAAATGATTGCTTAGTGACACTGGCGACAGGGGGTGATCAAGGGGTTAAAACTTTATTAGGGGGGGTTAGGGGGGTATCCTAGACCTAAAGGGGGCTAACCCTAAGTGTCCTAACACTGTAACTGTCACAAACTGACACCAATACAGTAATCAGAAAAAAAAAAAAAACCCTGCTTGGTGTCAGTTTGTGACAGGGGGGGTGATTGGGGGGGGATCTGGGGGTGATCGGGGGGGGGAAATCGGGGTGTTTTGTGTGCCTGGCATGTTCTACTGTGTGTGTGTGTGTGTTGTGCACTCGCATTCCAGTCTTCTCTCCTCGGCGCCGGAACGGAAAATACCGAGCCGAGGAGAGATGACATTATTTCCTCTGCCTCTGTGTACAATACAGAGGCAGGGAAATGATCCCATTGGCTGGGAGCGATCGCGAGGGGGGGGCCACGAGTGGATGGCCTCCCCCTCACCACCGATCGCCGGGGAGGATTTGCCGACCGCCGCAGGCACCGGGGGGGTCTGATCGGACCCCCCACCCGCGGGCAGGCAAGGACGTACCTGTAAGCCCTTTTGCCTGCCCGTGCCGCTCTGAGGACGTACATCGTCCTGCGGTGGTCGGCAACTGGTTAAAGGGTTAAAGGGTGTTCCGTGGCTTTCGGATTTGCCGCGAACACCCCAAATTGTTCGCTGTTCAGTAAACTGGCAAACAGCCGATGTTCAAGTCGAACATGAGTTCCACTAGAACTCGAAGCTCATCCCTTGTCTTTACCGAGGATCCCTTCAATAATGGCTCTTCAGATACATGCAGAACAGATTCATAATGCGGCAAGTGGTGGAGAGAAAAAACAAAACGTCAGCATACAAAAGAAAGCGGAAGTAAGTCAGGGGAGACAAGGATATAAGTACCAAACTCAAAGCCTCATCCCATCAATCCGAGTGCATTGCAAGATGTAGTGCCCTGGAAGTATTAGGGTGTTTAGGTGTGGAACTGGGCCCTGGATTGAGTTGTTTCTGATACTTCCCTTTCTTACTAGGAGATTTAGTTGGTTTAGTCGGATTTAGTAGGGTGAGCCTTGAGTGCTGCGTACCTTTGGCGGGTTACGAAATTCCCAATACCAATCCAGTAGTTCAATAAGTGGCATCTGTAATTCAGAGCAGAAATCATGCAAATCGCCAGGTGTGCATAGGTATAGTTGCCGGCCCTGATGTGCCACATTAAGAGCAAAAGGAAATTTCCATTTGTAGGGGATGTGCTGTTTGCAGAGTTCCTCCAGCAGAGGGCGCAGTGCGCGCCTGTTACTCAGGGTTATGGGGGATAAGTCCTAAAATATGGCTATTTCTGTGTCATTAAAAGTAATGTGTTCATTGCAGCGTGCTTTAGCCATGATTTCCTCCTTCAGTTTGAAATTAGGTAGGCAACATATTACATCCCTGGGGGGTGCTGCGTCAGCTTGCCTGGCTCTTAGGGCTCTCTGAGCTCTTTCAAAGTCAATCTGCATATCAGTTTGGTGTTCCACTAGTTCAATAAACACGTATTGTAAGGCAGAAGGGATGTTACCTTGTTCAACCAATTCAGGGATACCCCTCACCCTAATGTTGTGTCTTCTCCCACTGTTAGCCAGATCCTCTAGTTGTCCGTTCATTTCAATAAGATGTGCTTAATGGGAGTCTGTGACTCTCTCTAGGTGAGTAATAGTCTTGTCCCATTTGACATCTGCAGTCTTTACCCCCTCTAGCTTCTCAGATAGGGAAAGAATATCTGACTTTAGTTCAGTGATTGCAGATGAGAATGTGCCCTTAATGTCTGCCGCTATCTTTATCATAGCGGTGTGCGTGAAGGGGTGATCGGGTGGGGGATTATCCCTTACCTACTCCTCGTATGTAGACTGCGAGTCCTCACTGACTTCTTCCTCCCCACGAGGCTGCACCATCTTGGATTGGGCTTTGTGGCGGCGGGGCTGTGATTGTGATTTAAAGATGTCCGGAACGCTCCGGGAGCCAGAGAGGGGAGCGGAGCATTGTGATCTGTTGCCGGAGTTGTGGCGAATGAGTCTGCTCATGCTGTCTCTGTGATCGGTGCCATTATAGCTTTAGAAGCCGAGGGTATGGCGGGGCTCCTCTATCTTGCTGCCATCTGCTCTGTGCGCCAAACCACGCCCTTTCCTCATTCCTGTTTATGCAAATCATTGATGTTGCCAGTCCAATTTCAGAGTATGTGCAAAAATGTGAATTTGATATTTTACAGGCATGGCAATAGTAGTAGAAAGTGCCAAACACCAAATTACGATGCTCAGGGATATGTTTTTAAACCCAACTACAAAAGTCAGATTATTTGTCACAAAGACAAGCAGTATCCCTTCTGGAACATTATGTGAATGCTGTATTGAAAGCTATTTACCTCAGAAAATGCTCTTCAGGGAAATAGACTGGAAAATAGGATGAACCCCCTTTTTAGCCCCCTCAAATAGTTCCAGTTTTAGGTTCTCTATGTAGTTATTGATCAGACGACAACATTTTATTCCAAAAATGTAACTCTAATCTTAGATATGTCCTTTTTATATCCCAACTATTTTAGTCAGGACAAAGAAAATGAAATGCCAGCAGAATCTTTGCAAACAGTTGCACAGTTGTATAAAGTTGATATTGTTCAAAACCCAGAGATTGACCAGGGCTGCATAAATATCCAGCTGTTGATTAGACTCCAAGGGGGAGCAGTCAATCCTACAGCCACTGAAATACAGAACTGACCAGAACAATCAAACTTCAAACACAGCTACACTGATTACTAACAATGAAATGCAACTCCACCAGATACAGTGAGCCAGAACAAAATTGATATATACTCTATATACGGTATCTTATTATGTAAAAGCCTTAAAATAAATAACTCAAATCAATATTAATAATTAATGGCTATAACCTAAATATCACATTTGTATAAACATGCTAACAGAGCAATTTTTGTTTTGTATTGATGCTGCATATGTGGTCATATTTGACCTTTCCATTTCTAGTTTTTCACACTTCTGCTCTGAATAATTTATTTGGTTTCTGTGGGGGAGTATAAACAGAGCAAATTGCGTGTCAAGATGCTTTGTTGTCTTTTTAAATGAGAATATATATTTTGTATTATATATATATATATATATATATATATATATATATATATATATATATATATATTTAAAATTATTCACTGCCATTGACAATATCAAAGTCTATTTTGATGGATTGTATTGCTAAATAATTTGATCCACATTACCATTTCAAACCCTTAAGAAATTCAGAAAGTGCAAAATGGCAAAAATGCACTTGCTGCTCTATGTGATGTGGGAGTGTGAACTACTGGATCATTTGTTTCCTAGATTGATAGGCTGATAGGTTTAGGAAGTGCCTCAGGCTTTCTGGTTATAAATAGGTGCAGTGAAAAAATATAATTACCGAGATGTCAGAAATACAATTGGTAAGCACTGAGTTAAAATGAAGGATATAAAATAAGAAGAGACATTGTACCAAACAGTGAAACAGTAAAAAACAAAGGAATCATGTAATCCTTCAATAATATCAAGTTATCAATTTTAATTTCCAGCACTGCTAACCAAAGCAAACACTCTAGAAAGAGATTCATGTTGTCTTACATTTAAAAACACTTTAAGCCAAAGTCCAGTCATTTTTTCTCTCTGTTATTAGCTTTGGGTAGAGTGGGGAAGAGTTTACATTTTTCCAGGGTTTAATTCCAGTCTGTGAACCCATGGGGAGATTTTTCTTAACTTCCTGTCCCTGTGACACCTGTACAAGAATTGGGAGGTGTGTTTGCCACTGGAAGAGGAAGACATGCACATTAATAACAACATTGCTAAACATTCTAACCTCTCTTACTCTGCTAAAAATGTGCTTTTGTTTTTGCCTATGTCCTCTTTGCAGAGGTCTCTTGTCACTTCCTGTCCTGGCGGGAAGAGAGGGGGAAGCTACCCAACAGTGACAGAGATGACAATAAAAGCATGACAGGCTTAAATCATTCTTCATTTTATCGAAAATAAGTCAAAAGTTTTGGCCGGAGTTGTGTTTTACAAGTAGCCATGTATTTTTACAGATCACTACAATTAAAAGAAAGGAGAGTGCAAACGCCTAGTGCCTTACCTCCAACACTATATCAGTTTATTAAAATGCCAAAAACATACTCACAAGCAAGAGAAGAAATATAAAAATATTACAGATACCCAGTATCTGTAATTGGAATTCTGATGCGTTTTGGGAGACAAGCCCCCTTCCTCAGAGCTGTAATATTTCTTCTCTTGTTTACAAGTATGTTTTTGTAATTTTAATAAACTGATATAGTGTTGTAGGTAATGCACTAGGTGTTTGCACCCTTCTTTTTTTTCATTGTAGTGTTTTGGAGTTTCCCTGCTCAAGGAGAGCAACATCGCCTGTAATATTGCAACACTATCGGATGTGAGACTTAGTGAGTGCTGAGGTTTGACTGTGATTTAAATGTACTTTTACAGAGTTTATACGTTTTATACGTTTATAAGTATTATATAATATCAGAATGGCTATTCTAAAATTGTTCAGACATTAGTGCTGAAATAGATTACAAATTATTTGAAATTTGCAAAAATTGCAAACCATAATCACCCATCACTCCTGTATCTTTGTGACAGTCTGTCATAGTGGTGTTTTCCCTCTCAGTCTCTGAAGTGCTGATTTAGAAGTCCAGTCATTATCTTTTGGTCTAAATTCTGCTGCCAGTTGTGATGCCATGAGAAGGCAAATAGAAATTCTACTAAGTGTCACTGCCTGATCAAAAACTTCTAATGGTACTTTTGAGTTATGAAATGTGGACAAAGAGAATTACCAGAGGGATGGACTACTCAGCTCATGTGCTGAGAATGATTCTTAAGGCCCGTACACACAATCAGACTTTTTGACAACAAACATGCAAAGTAGCTGTTTTAGAGCAACATCCGACCGTGTGTACGCTCCATCGGACAAACTTTTTCTGTTACCATCGGACTTTTGTTGGCTGTGCGAATGCACAAGCTTTCCGGCAAAAAAAGTCCGATGGAGCAAAGTCCGATCGCGTGTACACAAAAGCATCGGACTTTTGTACAAACTACAGTACCCAGCCGCGAGAATGTTCTGTACATCTCACGCTGGCTGCAATAGGAAAAACACATTTTCCTACTGCGGCGGGCGCAAGAGGGAATTCCCCTCTGGGGGAATGCCAGGCCCTTCGGTCTGGTATGGATTTTAAGGGGAACCCCCTACGCCGAAAAACGTTGTGGGGGCCCCCCAAAGTCCATACCAGACCCTTATCCGAGCACGCAGCCCGGCCGGTCAGGAAAGGGGGTGGGGATGAGCGAGCACCCCCCCTCATGATCCGTACCAGGCCGCATGCCCTCAACATGGGGGGTAGGTGCTTTGGGGGAGGGGGGGCCTGCAGCCCCCCTCCCCCAAAGCGCCTTGTCCTCATGTTGATGAGGACAAGGGCCTCTTCCCGACAACCCTGGCCGTGGGTTTCGGGGTCTGCGGGCGAGGGGCTTATCGGAATCCGGGAGCCCCCTTTAATAAGGGGGCCCCCCACCCTATGTGAATGAGTATTGGGTACATTGTACCCCTACCCATTCACCTAGGGAAAAAAGTGTCAATAAAAAAACTCAGTACAGAGGTTTTTAAAGTAATTTATTAGGCAGCTCTGGGGGTTTCCTTCTGACTCCGGGGGCTTCTTCCGACTTCGGGGGGTCTTTTTCCGACTTCGGGGGTCTCTCCGGCATCTTCTCCCGGTGTCCGGATCTTCTGCCGGCTCCTCCGCTATCTTTTGCCGCTCTTATGCTAGCGGTGACCCGGACTTCTGGATCGTCTTGTTCCCTCTTCTCTTCTTCCGATGTTGACACGACGCTCTCTCCAGCCGGAATGCTCTTTGAGCGCTCCGCAATGGACTTATATAAGTGGTGACCCCACCCCTATTAGATCACAGTCCCGGGGCATGCTGGAACTGTGATCTCATAAGGGGGCATGGTCATCCGTAGACATGATCACGCAACCTTATGAGATCACAGTCCCAGCATGCCCCGGGACTGTGACCTCATAGGAGGCGGGGTCATTGCCTATATAAGTCCATTGCGGAGCGCTCAGAGAGCATTCCGGCTGGAGAGAGCGTCGTGTCAACATCGGAAGAAGAGAAGAGGGAAGAAGACGATCCAGAGGTCCGGGCCACTGCTAGCAAAAGAGCGGCAGAAGATAGTGGAGGAGTCAGCAGAAGATCTGGACACCGGGAGAAGACGCTGGAGAGACCCCTGAAGTCATAAGAAGACCCCCCGAAGTTGAAAGAAGACCCCGGAGTCGGAAGAAGACCCCCGGAGCTGCCTAATAAATTACTTTAAAAACCTGTGTACTGTGTTTATTTATTGACACTTTTTTTCCGTAGGTGAATGGGTAGGGGTACGATGTACCCCATACTCATTCACATAGGGTGGGGGGCCGGGATCTGGTGCCCCTTTATTAAAGGGGGCTCCCGGATTCCAATAAGCCCCTCGCCCACAGACCCCGACAACCAACGGCCAGGGTTGTTGGGAAGAGGCCCTTGTCCTCATCAAGATGGGGACAAGGTGCTTTTGGGTGGGGGGGCCGCAGGGCGCCCCCCTCCCCCAAAGCACCCACCCCCCATGTTGAGGGCATGCGGCCTGGAACGGCTCAGGAGGGGGGGCGCTCGCTCGTCCCCACCCCCTTTCCTGACCGGCCGGGCTGCGTGCTTGGATAAGGGCCTGTTATGGACTTTGGGGGTACCCCCACACCGTTTTTTGGCATAGGGGGTTCACCTTAAAATCCATACCAGATCTAAGGGCCTGTTATGCCCCCGGAGGGGAACCCATGCCGGTTATTTTTTCAAAACTTGGCGTGGAGTTCCCCCTCAAGATTCATACCAAACACAGTGCCTGGCATTGGCGGGGATTCAAGTCGGATCCCCGCACCAGCTCGCAAGGTGTCAATCTCGTCGATAAAAGTGGCGAGATTGATACAATATCAGACAACAATACAGAAGTTGACCAAAGGGTGGTGGTAAAGAGCTGAAAAACCATGTGATTTAGTGAAAGTTGGCTGGAAAAGTCCTGCCGTCTGTATGCAATACAAACTTATGGCCAATGCCCTTTGTACAAAAATCCAAGGGAAAGTTTGTACAAAGTCCTATCGTGTGTATAGGGCTTTAGGTATACCCAAAACATATAAATAGAAAGGCTCCAATAGTGTAGATCATTTAAAAAATGTTTATTAAAAGCAATCCAAATAAAATAGCACTAAAATAATGCAAAAATATTGCCAGAAAACTGCATGTGGGGTGTGATGATGTCGATCCTCAAAGCATTTCCTGACACATTATGTCAATAACAGACATCATCAGCCTTTATACCAGATAATCTATTGGCTCTTAATGGAAATAAATAGGAGTTCCAGTCCATTTTCCCCAGGTGGTGGATAGATGTTGTTAATGCAATAATCCTTCCAGCTGGTTAGCTCTTACTAGGTTTTTGATAAATGTATCCTTGGTAAGCCCCCATATCGCCAAGAGCCAAGTAAATGGCTCATTCTTGCAGGAAGATCGCCATTCAATTGCAGAAGTCAAACAGACAGATTGTGGTCAGTTTACTAAAACTGGAGAGAGCAAAATCTGATGCAGCTGTGCATGGTAGCCAATCAGCTTCTAACTTCAGCTTGTTCAATTAAGCATTGACAAAAAACCTGTAAGCTGATTGGTTTCTATGAAGAGCTGCACCAGACTTTTCACTGTCCAGTTTTAGTAAATCAACACCATTGCATCTTTAGTATGCAAAATCTCTTCTTCACTTTCTTATGCTCTCTTCCTATTGCCATTTTGAGATAAACCAGGAGTGAAAAGAAAGTCCCAATATAAGGGGAATTTATTGAGAGTATCCTCATACACTTTAGCTAAGGAAGGGACAGGTAGATAGAATAGTTATAAAGCTAAGAATCGATTAGATTGTCACATAGACCTATGGTAATGTCATAGGCGCGCGCACAGGGTGTGCCTGGGCACACCCTAATCACCCCATGTGCATTAGCATTATCCATGGGTCGCACCAGGTGGGTGGTTGGGGTGCCGGGGGCCAGTGTAAATGCCCCCAATATATTAAAGGCTAGGTTCAACTAGGAACAGATTACACCTATACTTAGGATGTAAGGTAATATGCTCCCAATCAACTGTCTCCCATCATCAGAGCCTCCTCCCTGTGACAGCAGGTGGCGCTCATGTGTGTTTGAGCTTTGGGATGCACACCCTAATGCAATAGGCTGCGCACACCTATGGGTAATGTCCTGTATTCCCTGCAGGGAACCTAGTACTTTTGCATCTATTGAGCAATCATGGAATGGTTCAGGGATACCATGATAACCCAACACTAGTAAAGATTTGAACCAGTGAAAAGGAAAAGAACCTCATACATTTCATATTTAAACAAATAACACATCCCAGCATGCCAGTGACATCACACAGTGAATTTGGAACTACAAAAGAAACACCTGATTGTTTTGCATTTCTAGGATGTTCCAGGGGTGATTTAAATAGAATCTTAGTCCTTAGTTCAGGCCTGGTTTTTCAATCACACACATTGCTCTGCCTGTTCAGCCACCGTACAGACCTCAAAAGCTCTTAGAAGGGATTAAAGCACAAGGCAAATAGATAATGCTACGCACAGGTTGTTGCTATGCAATAAGCCTCTCCCCATGTTGGCTGCCCAAACCCTCAGCATGAAAGACTGAGTATTAACACCTAATTGGCAGCAAACCTTTGGCCGTCCTTGATCTTGTGCATGCAGCCAGACATTATGGCAGTGGATACCTCAAATACAATCCCTGATGCCACCAAAAGACAGCACATATTATTCAGTAAACGTAATGCTACCGAAGGCTCTCAGAGACTGCAGACATGACACAGGAGATGGTCAGACACTTTGAAAATGCAACAAGAGAAGATGCGAGACAGCATACAAGCTACAAGAGATGGTTAGAATGAAAACATGCTATACCAGGTGCTGGAGACTGGAGGCATGCTTCAAGAGATTGTCGTAGACTTAAGATATAGTATACAAGATTGCTAGGGATTACTGCTTTTACAGCCCCTCAGTGATTCCATATTTGTGTACCCTAAAGCCTCCCTAAAAATTACTTGTGCAAACTTTTTATTAATTTATTTTTATCAGCAAAGTCCATTATACAGGTTCAGAGGAAAAAAAAAAACAAAAAAAGAGAAAAGGCATATACAGCACAAAAAAGGGAAGTAGTGTGGAAGAAAATAACCAAATCAGTTAACTACTCTTCACTCACTTAAGTAAGTGCCGAAAAGTGTCAAAGTGCTGCATGTTGCACACAGACTGCATGTTGGGTGCAAGGGATCTATGGCATATGGAGGCTTTGATACCCTGGATCCACATACTGTATGAGCCAAGTACAACCAAAGGTTTGCTAAAAGGTGGAAGTGGCTTTTCTAGTGGGAGCAGGAAAAGTAGCTGCAGAAAGCCTTGATTTCACAGCAACTATTTTTCAACCATT
Source organism: Lithobates clamitans (assembly GCA_037952925.1). Taxonomy (NCBI): domain Eukaryota; kingdom Metazoa; phylum Chordata; class Amphibia; order Anura; family Ranidae; genus Lithobates; species Lithobates clamitans. Next base: position 2,963,225 of record JBBGZY010000424.1, read on the forward strand.
TATTGCTGGTCCAATTTTCACACACTTTTTTTGCATGAAAATTTAATCTAAACCTGCAAAAAAATATATATTTCCTGGACACAGAGAACCTAAAGAATAAAATGGCAGTTGCTGCAATTTTTTGTTGCGTCATGTTTGCTCAAATGTTTATCAAATATACATTTTCAGTACAAAAATACGTTACATTTTAGTGCATACACAGTATATTCTCCAAAATTCATACTGTATATACGAAAGCCTGTGATATTGATAACACTTAACTGTGGATAAATAAGACTAGAACTAGATGAGGGTGCACTTCCATGTGCACCAAAAGGTCACTTAACTAAAACTTAGCCTTTATTTAAAATCATAAAAAGTATGTAAATGACCACATCAGGTATACCTATAGGAAGAGGTCAGTGCCATTATATATAAAAATCAATGTTCTATCTCTATGTGGTAATATTAACATCTACCAAGTTTAAATGGTGAAAACCTCTCTTGAATATATACGTATGGACAATATGAGGGTTATAATTTCCTCCTATATTCAATATAAAGGGTCCAGGTTGTATTAGAGGATATGTAAATTAAAGGTCTACTCACCAACACTACCTGGTATCAAGAGATGGGGGTATATCTGTCTCTCCTCCCATCTATTGGCCACATATAAAATTAAGGTGAACAGAAAAAGAGAAGGTATTCTAGTAAATACGGTCTTACTGAAGTTATGGGCTATCTATCTTCTGCCCTATGAAATTATCTATCTCTCAGATATGCGATACAGGTACACTCATCCATGTGGACACAAATAACCACTAATGGACGAGCCCATAGGTGTGCGCAGCCTATTGCATTAGGGTGTGCACCCCAAAGCTTAAACACACATGTCTTTCTCTGCAGCCTCAGCTGCACTGGACAGTGAATGAATGGGAAGCGCTCTGTGCTGAGCGGCTTCCTCTTCATTTACAAACTGATGAACACAGTGAATGAGTGTGTTCACTGTGTTCATTTAAAAATGGAAGGGGCCGGTAAATTACATATTTACCAGCCCCTTCCATCACTCTCCATCCTGAAACACAGGGGGGAAGCCAAAGCAATAGGGGGAATCGGCACCACATGCAGTGATTAGGGTGTGCCCAGGCACACCTGGCACACCCCCTGCACACGCCTATGGACGAGCCCCATATATCACCATATCCACAAAGAAGCTTCTCTCTTATTCAAGACTGCATTGCCCCAAGGCATATCGCACCCCACAAAAAAGAAAAATGGAGGGGAGGGGGGAAAGAATGTGTCAGGACAAAAATTAAATCATGTGAACATAAATTAAAATAAACTCAGAAGGTGCTCCCAAAATCAAATCACCCAAAGCGAATTCTCCACAATTCTCTGTAATATATAAAAGATGAGACTATATAAACCACTTGCCGACTGCCTTCCGCAGATATACTGCGGCAAGCCGGCTCGGCTGCACAAACCAACGTACCTGTACGGCGGTCTATGCATGTGATAGTGTGAGCACGCCGGGGAATGTGTGCGTGAGTCGATGTCCACTGGCCACCCACAATTGCAGCACAGAGAGGCAGAACAGAGATCTGCCTATCAGAACAAGGTGGATCCCCATTCTGACAGGGGACAACATGGAGATCTGCTGTTCCTAGTGATCAGGAACAGCGATCTCTGTGTTGTCTGAGTGAGACCAGCCCCTACACAGTTAGAACACACCCAGGGAACACAGTTACCCCCTTGATCGCCCCCTCCCCAATGTTAACCCCTTTCCTGCCAGTGTCATTTATACATTGATCAGTGCATTTTTTAGCACTGATCACTGTATTGGTGTCACTGGTCACCAAAAAGTGTCACTTAGGGTCAGATTTGTCCACCGATATGTCACAGTCCCACTAAAAAATCACAGAGCACCACCATTACCAGTAAAAACAATAAAAAAAAACGAAAAGTCCCTAAATCTATCCCTAATTTGTAGACGCTATATCTTTTGCGCAAACCAATCTATATATACTTATTGGGATTTTTTTTTACCAAAAATATGTAGCAGAATACATATTTGTCTTAACTATTGAAGAAATTAGATTTTTTTTTTTTTTTTTTTTGGGATGTGTATTATAGCAGAAAGTAAACCATTTTTTCAAAGTTGTCATCTTTTTTTGCTAATAGCGCAAAAAATAAAAAACGCAGAGGTGATCAAATACCACTAAAAGAAAGCTCTATTTGTGGGAAAAAAAGGACATCAATTTTGTTTGGGTACAATGTCGTACGCCTGCACAATTGTCAGTTAAAGCGACGCAGTGCCGTATCGCAAAAAATGGCCTGGTCATTAACCACTTGCCAACCGCCTAACGCAGATATACTGCAGCAGAATGGCACAGGCAGGCAAAATCACGTGCCCGAGGCAGTCTGCATTGCAAAAGTGCCGTATCGCAAAAAATGGCCTGGTCATTAACCACTTGCCAACCGCCTAACGCAGATATACTGCAGCAGAATGGCACAGGCAGGCAAAATCACGTGCCCGAGGCAGTCTGCATTGTTAGGGGAGCGATCCGTGCTGAGGGGGAGGCCACTCATTCCTGGCCACCCCCTCGCGATCACTCCCAACAAATGAAAATCTTTCTCTGCTGCTGTAATGTAAACAGCGGCAGAGGAAGTGATGTCATCTCTCCTTGTGTCGATCTTTTCACTCAGGCGCCGAGGAGAGAAGACATCAAAGTAAGTGCACCAACACTACACATTACAGTAGAACACTCACCCCCAATCACCCCCGATCACCCCCCAATCATCCCCCTGCACCCCCTGTCACAGTGACACCAGTAGCAGGGTTTTTTTTTACTGATTACTGCATTGGTGTCATTTGTGACCATTATAAGTGGTAGGGCAGTTAGTGGTAGGCCCCTTTAGGTCTAGGATACCCCCCTAACCCCCCTAACAAAGGTTTAACCCCGTGATCACCCCCTGTTGCCAGTGTCACTAAGCAATCGTTTTTCTGATCGCTGTATTAGTGTTACAGGTGACGCTAGTTAGGGAGGTAAGTATTTAGGTTCGCCGTCAGCATTTTATAGCATCAGGGACCCCCATATACTACCTAGTAAAGGTTTTAACCCCCAGATTGCCCCCTAGTTACCCCTTTCACCAGTAATCACCGTATAACTGTTATGGGTGACGCTGGTTAGTTAGTTTACTTTTTATAGTGTCAGGGCACCCGCCGTTTATTACCTAATAAAAGTTTAACCCACTGATCACCCAGCGGGTGATACAAGTTAGGTTTTAGGGTCAGATAGGGTCTGCATCGCCCCAGGCAGCGCCAGATTAGTGCCAGTACTGCTAACACCCAAGCACGCAGCATACACCTCCCTTAGTGGTATAGTATCTGAATGGATCAATATCTGATCAGATCTATACTAGCGTCCCCAGCAGTTTAGGGTTCCCAAAAACGCAGTGTTAGCGGGATCAGCCCAGATACCTGCTAGCACCTGTGTTTTGCCCCTCCACCCAGCCCAGCCCAGCTCAGCCCACCCAAGTGCAGTATCGATTGATCACTGTCACTTACAAAACACTAAACACACATAACTGCAGCGTTCGCAGAGTCAGGCCTGATCCCTGCGATCGCTAACAGTTTTTTTGGTAGAGCTTTGAACTCAGATCTATTGTGGACCAAAGCAATTTATACGCTGATCAACACATCGCCACTATTCCCCAGTCCTCCCTTTCCAGAGATTGGAGACCAATTACGGTTTCCGAATTTAAGCTCTTTCTGGGCCTTTCCCTCAACATGGGCATAACAAAAAAGAGTGAGTTGCGGTCATATTGGTCCACTGACCCAATTCACCAATTGCCCTTGTTCTCTGCCTCCATGACCAGGGATCGATACGAGCAGATGTTGCGGTTCATGCACTTCAATGACAATGAACTCTGTCGTCCTTGTGGAGACCCTGGATAGGATCGGCTCCACAAAATTTGGCCCCTCATAAACCACTTCAACCAACGTTTTGCAGACTTGTTTACTCCCCATCAAGATGTCTGCATTGATGAGTCCCTGATTACTTTTTCTGGCCGCTTGTCATTCAAACAGTACCTTCCCAGCAAGCGTGCCAGATACGGGGTCAAGATGTATAAGCTCTGTGACAGGGCCACAGGCTATACATGTAGTTTTATGATTTACGAGGGAAAAGATAGCCACGTAGAGCAGACAAACTGCCCTGACTACATAGGAAATGCTGGCAAGATTGTGTGGGACTTGGTGTCACCCTTATTCAGAAAGGGGTACCACTTATATGTGGACAATTATTACACGAGCGTGCCACTTTTTAGTCACTTGTTTAAACAGCAGATTGGAGCATGTGGCACCGTGCGACCTAATCGCCGGGGCTTTCCCCAGCTGCTTGTAGATTCTTAGGCTGGGGGAGAGATTCTCGTCTTAGGCTGGGGGAGAGAGCCTGCTTCAAGTGTAATAACTTGCTTGCTATGAAGTGGAGGGATAATAAGAATGTTTCCGTTCCTACCTCCCTCATACAGACACGACGGTCTAAATTACTACGGCGACTGGTGTTGTGGAGAAACCCCTCTGTGTCCATGAATATAACCAAAATATGGGAGGGGTGGACCTCAATGACCAGTTGTTGGCGCCGTACCTAATTGCCCGTAAGGCCAGATGCTGGTACAAGAAAGTGCCTGTTTATTTATTTTAATTGGCTTTGCTGAATGCTCATGTGCTATACAGAGCTTCAGGAAGGACTGGATCCTTCCTTAAATTCCAGGAAGAGATCTTAAGAGCCCTTCTGTTTCCAGACGGTGCTCCACCTCACCTTCCCCAACCAAATGCAGTAAGCCGGCTGCATGAGAGGCATTTTCTTTATGTCGTCCTGAGTACCCCTACCCAACGAACCCCCCAAAAAAGATGTCCTGTCTGCAGCAAGCATGGATATAGGCGTGACACCCGCTATTATTGTCCCTCCTGTCCTGACAATCCTGGTCTTTGCATTGGTGAATGTTTTGAACGCTACCATACACTAGTTGAGTATTAGCGTAGGGTACAGCATTGCACAGACTAGGCACACTTTCACAGGGTCTCCCAAGATGCCATCGCATTTTGAGAGACCCAAACCTGCAACCAATTACAGTTACAAAAGTTACAGTTACAAAAAAAAGTGTAAAAAAAAAAAACACAAAAAAAATATAAAATAAAATTGTTCTCTATTGTTCTGCTCTTTTTTACTGTATTCTATTCTGCAATGTTTTATTCTTATTATGTTTTATCATGTTTGCTTTATAGGTATGCAATTTTTTTATACTTTACTGTTTACTGTGTTTGATTGTTAACCTTTTTTTGTTTTCAGGTACGCCATTCAACTGCAGAGCGGATTTATTAATTTTGACAGCAACAGCGTTTGCTCCCACGATACATAAAGCCGTGACTCCAGAGATGATTTCACCACCACAGTTAAAAAAAGAGCATATACTGTATGCCGAAGCATGGGGGCAGCAGGGGCAGAGGAGTGATTTGCTCCTAACTTTTGCGGGTGGATGCCCCATGCTTCGGCATATATATATTTTAGGCACAGGTTGCGTTAAAAAATGTTTTATTTTTTACTATGTTTTTATTTGCTTTGCAGGTATGGTAAGTCTTACTGTTATACTCTAATGTTACTTTGTTTTATTATTAACCATCATTTGCTTAGAAGGTAAGCCATTCAGTTGCAGCGCGGATTTATTTATCTTGACAGCAACAGGGTTTGCTCCCACGATACATAAAGCCGTGACTCCATCGCTGTAGGAGGTGATTTCATCCCCACAAAAAAAAGAGCATATATGCCGAAGCATGGAGGTAGCAGGGGTGGAGGAGCTATTTGCTCCTACCTTTTGGGGCGGATGCCCCCATGCTTCGGCATATATAAATGGTGCATGTATGCCCATCATTAGAAGTGGGTGGATGAAGGGAGGTTTTCTAATGGTGGGCATACCCACCGATCAATTTCTTTTTTTCATGCAGCCCACAGGCTGCATGAAAAAAAAAGTTTACAATATATGGCCAACAAGGACCAGCAATGTACTGGTATGTTGCTGGACTTTGAGTGGTTATACCAGAATGATGCCTGCAGGTTTAGGTACCATCTTGGTATCTTTCTTTTCACCAGTGGTCGGCTTTCATGTAAAAGCAATCCTAGTAGCTAATTAGCCTCTAGACTGCTTTTAAAAGCAGTGGGAGGGAATGCCCTCCCCCAGGGAACCTGAGAATGCAGCCGGTGATTCAGCCAGCTGACCATAGAGCTGATCAGAAACCAGAATGGCTCCAATCAACTCTATGGCCTAAGAAACCAGAAGCTACAAGCATTTTATGACTTAGATTTCACCGGATGTAAACAGCACCATTGGGAAATTGGGAAAGCATTTTATCACACCGATCTTGGTGTGGTCAGATGCTTTGAGGGCAGAGGAGAGATATCTAGGGTCTAATAGACTCCAATTTTTTCAAAAAAGAGTACCTGTCACTACCTATTGCTATCATAAGGGATATTTACATTTCCTGAGATAACAATAAAAATTATTTAAAAAGATGAAAGGAACAGTTTAAAAATAAGATAAAAAAGCAAAAAAAAATAAAGAAAAAAAAAAAAAAAAAAAAAAGCACCCCTGTCCCCCTCTGCTCTCGCGCAAAGGCGAATGCAAGCGTCGGTCTGGCATCAAATGTAAACAGCAATTGCACCATGCATGTGAGGTATCACCGCGAAGGTCAGATCGAGGGCAGTAATTTTAGCAGTAGACCTCCTCTGTAAATCTAAAGTGGTAACCTGTAAAGACTTTTAAAGACTTTTAAAAATGTATTTAGTTTGTCGCCACTGCACGTTTGTGCGCAATTTTAAAGCATGTCGTGTTTGGTATCCTTGTACTCGGCCTTAGATTATCTTTTTATTTCATCAAACATTTGGGCAATATAGTGTGTTTTAGTGCATTAAAATTTTAAAAAGTGTGTTTTTTCCCAAAAAAATGCGTTTGAAAAATCTCTGCGCAAATACTGTGTGAAAAAAAATGAAACACCCACCATTTTAATCTGTATGGCCTTTGCTTTAAAAAAATATATAATATTTGGGGGTTCAAAGTAATTTTCTTGCAAAAAAAAATAATTTTTTTCATGTAAACAAAAAGTGTCAGAAAGGGCTTTGTCTTCAAGTGGTTAGAAGAGTGGGTGATGTGTGACATAAGCTTCTAAATGTTGTGTATAAAATGCCAGGACAGTTCAACCCCCCCCCCAAATGACCCCATTTAGGAAAGTAGACACCCCAAGCTATTTGCTGAGAGGCATGTCGAGTCCATGGAATATTTTATATTGTGACACAAGTTGCGGGAAAAAGACATTTTTTTTTTTTTTGCACAAAGTTGTCACTAAATGATATATTGCTCAAGCATGCCATGGGAATATGTGAAATTATACCCAAAAATACATTCTGTTGCTTCTCCTGAGTACGGGGATACCACATGTGTGAGACTTTTTGGGAGCCTAGCCACGTACAGGACCCTGAAAACCAAGCACCGCCTTCAGGCTTTCTAAGGGTGTAAATTTTTTATTTCACTCTTCGCTGCCTATCACAGTTTCGGAGGCCATGGAATGCCCAGATGGCACAACCCCCCCCCCCCAAAATGACCCCATTTTGGTAAGGAGACACCCCAAGCTATTTGCTGAGAGGCATGTTGAGTCCATGGAATATTTTATATTTTGCCACAAGTTGCGGGAAAATGACAAACTTTTTTTTGCATAAAGTTTGTAATTTTCCCGCAACTTGTGTCAAAATATAAAATATTCCATGGACTCAACATGCCTCTCAGCAAATAGCTTAGGGTGTCTACTTTCCAAAATAGGTTAATTTGAGGTGTTTTGTGCCATCTTGGCATTTTATGGCCTTTAAAACTGTGATAGGTAGTGAGCAGTGAAATAAAAAATTTACGCCCTTAGAAATCCTGAAGGCGGTGCTTGGTTTTTGGGGCCCCGTACGTGGCTAGGCTCCCAAAAAGTCCCACACATACTCAGGAGAAGCAGCTAAATGTAATTTGGGGTGCAATTTCACATATAACCATGGCATGTGTGAGCAATATATCATTTAGTGACAACTTTTTGTAATTTTTTTTTATCATTATTCAATCACTTGGGACAAAAAAAATGTAATATTCAATGGGCTCACCATGCCTCTCAGCAATTTGCTTGGGGTGTCTTCTTTCCAAAATGGGGTCATTTGTGGGATTTTGTACTGCCATGCCATTTTAGCACCTCAAGAAATGAGATATGCAGTCATAAACTAAAAGCTGTGTAAATTCCAGAAAATGTACCCTAGTTTATAGACGCTATAACTTTTGTGCAAACCAATAAATATACGCTTATGGACATTTTTTTTACCAAAGGCAAGTGGCCAAATACATTTTGGTCTAAATGTATGACTAAAATTGAGTTTATTGGATTTTTTTATAACAAAAAGTAGAAAATATCATTTTTTTTCAAAATTTTCGGTCTTTTTCTGTTTATAGCGCAAAAAATAAAAAACTGCATAGGTGATCAAATACCATCAAAAGAAAGCTCTATTTGTGGGAAAAAAAGGACGCTGTAAATCCTTCCGGGGCTGAAGTGGTTAAATAAATAAATACCAAATGTAAAGCTTCAAAATTGTGTGTGGAAAAACCAAGATACCCAAAATAGTCACTAAGCAGTGCTTTGTAAACCTTTACAATGGATCAATTTAAAGCTAACTATAAATGATAGACCTATAATTACTGTATTTCTTTCACTCTGCATGTTTAGGGATATCTAACATTTCCATAGTAATCAATGTTTATATACTGTGCACATGCATCCTATCTGTGTGTATGTGTGTGAGGAAAAGAGGTTGTTCTTTTATTTTTTTTATTTTTTATTAGTGTTTAATTTTTTTTTCCACTTAACTCTATTACTATCAAAAGATGGTTGATGAAAGTGAAGAAGAAATGACTAGGAGATCACTTCTACTACAAAGGCAGCAACACTGAATAAAGTAAAAAGCAAACACTGGGGACCATAGGTGTGCGCAGCCTACTGCATTAGGGTGTGCACCCCTAAGCTCAAACACACATGTCTTTCTCTGCAGCCTCAGCTGCACAGGGCAGTGAATGAATGGGAAGTGCTCTGTGCTAAGTGGCTTCCTGTTCATTCACAAACTGAAGCATAGTAACAGTTTACTATGCTTTGGCTATGAATGGACACAGTGAGCAAGTGTGTTTACTGTGTTCAATTAGATGAAGAGAGAGACCACCGCTCCAGGTAGGTCAGCCGAAACAAAAACTTTTCCTCTAGAACTAAAGAGCCCCTGGTGCTGGCTAATGCATATAGCAAATGAAGGTGAACGAAAAACTCTGGACAGCCGCATTCTAAAGAAAATTTCTTGTGCCTTGTATTGAAAAATTGGGATCACATTGTACAAGCCACAGCAAAGTGATACAAACAAGAGCTGATGTATTTCACACTAGAGAAAGTGCTTACTCATAACAGAGAAATTAATTGAAGCATGTGTTCAATTAGAAAAGGAAGGGGCTGGTAAATTACATATTTACTAGCCCCTTCCCCCACTAGCCCCTTCCCCCACTTTCCATACTGAAATATCCCCCACAGCAGCTGGGGGAGAGAAGAGAAGACAACAGCACTGTTGGGCGAGGTTGACAATGCTTTGCAGTCTCCATCAACATTAGCAGAAGTTTTAGGTTATCAAAGGGGTTATCTCCATCACTAAGCTCTCCTCAAAAATACAGAGTCTTAAAGGGATTGTAAATGATCACCCTGTAAAACAACCCCAATCAGTTTCAAATAGTAATGAAAGGCAGGGGGCGTGGCTTAGCAATGGCCGAGTAAAGAGCTCCCCGTCTGACCCGACCTGTTCCTGCCAAAAGACGAACCTCACTACATGTGGGCATGGCATGAGCACCCCTAAACGTTACAGGACAAGATCGGCAACACGAGGGACCCGACTCCTGACACACCAACTCGGAATCCAGTGATATTTCAGAGACAGACAAGAACTATCGCCGGGCGCCATTGTGACCGCACCGCATGCAGCTTGTGTGGAGCGGGATATTGCCATGTCACAGGCATCCACCCCTACACTCTCTCCATACCCAGACCATTCCACGGGGACCCTGGCCGCATTGCAATCGGAGACGGCCGGCCCTTCACAAAGCCAAAGCCGCCTGGATGACAACCTCCGCACCATGCTCCAGGCCCTCCCCACGAGGGCAGACATAGAAGCCCCGATCCAGCGTGTGGAGGAAGCTCACAGCCGGGACATACAGGAGGTAAAAACAGAGCTGCACATGATCACTAGCCGTGTGACCGCTGGAGAGACTCTGACCTTCGCTTTGGAGACCCGGGTGCTGGCTCTAGAACGGGCACATGAATCGCATACTTTGGAGGCTCAAGAGATGCAGCTCCACTTGTGGAGGACCATAGTCACCACAATAATCTGCGGCTGCGGGGGATCCTAGAAGCTACGGGCCCTGAGGATCTTGTGGAGACAGTTACAGCCATATACCACAGATTAATGGAGTCCTCACCTCCCACATTGGAAATCACTTTCACTGGTAAGCCCCACAGACTGATACCCACCTGGCGCCTAACACTCCCAGACTGCCAACCTGCCACCCCAACACTATGACCTGGCAGAGGAAAGGTGATTTCATGCCTCGAACTGGTCGGAACACCCCACTACTTCGCCACTACATCCCCCTTGCTCTGCATCACGAGATAACTGCGCAGTCCTCTGGAACAGGACGCAGCCACATAAAACATTACTCGGGGGCTCCGGGGTGAAGACTGGGCCATGTTACCGTTGTTATTTTTTTTTTCTTGGTTTTGCTTTTGTTATCTAGTTGCCCTGAGATGTACCCTCCGGAGCGTCGGGGACGGGGGCGGGGCAACCCCCCCTCCACCCACCCTACAGGACATGAACCAATGCAATTCAGAAATTTGACCACCCCGAACACCATGTCTGCACCTGCCTCATCGGAGGATTGCTGTAAGCCCACAACGTGCTTTCTGTGTGGACTAAACTAGCGGACACCGACTCACTGGGAAATGCCAGATTATGTTGCACAACAGAGAACTGACATGCTTCAGAACCTTTACCCATACCTCCTCACAACCTGACTGCTACTACGGGTATAGTCAGAGCTCTACCTGGATGGTTTGTAAAGATACACTACTCCTGGTACCAACGGGTGACCAAAGATGTACGAAGTCTACTATGCAACGCAAATGAGTGTTTTGTGAGGTTAAGGCAGACAATAAAAAGGTGGGAGGGGATCCTTCTGGTGCACGGGCTAATGCCACATTCTCATGGTATTCCCTGTGAGTATGGCCGTGCAGTGTCACAAGGTAATAGGGGGCGGAGTTTCAGTGGGGGGCGAGATACATAGTGTGTCCAAACCGGACGTTGTGGGGGGGAGGGAGAGGAGGGACATCAAAGGCGGATTGGGGTGACTGGTCACTACCCTCTCTTTTCAGCCGGTTCTTTTCCCACAAGTAGGCCTTTGACATCTGCTGGGGAGTGATTTGGGGGAAGTACCGACTTTGATCTGGAGAGGTAAGCCTGGGAGTGGCAGCTTACATGGGGGAAGATTTTGTTATATGACCAACCTGCATATTTACTATGTCTGTTATACTGTTTGTTATTGATAGTAATAAATGTTATGAAAGACCTTTAAGTTCTACGAGTCCCAAACCTCTCCAAAGTATATAACCTGTAACACCAGATACCTACTAACTCCCCACTCCCACATACACAGGATGAGCCGGGGGGTTCGGGTAGACTCGGGAGTAGGGATGAGCTGAACACCCCCCTGTTTGGTTCGCACCAGAACTTGCGAACAGGCAAAACATTTTTTCGAACACCATTAAAGTCTATAGGACACGAACATGAATAATCAAAAGTGCTAATTTTAAAGGCTTATATGCAAGTTATTGTCATAAAAAGTGTTTGGGGACCTGGGTCCTGCCCCAGGGGACATGGATCAATGCAAAAAAAGTTTTAAAAACGGCCGTTTTTTCAGGAGCAGTGATTTTAATAATGCTTAAAGTGAAACAATAAAAGTGTAATATTCCTTTAAATTTCGTACCTGGGGGGTGTCTATAGTATGCCTGTAAAGGGGCGCATGTTTCCTGTGTTTAGAACAGTCTGACAGCAAAATGACATTTCTAAGGAAAAAACCCATTTAAAACTACTCGCGGCTATTGCATTGCCGACAATACACATAGAAGTTCATTGATAAAAACGGCATGGGAATTCCCCACAGGGGAACCCTGAACCAAAATTAAAAAAAAAAAATGACGTGGAAGTCCCCCTAAATTCCATACCAGGCCCTTCAGGTCTGGTATGGATATTAAGGGGAACCCCGGCCAAAATTTAAAAAAAAATGACGTGGGGTTCCCCCTAAATTCCATACCAGATATGGATTTTAAGGGGAACACTGCGCCAAAAAAACAAAAAACGGCGTGGGGTCCCCCCAAGAATCCATACCAGACCCTTATCCGAGCACGCAACCTGGCAGGCCGCAGGAAAAGAGGGGGGGACAAGAGTGCGCCCCCCCTCCTGAACCGTACCAGGCCACATGCCCTCAACATTGGGAGGGTGCTTTGGGGTAGCCCCCCAAAACACCTTGTCCCCATGTTGATGAGGACAAGGGCCTCATCCCTACAACCCTGGCCGGTGGTTGTGGGGGTCTGCAGGCGGGGGGCTTATCGGAATCTGGAAGCCCCCTTTAACAAGGGGACCCCCAGATCCCGGCCCCCCCCTGTGTGAAATGGTAAGGGGGTACTTACCCCTACCATTTCACTAAAAAACTGTCAAAAATGTTAAAAATGACAAGTGACAGTTTTTGACAAGTCCTTTATTTAACTGCTTCTTCTTTCTTCTATCTTCCTTCATCTTTTTCTGGTTCTTCTGGTTCTTCCTCCGGCGTTCTCGTCCAGCATCTCCTCCGCGGCGTCTTCTATCTTCTTCTCCTCGGGCCGCCCCGCACCCATGGCATGGGGGGAGGCTCCCGCTCTTATCTTCATCTTCTTCTTCATCTTCTTCTCTTCTTCCTTCTTCTCTTCTTCTCTTCTTCACTTTCTTTTCTGGGCCGCTCCGCATCCATGCTGGCATGGAGGGAGGCTCCCGCTGTGTGACGGCGTCTCCTCGTCTGACGGTTCTTAAATAACGGGGAGCATGGCCACCCGGTGACCCCGCCCCCTCTGACGCACCTGACATGACGGGACTTCCCTGTGGCATTCCCCGTGATGTCACAGGGAAGTCCTGTCAAGTCACCGTGCGTCAGAGGGGGGCGGGGTCACCGGGTGGCCCCGCCCCCGTTATTTAAGAACTGTCAGACAAGGAGACGCCGTCACACAGCGGGAGCCTCCCTCCATGCCAGCATGGGTGCGGAGCGGCCCAGAGAAGAAAATGAAGAAGAGAAGAAGAGAAGAAGATGAAGAAGATGAAGAGAAGAGCGGGAGCCTCCCCCCATGCCATGGGTGCGGAGCAGCCCAAGGAGAAGAAGATAGAAAACGCCGCGGAGGAGATGCTGGATGAGAACGTCGTAGGAAGAACCAGAAGAGCCATACTGTCTCTTGTCATTTTTAACATTTTTGACAGTTTTTTAGTGAAATGGTAGGGGTAAGTACCCCCTTACCGTTTCACACGGGGGGGCGGGATCTGGGGGTCCCTTTGTTAAAGGGGGCTTCCAGATTCCGATAAGCCCCCCGCCCACAGACCCCCACAACCACCGGCCAGGGTTGTGGGGATGAGGCCCTTGTCCTCATCAACATGGGGACAAGGTGTTTTGTGGGGCTACCCAAAAGCACCCTCCCAATGTTGAGGGCATGTGGCCTGGTACGGTTCAGGAGGGGGGGGCGCACTCTCATCCCCCCTCTTTTCCTGTGGCCTGCCAGGTTGCGTGCTCGGATAAGGGTCTGGTATGGATTTTTGGGGGGACCCCACGCCGTTTTTTTTTTGGCCGGGGTTCCCCTTAATATCCATACCAGACCTGAAGGGCCTGGTATGGAATTTAGGGGGACTTCCACGTCATTTTTTTTTTTTAAATTTTGGTTCGGGGTTCCCCTGTGTGGAATTCCCATGCCGTTTTTAGCAATGAACTTCTATGTGTATTGTCGGCAATGCAATAGCCGCGAGTAGTTTTAAATGGGTTTTTTCCTTCGAAATGTCATTTTGCTTTCAGACTGTTCTAATCACGGGAAACATGCGCCCCTTTACAGGCATACTATAGACACCCCCCAGCTACGAAATTTAAAGGGATATTACACTTTTATTGTTTGACTTTAAGCATTATTAAAATCACTGCTCCTGAAAAAACTTCCTTTTTCAAAACTTTTTTTGCATTGATCCATGTCCCCTGGGGCAGGACCCAGGTCCCCAAACACTTTTTATGACAATAACTTGCATATAAGCCTTTAACATTAGCACTTTTGATTATTCATGTTCGTGTCCCATAGACTTTAACGGTGTTCGCACAAACTTTTTTCCTGTTCGCATGTTCTGGTGCGAACCGAACAGGGGGGTGTTCGGCTCATCCCTAATTGCCAACCTCTACGCGCCAAACTGTCAACAAGATACCTTCATCAAAAGACACCTGAAATTACTTGAAGATTTCTCAGAAGGCTAGCTCATTGTAGGTGGCGATCTTAATATCCCTTTGCTCCCTACAGAAGACACCTCGACGGGGATTTCTTCTACCCCCCATTTTTATTTCCTGCCCCCACACATGTACTCATGTATAGACTACCTCTTAATACCACACGGCCAGCTCCAGGCAGTCAGGGGCACCACTATAGGTTCCATCACATGGTCAGACCATGCCCCAGTCACAATGATGCGGTATGCTCTGACTGACTTTCATAGGGGACAAAGGAAGCCATGGAGACTTAATAAGAGCCTCCTGCAGGACCCAGAGGTACTGACCAATGTGGTAAGGGAAATAACACATTATTTTCAAGCTAATGACTCCACAGACAGTGACATGGGCCTAGTATGGGAGGGTCACAAGGCAGTGATCTGTGGCATTCTCATAAAACATGGGGCAAGACTTAAAAAACTAAAGGACAGCTGCTCCACTTTAAAGCTAAGGCGGCGCTCCAAATCTCCCGAAAAAAATGTACGAATCAGGAAATAAATGTGGTAGACTTCTAGCACAATCTTTACGTGCTCAAAAGTTAGCATCCTATATACCATACGTGAACTCCCCAACAGGACAATAAGCAACTCTACCCCAACAAATTACCAATGAATTTAAATCCTACTACGAGACGCTATATAACCTGTCTACGACACAACCAACATCAGAGCATATGGCAGAGTACTTAACTACCTCACTAATGGCCACCCTGTCAGCTGAAACACGCGACCTCTTAGAAGAACCAATTACATTGCCTGAAGTGCAAGTGGCTATAGGCAGCACCAAGCCAGGAAAAGCCCCAGGCCCAGATGGTCTTACAATTCAGTACTACAAAGCATTATTACCATCCCTAGGAGGTCACTTGATCAAGCTGTTTAACAATCTTAGCAAGGGGGGTATGTTACATAGCTCCACGCTGCAAGCCCAGATATCGGTCATTCCTAAAGAAGGGAAAGACCTGACCCAATGCGGAAGTTACCACCCAATCTCCCTACTCAACACCGACCTTAAGTTGTTTACCAAAATAATAGCCTCCAGACTGCAACTGCACCTCCCCCACTTGATACATTTAGACCAAGTGGGATTTGTACCAACCAGGGAAGCACGGGACAACACCATCAAAGTCCTGAACCTGCTTTACACGGCCAATCTCACAAAAACACCAAGAGTCTTCATAAGCACCGCAGAAAAAGCGTTCGATCGCGTGAACTGGTCTTTTATGTTTGCAACGCTTCGACACGTGGGGATACAGTAGGCAGCAACATGATGAGATGGATAATGGCAGCTTATACAATACCGACAACTAGGGTCAGGGCCAATGGAGTGACATCAGATCTATTCCCAATCACCAACGGGACGAGACAGGGGTGCCCTCTCTCACCCCTCCCCTTTGCATTATCCCTCGAACCCTTTCTGTGCCACGTCAGATTAAACCCAAACATCTCGGGAATAACGATAAACCAAACCCAATATAAAGTGTCCGCGTACACAGATGAACTTATGTTCTCAATCATGAAACCAACAATATCCCTCCCAAACCTACTACGGGAATTTGATTTATACGGAGCGCTCTCCAATCTAAAGATCAACGTGACCAAGTCAGAGGCGATGAGTGTAGGAATACCACAATCACGGCTTATACATCTCCAATCCAGCTTTAACTTGAAATGGACAAATACGGCCCTGAAATATCTAGGCACAGGAATCCCCCAAACATTCTCAAGACTCTATGAACTAAATTTTCCACCACTACTCAAAACTGTCAAAACACTACTAACCAATTGGTGCACAGGTCTACATTCCTGGTTAGGGAGTTGCAACATATTAAAAATGACCATACTCCCAAAATTCCTCTACCGTATGCAGGCCTTGCCCATAAATATACCTGCAACCTATTTTAGGAAAGTGCAGTCGATATTCATGGAATTTGTATAAGGCAAACAAAGACCACGTCTTACAAACAAATTACTTGTCCTCCCCAAACAATTCGTGGCCTAGTACTACCAGTTGTCCGTGCCTATTACCAGGCAGTGCATCTGGGGAGACTAATAGATTGGTGTTGTCACCAAGAAACCAAACTCTGGACCCAAATAGAGCAAAACCAAAGTTCAGTCCCCCTCCGTAGAGCTCTGTGGTGTCACTCGGCCCTGCCGGCAGAGGTTAGGCACCACCCGCTGATAGGAAACACATTACAAATCTGTGCCCGGCTTCTCTCTCAGGCAACCCTGTCCTCATCAAATTCCCCTCTATATCCAATACTGGGAAACCCGCTGTTTACACCAGGTTTACAGGATGCGGTCTTTGGGGGCCTAGGTGAGGCGGGTCTACACCAAGCCTCCCGCTTTAGCTCTGGAGGGTGTTGGAAAACAATTACAGAACTCTCTGACCCCACGGGCCCGTTTCGCCTGGACTTCCTGAGATCGCTTCAGTTGAACCATTTCCTTAGCTCCATCCAACCTCCCACGGGTAGTATCCAACCGCTCACCACCTTTGAAGATCTATGTTTGACCCCGGGGGTACGACCACACACGCTCTCCCTGACCTACAACCTCTTAAATACACCCTCAACAGATTTTCTGACACCGGGCTTACTTAGGTAGGAGAAAGAACTAGACTGTAGATTTAACACATCCAAGAGACAATGAATTCTTAGATTCACGCACAAATCTTCTATATGTGCCAAAACTCAGGAGACAAATTATAAAATTTTATCAAGATGGTACAGAACCCTAGCACTGTTACACAAATTCTTCCCGACGACATCTGACCTCTGTTGGCATTGCAAAAAAAAGGGACTCTCTTGCATGTATTCTGGTCATGTCCTAGACTGACAAACTTTTGGCAAACAATCAGGGAGACGGTACAGAAATTCACAGACCACAACATCACTGACGACCCAGCATTCTTCCTCCTACATGCATCAAACATACTCACAAAGACATACAAAAATTCTGTGATCCGACACCTTCTAGACACAGCTAAAGCCTGTATCCCATTGCATTGGAAATCCCCAATTCAACCAACCATAGATTTATGGCTCAAAAAAATGGAGGAAATCAAAAAAATGGAGGACCTCATTCACACTGCGCAAAACAGACAAGAGAAGTTCTCCAAAACATGGCAGCTGTGGAACAAATTCATATACTCAGCTGAGGGTCAGGCTCTGCAAGAACCTACAATAGATGATTGAACACCCACAACACAAAGTTAAACCCCCAAACTCTGTATACAGGACATAGAGTATTACAGATGTACCCCTGACCTGTCTCCCCCAGACACTCCATGATCACGGGGAACACTCTCTCCACCCCCCTTTTTTCCCCTCCCCCCCTTTTTCTCACTTCTCCTCCTACCACTCTTTCTTTCTCCCCCTGCTGTAGGACACTCCTACACTACTTGAGAAAAAAGGAAAAAGTAGGGACGGAGCTCATGGGACCGTACTATCCCAACACACCACACCTTAGGAAGCACATATGACCTCCTCCAATTTGGAGGGTTGCACGATAATAACAAACACGTTTCCCAGATGTAATCACAGTATCGTCGCAAAGCGAGCGAGAATAATCCTTGAACAAAAATTTCAATTGTGCCTACCATAATGTAAACATATTTCAACAAAAATGTCAACTAAGTCATGTAGGTGTGTTACGAAATCTGTTGGATGACGATATATTGTATTATGTATGACTTTGTATTATGTTGGTCCATGTGGGCCCCTTTCCTGTTATAAATAAAAAAGAAAAAAAAAAAGAAATGAAAGGCAAAACATTTGTGTATAGTTATAAAAAACATTATAAATACCCTTTTTCCCTTTTTTTATAAGTGATCACATTTCCTCTGTTCTCAGCTGCTTAACCACTTGACCACTGGGCACTTAAACCCCCTTAATAACCAGACCAATTTTCAGCTTTCAGTGCTCTCACAATTTGAATGACAATTACTCAGTCATGCAACACTGTACCCATATGAAATTTTTGTCCTTTTTTTCACACAAATAGAGCTTTCTTTTGGTGGTATTTGATCACCTCTGGGTTTTTTATTTTTTGTGCTATAAATGAAAAAAGACCGGAAATTTTGTAAAAAAATGCATTTTTCTTCATTTCTATTAAAATTTTTTGCAAATAAGTAATTTTTCTTCATGAATTTGGCCAAAAATGTATACTGCTACATATCTTTGGTAAAAATAACCCAAATTAGTGGGTATTATTTAGTCTGTGTGAAAGTTATAGGGTCTACAAGCTATGGTGCCACTCAGTGAAAATGTATCATTTTGATCTAATCTGATGTACTGACAGCCTATCTCATTTCTTGAGACCCTAACAAGCCAGTAAAGTACAAATACCCCCCAAATGACCCCTTTTTGGAAAGTAGACATTCCAAGGTAGTTAGTACAAGGCACATTTAGTTTTTTGAAGTTGTCATTTTTTCCCACAATTGTGGGAACTACTTTGCAAAATGAAGATTTTTTTTATTTTTATTTTTTTTCACTCCAAATTGTCATTATAACAGGTTATTTCTCTCACATGGCATGTACAGACCACAAATGACACCCCAAAATGTATTCTGCTACTTCTCCTGAGTATGGCGATACCACATGTGTGAGACTTTTACACAGCCTGGCCACATACAGAGTCCCAACATTGAAGTAGCAACTTCATGCGTTCTAGGAGCATAAATTACACATCTAATCTCTCAACCACCTATTACACTTTTGAAGGCCCTGGAGCACCAGGACAATGGAAACGCCCACAAAGTGACCCCATTTTGGAAAGCAAACACCCCAACGTATAATCTATGAGGCATAATGAGTCTTTGGAACGGTTCATTTTTTTCCAGAAGTTTTTGGAAAATGTGGAAAAAAATGAAAACGCATTTTTTTTTTACACAAAGTTGTCCATTATATGATATTTCCAACACATAGCATGTACATAGCAAAAATGACACCCCAAAATGTATTCTGCTACTCCTTCTGAGTACGGCGATACCACATGTGTGAGACTTTTACACAGCCTGGCCACATACAGAGTCCCAACATTGAAGTAGCAACTTCATGCGTTCTAGGAGCATAAATTACACATCTAATCTCTCAATCACCTATTACACTTTTGAAGGCCCTGGAGCACCAGGACAATGGAAACGCCCACAAAGTGACCCCATTTTGGAAAGCAAACACCCCAACGTATAATCTATGAGGCATAATGAGTCTTTGGAACGGTTCATTTTTTTCCAGAAGTTTTTGGAAAATGTGGAAAAAAATGAAAACGCATTTTTTTTTACACAAAGTTGTCCATTTATAAGATATTTCCAACACATAGCATGTACATAGCAAAAATGACACCCCAAAATGTATTCTGCTACTCCTCCTGAGTATGGCGATACCACATGTGTGAGACGTTTACACAGCCTGGCCACATAGAGGCCCAACATCCAAGAAGCACCATCAGGTGTTCTAGGGACATAAATTACACATCCAATTTCCTTACAATCTATCACATTTTTGAAGGCCCTTCATATTTCTAACACATAGCATGAACATACCAAGAATTACACCCTAAAATACATTCTGCTGAGTAAAGGGTAAACAAAAGATTACCTGTGATTTTAGTAGTGCAATTGTCCACAGGAGGAGAGCCCTGATCCAGGCAGCAGGCAGGGACGTGGTCAGCGACAGTGAATGGAGTTGTCCAGGCAGCAGGCAGGAATATTGTCCATAGTCAGTACAGGCAGGGATACTGTCCATATATAGTCCAGGGTCAGTGCAAGTAGAGACGTTGCCAGCAGTGCCAAAATATTGGTCCTGGTAGTAAGCAGGAACACGATCCAAGTAGCAGGCCAGGAAAGAATGGGGACAGGGGTAGAGGCTTCTCCCACCCAAATCTCTTTGAAGCCTCCGAGTCTCCAGACCCTAATCCGGTAATGAGAAAACTAAAAAATCCGTTTTCTTCATCCAGAAAAACATTTCTGGAGCCCCTCACATATGTGAGACCCCTGTGTTCCCACTAGCACAGCAGGGTAAAAGATCAATCCAAGAGGCAGGCAAAAAACGTGGTCAAACAGTCCAGGGTCAGTTCCAGAGCAGGCAGAGGTATTTACAGTTTAGCGTTCGGCAGAAGCGTGGTCATATAACAGTCCAGGGTCAGTTCCAGAGCAGGCAGAGGTAGGTACAGTATAACGTTGGGCAGAAGCGTGGTCGTATAACAGGCCAGGATCAGTTCCGGAGAAGGCAGAAGTATGTTTAGCGTTAGGCAGAAGCTTGGTCGTATAACAGGCCAGGGTCGGTTCCGGAGAAGGCAGAGGTATGTACATTTCAGTGCAGTGGCATAAGGGGGGTGGAGGAAAATGACAGGAAATTAGAATTACGTTTACCATACTTCCCTAATAATGTAGAGAAGTATGGTAACGGCGGAAACATCCAACTATACAGAGGCCTGGTTGGGAAGGACAATAATATGTTGTGTCTCTTCTAATTCCTTGACTGGAGCACACCCGGCATTTCTTTTGACGTCTGCGGCCTGTTTCACGGGGGGGGATTTTGTCAGGAAAGTGGCGCTCGTGGAGTCTGCTCACGGAATCAGAGCGAATAGTTTCTGGTGGGCTTTCAGGGTACAAAAGGGCAGAAATAACTTCTTCTTGGTAGTGGAGATAGGATACGGGGTTCTCTGTGGTTTTTTGGTAAATAACATAAGTGTTATACATGGCCAAACTGAAAAAATAAATGGACACTTTTTTATACCAGTGGCGGGATTTTCTTGTGGGAAGGTAGGGTTCAATCATCTGATCGTTGAAGTCCACTCCCCCCATAAACAGATTATAATCGTAAATGCAAGCTGGTTTCTGGACTGGGCCGTTTCTTCTTGGGACTTCCACGTAGGTGTCGTCATGGATTGTTGTCAGCATGTGGACATTTCGTCTGTCCCTCCACTTGACAGCCAATAACTCCTGGTTCCGCAAAGATGCCGTCTCCCCTCGGCGTAGCCTTTCGTTGACCAGTTTTTGCGGGAAGCCCTTTCTATTGGCTCTTACTGTACCACATGCTGGGGTGTCTCTCCGGTGAAAATTGCGGAAGAGGGGCAAGCTGGTATAAAAATTATCCACATAAAGATGGTATCCCTTTCCAAGCAGTGGATAGACCAGATCCCAGACCACTCTTCCGCTGGCTCCAATGTACTCTGGGCATTCAGGGGGATGAAGTTGGGAGTCCTTCCCTTCGTACACCCGGAAGGCGTAAATGTACCCAGTGGCTCGGTCGCAAAGTTTGTACATTTTTACCCCATACCGGGCCCTTTTGCTGGGGATGAACTGTTTGATACCGAGCCTGCCGGAGAATTTTACAAGGGACTCATCCACGGAAATATTCTGTTCGGGGGTGTATAACTGGGGAAATTTTTCAGAGAAATAATTTAGGAGTGGCCGAATTTTAAATAGTTTGTCAAAAGCTGGGTCATTTCGGGGAGGGCACTGGGTGTTGTCATTATAGTGAAGGAACCGCATGATCATTAGGTATCTGGATCTTGGCATAAGGGATGAGAAGAGTGGCATGTGGTGGATGGGTTTGGTAGACCAATAGGAGTACAATTGTTTTTTTTTGTGAGTCCCATAGTAAACGTTAAGCCTAAGAAAATTTTGAATTCCTCTACGGTTAGTTCTCCCCACTCAAAGGGACGGGCGTAACTAGAGCCAGGGTTGCTTACTATGTGCTGCTGTGCGTAGAGGTTGCACTGGGCCACAATGGACGATAGTAAGTCTTCAGTGAAAACCAAATGGAAAAAATCAATCATGGCAAAATCATACTGGTGGCTGTTGAGGCTGCACTGTAGAGCACTGTGGTGAAACTGGTGGGCACAGGTGGCACTGGTTGGCACAGGTGGCACTGGTGGGCACAGGCGGCACTGGTGGGTACAGGCAGCACTGGTGGGCACAGGCAGCACTGGTGC
Source organism: Lithobates clamitans (assembly GCA_037952925.1). Taxonomy (NCBI): domain Eukaryota; kingdom Metazoa; phylum Chordata; class Amphibia; order Anura; family Ranidae; genus Lithobates; species Lithobates clamitans. The sequence continues at coordinate 2,985,832 of JBBGZY010000424.1, forward strand.
TGGTGGGCACAGACGGCACTGATGTGGCACGGCAGTGGCACAGGTGGCACTGATGGGCACAGGTGGCACTGATGGGCACAGGTGGCACTGATGGGCACAGGTGGCAATGGTGTGACACTGGTGTGCACTGTAGTAATACTGGTGTGGCTCTGGTGGCACTGATTAGCACTCAGGCGGCACTGGTGGGCACAGGCGGCACTGGTGGGCACTGGTTGGCACTGGCGGGCACTGGCGGCACTGGCGGGCACTGCAAAGGCGCAGATGAGTACTGACGGGCACAGGTGGCACTGACGGGCACAGGTGGCACTGACGGACACAGGTGGCACTGATGGGCACAGGTGGCACTGGTGTGGCACTGGTGTGGCACTGGTGTGCACTGTGGTGGTACTGGTGTGGCTCTGGTGGTACTGGTGTGGCTCTGATGGCACTGGTGTGGCTCTGGTGGCACTGGTGTGGCACAGAGGTGGCACTGGTGTGGCACAGAGGTGGCACTGATGTGGCACAGAGGTGGCACTGGTGGCACAGGTGGTACAGGTGACAGATAGTGACATATAGTGACAGATGGAACTGTTGTGGCACTATTTGGGCACTATTGGGGCACTGCTGGGCACTGCTACAATGTTACAACTCACAGTTAGCACACGATCTGCTCTCCTCTCCTCTCACGCTGCATCGGTGTGAGGAGAGGAGAGCAGTGAACTTGTCATGACCCTGTTTGAGTTTTTTGTTTATATTTGTGATCGCTCCGTCATTGGACGGAGCGATCACATGGTAAAGGGCAGCTGTCACTGGCCCTGTACCGCGATCCGTGTAGCGCCGGGTCTCGTGAACCCGACGAGCACGGATGTTCCCGTGTGCGCGCCCCAGCCGGCGCGCGGGAACGATTCTCCGGGAGGACGTCCCTGGATGCCCTCCCAGAGATAACAAACCGCCCTGTAGCCGTCATTTGGCTATAGGCCGGTTATTAAGTGGTTAAGAGCTGGGGGGAGGGGAATAAAGCAACAGCACACTGCGCTTCCCAGTGAATAGCTGCGAAGCGGGGGTATGTCAGGATAAGCCTGATTATTGAAGGAGAGCATACTGAGTTCCCAGCATAGCTAGAGAACTGACCACAGTGTGCTCACCTGCTTAGTGTGGTCAGTTTTTTTAAAAGGAAGGCATAGGGACTAGCAGGTACACCAGAGATTTCACATAAAGGAAGAAATACAAAAGAGAACAGGATACGTTCTCATACAACTACCTGGTACAGCAGGCACATATCAGGAATATGAAGTGTTGGAGTAACAAACATTTTAAATAGGACATTTCCCTAAGGCATGATGTACTGAAAATAAGAGAACACACTTTTGCAGTTGACAACAGCGTGGATGATTTAGAGGACAATGCTATACCCCTTAAAGCAGTAGTAAACCACACTATTAAAAAGAAAAACAATCTGCAAGACAGTAGCATAATGTGCTAGTATGCATTACTTTTACCTAATCTGTGTCACAGATCAGCAACAAAGCAGATCTGCTGCTTGTGGTTCTACTAGCATGTGGACTCTCTTCCCTAAATACAGCATGTTTATTCCAGGACTGAGAGTTATGGGTCTTTATGTAAAACCTACAGGTTAATTTTCATTCCAGCCTGTCAATCAAGCTTGTTGGCTTCAGCTTGGTTCTTACTATTCTCGTTCACAGCCTGTCCTGACTTTTTGCCTGTCCATATTTCTGATATTAACTGTTGGCTATGTACAATGCTGTCATTCCATTCTGTTCAGTTGCTATCTGCACAGCATACAATGGGAGGGGGGGGGATTTACTAAAACTGGAGAGTGCAAGAGTGTCAGATTCTTAAAACAATTAAGGTCTATTCACATGGGTGATTAGCATACCCAGTGATTTTCATCAGCAAGAATCCTCAGATTTCTGCATTTGGAATGACAGGTCTGTGCAAATAGCTTTGGCCGCTTGGCCTATACAGTGTAATGACAGGCTGATGGAAGCCACAGCTACTTGCGACTGTTCACTAGTGACTACCAGTGGTAGTTCAGCCAGTGACTACCTGTGGTAATCTTGGCTGGATGCACACAAAAAGCATCCAGCCATGATCACAGCAGGTAATCATTGCCTATGTGAACAGTCAGGAATAGATGCAGCTGCTGGCAGACTGTCATTGCATTGTATAGGCTTAGTGTACCTTTGCACATACCTGTAGTTCCAAGTTTAGGATTATTGCTACTGGAAATCAAAGGGTGTGTGCACATTGATCTCCCGAGCCAAAGATGGATATCCTGGGAATTTCTTTGATGACCCTCACCAGGAACATCAGCAACTAGAACATTGTGCTTGGACAGGAAAACAATAGCAAATAAAGGCTTTCTCACCAACCCCCTAAAGAATGCTTTTAGATAGACTCGGTGAACTTCATCATACACTAAGAAAGCTTAACATACATCATAGAGGTGGCTTTCAATTTTAAATAGATATGGCGTGAATGGTTTAATGACTCTACACTTGCACTTGACTCTTTGAAGATTACAGACCTCAGTGTGGATTGATGAACAGTACCTCCTGATATTTATTCATTCATACAATCTTTTATTGTATATACCTCTTATTTATAAGTATAACACAAATCTCAAGTGTTTACACTGTATATTACAGTACTTCAATGCTATGTTGGCTGTTTTCATATGACATTTCTGTAACAAGTGGATCAAGGACAATATTTTAACATTATTCTGCACTGTATATCATTATATTTTGTTCTGTACTTGTTGTTATTTCTCTTGTTTGCAAAACAACTATGGATTATCTGAAGGAATTTGTACAAATACAAATTTCTCGATGAAAAAAAAAAAACAAGCTTATGGCTGCCATTGTGGCCAAGAGCTTGTTTACATTTCGTCACAGCACAGTCATATACAAGTCAGTCAAAAGAGCGTGCTTACCACACATGATACAATGCCCACTCTTACAATGACTACACGCAGCAATATTTGAGAAAACTTCTTGATATCTGACAGCAGTAGAGCTATTACCCCTGACTTTCACATAGAGCCCACAATGTATTTTTCGACTCAGCATGGATTTTCTGTGCAGTGACTCTCAATTTAAAATTATTGCCAATCTCTAAACTCCCACATGTCCTTAGTATAAATGGGTACATTTACAGAAAGAACTTTTGCGTTTCAGCTAATGGAAAATGGGGGTAGTCAGGTAATAGTGGAAATAACAAATCTACAGATAATTTGAAATAAAAAGGAATATCTACTGGCAGCACAAAATAAAATTAGGGACAGAGTATTGTTAACAACAGGGGATTAATTCATTTGACCTAGATCTTGTTTCATTTACAAATATAGTAACTGTTGATGCTACAAAACTTTCTTTCTATATGCCCAGTTTATTTTCTTTCTTAATATAATGCACTACTTCTAGTACAATTAGACTAAAATCAGCCTGCAAGAAAAAGTTGACTAGTAAGTATTAGATCTGTATATTACAGTAAGTATTAATAAATATAGCATAATAAATTATATGTTTATTTAATCATATCCATTTTGAAAATAACCTCTGGGCAAATACAAAATTAAACTACTCCTGTATATGTAGACTTCTTACCTACCAAAGGACTTTAAGCCCTGGTTCACATTGATGCGATTTGGTCCTTCGTGGTTTCCTGCCGGGGGCCTGAAGATTCTACTTACGCCTCTGGAATGCATCATGTGAATACCTTCTGTTTTGAGAAGGCTTTACTGTTCTATGCACTAATAAGAATGAGGGCTTTTTGATTGCTTTAATTTCTTCTTACTATAACTTGAGTGGTTACATGGTCTAAATACAGTTAACGGATAAGTTTACCTTTTGAAAAAAAATAATAAATGCACATCGTTTTGCAGGTAAAAAAATATGCATTTCTTTTTTTTTCTACTTGGATAAAATAAAACATTGCACCCACGATCAGCAGATCACGGGTGCCATGCAGAACTCCTGCAGACTTGTTTCAGTGTTTCTGATAGACAGATAAACACTGTCAGGAAGAGACAATGAACTACCAGAGCGCTCAACAGCACCATGGTAGTTCACTGATATTTACAAGCTGACAGCCGCAAAGACTGTTGGTATTTGTAGTTTCCCATTCACAAAACTCTGTAAATGAATGACACGGCTGGGTGGCTGGAGCTTTTTTAAATTCCCCCACATGAAAGGGGTGTGGATATTGACAAAAAGCTATTACAGCTTCAAGCGAAGTGGATTTATCTATTACAGGCATCCAGATGTCCAGGTTTAAATGAGGGCATTAGCTTCAAGCCCTTTTTATAGTCTTTCAGAAGTTCCCAAGATGCCAACTTTGTGGTTCTCTTCTACCCCAGTTCCCTAATTCCATTAGTATGGACTATTTCCATACACCCTTGCTTTCCCCCCACTTTCCCATGAATGCCATGCTGCAATATTCATATGGATACAAGCCACTTTTGGGGCTCTCTGTCGAATCCCCTCTAATATCCCTCTTTGTGCAGAGGGGCATTTATTAGGAAGTTCTAGATTTGAGCTCATTGTAATATATCTATCTATCTGTATAAATTATACTATATCTTGAATATATGTATTGTGGTAAAGATGCACCCATGTTCTTGGCTGGATTCCCATATTTAATTTGAATCATCACTATACATCAGAATTTTAATCTCAATAATTTTTTATTTTTTTAATATTCAATCCTTTTTTTCGTCATCCAGAGCGCATTATTGGGCATGATATCTTGCAGGCCTCCTCCACCTATTTGCCATAGTATCCCTGCACAGACGCCCAGGGTCCCACAACAGCACAATCCCCAATTTCAAGGGATCATTTGCTGTGCTCCCATGGAAACAGGGGCATCACTGTGTGTCCAGAATAGAGGCACTGTTTTTTCCCGGAGGAGCGACGGCCCCCACTGTGTCATGGCTTTGCAAATGAACGGCGGATGTAGGTGACGGTGTCACCACGCTCGGCATGCCCTCAAGGTGTGTCTGTGTGTGGTGGCTTCAATGCATGTCAGCCGTTGGCTCGGGGTGGGACTTCGGTGAAGAGACAGCCTCCCTGTGATACAGCATTCCTCCTTAGCATCTGCTCTGTGTCATCACGGTGTGACGTCACACTCCGTGCCCACCTGACGCACTGGGGAGGGGTATAAATGGACCCATGCGGCATTATTCATGCTCCTGGAGTCCCTGGGAGCCCTACACCTCATTCAGCTGTTAAACAGGTAGCTCTATTAAACTCATTGATAACACCTTTCACATGCATTACAATTGCATTGCACTACTTAATAAGAAAATGTGTGGTATATTTAAGGCTTTATTCCCCCTTTTTGCATCTTTACCTGCATATTCCCCAATATGGTCTCTCTTCTCAACCGATGACAACTGATGGCATAAATGTGATTAAAACCAAGGCCAGATGCTGATAGGGCTCCCTGTAGGATCAGAGTGCTTTCCTGCTGGGTCTCCACTCCATCCCCAGCCTGTAGTGCAGCATGAACACGAGAGGAGGGAGTCAGGATGAAGAGAAGCCAGCTTCTCTTCATCCGGATGTCGGGCATGAGGAAGGGAACTGCGAGGCGGGTGCAACCGATGCCCTGCATGGAAGTCCTACTTGTCCTCATATCACCATCCTTCACCTCCTCCCAGACTGTCGGGTCTATTGTGGGAAGACAGGCAGCAGCGCTGCTCTTCTTCAGCTGAGGCCACCTCCTCCCAGGTAATGGGAGAAGAACAGGCATATGGCAGAATGTCACACATAGATCTTCAGCAGTAGAGCAGTAGGAAGTATAGTGGAGGGGCACAGTGAAGAACAGATATGTTGGAGGTACAGTGGGGAAAAGGTTTGTGTGTGTGGGGGGGGTTATAGTGGGGAAGAGGGGTTAAGGGTGGTACAGTGGGGAACAGGTGCGTGGGGGGGGACAGGTGTGCAGGAAGGGGGAATACAGACATTCAGGGTGGTACACTGGGGAACAGGAGTGCAGTGGGGCACAGTGAGGACCTGGGAAATAGGTATCGGTAATTGGCATCGGCGAGTACATAAAAAAAGTATTGGTACTCATACTCCTTGCTAAAAAAGTGCATCCCTAAAAATAAATATTTTATTTTATTTAAGGGCTCACACTTGTGTTTGGGGGGTATCTGCTAAAACACATAGTTGAGCCATGCTTTTACCACTCCTCACTCCACCCTTAAGCTGCAAAGGTAGTGGATAGGGATGGGCCGAACGAACCCCTGTTTGGTTCGCACCAGAACTTTCGAACACCGTGAAAGTTCGGACCCAAATAACGAACCCCATGTCAATGGGACCCGAACATCAAAAATCAAAAGTGCCCATTTTGAAGGCTTATATGCAAGTAATTGAGCATACAATGGTTATAGGGCTCCGGGTCCTGCCCTGGGAGACATATATCAATAAAAAAAAAAGTTTGTGAAAAACGTCATTTTTAAATGAGCAGTGATTTTGTGATTTCTTAAACTGAAAGCATAAAAATGAAAAAATCCTTCCAAAATAGTGCCTGGGGGTCCCCCTAGTCTATTTGTAAAGTAGCAGATCTGTACCATATCTAGAATCTGCTTCAGCAATAATTGCATTTATAAAGCCCAAAAAATGACATGTTCCCTGAAAGCTGCCTTTATTTTGCTCAGCAACAGCTGGGGAGCCAGTGTGTATGATGAGGCCATAATGTAGTGCACTGGGAACGAGATTAGAGATTTTTTGGATACATTGTGGTGTCACTTTGACTTTGGATAGAAGTAACGTGTGCGTAAAAATTGGTTTTTGGGTGTCGTGGCGCCTTCCCACCGTAACTCTATAGAGGTACTCTTGATGAAAGCAAGAATTGGCCTCGCTGAAAAAAATTGCAATGATATGCACCTGTCAAACAGGTGCAGAAAAATTGGTCTTTAGGTGTCGGTGGCGCCTTCCCACCGTAACCCTATCAAAGTACTCTTGATGAAAGCAAGAACTTGCCTTGCTGTAAACAATTGCAATGATATGCACCTGTCAAACAGGTGCAGAAAAAATACTCTTTGGGTGTCGGGGTGCCTTTCCACCGTAACCCTATAGAGGTGCTCTTGATGAATGTAAAACAATTTGTAATGATACGCACCTGTCAAACAGGTGCTGAAAAATTGGTCTTTGGGTGTTAATTGTGCCTATGAAACCTATACCAAAAACATTCGTCGAGATGAAATGAGTGAACACCCTCAAAGCTAGGCAGCCTCGAAGTCCTGCAGAGATTCCACATCCCAAAAAGACTTAATCAGTGACATCAGCATCAGCGGCTTCATAGCTGGTAATCCAGGACTGATTTATTTTTATAAAAGTCAAACGGTCCACCTAGTCTGTGGACAGACATGTTCTCTGATCAGTAACGAAACCTCCTGCAGCACTGAATGCCCATTCTGAAAGCACGCTGGATGCAGGGTAGCCCAACAACTCAATAGCATACTGGGCAAGTTCTGGCCAGTGGTCTATTCTCATGACCCAGTAAGTCAGTGGATCGTCAGCTGGAAAGCTCTCCATCTCTGTTTTGGCCCCAAGGTAATCGTCCACCATGTGATGCAGACACTGCCGATGAGATGTGGAAGCTGACAGCCCTGGGCGGTGAGGACTCAAAAAATTCCGAAATGCCTCACTTAGGTGGACACCTTCTCCAACGCTCCTCTCTTGACCAACAGAAGAATCAAAACTACATTTTCCATGACACTGTAATCTACTGGAGTCAGGAAAATCGTTCAATAAAATCCTCTTTAAAGTGTCCTCAAGAAATTTTATCTTTTGCACTCTCTGTGGGGATGGGATGAGTTCTGAGACTTATTATTATTATTATTATACAAGATTTATATAGCACCAACAGTTTACGCAGCGCTTTACAATATATAAGGGGGACAACACAATTACAGTACAGTTCAATACAAAAGGTACAGGAGGGCCCTGCTCGTAGAGCTTACATTCTAAAGGGAGGGGGTGGTGGTACAAAAGGTAATAGCTGCAAGAATGATTTGATGGGGGTGAGACTTTTCCCTATATAACGGTGGTCAAGGAGGGTTGCCAACCAGTACTCATCCTTCTCCTTTATGCCACGTATTCTTGGGTCCTTTTGCAAGCTTTGAAGCATGAGGTTGCCCATGTGCCTCAAATTTGCAGAGGCTTGAGAAGCAGACTCCTCGGGGTCACTCAGGATGACAGCATCTGTAACTTTCTCCTCCCAGCCACGTACTACTCCCAAGGGTCCTGGGGTTGGAAAGCTATCACTTACAGATTGACGCATGTCTTCCTCTTCTTCAAAGCCTATGAAAGTGCCAGAATCCTCCTCCTCCCCTTTCTCCTGCTGTGTGTTCTCTGACATAGGAATGATGGTGTCTGGATAAAGTGGGCCTTGAGAGGAAAGGAAGTCCTCCTCTACCTCCTGTTGCTCTGCCTCCAGTGCCCTGTCCGTAATGCCACCCAGAGTCTGCTCCAGCAGGAACACAACAGGGATTGTGTCACTGATACATGCACTCTCACGGCTCACCATCCTTTTGGCCTCCTCAAATGGTGACAATACAGTGCATGCATCCTTAATGATCAGCCATTGTCATGGGGAAAAAAAAGCAGAGGCGGCATGAGCCTGTAGTCGTGCTGTACTCACACAGGTACTCATTGACAGCCCTCTGCTGCATGTATAGCCACTGCAGCATTGCCAAAGCCAAGTTCCACCTGGTGGGCATGTCACAAATCAGGTGGTTTACGGGCAGGTGGAATTCACGCTGAATTTCAGCCAACCGAGCACTGGCTGTGTATGATCGCTTGAAATGGCTACAGACTCTTCAGGCCAGCATTAGCACATCTTGCAACCCTGGGTACATATTTAGGAAACGCTGCACCACCAAATTGAGGACATGTGCCAGGCATGGCACATGTGTTAACTTTCCTTGTCTAAGGGTGGGCAGGAGGTTTGAGCCATTATCGCACACCACCATTAGGGATGGCAGCTAAAATGACATTTCTGAAGGATGTTCATTGATAAAAACAGCATGGGATTTCCTCACAGGGAAACCCAGAACCAAAATTTAAAAAAAATGCGTGGGGGTCCCCCCCAAATTCCATTCCAGACCCTTCAGACTCACCAACATCTGAACAGGCAAAAAATTCGGAAGAACACACTAATGCCCCGTACACACGGTCGGACATTGATCCGACATTCCGACAACAAAATCCTAGGATTTTTTCCGACGGATGTTGGCTCAAACTTGTCTTGCATACACACGGTCACACAAAGTTGTCGGAAAATCCGATCGTTCTGAACGCGGTGACGTAAAACACGTACGTCGGGACTATAAACGGGGCAGTAGCCAATAGCTTTCATCTCTTTATTTATTCTGAGCATGCGTGGCACTTTGTGCATCGGATTTGTGTACACACGATCGGAAATTCCGACAACGGATTTTGTTGTCGGAAAATTTTATAGCCTGCTCTCAAACTTTGTGTGTCATAAAATCCGATGGAAAATGTGTGATGGAGCCCACACACGGTCGTAATTTCCAACAACAAGGTCCTATCACACATTTTCCGTCGGAAAATCCGACCGTGTGTACGGGGCATAACACCGTTAAAGTCTATGGGACACAAACATAAAAAATCAAAAGTGCTCATTTTAAAGGCTTATATGCAAGTTATTGTCATAAAAAGTGTTTGGGGACCTGGGTCCTGCCCCAGGGGTTTCAATGCAAATTTCTTTTTTAAAAACGGACGTTTTTTTGGGAGCAGTGATTTTTTTAATGCTTAAAGTGAAACAATAAAAATGAAATATTCCTTTAAATATTGTGCCTGGGGGTGTCTATTGTATGCCTGTAAAGTGGCGCAGTTTTCCTGTGTTTAGATTAGTACCACAGCAAAATGACATTTCTAAAAGGAAAAAAGTCATTCAAAACTGATTGCGGCTGTAATGAATTGCCCGGTCTCGGCAATATAAATAAAACTCATTGAAAAAAACAGAATGGGGTCCCCCCCACAGTCCATTACCAGGTCCTTTGGGTCTGGTATGAATATTAATGAGAGCCCTGTGCCCAATTTAAAAAACAAATGGTGTAGGGGTCCCCCCAAAATCCATACCAGACCCTCCAGGACACAAAAAAGTGTCAAAAATGGTAAAAAAGACAAGAGACAGCTTGGGACAAGTCCTTTATTAAAAGATAAAAAAATAAAAATGTCCAGCAATGTCCATTCATCTTCTATCATGCCGCCGATGAGCCGAAAAAAGAAAAAAAAAGCCACAATACCTGTGCCTCCATGGGAGGCTCCTGCCAAGTGATGATTCCCATTGGGGACAGCTGTTATATAGCTGAGGGCGGGGCCACATGGTGATGTAAATGGGTGACCCTGCTCCCTTCTGATGCCACGGGGGCTCCCCAGACCTGAAGGGCCTGGTATGGATTTTGGGGGTACCCTCACGCAATTATTTTTTTAATTTTTGGTTCGGGTTTCCCCTTAATATTCATACCAGACCCAAAGGGCCTGGTAATGGACTGGGGGGACCCCATGCCGTTTTTTTCAATTAGTTTTTTCTATATTGCCGAGACCCGATGATTCATTACAGCCGCGATCAGTTTTAAATGACAATTTTTCCTTTAGAAATTTAATTTTACTGCGGTACTGTTCTAAACACAGGAAACATGTGCCACTTTACAGGCATACTATAGATACCCCCTAGGCATGATATTTAAAGGAATATTTTATTTTTATTGTTTCACTTTAAGCATTAAAAAAATCACTGCTCCTGAAAAAACAGGCATTTTTTAAAAAATTGTTTGCATTGATACATGTCCCCTGGGGCAGGACTCAGGTCCCCAAACACTTTTTTTACTTTCAAAGTTTTTTTATTATTGTCCAATAACGAAAAATCAGGTACAGTCAATGCATAAAGACAGAATACAATGTGCCATAACATAACAGAACAAATAATGCCTCTAGTAGGACTGGAAGGGGCATATTCCATGACTGAGGAGAATAGCAACTCAAGGTTTGCTGAGAGTGCTTTCCAGAGGAAACCTTGTGGAATTCATTCCGTGCAATACCTGGCCCCAGTTGCCCCGGGTGGCTCCCACCAATACCCCTAAAGGGATCATACTGTGCCAAGACAGCCCCCCCAAGGCCCCTGGAGCATGGCAACATCCATTTGGAGATACAGATTACCACATAAGTTAAGCGGAGTAGTGCGTTTGGCCTAATAGCCCCTAGGAGTGGTTTTAACTAGACATGTGCACACTGAAATATTTAGTTTCGGAATTTCTTTTTCGTCCCAAAAATACATTTATTTCTTTACTCCCAAAATTCCTTTTTATTTATTTAGTTTTTCGTTAAAAATTGCATTCGTCCGAAAATCCAAATTAAGGTCGAATCTGTCACTGAAGGCTTATGGTGTCTGTCGAAGGTTCAAAGAAGATTCGACGGAGCAGCTAAACTGTACGACGCCGTATAGTTTACCTGCTCCGTCGAATCTTCTTAGAACTTTCAACATACACCATAAGCCAAAGTACGTGTGTACTTAGTTCTAGCTATTTTACTGCTCCTCCTCTTTGGTTACAATCAGCCAATAACATTCATCATCATCATTATTTTTATTTATCTTTTCTCCCCTACGTCAAATCTTTTCTCTCTATGTCGAATCTTTTCTCTCTATGTAGAATAATCTTGGACTAATAGAGTTAAGGTTAGGCACATTCGACCACAGGTTTGATGGACACAGATTGTTATTGTCATCATCATGTCTAATATCCTATCCATATTGAACTGTTGTAGCAACGAAATAAAGCATTTGTTTATGTCGGATCTTTCGTTTTTCGGATTCTGCACTTTCGTTATTGTTTGTTAAAACGATAACGAAAATACCAGAAATTTGGACGAAAATGCATTTGGATGAAAACGAATGCACATGTCTAGTTTTAACACTTGAAGCTGGGGGCACTTGTACTATATTGATATACGGTACGTAATATATGGTCACAACAGACCTAAACTGGGTGAATCCGAAAAACTAAATAAAAAAAAAAGGGAAGAAAATAGGGGGGGAGAGGAAATGGGTCAAGGAGCCACTCACCAGGTATCGGGTAGGAGAAGAATTGTTGACGCTAACTTGTTATGTTTGCATCCCTGGGATGAGGGAGAGACCCACGTGGTTGGCCCAGGGTTCCCAGGTGGACTCAAACAGCGCTTTGGAGTTTAGCAGAACACTGGTCAATTTTTCTTGGGACATCATCCAGGAAATTTTGCGCTTGGCAGCAGTAAAAGATACCCTAAGCTGTTTCCAGGCCTTGGAAATTGTCAGCTTAGCGCCTAGAAGTATGAAGTGGATTCATTTGCGGATCCATTTAGAAGCTCCTGGGATATTAGCGTTCAGGAGGGCCACTGCGGGGGTTCTGGGAAGCTGTTGCCCTGTCACTTTATGAATTAGGGCAAACATCTTTTTCCAGAATGACCTGATTTTGGGACATTCCCACCAAATGTGGGCCATAGTGCCATTCAGTTCAGATCCCCTGAAGCACCGAGGGTTACCAGAGGGGAACATGTGGGCTAATTTTTGAGATAGCATCTGGTCATCACTTTGATGTTTGATTCTATTAGGGAAATATTCTTTACCCCCCTATAGGCTCTGGAAAAGGATGTCTGCCATTCTTCAAGATCCCATTGAATTTGGAGATCATATTCCCATGCGGTCATGTAAGGGGTTTTGCCAGCCTGATGAGCAAGTGATTGGTAGATAACCGAGATTCCACCCCTTTGATTTGTGGCATGTCCTATCCATAATAAGTATGGGGTGAATCTAGGTGGGATGGGTTTCCCTATCCATATTTTATGGCGAAAGCGTTGTATTTGGAGTAACCTGAATTGTTCCCTCCTCTGGATTTCCAGTTGTTGTTCACAAAATTTTCAAGTTATTGGGCCTGTTGCTGTAAAGAAGTGACTGATCCGATACAGCCCCTTGTCCAACCACCAAGGATTTTATGTCTTGACCAGGGGCAAAATCGGGGTTATTGAAGGTGTGGGCCAGGCAACGGTAATCAGAGGTTAAGGAAGGTTGGGTTTTTAATTTGTCCCAAAGGGTCAGGGATTTTGAAAGGATCAGCGAGAGTATGGGGGGGTCTGTCCCTGGATGGGATCCAAAATGAATAGTCAAGAGTATGATTGGGGACTGACTGTCTTTCAATTTGGATCCAGTCTGGTTTTTCCGTTCTGGAAAATACGGTAGAGAGTTGGGCGATTCTTGCCGCCTGATAGTACCAAAAAAGTCTTGGTAGCCCAAGTCCGCCCTGTGTACGCTGCCTGTATAGAGTGTTGTTTGGTAGTCTGTGTCCTTTGCTTCCCCAGATGTCCTTGTTGACTTCCCTTTGGAGGGATTGCAAGTGGTCCCATTTTAGGTTTATCGGGATAGCTCTAAATAAGTATAGTAATCTGGGGAGGAGTGTCATTTTTATTGAATGGATCTTCCCTAGCCAGCAAAGCTCTTTACTGCCCCAGGTCTTTAGCTCTGATTCAAGTTTCTTATATGTGGGTGGAAAGTTTGTTGGGTATAGTTGGTCAGTTTTGGCGTTGAGGTGAATCCCTAGATATTCTATTGACGAAACGTTCCATGTAAACTTAAAGGAGTTTTTCAACGTTTCTACTGTGGCCAGTTTCAAAGATATGTTGAGGGCATGGGATTTGTCATAGTTAACCCTGAGGCCTGACGCAATAGCAAAGTTTTAGGAGTCTACATAGGTTAGGGAGGGATGTGATAGGTGAGGTTACGAATAGTAGAATATCATCAGCGAAGAGGCCGCATTTGTGTATTTGGGGTCCACAGGAAATTCCTTGGGTATTGGGATTGGATTGAATCACAACTGCAAGTGTCTCAATGGCAATGGCAAATATTAATGGGGATAGGGGGCATCCCTGTCTAGTGCCCCGTGCAATGTTAAAGGGTCTAGAGTGGTGCCCGCTGAGGCGAATCTGTGCATTTGGATTGGAGTAGAGGGAGTGTAGAGTGCCCAAGAAGCGATTTCCAAATCCCCACTGCTCCAATAAACCAAATAGGTAAGACCATTCGACTGTGTCGAAGGCCTTATGAAGATCCAAGGATAGAAGCATCCCGTCCTGTTTGGGGCCCCCATCCCGATTGTAGAAGGGAGACTAGGTCAATGGCCCTTCTGATTTGATCCGGCCCCTGTCTCCCCGGGATGAACTCTACTTATGGACGTACCGACTTATGAAGGAGGATAAACGGTTGGCCATTATTTTCGTCAGGATCTTGAGGTCGTTATTTATGAGGGAGAGTTTGGGAATTACCGTTACGAGGCTGCATTGAGCTGAGGATCTAAGGGGGATCCCTGTGCCTTCATGTTAAAGAATTTAGCTATGTGGGGTGCTAACGTGTCAATGAAGGCCTTATAGTATGGCACGGATAGACCATCTGGTCCAGGGGCCGAGCCTGTTTTGAGGTTTTTAATGACCTCCCTTATTTCCTCAACAGAGATGCACGCCTCCAAAACCTCCCTATGTTCGGCAGATAGAGTTGGTTTCGGGAGGTCACGAAGAAATCTGGATATTAAGGGGTCCATATTCTTGGTGGGCTTGCTATAAAGGTTGGTGTAGAAGTCCCGGAAGGCCTCCAGTACCTTTTTGGGGTCCGCCAAAGGGGGTTGACCAGCTACTCTAATCCTGGGAATACAGTGGGAACGTGGTCGCGGGGATAGTTTAGAGGCCAGCATCGGCCTATTTTATCTTTTTGATGGTAGAATCTAGCTCCACTCCAGCGGATGTGCTTCTCCGCTTTTACCGTGAGGGCTAAATTCAATTCCAGCCTAGTTGCGTCCAGTTGGTCTATTAGGGCTTTAGAGGGGTTCTTCTTGTGTCAGAATTTTAGGGCAGCAAAGTTCTTTTCGAGTTTTGTGATGTCTATTAGTCTTTCTTTAATTGAGTTGCAATACTGATGATTTTGCCTCTAATGGTAGCTTTGTGGGCTGCCCAGAGGGTCTCGGGGGAGATATTGTCTACGTTGTTGAGTAGGAAATATTCCTTCAGTGAGTTCTCTATTTCAGTGGTTTTTATGGTGTCACTCAGGATGGATTCATTTAGGCGCCAGTGTGAGCCCGAAGGCCTAGTGAGAGAGTTTTGCATGTAAAGTAGGACTATAAAGTGGTCCGACCAGGCGTGTCGATTATGTTCACCTTATATGTTGATGGAATAAAGGAGGAGGGTACAAGAATATGGTCTATTCTGGCATACGACTGGTGGGGAGCCGAAAAGTGGGTATAGTCCCTTTTTGAGGGATTAAGTTCTCTCCATATGTCGACCAGCCCATGTGCGTGAAGGGATTTAGCTATGTTCAAGCTGGTTTTGGTGGGGCGTGTCAGTTGGCCCTTGGGAGGTTTAGATTTATCGAGTCCTTGGTCGAAAGCTATATTTGAGTCCCCTCCGAAGATGACCCTGCCTTCTACGAGGGGCAATAGTGTTTTGAGGAGAGATTGAAAGAATTTAGTTTGTCCTTTATTGGGGGCATAGTAGGAAATTATGGAGTAAATGTTACCTTCAATAGTACCCTTGACTAGGATATATCTACCCTCAGGGTCTCTGTGGTCAGAGATGTAAGAGAATTTACTGTTCTTAGAGAATAGTATTGCTACTCCTTTGGTTTTGTTTGCTGCGTTTGCTATATAGAATGTGGGGTAGTGCGGGTGGAGGAATTTGGGGCTGTATCGGATCGGAAAGTGTGTCTCTTGTATTAAGACTATATCTATCTTCAGGGATCGGTAGTTTTCAAAATCTATTCTGCGTTTTCTGGGGGGGTTAAAACCCTGAGCGTTATGTGAGGCTACTCTAAGATCCTTGTCTGTCGTACTCCTTACAGACATTTGATCAGAGGGGTGGAATGCTGTTGAGGAAGTCATCACTTACCCTTAGGAGCCTTTTCTTTAGGGGCCCTTGACATTGGTAATGCTTTATTTGGACCGGTGTTGGCATCTGGAGCTTCGTGATACCTGCTGAGTGGCTTGAAAAAGATAAGAGGTTAGGGAGGGGGGGGAATGAATCAAACATAAAGCGGCGTCTTCTGGGAAGACGGGGAAAGACCCCACCTGTCATCCTCAGTTTGGCTTCGGCAGCCTCTAATAGAGGCCCGAAGGCTCATACCACAGAGGAGTGGGAACCTCGTCTGTGGAATGAGTGGATGGCAAGGGTGTCACCCCTGTCCCTTGCTTCTAAGATAAATTTAGCTGAGATTAACTAACACAGTATAAAGTCAAATTTTCTAATAAACATTAGTAACAATATGAGTTCCCTTGGTTCAAAGAGTCTGGCTTGTAGGCGGTTCTTCTACAGAGATCAGATTCCTGTGCCCTACCCCTCCTACTCAGGGAGAGGGGAGGCAGGGGGAACTCTTTCGGGTGATGATATCTGTTTGTTAATAGTGGTGTCGCCTGGTTGGGGACCCTGTGCTGGGTTCTGCCAAAGATCCCTGAGATCGATAGAGTCTTTGAATCTCAGTTCTGTAGGTTGATTTCCCGAGAGACGGTGAGAAGATCATAGAGAACAAACTTAAGGAGGTAACTTGCGAGAACCTGAAAGACACTCACTGGTTTGCCTCACTGACCAAAAGTAACTAAGAGACCTAGGGTGGGTGCCCCTGTCATGGTTATCAGTCTGGCCGTGGATTGAGTTAACTTGTATGAAACGGGGAACCTGAGACGGAAACATAGGAAGGCCTAAAGATCGGCAATGAGGGTTAAGATTGGAGCCCTAGGCTCCCACAACAGAGGGAATTGCTATCCCTAAGTAGAATGCCCTATTGAGGCCGAGTTGGAGGAATAGATGCAGGAGGGCGTCTTATGGTGGTCTGCCATCTTTGGACTTCTTGGTCCATGGGTGCTTCCTGGGAAATCAGCTTAAGGTAGAGTTAAAGTTTCTCCCCTTCTGGAAGGGAGGAGAAGGAATACGCCTGGTCTTGGATGGTGACCTTCACTCCGAAGGTCCAGCGATATTTGATGTCCTGTTGGGACAAAACCATTAGGAGTGGTTTAAGGGTTCTTCGCTTTTGGATGGTTGAGGGGGCCAAGTCTGCAAATATTTGAATCTGATGTCCTCAGCAAGTGACTTGCTGTTTGAGACGAGATTGTCTCATCACATCCTCCTTTACAGCGTAGAAGTGGGGCTTGACTATGATATCCCTCTGGGAACCATCCTTTCTAGGGGGACCAAGGTCTCTATTGGCCCTGTCCAATTCCAGGCGGTGGGGAGGCGTGTTAGGAAGCAGCTCCTTGATGAGGTCCTGAATTGCTGGGAGGATATCCCGTGATGTTTTCAGGGAGACCTCGGACTCGGAAATTGTATCTCCTGGACCTGTTCTTGAGGTTGTCTATCCTGGCCAGGGCAGTGTCCAGTTGATCCTGGAGGACCTGTATGTGGGCAGCATTCTGGTTGGTATGTGAGACAGTGATGTCCAGTTTGGTTTCTATGGCTTCCATTCTGGAGCTGAGGTTGGCAAAGTCCGATTTAATGTCTCTGGTGATCTGGGCAGCTGTGTTAGCCAGACCCCTCTACAGTAAGGCAGAGAATTTGTGGAAAAGGTCCCCCTGTGATGAGGACTGGTCCTGGTCCTGCAGATAGGGAGAGGAAGATGCTTGGTAAAATGGAGGAGCAGGCCCTGCTGGGGACAGGTTGCAATCCTCCATCGCTAGGGATGAGCTTTGAGTTCGAGTCGAACTCATGTTCGACTCGAACATTGGCTGTTCGCAAGTTCGCCGAACAGCGAACAATTTGGGGTGTTCGCGGCAAATTTGAATGCCGCGGAACACCTTTTAAAAGTCTATGGGAGAAATCAAAAGTGCTAATTTTAAAGGCTTATATGCAAGTTATTGTCATAAAAAGTGTTTGGGGACCTGGGTCCTGCCCCAGGGGACATGGATCAATGCAAAAAAATATTTTAAAAACGGCAGTTTTTTCAGGAGCAGTGATTTTAATAATGCTTAAAGTCAAACAATAAAAGTGTAATATCCCTTTAAATTTCGTACCTGGGGGGTGTCTATAGTATGCCTGTAAAGGGGCACATGTTTCCTGTGTTTAGAACAGTCTGACAGCAAAATGACATTTGGAAGGAAAAAAGCCATTTAAAACTACTCGCGGCTATTGCATTGCCGGTCTGACAATACACATAGAAGTTCATTGATAAAAAAGGCATGGGAATTCCCCACAAGGGAACCCCGAACCAAAATTTTTTTTAAAAAATGACGTGGGGGTCCCCCTAAATTCCATACCAGGCCCTTCAGGTCTGGTATGGATATTAAGGGGAACCCCGGCCAAAATTTAAAAAAAAATGACGTGGGGGTCCCCCTAAATTCCATACCAGACCCTTCAGGTCTGGTATGGATTTTAAGGGGAACACTGCGCCAAAAAAAAAAAAAACGGCATGGGGTCCCCCCAAAAATCCATACCAGACCCTTATCCAAGCACGCAACCTGGCAGGCCGCAGGAAAAGAGGGGGGACGAGAGTGCGGCCCCCCCTCCTGAACCGTACCAGGCCACATGCCCTCAACATTGGGAGGGTGCTTTGGGGTAGCCCCCCAAAACACCTTGTCCCCATGTTGATGAGGACAAGGGCCTCATCCCCACAACCCTGGCTGGTGGTTGTGGGGGCCTGCGGGCGGGGGGCTTATCAGAATCTGGAAGCCCCCTTTAACAAGCGGACCCCTGTGACGTCACGGGGAATGCCACAGGGAAGTCCCGTCATGTCCCGTGCGTCAGAGGGGGTGGGGTCACTGGGTGGCCCTGCCCCCCATTATTTAAGAACCATCAGACGAGGAGACGCCGTCACACAGCGGGAGCCTCCCTCCATGCCAGCATGGATGCGGAGCGGCCCGGAGAAGAAAATGAAGAAGAGAAGAAGAGAATAAAAGAAGAAGAGAAGAAGAGAAGAAGATGAAGAAGATGAAGAGAAGAGCGGGAGCCTCCCCCCATGCCATGGGTGCGGAGCGGCCCGAGGAGAAGAAGATAGAAGACGCCGCGGAGGAGATGCTGGACGAGAACGCCGGAGGAAGAACCAGAAGAACCAGAAGATGAAGGAAGATAGAAGAAAGAAGAAAGAAGAAGCATTGAAATAAAGGAATTGTCAAAAACTGTCTCTTGTCATTTTTAACATTTTTGACAGTTTTTTAGTGAAATGGTAGGGGTAAGTACCCCCTTACCATTTCACACGGGGGGGGCAGGATCTGGGGGTCCCCTTGTTAAAGGGGGCTTGCAGATTCCGATAAGCCCCCCGCCCACAGACCCCCACAACCACCGGCCAGGGTTGTGGGGATGAGGCCCTTGTCCTCATCAACATGGGTACAAGGTGTTTTGGGGGGCTACCCCAAAGCACCCTTCCAATGTTGAGGGCATGTGGCCTGGTACGGTTCAGGAGGGGGGTACGGTTTTCCTGCGGCCTGCCAGGTTGCATGCTCAGATAAGGGTCTGGTATGGACTTTTGGGGGGACCCCACGCCGTTTTTTTTTTTTTTTTTTTTTGGCGCGGGGTTCCCCTTAAAATCCACACCAGACCTGAAGGGTCTGGTATAGAATTTAGCGGGGCCCCCACGTCATTTTTTTTTTTACATTTTGGTTCGGGGTTCCCCTGTGGGATATTCCCATGCCGTTTTTATCAATGAACTTCTATGTGTATTGTCGGACCGGCAATGCAATAGCCGCGAGTAGTTTTAAATGGCTTTTTTCCTATAGAAATGTCATTTTTCTGTCAGACTGTTCTAAACACGGGAAACATGCGCCCCTTTACAGGCATACTATAGACCCCCCCAGCTACGAAATTTAAAGGGATATTACACTTTTATTGTTTGACTTTAAGCATTATTAAAATCACTGCTCCTGAAAAAACGGCCGTTTTTAAAACTTTTTTTTGCATTGATCCATGTCCCCTGGGGCAGGACCCAGGTCCCCAAACACTTTTTATGGCAATAACTTGCATATAAGCCTTTAAAATTAGCACTTTTGATTATTCATGTTCGTGTCCCATAGACTTTAACGGTGTTCGCACAAACTTTTTTCCTGATCGCATGTTCTGGTGCGAACTGAACAGGGGGGTGTTCGGCTCATCCCTATCCATCGCTCTGCTCAGCAGTGACTCAGTGGGGGCTGGGGAGGGAGCTGGCTTGCATTGTGGGGTTCCCTGGGCCATTTGGGAGTAAGTCAATGTGGCTGGTGATATCACCTGCCTAAAGTCTTGCTGTTTTCCCTCAAAGGCCGCATGTGGCTGTGCTGCGGAAATGCCGCCAGCCATCTTGGTACACCCGACGCGGCCTGCTCGATCAAATTCCGGCCCCAGATCGCGTCTGGCGGCCGGTCCAGACATCCAGGGGGGTCCCGGTTGTGTCCCGATGTCGGATGGGCCGTTGGGGGCCCGCTTCGAGGGGTGCTTTGGCCGCTGTGAGGATCGTGGGGTAGGGGTGCTGCGGAGCTCCCGGCTCAGGCGGCCATCTCGGAGCTCGCGCGCATGCGCAGTCATCCCCAAACATTTTTTATGACAATAACTTGCATATAAGCCTTTAAAATGAGCACTGTTGATTTTTGATATTAGTGTCCCATAGACTTTAACGGTGTTCCAGCGGCTTTCGAATTTGCCCCAAACACAGCATATTGTTCTGTGTTCACCCGAACATCCGAACAACCAGAGTTCGGCCCAAACTTATGCTGGGACTGAGCCGTTTGCCCATCCCTAGTGGTTGGACATTAAATGCCTTGTTAAACATGTGGTACCCAAATGGCTGGTGTTTTTGCCATGTTTGGTGTGCCTGAGACACAGTTTGCAGATAGCAACAGTGTGATCTGCTGCAGATGTGCTGAAAAAGGCCCAGACAGCTGAGCTTTGGGGAGTGACCCAGGAGATAACAGCTGCAGAATGTGATGGAATAGGGAGGCTGCTCTCTACTCTTTCTTGATGTTGGCCCACCTTCAGTTTTCTCCTCTGCTCTATCTGACACCCAAGTCACATCAGTGACCTCATCATCATCATCATCTGCTCCAGCTTCATCATCATTATTACCACTCAGACAATTTGGCAATATGCTGTGGCTGGGGGAACATGAATGTCAATTTGTCTAGCAGTGTTCTCCCCTCTCTCTAGGCTCATGTTCCTGTCATCCTCAACCTCAGAACCAACATCTGAATCCAGTAATCGCTGCGTATCATCAAGGAGCAAGTTGCTGACGCTGTGGTCAAATAACTCAGCTGACTCCTCAATGGCTGATATTGGGGCTATGGCAGGAATAGATGTGGACAAGGAGGCAGGTTTATCCACTCTGGCAACTGCAGGGGACTTCACACTTGTCTCTGCCTGCGTGACAGAGGATGAGGAGGATGAGGAGGATGAGGAAGGTTTAGTAAGCCAGTCCACCACCTCCTCTGCAATTTGTGGCTGGATAGCATGGGCAAATTCACTAAACAGAGGAAATGATGCCCTGCCTGAGGACTGACCACCACGCAGTAACGCACACAGAAGTAAATGGCATTAAACTTGCAGTAATGCACACAGAAGTAAATTGCATTAAACTTGCAGTAACTCACAAAACTATATGTCATTAAACTGGCAGCAACACACACAGAACTATATCGCTTTAAACTGGCAGTAATGCACAAAACTCTATGCCGTTAAACTGGCAATAAAGCACAAAGAAGTAAATGGCGTTAAACTTGCAGTAACGCACTAAACTATATGGCGTTAAACTGACAGTAACGTACACAGAAATATATGGCGTTAAACTGGCAGTAAAGCACAAAACTATATGGCGTTAAACTTGCAAGAAAGGCACACAAAACTATATGGCGCTAAACTGGCAGTAACACGCAAAATTATATGGCGTTAAACTTGCAGCAACGCACACAGAACTATATGGCGTTAAACTGACAGTAACGCACACAGAACTATATGGCGTTAAACTGGCAGTAACACACACAAAACTATATGGTGTTAAACTGGCAGTAACGCACACAGAACTATATGGTGTTAAACTGCCCTAATGCACACAGAACTATATGACGTTAAACTGGCAGTAACGCACACAGAAGTCAATCGTGTTCAACTGGCAGTAACGCACACAAAAGTAAATGGTGTTAAGCTGGCAGTAACGCAATCAAATAGACGGTGTTCAACCGTGACTCCACTGACGTTATCTGAACTGTCCCTACTCTAGCTATACATTAATGTAAAGATTGCTGACATGGTCTCACTACACTACACTGAAACTATCTGAGCTGTCCCTACTCTACATTAATGTATGTATGAATGAAACAGTCTCACTACACTACAGTGAAACTATCTGAGCTGTCCCTACTCTAGCTGCACACTATGCAAAGCTGAATGATGGTCTTCCTCACTACACTCACACTATCCCTAGACTGACAATAAACGAATATACTACACTGACAATGGAAGCAAAATAGCACAGTATAGCACACTAACTAACTAATCGCACTGAACAGAGCACTGTTCTATCTCTCTCCACACCGAAATCACATTGAAAATGGCTGCCATTGAAATAATACTTTTATACTGTAGGACGGGAATGAGCCACGATTAGATAAAGTCATGACAGTGTCCGATCATGACTCTGACAGTGCTCTGTGCCCTGATTGTCTGAAACTTTCACTGCTTCAGCCAATCAGGGCTTGCAATGCACTGTTCAGCGCTGCAATTCATTGTGGTCAGTTCGGGACAAACAAACGGTCGAGTGTCCCGTTTGTTCAGCTGTTCCTCAAACGTCCAAACAGCGAAAGTTCAGCCCGAGCACTTATGCTCGGGCCGAACAGTTTGCCCATCCCTAACAAAGAACAATTTTTCTGCACCGTTACAGAAGTAGAAATCCAAAGTCTGTAGTAGAGACACCAGAATTCATACAAAAAACTCTAATCTCTTTCCCAGTGCACTACTTTGTGGCCTCATCATGCAGACTGGCTCCCCAAGCCGTTGCTTACAAAATAAAGAAAGCTTGTAGGGAAAATGTCATTTTTTGGGCTTTATAAATATAATTATTGCTGCAGCAGCTTCTATACACAGTACAGATGTGCCACGTTACAGGTGGACTAAGGGGATGCCCCAGGCACTATATTGAAAGGAATTTTTAATTTTTATACTTTCACTTTAAACATCAATAAATCATTGCTCATTTATAAATGACGTTTTTTACAAACTTTTTTCCATTGATACATGTCCCCCAGGGCAGTACACAGACCCCAATAACCATTGTATGCCCAATTACTTGCATATAAGCCTTCAAAATGGGCACTTTTGATTTTTCACGTTTGGGTCCAATAAACTTCAATACGGTTCATTATTCGATTCCGAACCTTTGCAATGTTTGAAAGTTCTGGTGTGAACTGAACAGGGGGTCGTTTGGCCCATCCCTAGTACAGAGAGAGTCTTTGTGCAAATCTCTTAGGGCAAGTTTACACTAGTGTTAACCCTCTTCGGTGATCTTTGGTGGATAGCTTTTCAGAGGGGGTGTTATGTCACCTCCTTATCACCAGTTTTAACTCTTAAAAGTCAGCATAACCACCCCACA
Source organism: Lithobates clamitans (assembly GCA_037952925.1). Lineage (NCBI taxonomy): Eukaryota > Metazoa > Chordata > Amphibia > Anura > Ranidae > Lithobates > Lithobates clamitans. The sequence continues at coordinate 3,009,400 of JBBGZY010000424.1, forward strand.
ACGCGTACATTCAGCTGAACTTATACTCTGGCCGAACCGCTCCCCCATCCCTAGTAGTAGACAGGAGTGTATGCAAGCTGCAGTCGCAGTGCTTTGCTTTATGACTGCAACTAAAATTAAAGCTGCTGTCAGCTGAATGTATGCAGCTGAGCCATGATCATGGCTCATTCCCGCCCCACTGTCACGTACCTTGTGGACGAGCCCGACTTGCAGGGGATTGCCTCTCTTGCGGCTCCAACTTGAGGGCCCTGGTAGGGTATACAGGAAGCACAAGAGTCAGGAGTGGCACGAGTGCCTGGCAGGATCAACAGCAGGAGGTAGGTCTGGAACTCTGGAAACACTGTGCAGTGGAGATTAAGCTGATCTGGTAGGTAGACTGGAACACTGGTGCAGCAGACTGGAACTGGATAGCAGGCTGGAACACACAGGACAGCAGACTGGAACACTGGTGCAGCAGACTGGAACTGGATAGCAGGCTGGAACACACAGGACAGCAGACTGGAACACTGGTGCAGCAGACTGGAACCACACAGCAGACTGGAACTGGATAGCAGGCTGGAACACACAGGACAGCAGACTGGAACACTGGTGCAGCAGACTGGAACTGGATAGCAGGCTGGAACACACAGGACAGCAGACTGGAACACTGGTGCAGCAGACTGTAACCACACAGCAGAATGGAACTGGATAGCAGGCTGGAACACACAGGACAGCAGACTGGAACACTGGTGCAGCAGACTGGAACTGGATAGCAGGCTGGAACACACAGGACAGCAGACTGGAACACTGGTGCAGCAGACTGGAAGGTCAGACAAGCCGGATCGATAGCCAGGCGGACTGTAGATGAGCCAAAGGGTCAGGCAGAAGAGTGGTCAGACAAGCCGGGGTCGGATGCAGGCAGAAAGCAGGGATGGTCGGAGACAAGCCGGGATCAGATGCAGGCAGACAGCTAGGATAATCAGTAACAAGCCGGGTCTGGTACAGGAAACAGGAAGTGTTCTCAGGAAGTGCACACGTAATGCTGTAGAGCAGACAGCAAGATTCTCATGTGACAGATCAGTTTAAATAGCCCGCCTGGTGCGCGCGCGCATGCGTGCGACTGCCCGCACAGGGCGTCTGATACTGACAGGACTTTCCTGACACCCACAGTATAAAAGTATTCTTTCAATGGCAGCCATTTTCAGTGTGATTTCGGCATGGAGAGAGGTAGAACAAGGCTCTGTTCAGTGCTATTAGTTAGTTAGTGTGCTATACTGCGCTACTTTGCTTCAATTGTCAGTATAGAATATTAGTTTAGTATCAGTCTAGGGATAGTGTTAGTGTAGTGAGGAGGACCATCATTCAGCTTTGCAGAGTGTGCAGCTAGAGTAGGGACAGCTCAAATAGTTTCACTGTAGTGTAGTGAGACCGTGTCATTCATAAATGCATTAATGTAGAGTAGGGACAGCTCATATAGTTTCAGTGTAGTGTAGTGAGACCGTGTCAGTAATCTTTACATTATTGTATAGCTGGAGTAGGGACAGTTCAGATAGCGTCAGTGTAGTGACGGTTGAACACCATCTATTTGATTGCGTTACTGCCAGTTTAATGCTATTTACTTCTGTGTGCGTTACTGCCAGTTTAACGCCATTTACTTCTGTGTGCGTTACTGCCAGTTTAACGCCATATAGTTATGTGTGTGTTAGGGCCAGTTTAACACCAAATAGTTATGTGTCCGTTACTGCCAGTTTAACGCCATATAGTTTTGTGTGTTACTGCCAGTTTAACACCATATAGTTCTGTGTGCGTTACTGCCACTTTAACACCACATAGTTTTGCGTGTGTTACTGCCAGTTTAACGCTATAAAGTTCTGTGTGTTTTACTGCCAGTTAAATGCCATATAGTTCTGTCCGTCACTGTACGTTTGGCACATTATATTGCAGTATATTATAGTGTATCCGTAGAGTGTGTCTGTGTAGTGTGAGTACTCAAATTAAAGTGCACCAAACACCACTTTACATTGATTAAAGTGCATCTACGTATAGATTTCAACTTTTTCTTTACATTTGCTTATAAGCACCGCCCCCTCCCTCCCAATAATGTCTAGGAGGACAAAAAGGAGAGGCAGACATTCCCTTGGCACTGTAAGGGGGCCAGCAACAAATGTGTCCACAGGCAAAGGTGGACGTGGTGGTCAGTCCTCAGGCAGGGTATCATTTCTTCTGTTTAGTGAGTATGCCCGTGCTATCCAGCCACAGCATGCAGAGGAGGTGGTACACTGACTTACTAAACCTTCCTCATCCTCCTCATCCTCTTTCATGCAAGCAGAGACAAGTGTGCAGTTCCCTGCAGTTGCCAGAGTGGATAAACCTGCCTCCTTGTCCACATCTATTCCTGCCATAGCCCCAACATCAGCCATGGAGGAGTCAGCTGAGTTATTTGACCACAGCGTCAGCCACTTGCTCCTTGATGATGCCCAGCCATTTCTGGATTCAGATGTTGGATCTAAGGTTGAGGATGACAGGAATATGAGCCTAGAGAAAGGGAGGAACATTGGTAGACAACTTGACTTTCATGTTCCCCAAGCCGCAGTGTATTGCCAAGTTGTCTCCAGTGGTAATGATGAAGATGGAGGAGATGATAATGATGATGATGATGAGGTCACTGATGCAACTTGGGTGCCAGATAGAGCAGAGGAGGAAACTGAAGGTGGGGCGGTACAACCCCAAGGAGGCCGACATCAAGAAAGAGTAGAGAGCAGTCACCCTATTCCATCACATTCCGCAGCTGTTCCGCATCTCCCAGCCCACTCCCCAAAGCTCAGCTATCTGGACCTTTTTCAGCACATCTGCAGCAGGTCGCACTGTTGCTATCTGCAAACTGTGTCTTAGGCACATCAAACGTGGCAAAAACACCAACCATATGCATATCATTGCAATTTTTTTGCCTTCATCAAGAGCACGTCTATAGGATTACGGTGGGAAGGCACCCCCGACACCCAAAGAGTAATTTTTCTGCACCTGTTTGACAGGTGCATATCATTGCAATTTTTTACAGCAAGGCCATTTCTTGCTTTCATCAAGAGTACCTCTATAGGATTATGGTGGGAAGGTGTCTGTGGACAGACACGTTCTATGATCAGTAACAAAACCTCCAGCAGCACTGAACTGTTTGGAAAGCATGCTGGATGAAGGGCAGCCCAGCAGCTCAATAGCATACTGGGCAAGTTCTGGCCAATTGTCTATTCTCATGACCCAGTAAGCCAGTGAATCGTCGACTGGAAAGCTCTCCATCTCTGTTTTTGCTCCTAGATAATCATCTACCATGTGATGCAGATGCTGCCGATGGGATGTGGAAGCTGACAGTCCTGGGTGGCGAGAAAATTCAGAAATGCGTCACTTAGGAGGCCGCCTACTCCACCGCTTTTCTCTTGACCAACAGAAGCCTTAAAACTGTTTTCCATGACACTGTAACCAACCAGAGTCGGGAAAACCATTTGATAAACTCCTTTTTAAGGTTTCCGCAAGAGATTTCATGTTCTGCACTCTCTGTGGGGACGGGATGAGTTCTGAGACTCTGAGACTACTGTGACTACTGAGACTACTGTGGGTGGCAGGGACTGTATTTTTTTTTTTCACTGCAGCAGATGGGGCAGAGAAATTTGCCGGCTATAGTCTACAGCTGGTGGTGTGCTGCTGGCAGATGTGCTGCAAGGATCTGGGACACCCTGCACTATACCATCTTCCCTGTCAGTGGAGGCTGCTGTGAGGTCATGAGGTATAGCAGGGACAGACTGAGGTGAGTAAGGAGCAGGGACAGATTTGTGCCCCTTTTGTGTGGCTTTTAGGTGTTTTTGCCAAAGGGCTGAGTGGTGGGAGGTTAAATGCCTCATCAAGCATGTGGTACCCAAATGGTTGGTGTGTTTGCCATGCTTGATGTGCTGGAGACAAAGTTTGTAAATAGCAACAGTGCGATCAGCTGCACATGTACTAAAAAAGGCCCAGACAGCTTAGCTGTGGGAAGTGGGCCGGGAGATAACAGCTCGACAATATGATGGAATAGAGTGGCTGTTCTTTACTCTTCCATGATGGCTGCCATGTCGGGGTTGTTCCTCACCCTCACTTTCGTCCTCTGCTCTGTCCGGCACCCAAATCGAGTCAGTGACCTCATCATCATCATCATCTCCTCCATCCTCATTACCACTGGAGACAACTTGGCAATACGCTGTGGCTGGGGGAACATAAATGCCAATTTGTGTACCAGTGTTCTCCCCTCTCTGTAGCATCATGTTCCTGCCTTCCTCAACCTCAGAACCACCATCTGAATCAAGTAATGGCTGTGCATTGTCAAGGAGCTAGTGGCTGGCGCTGTGTTCAAATAATGCGGCTGACTCCTCTATGCCTTATGCTGGAGCTATGGCAGGAAATGCTGTGGACAAGGAGGCAGGTTTTGCCACTCTGGCAGCTGCAGGAGACTGTGCACTAGTCTCTGCTTGGGTAAAGGAGAATGAGAAGGATGAGAATGGTTTAGTAAACCAGTCCATCACCTCCTTTGCATGCTGTTACCTGGATAGCATGGGTAACATCACTAAACAGAGGAAATGATGCCCTGCCTGAAGATTGTCCACCTTTGCCTATGGACACATACGCTGCTGGCCCCCTTACAGTGCCATGGGAATGTCTGCCTCTCCTTGCTGTTCTCCCAGACATGATGGTGGGAGTGGGGGTAGCTTATTAACAAAATATAATACAATTTTCTCTAACAAAATATAAGAAAGATGTGTAAATGTGTATGTGGATGCATTTAATCAATGGAAATTGGTGTTTGGTGCACTTTAATTTGAGTATTCACTACACAGACACACTCCATAGATACATTATAATATACTGCAATATACTGCAGCAAACGTACAGTAACGCACTGAACTATATGGCCTTAAACTTGCAGTGACACAATGAAATATGTAGGGTTAAACTTTCAGTAGTGCACAGAACTATACTGCATTAAACTTGCAGTAATGCAATTAAATATATGGTGTTAAACTTGCAGTAATGCAATGAAATATACAGTGTTAAAGTTGCAGTAACACAATGAAATATACAGCGTTAAACTTGCAGTAACGCAATGAAATATATGGTGTTAAACTTGCAGTAACGTACATAACTATATGGCGTTAAACTTTCAGTAACGCAATGAAATATACAGCGTTAAAAGTGCAGTAATGCAATAAAATATACAGCATCAAACTTGCAGTAACGCCATGAAATATACAACGTTAAACTTGCAGTAACAGACAGAACTATATGGCATTAAACTTGCAGTAACACAATGAAATATACAGCGTTAAACTTGCAGTAACACAATGAAATATACAGCGTTAAACTTGCAGTAACGCACAGAACTATATGGCATTAAACTTGCAGTAACGCACAGAACTATATGGCGTTAAGCTTGCAGTAATGCAATGAAATATATGGCGTTAAACTTGCAGTAACGCACAGAACTATGCGCCGTTAAACTTACAATAACACACAACTATATGGCATTACACTTTCAGTAACGCAATAAAATATACTTTGTTTAACGGTCACTACACTCACACTGGCTGAACTATTCCTACATTCACACTAATGTAAAGATTAATGGTCACACTAGACTCACATAAACTGAACCATCCCTACATTCACACTAATGTAAAGATGAATGGTTGCACTAAACTCACACTGAACTATCCCTAGATGCACACTATACTGATATTCTACACTGACAATCAAATCAGAATAGCACACTATAGCACACTAACTGTCTAATAGCACTGAACAGAGCCCTGTTCTATCTCTCTCCATGTCGCTATCACACTACAAATGGCTGCTATGGAAAGATTACTTTTATAGTGTGGGACGGATTAAGAGCAATGGGCCATGATTGGATACAGTCATCATGGCAGCATCCAGTCATGGCTCTGACAGTGCTCTGTGCTCTGATTGGGCGAGCTTTCATTGCTTTAGCCAATCAGGGCTTTCAATGCACTGTGAAGCGGTGCAGTGCATTGTGGTCGTTCGGCTGGCCGAACAAATGTTTCGAACGACCCTATAATTCAGTTGTTCGGAGAACGTCTGAACAGTCAAAGTTCAGCCCGAACTCATGCTCGGGCCAAACCTTTTGCCCATCCCTACTCTGTACCCTTTTTTTATATAAACATATACAGTACATATGATGATTTATTTTATGAATGAATACATAGAACAAGATATATTTTTATTTCTGCTTAAAGTTTAGCTTAAACACACAGAAAAAGCTTATAATATTAGTCATGATATTCTTTTTATTTAAGCCTGAAGCAAAATTTTTAATCTAGAAAATGATTACAGCAAAAGAGGCTTGGAGAAAAAGATGCACCTTTTGCACAAATAAGACACCATGATGTAACAGCCTAACATCCCAGCTTCTTTCCATATAAGTGACCTTCTAAATGGACTACTCAACCTTTTAACATTTAATGAGGCTATTTTAAACATCAAATACTAAAGCCCAGGCAACTGTAAATGATGGAATAGCAGTCACAGCTAAAATTGTTTCTGTGAAATTTTAGATGCACTAAGCAAAGTTCCTCACCGTACAGCATCTTCAAGGATCATCAGATATTGCAGCAAGCAAGCTACATCTCTTAAAATCTGGATTACAGCTGTAAAGTACCCAAACACAGAAGACTTGTTGGATAGCATGTGATTAACAAAAAAAATAAAAGATCCTTCTTATGTCCAGTCTACATTCATTACTTTAGGCAAAATGGTTGACTAGGACTTTAAGGTAAAGGCATTATAGTGTGAACAGTTTTGGAAAACAAATGCATATTGTTCAGACTACCAGTTGAAGTCAATCTTCCTCTTAATAGTTCCAGCCCTTCGGCAAAAGTGTTATGCAAATGGTAATGAAAAATCAGAGGACCTGTTGGGCCCAGTGTGAGATCGCTGTGGGTAACAGATAACAGGGACCATTAATTTCTATGATAAGCTACATCTAGTGGCAAAAATACTGTATATTTTCTCATTGAGGTAGCTCAGAAAACTATTGCATTTTTGCCACTAGATGTAAATGACGAAATTAATCTTTTACAGAAAATATGGTGTAAATTTGTCCAGCCTTCATGAATGCGTGTGACATTTGTCCAGTAAATAGAGTTAATTTACTAAAGGCAAATAGACTGTGCACTTTCCAAAGTACAGTTGCACTCTGCAAGGGCAGTTGTTCCAGAGCTTAGTATATGAGGTAAAGCTTCACTTTGCAAAGAATACCCAATCACCTGCAAGGAAAATAAAAAAACAGCTTTTTTGCTTGCACATGATTGGATGACGGAAGTCAGCAGAGCTTCTGCTCATTTAATAAGCTCTAGAGCAATTGCTCTTACAGCAAAGTGCACAGTCTATTAGCCTTTAGTAAATCAACCCCATAATGTCACTTCATGACTTCCACTTAAAATCTCGAAGTTGAGCCTTTCTGCATGGTAATTATAACTAAGGATGGGCGAATGGTTCACCCCGAACATAAGTTCAGGCCAAACTTTAGCTGTTCGGACGTTCGATGTACAGCCGAACAAATGGGTAGCTCGACCGTTTGTTCGGCCTCCTAAACCGGCCACAATGCATTGCGGTGCTGAACAGCGCATTGCAAGCCCTGATTGGCTGAAGCAGTAAAAGCTTCAGCCAATTAGGGCACAGAGCACTGTCAGAGTCATGATTGGACACTGTTATCATGTCTTTATCCAATCATGGCTCATTCCCGCCCCACAGTATAAAAGTATTCTTTCAATGGCAGCCATTTTCAGTGTGATTTCGGCATGCAGAGAGATAGAACAGAGCTCTGTTCAGTGCTATAAGTTAGTTAGTGTGCTATACTGCCTATTTTGCTTCAATTGTCTAGTATAGAATATTAGTTTAGTGTCAGTCTAGGGATAGTGTGAGTGTAGTGAGGAAGACCATCATTCAGCTTTGCATAGTGTGCAGCTAGAGTAGGGACAGCTCAGATAGTTTCACTGTAGTGTAGTGAGACCGTGTCAGTAATCTTGACATTAGTGTATAGCTAGAGTAGGGACAGTTCAGATAGCGTCAATGTAATTGAACACCATCTATTTGATTGCGTTACTGCCAGTTTAACGCCATTTACTTCTGTGTGTGTTAATGCCAGCTTAACGCCATTTACTTCTGTGTGTGTTACTGCCAGTTTAACACCATATCGTTTTGCGTGCATTACTGCCAGTTTAACGCCATATAGTTTTGCGTGTGTTACTGCCAGTTTAACGCCATATAGTTCTGTGTGCGTTACTGTCAGTTTAACGCCATATAGTTTTGTGCATTACTGCCAGTTTAATGCCATTTACTTCTGTGTCCATTACTGCCAGTTTAACGCCATAAAGTTTTGCGTGCATTACTGCCAGTTTAATGCCATAAAGTTTTGTGCATTACTGCCAGTTTAACGCCATTTACTTCTGTGTGCTTTACTGCCAGTTTAACGCCATATAGTTCTGTGTGTGTTACTGCCAGTTTAACGCCATATAGTTTTGTGCGTTACTGCCAGTTTAACGCCATATAGTTTTTTGTGTGTTACTGCCAGTTTAACGCCATATAGTTCTGTGCATCACTGTACGTTTGGCGCATTATATTGCAGTATATTATAGTGTAACCATGGAGTGTGTCTGTGTAGCTTGAGTACTCAAATTAAAGTGCACCAAACACCTCTTTACATTGATTAAAGTGCATCTACAAACTGTGACAGTAGGAGATGCTGTCAAGGTAAAATTGATAGTTTGGGGGACACAGGGTATGCACATTTGCTTGGTGCAAGGCTACAGAGCATAAATGTGGACTGGAGAAAGCTGTTTTCGCAGCTTTCTCCAGGTTTTGGTATTCGGTCATGGGGCTCTGTAGTTTGGAGATTCCATAGTGTATTGGGTGGGACGGGATCTCCAACCCTGTGTCCAGACTTTGTAGATTACCAGCAGGGTGTGTGCTCAGGTGAGCACAGCACTTATAATGTGGGTATGGAAAGACCTCATGGCTCCCAGTTGGAGACTGCTCCACACCCAGAGAGACAGGAGGTCTCCAGGAGTCAGAGGGGCTGCAGGAGGCAGCCAGAACATGTGACTGCAAGAGGCAGTGGAACAGCCTGAGGACTAAGGCCAAAGCGGAGCTGTGGGTGCTAAAGTGAAGCCATCCACATTGAGGAATCCTGTGGTCTGTGTGATCAGCATAAAGAGCAGAGGTACTGCTAAAGAGAGCCAGGTGGGCTAGCATTTTCTATTGTGTTTGTTTGCTGGAGATGAGCCCGTGCATAGGAAACCTTTAGGTTACGGACTTTTATTTGCCTTTTTAATAAAAATGGGCTACCACGCCCTTAAATATAGTTTCTGACTGGCTTGAATCACTGATAAATGCATCTGCCACAAGAGTTAATGGTCCCCAATATTACAGTACAGATTTCAACTTCTTTTTTACATTTGCTTATAAGCACCACCCCCTCCATCCCAATAATGTCTGGGAGGACAACAAGAAGAGGCAGACGTTCCCTTGGCACTGTAAGAGGGCCAGCAACAAATGCGTCCACAGGTAAAGGTGGACGTGCTGGTCAGTCCTCAGGCAGGGCATCATTTACTCTGTTTAGTGAGTTTGCCTGTGATATCCAGCCACAGCATGCAGAGGAGGTGGTGGACTGGCTTACAAAACTTTCCTCAAAGCTCAGCTGTCTGGGCCTTTTTCAGCACATCTGCATCAGATCGCACTGTTGCTATCTGCAAACTGTGTCTCAGGCACATCAAACGTGGCAAAAACACTAACCATTTGGGTACCACATGCCTAACAATTCATTTAACGTCCAACCACTCAGTCTGTTGGCAAGAGCACCTAAAGGTCACACATAAGGGGCACAAATCTGTCCCTCCTCCTCCTCCTTCTTACCCACTTCAGTCTGCCCCTGCTACTGACACCTGGGACACCCTGTCCTAGCAGCACATCTGCCAGCAGCACACCACCAGTTGTAGACTGTAGCCGACAAATTTCTCTGCCCCATCTGCTTCAGAAGAAAAAAAATGCAGTCCTTGCCACCCACATGCCAGCGTCTAAATGCAAGCTTGTCAAAGTTGTTGGCTCTCCAACTTCTGCCTTTCAGCCTGGTGGATTCTGCCCCCTTCCCTGAATTTGCACAATGTGCTGTACCACAATGGCAGGTTCCCAGTCACGTAAGTCCATTCCATCTCTTTACCATCATGTGGAAGGGAATGTTCAAGCATCATTGGGCAAGTCAGTCAGCCGCAAAATCCACCTTACTCCTGACACGTGGTCCAGCAAACATGGGCAGGGACGATATATTTTGTTTGCTGCTTGCAACTCGAAATGATGCAGGACAGGGCTCAGAGCTGCAGCTTGTTGTGCTCCCACATCTACATACAGCTGGTGGTGATGATGTCAGACCTGTGAGCTCTACCCCCTCCTCCTCCTTCTCATCCACCTCCATGCCCTCCTCTGCAGAATTGTCGTATGAATTTCACGTACCCCCTAAGCATTCAAAGAGCTATTCCCAGAGTCAGGATAAAAGGTGCCATGCAGTGCTTCAGCTGGTGTGTTTAGTGGACAGGAACCACACCGGAGCAGAGATTCTTGCAGCTCTGCAGGGACAGGCCCAGAGGTGGTTCACACCACTCCAGCTGGAGCCAGGAATGGTGGTGTCTGATAAAGGCTCAAACCTCCTGTCAGCCCTTAGACAGGGAAAGTAGACATATGTGCAATGCCTGGTACATGTCCTCAATTTGGTGGTGCAGCGTTTCCTAAGTACGTACCCAGAGTTGCATGATGTACTAAAACAGGCCAGGAGAGTCTGTAGCCATTTCAAGTGGTCATACACAGCCACTGCTCGGTTGGCTGAAATTCAGCGGTTATTCCACCTGCCCGTAAACCGCCTGATTTTTGACATGCCCACCAGGTGGAACTCAACTTTGGCAATGCTGCAGTGGCTATACATGCAGCAGAGAGCCATCAATGAGTACCTGTGCCAGTACGGCAGGACGACGGGCTCAGGCCGCCTCAGCTTTTTTCCCCACGCCAATGGCTGATCATTAAGGATGCATGCACTGTATTGTCACCATTTGAGATGGCCACAAGGATGGTGAGCAGAGACAGTGCATGCATCAGAGACACAATCCCTGTTGTATTCCTGCTGGAGCAGACTCTGCGTGGCATTATGGACAGGGCACTGGAAGACATGCGTTAATCTGTAAGCGTTGGCTTTCCAACCCCAGGACCCTTGGGAGTAGTACGTGGCTGGGAGGAGGAAGTTCCAGATGCTGTCATCCTGAGTCCCCCCGAGGAGTCTGCTTCTCAAGCCTCTGCAAATTTGAGACGCATGGGCAACCTCATACTTCAAAGCCTGCAAAAGGACCCAAGAATACGTGGCATAGAGAAAAGGATGATTACTGGTTGGCAACCCTCCTTGACCACTGTTATAAGGAGAAGGTCTCAGAACTCATTCCATCCCCACAGAGAGTGCAGAAGATAAAATCTCTTGAGGACATGTTAAAGAGCATTTTTCTGAACTTTTTTCCTGACTCCAGTAGGTTACAGTGTGGTGGAAAACTTTGTTTTAGGTCTTCCGTTCATAAAGAGAGGAGCGTTGGAGAAGGCGTCCGCCTAAGTGAGGCATTTCGTAACTTTTTTAGTCCTCACCGCCCAGGGCTGTCAGCTTCCACATCCCATCGACAGCGTCTGCATCACATGGTGGACGATTACCTCGGGGCCAAAACAGAGGTGGAGAGCTTTCCAGCTGACGATCCACTGACTTACTGGGTCATGAAAATAGACCACTGGCCAGAACTTGCCCAATATGCTATTGAGTTGTTGGGCTGCCCTGCATCCAGCATGCTTTCAGAATGGGCATTCAGTGCTGCAGGAGGTTTCGTTTTCTGATCATAGAACGCGTCTGTCCACAGACTCCGTGGACCATTTGACGTTTATAAAAATTAATTAGTCCTGGATTACCAGCTATGACGCCCCTGATGCCGGTGTCACTGATTAAGTCTATATAATAAAATACATTTTGCGCAATATTAATAATTACAATAACGTGTGAATAAATATGAAGAAATCTCTACTAGGATAGGTAAAAAAAGGAAGGTATGCAGATGGTAATTACTGCGGCTAATATTACTAGGATAAATTTACGTGAATAAATAAATAAATATATAACTGTAATAGTGTTAAATTCCACTCTGTTATAAACGTGAATAAAGGGCTTGGATAAAAAACAAATTGCCGTGAATAATAAATATAAAAGGTGAATTAGCATGAATAAATAATAACTTCTTAAAGAATAAAATTTGTGCATTCTTCTATAATCATTTAACATATGTGCAGACAATCAAGAATAATATCATATAATGGTATGTATAAAAATGGTGTATATAAATCTGTGTAGTGGACGTCTACTTCAGTGCAACAATAAATAAAATAAAGTGCAGGTGATTGAACAATCAAGATTTAAAGAGGTGAATGGTTGACAATATAAAAAAGTCTATGTGTATTTCTTCTATTTAATCCTGGTCTATGTAATCTGATCGGTGTGTTTTCTTGCTGATGGTGTCTCCTAGTGCAGTCTCACAGAACCCTCACCTTCAATTTGTAGGACTCAAGCATTCAATGGTGTGGTTTTAAGCTGTGTAGTCTCTGGGAACCTCTCCCTAGAAATCTCTCTTTCGTTGTTAGTTTTTCTCCGTTATTCCTTTTAATGACTCCGCTCTGGTAACTCAGTAATGGGGGAGATAATAAAGAGGGAAGGGGGAGAAAATAGGCTCCATTAGTGTGTTATTGTTTTAAGATCAAAGGGGGGATGTCGATTTAAGTATTGCTCTTACATTTGTATTAATAAAAACAGGCAGAGTAAAAAAGAAACGATCTGGCTTTCTCAGCGCCCTCTCACTTGTGCTTCAGGATAGTATGTGCCACTCCAGCCAATCCCTACGCGTTACGACACCGTCACGTGTCTTCAACGCCAGATCGTTTCTTTTTTACTCTGCCTGTTTTTATTAGACACCATCAGCAAGAAAACACACCGATCAGATTACATAGACCAGGATTAAATAGAAGAAATACACATAGACTTTTTTATATTGTCAGCCATTCACCTCTTTCAAATCTTGATTGTTCAATCACCTGCACTTTATTTTATTTATTGTTGCACTGAAGTAGACGTCCACTACACAGATTTATATACACCATTTTTATACATACCATTATATGATATTATTCTTGATTGTCTGCACATATGTTTAATGATTATAGAAGAATGCACAATTTTATTCTTTAAGAAGTTATTATTTATTCATGCTAATTCACCTTTTATATTTATTATTAACGGCAATTTGTTTTTTATCCAAGCCCTTTATTCACATTTATAACAGAGTGGAATTTAACACTATTACAGTTGTATATTTATTTATTTATTCACGTAAATTTATGACACTTTAGTAAAAAATAGCAGTGATCGCTGGGTAAATCACTATAGAGATCAATGATCCTAGTAATATTAGCCGCAGTAATTACCATCTGCATACCTTCCTTTTTTTACCTATCCTAGAAGAGATTTCTTCATATTTATTCACACGTTTATTAATATTGCGCAAAATTTATTTTATTATATATCCTATAAAGTGTTGGTGTGAACACCCTCATTTTGCTGCAATATTATCATCTATTTGTCAAATAATAATTTAGACAATTGTTTAGCTATTCAGACTTTTCATCATCCACCAGCGCAAAGGATACTTTATAGTTTTACTGATTAAGTCTATTTGGGTTGTGGAATCTCTGCAGGACTTCGAGGCTGCCTAGCTTTGAGGGTGTTCAATCATTTCATCTCGAAGAATGTTTTTGGTATAGGTTTCATGGGCACATTTAACACCCAGAGACCAATTTTTCTGCACCTGTTTGACAGGTGCATATCATTGCAATTTTTTAAAGCAAGGCCAATTCTTGCTTTCATCAATTGTACCTTTATAGGGCGTACACACGGTCGGACTTTGTTCGGACATTCCAACAACAAAATCCTAGGATTTTTTCCGACGGATGTTGGCTCAAACTTGTTTTGTCTACACACGGTCGCACAAAGTTGTCGGAAAATCCGATCGTTCTAAACGCGGTGACGTAAAACACGTACGTCGGGACTATAAAAAGGGCAGTGGCCAATAGCTTTCATCTCTTTATTTATTCTGAGCATGCGTGGCACTTTGTCCGTCAGATTTGTGTACACACGATTGGAATTTCCGACAACGGATTTTGTTGTCGGAAAATTTTATCTCCTGCTCTCCAACTTTATGTGTCGGAAAATCCGATGGAAAATGTCCAATGGAGCCCACACACGGTCGGAATTTCCGACAACACGCTCCGATCGGACATTTTCCATCGGAAAATCCGACCGTGTGTACGGGGCATTATAGTGTTATGGTGAGAAGGCACCACCGACACCCAAAGACCAATTTTTACGCACTCGTTACTTCTATCCAAAGTCAAAGTGACATCAGAACGTATCCAAAAAAATGTCTAATCTTGTTACCAGTGCACTACATTGGCCTCATCATTTACACTGGCTCCCCAAAAATGTAATTTTTTTGGCTTTATAAATGCAATTATTTCTGCAGCAGATTCTAGACATCGTACAGATCTGCCACTTTACAGGTAGACTAGGGAAGGGGACCCCCCAGGCACTATATTGGAAGGAATTTTTTATTTTTATACTTTTGCAGCGTACACATGGTCGGACATTTTGACCGGACTTGTCCGATGGACGCCGATGGACCAAATCCGGCGGACAATCTGATCATGTGTGGGCTTCACTGGACCTTCAGCTGACTTTTCCAGTCGCAAATCTGACGGACTTTAGATTTCGAACATGCTTCAAATCTTTACGTCGTAACTCCGCCGGACCCAGAATTTCGCTCGTCTGTATGCTAGTTCGACGGACAAAAACTGACGCTAGGGCAGCTATTGGCTACTGGCTATCAACTTCCTTATTTTAGTCCGGTGTACGTCATCATGTAAGAATCCATCAGACTTTGGTGTGATCGTGTGTAGGCAAGTCCGTTCATTAAAAAAGTCCATCGGAAGTCCGTCAAAAGTCCGTCGAAAGTCCGCTGGAAAGGCTGTCGGACAAGTCCGGTCCAAAAGTCCGCCCGTGTATACGCGGCCTTTCACTTCAAAAATCAAAAAATCACTGCTCATTTAAAAATGACGTTTTTTACAAACTTTTTTTTTATTGATACATGTCCCCCAGGGCAGGACCCGGACCCCTATAACCATTGTATGCCCAATTACTTGCATATAAGCCTTTAAAATGGGCACTTTTGATTTTTGACGTTCAGGTCCCATTGACTTTAATGGGGTTCGTTATTCGGGTCTGAACTTTCGCGGTGTTCGGAAGTTCTGGTACAAACCGAACCGGGGTCTGTTTGGCCCATCCCTATTTATAACAGGAGTTTTGTTAAAATCTCTTAAGCTAGTGTCACGGAACGTCCCACACTCTGCTTGAGTGCTTCCGTCAGTATACCGCTTCCTAAGTTCTGGAACACGAGTCCAATGGATCTGGCTATAGGAACCCCCAAGAACTAGACAACACCAGTCTTGTAGTACATCAGGACTAACTCTTTATTTGAGATCTCACACACATTTATACAGCAGGTTGACCCAAAGCTAACCTAATTAACATGAGCTAATTTACTACGAAAGTTACCCAGACCAGATGACAGACTTGTGGGCACGAGCTTCACAAAGTAGTATAAACACAATAGCTGGAGCTAATTACAATTAACAATACAAACATAACCCAATTAACCAATTAACCTAATTAACATGAGCTCCAATAGGAGTCGTCATGTCTCCTACATTGTATAGAGGACAATGTGATCAGCTCATTCAATTAACATAAACACAGGTAGCTGGAGTTGATGACACCAGCATCTCCTCACAGGATGTGTCCCAACAGTATAATTCAGTCTTATCATTCTAATATGGCATATAAAGGGTTCCCAGAGTCTGTGTGTTTTGGGGGGACATGGAGCTGAATCCAAAGTAACACCAACCCCAGGGTCCCCAGGCATACAGCTCACAGAGAGCACCATTCCCCAAAATGCTAGGGCCCATAATCGGTGGGCAAGAGGCTTGCGTTCAGTCCCCTCCAATAGCCATTGTCCTGGGTGAGTCTGTCACAGCTAGTAATACAAACAACAATAAAAAGGTGACAGAGTTGCCAGTTTTGCCCACTCTATTTAAAATTTAAAGAAAACAATTTTTGATTGAAGTTGCTCTTACTGTTTCCTTGAACTTACTGCAAGAATTAGAAAAAAATGGTTTAACCTAGCATTACAGCATAGAGTCACTCTAGTCAGAGCTTACACAGAGCTGAGCACTCTCTCCCTATGCACAAAAGATAAAAGTTAAGTTTGTAATAAAACATCAAATGCATTTTGGGGGTTAGAAAAAACTCCTTCTTTATTAGGGCTACAATCAAACACAATATCATGTAAGTGTGACTGATAAAATCATAAGTTTAACAATCATAGAACATCATGTATGACGTGCATGTACAAATGTGTACATACACAATTTGTACATACATAAATAAATACACATGCATATACACATACAGTACATGTACTGTACATATGCATACATATGAAGATAAAGAAATAACAGATGGTAAGTGATTATGTGTAATAGTTTTTTTTTAATTAATATTATCAGATGCTACATGGTTAGTCATTCCAATTTACTATTGTACATGTAACTGAAATAATACATGAGAAGAAAAAAAAATGGCAAGCTCTGCATAGAAACCAATCAACTTCTAGGTTTTTTTGTCAAAGCTTAATGGCACAAGATGAAGTTAGAGGCTCATTGGCTACCAAGCACAGCTGCACAAGATTTTGCACTCTCAAGTTTTAGCAAATCAACCCCAGCATATATATACACACTAACATTGTGAGAAATATTTACCCTTTATTAAACAGATCAAGTGTGGCAATTATGATACATACAGTATGTAATTGTACATTTATTCCAGGGCCCATTCACAGTAAAGCAATCCATTGTGGTGAGTTAACACACAAAATTTAACATGTGTTCTCACACATATTAATGTGTGTTTTGCATTAAGCCAGCCCATTCAACATGAATGGGCTGCGAATGCACCACAACAGATGAAAAAATGGACATGACCAGTGGCAGCTGGTGAAGTTTTAGGATGGGGGGGCGCCAGACCCCACCCTTCCTTTTTGACCACTCCCTCTTCCCATAAGCCCCACCCCTTATATAATCCACCCACTCCTTCCCCTGTATTCCACTTGCTTCCACGAATAGTGTCAGGAGTATACAGCTCAGCATCACAGGACAGAGTATACAGATCACAGATACGGTATACAGCTCAGCACTACAGATACGCTATATAGATCAGCACCACAGATAAGGTATATAGATCAGCACCACAGATATGGTATATAGATCAGCACCACAGATATATAGATCAGCACCACAGATACGGTATATATATCAGCACTACAGATACGCTATATAGATCAGCCCCACAGATACGGTATATAAATTATAAATACACATTAAAGGATACCAGTCACAAGAAAGATATGGATGCTCCCATCACTGATTTTCCTTATGAAAATTACAGTTCCATGACAGTAAGGCTGACAATTTTGCTTTATTACCATCAATCACTGACCTGGGACAAGTGAGTAAATATGTACTTCTGCATTCTTCTTAGACTTTCTTAACTGTATACTTGTCCCTGCTCAGTGATCCACGGTACTGAATATATGGGTATCAAAATAACAGCCAGTCAGCAAGCATTTTAACAAAAAGATCAGCAATCACAGCCCCCATGGAGCTTTAATTATTACAAACAGCACTTTGGTCCCTCACCTCTGGTTCACACATGACAAGCTCTAGCAGCAGGTCTGTCCTCACTCTGGTGCAAGCAGACAGGCTCAGACTAAGTCCAGCAGACATTAACCTTTATAAACATTCATGTTGCAGTCAGTGGCAGCTGGTGAAGTTTTAGGATGGGGGCGCAGACCCCGCCCTTCCTTTTTGACCACTCCCACCTTCCGATAAGCCCAACCCCTTATATAATCCACCCACTCCGTCCCCTGTATTCCACTTGCTTCCACCCATAGTATCACGAGTATACAGCTCAGCATCACAGGACAAACTATACAGATCACAGATATGGTATATAGCTCAGCACTGCAGATACGCTATAAAGATCAGCACCACAGATAAGGTATATAGATCAGCACCACAGATACGGTATATAGCTCAGCACCACAGATACGGTATATAGATCAGCACCACAGATACGGTATATAGATCAGCACCACAGATAAGGTATATAGATCAGCACCACAGATACGGTATATAGCTCAGCACCACAGATACGGTATATAGATCAGCGCCACAGATACGGTATATAGATCAGCACCACAGATACGGTATATAGATCAGCACCACAGATACGGTATATAGATCAGCACCACAGATACGGTATATAGATCAGCACTACAGATACGCTATATAGATCAGCACCACAGATAAGGTATATAGATCAGCACCACAGATACGGTATATAGCTCAGCACCACAGATACGGTATATAGATCAGCGCCACAGATACGGTATATAGATCAGCACCACAGATACGGTATATAGATCAGCACCACAGATACGGTATATAGATCAGCACTACAGATACGCTATATAGATCAGCACCACAGATACAGTATATAAATTATAAATACACATTAAAGGATACCAGTCACAAGAAAAATATGGATGCTCCCATCACTGCTTTTCCTTCTGAAAATTACAGTTCCATGACAGTAATTCCACCAATTTTGCCTTATTACCATCAATCACTGACCTGGGACAAGTGAGTAAATATGTACTTCTGCATTCTTCTTAGACTTTCTGAACTGTATACTTGTCCCTGTTCAGTGATCCACGGTACTGAATATATGGGTATCAAAATAACAGCCAGTCAGCAAGCATTTTAACAAAAAAGATCAGAAATCACAGCCCCCATGGAGCTTTAATTATTACAAACAGCACTTTGGTCCCTCACCTCTGGTTCACACATGACAATCCACCATAATGTCCCAATACAGTAAGCTCAATATAGTATGTAAAGAACTCCAATTCGCCCAAAAGGTGCAAAAACAAAAGTCCAAGTAATAATGCGATCAGTGACAGCAAAGGAGGGTCCACCACCCGGGATAGAAGGGGTTGCTCCTTACCAGATGGCCATGACCCCCCACTACAGAGGGTCACAGCAAGCAGATAAGATTGTAACACAGAGATTTCTATCAGCATCCACCAGGGGTCGCCTCACCGTCAGTCACTCCAGCACAGCCAATGGCAGGGATACATGCTAATTGTAACCACCACCCAAGTTGATACGATGGCGTCCAATAGCAGATTTCCAGCGCGTTTCAACTTTTTATTGTCATAGCAAAGTCTTCCTCAGGGAAGGATTGCATCACATTATTGAGCATGTAGCTACAAGAAATTGCTTTCTCAGTGCTGGCAGGGGCTTTAGTCATCAATTGTCTATACCGCTCAACATCCTCTACGGGGCAGCCAGGTATACTTTGAGAGACCAATATTTGGCAGCCATACAAGACAATAAGGATTGAGCATGTAGCTACAAGAAATTGCTTTCTCAGTGCTGGCAGGGGCTTTAGTCATCAATTGTCTATACCGCTCAACATCCTCTACGGGGCAGCCGGGTATACTTTGAGAGACCAATATTTGGCAGCCATACAAGACAATAAGGCTTGATTGGTCGTGTAGCCTGTATAGATAAGGTTCCAAAGGGTTAATGACAAGAAGCCTTGGTTCTAAGGTGTCTCTCTGTGGAAAGCCAGTAATGAAATCAGCATTTCATTACTGGCTTTCCACAGAGAGACACCTTAGAACCAAGGCTTCTTGTCATTAACCCTTTGGAACCTTATCTATACAGGCTACACGACCAATCAAGCCTTATTGTCTTGTATGGCTGCCAAATATTGGTCTCTCAAAGTATACCCGGCTGCCCCGTAGAGGATGTTGAGCGGTATAGACAATTGATGACTAAAGCCCCTGCCAGCACTGAGAAAGCAATTTCTTGTAGCTACATGCTCAATCCTTATTGTCTTGTATGGCTGCCAAATATTGGTCTCTCAAAGTATACCTGGCTGCCCCGTAGAGGATGTTGAGCGGTATAGACAATTGATGACTAAAGCCCCTGCCAGCACTGAGAAAGCAATTTCTTGTAGCTACATGCTCAATAATGTGATGCAATCCTTCCCTGAGGAAGACTTTGCTATGACAATAAAAAGTTGAAACGCGTTGGAAATCTGCTATTGGACGCCATCGTATCAACTTGGGTGGTGGTTACAATTAGCATGTATCCCTGCCATTGGCTGTGCTGGAGTGACTGACGGTGAGGCGACCCCTGGTGGATGCTGATAGAAATCTCTGTGTTACAATCTTATCTGCTTGCTGTGACCCTCTGTAGTGGGGGGTCATGGCCATCTGGTAAGGAGCAACCCCTTCTATCCCGGGTGGTGGACCCTCCTTTGCTGTCACTGATCGCATTATTACTTGGACTTTTGTTTTTGCACCTTTTGGGCGAATTGGAGTTCTTTACATACTATATTGAGCTCTTACTGTATTGGGACATTATGGTGGATTTTCATTAATTGTTATTCACATTCAATTTTTCTACTTTTGCACTTAATATTATTTATATCTTTTTTATGTTATCTTGCACATGCATTAGCGCAATTCTTTTTACTTTTTAAGTTTTCCCACAATTGATGTTTATTGTCAGGATTGCAGCTTTTCAACGATTCATTGTTTATTTTGGTCTATAGCGCAGTTTTACCTTCTTTTTTTCTTCACACATGACAAGCTCTAGCAGCAGGTCTGTCCTCCCTCTGGTGCAAGCAGACAGGCTCGGACTAAGTCCAGCAGACATTAACCTTCATAGACATACATGTTGCAGTGCTCCTGTAAGGACTAGCATCCTTATAATCCTCACTGTCTGCATGCAAGTCCTCTCTGCCATCCCTCTCTTGCTCTTTTACCCTCTGATTTGATCAGATTCTGGACTGCCAGGACTCGGAGGGTGGGGGAGAGCAGAGAGTGAACAGAGTTTACACAGATCCCATTCTTGCCACTGATCTGCAGCAAGGGGAGGGGGAGGGGGGTAGCCGACAGCTAGAGGAGAGCTGGCTTCCATCTCTGCAGCCCACTCTCTTTCATACCAGCAGCACAGTGACAGGGGAGTGATGGCAAGCAGAGGAGGAGTACACACAAATGCAGAGTTCCTTGGCTGTGTGCATTTCTTAGCAGTGGAGGCACAGTGAAGGAAACAGACTACAGAGGATGACAGCCGGTCCACACTTATCCCATCCACTATCACTTCCCATCCTTCTCTGCAGACTCCATATAAGAGTGTGTGTCTCTGGGGTCAGCAGTGCTACGGCCAGCACTTACCTTCAATGGCGCGTTCCTCACTGAATCCACTGCATGCGTCCCAGTCGACTCCACCCCCACAGTGACACAGAGTACTGCCCACTGTCCTTTCCTCTGGTTGTCCTGTCCCAGTCGAATCCACCCACCACAGTGACGCAAACAGCATCGCCCATTGTCCTCTCCTCCGGTCCCCACCGCGCCAATCCCATGCCTATAGTAGGTCATACTGACGAATCCCAGTAGAGTGGGAGTGTGTGTGGGTGCACAGCTTGCACCCTGCACACACCCTAAACACTGGCAAATCAGCTTCCCAGCCTGCAATCAGCTGATATAGACCACCGCATATCCGGCGCCTGGTCCCTCTTAACGTGACAATTATTTTTTTTTCAAAATTTTTTTTTTCAAATAGCTTGGGGGGGGGGGGGGGGGGGGGCAGCATCCGGGTGCCCCCTATGGACGGGCCGCCACTGGACATGACCCTTTTTTTTGCAGCACACCACAATGCATTGTACATTACACTCTACCGTACAGCCCATTGGGGTGCCATTCACAATGAATTACACTGCAACACACCGCATATAGAGCAGGTGCCTTGACACGCATTGTGGCCTTGCTGTAATGCATAGGTGTGAATGTGCCCTCAAGGATTATTGATTTGCTCTAAACATTCCATGAGTTTGCCAGCCTGGCTTGCGTGTAAAAAATAAGGTGAGCAGCAGTAAAAAAAACAAAAGTAATGCCGTGTACACACGAACACACTTTTCGACCGGACAGATCTGATGGAACAAACCCGTCGGACAATCCGACCATGTGTGGGCTTCATCGGACCTTCAGCTAACTTTTTCAGAAGGGAAAGACCTATTGGTGAAGCTTGGTCTCATAGATGCTGCTGATCACCCAAGAATGCCATCCACCCTACTCCCATCGGCCATGTGGGCTACACCATCTCCCAGGAGGGATCACCACAACCAACACTAGGCACCATCGGGACCACACGGGATGCTACAGACATTAGATTGCTCGCATGTACAGTAACCCAAGTTCAGTCTCCACCCCAGGCAAAAGTTCTTTCGCACCTGTTTGATTGTCCCCACACTCCAATCAAGTCAGTTCGAGCACATAGACCTTAATCATTTTTTGGATCCCCCCGGTTTCTTCAAGACTGGATTCCTTGCAATCAACGGATTTTTAAGACAGTCCATACCACTTGGTTGGAGTTCTGGACCATTAGGTCCAAATTAGGAGGCTCCTTTTGGTCAGGGTGATTGTTTTTCCCCTGACTCCCATAGTAGAAAAGCTGTTTTTTGCAGTCATGCCCGACTTTTACAAAAACTTGCGGCCATTGCAGCGCGTGTTTTTCTTTTTTTATTGTTATGCCGCGTACACACGAGCGGACTTCAGAATCAAAGGTCCGACGGTCTTTCTGACGGACTTTCGATTGACTTTGGGCGACCTGACTTGCCCACACACGAATGGACTAAAGTCCGTTCGAAAGTCCGTTGGTTTGAATGTGATGACGTACGAAGGGACTAGAATAAGGACGTTCATAGCCAATAACTGCCCTTGTGTTCTTTTTTGTCCGTCGGACTAGCATCGTTCGGGAGTTCAATGTACCTACCTTCTATATTATTCCAAAAATTCATAAGAACCTGCATAAACCTCCAGGTAGGCCGATAGTGTCAGCTTGCCAAGGCCCCCTGGAGAAAGTAGGTAGGTACTTCGACTCCCTGTTGAAAGAGATGGTCACTAACTTGAAATCCTATGTACAGGACACCCGACATGTTCTAGCTAGGATCTCGGAAATGGAAGTTTCAGAACAACAAGATGATGTTTTACTAGTGGGGATTGATGTCGAGTCCCTGTACACATCAATACCACATGTCTGTGGAATTGATGCAGTTAAAAACTTCCTAGAACAAAGCTACCCAGAATCAGGACCACAAAATGAATTCCTTCTGGAATTACTGGACTTTGCATTACTCAACAACTACTTCCAGTTCCTGACCACCTACTACCAGCAAATAAGGGGGACTTCTATGGAAGCGGCGTGGGCCCCGGCCTATGCCTGCCTCCATTTGGGGCTCTGGGAGGAGGAGGATGTTTACCCTCTGCCAATGTACCGCAGCCACGCCCACACTTGGATGCGGTACATTGACGACGTCCTTATGATCTGGACGGGCACGGTAACGGACCTACATACCTTTATGACCCAGCTAAACACTAACCAGCATAATATCAGACTGACCTACAATTTTGACCGAACCAGCCTGCCCTTCCTTGACCTACTGATTATGCTTCAAGATGGCCACCTATTCACCAGCACGTACCGTAAAGAAACGTCGGCGAATACCCTACTGAGTGCCACTAGTCACCACCCACATTGGTTAAAGAACAGCATCCCAGTGGGGCAATTTTTAAGAATAAAAAGAAATTGCACAAAGACCAGTGACTATAGGAAAGAATCCCTAGAACTCTATGCGAGATTCCGCGAACGCGGTTACTCGCATAGACAAATTAGAAAAGCGAGACAAAAAGCAGCAGCTAGGGATCGTGACAGCTTACTCACATTACATACATCTGACACTACTGCCTCTAAACAGACAACAAGTGACCAAACTAGGTTAATCACTACTTTTGGCCCCCATTGGACGGAGGTCCGTTCCATATTGGAAAAGCATTGGGGGGTTCTCACCAATTCACCAACGTTGCTTAACATAGTCGGCACTTCACCAAAATTGGTGGCCCGCCGGGCCATAAATTTGGGAGACTTGCTGGTCAAATCTGAATTCACAAAAATACCTGATCCTAACTGGTTATCCGACTACCCACGCAGTAGAGGGATGTTCCCCTGCAATAAATGTCAGATCTGTCCATTTGTCCATAGAACAGATACTTTTTCTGACTCCTTAGGACAAAAAAACTATCAAATACGAGATCTAATTAATTGCTCTACGCCTAGGGTCATATATATGATAACCTGCCCCTGCCCGAAAATTTATGTGGGTAAGACGAAAAGACCCCTAAAGGTTCGTATTGGCGAGCATTTGAGGGAGATTAAGGATAAGGAAAAAATTCTGGAAAAACCATTAGCTAAACACTTTGCATTAAAACATGACAGAAACATCAAGGGCATGCAGGTGAAAGGTATATATGCACTCAAGCTGTCAAGTCGACGAGGTGACTTTGATCGGGTGTTATTACAAAAAGAAAAGCGCTGGGTGTACCCGTTAAAGTCCCTTGTTCCCTTAGGCCTTAACACCGAATTGAATTTACAGGCCTTCTTAGAACATTAATGAATACTCATGAGTAAAGTGATCCCATTTAATGGGTACCAAAGATCCTCACTTATTTAAATCATGCGTCTTCATTGATGCAGTAGGTGGATTGAACTAATGTCCTAAATAATCTCATCCCCTTGAAATTGGCTCTAGGCCCCCTTACTGTCCTATGTTGTGAGTACCTTTATGTAACCGTTTGTATTTCCCTCCTCTCTTTCCTTTAAAATTGCAGCAGTCCATATTCTCTATAACATGTCTTTCTTTCCCACGCATATAGCATACAGTCTAAAACAATTTACTAAGGACTCAATAAAATAGCAAATATTCCCTGACGGAAGCATGCCCTGATAACACCTAAGTCTGAAAATAACTACCAACATTAAGTGAGCGCATGCCCCATATCACTTTATGGTTAAGCACAACGTTTATCTGTTTAATCACACAGCTGATTGGACACTCGGCCATCAGAGCACACAATATAATGTGTGCGTCGGCCTCACCAATCAAACGTCCAGGAAGAAGCTACGCTAACGAGCACAGCGAAACGCGTTGACGTCATCACGACGCCGCCACGCTCCACCAGGCGGGTCATGCTAGAGGAGCGGAACAGCTGAGACTACCAGCTGGGTGCCATCTGAAACTGATCCAGGAAGCCTGAGAGACCAAGCAGGAAACAGACGCCTATACATCGCGGGACTGAAGGCACAATACTTGATTTTGATCACCAGCAGCAACACTACCGCTCATACGAATTCACGAGCCAACGGGACTCCACTCATCATCTAAGAGGGCTTGAACGCTGACAGTCCGCCCCCCCCTCTCCCTCCATCAAATAGGGTGGTAACGTATGAGTGGAGCCAATCAAACTCCTGCTGTATATATGCAAAGTACTGTGGTTACATGTATGCATAGCTGCCATTCATAGTGGGCTTACACTTAACCCCAATGTTTTTTGATCAGTGCCTCATTACCGGAATTTACCCGCAATATGCAGCGATCTGTGTCATATAAACCTCTTCAAGTCTACCACTACCATTACTAGACCACCTTGACCAATAGCGTGCCCAGCTATATTTACATACTAACCTGCACCAACAATTATTACCTCGCTATTGCTGGACACAGCCAGGCACTCCATCAAAGCCAATCGCCCATTCCTGCCAGCCGGCTGCCAGGCAACCATCTCCGTTGACCCCCCAATAGTTCCCTTCCCTCTTCCCTCCCCCGCCTCCCACATATGCTTCTCGGCAGCATAGTCAATTAAATTTACCACTCACACCAGACGGCTATGCCACTGCGCCTGCCCGCACTAATTTTGACCCACTAGCTGCCGAACAGCATATACAGTCCGGACCGTGTCGGTGTCTTTTTGTATGTGTGTTTGTTTTTAGTGTTGTCCTAGGTATAGCCATACCTTGGTTATTTTGCTATTTTTTTGCCATATTTACACTGTTAGCAGAACCTTTTTGTTTGCCTCCAATACCTTTTGTGGATTTTAAATATTTAATAAATTGAGTATTTCATATTACTACCACTGGTCACTCTTTGCATAAGTAACCGCTTTCCCACTTGATATTCTATATATCAAGAGATCCTTCCCCCACCCCTCCCTACTGTCCCTCCTGAGTTAATTAGCATACAGACATACAGATTTTTCGACCGGACTCGTGTCCATCGGAAAGATTTGATATTGAGGGTCCCCCATAAGAAGGTTGGGACTTTAAAGGCAACTGGATATCATAGAAAAAACAATAAATTTAAAATTTAATATATTTTATTGTTTGGTCAATTATTTAAAAAAGTCAGTGTATAAGGTTGTTGTAACTGACTCATTAATAATAACAGTGACGTAGAAAAAAGGGGTATCAGAATACAAAATAACAACAATTATGGTCTCATAAAAGAATACAAATATCAATGTACAAACACAGTTTGGTCTTCTCTTGGAAGAGAGAAAAAAAGCCAGACGCGTTTCAGGAATTGATCCTTTCTTCAGGGGCTTGTTATATGTAGACACAAAGATTTGAAACATGTCCCAAATCTAAAGTCCGTCTGATTTTCAACAGAAAAAGTCCTCTGAAGGTCCGATGAAGCCCACACATGGTCGGATTGTCCTACGGATTCGTTCCATCGGACCAGTCCGGTCGAAAAGTCCGGTCGTGTGTACACGGCATTACTTTTGTTTTTTTTACTGCTGCTCACCTTATTTTTTACACGCAAGCTACTTGATAATATATTTGCCATTTCATATATGATTAAGTGGATATGTAATGTTTCATGTGTTTTTTTTTGCATCAGCCTATTAAAGCATAAGGTTACCGCAGAGCGGTTTGATAGATTTAAATCACGGGCAACAACGTGTCCTGGACTCATCGTTAACCATAAGCTTCCCAGTTCCTCTAAATTATAGGTCTTTTTTATGGGTCTAATTTCTCACAACCTGAAAGGTTTTAACTCCCCAAATAAAAGGAGGGAAGTCTTTCAAGCACACAAGAGATTGGGGGCTGATATCCTCCTTCTCCAGGAGACGCATTTCTCCTCCCAAAACCACCTGCACTATTTTGATAGGGCCTTTCAGCAAGGATATTATACCACATATGAGTCCAGGACACGTGGAGACGCTATTTTTATAAGGAATACAGTAATGTTTGATTTACAACACACGTATAGGGACCCAGATAGTCACTTTGTGATTTTTAAAGGGAATATTCAGGGAAAAAGCATCACTATTGCCTCAGTGTATGCACCCAATGACTCTCAGGCTTCCTTTTTTAAAACATTTTTCCAAACACTGGATAAATACCATGCTCCCCATATGTTATTAGGTGTGGACTTTAACTTGGTAGCACACTCAGACCTAGACAGAAGTAGCAAGGGGCATACCACCAATGCCTTCCCAAAATTGCTACAGTACCAATTGAAGACCCACCAGCTTTTGGACACCTCGAGAGCATAATGTGGGGTGCAGGGAGTACACTTTTTACTCCCACCCCCACAACAGTCCTCCAGGCTGGACAGCTAACTCCACCATTGGTCTCTCCAAAGATGTGGGAGCCTGGAGGCTCAATGACTCCATGCTCACGGACCCAATAGCACTATCCCAGATAACGGAATATATCTTGGAATACTTTACCCACAAGGATGTCAGGGAGATCTCCCCTGTGTCCTTGTGGGCAGCATACAAGGCTGTACTGAGGGGATGGCTTATGCAGCTCGCCTTGGAGCGTAAACGCCAGAAGCTCCTGGATATACCTCCCTCACAGCTGACCTTGAAAAACTGTATCACCAACATGGCCAAACCCCTACACAAGAATTGCTCAAGCAGATTAATCAGAAAAAGAGAGCGCTTGATACTCTCCTATCTGAGCAAACTGAAAAATCCCTTAGGTGGTCCAGGGCTCGCTTCCTGCTGTAAAGCAGTTTGGATTTGACCATGTTAGTGAGGAAATTGAAACAATCCTTACAACCCAAACATCCATATAAGCTGCAGGACACAACAGGGAACCTCACCTCCCATCCAAAGGAGGTGTTACAACTGTTCTCCAAATACTATCAATCACTACTGGCTGACCCTCAGGCCCCTAGTGCTCCCTCGTCCCAAATCAGGTTAGATGCCATTTCCCTACCTAAGATTACGGAGGACCAACTGCAATCCCTGAATGCTCCCTGCATGGAGGAGGAGGTAGCCGCAATTATTTCCACACTAAAACCTTCCAAGGCCCCAGGCCCAGATGGCTTCACAGCCCTTTATTATAAAAAAATTTTTGGACTATTGACCCCAAAATTTAAAAAATGTTTTAATAGGGTTCTAGCAGGGGACTCGTTTCCTACTGATATGCTTATGGCCAACATGTTATTGATCCCAAAGCCAGGAAAAGATCATTCCCTTCCCCAGAACTATAGACCTATATCGGTCATTAACAATGACTTAAAAATATTTAGTCGCCTGTTAGCAGATCGCCTAGCATCCATAATCACAACACTAATCTCCCCAGATCAAACGGGCTTTATCCCTACCAGACAAATAACTGATAACATACGCTTTGCATCAAATGTTTCTAAAGAAAAAATTTGCGCTAGGTGTACAAACAGTAACTTAGTGAATATCGCCCGTGAAGGAAAATCCTGCAGCTATGCACTATACCTTGATAAGGGCACTACTAAATAGATATAACAAAAAGCACAGCGCTGGATATAAATGCAAAAATACAACAAAAATTGATATTACTATTAAAGCACCAACAACTTTCATATGTGGTAAAATAAAAAAATAAAAATAAACAATAACATGAATGCTTCAATATAGTGATATATATGCGTGAACAATAACATTGATGCTTTACTATAGTGATATATATGCGTGACTATTCCCAGTTTTTTATCCACACATTTAGAAAAAGTCCAAAGATGCAAAAATTATGTCAAAACAAATGTCCAAAAAAGCAATTAAATGTGACTTTCTATGAATAATAAATCCGTGACTGTCACCGTGTTGAAATCCCGTCACCTGGTATAGATTGAAGGCTTACCAGATAGCCTCTGATCAGAGGCATAGAGCTAACAGCTTGGGGTTTGCCCTCCACAGCGGCTGGAACTTTAGCTGGGATGATGGATGTAGATCCACAAACGATCGCCACAGGCTTCCAGACAGCGGTACAATCAGGGAAGAGAGCTCTCACCGTGTTTAAAAGAAAAGAGAAAACTCCAATGGTGTAGAACGTTTTATCTCTTGTTTATTAAAAGTCGCCTCACTG
Organism: Lithobates clamitans; assembly: GCA_037952925.1. Lineage (NCBI taxonomy): Eukaryota > Metazoa > Chordata > Amphibia > Anura > Ranidae > Lithobates > Lithobates clamitans. Next base: position 3,038,968 of record JBBGZY010000424.1, read on the forward strand.
GCATCCATAAAAACACTTTTCCTTGCAAGGAACCAATACAGCTTTAAAACGAAACTTCTCGCATGCGCCGTCGGTACGAGCGTGTCAATCCTACGGCCATTTCGTCAGAAATGACATCATCAGGGGCACGCCCGCACGTCTGCGCATGCACCTTATATATCCGAGCGGCAAAACGAAAAAGTTCAGCCATTGGTAACACTAGGAAGGTGTTAAAGCTGCAAACAATTACCATTACAGGGGGATGGCAATTACACAAACACCTGCTTTTTAACCTTTACAATTAAAACTCCATAGAGTCATCATGGTGCCATCTTGTGGACAAACTTGATATTACTTCAGAGTAATGGATTTTTATTATATTACCCTTACTATTCAAAAACTTTATTAAAAAACATTAAAAGAGGTGGGGGGAAAAACCAATGACTAAAGATTCATTCAAATCACCCTTCAGCAACTGAAATCACATAAACCTCTATATCAATAAAAAATAATAATAAAGAGAGGAGGAATTTAAATATATTTCAATCAAAATTTTTCTATATATTCAGAAATATATTCTATATTCAGAAATCACAATCTGAATACTGTATCTCCATTCCGACCATATCATAGAATAGCGAAAACCCCATTATAAAAAAAGGGGGGGGACATTAACTTTAAGAGGAATTTAAGAAAAAAGGGAGGAGGATGTGGTTTTGAATGTGAGACGCGATGAGCTGATCTTATGGAAAAGGTTCATTGATGATGTCCTTTTCATATGGGACGGTGACATCAAATCTGTCATGGCCTTTTTATCATTTTTGAACAATAACGATAGGGGTATTGTCCTTACACATGAAGTAAATGCTTCGCAGATTCACTTTTTGGATTTGAAAATAACCATAGAAAATGGGAGGCTTATTACATCTACGTACTTCAAAACAACAGACAGGAACGGGTACATTCCATTAGACTCTTGCCATCACCGTTCCTGGCTATCAGCAGTCCCTAAGGGACAATTTTTGCGACTCAGGCGCAACTGCACTAATCTAGAGGATTACAAAAAAGAGGCCTTGGTTCTTAAATCTAGATTTTTGACCAAGGGCTATGAAAATCAGACTCTAGATTTAATAATAGCAGAAGTGGGAAATAGAGATCGCCAGTCCCTTTTAGTTGATAATCCACCACAAGTAGAGAACAGAGAGGATTTTGGTTTGGCCTTTTTGACTACTTACTCCAGTCAACACTGGGCCATCAAACGAATAATTAAGAGACATTGGCCCATTATAAAAAATGATAGGGTCTTGGGGCCTTTGCTGGCAGATAAGCCTTGCGTATTATTCAGGGGAGCCTCAAACCTTAGGCATTTTATAGCACCTAACGTCCCGGATCCACCCACAAGACCCACCTTTTTTGGTGATCTAAAAGGTTTTTTTCCTTGCAAAAAATGTCAAGTTTGTAAAATTAATGAGTTTAAGGGTAGGAAACTAACTGAGTTCACATCAAATGGGGAAAGGTATGACATATCCGATTAGATCTTTTATCACCTGTACCACAAGATGTGTAGTATATCTTTTGAGGTGCCCTTGCGGGTTAGAATATGTAGGGCGTACTACCAGGAAATTACAAGTCAGATTGGGTGAACACATCGCCAATATACGAAGGGGTTTTGACAAACATAATGTTTCAAAACATTATGACCTTAAGCATGACAGGGACCCCACAGGCACGACATTTTTTGCCTTGGAGAAATATATACCACACTGGCGAGGGAGCAACAGTAGACGTTGTATATCCAGGAGTGAGACTAACTGGATATACCGTCTGGGCTGTCATTTACCCATGGGCCTTAATGTAGAGTGGGACATCAACTGTTTTATTAATAACAGTTGATGTCCCCTCTCCTGTCTTTCTTCCTTCTTTTGTTGTAATTTTTCCTTTTTTTCTTAAATTCCTCTTAAAGTTAATGTCCCCCCCTTTTTTTATAATGGGGTTTTCGCTATTCTATGATATGGTCGGATTGTGATTTCTGAATATAGAATATATTTCTGAATATATAGAAAAATTTTGATTGAAATATATTTAAATTCCTCCTCTCTTTATTATTATTTTTTATTGATATAGAGGTTTATGTGATTTCAGTTGCTGAAGGGTGATTCGAATGAATCTTTAGTCATTGGTTTTTCCCCCCACCTCTTTTAATGTTTTTTAATAAAGTTTTTGAATAGTAAGGGTAATGTAATAAAAATCCATTACTCTGAAGTAATATCAAGTTTGTCCACAAGATGGCACCATGATGACTCGTACCGACGGCGCATGCGAGAAGTTTCGTTTTAAAGCTGTATTGGTTCCTTGCAAGGAAAAGTGTTTTTATGGATGCCAGTGAGGCGACTTTTAATAAACAAGAGATAAAACGTTCTACACCATTGGAGTTTTCTCTTTTCTTTTAAACACGGTGAGAGCTCTCTTCCCTGATTGTACCGCTGTCTGGAAGCCTGTGGCGATCATTTGTGGATCTACATCCATCATCCCAGCTAAAGTTCCAGCCACTGTGGAGGGCAAACCCCAAGCTGTTAGCTCTATGCCTCTGATCAGAGGCTATCTGGTAAGCCTTCAATCTATACCAGGTGACGGGATTTCAACACGGTGACAGTCACGGATTTATTATTCATAGAAAGTCACATTTAATTGCTTTTTTGGACATTTGTTTTGACATAATTTTTGCATCTTTGGACTTTTTCTAAATGTGTGGATAAAAAACTGGGAATAGTCACGCATATATATCACTATAGTAAAGCATCCATGTTATTGTTCACGCATATATATCACTATAGTGAAGCATTCATGTTATTGTTTATTTTTATTTTTTTATTTTACCACATATGAAAGTTGTTGGTGCTTTAATAGTAATATCAATTTTTGTTGTATTTTTGCATTTATATCCAGCGCTGTGCTTTTTGTTATATCTGCTTTGCATCAAATATTATTCAAGATGCCGAATTACACTCGCACAGGGTTTTGATGCTGAGCTTGGACATAAACAAGGCCTTTGATAGTGTCCTCTGGCCATTTTTAGACACTATCTTATCCAAATTTGGGATCCAGGGAGAATTTGTAAACAGTTTTCGTGCTCTGTATCGCCAACCTCGAACCATAATTAAACTTCCCGGCTGTTCATCAGAATACTTTTCCTTGGAGAGGGGTACTAGACAGGGCTGCCCTCTATCCCCTCTTTTATTTGCCCACGCAATTGAGCCCCTGGCTCAACATATCAATAGCAACCCCAACATTAGAGGATACAGTAGTAACAATCAGGAATTTAAAATAAATCTATATGCAGACGATGTCCTTCTGTTCCTAACAGATCCCTTAATCTCTTTGTCTAATCTCTTCACAGCTTTAGACACCTTTTAACCACATATCGGGTCTGGGAGTTAATCCCTCGAAGTGCGTAGCTATGCCTGTAAACTTAGTGCACGCCTTAGTATCATCCCTGAGAGGCAGTTTTGAGTTCTTCTGGAACATAGAGTCTTTACAATACCTAGCTATAAGTCTAGCACCAACTCTTAAACAAATATATACCCACAATTATCCTCAGGCCTTCTCCAATATTAAAAAGTTACTTTCCCAGTGGTCCCTATATCACATCTCCTTTTTAGGCCGAATACATGCGGTCAAAATGTCGGTCCTCCCAAAATTATTGTTCTACTTTAGGGCCCTACCACTGTATGTGTCAAGAACCACCTTACAAGCCATACAAACAGATCTGCTAAAATGTATCTGGCAGGGTAAACAACCACGCATGGGCAGGTCACTGATGTATAGGTCCCGAAGTAGAGGGGGCTTAGGCTCGAACTTGCGGAAGTATTACTTAGCGGCTAGATTTTTACAATTGGCCCAATGGCAGACATCCCCGCCTCACATACCATGGCTACAGTTTGAGAGGGCTTCCATTAAACCATATTTTCTCCCAGGCCTTTTGTGGACTAATGCAGTAAACCATAGAGTTATTTCCCAGCTCAATGGAATAGTTGGGCAGTCCCTGTATCTCTGAACCTTATACAAAGAAAAGTTTGAGCTCTACTCTAACACCCCCCCACTGACATCTTTTTTGGGTGACCCTAACTTCCCCGTGGCTTTTCATGCAGAATTTGACTTTGCACACTGGTCCTTACAAGGACTGGTGACACTGCATTCATTGCTACAGGGCACTGTTCTTTTGAACATTTGCACCAAAACTTCGCCATACCTAATTCAGTCCTCTACTAATACCTACAGATATGCCACTTCTTCCAAAAGGCTCTCCCAAATAAGGGATGATGCTAGAACACCCTTTGAAAATGTATGCAACAAAGGGTCCAGAGATAGGGAACAATATCCACCATATGTATATACACTTTAATAATCACCACACAGAAGCTAAATCCCAAGCAATGCTGGGATGGGAATCTGAGGTGGGCCAGGAGTTTTCAGCAGAAGACTGGAGAGATATGGTCACTAATATGCATAAATGTACCCATACAGTTGCCATTAAAGAAACTGTGCTGAAACTGCACACTAGATGGTACTACTGTATTATACACCAGTTTGAATTCATAGAATGTTCCCAGCCATCCCAAACAGATGTTTCAGAGACTGCGGTGAGAGGGGCACATTTCTCCATACTTTCTGGAGCTGAAAGGTTCTGGGCTCTCTCTGGCAGCAGACAGCAACGAAAGTATTCCAAATAACAGGATCAAGCATCACATTGACATACCAAATGTGTATTTTGTTTGCAGACCTTCCAGAGGTCATACCCCCTGAGAAAAAATTGGTCCACACGCTGTTTAGTGCTATACAATGGGCAATAGCCCTGAACTGGCGTAAACCCTCAGTCCCATGGTCCCAGGTGCTTCTTCGCATGGAGTCAATAAAACTGATGAAACACATCCACCACACCCTTATGGACTCTATGCAAATCTTTGAACAAAAATGGGGTCCCTGGCCTGCTTCTTAGCTGGCTTGGGGGATGGTTTAGCCCTTTTTTGTAAAAAGTTAATCAATAGCATTCCAAGAACTGGAGCATTGTGAGAGATACCCACACAACTTTTGGATTTCAGCACTCTAATCGGATAATTGTTGGTATATACACAAATTCTATCTCTGTATAACACTCTCAATGATGATTAATGTATATGTTATATTTTTTTCTATGTAACTGTGTGAATTTCTTTAATAAAAAATGTTTGTAAACAATAAATCACCTTTAAAGCTGAAGGTAGAAAATCTCACTGCATTTCTTGGGTCACCAGACCTTATTTCATAGGACATATATGGAGGTAGGTGTCTGCAACATAAAAATAAAATAACCATATATACTCACTAGAGGACAAGTGTCCATACAGTAGTATCCTACCACATACCTCATGTAAACAGCAATCTACATATATAACCACTTATAGGCAGAAAACAGGATGGAACCCAGAGCTAGGTCATAGGAGGGAAGGAGGAAACATAGACAAGTATCACCCCAATCAGTAACATTTCCTATAACACAATTAAATGAATCATTATAGCATTGAGTATAACATTTGTCCTATACAGTAGCTATCCTCATTATCAACCTAATTGATTTAATCAAACCAAGTTCTATAGACTCCAAATGGTTCATAAATGTAATACGCCAGTACTTCTTCAGCTAAACAGTTGACTAGATGATAAGCCATAGGGCATGATTCAGGCAAACCTGAATCAGTAGTCAATTCTATGCATATATAAGAAGTGCATAGCAAGACCATCAAATATATATAGCCATGTTTCAATATTAGTATAACTATGCGCCCAAAGTATATAATGATGATAGTATCAATCATCAATTGTATATATATATATAGAAAGCCCATAGCAAGACCATCAAATACTGGATATATAGTCATATAGTCAGGTGTCCATATTAGTATATCTATGCGTCCAAAGTGTAATATCCATGCCTATGAACAATTGATGGATTTCCTCCGTACAATAACACTTAGTGCTTCCATGTAGGGGGTGAGGAGAGGCACCCCTCCATTTTATACTTACCTGGGATCCTCTAAAACATAGCTTTCTATGTCTCCTTAACAATGCCATTCCCACCATGCAGAAGTTATTAGAAAAGAAATGTATTACATTTTGACAGATTAAAAATTTAGAGAAATGTATGGATGGAAAACTCAGTCCACATGTACTGAGAGCACAGATCTTTTCAAACATGAAAACACTTCAGAGGAATTTAGATCTCAGCGGAAATTCATTTTAATGAATAGCTCACATAGTATGATGCCCCTGTTAACTAGCGAATATAAAAAGGAATAAAAACAAATAGAAATTTAAAGTTCCTATGCATTGAGAGCAGAACTAATGTCTCATGGAGCATTCCAAGATAAAGAGGTGGAGCTTAAAGTGTACTTGAAAATAACTTAGACTTAAAAGAGAAGTATGGGTTCCCCCCCCAATTATACTTACCTAGGTGGACCAATGCTGCATCTGTCCCTCGGTGCCTCTACACTGAAAACTGATCAGTTTTGTTTGGGAGCCACGTCGCACGACTGCGCAATTGTCAGTTAAAGCGACGCAGTGCCAAATCGCAAAAAGTGCTCTGGTCTTTGGCCAGCCAAATGGTCTGGGGCTTAAGTGGTTAAACCCAGTCTAGTTTGCTATGGTGTTTGTTCTTTCCTCTGTTTATGCTCTTTTCTCTTTGGCAAATGTATAGCTTTCAAACTTCAATAAAATTAGCATTTTATCCACCGAGTTAAAGAATAGTATTTGTTTGACAACATACAATGGCTTGCGAAAGTATTCGGCCCCCTTGAACTTTTCAACCTTTTGCCACATTTCAGGCTTCAAACATAAAGATATAAAATTTTAATTTTTTGTGAAGAATCAGCAACAAGTGGGACACAATTGTGAAGTGGAACGAAATCTATTGGATATTTTAAACTTTTTTAGCAATTAAAAAACTGAAAAGTGGTGCGTGCAAAATTATTCGGCCCCGGGGCGTGGCTTGGCACGCAGCGCGGATGGAAGCAGTGTGAGAGAGCTCCGGCATCCAGAGAGCGCTGGGACCTGAAAACGAGCCGATCCCTGGCCAAAAATGTCCACTCAGCTGAGGAAAGGGGCACACAATCGCTCTATGAGATCTTTGGGAACCCCCAAAAGCAGGAATTCACAGGCAAAGCTCAGCAAATACCGCTTCAGCAGCGGCAGTGACAGACCCAAGATGGCGCCGGCTCACAAAACGGCACACGAGGAGGACATGGAGGATGATGAAATATCCCTCCCTGCATCTGAAGACTCTGTCAGAGGTAAAGTGATTGCCGATCACCCACTGACATTTGCAGATATGACAGAGATAGCTGCAGACATCAAGAACTCACTCTCAGCAGCTATCACTGATTTAAAATCTGATTTAATGAGGCTGACTGAACAAATGGCAGTGAATGAGAGAGCAGGAAAACGGAGGGACAGGGCTTTAGTCAGATTGGATGATATTGCAGCTACTCACTCTCAACATATGATTGACATGAATAGACAGATCGAGGACCTCGATAACAGGGGGAGAAGGCACAACATAAGGGTGAGAGGAGTTCCAGAGTCTGTCACCCCCGAACAAATTAAACCTGCATTAACCTCCATTTTCAATAATCTAATTGAGAGACCTGAAGCTTCTCCTATTGAATTTGACAGAGCACACAGAGCCCTAAGACCCAGAGCCCCTGACAATACACCTCCTAGAGATATAATCTGCTGTCTTCCTAATTTCTGCCTTAAAGAAGAAATCCTGCAAAAAGCCAGAATGAATGAGCTGGTTACATTTAATGGAGTGGATGTACAGCTCTTTCAAGATCTCTCACCTATTACCTTGAAAAACAGACGAGCATTGAAACCCCTATTAGGAATCCTAAGGGAAAAAGGGATTAACTATAGGTGGAAATTCCCCTTTGCTCTCCAGGCCTTACACAATGGCAAACAGTTCATACTCAGAGTTCCAGATGATCTGTTGCATTTTTGTGAGAACCTGCAAATAGCACCAGTAGATCTTCCAGACTGGTACGCAGAATTCCATCTCCCTCCTGCAATCAACAACATGCCTTCCACCTCAGGACTGTCTCCTGGGAAATCACCTTTTCAACATGGAAAACAACACAGAAATGCAGGTAGACTCGGTTATAATTCTCCTGCAACTAAAAGCCCCAGATCAAAAGAGGCTAGACAATATAGTCAAATATAAACAAACAGGGACAATAACTGACAAATTATACAGTTAACTCTTATCCCATATAGGGTGTTGATCACATGTTTAAAGCTCTAATTTTTTTTTTTTTTTCTTCTCTTTTTTTTTTTTTTTTTATTACATATAATTTTTTTTTTATTTTTTCATATCGTCACTTCTGTGGACTTTTCCTCATGACTATTAGAGCGCTATTAAAAGTTTAGCCACTAGATGGCAACCTTGAATAAGTCTTACTAGAAACCCAGCACAATAGTATGCTGTTATGACAAGTAAGGACACAAGAACTGCACACATAAAGATTACATTGAAAGCAAAATTCATCACTCTATCCTCCTTCTTTTGAATATTAACAAAATGGATTGAATCCCTATTCTCTACAAATTCGCAACAGGAAACTTGTACTTTCCTACATCTCCAGTTTACAGTTCACAAAGTAAGAACGCTGGCAGTGTAACATGGGAAGACTGAACATCTCTAATTTCTGCCGGCCGACACAAGATTTCCCATCAACCAACCCTCTCCAGATTGTACCAGAGGACTACACATTTTTTTTTTTGAATAGGAATTTTGTTTTTCTACACTGATGATAAAAAAGATCCTATGATCGTACAGGTATAAGGACTCAGGAAACATAGAGATTTTTGACTTAATTTTGTTTGGTCTTCTACTCCCAATGACTGATCGATAAGATTTCTCATACAGGCTTAAAATGTAAGGCGCAGACATACCAACAGGTTGGCATTAGCTAGTGAATAGATTCCTACTATGCCATTGGAATACGCTTATAGTATTGCAGCTTTAGATACCCCCACTGAACTGGGTTCACTACTTTGGTTGAATTTGACATGTTAATTACTCTGTTTTATTCAGTTTTGGATTGTTTTCTAATTTTTTTTTTTTTTTTTTTCTTAATTAACGATGGTGGCAGTCATATCATAGATCTATTGCAGCAATGATAACAAAAGGTCCCATCCACATATGCTGTATGACCCTAAAACACCCATATATTCGGGTAGCCAGCCTAAATACTGTAGGCTGGGATTAAGATAAGAGAAATCAACATTTACACTTTATAGATCTTATCTTATTAATGCTCCAAGATAAGATGATGGGGGCAGGAAGGTCACAGCATAGAATGAGATAGAATATATATGTTTTCCACTTATATATAAACGGTTCATAATACCCTAGATATGGGGATTTACCATCAAAAGTTACTAATATGTTGAGTGATGCTCCAGAAATCAACACCATTATAATGATAATGGTTTAAAACCATATAAGTTATAGATATTGTTATATACTGGTAAGATTAACAGTTTACAATTTATCGGTTGCCCTCACACAGAGGAGTTGTATATTGAGCTGCTTCTCATTGGGTCCTGGGAAATTCGAAACCTAGATAAGATAGATATTGGAAACGGACCAATCTCAGGACTTGATGAGATGCAAGGTTAATTCAGTTCCAGACACCCTGGTTTAGTTTATATCACTAATAAAGCTGTATAAGTCAAAATACAAATTATTGGTCAGTGGACACGAATCTTCAAATGATATAAATAGCATCCCGGCGCTCCTGAACACCCGAGAGCACTGATAAAATCGTCACCCATTACCACACGTTAAACGTCCACCCTCGTACCTCCCACTCACCCCCCAGAGTAAAACTGGTGAACCGCTCCTAACACCGGCTTGCTCAACACCTTCAAGGTGTAACACTGAGCAGTCTCAAACACGGTTCTATTGAACCAAACTTACCTCAGTAACAAACTCTAGATTTACCTTATCTTACCCTTACCCTTCTTATCGTATACCAACCACCCATTTCACTTCTCCCCTTCACACCCCCCTCTCCCTTTTTATTTTTTATTTTTTATCTATTTTTTTTTTTTTTTTTTATCCCCTTACTACTGTCATGGCCTACTCACTGCTAGGGAAAGCCCCGAACATTATCTCACATAATGTAAACGGCCTAAATATTCCTGAGAAAAGAACAAAGCTCCTGAAGGAACTAAAAAAGGCCAACCCTGCAATAGTTTATCTCCAAGAAACGCACTTTAAGAACAATAATATTCCCAAACTCACGGATGGCCACTTCACAAAAGCTTATCATGCCACAAACCCTACTGCTAAAACTAAAGGGGTCACTATATTGTTTAGCAAACATTCTCCCTTTTCCCCTTCGAAACAACTTGTCGACCCAGAGGGCCGCTATATTTTCATTAAAGGTACATGGGATGGGACACCAGTTACCTTAGCTAATGTGTACTTCCCAAACAAAGCGCATATAACATTCTGCCAAAAAATAGTAGATGAGCTCAGATGGTTTGCAGAAGGATGCATTATCCTAGGAGGCGATTTCAATATCCCACTAAACCCACAACAGGACACATCCTCAGGCTATACTTCTGTTGCATATAAGATACTGAAACGTATTAAGAAATTACTTCAATCCCTATCCTTGGTAGATACTTGGAGATCTACACATCCCTCTGACAGAGACTACACCTTTTTTTCTTCTCCGCACAAAAGATATTCCAGAATTGACCTAATCTTTATCTCCCAAAGAAATTTGATCAATCTAATTAAAGCAGAAATAGGAATAATATCCATTTCAGACCATGCCCCTACCGCCATCAATTTCAAATTCAACCCGCCCAAATCTACTTCATTCAATTGGAGACTAAATTCGGCCTTATTAACTGACCAAACCATACAAGATGACATACATGATTCCATTAAACGATACTTTGAAACTAATCGAGATTCAGACACCAATCCCCTAAACAATTGGGAAGCCCATAAAAGTGTACTCAGAGGGGATTTTATAAAATGGGGAGCCAGAAGAAAAAAAGAAAGAGACAGGGAAATCACTAACCTATCTAATAAAATAGCCAGTCTCGAGAGCCAACATAAACAATCCATCACCATCAATCTAGAGGAAGAACTTAAAAAATGTAGGCAAGCCCTTAAACAGATATTAGACCTAAAAACGAGAAGAACACTTTTTTTCCAAAAGAATATATTCTATGAACATGGAAACAAAAGTGGAAAATACTTGGCTAGAGCACTAAAAGAAGCGCATACAGAGGGACATATACACGCCATGAAAAACAAAACAGGTATCTTAGAGCATAAACCCGAAAAAATAGCCGAACTGTTCCATGAATTCTATACGGCCCTTTATGATATTAAAACACAACACAAACCTCCCCATATCATAGGCGCAAGAGATAAGACAATAAAGGAATTCCTGCAAAATAGCGGATTACCGACCCTCGATCCTGAAGATATCAACAAACTAGAAGAACCCATAAATATTACAGAAATACAAGAAGTAATTAAAGAATTAAAACCTGGGAAAAGTCCTGGCCCGGATGGTTTTACATCCCAATATTATAAAACTTTCACGCATCTCCTCTCTAAACATCTTGTATCTGTTTATAATAATCTAGCAAAACAAGAACATAGCTCTGACTCCCTCTTAATGGCTTATATCGCAGTAGTACCAAAACCAGATAAAGACCCCACGGACTGTGCCAACTTCAGACCCATTTCCTTACTTAATATTGACTTAAAAATTTTCACTAAAATCCTCGCGAATCGTTTGAAACCCCTCTTATCAAAAATCATTGGACCAGAGCAAGTAGGCTTTATGCCTGGTAGAGAAGCCAAAGACAACACAACCAAAGCATTAAATTTAATACACTATATCGGAGGTTCCAAAATCGAAGGCCTTCTGCTATCCACGGATGCAGAAAAGGCCTTCGATAGGGTTTCCTGGGACTATATGCTCTCCACTTGCTCGCATATTGGATTGGGAAACAACATGTTAAATTGGATAGGCACCTTATACCAACACCCCAAAGCCAAAATTAAAATAAACAATACATTATCAGAATCAATCAACATCCGCAACGGCACCCGTCAAGGTTGCCCTTTATCACCATTACTCTTCATACTTACACTAGAACCACTAATCAGAAGCATAAATTTAAACACAGACATTAAGGGATTCCAAATAAATAAAAAAGAATACAAAATAGCAGCCTATGCAGATGATCTCTTATTTTTTATATCACAGCCACATATCTCCATTCCCAACCTCCATAAAATATTTAAGACATATAGCTATATTTCTAATTTTAAAATTAATCAAACCAAGTCTGAGGCTCTAAACCTCTCACTACCCCCCAACCAATTGACCATGATAAAAAAGAACTATAATTATAAGTGGGTACAAAAACATCTTAAATACCTAGGGGTTAATCTCACTACAACTTTAGATGACATATATGAAGCTAACTATAAACCTCTATTACTCTCAATAAAAAAAGATCTTAAAAATTGGTCCACAAAATCATTTTCTTGGTTCGGAAGAGCTTCAATACTGAAAATGACGATTCTCCCCAGACTATTGTATATCTTTAACACGTTACCAATACAGGTCCCAAACGCATTCTTTGCCAAAATTAAAGATTTACAAAGAAGATTTTTATGGGCAGGGAAAAAGCCTAGATTGAATTACAGACTACTCACCTCTCCCAAAAACAAAGGCGGAATAGGTTTACCTGACTTCAAAAAATACCACAATGCAACTCATATCACCAGACTGATAGACTGGCACTGCCACGGCGACAATAAAGACTGGGTCCAATTGGAACTCTCCTACAACAAACGACAATTACTATATTTTCCTTGGACAAATCATGCTAAATCCCTCAGAAACTTGAAACACCCCTTGATTAAGACCACAATAGCCATTTTACACAAAATTGCTAAAACGCATAATATCGCTTCAATACCTGGTCCACTAACACCAATTGAAGGCAACCCAGATTTTACACCTGGGATGACGCAAAGATGTCTCCCGAGACCCAAACACAGCTTAAAGTTCCTAACATCCCACTGCTTTCTTGGAAATAAGATGAGATCCTTGGAATCATTTAATGAAGAATACGGGGAATCATTTCCTGGCCTATGGTTCTATATGCAACTAAAAAATTTCCTGCTGAACAGCAAAAATAAAGCTTCATACTACCTTCCAATGACACCTCTAGAACATATCTGCTACAAACGTTCCCCGAATCTTAAATCCACTTCCATGGCTTACAAATGGTTGACCCAACCGATTCCTATAGATAGCCATAATCATAAACAGAAGTGGGAAATAGATTTGGGAATCAAACTTAGCGATGCTCAATGGGAAAAAGCTTGTATCTTAGCTCATAAATGTTCACTAAGCACAAAAGCTCAGGAAATATCATATAAAATATTAACCCAATGGTATGTGACACCACAAAAGGCCAGGAGGTGGTTCCCCACAGTCTCAGACACATGCTGGAGATGTGGAACAGAAACGGGCTCATTTATGCACATATGGTGGACATGTCCCCCAATCCAAGAGTATTGGGGAAAAATAATACGCTGGATAAAATACATTACTGAGACCAAAATAAACCTAAATGCCGCTGCCTGCCTGATTCACGTCAATGCTTATACACTGAGCAAATACAAAAAGTCCCTCACCAGACATCTCTTAAACGCAGCTAAAACCCTAATTCCATTACACTGGAAATCTACACATACTCCAGGAGTTAAAGATTGGTTTGATAGAGTACAGTATACCTATAAGATGGAAGAAATTTTAGCTATGAAAAAAGAAAACAACACCAACTTTAACAAGATGTGGCAACCCTGGTATCTGTTTACATTATCGGACGAATTTAAAACAGCAACCATCCCGAACTAACAAACCCTGGTTTCAATTGTCAAGAACTTTTAACTTGAATGATGCTATCATTTACTATCTGTTTCAGAATACTCATTTATATACATATGTATGATAAGCCAACAACAACATTCCTAAATGGTATCATATTGGTACCTGCTCATCCTTAAACCCTCCCCCCCCCCCCTTTTTTTTTTTTTTTCTCTTCTCTCCTTCCCCCTCTTCCCTTTTCCCTTGTACCCTATTTCCAGAATACTTGAAATATTAATTTTCTTTAAACTCAATTTTCAGAATATATTTGCAATGTCTAGTTGTTCGCTGACATAATGTTACATGCTTAAACAGATGTTTATCATAATATAACATGTATACTGAATTTGCTCTCAATAAACTTTGATTGTGATAAAAAAAAAAAAAAAAAAAAATTATTCGGCCCCTTTACTTTCAGTGCAGCAAACTTACTCCAGAAGTTCAGCGAGGATCTCTGAATGATCCAATGTTGTCCTAAATGACTGATGGTGATAAATAGAATCCACCTGTGTGTAATCAAGTCTCTGTATAAATGCACCTGCTCTGTGATAGTCTCAGGGTTCTGTTGAAAGCGCAGAGAGCATCATGAAGACCAAGGAACACACCAGGCAGGTCCGTAATACTGTTGTGGAGAAGTTTAAAGCCGGATTTGGATACAAAAAGATTTCCCAAGCTTTAAACATCCCAAGGAGCACTGTGCAAGCGATCATTTTGAAATGGAAGGAGTATCAGACCACTACAAATCTACCAAGACCTAGCTGTCCCTCTAAACTTTCAGCTTAGACAAGGAGAAGACTGATCAGAGATGCAGCCAAGAGGCCCATGATCACTCTGGATGAACTGCAGAGAACTACAGCTGAGGTGGGAGAGCCTGTCCATAGGACAACAATCAGTCGTACACTGCACAAATCTGGCCTTTATGGAAGAGTGGCAAGAAGAAAGCCATTTCTCAAAGATATCCATAAAAAGTCTCGTCTAAAGTTTGTCACAAGCCACCTGGGAGACACACCAAACATGTGGAAGAAGGTGCTCTGGTCCAATGAAACCAAAATCTAACTTTTTGGCCACAATGCAAAACAATATGTTTGGCGTAAAAGCAACACAGCTCATCACACTCAACACACCATCCCCACTGTCAAACATGGTGGTGGCAGCATCATGGTTTGGGCCTGTTTTTCTTCAGCAGGGACAGGGAAGATGGTTAAAATTGAGGGGAAGATGGATACAGCCAAATACAGGACCATTCTGGATGAAAATCTGTTGGAGTCTGCAAAAGACCTGAAACTGGGACAGAGATTTATCTTCCAACAAGACAATGATCCCAAACATACAGCAAAGTCTACAAAGGAATGGTTCACAAATAAACGTATCCAGGTGTTAGAATGGCCAAGTCAAAGTCCAGACCTGAATCCAATCGAGAATCTGTGGAAAGAGCTGAAAACTGCTGTTCACAAACACTCTCCATCCAACCTCACTGAGCTCGAGCTGTTTTGCAAGGAAGAATGGGCAAGAATTTCAGTCTCTCGATGTGCAAAACTGATAGAGACATACCCCAAGCGACTTGCAGCTGTAATCGCAGCAAAAGGTGGCTCTACAAAGTATTAACACAAGGAGGCCGAATAATTTTGCACGCCCCACTTTTCATTTTTTTATTAGTTAAAAAAGTTTCAAAGATCCAAAAGATTTTGTTCCACTTCACAATTGTGTCCCACTTGTTGGTGATTCTTCACAAAAAATTAAAATTTTATATCTTTATGTTTAAAGCCTGAAATGTGGCAAAAGGTTGAAAAGTTCAAGGGGGTCGAATACTTTCGCAAGCCACTGTATATGCAAAGTATGTGCAGTATGGTAACTTTAAGAAACATAGAATAAAAACACACAGAGGTTGAACAGCAGTTTCCCTGCAAATATATTTCAGTAGTAATGTGTCTCCAAGCTGCCTATTACACAGAAATTTGGAACCGCTGTGCACTGCTGCGCTTTAATATAAGGGATTGTGCCTGATGACACAAACTCTACTGACTGGCTGCTGTGAAAGGCAGGAAAGAGACAAGATGCACACAGGACACAAAAAGGGCCACAGAGAATCCTTCAAAACATCTAGGAACTGCACATGTGTACAACGTAGATGACCCCTCTAGGTTCATCCAGGAAAATGCTTTCTTGTTAGCACACATTTACCTTTGTTCCTTCACTTGACTTTCCTTTCAATTGTCTTGCTTCCTTTTTTTTCAGTGTTTTGTAAATGTTTATAGCTGCTAGAATCGATGGCACCTGCTATTTGTTTCCTTAGACATTTCTTTTGTGAGCATATTTCACTTACATTAGCTGTCTTCCAAAAAGTAGATTCATATGTTAAAGTTGCAAAAATTATTCTCACTCATGCTTTCGGCAGGCATTTTGAAGGCTTATATGCAAGTTATTGGGCAAACAAAGGGTATGGGGGGCTGGGTACTGCCCTGGAGGACATGTATCAATGCAAAAAAAGTTTTGAAAAAAGATAATTTTTAAATGAGCAGTGATTTAATGATGCTTAAAGTGAAACAATAAAAATAAAAAATTCCTTTAAATATAGTGCTTGGGGGGGGTCCCCTTAGTCTGCCTGTAAAGTGGCACATCTGTACAGTGTATGCAGCAAAAATGACATTTATCAAGAAAAAAATGACATTTTCCCCGCAAGCATTCATTATTTTGTAAACAACGTCTTGGCAAGCCAGTCTATATAATGAGGCCACAATTTAGTGCACTTGGAACAAGATTAGAGATTTTGTGGATAAATTCTGGTGTCTGTTTCGCAGACTTTGCATAGAAGTAACAGGTGCGGAAAAATTGGGCTTTGGGTGTTTGTGGTGCCATCATATAGTAACCCTAAAGAGGTACTGTTGATAAAAGCAAGAATTGGCCTTGCTGTAAAAGAATTAAAATGATATGCCCTGGTCACTTTCAATGGAAAGTGGTGTTTGGTGCACTTTAACTTGAGGACTGCCACTGAGAGATAACACCAAAACCAAAAAAAGGGGGGTGTACAGGACTGTATACAGAACTAAATGCTATGTAATGCAGTGTAAAACACTGCACTACACAGATAAACTCCACTGACAAATTAAAATATACTTCAGAAAAACTGCACTGGCGCACTTCAATATACTTCAGTAAAACTGAACTGATGCACTACAATATACTGCAGTAAAACTGCACTGACACACTACAGTATACTGCAGTAAAAGTGCACTAATGCACTACAAAAAATGTCAAAAGTAATTTTTCTCATTTTAGCATTGTAAAAGTTTTGATAAAATAATTTTATGTTACTGGAATGTCTGTGTAACACATCCAAAATGCTCATTAACATTATAAGAATGTTAAAGTCTGCTTTAACCACTTCAACCCAGGGCACTTTGATCCCCTTCCTGCCCAGGCTGATTTTCAGTTCTGTTGCACCCTGAATGACAATAGCGCGGTCATGCAACACACATAAATAAAGCTCTCTTTTGGTGGCATTAAATCACCACAAGTTTTTTTTATTTTTTGCTAAATAAATGAAAATTTTGAAAAAAAAACACTTGTACACTGATTTGGGTTATTTTCACCAAATAAATGTAGCAGAATACAGTTTACCCTAAATTTATGAAACTCTGTACTCACTTTTATTGCCAGAGGTTTAGACATTAATTGCCGTGTGTTGAGTTATTTTGAGGGGGCAGCAAATTTACACTGTTACACAAGCTGTACACTCACTACTTTACATTGAAGCAAAGTGTAATTTCTTCAGTGTTGTCGCATGAAAAAATATAATAAAATATTTACACAAATATGAGAGGGGTGTACTCACTTTTGTGAGATACTGTATATCTGTAATTTCTTGAATAAAACCACATTTGCTCTTTACCCCATACTGGGCACATTGCAGAAACCCTTGCACATGTAAAAACAAAACACTTACTTCACTTATAAGAGAAATACGTATTTTTAAGGATCTTTTCTTCAGAGTGAAATTACCTTTACATAAGTGTCTAGAAATGTAAGGAGATACTAATATCTGTGGATAACACTCCAGCTCTTATAAACCCATCCTGCCTATGTTTGGGTTGTGCTTAATCACTTAACCTTTCCTCCTCTTTTATGAAATGAAACTATGTAATTGAGCAGATGAAGTAAATTAAAGTGTTATTTGCATGAGCTGTTAGCAATTCAGTCTACAGGAACACAGCTTTGTCAGAATCTGTCAAGTGGGTGTCATAACAAGGCCAAAGCCTTAAAGTGCAATCATTGATGTAAATTCATTTTTTCCCAATTTATAATTACAGAAAAAAAAGTGTACCAAGATAAAATGTAATTACCATTGTGAATTAAGTTAACCTTTTATTTTCCATTAACCAATTTGTAGTTCTTCTATCATTCTAGAAAACAGCTACTTTCTAAAGCTGCAAATGTCATTTCACATTCTTTACCCTGCTCTATTTTTTCCTGCAATGCAATTTCATTAATCACAAATGTGGCAGTTTAATGCCTGAGTTGTAGCATAAAAAGTAATTTATTAAAAAATATGTTCCCAGCTGCTTTAGCATTGCAGTAAAATATGAATTACTGTTTTCTGTATTTTGTGAGTTAAAGAAACTGGTGCAACATTTCACAGTAGGATTCATATTGTTCTTTAGACCATGAGGATCATTTATCAAAGAACTCAGGGTGGCAGAAACACAACGATACAGATTATAATTGACCCCAATATCATTAAATGACACGTAAAATCTATGTAGCTAAACAGTCTAATGCTATAAAAGTATCTTAGGATACAGTTAAATGCTTGAGTTGTTTAAGAGTTTTGTGCCGCTTTCTTGGATTATAGACCTTCATTAAGACCTGACAAATTGAAATATAGTACTGCTTTAGAATAGTTATATTTCCTAATGATTACTTTTCAAGTATAACTTGAGTTGTACTATAAAGTGCTATCTCTTCATTCACATGTTTGAAATGCCTCCTTTTGCTGCAGGAGGGCAAAGGGGTGTGGCTTACAGGAAAAGATGGTAGTTAAAGAGCAACCCTGTAACCGATTACTAGATTGAAAAAGAAAGTTACTAAATGCCCCTTTTACTCACCTAAACCCATATTAATGTGACACTCCTGGTCCAATTCCTCTCTGCTCTTCTGTTTACATCTGGTGGGTCCTTCTTTGAGTGTCCACATCAATGCTTGCATGACATGGGCACATCCTATTGGTTGTCCAGCTGTGAGGTTCTCTCAGGATCCAGAAGAGAAGTTATGTCATTATGCTTTGGATATTGTTTAGGCCTCTAGTACACAAAAAATGTCAGGTAGGTTTTAAACCAAACCCCCAAGCCCACATCCAACTTTTTTAGTCTTTACTCACTTGTCCCTGATCCACAACACTGTGCGGCTTCCTTTGCACTAACAAATCTGTGCTCACTGTGTGATCTCAGCACAGTTACCTAGTCACATACAGCTCCTGGTCTCCTGGCATAATGGGCTCCCAATTATGTGACTACTATCACAGCAAATCACAGTAATCATGTTATTGGGAAGTCTGTCCCACCTCCTGGTGCTGGGTCTCAAAAGGCTGCCCGGAGTTGTCAAGCAGGGGTAAAGTAAATAAATGGGCAGCCTCGTCAGTCACTGAGCATCAGCAAGCAAAAACATCTACCTCTAATTTTTTCTCAGATTACAAAGTACTTAAATACTGTAGCTGTACTTCATACAACAGCTTAGAGATTAAGGATGAGCTTGGACGTGTTCGCAAACAGCACGTGCAGAGCCCACCAGGAATTTGGCACTGCGGAGCGCTAATCAGTGAGACATTGTCCTGATGCGTGGCTGCAGAGATTGGGAAATGTCTTACTGCCTGTGATTAATGCTGTGCAGTGCCGACTTCCTGGCGGGCTCTGCACGAGCTGTTTGCAAACATGCCTGAGCTCATCCTTATTAGAGATGCCTTTCCTTTGTGGGATGCAGCTTGGCCCCAGAAACCCTTTCATTTTCAAATTTTCTAAATCTCAACTACAATGTGCTGAAGAATGCCAAGAAGCTCTAACAATACAATAAGTAGCATGCTACAAACAGCTGACCAACATTAGGAAGGGGAGCAGATGGACAGGTTTATTTTTTGAAGGTGGAAAACCTCTTTACATTTTTTTAAATTTACTTTATTACTTTTAATGTGCCATTCCATACTATACCTTATTGCTATCTTTCACACTGTACCAAAATAAACATTTCACGTGTATTATGCAGTGTAATTTATCTCAATCAGATGTTCATTTTCACCTGTCAAAAATAGATTAAAGATGTGATACATTTGCAATTAATGTGAAAAAAGGTGACATCATACGTACAGTAGTTTGTGGTACTTTAACTTTGCTTTATCCTTTTAAACAACAATTTTATCTAACAAATATTGTGACTTTATGAATACAAATGTATAATTTTAGTTATAAAGTTATGCTCTTTTAACACTTCATAACAGCTATCATAATGGTTTTGCTTTATGATTAGTCTTGGAAAAAGTGTGACCAATTATATATTATCTTTCTAAATGTTTTGCCTAGTATCTCATGTCAGAATGCTAACAGCTCTGGAGTTAATAGACTGCGAAAATTCTAGAGTACTACATAACAAAGAAGGCTGAAAAACAAAAACAAAGGAAAAACAAAAAAAGGAATTGTAGTTTAACCACTTCAATACCAGGCACTTTTGCCCCTTCCTGCCCAGGACAATTTTGAGCTTTGAATGACAATTGCACGGTCATACAACACTGTACCCAAACTAAAATTTTATCATTTTCTTCCCACAAATAGAGCTTTCTTTTTGTGGTATTTGATCACCTCTGCGGCTTTTATTTTTTGCTAAACAAACTAAGAAAGACCGACATTTAAAAAAAAAAAGTTTTTCTTTGTTTCTGTTATAAAATTTTGTTTTCTCCTTCACTGACAGGCACTGATGAGTCGGCACTGATGATGCGGCATCGATGGGCACTGATGAGTTGGCACTGATAAGGTGGCACTGATGGGCACTGATGAGGAGGCACTGATATGTAGAATTGATGGGCACTGATAGGCGGAACTGATGGGCACTAATAGGCAGCATTTATGGGCACTGACCAGCAGCACTGATTGACACTGATAGGCGGCACTGATTGGCTCTGACAGGTGACATTGATGGACGCTAATAGATGGCACTGATGGACACTGTGATGGACACTGCTTGGCACTGTGGTGGGCACTGGCAGACTTTATTATTGGGGCACTGCTGGACACTGATTGGCAACTGATTGGCACATCTGATGGGGCTGTACTGATAATCAATTTGCTGATTATCAGCACAGACCCCCCTCTGACAGGGAGAGTCGCCAATCGGCTCTCCCTGTCAGAGCGAACCGAGGAATGCTGTTTACCAGCACTTCCTGGTTCTCATGATGATCAGCTGTGATTGGTCACAGCTGATCACGTGGTAAGAAGCCTCTGTTAGAGACTCCTTATCGCGTTTAGAGATGCGGTGTGTCAGACTGAAATGCCGCACACGCGATCGCCATGCTGCGCGCCCCTACGGGCGCGCGCCGGCATGTCATCCTGCTGAACATCATATGATGCCCAGTCAGGATAACAGAACCACTTCCCAACCATCATTCTGTTCTAGGCTGGGTGGGAAGTGGTTAATACTGAGGTCTATTATTAGGGTCTTACATCAACTGCAATCAGAGATGCCCTTAAAGTTCTGAAATTAGGGGAATACTTTCTTTTACATAAAAAATGACAGTAGGAAGAGGAAAAAAAAAAGAGGACAGAGAAAGAGAGACAGTGCATGAAAGAGACATATAAAAGCAGAGACCAAAGCAGATACTACACACCTAGCAGCTACTTAACTACTGGAAACAACAAGCAACTTGCCCTCTCACCCACAGATGCATACCTTCCACAGCCTGCTAGATGTATGCCTTCTCATTCTCATCTACAAGAATTGTTCTGGTTTGGGCAGGTGCACTCCTGGGAACACACCCTTTCTACCTACTGAATGCAATTAGGTACTATATCACCAGTGTACTGGTGATATAGTACCTATGATATCACCATCACTGAATTACTAAATCTGGGTCAGTGCCAGAGCAATGCTATTTGCTGCTTTCTGTCAGCACCCTAGGTAGTTCCCTAAACAAGTTAAGCTGTCTTTTAGTATCAGTTCTTGGTCTTTTGCTTCTGGTTATGATTTGATTTGCATCTTGCTTACCATCACCTTTCTGCCCCCTGCCTTGATAATCTGTCTGTAAACTCTACCATTCTTTTATAAAAAAAAGAATTGTGACTCTATTTGTGGGGTAATACTGGTGAAGAAAGGGCACTCTTTGGCAGTGGTGCTTAAAGCGGAGTTCCACCCAAAAGTGGAACTTCCGCTTTAAGTACTTCTTACCCCCTGACATGTCACATTTGGCACCCAGCTCCCACTTCCGCTCCAGGCCGCCTAGGTGACTTCTCCTCTCCCCCTAGTTGGCCCCTCCCTCCCTGCAATTTTCCCAGCCATTCACAACACACAGCATGACTCACGCATGTGAAGTGCTAACCAAGCTGTGAAGCCGTAAGCTGTCACAGTCGAGTGCTCACAGTAGTAATGCAGTCATCGCGGACAGGTAGGGGAGAGGTGCGAGGCTTCGGGCGGCCGCATCGCTGGACCATGGGACAGGTGACTGTGTGTTTATTAAAAGTCAGCAGCTATATTTTTTGTAGCTGCTGACTTTCAATAAACACAGAACCGGGTGAAACTCTGCTTTAATAAAAGACTAAAAAAAACTTGCTAGCAACACAAATAGTATATCATAATCCATGATAATGAGAAAAAGACAGATGATAAAGATGATGGCTTTGCCAAAAGAAAAAAAGCTAGGAGAGGGCCCTTCTTTTAATGCAATTCCGGGGGCAAAATGGGAAAAATGTCCCTGTATTCTGGCATCACATTATTTGCATTTGTAATAGATATTTTACTTTTACATAATTGTTTAACTTAAATACATCAGCATCACTCCAATCTCATTCATTACAACTTGAAAAATTTTAATCTTTTCCTCACTGCCAAAACAGAGGGCACTAAAACACTTTCCTGACACAGCATGACAGCATATACATATGGGTAGGCTCCGTCCCCTGCCCTATTCCAGGACTGGTTATACTATATAAGCAAGTCTCCTCCCTGCAGGCAGCATTCTCTTTTTTTTCCTCACTGCTACAGCTGGTTATGCTGCTGCTGAAAGCAGGATTTTTCTTTTCCCTCACCTTGCCGGATTCATCTGGCCAAGTCACACAGGTTCAAGTCTCTCCTGTGACGAAGCTCCCTGCTGTACAGGCTGTAAATCTCCTATATGGTGGAGACCTCCCCCCTCAGGATACAGGATGAGGGGGGTGATGGTATCTGGTCTCTAGGGATTGCTCCTTCGTCATGACTCCATGGATGGACATTCCTTGGACTTCCTGTTTGGCCATGAAGCATGCAGGTGGTAAGGCACCACATGGTGCACAAATCCATAGTATTCAGTTACTGCTGCAAGTATGTTGTTAACTTGACCACTGAAAGCATATGTCACACATGTGAATTTTTCTGGCTTGTCCATAGTTTCAGTCTGTTTACTATTGCCTCACAGGTTGTGGTTTGCGTCTGCAATACTGCTAATGCTGATAGCAGTTGGCTGTGCTGAGCTGAAGCCTTCCAATTAACTCAGCAAGGCCTGGCCCTACAGGCTTGACTTATTGTCTTCAGGTATGCTGTTATCTTGCACCACTGAAAGCATATATCACACGTAAATTTTACTGGCTGTCCATAGTGCCACTCTGTTTACTAATGCTTCACAGGTTGTGGTTTGTGTCTGCAGTATTGCTAATGCTTAGGCTGATAACAGATGGTGCTGAGCCTTTCAAATAATGCAGGTCGTGGTCTGTGTCTGTACTCTGCAGTATTGCTAATGCTTAGGCTGATAACAGGTGGTTAAGGATGAGCCAAACACCCTCCGGTTCGGTTCGCTAACAGGCAAAAAATGTGTTTGAACACGCTAACACCGCTAAAGTCTATGGGACACGAACATGAATAATCAAAAGTGCTCATTTTAAAGGCTTATATGCAAGTTATTGTCATAAAAAGTATTTGGGGACCTGGGTCCTGCCCCAGGGGACATGTATTAATGCAAAAAGAAGTTTTAAAAACGGCAGTTTTTTCGGGAGCAGTGATTTTAATAATGCTTAAAGTGAAACAATAAAAGTGTAATATTCCTTTAAATTTTGTACCTGGGGGGTGTCTATAGTATGCCTGTAAAGTGGCGCATGTTTCCCGTGCTTAGAACAGTCCCTGCACAAAATGTCATTTTTAAAGGAAAAAAAGTCATTTAAAACTGCTTGCGGCTTTAATGTAATGTCGGGTCCTGGCAATATGGATGAAAATCAGTGAGACAAATGACATGGGTACCCCCCACTTCATTACCAGGCCCTTTGGGTCTTGTATGGATATTAAGGGGGACCCCGCACCCAAATTAAAAAAGGTAAGGTGTGGGGCCACCAGGCCCTATATACTCTGAACAGCAGTATACAGGCGGTGCAAACAAGACAGGGACTGTAGGTTTGTTGTTAAGTAGAATCTGTTTGTAATTTTGAACGGGCACATTTTTAATGTGTTTAGCTCCAGCCAAAAAATCTTTTTTAAGCTTTTTGGAAAACATAGGGAAGTGTTATCACCCCTGTGACATTTGTTTTGCTGTCTGTGCTCCTCTTCAGAAGATTTCACCTCACTTTTTGTCCCAATGACAAATGTTTTTTTGAAAATTTGGGGTTTTTTGTGGAACAAGGATTGGAAAGCATCAGTGGAAAGGAGAAATGTTTGATGATCCAAGACTGATTCATTTTATGAAGGTCAGTCGATCGAACAAGTCGGTGGACAGACGCACCCTGTGATCGGTTACAAAGCCTCCAGCAGCACTGAATGTGCATTCCGAAAGAACGCTGGATGCAGGACAGGCCAGTAGCTCAATTGCATACTGTGCAAGCTCTGGCCAGTGATCCATCCTCAAGACCCAGTAACCCAGAGGATTTTCGGTGGGAAAGGTGTCCAAGTCAGATCGGAAATGCCACCAGCAAAAGACAGATGAGAGCCTTTGGTCGGAAAATGCAACCGTGTGTATGCTCCATCGGACTTTTGCTGGCAGAATTCTTTTTTAGCCTCCCAATGCTGCTTACTGCGATAGCCAGCTATAAATGAGAGTGGTGGCAAGCTTTTGTTATCACGTGAGTGTTTGTATTGGTCCAGTAGTGCACCAACACCTTTGCAGCCATTGTGCTATTGCTGGGTGTTTGGTGTGCTCCTGTACCTTCAAGGAGGGGTGGACTCCCCTCCAGCCACCTGCTCTCATTTATCCATTAAATGCATGTGCCTCCACTGTGGGGACACTCATACTTTAGTGTTAAGACCACAGATACAAGGGTGCCGTGACGTGGCTCTGTGGCTCACGCATGCGTTTGCAACTGCGTGCGGACTAAACCCCTTTTTTAACGCTTACTGTTAGATAGGTCAATTTGGTTGTCTGCAAGCTGGTGGTAAGTAGACTTTGGCTTTTTCCTGGGCATTCCCCAGACACTTGTTGGTACCTTTTTTGGCCTCCCAATGCTGCTTACTGCGATAGCCAGCTATAAATGAGAGTGGTGGCAAGCTTTTGTTATCACGTGAGTGTTTGTATTGGTCCAGCAGTGCACCAACACCTTTGCAGCCATTGTGCTATTGCTGGGTGTTTGGTGTGCTCCTGTACCTTTAAGGAGGGGTGGGCTCCCCTCCAGCCACCTGCTCTCATTTATCCATTAAATGCATGTACCTCCACTGTGGGGACACTCATACTTTAGTGTTAGGACCACAGATACAAGGGTGCCGTGACGTGGCTCACGCATGCGTTTGCAAATGTGTGCGGACTAAACCCCTTTTTTAACGCTTACTGTTAGATAGGTCAATTTGGTTGTCTGCAAGCTGGTGGTAAGTAGACTTTGGCTTTTTCCTGGGCATTCCCCAGACACTTGTTGGTACCTTTTTTAGCCTCCCAATGCTGCTTACTGTGATAGCCAGCTATAAATGAGAGTGGTGGCAAGCTTTTGTTATCACGTGAGTGTTTGTATTGGTCCAGCAGTGCACCAACACCTTTGCAGCCATTGTGCTATTGCTGGGTGTTTGGTGTGCTCCTGTACCTTTAAGGAGGGGTGGGCTCCCCTCCAGCCACCTGCTCTCATTTATCCATTAAATGCATGTACCTCCACTGTGGGGACACTCATACTTTAGTGTTAGGACCACAGATACAAGGGTGCTGTGACGTGGCTCTGTGGCTCACGCATGCGTTTGCAAATGCGTGCGGACTAAACCCCTTTTTTAACGCTTACTGTTAGATAGGTCAATTTGGTTGTCTGCAAGCTGGTGGTAAGTAGACTTTGGCTTTTTCCTGGGCATTCCCCAGACACTTCTAGCCAGCAAAAGATTGGGAAAAAGTTCCTATCCAAAAATGCGATCGTCTGTATGCAATTCTGAAGCGCCAAAAATCACGCATGCTCAGAATCAAGTACAAGACGGAAGCACTTGGTCTGGAAAAACTATCATTCATAAGGGAACTAGCACATTCGTCACGCTGCAAATTATTGGATCTTTTAATGCATTGCATTCTTTTGTTCTTTATAATGCTAGAAGAATGAAGTTGTTTTGCTGCTGATATTCACACAGAGTTCTGCCAAACTTATTTTTTTATTATTTCTTGTGTTCTCCTGAATAATCATTTTTGTTTTTAAAGCCAGATCTCCATAATAATGTTTAGAATTATTTTTTATAGTCATTTTTTTTTTAATCAAGATCTCCTGTTTTTTGGATAATTTTTTAATTATTTTCTAGTCATCTCCATAATTTTTTTTTGTGTGTCAAGTTTCCACAACAACATTATTATCTTGAATTTTTTTAAAGCTCAAGGAGGTTGGTTGTTGTCCCTTGTTAAGTAGACATTGTATTTTGGAAATGTACCTGCCTACTCACAAACTGTCCTATTTGAAGAAAAACACATAGGCAAGTATTTTCATATAAAAAAATGTATTCTGGCTCATAATAACAAAATAAAGAGGAAAGAAACGCTGGAGAAACTGCTTGAATTTGCGAAGCCTTTGGCCCCCAGGGCACACATCAACTCTTTGTAAATTAAAATTGTTAGCCTGATAAGTCCATATAATAGGGAGCACAATCTGGTCCAGGACTCCCCGAGATCATGAACAGCAGCAGATGACATATATGTCCCCAGGCTATGGTACTACAACAGGCTGCGTCTTCTGTCAGACCAGACTGAACCCAGGCCATCACTTTCTTGTCTTCCTTGCAGCCTTCCCTCCATGCTTCCCTGCAGCCTTCCTTGGAGGCTGTGGTTCTGGAGGTGGACTTGTGGCACGAGGAGGAGGATAGGCGAGTGAACCTAAGTGCATGTTATCACTCATTTGGCCCCTCAACCTCTTATGAATGGCCTCAAAAATAATTTTCTCACAGATGACTCCATTTGCATAGCAGCCATAGACCTCTTCAGCGTTGGGGGGGCTTTTAAGGGCCGCATTAGCCTCCTTAATGAGGCCCAGTGCTGCCTCCTCCATGTTACTTCCCTTCCTGGCCCTTTTTGTTGGAAGGTGGAGGGGAGGAACCTGGGATTGGGTGAGGCTCCTACTGGGCCCAGCCACCTCCTGGCTGACTCTTACCCCCGCCTCCTCCTGGCTAACACTTACCCCTGCCTCCTCCTGGCTGCCACATTCCAGAACCTCGTCCTGGCTGAGGTCTTCCTGTGTATGAAAAAGAGACATAGTTTTAGTTTTTGGTTAATCAATCACACACAATTTTCAGCTCATGGCTGTTGCAAATTGAATGTTAATAAATAGAAAAAACTATTATTCTGAGCCCAGCACTTTTCATTCTTGTCACAATCATTTTTGGCCCCTACTGTGTCCTCTGCACAGTGTGCACCTAAAGCTAGACAATTGCTGGTGTTCTTCTGATCCTATTAGTACCACAGGCAGCTCCAGTATTTACAGTTAGTGTACTGTGTCTTCTGCACAGTGCGTGCCTAAAGCTACCTGAAGACAATTGCTGGTGTTCTGTTCCTATTAATACCACAGGCAGGCAGCTGCAGTATTTACAGTTAGAGTACTGTGTCCTCTGCACAGTGTGCACCTAAAGCTATCTGAAGACAATTGCTGGTGTTCATCTGATACTATTAGTACCACAGGCAGGCAGCTGCAGTATTTACAGTTAGTGTACTGTGTCCTCTGCACAGTGTGCACTTAAAGCTATCTGAAGAAAATTGCTGGTGTTCTGACCCTATTAAAACCACAGGCAGGCAGTTGATTCTGCTAGCTGCAGTATAATCAGTATATATATACATCCCAGCTTTGTGCAGCTACATCTCACTGCAGGCCATTAGTATGTCTGGAAGGCCAACAAGGAGAGGCAGACAGTCACAAGCCAATAAAAGAGGGCAAGCAGGCTCTGTGTCTAGAGGCAACAGTGCTGGTCGTGGACACGGTGCATCCTTATCAGCACGTGGCTGTTTGTCCTTTTTTTTGGCAGCTGGCCGTGTTAAGCTGCAACATGCCGAAGACTTGGTAGAGTGGATGACCAAGCCGTCCTCATCCTCCTCATCCTCTCTTACCCAGGCTTAGGATACTCTTCCCTCAGCTCAATGGCATCAGTCACTCCTTCCCTAGCCCCACCATGTCCTCCTGAGGAGTCCCCCAAACTGTTTGACCACAGTGTTGGGTACATGCTCCAGGAGGATGCCCAGCGTTTGGAAGGCTCCGATGATGGTACCCAGCTAGAGGAAGGCAGTAACGTGAGCCCAGAGAGAGGGGGTGCTCAAGAAGGACAGCAATCTGTCAGTCATGTTCCCCCAGCTGCAGCATACTGCCAACTTTGCTCCAGTGATGAGGAGGGAGGGGATGATGAGGAAGTCACTGACTCCACGTGGGTGCCTGATAGGAGAGAGGAGGAGGAGGAGGCACATCTCCAACGAGGCAGGATGCCCTCCAGGGGCCAGCTTAAGAGCAGCACACTGACTGCATCACACCACAGAGCTCCACATGTGCAGGGCGCTGCTGTCTCTGTGCGTTATTACAAAAGTTCTTTGGTGTGGGCCTTTTTTGAGACGAGTGCATCAGATCGCACCGCTGCTATTTGCAACACATGTCTCAAGCGTATCTAGCGTGGCCAAAACATCACCCGCTTGAGCACCACATACTTGACCAGATGTCTACCTGCCATGCAGTTCGTTGGCAAGTGTACCTAAAAGACCCACACCAAAGAACAAAGAGGACCTCTCCTTGCTCCTCATCAGCTGGGATCTCCAACCCCACTATACCTTCAGTCCTCTCTGAAACCTGCACTGAGAGGATTGAAGGTGTAGAATTAGGTGTGTCACAGCCAAATACTTGCAGGCAATCTCCTATTGGTACACCGATGTCAGATTGTACCAGGCAAATTTCCCTGCCCCAGCTGCTGCACCGCCGAAAGAAGTTTGCTCCCAGCCATCCACATGCCTAGCGGTTGAATGCTAGCTTGGCTAAATTTCTAGCACTTCAACTGCTGCCTTTTCAGTTGGTAGACTCTGCCCCCTTCCGTGAGTTTGTGGAATGTGCGATTCCTCAGTGGCAGGTTCTCAAACACCACTTTTTCTCACGGAAGGCAATCCTGCCTCTCTACTGGCATGTGAAAGGCAATGTCTTGGCCTAGCTGGACAGGGCGGTCAGCGGTAAGGTGCATATTACCGCTGACTCATGGTCCAGCAGGCATAGACAGGGACGTTACCTATCTTTCACCACGCACTGGGTGACTCTTCTGGCAGCTGGGAAGGATGCAGGACAGGGTGAAGTAGTGTTGGGGGTTGTTCTTCCACCACGCCTCCAAAATTCTACTAGTGGTGATTCTGTCACACCTCTCTCCTCCACCCCTCCTGTTCTTTCCCCATGGTCTCTTCTTGTGCTGATTTGCCTCAGAACCAGCAGTGCTCCATAGATGTTCAAGGGGCTATGCAAGCACGCAGGCAAAAAGATGCCATGCGGTGCTTGAGCTGGTGTGCTTGGGGGACAGGAGCCACACTGGGGCAGAGATTCTGTCAGCTCTGCAGGGGCAGGTTCAGAGGTGATTGACACCACGCCAGCTTAAGCCAGGAATGGTGGTTTGGGACAATGGCACCAACCTGCTCTCCACCCTCTGACAGGGATAACTGACCCATGTGCCCTGTTTGGCTCACGTCCTTAAATAGGTGGTTCAGCGGTTCTTGGGCAGGTACCCGGGCTTACAGGATGTCCTGTGGCAGGCCAGGAAAGTCTGTGTGCATTCCCGCAGGTCATATAATGGCAGTGCTCAGCTGGCTGACCTCCAAAAGGAATTTAACCTGCCCAAGAACCGCCTAATCTGTGACATGCCCACCAGGGGGATCTCAAGGTTGGCCATGCTGAAGTGGCTGCACACGCAGCAGAGGGCCATCAATGATTACCTATGTGACTATGGCACCAGGACAGGGTCAGGGATGCTTGTTTTTTCCCCTACGCCAGTGGGCTATGATCAGGGATGCATGCACTGTCCTGTCACCATTTGAGGAGGCCACGAGGATGGTGAGCAGTGACAGTGCATTCATCAGTGACACTGTCCCTCTTGTCCACCTGTTGGAGCACATGCTGCGTGGAATAATGGACAGGGCACTTGAGGCAGAACAGAGGGAGGAATAGGAGGACTTCCCTACCTCTCAAGGCCCCCTTTTTCCAGACAGTGTTCCTGCGTGCCCGCCGATCCCACAAGAAGAGGATGAGGAGGAGGAGGGTGAGGAAGAGGATTGTGTCAGCATGGAGCTGGAGCCTGGCACTCAGCATCAGCAGCAGTCTTCAAGGGATCATTTACAGTCCAAAGAAACCCATTACCTTGTACGTGGCTGGGAGGAGGTGGCTGCGGATCATGTCGTCCTTAGTGACCCAGAGGTCTCTGGACCGAATGCCTCAGCAAACTAACACTGCATGGCCTCCCTGATCCTGAAAAGTCTGCGGAAGGTTCCTCGTATTCGTGGTATCAAGGGGAGGGATCATTACTGGCTGGCAACCCTCTTTGATCCACATTACAAGGGTAAGGTTGCGGACCTTATCTTGCCCACACAGAGGGAGCAGAGGATGAAACATCTTCGGGAGGCCTTGCAAACATTTTTGTGCAACGTGTTTCCAGAGCCTGGGAGGTTACGATTTCCTGGTCCTCCTGGACAACGTGTTGCTGAGGCTTCAGTCAGCCACAGAAGGAGCGGTGGAGAAGGTGGCTGTCTGAACGATGTAATTTTTTACTCCGCAGCCCCAAGGTCTGATCGGTTCCAGCAACCATCGCCAGCGTCTGATTCACATGGTGCAGGATTACCTAGGGGCAAGATCAGACTTGGACACCTTTCCCACCGAAAATCCTCTGGGTTACTGGGTCTTGAGAATGGATCATTGACCAGAGCTTGCACAGTATGCAATTGAGCTAATGGCCTGTCCTGCATCCAGCGTTCATTCGGAACGCATATTCAGTGCTGTTGGAGGCTTTGTAACTGATCGCAATGTGCGCCTGTCCACTGAATCGGTCTTGGATCACCAGCTACCAAGCACCTGATGCTGATGTAACCAAAAAGACTGCCTATGCTGATGCTGAGTGACTATCCTGTTATGCTGAGTGACAATCCTCTTCCTCCTCAATTTTCATGCTGATAGCTTGTAAGAACATTTTTGGTTCTGGGCACCACCACCAGTGGCTAAGGCCCAATTTTTCAGCCCCTGGGGCTGTGTAATTACAATTTTTGATGCAATACTTTGCAGCAGGGCTCATTCCTGCGCCCTAACTATAGTATCTGTGGTGGGTTGCAGTGTTGTGGCAGCAGTGGCTAAGTCCCAATTTTTCTGCCCCTGTTTAACAGGGGTGTATAATTACAATTTTTGATGCAATACTTTGCAGCAGGGCTCATTCCTACGCTCCAACTAGAGTATCTGTGAGGGGTTGCAGTGTTGTGGCACCAGCACCAGTGCCCAAGGCCTCATTTTTCAGCCCCTGTTTAACAGGGGTGTATAACTACAATTTTTGATGCAATACTTTGCAGCAGGGCTCATTCCTGCGTTCCAACTATAGTATCTGTGAGGGGTTGCAGTGCTGTGGCAGCAGTGGTTAAGGCCCAATTTTTCTGCCCCTGTTTAACAGAGGCATGCAATTACAATTTTTGATGCAATACTTTGCAGCAGGGCTCATTCCTGCACTCCAATTAGAGTATCTGTGAGGGGTTGCAGTGTTGTGGCACCAGCACCAGTGCCCAAGGCCTAATTTTTCAGCCCCTGTTTAACAGGGGTGTATAATTACAATTTTTAATGCAATATTTTGCAGCAGGGCTCATTCCTGCGCTTCAACTATAGTATCTATGAGGGGTTGCAATGTTGTGGCAACAGTGGCTTAGGCCCAATTTTTCTGCCCCTGTTTAACAGGGGTAGGGATGAGCTTCAAACTCATGTTCAACTCGAACATCGGCTGTTCGCCAGTTTGCCGAACAGCGAACAATTTGAGGTGTTTGCGGCAAATTCAAAAGCCGCAGAACACCCTTTAAAAGTCTATGGGAGAAATCAAAAGTGCTAATTTTAAAGGCTTATATGCATGGTATTGTCATAAAAAGTGTTTGGGGACCTGAGTCCTGCCCCAGGGGACATGGATCAATGCAAAAAAAGTTTTAAAAAGGGCCGTTTTTTCGGGAGCAGTGATTTTAATAATGCTTAAAGTCAAACAATAAAAGTGTAATATTCCTTTAAATTTCGTACCTGGGGGGTGTCTATAGTATGCCTGTAAAGGGGCGCATGTTTCCCGTGTTTAGAACAGTCTGACAGCAAAATGACATTTCAAAGTAAAAAAAGTCATTTAAAACTACTCGCAGCTATTAATGAATTGCCGATCCGTCAATACACATAAAAGTTCATTGATAAAAACGGCATGGGAATTCCCCACAGGGGAACCCCGAATCAAAATTTAAAAAAAAATTACGTGGGGGTCCCCCTAAATTCCATACCAGGCCCTTCAGGTCTGGTATGGATATTAAGGGGAACCCCAGCCAAAATGTAAAAAAAAATGGTGTGGGGTCCCCCTCAAAATCTATACCAGACCCTTCAGGTCTGGTATAGATTTTAAGGGGAACCCTGCGCCAATTTTTTTTAAAAAAATGGCGTGGGGTCCCCCCAAAAATCTATACCAGACCCTTATCCGAGCACACAACCTGGCAGGCCGCAGGAAAAGAGGGGGGACGAGAGAGCGCCCCCCTACTGAACTGCACCAGGCCACATGCCCTCAACATTGGGAGGGTGCTTTGGGGTAGCCCCCAAAACACCTTGTCCCCATGTTGATGGGAACAAGGGCCTCATCCTCACAACCCTTGGCCGGTGGTTGTGTGGGTCTGCGGGCAGGGGGGCTTATCGGAATCTGGGAGTCCCCTTTATTAAGGGGACCCCCAGATCCCGGCCCTCCCCCTGTGTGAAATGGTAAGAGGGTACAAAAGTACCCCTACCATTTCACAAAAAAACTGTCAAAAATGTTAAAAATGACCAGAGACAGTTTTTGACAATTCCTTTATTTAAATGCTTCTTTTTTCTTCAATCTTCTTTCTTCTATCTTCTATCTTCCTTCGGTTTCTTCCTCCATCTTCTTCTTCTTCTGATTCTTCTGGTTCTTCCTCCGGTGTTCTCATCCGGCATCTTCCTCCACGGCGTCATCTTCCCTTCTTCTCCTTGGGCCGCTCCGCATCCATGATGGCATGGTGGGAGGCTCCCACTGTGTGACGCTTCTCCTCTTCTGACGGTTCTTAAATAATGGGGGGGCGGGGTCACCCAGTGACCCCGCCCCCCTCTGACGCACGGGGACTTGACGGGGATTTCCCTGTGGCATTCCCCGTGATGTCAGAGAGGGGCAGGGTCACCCGTTATGTAGATTTTGGGGGGGATTTTGGAGATGGTGGACATCTTGAAGTGGGCCGACTATGACGGGATGTATGGACCGTACCTAAACCCAAATGTGAGAAAGGCCAAAATCATGACTAAAGTTGTGAGGAGCAATTGAGGAAACACTGGTCAGACCTTAAATTGAGGGAGCAGGATCAGTACAGAAGGATTCAGAAAGTGCTTCTAAAAAGTAAGTAGTTGTCGTGTGTTATTATTATTATTATTACTTGCATGCTGCTCCATATGCTTTTCTTTACTATTGTAAAGTTTAAAATGGCAACTTTCAGGCTTGTGGGCACAGTAATTGTTTGCAGTAAACATCGTTCATTCCCCAACTAAATATGATGTTTTAGGCAGATACAGGGTTAACTACATTTGGTCATGCTAATTTGTATTAAAAGAAGTTTAGGACATTGTTGTCTAGAAGTGTTTGTAACTAGAATGCATAGCAAACTTGATTCAGTGTAATGTAAGGAGAGGACACTCAGCAGCTGTTTACACATCTGGACTCAGAAGCACTAGTGTGGGACACAAGAACAAAGTTTTTGGGGTGTCCCACTTAGGTGCTCCAGTGGATACTTGGGGTGTCTACATGTGTGAAACTTTTCCAAAAAAGGTAAGTATTGCAGCTTTGTTAAGGGAATAAATAATGTCTTCAACTTGGAACTCTGCCCAAACAGACAATTGTACCCCACTTCCAAGCAATGTTTCTCATTCATAATTCTGGCCACATATATCTGTTTGCTAAGTATACCTTTTGTTTCATTCTCATAGGGGAGAAAAGACTCAGGACGTCTGAGGACTCCAGGAACCCCAACCTCAGGATGTGGAGGAAGGAGAGGTGGTTGAGATTGTCACCACAACAGGTGATGTGCATGTTGTGGAAGAACAATTTACTCATTTCACGACTGACAGCGCACAAAGGCTAATCCAGGACATAATGTTTTGTAGTCCTCATAAAGGAAAAAAAAACAAGGAAATTGAACAAAGAATGAAGAACATGATTGATGTATTAGGGAGAATCTAAATCCCCAAAAAAATTTTAAAAAATTTGTTTTTAATAGAAAATTTAAATAATCTTTTTATACATTTTAAAAGCCAAATTTGGAAGATGCACACGGTGTGTCAACATGTGCTATCTTCCATTAGGGGATATCAATGTACGCGTTTTGTGGGTGCAACCCCTTCCTCGCAGCTCTAGTAGGTGAGAGGAAGGGGTTGCACCTCCAGAACACGTCCATTGATCTCCCATGATGGGAGATAGCACATGTTGACATTAGGCATGGGATCAGGAGGGAAATCCCAATTTTGACTCCCAATTTGTGTGCATCTTCTAAATTTGGCTTTTACAGGGGTGATATCACCCCATCTGATGAAGGCAAGATCAACACATTTTTGACACTATAATGTCTGATATTGCCTTCAGTTTTTCAATATTTAACTTTGTAAGTTCCTGAGTTGTGTATGTTATGTTTTGAAACATGCCTGTTTATGTACCAAAAAAAATTTTCAAGGTAAAAATTTACAAAACAAAGATGTTATTTTTTTACCAAAAAAGGCTTTACATCACACATGTGAATGTGCACGAAGTAAAATGTTTTATACTCAACAATGTGTGGCTTCTTCTTTCAATGCTCAATACCAGTTTTTGTATTAGGTTGATGTTTACAGTGACAATGGGTGTTATTTAAATAATGGAAAAACCACTTAGCACTACAAGTGTACCAGGAGAACCTAGGAGACAGATAAAAGAAACAGAAGCAGTAATTTCCAATTTTATCATATAATTTTTTTTATAATATGCTAACATTTAAAAATTTGCTGGCATAGCAATGGCCCCCCACCCGTAAAATATTCCACATATTTTGGACACACTTCACGGGCGCTTTGGGGGGGCAAGCTAGGACGGATGGCTTCCAGGGCCGTCATTGTTGGTTCATGAAGTCTGACCTCAGGCCCAACTGAGGCAGCGTAATTAGTAGAATTTCACTTTAAAAAGTTGTGCAAGATGTAGCATGCTAACACGATGTGGTTAAGTTTGCCATATTTATAGTCATTAGAAATAGGCGGAATCGGCTGGCCATTATCCCAAAGGTGTTCATCATCTTCTAGCTCTGGCCAGCCCAAAATTAAAAACCCTCTTCTCTGAGGTGAGGGTCCTCTGGTGGAATGGCCTCATCATGTGATCACCCAGACCAAATGCTTCATCAGCAATAAAAACAAATGGGAGTCCTTCCATGTTCTCTTCCGCTGGTGGCAATCCCAAGCCACCACTCTGGAGATGTCGGTAGAACTCCGTCTGGGCAAAGACTCCACCATCTGACATCCGGTCATTCTTCCCCATGTCCACATAGAGAAACTTGTATGTTACTGACACTACCGCCATCAACACGATACTATTGAAACCCTTATATTTAAAATAGTATGACCCAGAGTGGGGTGGTGGGACGATGTGGACATGCTTCCCATTAATTGCCCCTCCACAGTTGGGAAAGTCCCAATGGTTGGCAAAGTGGGATGCCACAGTCTGCCATTCCTGTGGCGTTGAAGGAAACTGTGGAGTCAAAACATTAAAAAAAAATTAGTACTTTTGCACATAACATTGCAAGCAGATTAGACCCAAACATTCTTGGCCAACATCAGTATAACATTTATTTTAAGGAGTATTTAAAGACAAAAATATAAGGTCCACTTATCAGATTCCTCACCCCATCTAATGGCCCATTGGAAAAATTTTAGGGGGTTATAAATGAGTTTGGGAGCCAAAAAAATCCTCTGGCACTGTGCATGAATTTAAGGACAACAATAACATTTGGACACATTTTAGGGGGTGTTTAGGGTAAAGCACTACTATGGAGCTGACAAAATACATTGTTAAGTGACTAGGCTAGATGTATATGGGCCCAGGATAGCATGCTGGGGAGGTTAGTGAAGGCAAATATACATGAAGGACAAAAAAGGACCATTAAAAACTTCCAGCATGCATAAGGATAAAGAGGACATTCCCAGCATATTGCAATAATGGTAATTAGGGTATGATGAAAAAAATACAAAACATTAGCATACATTAAATACATAGAATGTGATGTTAAAGGAGAAAACTTACCCTAATACAGTATTACTATATAGTATAGTATCCTTCTGCAGGACCTGAAGGATGGCAGAACAGGTCTCTGGAATAATGATCCCCAGAGCCTGGGGGGAGATGCCTGTCGAGAACTTGATGTCCTGTAGACCTCTCTCCATCGCCAAGTACTGCAAGGTGGCTACTAGCCTCTGCTCTGGAGTGATGGCCTGCTGCATGCAGGTGTCCTGATTCATAATATAAGGGGACAGCAAAGCCAACAGACGGTGAAAAACGGGGTCCGTCATCCGGAGAAAATTCCTGAAATCATCAGGGTTATTCTCCTGGATCTCGCGCAGCAAAGGCATGTGAGAGAATTGGTCATGCTGGAGCAACCAATTCTTGGTCCATGAACTCCTCCCCACCCTATTGGTAGACTGGACTTGGGTCAAAGTAATAACCCCAACACCAAGCACCTGCATAGCACAAACTCTACGATGAGTACATACCCGCAACGTGGCTTCAAAACGGTTGGCTGGTCAGATCGAACTAACAGAAAGCACTGAAAAACAGCACGGCCTGTAAAGAGCGAGCTGAAAATCAGATATGAGCGGCCAAAAACGCACTGAGAAACAGATACGAACTGACAACACGCACTGAAAACCAGATACAAACCCACTAGCACAAACTGAAGAGCAGTAACAGACTGAAAAGTACAAAAGCTGAAAAGCGCGAAACCTCTCTCACCAAACTTCTATAAACACGAGATAAACACAAGATTAGCAGAAGGAGCCCAAAGGATGGCGTACTGGCTATTGAACTTCCTTTTTTCTAGTGCCGTCATACGTATTGTACGTCACCGCGTTCTTGACGGTCGGAATTTGGTGTGACCGTGTGTATGCAAGACAAGCTTTAGCGGAATCCCGTTGGAAAAGCCATCATACCTTTTTCCGACCAAAATCCCGATTGTGTGTATGCGGCATTAGGGTTGACATTGATTTCAAAGTATTGACCAATTCTGCCTTCTAAACACCCTATTTTTCAGTCCAAATAGAATAGGGCTATAGCAAACCCCCCAACATCCTGTATGATCAATCTGATACCATTCAACCCCTGCTCCCAGAATCCTCCCACACGCCCTTAAGTTTAAAAAAAGTTTAAATGTTGAAAATGTTAAAACTCTACTATTTGAATATTGAAAATGTTGAAACATTAATATTTGTTACTTGTATTGTTCAATATGCCTAACCAAGTTGAGTACTCTATACGGACATATACCGCCATACCTGACTTCTCTTGAACATATGGGGACACATTTGTTTTTTAATTGCTCAGACCTAAAAAGGCATAACCCCATGACCCTAAAGCACAGTTGACCCCCCCACAGGATATCTCCCCTACTTTACTCAACTCATCCATCCCCTGACAACCCAGAGTTAAATGCTTCATCCACAATTCTCTATACCCCACACCCAGGCTCATCAATACTAGCCCTGGCCTCCAACCTTTTATTCTTACACTTACCCCACATCCAGAAGACACTAACTGTTTGACTTCTTACAATCTCATCCCCATGTACCTCTACATAATCACCTCTGACCTCATAGGTCTTGGAGAAACCAGCCACCTCGCGACCAATACCTACCAGGCCAACACCCAGCGAACTCTGGAAGTTCTTTCTGACTTAATCCGGAATTCTATACATCCTAGGGTGAACTAGCCTGACTATTCCCACTTTCCGGCCTTTACCCTTACCTAACCCCTCTTGACCCTACTTTTTTACCTCCCCTCCCTCAACTACACCCAACCCCTTCCTCCTCCTCCCCACTCCCCTTACAGTTGTCCCCCCCTCCTGATAAACCCCATTTGCTCGGAACGCAGATTTGCTCCTCCCGAACTTTCTTGCCCAGCCCACTCCTTATCGAGCTCGACATGACCCACCCCATGAATTCGACCACACCCATATTACTCAAGATAGTATCCTTGAATGCAAAGGGCCTCAACATTCCAGAAAAGAGGTCACAAAATTTTAGCTAACATGTACAGCATGAAGGCAGACATCATATTCTTACAGGAAACCCACTTTAAATCAAAATCTATACCCAAATTAGAAAACTCCCAATCCCCCTACGTATACCACTCCACCTCTTCTGCATCCAAAATCAAGGGAACACACATTTTGATATAAAAAAATCTCCCTCTCCTAATTTCAGACACTCTGGCAGACGAGCAAAGACGCTATATCTTCATAAAAGGCATACTATGGGATAAACCTAGCTAACATATACAGTCCTAACACATCCAAGTTCCATTTTTTAGATCAATTACCCATTTACTAACATCCATCCAATTCGGCATCCTCAATCTAGGAGGAGACTTCAATGTCCCACTTGACCCTCTTAGTAACACCTCTACAGGTACCTCCCACCTCCCATATCGTGCCCTAAGACAAATCAAACTTTTGCTCCAAGAACTCTCCCTCATGACACGTGGGGAACCCTACACCCCCATGATAAGGACTATACATACTTCTTGGCCCCCAACAACATATACTCACGCTTTGGTGACCTCTTCCTCAGCCAACATGATCCTCCCTACCTATCCAAAACAATAGAACCAATGTTCAATTCCGATCACCACCCAATCACCCTTTGCTTAACTTTCCCAGAACAAAGCCACACTTCCGGGGGGGCGTGTCCGAATGGCGAGGTGAATGGACGCACTGCAGAGGAGCTCTGTCTAGCCCTCTGCAATCCACTGCCATCCGGCATCCACAAACATCAAAAACTGCCCCAAAGCCTATCTAATAACCACTGGGCACTAGGAGAGCCTTTTACTGAGGACATTGGAGCAGATTAGCCGGCGGACTACTTTGTTTTCATGCCGCGGCCGGCCTTCTACAATCTACAACCATCCGGCATCCACAAACATCAAAAACTGCCCCAAAGCCTATCTAATAAACACTGGGCACTAGGAGAGCCTTTTACTGAGGACATTGGAGCAGATTAGCCGGCGGACTACTTTGTTTTCAGGCCGCGGCCGGCCTTCTACAATCTACAGCCATCCGGCCTCCACAGACATCAAAAGCTGCCCCAAAGCCTATCTAATAACCACTGGGCACTAGGAGAGCCTTTTACTGAGGACATTGGAGCAGATTAGCCGGCGGACTACTTTGTTTTCAGGCCGCGGCCGGCCTTCTACAATCTACAGCCATCCGGCCTCCACAGACATCAAAAGCTGCCCCAAAGCCTACCTGGTAGCCACTGGGCACTGGAGGAGTCCTTCCCTGAGAATATTTAAGTAGATTGGCTGACGGATTGCTTGTTTTCGGGCCGCGGCCTGCCTCACTCCACAGACGCCGGCCGCCATCTTGCGGCCTACGAGACACACAGAATCCCCGGTCTCGGGTGCCGCGGAGGGCGATCGGGGGCCCTGGGGCCGGGAGGGCTGTATCCGGAGCGGAGGGGACACCAGACAAGGCAGAGAAAGCAGGCACTGGATGCTTGCGGCAGGCCAGAGGCCTGTGAGGCCCCCAGCATCACCGCATCTTGGCGCCACGACCGGAGGTAAGGGGGTCATATAATTCACCCTCACTTAAAGTGGCCCCCCCCCCGGGCATATCTGACAAGTTTATAGCCAGCTCAGACCCATCGCTGACCCCGGTAACACTAGAGACTTCCAGTGACGGCCACCATCTTACCATCTTGCGGCCTAGCTTACAAGACGGGCCCGCACTATCAGAAACTGTGCCCTGGCTGGACGGTGCTCTCCCCCTT
Organism: Lithobates clamitans; assembly: GCA_037952925.1. NCBI lineage: Eukaryota > Metazoa > Chordata > Amphibia > Anura > Ranidae > Lithobates > Lithobates clamitans. The sequence goes on from JBBGZY010000424.1 coordinate 3,079,814, forward strand.
GAACCCATACGGTGTCCCAGCCTTGCGTCCATGTTAATAGGGTGGTCACCCTCCCCAGTCCCCCTCATCTCCGTGGAAGATAGGTTTTGATGGAGAGAGACTAACTATGGATGGCTGAAGACCCGCACCCCTGAGTCCCGTGCTATCCCGACAGCTACAGGCTATTTACATAGCATAGCACACCCACATAATACATGGCGGCAGCTAGCTCACACTCCACGGAGCTTACCGACCCCCAACAAGGCACCATACAGAGGTATCTACTTAGAACTACGCCGATTGATCCCCGAACTCCCAAAGACAAGATGGCACCCGGCCGCAACCCGGGGAAGACCAAGCCTCCCGCCTCAGCAGCAGCTCACACGGCAGAGGACAATAATGAGAGACTTCAGAATTCTACGGGAGAGCCCTCAGCCTCCTCCACAAGGTCAGTCTCATCGTCCGACACAGGCACCGGGGAATCCCAGTCTGCTACGCATCCCCTATCAGGAGAACCCATTAGATCGGAAGCTGCTGCCCTCCTCTCTGCCTTCAGAATGGATTTCGAATCCTGGGCAAGCAAAATGGAAGATTCCCTCCACGTGGAGCTGAACGCCCTGAGACAACAAGTCACAGCTAACGAGGAAGCAGTATCGGTCTTAACCACGGCTCAGGATGACCAGGAGGCACGTATAACAGCCCTTGAATCCTCATCCGCGACACATCTTAGGCGCATACGTCACCAGCAACTCTGCATAGAAGACAGCAAAAATCGCAGTCGCAGAAATAACATTAGACTGCAAGGCATACCGGAGGCAACATCTGGAGCAGAATTGAAACCCACTGTCATAACTATCCTCAATAAAGCACTGGGAAGAGAGGCAACATCACCAATTGAACTGGATCGTGTTCACAGAGTAGGAGGACCAGGGGGGGCCCGAGATGGTCGCCCCCGCGATGTTCTATGTCGGGTCCACTATTACACTTTAAAAGAAGAGATCATGCGAAAGGCATGGAACTTGGGTCCTGTTGACTTCTTTGGTGCCCCTATTCACCTATACCCTGACTTATCTCGCAATACGCTGTATATGCGTAGAGTGGTGCGCCCTCTACTTGACCTTATACGGCAAGCTGGAGCTACCTATACATGGGGTCACCCCTTCAGCATCAAGGTGACACGGGGCGGCAACAGGTTTACGCTCTCTGATCCAGACCAACTGCCCGACTTTTTCCTCTTTATCGAACAAGATCCAGTGGAAGTTTTGAACTGGTTAGACCCTCCAGAGGATAGATCAGGCCAGGTGGGACTTGGTCCACTTCCACAGCGCCGCAGACGTCCTAGGTCCAGATCAGTTTCCTCTGGCCCAGGGATAAGAAGACCTACTTCCCCAGAAGATTAACTCAACAGTTAATTAGAGACTGATGGCTTGTTTTGTCTCCACTGGTTCTTTCCCTGCTCTTTGCCAATTTACAATTTGGCTGGGGTTCGGGTGAGAACATAGATTGGAGTCAATCTTATGCCTCTCATTATGAAGAGCGTCAGGTAATGCGAATGTCTACCAATGCTATGTTTTTGTGTTTTTCTTTTTTCCTTTTTATCTGACGTTTTTCTAAAGATGTTTTGCATTGTCTCAGATTGATTCCTCTCACCTTCCCATGATGATATATGCAGTGGGGGAGGTGTAGCGGGAGTGGGGGGATACCTTCCTCGGAGGGGGGTTTGGTACCCGGTTTTACTCGGTCTCTGCTACAGAGAATATAGGGTTTAAAGGACGTTACACATGGAGCAGAGGATTGCCCCCATGGGGGGATCCCCCACTCTCCCTGCCCTCCATATACCCACCCAATTGTCTTGGCGCAATAACTTTCTTTATATACATGAGACAATGCAATAGTTTTATATATACCTCAGGGTTGCTTATTTAAATCCAATGCACACACTTGGTTGATTGTTATCATTTGTTGTGGTTAAGCTGCCTTATGCCCCACACTCGTTTTAAATATCAAGTGTGCCACACATACTACTTGCATGCCTGATATGCTGTCGGAGACACAGCTCAGACCCATTCATCTCGACTTTTCCCCCACAATAGGACAGGCACGGTTTGTGCCTAAAACGTGAATTTTCACGCAGTGTTCTGCGTTCGCGGACACATTAGTTTTCCAGACACATCTTTTTAGGTGTCTTTTCATTTATATCGTATTTCTTCCATTATCCTCACGCTCCTTTCATTTTTCTTCCTCCCCTCCCTCTCTTCCCCCCTTTGTCTGTTTATCTTTTTCTTCATCTCTTCTTTCTTTTTCTTTCCTGCTCCCTATACCTTTCCTCCATACCTTAATACTTTCTCCCTTTTACAGCTTTTGGCACTCCAGCATGGCTCACACGGTGACTTTGCGCCCACACCTGAAACTTTGTTCGTATAATGTAAACGGACTTAACATAGCGTCGAAACGTGGGCAAATTCTATATCAGATGCACAAAAGACAGGTCAGCATACTCTTGCTGCAGGAGACCCACTTCCATTCTGACTCCACTCCTTCCTGCTCCAATAGATATTTCAATAGATGGATACACAGTACCAACCCGACACAAAAATCTAAAGGAGTATCTATTGCGTTTCATAAAACACTCCCTATTGAGCTGCTTGATCAGGTGACGGACCCCCAAGGCAGGTATGTCTTTGTAAAAATTTTAGTATGGGGGACTAAATTTACAATAGCCAACGTATACTTGCCTAACACACACCAAGTCCCATCAGCCTTGCAATACCTAAAGATTTTGGCGGGTTTCACGGAGGGCAAGCTCATACTCGGAGGGGACTTCAATACTCCCCTGGATCCACTTTTGGATTCATCGACATCCCGTTCGTCTATATCCTTTCCAAAAATACGGGCCCTAAAACGTACCATCTACAATATGCATCTCATAGACGTATGGCGAATACTGTACCCGGACTCACGAAACTACACACACTTCTCCAACATCCACCAATCATACAGTCGTATAGATTATTTTTTAGTCGAGCACGGCTGCTTAGATTGGTCCCCCAATTGTGAAATAGACCCTATGGTTTGGTCCGACCACTCACCCATATTCCTGACGCTTACAATCCCCTCTACTCCAATAAAAGAATGGACATGGAGGTTAAATGACTCTCTCTTGACTGAACCAGGGTTTGAAACACAGATAGCAGAGACGATATCAAACTTTTTCACAGATCACACATCTGATGACACCTCACCACCCATGAAATGGGAAGCATTGAAGGCGGTATTACGGGGTAGGTTTATTCAGATGGGTGCTCGCATGAAAAAAGAACGTTCAACTGCGATAGTTACGGCAGTACATAAGCTAAGGACACTAGAAACTACTCATAAACGCTCCCCGACGGTTGAACTGCTTACGGAGGTTTCTTCTGCTCGCACCCAGCTTAGAGAGTTATATGAGGCATCAGCCCGCACGTTTGCGAACAAACTAGCTTTTCATCAATATAAATTTAGAGATAAATGTGGTAGATCCCTGGCTCGCACCCTCCACACCAAACAATCTAACTCCTTTATACCTCATATACGGGACAGCTCTGGGAAAACTGTCTCATCACCTTCCGAGATGGGACAGGTGTTCCGGGACTTTTATCAATCCCTATATAATATACCTGCAGCAAGCTCCACTGATCCTCCCCTCACTACAGTGGAAACACAAGCCTTATACATCGAGCAAACTGCATTACCCACTCTAGATGGCGAGACGATAGAGGACCTTGAGGCTCCGATTTCGGAAGACGAGGTTGCCCGCACCATTACTTCTACCCCATCTGGTAAAAGCCCGGGTCCTGATGGCTTTACTCCGAAATTCTATAAACAATTTGCTACCCTTCTTACTCCCTTCTTGACAAAAGTATTTAACTCCATCTCTGAACGATCAGTGTTCCCACCACAAACCTTAGAGGCACATATTACCCTCATCCCCAAACCAGACAAAGACCTGAATGTTTGCGCTAATTACTGACCTATTTCGCTAATAGGAGTAGATCTAAAGGTGTACGCAAAAATTTTAGCTAATAGGTTGCAACCATTGTTACCCCGTTTAATACACCTAGATCAGGTTGGCTTTGTGAGTGGAAGGGAGGCACGTGACAACACCCTAAAAACACTCCTCATTGCTGATTATGCTCGGGCCCACAATATCCCATTGTGCCTTCTCACAGTCGATGCGGAAAAAGCCTTCGACCGTGTCGACTGGCAATTTCTCCGCTTGTCATTACAACAACTAGGTCTAGGCCAAAACATGATCTCCAGAATAATGTCCCTCTACACATCTCCTTCCGCTAGGATTAGACTAAACGGCTCCCTATCCCCTAAGTTTACTATACACAACGGAACGCGGCAGGGGTGCCCCTTGTCCCCCATTCTTTATGTAATTGTCATGGAACACCTAGCCATTGCCCTTAGAAACAATCCGGCCATACATGGCGTTAGAGTAGGCCCACTACACACTAAAATTGCCCTATTTGCTGATGATCTACTCATATTTGTAACCCAACCACAAATTTCTCTACCCTCCATTATGCAGGAGTTTCAGAGGTATGGAGAGGTTAGTAATTTTAAAGTTAATCTAAATAAGTCAGAAATCCTCAACATTTCACTCCCAACAGCGGCTCTACAACAGCTTACGACTTCCTTCCCTTTTAAGACAAGCTCCACATCTATCCGCTATCTAGGAATCCATATTCCAACAGTCTCATCCCAACTATTCTCCAGCAACTTCACCCCTTTACTTACCAGAACTCAAGCGGATCTGACCACATATGCCTCTAAACAGCTCTCCTGGCTGGGTAGGGTGAATGTCTTGAAGATGGATGTTCTCTCTCGATTCTTATACCTTTTCCAGACCATTCCTATCTATATCCCCACCTCGTTCTTCAAAAGGCTCCATCAGATCTTCTCTAAATTTATATGGCAGGGACGTCGCCCCAGGATAAAACATGACACAATGATTCTCCCGAAAGTCAGGGGGGGTGCGGGGGTCCCAGATGCCTCTATATACCATAAGGCAGCGGTACTCGTGCGTATAGTGGATTGGTTCCACCACTCTTCCTCCAAACTTTGGGTTCAACTAGAGAAATATCTTAATGAGGCTGATCTTTGCGCCCTGCCGTGGACCCCTATGGCTGGGCGTGGGGACGGCTTATTCTCCACTGCTCTTACTCGCCAAACTCTCCAGATTTGGGACCGCATGATCTCAGCGAGTAAATTGTCTAAAATCCAGGGCCCAATGACCCCTCTCTTCGGGACTCCGGCTTTCCCCCCAGCAGCGAACAAGTTAAGATTTGGACCCTGGAGTAGGGATAGCCATAGACGTTTAGCACAGGTCTTACGCGCTGACCCATCCTTGAGAACGGACATACCCTCTCGGACGGAATTAGGGACCTCAACAATGTGGTTACAAAGGGGTCAAATAACATCATACATACGCACTTTCTCATCCATCTCAGAGATACTGGCCGACCCATCAGACTTTGACGAACTGCTTTTACAACCAGACCCACCAATACATGTAGTATCACTGTTGTATTCCCTACTACTGAACGAATATGCCCCTGACCTTCCAACATATACACAGAAATGGGAAGCGGAGCTGCAACACTCCATCTCCCCCACTGATTGGCAAAAAAGCTTTATCCTAACGCATAGGATTTCCCTGGCAACCAAGAACCAAGAAAAAGGGTTTAAATTATTAACGAGGTGGTACAGATGCCCAGTAGATATTAAAAAGTTTAACCCCTCTTTGACAGACGTGTGTTGGAGATGCCTGTCCTCTAGCGGGACAATGCTTCACATCTGGTGGGCTTGCCCTCCAATCTGGAAACTATGGCAAAAGGTCTTTGATCTTTACAGCAGGCTGATGGCGACATCAATCAAACCCACACCAGAGATAGCCCTATTATCTATACTCCCAGGCCCCCTCAAGTCGATTAAAAAAGATGTACTGCGCCACTTTCTGGCAGCAGTTAGGACAGTGATCCCCCGACATTGGAAAACGACAGATGTGCCTTCCTTGGGAGAATGGGTGGTTGAAGTGGACCAGATAAGAGATCTGGAGCGCCTGTTGGCGGAGGAAGTGGGAAAGGAGGAGCAGTTTACCGCCACCTGGACCTCATGGTCCATGTTTCGCTATTCTGATGAGTTTTCCCTTTGGGTCAGAGATACCCCACCCTTACCCGCCGATTAGCCATGCTGGAGTGCCTGGTGCCTCAGGTACCATCCCACACTTCTACTCACGTAGGGTGGCAGTGATTCAGTCTTGGCAGTCTGTTGTTGTCTAAAAAATGGGTCCAACAGGCCCATTTCGATGAAAATTTGGTAGGGGTGTCATGGGCAATGCTATTGAGGCGCTCCATTTCTGCTATCTTCTGCTATCACCCATGTCTACTATCACCCATGTCTAAACAAGCCCATAACCAGTACATAATTGACAAACCCTATTAAACACCTCTAATAACACAGTAATCTGATTCCACTAGACACAAACCCACAACAACAACCAATCCCCCCACCTTTCCCAACAGAAGGAGAGAGAGATGGACAACCACCCCCTCCATTCCCCTCATCCTTTTATCCTTCCCATAAAAAACTCTCCACTCCCTTCATCTCTGCCCCTTCCATAATCCCTACTGTAAGTCAGTGACTCTATGCCATTTACTATTGGCCTTGGAGGTGGGTCCGATCCTGACTTCAAGGATGGGACAGTACATTGATGTTTACCTACAGCCAGCGGTTCAAAAGACAGAAGCATACCTGAGAGATATGAAACAGATGCTGCAAATAATGGAAAATTTCCCAGGAGGTGATAGATCATGGGTTTTGGCCACTGCGGATGTATCATCCCTATATACGGTGATCCCCCACCATCGAGCTTGTGAAGCCGCAAAATGGGGCTTAAGGAAATATACTAAGCTCCCATGTATGCAGAGAAAGTTCTTAATAAAATGCCTCGAATTTAGCCTCAAGAACAACTACTTTTGGTACAAGACTTATTACCATCAACAAACGGGAGTTGCTATGGGAGCGAGATTTGCCCCAAGCATAGCTGGCCTCTTCATGGCAAAATGGGAGGAGGAAAATGTCTTTAATGATCGCCCAAAGGGACTAGTTATATATAAAAGGTATATTGATGACATTTTTATACTATGGGAAGGTGAAGCAAGTGAACTAACGGAGTTCCTTGAAAAATTGAATGTTAATGACAGAAATATCGAACTAACTCGGGACATTAGCAAGAATAAAGTCAACTTTTTAGACCTCGAGATTACACTTGAAAATTCCACATTTAGCACTAAGACGCACTTTAAGAGCGTTGATAGGAATAGCTACCTCCCAATAGGTAGTTGTCATCATAAAAACTGGGTGTTTAATATCCCAAAAGGCCAACTAATGCGGATAAAAAGAAATTGTACCAAAATAGAGACGTTTTTTGAACAAGCCGAAAAAATGGGAGAGAGGTTTATCGCAAAAGGTTACGAACGCCAAATTATTAAGTCCAAAATCACTGAAATCTCAAAGATTGATCGGAAAGATCTGATTAAAGAAAAGGATATACCAAGAAACTCACTAGAGGGAATACCGCTGGTCCTAGATTTTAATATACAACATAAAAGAATTGAGAAGATAATAAAACGCCACTGGCATATTCTATTGGCAGACAGTTAGATGAGATTCTCACCAGGGATCCGAAGTTCATATACAAAAAGGCACCTACAATTCGAGACATAGTAGTTTAAAATGTGGTGGATCCACCAAAGAAACCTTTTTCATTCTTTACCGGAAATTGATTTTTTCCATGCAAGAGATGTTTTGCGTGTCTAAGGACTAAGCGCCCAAACGAAAAGGTATTCAACTTCACCTCTACAAGCACAGGTGACACATACAAGATGAAGGATTTTATTTGTTGTAATACCGAAGGGGCGGTATATGCTCTTGAATGTAGTTGCGGCCTGCAGTATGTGGGTCGTATCAAAAGACCTCTAAGAGTGCGCATTAAAGAGCATGTCAAAAATATTCTTAACGGCTATGACAAGCATAGTGTATCTAAACACTTCCTGATGTACCATAATAAGGACCCCACCCATTTGAAGTTTTGGGGTATCACACCATATATTAAACATTGGCGGGGTGGACATAAGGTGAGGACTCTAAGTAAACTTGAATCCAAATGGATTTTTACCTTGGATACTTTTTCGTCCCGTGGTCTAAATATCGATTTCGATTTCGATCTTAATTGCTTCCTTAGTGATTTTTAAACCACCTTTTAGATTTTGACTTTTATCTTTTATCTCTATCTGTCAGTTTAGTTATATATGGATTTAATGTTAGTGCCGATCTCTCTTAATATTAGCCTTCCTCTCACAGCAGTTTTTAGTAGCTAGTTTTATTTCGCTCAAATCTTAGAGCTTTTAATGATTTTTGATTTTATTAGCGACCCATTGGATTCTAGAATATAATTAAATATTATGAATTTATTTTAATCCATTTTTTGCCATTACTTATCTCACTAAATGCTAACTTTGTGCTTTATGACCTTCCCTCTGTATTTATTTTACTACATGTCAGTTATGTGTTTCATGATATTTATTTGTATACTTGGTCGAAAGGATATAATTTAGGGCTGATGCAGATATGTACCTATGGCAGCATGACCATTTCTCCCTTCTACGGTCCCTATTTATCTTCGTTCTCTACCAATTTTTAATAAAGGTTTTTATTTGGCTATATCCCGCTATTTAATAGATCATGCCGATCGGAGTCCTCTCTGGTCCATCTGGGCATGTGGAGTATACCCCCATTTCATTCCCCCTTTTCTTTCCCTGGATGCTAACAGCTAATTCTATCTATTTTATTCTTATCTCACTCGCCCACTCAGGCTGTCCGCTATGGGGACTGCTAGATTGAGCTCCGTGATGCTTGCCCTCCCTTGCTGACAGTGCGGGAGATGTGGTAGCGTTCGCCCTGTGGGATTGGCTGCCGGGATCAGCTGACAATTATGCTTGTCGAGTGCATTTAACATCCGCAATATGGCCGCGCCGGATGATCCCTTGGAAAATGGCCGCCGCAATTAGAATAAGAGGGGTTCGGGAAAAATGGCCGCCCATTGGCGCCCATTATAAGTATATTTAAGGACACAATTCTAGCCTGTATTCATCCCCTGATGTGGTCACGTGTGGTGTGACGTCACGCGTAGGGAAGGGACAGGCAAAAGGTTTACTAGCTCGCCGCTCGTTGGAGATAGGATCGGTTTTAAGTTTGTTATGTGAGTACCCTGTTTTACTTAATAAGAATTGCTTGCTTAAACGATACTACACTATTGGGACTCCCCCTTTTTTTATCCGCATTACCATCGAGGGACCTACCCCATGGGACTAGGACTACGAGGATAACGTTTTACACCTCTAGGAGGACTCCCCCCAAAATAAGTTTTGGTCAATGCGCTTGCCCTATTACCCTAAGGTAAGGGGCCATTTCACACATAGGTGTCTAGACACGAAGATGTGCACCCTGTGATCTACTTTGAGCACTGCACTGCTATTTGCTGCATGCCAGGACGCTGCAATCACGTTACATTAAGAAGAACTTGTTTATGGATATTCTTCACTACCCTATTATTCACATTACTATTTTTGTGCATGTTTGGACAATTTAATCACGTTAGAGTCAATAGCCTCTATGTCATAACACTTGCCTCTTTTTTTTTTGGGACACTATTTTTATTGCCTTTGAGTACACCATTGCACATATGTCACTTTATGTGTTGCATGGTTGAGTTGTATAATGAGTCATCGTCTATTGCACTATGCACTTTATTATTATTAATTGCCACTGTTTATTATTGCTATGATCTTTTTATGAATATGATGCAAATGATTCACTGATTGTTTATTTTTGCGAAATTTTGTATCATTTATGCATGATGAGATATAGGTACTTACTACTAATAGCAAAGAGGTACTATGTACCCCTTACTGGCCCCTCTGCCTGCACACCCCCACAACGACCAGGCCAAGGTTGTGGAAAAGGGGTCTTTGTCCTCACCAACATGGGAACAAGGTGCTTTTCCAGGGGGACCTAAAGGGCCTGGTATAAATTTTGGGGGACTTCTCACTGTTTTTTGTAAACACTACCCCTGCTGTTTATTTACATTCACCTGTCAGTCAGAATCATTGGCCAGACAGCTAAAAGTGCGAGGTGATGATGAGTCACTGGTTGGTAGGACATCAGCAGGTGACAATCAGGAGGAAGCTGTCAAATTTAGCAGTGGTGATAATACACTTTTTAATACACAATTATTAAAAGTCTTCTTTGGATTCTCTCTAATGTTTGTATACAGTAATTATGTCTGGGTTGTGGTGCTGAAGCACACCAAATATTTTGTCCTGTTAATAAGGATCATTCTGCCTGTAACAGAGGACCACTATATTAAAATATTTTGGTTAACCTATAGATTTTTATGACTTACTTTATGAATTTTCCAATATTAGATTTTTATTCATACATTTTTCTACATCTGAGAAAATAAAACAAGCCTGTATAGCTATAGATTGATGTATAGAATTCTGTATAAATATAGTATTCTGACAGCAACTTAATGGGAGCAGGTGTTTTGTGGCCACAACAATGTAAAATCAACACATACTAGTGTTCTTTTCCCCAGGGCACTGTTTGGAATCATCATATCACAACAGCAATGTGTTCATAAAATATATTTTATGATCACATCTAAAATTTATAGCAGTGTGTCATTTAGGCAGAATAGCATAGACTTTTCTCTTTGCGGTTGTATTAGCGTACTGATTAAACCAACTAGTATGCTATACATAGTAGAAGGGATACAGTTGTTCCCATATATTCATTAATTTATGAATTTCAAATATTTAACATATTTATTAGTAGGATTTTGTTATAAAGGAAAAAGGGCCAGTGCAGAAATGGACGAGACAAGTAAAATGGAGAAGAATATTGGTTAAAGGAAGCTTTATTCTGTAAGCAGCAACAAAGGTTCTGTATCAGAACAAAAAGAGGACAAACAGGATATAATTTAATGATTTGTTCCACTTCTCTGATGTCCATATCTGACTAGCAACTTTATGCACAGAAACCCCATTGTTGCATACAAGGAGAGGATTGTGAGCACAAGACCTGATTCCTATCATTTCCCATCATGCAATCATAGCTTGTAGCTAGTAGTAATTGTTAACATTTGTTCCATAATGTTGAAGAGATTTTGCTGTTTAAAGCAGCTTCTTCAGCTCTAATGAGTGTCAGGAACACACCCTAGTATAGCAACATGGGTAACTCAGTCAACATAATCTAATCCCCATGGATTATTAAAGTAAAGTAAAGTAAAGACAAATGTTGATTTTACAACAAATTATGGGAGGTGTAAAAGTTTGTGAAACCCCCCCTTTTCCAATTACATAACCCAGATACCCATGTGGGTATACAGCGCCTTGAAAAAGTATTCATAACCCTTGAAATTTTCCACATTTTGTCATGTTACAACCAAAAAGATAAATTTAGTTTATTGCGATTTTATGTAATGAACCAACACAAAGTAGCACATAATTGTGAAGTGGAAGGAAAATACTAAATGATTTTCCAAATTTTTTACAAATAAATATATGAAAAGTGTGGCATGCATTTGTATTTAGCCCCCTTTACTCTGATACCCCTAACTAAAATCTAGTGAAACCAATTGCCTTCAGAAGTCACCTAATTAGTAAATAGAGTCCACCTGTGTGTAATTTAATCTCAGTTTAGATATAACAGTTCTCTGAAGCCCACAGAGGTTTTTTAGAGAACCTTAGTGAACATGAAGGCCAAGGAACACACCAGAAAGATCAGGCATAAAGTTGTGGAGAAGTTTAAAGCAGGGTTAAAGCAGGGTTAGGTTATAAAAAAAATCCTAAGCTTTGAACATCTCACGGAGCACTGTTCAATAGACATGTGCACACTGAATATTTTGTTTCGGAATTTCGTTTTCGTCCGAAAAATAAATTTATTTAGTTACTCCTGAAATTCGTTTTTATTTATTTCGTTTTTCGTTAAAAATTGCATTCGTCCGAAAATCCAAATTAAGGTTGAATCTGTCATTGAAGGCTTATGGTGTCTGTCGAATGTTCAAAGAAGATTTGACGGAGCAGCTAAACTGTATGATGTCGTATAGTTTACCTGCTCCGTCGAATCTTCTTAGAACTTTCAACAGACATAAGCCAAAGTACGTGTGTACTTAGTTCTAGCTATTTTACTGCTCCTCCTCTTTGGTTACAATCAGCCAATAACATTCATCATCATCATTATTTTTATTTATCTTTTCTCCCCTACGTCAAATCTTTTCTCCCTTACGTCAAATCTTTTCTCTCTATGTCAAATCTTTTCTCTCTATGTAGAATAATCTTGGACTAATAGAGTTAAGGTTAGGCACATTCGACCACAGGTTTGATGGACACAGATTGTTTTTGTCATCATTATGTTGAATCTCCTATCTATATCGAATTGTTGTAGCAACAAAAATGAAAATAAAGCATTTGTTTATGTCAGATCTTTCCTTTTTCGGATTCTGCACTTTCGTTATCGTTTGTTAAAACGATAACGAAAACACCAGAAATTCGGACGAAAATGCATTCAGATGAAAATGAATGCACATGTCTACTGTTCAACCCATCATCTGAAAATGGAAAGAGTATGGCACAAATGCAAACCTACCAAGGCATTGCCGTCCACCTAAACTAAGAGGCCGGGAAAGGAGAGCATTAATTAGAGAACCAGCCAAGAGGCCCATGGTAACTCTGGTGGAGCTGCAGAGATCCACAACTCAGGTGGGAGAATCTGTCCACAAGACAATTATTAGTTGTACACGCAAAAGAAACTATACAGAGTCCTAAAAGGTTCAGAGAATAAGCCCTATAGTTAGGTGGGGGAGCCACTCCACTAGAAGCCAAAGAAAAACACCACTCAAGATAATGTGGGTCACGCTCAACCCCCTTCTTTAAAGAATGTTTTAAAAATAAATTATGAAAAACTTTATCAAAAATTCTATGATCAGGTATATAACCCAGAGACTAATTATATCTCTAGAAAGACAGGGAATGTGGGCACATATGAGCATGAACTACTCCCATTAGTGTACAAAATATTTGATTTTATTGCAAAAAACACTCATATCATACGACATATTAAAATAGTCCAGCCAGCCTACTCATCTGGCTTCAAGATCTTGTTGGGCATCTAAGTTTCACAGAGCTATCAGTTAAACTAGACACTTGATGTGTGTGTGTATGTATGTATATATATATATATATATATATTTTTATATATATATATATATATATATATATATATATATATATATATATACATATACACACACAGTATCTCACAAAAGTGAGTGCACCCCTCACATTTTTGTTAATATTTTATTATACCTTTACATGTGACAACACTGAAGAAATGACACTTTTCTATAATGTAAAGTAGTGAGTGTACAGCTTGTATAACAGTGTAGATTTGCTGTCCCCTCAAAATAACTCAACACACAGCCATTAATGTCTAAACCGCTGGCAACAAAAGTGAGTACACCCCTAAGTGAAAATGTCCAAATTGGGCCCAATTAGCTATTTTCCCTCCCCGGTGTCTCGGTAGTGTTACAAGTTCTCAGGTGTAAATGGGGAGCAGATGTGTTAAATTTGGTGTTATAGCTCTCACTTTCTCATACTGGTCACTGGAAGTTCAACATGGCACCTCATGGCAAATAATTCTCTAAGGATCTGAAAAAAATAATTGTTGCTCTGCATAAAGATGGCCTAGGATATAGGAAGATTGCCAAGACCCTGAAACTGAGCTACAGCACGGTGGCCAAGACCATACAATGGTTTAACAGGACAGGTTCCACTCAGAACAGGCCTCCCCATGGTCGAACAAAGAAGTTGAGGGCACATGCTCAGCATCATATCCAGAGGTTGTCTTTGGGAAATAGAGGTATGACTGCTGTCAGCATTGCTGCAGAGGTTGAAGGGGTTGGGGGTCAGGGGGGTCAGTCTGTCAGTGCTCAGACCATATGCCAAACACTGCATCAAATTGGTTTGCATGGCTGTTGTCCCAAAATGAAGCCCCTTCTAAAGATGATGCACAAGAAAGCCCGCAAAAACAGTTTGCTGAAGACAAGCAGACTAAGGACATGGATTACTGGAACCATGTCCTGTGGTCTGATGAGATCAAGATAAATTTATTTGGTTCAGATCGTGTCAAACATGTGTGACAGTAAACCGGGTGAGGAGTACAATTGTGTCTTGCCTACAGTCAAGCATGGTGGTGGGAGTGTCATGGTCTGGGGCTGCATGTGTGCTGCCAGCACTGGGGAGCTACAGTTTATTGAGGGAACCATGAATGCCAACACATACTGTGACATACTGAAGCAGAGCAAGATCCCCTCCCTTCGGAGACTGGGCCACACTGCAGTATTCCAACATAACGACTCCAAACACACCTCCAAGATGACCACTGCCTTGCTAAAGAAGCTGAGGGTAAAGGTGAATGACTGGCCAAGCATGTCTCCAGACTAGGGATGAGACGAACACCCCCCGGTTCGGTTCGCACCAGAACCTGCGAACGGACCGAAAATTTGCACGAACGTTAGAACCCCATTGACGTCTATGGGACTCGAACGTTCGAAATCAAAAGTGCTCATTTTAAAGGCTAATTTGCATGGTATTGTCCTAAAAAGGGTTTGGGGACCCGGGTCCTGCCCCAGGGGACATGTATCAATGCAAAAAAACTTTTAAAAACTGATGTTTTTTCGGGAGCAGTGATTTTAATGATGCTTAAAGTAAAAAAAAAAAAGTGAAATATTCCTTTAAATATCGTACCTGGGGGGTGTCTATAGTATGCCTGCAAAGTGGCATGTGTTTCCCGTGTTTAGAACAGTCCCTGCACCAAATGTCATTTTTAAAGGAAAAAATCTTATTTAAAACTGCTTGCGGGTTTAATGTAATGTCGGGTCCTGGCAATATGGATGAAAATCAGTGAAACAAACGGCATGGGTACCCCCCAGTCCACTACCAGGCCCTTTGGGTCTTGTATGGATATTAAGGGGAACCCCGCACCCAAATTAAAATAAGGAAAGGTGTGGGGCCACCAGGCCCTATATACTCTGAACAGCAGTATACAGGCAGTGCAAACAAGACAGGGACTGTAGGTTTGTTGTTAAGTAGAATCTGTTTGTAATTTAGAATGGGTACATTTTTAACGTGTTTAGCTCCAGCCAAAAAATCTTTTTTAAGCTTTTTGGAAAACATAGGGAAGGGTTATCACCCCTGTGACATTTGTTTTGCTGTCTGTCCTCCTCTTCAGAAGATTTCACCTCACTTTTTGTCCCAATGACAAATGTTTTTTGAAAATTTGGGGTTTTTTTGTGGAGCAAGGATTGGAAAGCATCAGTGGAAAGGAGAAATGTTTTTCCCATATTAACTCTTACAGGAGAGAATTTCCCTTCCTAGGGGTAGATTTCATCTCACTTCCTGTTGTCTCCTTCCATTTGCAAGTAGGAATCGTTTGTAAGTTAGATGTTTGAAAGTAGGGGCCTGCCCTATATAGTCAGCAGAAATTTGGGCCTTAGGTGTTGTTGTGGCCACAACACTGTAAGCCCTCACAGGGCCCAGCTGTGAAATATTAGATCAAGAATTGTAATTACATGCCCCTGTTGAACAGGGGCTGAAAAATTGGGCCTTTGGTGCTGGTGGTGGTGCTGGTGCCACAACACTGTAAGTCCTCACTCGCTCTTGGTGGGCGCAGAAATGGGCCCTGCTGTGAAATATTAGATCAAGAATTGTAATTACCTGCCCCTGTTGAACAAGGGCAGAAAAATTGGGCCTTTGGTGGTGGTGGTGGTGCTGGTGCCACAACACTGTAAGTCCTCACTCGCTCTTGGTGGGTGCAGAAAGGGGCCCTGGTGCAAAGTATTGCATCAAAAATTGTAATTACACGCCCCTGTTAAACAGGGGCAGAAAAATTGGGCCTTAGGCACTGGTGCTGGTGCCACAACACTGCAACTCCTCTTAGATACTCTAGTTGGAATGCAGAAACGAGCCCTGCTGCAAAGTATTGCATCAAAAATTGTAATTACACGCCCCTGTTGAACAGGGGCTGAAAAATTGGGCCTTAGGCACTGGTGCTGGTGCCACAACACTGCAACTCCTCTTAGATACTCTAGTTGGAATGCAGAAACGAGCCCTGCTGCAAAGTATTGCATCAAAAATTGTAATTACACGCCCCTGTTAAACAGGGGCTGAAAAATTGGGCCTTAGGCACTGGTGGTGGCGCCCAGAACCAAAAATGTTCTTACAAGCTATCAGCGTGATCATTGAGGAGGAAGAGGATAATTACTCAGGATTAGGGATGAGCCGAACACCCCCCTGTTCGGTTCGCACCAGAACATGGGAACAGGAAAAAAATTCGTTCGAACACGCGAACGCCGTTAAAGTCTATGGGACACGAACATGAATAATCAAAAGTGCTAATTTTAAAGGCTAATATGCAAGTTATTGTCATAAAAAGTGTTTGGGGACCCGGGTCCTCCCCCAGGGGACATGAATCAATGCAAAAAAAAGTTTTAAAAACGGCCATTTTTTCAGGAGCAGTGATTTTAATAATGCTTAAAGTCAAACAATAAAAGTGTAATATCCCTTTAAATTTCATACCTGGGGGGTGTCTATAGTATGCCTGTAAAGGGGCGCATGTTTCCCGTGTTTAGAACAGTCTGACAGCAAAGTGACATTTTGAAGGAAAAAACACATTTAAAACTACCGCGGCTATTGCATTGCCGACAATACACATAGAAGTTCATTGATAAAAACGGCATGGGAATTCCCCACAGGGCAGCCCCGAACCAAAATTAAAAAAAAAAAATGATTTGGGAGTCCCCCTAAATTCCATACAAGGCCCTTCAGGTCTGGTATGGATATTAAGGGGAACCCCAGCCAAAATTTAAAAAAAAAATTGACGTGGGGTTCCCCCTAAATTCCATACCAGACCCTTCAGGTCTGGTATGGATTTTAAGGGGAACCCCGCGCCAAAAAAAAAAAAAAAACGGCGTGGGGTCCCCCTAAAAATCCATACCAGACCCTTATCCGAGCACGCAACCTGGCAGGCCGCAGTAGGAAAAGAGGGGGGGACGAGAGTGCGCCCCCCCCCTCCTGAACCGTACCAGGCCACATGCCCTCAACATTGGGAGGGTGCTTTGGGGTAGCCCCCCAAAACACCTTGTCCCCATGTTGATGAAGACAAGGGCCTCATCCCCACAACCCTGGCCGGTGGTTGTGGGGGTCTGCGGGCGGGGGGCTTATCGGAATCTGGAAGCCCCCTTTAACAAGGGGACCCCCAGATCCCGGCCACCCCCCCTGTGTGAAATGGTAAGGGGGTACTTACCCCTACCATTTCACTAAAAAACTGTCAAAAATGTTAAAAATGACAAGAGACAGTTTTTGACAATTCCTTTATTTAAATGCTTCTTCTTTCTTCCTTCATCTTCTTCTTCTTCTGGTTCTTCTGGCTCTTCTGGTACTTCCTCCGGCGTTCTCGTCCAGCATCTTCTCCGCGGCGTCTTCTATCTTCTTCTCCTCGGGCCGCTCCGCACCCATGGCATGAGGGGGGAGGCTCCCGCTCTTCTCTTCATCTTCTTCTCTTCTTCATCTTCTTCTTCATCTTCTTCTTCTTCTTCTTCTTCTTCTTCTTCTTCCTTCTTCTCTTCTTCTCTTCTTCCTGTCTTCTCCGGGCCGCTCCGCAGCCATGCTGTGGCATGGAGGGAGGCTCCCGCTGTGTGACGGCGTCTCTTCGTCTGACGGTTCTTAAATAACGGGGGGCGGGGCCACCCGGTGACCCCGCCCCCCTCTGACGCACGGTGACATGACGGGACTTCCCTGTGGCATTCCCCGTGACGTCACAGGGAAGTCCCTCAAGTCACCGTGCGTCAGAGGGGGGCGGGGTCACCGGATGGCCCCGCCCCCCGTTATTTAAGAACTGTCAGACGAAGAGACGCCGTCACACAGCGGGAGCCTCCCTCCATGCCACAGCATGGCTGCGGAGCGGCCCGGAGAAGACATGAAGAAGAGAAGATGAAGAAGAAGAGAAGAAGGAAGAAGAACAAGAAGAAGAAGATGAAGAAGAGAAGAAGATGAAGAGAAGAGCGGGAGCCTCCCCTCATGCCATGGGTGCGGAGCGGCCCGAGGAGAAGAAGATAGAAGACGCCGCGGAGAAGATGCTGGACGAGAACGCCGGAGGAAGAACCAGAAGAGCCAGAAGAACCAGAAGAAGAAGAAGATGAAGGAAGAAAGAAGAAGCATTTAAATAAAGGAATTGTCAAAAACTGTCTCTTGTCATTTTTAACATTTTTGACAGTTTTTTAGTGAAATGGTAGGGGTAAGTACCCCCTTACCATTTCACACGGGGGGGGCCGGGATCTGGGGGTCCCCTTGTTAAAGGGGGCTTCCAGATTCCGATAAGCCCCCCGCCCGCAGACCCCCACAACCACCGGCCACGGTTGTGAGGATGAGGCCCTTGTCCTCATCAACATGGGGACAAGGTGTTTTGGGGGGCTACCCCAAAGCACCCTCCCAATGTTGAGGGCATGTGGCCTGGTACGGTTCAGGAGGGGGGGGGGCCGCACTCTCGTCCCCCCCTCTTTTCCTGCGGCCTGCCAGGTTGCGTGCTCGGATAAGGGTCTGGTATGGATTTTTAGGGGGACCCCACACCGTTTTTTTTTTTTTTTGGCGCGGGGTTCCCCTTAAAATCAGGTCTGGTATGGAATTTAGGGGGAACCCCACGTCAATTTTTTTTTTAAATTTTGGCTGGGGTTCCCCTTAATATCCATACCAGACCTGAAGGGCCTTGTATGGAATTTAGGGGGACCCCCACATCATTTTTTTTTTTATTTTGGTTCGGGGTTCCCCTGTGGGGAATTCCCATGCCGTTTTTATCAATGAACTTCTATGTGTATTGTCGGCAATGCAATAGCCGCGGGTAGTTTTAAATGAGTTTTTTCCTTCCAAATGTCATTTTGCTGTCAGACTGTCCTTCATCTTCTTCTTCTTCTGGTTCTTCTGGCTCTTCTGGTACTTCCTCCGGCGTTCTCGTCCAGCATCTTCTCCGCGGCGTCTTCTATCTTCTTCTCCTCGGGCCGCTCCGCACCCATGGCATGAGGGGGGAGGCTCCCGCTCTTCTCTTCATCTTCTTCTCTTCTTCATCTTCTTCTTCATCTTCTTCTTCTTCTTCTTCTTCTTCTTCTTCCTTCTTCTCTTCTTCTCTTCTTCCTGTCTTCTCCGGGCCGCTCCGCAGCCATGCTGTGGCATGGAGGGAGGCTCCCGCTGTGTGACGGCGTCTCTTCGTCTGACGGTTCTTAAATAACGGGGGGCGGGGCCACCCGGTGACCCCGCCCCCTCTGACGCACGGTGACATGACGGGACTTCCCTGTGGCATTCCCCGTGACGTCACAGGGAAGTCCCTCAAGTCACCGTGCGTCAGAGGGGGGCGGGGTCACCGGATGGCCCCGCCCCCCGTTATTTAAGAACTGTCAGACGAAGAGACGCCGTCACACAGCGGGAGCCTCCCTCCATGCCACAGCATGGCTGCGGAGCGGCCCGGAGAAGACATGAAGAAGAGAAGATGAAGAAGAAGAGAAGAAGGAAGAAGAAGAAGAAGATGAAGAAGAGAAGAAGATGAAGAGAAGAGCGGGAGCCTCCCCTCATGCCATGGGTGCGGAGCGGCCCGAGGAGAAGAAGATAGAAGACGCCGCAGAGAAGATGCTGGACGAGAACGCCGGAGGAAGAACCAGAAGAGCCAGAAGAACCAGAAGAAGAAGAAGATGAAGGAAGAAAGAAGAAGCATTTAAATAAAGGAATTGTCAAAAACTGTCTCTTGTCATTTTTAACATTTTTGACAGTTTTTTAGTGAAATGGTAGGGGTAAGTACCCCCTTACCATTTCACACGGGGGGGGCCGGGATCTGGGGGTCCCCTTGTTAAAGGGGGCTTCCAGATTCCGATAAGCCCCCCGCCCGCAGACCCCCACAACCACCGGCCACGGTTGTGAGGATGAGGCCCTTGTCCTCATCAACATGGGGACAAGGTGTTTTGGGGGGCTACCCCAAAGCACCCTCCCAATGTTGAGGGCATGTGGCCTGGTACGGTTCAGGAGGGGGGGGGCCGCACTCTCGTCCCCCCCTCTTTTCCTGCGGCCTGCCAGGTTGCGTGCTCGGATAAGGGTCTGGTATGGATTTTTAGGGGGACCCCACGCCGTTTTTTTTTTTTTTTTTGGCGCGGGGTTCCCCTTAAAATCCATCCCAGACCTGAAGGGTCTGGTATGGAATTTAGGGGGAACCCCACGTCAATTTTTTTTTTTAATTTTGGCTGGGGTTCCCCTTAATATCCATACCAGACCTGAAGGGCCTTGTATGGAATTTAGGGGGACCCCCACATCATTTTTTTTTTTTATTTTGGTTCGGGGTTCCCCTGTGGGGAATTCCCATGCCGTTTTTATCAATGAACTTCTATGTGTATTGTCGGCAATGCAATAGCCGCGGGTAGTTTTAAATGAGTTTTTTCCTTCCAAATGTCATTTTGCTGTCAGACTGTTCTAAACACAGGAAACATGCGCCCCTTTACAGGCATACTATAGACACCCCCCAGGTACGAAATTTAAAGGGATATTACACTTTTATTGTTTGACTTTAAGCATTAATAAAATCACTGCTCCTGAAAAAACGTCCGTTTTTAAAACTTTTTTTTGCATTGATCCATGTCCCCTGGGGCAGGACCCGGGTCCCCAAACACTTTTTATGACAATAACTTGCATATAAGCCTTTAAAATTAGCACTTTTGATTTCTCCCATAGACTTTTAAAGGGTGTTCCGCGGCATTCGAATTTGCCGCGAACACCCCAAATTGTTCGCTGTTCGGCGAACTTGCGAACAGCCAATGTTCGAGTAGAACATGAGTTCGACTCGAACTTGAAGCTCATCCCTACTCAGGATAGTCACTCAGCATCAGAATAGGCAGTCTTTGAAGGGATCTGAGATTTCAAAAAAAAAAATATTCGGTTACATCAGCATCAGGTGCATGGTAGCTGGTGGTGATCCAAGACTGATTCATTTTTCAAAGGCCAGTCGATCGACCGAGTCGGTGGACATACGCATCCTGTGATCGGTTACAAAGCCTCCAGCAGCACTGAATGTGCGTTCCGAAAGAACGCTGGATGCAGGACAGGCCAGTAGCTCAATTGCATACTGTGCAAGCTCTGGCCAGTGATCCATCCTCAAGACCCAGTAACCCAGAGGATTTTCGGTGGGAAAGGTGTCCAAGTCAGATCTTGCCTCTAGGTATTCCTGCACCATGTAAAACAGACGCTGGCGATGGTTGCTGGAACCGATCATACCTTGGGGCTGCGGACCAAAAAATTGTCTAAACGCATCGGTCAGACGGCCACCTTCTCCACCGCTCCTTCTTTGACTGACCGAAGCCTCAGCAACACGTTGTCCAGAAACAGGAGTTTGTAACCTCCCAGTTTCTGGGAACGCGTTGCACAGACCTTTCTGCAAGGCCTCCCGAACATGTTTCATCCTCTGCTCTCTCTGCGATGGCAAGATAAGGTCCGCAACCTTACCCTTGTAACGTGGATAAAGGAGGGTTGCCAGCCAGTATTGGTCCTTCTCCTTGATACCACAAATACAAGGATCCTTACGCAGGCTTTGCAGGATCAGGGAGGCTATGTAGCGTAGGTTTGCTGAGGCATTCGGTCCGGAGTCCTCTGGGTCACTAAGGACGACAGGGTCCGCAGCCACCTCCTCCCAGCCACGTACAAGTCCATGTGTTTCTTGGGACTGATCCCTTAAAGACTGCTGCTGATGCTGAGTGCCAGGCTCCACCTCCATACTGACACAATCTTCCTCCTCCTCCTCCTCTTCCTGTGTGATCGGCGGGCACACAGGAACACTGTCTGGATAAAGGGGGCCTTGAAAGCTAAGGAAGTCCTCCTCTTCCTGCCTCTGTTCTGCCTCAAGTGCCCTGTCCATTATTCCACGCAGTGTGTGCTCCAACAGGTGGACAAGGGGGACAGTGTCACTGATGCATGCACTGTCACTGCTCACCATCCTCGTGGCCTCCTCAAATGGGGACAGGACAGTGCATGCATCCCTGATCATGGCCCACTGGCGTGGGGAAAAAAAAAAAGCTCCCCTGACTCTGTCCTGGTGCCATAGTCGCACAGGTACTCATTGATGGCCCTCTGCTGTGTGTGCAGCCACTGCAGCATGGCCAACGTTGAGTTCCACTTGGTGGGCATGTCACAGATTAGGCGGTTCTTGGGCAGGTTAAACTCCTTTTGGAGGTCTGCCAGCCGAGCACTGGCATTATATGACCGGCGAAAATGCACACAGACTTTCCTGGCCTGCCTCAGGACATCCTGTAAGCCCGGGTACCTGCCCAAGAACCGCTGCACCACCAAGTTAAGGACGTGAGCCAAACAGGGCACATGGGTCATTTGTCCCTGTCGGAGGGCAGAGAGGAGGTTGGTGCCATTGTCGCAAACCACCATTCCTGCCTTAAGTTGGCGTGGCGTCAACCACCTCTGAACCTGCCCCTGCAGAGCTGCCAGAATCTCTGCCCCAGTGTGGCTTCTGTCCCCCAAGCACACCAGCTCAAGCACCGCATGGCATCTTTTGGCCTGCGTACTTGCGTAGCCCCTTGAACGGCTACGGAGCACCGCTGGTTCCGAAGAAAAAGCACAGGAAGAGGCCATCGAGGAAGAAGAAGAGGAGGGGGTGGAGGAGAGAGGTGTGTCACAATCATTAGTAGTGGCATTTTGGAGGCGTGGTGGCGGAACAACCTCCAGCACTACTGCAATCCTGCATCTTTCCCAGCTGCCAGCAGAGTCACCCAATATGCCGTGAAACTTAGGTAACGTTCCTGTCCATGCCTGCTGGACCATGAGTCAGCAGTAATATGCACCTTACCACTGACCGCCCTGTCCAGCGAGGCATTGACATTGCCTTCCACATGCCGGTAGAGAGCTGGAATCGCCTTCCGTGAGAAAAAGTGGCGTTTGGGTACCTGCCACTGAGGAACCGCACCTTCCAGAAACTCACAGAAGGGGGCAGAGTCTACCAACTGAAAAGGCAGCAGTTGAAGTGCTAGCAATTTTGCCAAGCTAACATTCAACCACTGGGCATGTGGATGGCTGGGAGCAAACTTCTTTCGGCGGTGCAGCAGCTGGGTCAGGGAAATTTGCCTGGTACAATCTGATGTCGGTGTACCAAAAGCAGATTGCCCACATGTACTTGGCTGTGACACACCTAATTCTACACCTTCATTCCTCTCGGTGCAGGTCTCAGAGAGGACTGAAGGTATAGTGGGGTTTTTAGATCTCAGCTGATGAGGAGCAAGGAGAGGTCCTCTTTGTTCTTTGGTGTGGGTCTTTTAGATACGCTTGCCAACTAACTGCATGGCAGGTCAACATATGTCTGGTCAAGCATGTGGTACCCAAGCGGGAGATGTTTTGGCCATGCGAGATATGCTTGAGACATGCAAATAGCAGCGGTGCGATCTGATGCACTCGTCTCAAAAAAGGCCCACACCAAAGAACTTTTTAAATAACACACAGAGACTGCAGCGCCCTGCACATGTGGAGCTTTGGGGTGTGATGCAGTCAATGTGCTGCCCTTAGGCTGGCCCTTGGAGGGCATCCTGCCTCGTTGGTGATGTGCCGCCTCCTCCTCCTCTCTCCTATCAGGCACCCACGTTGAGTCAGTGACCTCATCATCCCCTCCC
Organism: Lithobates clamitans; assembly: GCA_037952925.1. Classification (NCBI taxonomy): domain Eukaryota; kingdom Metazoa; phylum Chordata; class Amphibia; order Anura; family Ranidae; genus Lithobates; species Lithobates clamitans. The sequence continues at coordinate 3,103,653 of JBBGZY010000424.1, forward strand.
TCCTCATCACTGGAGCAAACCTGGCAGTGTGCTGCAGCAGGGGGAGCATGACTGCCAGATTGCTGTCCTTCTTAGGCACCCCCTCTGTCCGTGCTCATGTTACTGCCTTCATCGAGCTCAGTATCATCATCAGAGCCTTCCAAACGCTGGGCATCCTCCTGGAGCATGTACCCAACACTGTGGTCAAACAGTTTGCGGGATTCCTCAGGAGGACATGGTGGGGCTAGGGAAGGAGTCACTGATGACATTGAGCCGAGGCTGCTGCTTTGCTAAACAAAGTACCCTGAGCATGGGTGAGAGAGGATGAGGAGGATGAGGACAGCTTGGTCATCCACTCGACCAAGTCTTCCGCATGTTGCGGCTCAACACAGCCAGCTGCCGAAAAAAAGGCCAAGCGTGTCCCACAGCCACGTGCTGATGAGGATGCACCGTCTCCACGACCAGCACTAGACACAGAGCCTGCTTGCCCTCTCTTATTGGCCTTCCAGACATACTAATGGCCTGTAGCTGCACTAAGCTGGGATATTTTTATTTTTTTTTAAATTTTATTTCAGGTACTTATATAGCACCGTCAATTTACGCAGCGCTTTACATATACATTGTACATTCACATCAGTCCCTACCCTCAAGGAGCTTACAATCTACGGTCCCTAACTCGCATTCATACATACTAGGAACAATTTAGACAGGATCCAATTAACCTACCAGCATGTCTTTGGAGTGTGGGAGGAAACTGGAGTACCCGGAGGAAACCCACGCAGGCACAGGGAGAACATGCAAACTCCAGGCAGGTAGTGTCGTGGGTGGGATTCGAACCAGCGACCCTTCTTACTGCTAGGCGAAAGTGCTATCCACTGCACCACTGTGCCGCCCAGTATATATATATATATATATATATACTGATACTGCAGCTAGCAAAATCAACTGCCTGCCTGTAGTATGAGAACACCACCAACCTCCTACAGGTAGCTTTAGCTGAACACTGTGCAGACCTCGCAAAAAACTAACTTGTAGCTTTTTTAGCTGCCTGCGGTAGTGATAGGATCAGGAAAACACCACCAACCTTCTACAGGTAGCTTTAGCTGAACACTGTGCAGAGCTCGCAAAAAAATAACTTGTAGGTTTAGCTGAACACTGTGAGGAGGACGCACCACACTAACTTGTAGTTTAGCTGAACACTGTGAGCAGGACGCACTACACTAACTTGTAGCTTTAGATGAACACTGTGCAGAGGTCTCACTACACTAACTTGTAGTTTTAGCTGAACACTGTGAGCAGGACGCACTACACTAACTTGTAGCTTTAGATGAACACTGTGCAGAGGTCTCACTACACTAACTTGTAGTTTTAGCTGAACACTGTGAGCAGGACGCACTACACTAACTTGTAGTTTTAGCTGAACACTGTGAGGAGGACGCACCACACTAACTTGTAGTTTTAGCTGAACACTGTGAGCAGGACGCACTGCACTAACTTGTAGCTTTAGATGAACACTGTGCAGGGGTCTCACTACACTAACTTGTAGTTTTAGCTGAACACTGTGAGCAGGACGCACTGCACTAACTTGTAGCTTTAGATGAACACTGTGCAGAGGTCTCACTACACTAACTTGTAGGTTTAGCTGAACACTGTGAGGAGGACACACCACACTAACTTGTAGTTTTAGCTGAACACTGTGAGCAGGACGCACTGCACTAACTTGTAGCTTTAGATAAACACTGTGCAGAGGTCTCACTACACTAACTTGTAGTTTTAGCTGAACGCTGTGAGCAGGACGCACTGCACTAACTTGTAGCTTTAGATAAACACTGTGCAGAGGTCTCACTACACTAACTTGTAGTTTTAGCTGAACGCTGTGAGCAGGACGCACTGCACTAACTTGTAGCTTTAGATGAACACTGTACAGAGGTCAGACTACACTAACTTGTAGTTTTAGCTGAACACTGTGAGCAGGATGCACTGCACTAACTGTAAATAGTCTAGCTGCCTGACTGTGGTACTAATAGGATCAAAAGAACACCAGCAATTTTCTTCAGGTAGCTGTAAATACTGTAACAAGACAAGCCTGCCTGTCAGTAAGAAGATAACAGGAACAGATCTAGCTAAACTGAATACAGTGTATATATATATATATATATATATATATATATATATATATGCAACACCTGGGATGCATATATATATACACAATACACTGTAAGTGCAGCTAACTCACTGATTGTCCTGCCTAATCTATCTAACTCAAATTAAATGACACTGTCTCTCTGTCTATCTATCTCCCTTTCAACGCCGGAACACACACTACACAGGGCCGCCGTGCAGGCGGCCTTATATAGTGTGGGGCGTGTTCTAAACCCCCTGAGCCATAATTGGCCAAAGCCACCCTCTCTCTACTGACGGCGCTGTGATTGGCCAAGCATGCGGGTCATAGTGCATGCTTGGCCAATCATCAGCCAGCAATGCACTGCGATGCCGCAGTGAATTATGGGCCGTGACGCGCCACACGAATTTGGCGCGAACGGGCCATAACGTTCGGAATTCGGTGAACGACCGAACAGCCAATGTTCGAGTCGAACATGGGCTTGACTCGAACACGAAGCTCATCCCTACTCCAGACCTAAACCCTATTGAGCATCTGTGGGGCAGCCTCAAACGGAAGGTGGAGGAGCGCAAGGTCTCTAACATCCACCAGCTCTGTGATGTCGTCATGGAGGAGCGGAAGAGGACGCCAGTGGCAACCTTAAAGCTCCAGTGAACTCCATGCCCAAAAGGGTTAAGGCAGTGCTGGAAAATAATGGTGGCTACACAAAATATTGACACTTTGGGCCCAATTTGGACATTTTCACTTAGGGGTGTACTCACTTTTGTTGCCAGCGGTTTAGACATTAATGGCTGTGTGTTAAGTTATTTTGAGGGGACAGCATATTTAAACTGTTATACAAGCTGTACACTCACTACTTTACATTGCAGCAAAGTATCATTTCTTCAGTGTTGTCACATGAAAAGATATAATAAAATATTTACAAAAATGTGAGGGGTGTACTCACTTTTGTGAGTTACTGTGTGTATATATATATATATATATATATATATATATATATATATATATATACATATATACCCACTTGATCACACATTGCTTTCATTAAAGAGGGTGGCCATCCCTAAAAATGTGTATCGACTAAAAGAGAGAAAAAAAAAGTCCATGAAGATGCTGAGATGTAATAATCATCTGTATGGTAAGAAAAATATATTTTAAATTTCATTCATCCATGTTTAGCAGAAATGTCCCTTTAAGAGAGTTTGCTGCAAAAGAATTACTTTGTTCTCCTTATATAATTCTGTATGGGATCTCCGCCCATGAATGATCTTTAGGAACAAACACTGTTCAATATCATAGTGAAGGGATGAACAGTACAGGTCAATACTCTAATGAACTAAATCAGAAAGTCCAAGTGTTAATTGGAAAACCCTGATTCAAAACACCTCTGATCCACATTTCCTGTCTTTCTGGAGCTATAATTAGTCTCTGGGTTATGTACCTGATCATAGAATTTGTGATAGAGTTTTTATAATTTATATTTAAAATGTTCTTTAGAGAAAGGGGCTGAGTGGTGTTTTTCAATGATTAGTTGTGCACTCCACAAATCTGGCCTTTATGGAAGAATGGAAAGAAAAAAGCCATTGATGAAAGAAAGTCATAAGAAGTCCTGTTTGCAGTTTTAGAAAAGCCATGTGGGGGACACAGCAAACACGAGGAAGAAGCTGCTTTGGTCAAATGAGACCAAAATTAAAATTTTTGTCCTAAGAGCAAGACACTATGTGTGGTGGAAAACTAACAATGCACATCATCCTGAACACACCATACCCACCGTGAAACATGGTGGTGGCAGCATCATGTTGTGGGGATGCTTTTCTTCAGCAGGGACAGGGAAGCTGGTTGGAGTTGATGAGAAGATAGATGGAGCCAAATACAGGGCAATCTTAGAGGAAAACCTGTTAGAGTCTGCAAAAGACTTGAGACTGGGGCGGAGGTTCCCCTTCCAGCAAGACAATGACCCTAAACATACAGCCAGAGCTACAACGGAATGGTTTAGATCAAAGCATATATTAATGTGTTAGAATGGCCCAGTCAAAGTCCAGACCTAAATCCAATTGAGAATCTGTGGCAAAACTTGAAAATTGCTGTTCACAGATGCTCTCATCCAATCTGCCAGAGCTTGAGTTATTTTGCAAAGAATAATGGGCAAACATGTTATTCTCTAGATGTGCAAAGCTGGTAGAGAAACCCCCAAAAAGACTTGCAGGTGTAATTGCAGGGAAAAGTGGTTCTACAAAGTATTGACTGGGGGGGGGGGGGCTGAATACAAATGCATGCCACACTTTTCACATATTTATTTGTAAAAATTATGATAACCATTTATCATTTTCATTCTACTTCACAATTATGTGCCACTTGGTCTATCACATAAAATCCCAATAAATTACATTTACATTTTTGGTTGTAACATAACAAAATGTGGAAAATTTCAAGGGGTATGAAAACCTTTTCAAGGCACTGTACTGTAAATGCTAGAATATTTTTTATGTCCCTCATTTCAATTGATTAAGCTGCTTAAATAAGCATCAACACATCTTCGAAGTTACCTATCAAAGCCAGCTGAACTTGGTTAACTGCTGCTAGCTTAACCATTACGCAGAAAAATAAGAACCTTCACAGCAAATCGTAGCTTGTACACTACTAAAATAGAGTCCTATTGCATAGATTAAATGTGAGATTAGGTTTGTGAGATTGATTAGGTTTGTGAGATTGATGGAATTACATAAAACTGTGTTTCATACTAAGAAATTTACTCACAACTCCAGAAAGTAAATATAATAATCTATATATTTCCAATACAGTCACAGTTTGACATTTAAATTCATCATAAGAAATACATAATGTGCAGATATTCAATTAATAAACATAAAGAATTTTAAAGCTACTCATCAAGTGACCATGTGTGATCAGTGGTCTCCTTTGGAGTTCACAACAGAACAATAACTGCTTCTTTTGCAAGCTGGAAATTCTAGTTATTACACACAGAGTTTTCAGCTTGAATCTCTAAATAGCTCAGCATCGCCAATCCTGACCTATTCTGTGAAAAAAAGGGAGTAAACCTTTTCCTATGTTTAGTGCACAATATCATCAACAAGGTTTAAGAAAAGATCATAATGGGTCTTGACAGCCTGATATTGTGAGGAAGGATTGTCAGATGTTTCAGCAACCACCATTTCCAGTGGGAAATCTGCTCATCTGTGACCTCCATAAGTGTTTGTGCTTTTAGATTTTGCTGACCTGAGGCGTGCTGTGGGCTATCACCAAAGTTCATAGGTTACTCCCATGTCAGAACTCCCTCATGAGTGCACTGCAGAATGCAGAGGGTAATGCAAAATGTATCAAGCAACACTGGTAGTATACTAATTCTCTGATAGGAGAGAGAGGGACTGTGATGGCTGAAATAATAAAAAAAATAGCTGGTATCAGCCCATACTATGTGTTGCAAATAAAAGTGGTGCATAATCATAATAATTTATCAAACACATGAAAAATGTAGGTTAAATCTGTGGATTGAGATAAACCCTGAGAGAAATAATATCATAAAAAACCCTCCCCTAAATTTCTGGGGGATCACTTTCAAGGCAAAAAATGATATCACTGAGGGATCATAGCTGTTGTTTAGCTGGTTGTTATGTGTATGAATGTTTTGAATGTAGACATGAATGACTCCATGATTGCCCTGTTCAATCCTGGCCATCTGCTGACCGTTATGTTGATTATTGTATGACATACCTGAATTGTAGGGTCTGAGCACCACTAGAATATACGTTGAGGTGCTTTTTCTTGCATCTTAGTATATAATCTTGATATTCTAGGTGTTTGCCAAATGGTGGTCATATTATTTCTTTGATCGCGATCTGATGTCCACCAGACCAGATTAGTGGTTCTGACACTATTGATCACTTGCCGGAGGATGGTCTGATTTTTCCTATGATGCTGCAAGCCACAGACAGTTAAGATTAGGTAAAATTGGTGAGCACTTAGACTAATGGTATTATATATGCAAATTTTGAGAAAGTTGGAATAAAATAATTAAAAGATATGTAAATGTTATTATAATTATTTTTTTAGAATCTAGATACATGTAGAGTGGTGATCTCTCAATTTTTTTCTATACATATTGTTTAGGGATGTGGATGTGCTATGACAGCCCCTAGAACTGGTCTTACCATTTTCATGCAAGACATAAAATCACCATATTGGTGCTGATATGATGGTCATATGGCTCTTGAAATGTTGAATAGGCTATGGGGGTACCTCATCCCATAGAATATTTTAAACGATAGGACTGATATGGCGGACTTTAACGGTACCAGAGAAGGACATCTAAACAATATAATGCTAAATACAGTATCTCACAAAAGTGAGTACACCCCTCACATTTCTGTAAATATTTTTTTATATCTTTTCATGTGACAACACTGAAGAAATTACACTTTGCTACAATGTAAAGTAGTGAGTGTACAGCTTTTATAACAGTGTAAATTTGCTTTCCATTCAAAATAACTCAACGCACAACCTTTAATGTCTAAACGGCTGGCAACAAAAGTGAGTACACCGCTAAGTGAAAATGTCCAAATTGGGCCCAATTAGCCATTTTCCCTCCCTGGTGTCATGTGACTCATTCGTGTTACAAGGTCTCAGGTGTGGATGGGGAGCAGGTGTGTTAAATTTGGTTTTATCGCTCTCACTCTCATACTGGTCACTGGAAGTTCAACATGGCACCTCATGGCAAAGAACTCTCTGAGGATCTGAAAAAAAGAATTGTTGCCTTACATAAAGATGGCCTAGGCCAGTGGTTCTTAACTCTTGTCCTCGGGACCCACTAACAGGCCAGATTTTAAGTATTACCTTGGGGAGATGTAGACTAGAATACTTCAATCACTGAGCAGCAAATGATATCACCTGTGATGTATTTCAGTTATCTTGCAAGCCTGGCCTGTTAGTGGGTCATGAGGACAGGAGTTGAGAACCACTGGCCTAGGCTATAAGAAGATTGCCAAGACCCTGAAACTGAGGTGCAGCACAGTGGCCAAGACCATACAGCGGTTTAACAGGTCAGGTTCCACTCAGAACAGGCCTCGCCATGGTCAACCAAAGAAGTTGAGTGCATGTGCTCAGCGTTATATCCAGAGGTTTTCTTTGGGAAATAAACTTCTGAGTGCTACCAGCATTGCTGCAGAGGTTGAAGGGGTTGGGGGGTCAGCCTGTCAGTGCTCAGACCATACGCCGCACACTGTATCAAATTGGTCTGCATGGCTGTCATCCCAGAAGGAAGCCTCTTCTAAAGATGAGGCACAAGAAAGCCAGAAAACAGTTTGCTGAAGACAAGCAGACTAAGGACATGGATTACTGGAACCATGTCCTGTGGTCTGATGAGACCAAGTTGTCACATGAAAAGATATAATAAATATTTATAAAAATGTGAGGGGTGTACTCACTTTTGTAAGATACTGTATCTTTATTACAAAATAGTGTAAAATATTATACAAACAAAATCAATTGATCAATATGCTCGATCATATGTAGATTGTAGATATTACAAAGTCAAGAGGTCGACACGTTTCACATCTTTGCTTCTTCAGGACCTTACATTCTTGACTTAAAACAGAAATCCTGTTCAGAAACAGAAAAGGATACAAACATTATTTACATTTTGATTCAATGGGAATGAAGTGGTGTTCATTTTAACATACCAACCAATTAGATTAAAAAAAATGCATAAAGGGCCACTTACGTCTAAAAGGTGCCCGCAAAGAATGATGTGCCAAGTGTCATGGGAGAGCAATCCAATAACCAGTATCTTTAAACAATAAACAAATCAATATAAGTAAAGCGGTCAGAAAGACCAAATGGTTTATTCTAAAAAGTACCAATAAATGTGGGGTTGGTAGGTAATATTGATCATATGGCTCTGTTTATTAACAATGTCATTCATTGCAATGCCAGTGCTGACATAGTTATTAATGGTTTTGTTGACAGCTGTTTATTTATTTCTGTCTAGGTGCACTCAATGTGCTCCTAACTAGAAATACTTTTAATGAAGATGATTTGTCCAGCATAGTTTAACTACTTGACCACTGGGCACTTAAATCCCCTTCCTAACCAGACCAATTTTCAGCTTTCAGTGCTCTAACATTTTGAATGACAATTACTCAGTCAAGCAACATGCTACCCATTTGAATTTTTTGTCCTTTTTTTCACACAAATAGAGTTTTCTTTTGCTGGTATTTGATCACCACTGGGTTTTTTATTTCTTGCACTATAAATGAAAAAAGACCCAAAAATTTGTAAAAAAAAATTTTTTTCTTTGTTTCGGTTATAAAATTTAGCAAATTAGTAATTTTTCTTCATAAATGTTGGCCAAAATTTATACTGCCCCATATCTTTGGTAAACATAACCCAAATCAGTGTATATTATTTGATCTGTGTGAATGTTATAGAGTCTACAAGCTATGGTGCCAATCACTGAAAATAGATCTCACCTGATGTACTGACAGCCTATCTCATTCCTTGAGACACTAACAAGCCAAGAAAGTACAAATAACCCCCAAATGACACCTTTTTGGAACATAGACAATCCCAGGTATTTAGTAAAAGGCATTGTGAGTTTTTTGAAGTTGTAATTTTTTCCCACAATTCTTTGCAACATGAAGATTTTTTTTTCTATTTTTTTTCCACAGAATTGTCATATTACCAGGTTATTTCTCTCACACAGCATATGCATACCACATATTATACCCCAAAACACATTCTACTACTCCTCCTGAGTATGGCAATACCACACGTGTGAGAATTTTACATAGCCTGGCCACATACAGAGGCCCAACATGCAGGGAGCAACTTCAGGTGTTCTAGGGACATAAATTACACATTTAATTTTTTGACTACCTCTTATACCGCGTACACACGATTGGAATTTCCGACAACCAAACCGTGGATTTAGTTCCGACGGATGTTGGCTGAAACTTGTCTTGCATACACACGGTCACACAAATGTTTTCGGAAATTCCGATCAGCAAGAACACGCTAACGTACAACACATACAACGGGACAAGAAAAAGGAAGTTCAGTAGCAAGTGTGCCACCCTTTGGGCTCCTACTAATCTCATGTTAGTAGAAGTTTGGTGGGAGATGATTCGTGATTTTTAGCCTCGTGCTTTTCAGATCATAACTGCTCTTCAGTTTGTGTTTGTGGGTTCGTATCTGTCTTTCAGTGCATGCTGTCAGTTCGTATCAGTTTTTCAGTGCGTTCTTTTATAGTTCGTATCTGTTTTTCAGTGCGTTCTTGTCCACTCATTTCTGATTTTCAGGTCGCTCTTCTCAGACCTTTCTGATTTTCAGTGCATTCTGTTAGTTCGTTCTGACCAGCCGATCGTTTTGAAGCCATGTTGCGGTTATGTACTCGTCATAGAGTTCGTGCTATGCAGGGGGCTTGGTGTTGGGGTTTTTACTTTGACCCAAGTCCAGTCCATGAACAGGGCGGGGAGGAGTTCATGGACGAAGAATTGGTTACTCCAGCGTGACCAATTCTCACACATGCCTTTGTTGCGGGAGATCCGCGAGAATAATCCTGATGACTTCAGGAATTATCTTCGGATGATGGACCCCGTTTTTCACCGTTTGTTGGCTTTGCTGTCCCCTTATATTACAAAACAGGACACCTGCATGCGGCAAGCCATCGCTCCAAAACAGAGGCTTGTCGCCACCTTGCTGTACTTGGCAACGGGGAGAAGTCTGCAGAACATCAAGTTCTCTACAGGCATCTTCCCCCAGGCTCTGGGAATCATTATTCCAGAGACCTGTTCTGCTATCATTCAGGTCCTGCAGAAGGACTATATTACGGTAAGTTTTTACTCCTTTAACATCACATTCTATGTATTTAATGTTTGCTAATGTATTGTATTTATTTGATCATTCCATAATTACCATGATTGTAATATGCTGTGAATGTCCCCTTTGTCCTCATGCATGCTGGAAGTTTTTAAAGTTCCTTTTTTGTCCTTCATGCATATTTGCCTTCACTAACCTCCCCAGCATGCTATCCTGGGCCCATACACACCTAGCCTAGTCACTTAACAATGTATTTTGTCAGCTCCATTGTAGTGCTTTAACCTAAACAACCCCTAAAATGTGTAGAAACGTGATTTTTGGCCTTGAATTCAGGCAGAGTGCAAGAGTCTTTTCTTGGGGGGTCCCAAACTCATATGGAACCCTCCCTTCCCCAACCGCTAAGTCAACCAATAACAATCAACTGCTGACTTTGCCAAACCCATACACACTATACCTACCTCTTTTGTGGTCAGATTTATGGATGAATTCCTGCCTGAATACTTTCAAATGGTACTGTTTCAAATTTTGTTCTCCTATTATCTTGATAGGTAATTGCAGAATGTAAAATTGTGCTTCAATTTGTACAGTGTGTATTCATATTTTTGTATTATGACACTTCTTACCTGTCTAGTGGGCTGCCAATAGTGTAAATGCCAATAGTGTAAGTAAGGAGGGCCTGGCCAAAGTAACACACATTATGTATGCATTCAGCTCTCAATGAAGTGGAGAGGGTTACCTGTCCAATACATCTCCCCCCCTAAAATTTTATAATGGGCCATCAGAGGGGGTGAGGAATCTAATAAGCGGACCTTATATTTTTGTCTTTAAATACTCCTTAAAATAAATGTTATACAGATGTTGGCCAAGAATGTTTGTGTCTAATCTGCTTGCAATGTTATGTGCAAAAGTACTCATTTTTGTAATTCTTGTTTCCACAGTTTCCTTCAACGCCACAGGAATGGCAGACTGTGGCATCCCACTTTGCCCAGTGGTGGGACTTTCCCAATTGCGGAGGGGCAATTGATGGGAAACACGTCCACATCGTGCCACCCCCCAGCTCGGGGTCATACTATTACAACTATAAGGGGTTTAATAATATAATGATGTTGGCGGTGGTGTCGGCGACATATAAGTTTCTCTATGTGGATGTAGGGAAGAATGGCTGGATGTCAGATGGTGGCGTCATCGCCCAGACCAAGTTCTACAAACAGCTCCAGAGTAGTGGCTTGGGCTTGCCACCTGCAAAAGACAACGTGGCTGGTCTACCGTTCGTTTTTGTCGCTGATGACGCATTTGGGCTTGGTGAACACCTGATGCCGCCATTCCCCATAAGGACCCTCACCCCGAAGTAGAGGGTTTTTAACTACTGACTGGCCAGAGCCAGAAGAGTGGTGGAGAATGCTTTTGGCATAATGGCCAGCCAGTTCCGCCTATTCCTGATGCCAATTCACATGGCGGAATACAAAATAGACCATATAGTACTTGCATGCTGCATTATTCAGAGCTTTCTAAGGAGAAATGCTTCAAACTATGTGGCCTCAGTTGGGCCTGAGACAGGATTGCCAGATCAGTCAACCCTGACGGCACTTGAACCTGGCCATCCTGGCTTGCCCCCCCCAAAGTGCCTGTGAAGTCTGTCAAAAATATCTGGAATACTTTGCGGGTAGGGAGGCCATTGATATGCCAGCAAATGTTCGAGAAACATTTTTAAAATATTTTTTTTTCTAAACTGAAATAATATTTCATTTGATTTACTGCTTGTGTTTCTTTTAGCTGTCTCCTAGGTTCTCCAATGGGCTTTTCCTATTGGCCATTTTCTTCAATAGTGCAAACATAATTTATTTGATACATGAGGTGACAATCTCTTCTTCAGCTAACTATTATGCTATGCACCTTATTTTGTATTTTTTTTTAACTTTATTTGTTACACATGTTGTCACATGATATACATTTGATGTGAGTATATGTACATTTATGATTTAGAGAGGTAGCGCTGAGTATAAATTTTCTTTTATCATTTTTTGGAGTATTCACTTCGCACTACAGCGGCAACCCTATTACATATGTGCATGTGTAGTGAGTGTGTAAACGCACACGTATATGCACATTTTGTATTTATTCTATAATTTATTTGTAATTTATTTACAATTTTATTCATTTTTCTCCACGGCGCGGGTCTATCTTTATCACTTTTATACTAGAAAGAAGGTCAGGGGCAGGTGGAGTTTAACGCATGCGCAGTGTATATAAAGTGCAACACACGTGCGTCGCACGTACGATCTGTGAGCAGAGGACGGAGTAGCGTAAGCGCCGATCGTGCTAACGAAGGTACCATTTTGACTTGGGGCATCAGTGGCCTATACTGCTTATAGATTGAGGCCTATATTGGGACAAGATTAGGAGACTATAGCCTGACATTAGGGTTTGTCTTTTGTTGTGTCTTGCAGATAAAATGGATAGATTCAATGATCATGACTTCCTACCCAACTTCATTAATAAATACAGGGAGTTGCCCTGTCTGTGGCAGGTGAAACACCCTTTTTATAATAATAAAATAAAGAGGAAGGCAGCACTGGATCAATTGCTGGAACTGGTGAAGCCGGTGATTCCCACGGCAACCATCCCCTATTTAAAGTGCAAAATTGGTGGCTTGAGGAGCACATATAATAGGGAGCGCAAAAAGGTCCAGGATTCCATGATATCAGGAGCAGCAGCAGATGACATTTATGTCCCCAGGCTCTGGTACTATGACAGATTGTAGTTTTTGTCAGACCAGACTGAAATCAGGCCATCACTCTCAACCCTTCCTTCCACTCTTCCTTCCACATCAGATGAGGCTTCCAAAGTCCAACCTGGGCCTTCCACCCAGGAAGATGTGGAGGAGCCCAGCTTTAGCCAGGTATAGCATTGTTCAACATATTTCTTGTCCAAAAATTGAATGATGTTAACTAGATGTTAGTATTGATCACTAATTTCGGAATTAACAAAGTGGTTTACATATCAATAGACAATGGTAGCCAAAAATGTTTGGGACAAGAATGAAAAATTCTGGGGTCAGAATGATAGTCTTTTCTATTTGTTAACATTCAATTTGCAACAGTCATGAGCTCTAAATTGTGTGTGATTGATGACCAAAAAACTAAGACTATGTCCCATTTTCATACACAGGAAAATCTCAGCCAGGAGGAGGCCATGGAAAGTCTCAGCCAGGATGAGGCAGTGGAAAGTCTCATCCAGGTGGAGGCGGGGGTAAGTGGCAGCCAGGAGGTGGCCGTGCCCAGTAGCCTGACCGAATCCCAGGTTCCTCCCCTCTGCCTTCCAACAAAAAGTACCAGGAAGGGGAGGAACGTAGAGGGGTCAGCCCTTTCTTTGATTTGGGAGGCTACTGCGGCCCTCAGAACCACCCCCAATATTCAAGAGGCCTATGCCTGCATGGTAGCCAGCAAAATGCAGGAAATAGAGGTGGGCCAACGCCTTATTTGTGAGGAAGTGATCTATCTGGCCCTAAATAAGGGATTGAGGGGCGAACTCACAAGCAAAATCCACCTGTGTGAGTTGGACCATCCTCCTCCTCCTCCACCTCCTCCAACTCCTCCTCCTCCACCTCCTCCAACTCCTCCACCTCCTCCACCTCCTGCCACAACTCCAACACCAGAGCCACAGCCTGGAAGCAAGCATGGAAGCAAGTGTGTAAGGAAGACAAGAGAGCGATGGCCTGGGTTCAGTCTGGTCTGACAAAAGACGCAGGCTGTTTTAAGACCACAGCCTCGGGACATATATGTCATCTGCTGCTGCTCCTGATCTCTCGGAGTCCTGGACCGCATTGAGCTCCCTATTAAATGGACTCCTCAGGCTACCAATTTTGCCTGTCAAATAGTTGATGTGTGCCCTGGGGTACAAAGGCTTTGCCAGCTTCACCAGTTTATCCAGCATTGCCTTCCTCTTTATTTTGTTATGACCCCTAATAAATGTCTATTCTTTTAGCACAAATACTTGGCTATGTGTTTTAGTTCAAAAACGACAGTTTGTTTGTAGGCAGGTACATTTGAAAAATACAATGTCAAATTAACAAGGGACACCAACACCAACCAATCTCCTTGAGGTTAAAAAATACAAGATAATAATGGTGTTGTGGTAACTTAACACACAAAACAAGAAAAAATATAATGGCGATCACTAGAAAACAAAAAAAAATCAGGAGATCTTGACCAAAAAAAAAGTAGATCACTATAAAAAAAAAATATAAACATTATTATGGAGATCTGGCGACAAAAAAAAAAAAAAATCATAAAGAAATCAGTTTGTCAGAACTCTGTGTGAATTTCAGCAGCAAAACAACTTCATTATTCTAGCATTATAAAGAAGAAGAGATGAACTGCATTAAAGATTAAAAACTTTGCAGCGTGACAAATGTGCTATGAACGCTAGTTTTACCAGACCGAGCGCTTATGTCTCGTAATTGATTCAGAGCATGCGTGGAATTTTATGCATCAGAATTGTCTACACACGCTTGGAATTTATGACAACAGATTTTGTTGTCAGAAAATTTGAGATCCAGCTCTCAAATTTTTGTTGTCGGAAATTCTGACAGAAAATGTCCAATGGAGCCTACACATGGTTGGAATTTCCGACAACAAGCTCACATCGAACATTTGTTGTCGGAAATTCCGATCGTGTGTATGCGGCATTACACTTTTGAAGGCCCTGGAGTACAAGGGCAATGGAAACATCCACAAAATCATCCCATTTTGGAAAGAAAACATCCCAACGTATATTCTATAAGGCATAATGAGGCATTATATAAATTATATGTAATATGTATATATAAATACCACTTATTTGTGAGATAAACACAAAAGGACAACAATGCCCAAATGATCAGGTGTGTAGTCTCTGATGATGTTCACATGTGGTGGATTGCTTTCAAACCTTCATTGCTTTCAATCCTTCATAGATCGATATTGCTCAAACAAAAGAAAGGACATACCTCATTGCGTAAATAAAATAACTAAAAACGACATGTGGGTAATGAAACACAATTGCACTCACACATGCCCCGCAATAAGACCGCATTTAAGAAGGTCAGTTGCATATATTCCTCACTTGGCTGTTCCTGCTCACACAGCACTAGAGTTACTGACTCCTCCCATTTTATTTATTCTTTATAGGATCACATCTTTTATTGGATCACATTATTTATTGGATCACTGTGCTATATTAAGGTTGATGGTAGCGCTTTATTAACTTTTTATATATTTACTTTTTTGTGATATCAGCACATAACACAATAATAGCAGTCACTATCATTTGTTCATCTTAATATAATTTTTGGGTCACAATTTGATACAATCATTCACATCAGCGCTTTAGTAATTTTTATACACCATCGGGGACGTACATTTCAAATCTCATTTGACTACCTTTTACACTTTTGTGAGACGCTGATGGGCACTGTAGTGGCAGGGATGCGGCATGGATGAGAACTGATGTGGCATAAATTTGGCACAGATGAGCACTGATGTGGCATGGATGAGCACTGATGTGGCATGACTGTGGCAAGGATGAACACTGCTGTGGGATGGATGAGCACAGATTAGGCATGGATGAGCATGAATGAGCCATGGATGGGCATGGATGAGCATGGATGGAGCATGGATAAACATGGATGAGCATGGATGGAGCATGGATGAGCCAAGGATAGATGGAGCATGGATGAGCACGGATTGAGCATGGATGAGCATGGATTGAGCATGGATGAGCACGGATTGAGCATGGATGAGCACGGATTGCGCATGGATGAGCACGGATGGAGCATGGATGAGCCAGGGATGTATGGAGCATGGATGAGCATGGATGGATGGAGCATGGATGAGCCAGGCATGAATGGAGTATGGATGAGCCAGGGATGGATGGAGCATGGATGAGCCAGGAATGGATGGAGCATAGATGAGCATGAATTGAGCACGGATGAGCCAGGGATGGATGGAGCACAGATGAGCCAAGGTCACGGCCATTCCTGGGTGCGCGCCCTAGGGGGCATGCGGGAGTGCGATTCTGTGAGGACATCCATGGACGCCCTCCCAGAATAAGCCGACCGCGCTGTAGCTGTCTTTCGGCTATGGCCCTGGGCCCTGTCGACATGTGGTTAAAGAGGTTTCCTTAAACCACAGCCCACTGAACCTCTAAAAAACACCTTTGTTTATTTTTGCCTATTGATTCTAATTCACTGCCACTTTGCAATGTCCTATCTTTAAAATTTTGGGTAACAAAAACTTCCACTTTTTTCTGATCCCTATTGTAAATTTTTCAAACATATAGTCTTCTATAGATGATTTCCAAGGCTATGTACACACAGGTATTACATACAGGTCAGGTATCCTTTTTATTGGGTAGGGGAGAACATAAATGGGAATGCAATGTGAAATACTAAATTCACATTCTAGTAGAAACAGTTCAAAGCTGACTCTTCACAGAAAGTCTATGTCTATTGTACACCCATCAGCAGAAAAAGGTCCAGGGGCATTGAGAAAATGTCCTTCAAGGCGCTTTTCGTGTCACCATCTGTAACAGCCCTGCTGTTTTTTTTTTAGTGTGTGTGTGTGTGTGTGGGGGGGGGGTGCATTTATCCATTCTTAAAAGGTCTGAAGAATAGGCTATAGAGACATTGAAACAAAGGCACTACTGGGCTTATATTTTAATGGTTATATACTGTAGATCAAGAGATGTGGGCTTGACATACTGTATATTGCTTTAACATATATTTAATCAATATTATTAGAACATTTATTTTTTTCACCTGTGGTTTATATCTTAATATCAGTTTTGGAGGTACAATTTTTCATTAGTAATTCATTTGTAAAACAATGTTTAGCAATATATAAAAAATATTAAGTGTAACATGTTGAACCCACTATTTACTGTAAATAAAGTCTGGTGACCTAAGTGTTACTCTGCCAACAATCTGGTTTTACTTTCAGTCAGTTGGATAAGAGGAAAATTGATAAAAAAAAGTGTTTTTCCTTTAACCTGTTTAGCTGTTTGAAGTGAACACAAGGAGGTTGATTTAGAAATTTTTTGTGTCAAAATTTGATGTACTGTTATTGAAGTTTGATGCAGCTATCTGTAAAAAAAAAACTTCAGTCAAAACTGTTTTAGTGGTTAGATTTTTTGTTTTTTATGCAGTCCATGACCCCACTCAGGAGTTTTTTTTAATCTTAATTCCTTGATTAGCAGTACTGTAGATTTGAATGCAAAAGAACCCACTTAG
Organism: Lithobates clamitans; assembly: GCA_037952925.1. Lineage (NCBI taxonomy): Eukaryota > Metazoa > Chordata > Amphibia > Anura > Ranidae > Lithobates > Lithobates clamitans. The sequence continues at coordinate 3,120,854 of JBBGZY010000424.1, forward strand.
TTCCTCTATTCACATCCCATAAAAATCTCAGTAACTACCACCTCTCATGTGCAGTGCCACTTATTTTTTTATCAAAATGGCATGCATTTTTTTAAATGATACTACCACACAGCAAGGGTTGTTGTGCTGCTACCACACTATACTCTTACATTGGGACTTCTAAAATTTGCAAAAAAAATTGTCTCTGAAAGCGCCAGCCTTATGTTGAAGTGTTCACTGGGATCAACCACGTTACTGCAGACCCTGGTGGTGGTTCAGCAATATAGGGCGGGGAATGTTTATTTGTAAATTATTTGCTTATCCCTTACATAACTCTATGTCGGTCCTTTCCCTTCTTACATTTCATCATTATCACTGTTATTAAAACTAAATTCTAAGCACTAAATACTTTTAAGGGATCTTTAGTGTTCATCTGTATTTTTAAGATTTTTAAAGATTTTAAGTCTTCATTTTACATATTTTCAGTTTCCCTTTTATATATTCATTCAAAAACACTGCCAGGAGCTCACTTCTGTATTGTGTCGTACAACTCAATGACTATTACAATAAGTACTGCAACACTAATCCCTAATACAAACTAATCCACAAGAAAAGCAAAAAAAAAAAAGTTTAAATATAATAAGAACCTCATGAAAAGCTAATTACATTCATGTAATAAACAATCCTGTGATCCATTTTAAGAACACCAAAACATAACGTCTTTGAAAGTCCAAAACAGTTTTTCATGATTATCCAGTTCTAAACACCAAGTGTTTTCTTTTGGACAGTTACTCACCTGACTTATATCCTTTCTATTACAGAAATGATTGAGTGCTCATATATACTTCTACAAGGTAATCTTCCTCCTCAGAATAGGATGGGTATCATTACGGACTAAAACTCTCAAGAATAAGTAAGAAAAATCACTTCTTAACCTCCCTGGTGGTATGATTATTTCGGATTTTAGGTGCTGAAAGCGGTACAATTATTTTGCATGGAAATTTGGCGTTTTATATTGTAGGTCTGTAATTCTTAACAATAACACACTTAAATCTGTCCAAACAAGAGTCTAGTAGATATCCCGGGTATGATAAAGTTTGAAACACAAAAACATAAATTATAATATAATAAATAAAAATGAATAATTAAAAAAATAAAAATAAATAGTAATAAAATAAATTTCCCCACGATTCACTATCGCTCAATTCTGCAAGTGTTCTAATTTACTATCGCTGTTTTCTAGATGGTCTAAAGCCACTTTTGACGTAAAGGGACACTTTTTGGTTGCTATGGCTATCTCCAGTTTCCAGGCAGAAAGAACAGTATATATCACATAAAACTGTATGCAGGGCATGGGCCAAAGCACTGGGGACAAAAGGGATGTGAAATAATTTCATACAGTACTGTAATCTCTAAGATTACAGTACTGTATGCGTTATGATTTTGACATTTTTTTGAATTTGCCGCCAGGCTCCGCCCCCGTGCGTTGCGACGCTCGCAGGGAACAGAGCCTGGCAAGGAGAGGCTTCGGATGAGGACAGAGCCCAGGGACACTGCGGGGGACATCGCAGGATCCCGGGGACAAGGTAATTAAAGCCACACCAGGATCCTGCAATGTAATCCTGAGTGTGGCTCGGGGTTACCGCTAATGGTCCTGATTTTTAACCCCGAGCCACACTCGGGAAAACCGCCAGGGAGGCTACAGTGTTACTGAACCCACAACAGCAAAATCTGTCTGTATATGCAGAATAGCATGCTTGTTATACTCACAGTGGAACTTAAGGGGCTTATCCTCTGTATTGTGTAAAAAGGCTCTTTGAACCTGTATGGACAGATCCCCCCCCCCGCAGGGTCTCTCTTGGCAAGGTCAGATATGACACAGTCAGAGTGGTAAGGATGCACATGCTCAGCCTGGTCTCTATTGCCCGGTTGATCAGAGCTAGCCAGGTCACATGGTATTGACATCACACATGATGGCATGTATGCCCAGTAACTAAAAATGAACACAGTGGGTGGGATGTCACATTAATTCATGTATGATCTGCCTACCATAACAGCATGAGGACACAGGCTATAGTGGAAATTTTCTCCTACCTGAACACTCAGCACTCAGACAGACCCTGCAGTTTATCATTTGACCGTGGTATACAGATCAGTCAAAAAGGTATGTAGTGGCAGTATTTTAATGTAAAAGGAAGATAAATAAGCTGTGGGCACTGTGGGGGGGGGGGTGAACTGTTTTCATAATACTGGGTTAAGTGACACTTTAAATGGAAAACCCAACTTTTGAACCAGTAAAAAAAATACAGATACTATTCAACTCACATTCAGCCCACGTTCACATTTAGGGGGCGGGTTTGAACTCGCATGATTTCAAACCGGCATTTCAATCCGATTTCGGGGGTGATTTGTCCGACATCTATGTGGGTTCCCCAAAGTCGCCAAAAATCATGCAGAAACTACTTCTGTAATCAGTTCGACGATTCCCAAAAGTCGGTGTTGCACTGATTCTGACGGTGCCATTGTCGGCAATAGGCTCCGATTTGGCATGTGATTTGACTTGTCAAATCGCATGTCAAATTGGCCCAATGTGGGCTTGGAATGTGGGCTTAATCCAAGTTAAACTAGCGATTTGTGGCATAAAATTAGTTAAACACTCACCCATCAGCTCCTGGTGGCTGCTTCTCCAGTACTCCAATGGTGATGTGATACATGCAAAATGTCAGCCAGACAGGTATCTACAGTAGGACTTTTTGGAGGCTCAGAGTATTGTATGCAACGCACAATATTTGTCCTTAGATGTCATTGTGATAAGTAGGGATGAGTTTCAGGTTTGAGTTATGTCCCCATGTCTCAGCCACATGTACCCATGTCTCAGCCTGTTTACAGTTCAGTGAATGAGCATGCAAACTGGCCATATCTGGACAAGTTGTCTGCCCTAACCTCCAGAATGTTATATAGTTGAGGTAACACTTCCAACGCTAGATGACATTACAGATTCCTGGCTAACTTCTGTTTGTAAACATGCCGGTGCATATCCTGGGTGTTGCCTTGACCAAAAATGTTAATGAAGAGTAACAGTGGAGCAGCTTCCATTTGTGGGTCATCATGATGGCAGGTCAACATTGTCAGGCAGCACTCATCCTCATCTACATCCTTGGATGACATGATTGACATTAGAACTACATTATTTTCCAATAAAGGACTTTATTAACATAGGAACCATGCGTGTTCTAGTTTCTAGATGGTCCGGATGGTAGATCTGTTGCCAATCCTGGATTGGAACTCCTAGGTTTAGCTTCCTGGTGTTGCTGATAGACTTTTGTAGATCCTTATACAGGCCTGAAGCTTGAGGGGGCCAAGAAAAGGAGGACAGCAAGCATGCATCCCTCCTTCCTGTACCATCCTAGGCAACATGCTTGTCAATATTGGAAGAGTACTATGGCAAAACTTCTCCTTTTATAAGGCACCTTGTCCTTAAGGGGACAAAGGCCCCTTCCCCATATCTGTTACCAAGGATAATATAGGGGTTTGTGGGAATGGAAAAACTTTAGTAATCTGGAAGCCCCCTTTAAATTTGGAAGGCCCCCAGATTTCTGCCTACACCAAAGGTGAATGAGCAGAGGGTACCCCTTTATTACGCATTACAAAAAAGGTCAAATGTAAATAAACACACCGTGAGATTACTCTTAATAAAAATATAAAATAAAATATATGTAAAGTGTATATATGTAAAGTGTAAAATATATGTAAAGTGTTAATCACAATAACTCACCCCCTGATTATTTCCCTATGGCCTGTCGATGTTTCACCTCTAAGCATGTGCTGAACACCCCCCTCCCCGATTTGGTTTGCACCAGAACTTGCGAACAGGCAAAAAATTTGAACGAACACCGTTAAAGTTTATAGGACACGAACATAAAAAATCAAAAGTGCTCATTTTAAAGGCTTATATGCAAGTTATTGTCATAAAAAGTGTTTGGGGACCCGGGTCCTGCCCAAGGGGACATGTATCAATGCAAAAAAACAGACGTTTTTTCGGGAGCAGTGATTTTAATAATACTTAATGCTTTAATAAAGTGAAACAATAAAAATGAAGCATTCCTTTAAATATCGTGCCTGGGGGTGTCTATAGTATGCCTGTAAAGTGGTGTGGTTTTCCCGTGTTTAGAACAGTATCACAGCAAAATGACATTTCTAAAGGAAAAAAAGTCATTTTAAACTGATCGCGGCTGTAATGAATTGTTGGGTCTCGGTAATATAGATAAAACTCATTGAAAAAAAACTGGTTAATAAATTGCGTGGGGGTCCCCCCAAAATCCATACCAGGCCCTTCAGGTCTGGTATGGATATGAAGGGAAACCCTGCACCAATTTTTTTTTTTAAATGGCGTAGGGGTCCCCCCAAAATCCATACCAGACCCTTATCCGAGCATGCAACCCCCCCTCCTGAACCGTACCAGGACTCAACATGGGGGGGATGCTTTGGAGTCACCCCATTTAAACTGATCGGGGCTGTAATGAATTGTTGGGTCTCGGTAATATAGATAAAACTCATTGAAAAAAACGGGTTAATAAATTGCGTGGGGGTCCCCCCAAAATCCATACCAGGCCCTTCAGGTCTGGTATGGATATTAAGGGAAACCCTGCACCAAATTTTTTTTTAAAATGGCGTAGGGGTCCCCCCAAAATCCATACCAGACCCTTATCCGAGCACGCAACCCCCCCTCCTGAACCGTACCAGGACTCAACATGGGGGGGATGCTTTGGAGTCACCCCAAAGCACCTTGCCCCCATGTTGATGGGGACAAGGGCCTCATCCGCACAACCCTTGCCTGGTGGTTGTGGGGGTCTGCAGGCGGGGGGCTTTTTGGAATATGGAAGCTCCCTTTAACAAGAGGACCCCCAGATTTACCCTATGTGAATTGGTAACAGTCCTTTATTAAAAAATAAAAAATAAAAATGTCCCACGATGTAGATCTATCTCACGCCACCCAATGGACCGACCCCGGCCTCCCTCTGACACCACATGACGTCAGAGGAAGGCGGGGTCACCCGTTTACGTCACCAAGTGGCCCTGCCCTCAGCTATATAACAGCTGTCAACAAGAAGAAGCGTCACTCGGCAGGAGCCTCCCATGGAAATGGAGCTGTTGTGGCTTTTTTTTTTTTTAAGTTTATCGGGCGGCGTAAGATGGATCTACATCGCAGAACATTTTTTTTTTTAAATAAAGGACTTGTCCCAAAGTGTCTCCTGTCTTTTTTACTATTTTTGTCACTTCTTTTTGTGAAATGGTGGGGGTACAATGTACCCGTTACCAAATCACATAGGGGGGATCTGGGGGTCCTCTTGTTAAAGGGAGCTTCCAGATTCTGATAAGCCCCCCGCCTGCAGACCCCCACAACCACTGGGCAAGGGTTATGTGGATGAGGCCCTTGTCCCCATCAACATGGGGACAAGGTGCTTTGGGGGTGACTCCAAATCATCCCCCCCATGTTGAGGGCATGTGGCCTGGTATGGTTCAGGGGGACCAGGGGGGGTTGCATGCTCGGATAAGGGTCTGGTATGGATTTTGGGGGGACGCAATTTTTTTTAAAAAAAGGCGCAGGGTTCCCCTTAATATTCATACCAGACCTGAAGGGCCTGGTATGGATTTTGGGGGGACCCCCACGCAATTTTTTAAAAATTTTTTGGTTCAGGGTTCCTCCTAATATTCTTACCAGACCCGAAGGGCCTGGCAATGGACTGGGGGGGGAACCCATGCCGTTTTTTTCAATGAGTTTTATCTATATTGCCGAGACATGACAATTTAGCACAGCCGCAATCAGTTTTGAATGACTTTTTTTACTTTAGAAATGTAATTTTGCTGTGGTACTGCATTATTAAGATTATTAAAATCACTGCGCTTAAAAAAACGGACGTTTTTAAAACTTTTTTTTAACTTGCATATAAGCCTTTAAAATGAGCACTTTTGGTTTTTCATGTTAGTGTCCCATACACTTTAATGGGGTTCCGCAGCTTTCGAATTTGCCGTGAACACCGTATAATATTCGTTGTTCACTGAACATCCAAAGTTCGGCCCAAACTTATGCTCGGACTGAACCATTGGCCCTTCCCTATTCACCTCCAACACAATGTCCCACCACCCAATGATGTCTAAATGACAGCTTTTATTATAAACCAAAAAAATGACAAAATGTGAACACATTTTTAGTTATTTTACTCAAAACTGTTTTCAAAACAATGATTTATCATTTTTTTTCACTGTGATTTTAACAGTAAATTGTAAACAGTAACATTATACTTCTTTTTCTGACAACTAATGAACAGAGAGAAAGGCATTGGGGGAGATTTACTAAAATGGGAGCACCCAGAATCTGATGCAAAACAAACAGTAAAAACCCAGCACCAATGAGTGTACACCCGGGGAGCTCAATCAAGACATGTGAAAAAATAACAAATAATATGTGATAAATGATCAACATGCCATGTAGTACATTACATGTACTAAGTAGACTCACACGACTTGAACTCGGGAGGAAAAGGGGGGAGGGGGGGAGCGAAGGGAAATCAGTGCACCTGGACTAACCGTAACTGGTAGATACAGATATAAGACAAAAAACAAAAAAGGTCCAGCGCTCTGAATGTCACACAGACAAATAGCAGCAGTCCAAAGTAAAAGTTGAGAGATTTAATAGTAAAAGCAATTGATAAACGATGTATAAATATAGTCCCATATAGATAGCACTGTATTGCACTTGAATAAAAAGTATATAACAGACAGAAAGTCCAATCAGCAACAGGCAGAATAAAACGGGAGATCCATCCAAAAAACCAAACCCCAGGCTGTAAACAGATTGAAGGGGGTTGGAGGGGAGATGGAAGCCCCAGCCCACACACCCAGGAGACACACATTTAGCCCACTGGCTATGGGATCCAAAGGGGATGGCTCACCGGTTCCAGGGGACAGTTCCATAGATGTAACATGAGGATAGGCTGTGATTCCGCCGAGAGGAGAAAAGTCTCACAGAGGCTCCATGCTGAGGGGCAATGACGTCATTCCAGCTGAAGGAGGAGGGCACAGCTTCACACAGGGGAACCGCCGGAGAGTCAGCTGATAGCGCTAAGCAGCTGAAATGCCAGTCTGTGTCTCCTCCAGGTAAAAAGCCTCAGTGAGAGGCAGTGGCACTCAGTGAAGCCAGTGGAAATGTAATAAAGCCATCAAGGGGTGACATGGTAAAAAGGGAAGCTGCCAGAAAGTGAGCTGGGGACATGGAACTGATAGCATACCGGTCTGTGTCCCCTCTGAGCAGGGTTTAGAACAGGAAAATCTGGATGCCGCACACCGGATAAAGCTGAAAAATCTTCTTTATTGTAAAACTTGGATCATCAAAAATACAGGACAATCAGGCAGATAGTACAGACACAGCTGACGCGTTTCACACTCTAATTTGAGTGCTTACTCATAGCATGAGGCATCCAGATTTTCCTGTTCTAAACCCTGCTCTGATTTGCATTTGGCCAGCACCTGGGACTCTCCACCTCTGAAGGTTTTACCAATACACACCTGGGATCAGATCCACCTGAGCGGTGAATCATTTTCTCTGTGTCCCCTCTGAGTGGAAAAAAGCCTCAAGGAAGAGTGGTGTCACTCAGGAATTCAATGGTAAACATGAGTTTCCAGCCAGAAAGGAATAGATAGAGCCAGCAGGTTGGTTGGAGAGCACTGCTGTGGACAATGTGAATCTCCCAAGGGTGGGTGGATGGATGGATGGATGGATAGGTATTCACCGTGGCATGGTACTGAGTGGGACCTCTGTCAAAGGTTGCCTTGACGATGCGTTTCGCGCATTTGCACTTTTTCATAGTCTAGGAAAGAGGCAACTTGCAAAGTTTAAATACAAAATATTAAGTGGGAAAAAGGGAGGGGGGGGGAAAACAGGGAGAGCGAAAAAGGGGAGGGGCAATGCAAAGGGAGGGAATTAAAAGTCAGAATTAAAATAAAATAAAGGTAGGAGTAGTTAACCCATTGCGAGAACAGGGGGGAGGGGGAAAAGGAAGGGGGGGGATTCTATCTCCAGTCCAAATCCCCTGTTGCTCAAAAGACACAATGGCAAACATAAATAACATAATAAAACATACATTGGTATTTGCATCAATTAAACACGAAAAAAAAAACACAAGAAAAAAACAAGAAAAAACGCTTCCATTGACACCAAACTCTTCACAAAACTGCATGTCTCCAATTCCTCATTTAACCCCTTGGGGGCAAGTGAGTCGAACACATATATCCAAAATACCTCACGTTTGCAAAGTAAAAAGAATCTCTCGTTACTGGTTAGTGTGCCTTTGGGAATAGTTTCAATCACGTAAACTTCTAAAAGTCTAATATCCTTGTTGTGGAAGCGTAGAAAGTGTCGAGGGACACTATGTTCATCGCTCCCCTTGGAAATAAGTCTATGGTGGTCGCCCACCCTGGCCCATAGGGCCCTGATGGTCCGACCAACGTAGAAAAGCCCACAAGGACAACGCAAAACATAGATTACGAAGTCTGTCGAGCAAGTGATAAATTGCCTTTTCTTACACTGAAAAATCCCCTTTCGGTCATCAAAATATGACCTAACGTTGAGTGGAGATTTAGATGTTTGATTGGTTACTTTACTGGGTGCTAATAGGTTCTTAATGGTACGAGCCTTGCAGAATGCCACATGTGGAACATCAGGTAAAACCGGAGCTAGACGTTGGTCCAATAATAAAATATTGTAGTGTTTCATAATGATTCTGGATATGGATTTAAAACTGTCGTTAAAAGTAGAAATAAATCTAACTGTCTGGTTAGTTCCTAAATCTTCTTTAGGGGGCTTAACCTTAGGAAGAGGAGTCATGTGAGACAAAAAAGCATCATTGATAAGATCACATGGGTAGCCCTTCTCTTGGAATTTTATTTTCATCGTGGCCCCCTGTTCGACATAATCCTCCACTCTGGAGTAGGGATGAGCTTCGAGTTCAAGTCGAACTCATGTTCGACTCGAACATTGGCTGTTCTCAAGTTCGCCGAACAGCGAACAATATGGGATGTTCGCGGCACCCCCTTTAAAAGTCTATGGGAAAAATCAAAAGTGCTAATTTTAAAGGCTTATATGCAAGTTATTGTCATTAAAAGTGTTTGGGGACCTGGGTCCTGTCACAGGGGACATGGATCAATGCAAAAAAAAGTTTTAAAAAATGACGTTTTTCAGGAGCAGTGAATTTAATAATGCTTAAAGTCAAACAATAAAAGTGTAATATCCCTTTAAATTTCATACCTGGGGGGTGTCTATAGTATGCCTGTAAAGGGGCGCATGTTTCCTGTGTTTAGAACAGTCTGACAGCAAAATGACATTTTGAAGGAAAAACCCATTTAAAACTACCCGTGGCTATTGCATTGCCGACAATACACATAGAAGTTCATTAATAAAAACGGCATGGGAATCCCGAACCAAAAAAAAAAAAAAAAATGAAGTGGGAGTCCCCCTAAATTCCATACCAGGCCCTTCAGGTCTGGTATGGATATTAAGGGGAACCCCGGCCAGAATTTAAAAAAAAATGACGTGGGGTTCCCCCTAAATTCCATACCAGACCCTTCAGGTCTGGTATGGAATTTAAGGGGAACTCCGCGCCAAAAATTTTTTTTAAAAAAAGGCGTGGGGCCCCCCCAAAAATCCATACCAGACCCTTATCCGAGCACACAACCTGGCAGGCCGCAGAAAAAGAGGGGGGGTGAGAGTGCGGCCCCCCCCTCCTGAACCGTACCAGGCCACATGCCCTCAACATTGGGAGGGTGCTTTGGGGTAGCCCTCCAAAACACCTTGTCCCCATGTTGAGGAGGACAAGGGCCTCATCCCCACAACCCTGGCCGGTGGTTGTGGGGGTCTGCGGATGGGAGGCTTATCGGAATCTGGAAGCCCCCTTTAACAAGGGGACTCCCAGATCCCGGCCCCCCCCCTGTGAAATGGTAAGGGGGTACTTAACCCTACCATTTCACTAAAAAAATGTCAAAAATGTTAAAAATGACAAGAGGCAGTTTTTGACAATTCCTTTATTTAAATGCTTCTTCTTTCTTCTATCTTCCTTCATTTTCTGGTTCTTCTGGTTCTTCTGGCTCTTCTGGTTCTTCCTCCGGCGTTCTCATCCAGCATCTCCTCCGCGGCGTCTTCTATCTTCTTCTCCTCGGGCCGCTCCGCACCCATGGCATGGGGGGGAGGCTCCCGCTCTTCTCTTCTTCTTTTCTTCTCTTCTTCTCTTCTTCATTTTCTTCTCCGGGATGCTCCGCATCCATGCTGGCATGGAGGTAGGCTCCCGCTGTGTGACGGCGCTCCTCGTCTGACAGTTCTTAAATAACGGTGGGGTGGGGCCACCCGGTGACCCCGCTCCCCTCTGACGCACGGTGAGTTGACGGGACTTCCCTGTGGCATTCCCCGTGACGTCACAGGGAAGTCCCGTCAAGTCACCGTGTGTCAGAGGAGGGTGGGGTCACCGGGTGGCCCCGCCCCCCGTTATTTAAGAACTGTCAGACGAGGAGCACCGTCACACAGCGGGAGCCTCCCTCCATGCCAGCATGGGTGCGGAGCGGCCCGGAGAAGAAAATGAAGAAGAGAAGAAAAGAAGAGAAGAGCGGGAGCCTCCCCCCCATGCCATGTGTGCGGAGCGGCCCGAGGAGAAGAAGATAGAAGATGCCGCGGAGGAGATGCTGGACGAGAACGCCGGAGGAAGAACCAGAAGAGCCAGAAGAACCAGAAGAGCCAGAAGAACCAGAAGATGAAGGAAGATAGAAGAAAGAAGAAGCATTTAAATAAAGGAATTGTCAAAAACTGTCTCTTGTCATTTTTAACATTTTTGACAGTTTTTTAGTGAAATGGTAGGGGTAAGTATCCCCTTACCATTTCACACAGGGGGGGGCCGGGATCTAGGGGTCCCCTTATTAAAGGGGGCTTCCAGATTCCGATAAGCCCCCCGCCCGCAGACCCACACAACCACCGGCCAGGGTTGTGGGGATGAGGCCCTTGTCCTCATCAACATGGGGACAAGGTGTTTTGGGGGGCTACCCCAAAGCACCCTCCCAATGTTGAGGGCATGTGGCCTGGTACGGTTCAGGAGGGGGGGGCGGTCTCTTATCCCCCCTCTTTTCCTGCGGCCTGCCAGGTTGCATGCTCGGATAAGGGTCTGGTATGGATTTTTGGGGGGACCCCATGCCGTTTTTTTTTTTTTTTTTTTGGTGCGGGGTTCCCCTTAAAATCCATACCAGACCTGAAGGGGTTCTCCTTTGGGGAATTCGCATGCCGTTTTTATCAATGAACTTCTATGTGTATTGTCGGCAATGCAATAGCCGAGGGTAGTTTTAAATGGGTTTTTTCCTTCAAAATGTCATTTTGCTGTCAGACTGTTCTAAACACAGGAAACATGTGCCCCTTTACAGGCATACTATAGACACCCCCCAGGTACGAAATTTAAAGGGATATTACACTTTTATTGTTTGACTTTAAGCATTATTAAAATCACTGCTCCTGAAAAAACGGCCGTTTTTAAAACTTTTTTTTGCATTGATCCATGTCCCCTGGGGCAGGACCCAGGTCCCCAACATGTTTTATGACAATAACTTGCATATTAGCCTAAAATTAGCACTTTTGATTATTCATGTTCGTGTCCCATAGACATTAACGGTGTTCGCGTGTTCGAACGAACTTTTTTCCTGTTCGCATGTTCTGGTGCGAACCGAACAGGGGGGTGTTCGGCTCATCCCTACTCTGGAGCAATTGCGTCTCAATCTATTGAATTGGCCACTTAGGATGTTACATTTCCATGAAGGATGATGGCAGCTTCTGAAATGAAGGTAGGAGTTGCCACTGGTTGGCTTGACATGGTTTTTTGTAAAAATCCTATGTTGATCGTGAGCCAATACAAGATCCAGGAATACGAGTTTGTGAGGGTCTATTACATGGGTAAAAGACAACCCCAGAGGATTGGAATTACAATGGGCCACAAAGGAGGAAAACAGATCTGGGCCCCCCGCTCCAAATGAGCACAATGTCATCGATGTACCGCCCAAAATAGACGGGGTTGTTGGCCCAGGTACTGCGCTCCTCCCAGTAGCCCATGGTAAGGTTGGCATAAACCAGAGCAAAATTAGCTCCCATGGCGGCTCCCCTACGTTGCAAATAGAACCAATCACAAAAAGTAAAATAGTTATGTTTGAGACAAAATTCCGTTGCCTGAACCAAAAATTGTGATTGCAGGGAATTAAAGTCTCCACTTTTCGTTTCATTGTTTTTTATTAAGATTTTCACATAAACAACGATTCAGTGCATCCGTATGCAAATACAGCTAGTATACATTAAGTTACTCTTTGAAGGTATCCAATGGACAAAGCTGCATGCCATATTGTACATTCTAGAGTTACAAGTAGGTGAACAGGTTATTTCAAACCATTTTCTACACCCCCTCTGGGAACAAACTGTGTCCAGGGAGGTGGCCTCCCATTCACCCCCCTCTTCACCTACATACCTAGGTCAACAGAACATTTGCCTTTTGTTGTTAAAACTTTAATACAGTTAGTCTACAGTATAGGTGTATGTGGGTATGTTTCAAAGTAGACGGATAAATAGTCAAGCGTAAATTTAGCTGGCAAACAAAAAAAAAAGATGAGATAGAGAAATAAAAACAAAAAAAACAAACATAAAAAATCAAACATAAAACAACAATTTACCACCAAAATAATACAAAATTGTAACTGTACCAGATCATCAATGAGGAGTCTCTAGAAATCTTGAGGACCATGAAACCCAATTAGCCTGGAATATTTCCATTGAATTAGATGAGTATGCAAAAAAACTTTTCATAAAGGTAATGAGTGTTTACTCTGCGTATTACGTCATTTATATTAGGTATAATATCTGTTTTCCATTTCGACGTAATGGATAAGCGTGCTGCTATCAAGATGTGAATGGTTATACATCTGTACTTTGTGGGTATATTATCAATCCCTAAGTTGAGAAGAGCCAGGGCAGGAGTATGGGTAAGGATGATTCCTGTAATTTTTGCTAGTAAAGAGAATACTGAGTTCCAGAAACTTCTCACAGATTTACATTCCCATGGTATGTGAAATATCGTTCCTTTAGTGCCACATTGTCTCCAACAAGAGTTATTAGTACTTTTAAAAATATGTGATATTCTCATTGGTGTTAGGTAACTTCTATACAATATTTTGAGGGATGAATCCCAATGATTAGTGCAATGGGAATAATTTTAGTTAGATTGAGTAGCTTTGAGCCATTCAGCAAATTTACTTTTAAAATCTCCCTCCCAGTTTAACATGCTCAAAGTTTTAGTTTGAGTATATGTGTTTTGCAATTTTTTGTAAAACCACGGGAGTCCTTTAGGTTTGATAGAGGAAGTGGTTAGGTAGTCCCATATGTCAGGTCTTATGCAGCATACACACGGTCGGACTTTACGGGAGACTTTGCCCGGCGGACTTTTCGATGGACTTTACGACGGACTTTCTGAATGAACGGACTTGCCTACACACAATCCACCAAAGTCCGTCGAATTCGTACGTGATGACATATGACTGGACTAAAACAAGGAAGTTCATAGCCAGTAGCCAATAGCTGCCCTAGCGTGGCTTTTTGTCCGTCGAACTAGCATACAGACGAGTGGACTTTGCGACCGGACTCGAGTCTGTCGGATAGATTTGAAACATGTTTCAAATCTAAGTCCAACGTCCAACTTTTGAGAAAACAAAGTCCGCTGGAGCCCACACACGATCGAATTGTCCGACGAAATCCCGTCCGCCGGGGAAAGTCTGCCGTAAAGTCCGACCGCGTGTACGCGGCATTAAGGTAAAAAAGGTATTCGGGTGTTTGATGTGGTAGTAGTGTAGTTGGATATCTGCGTACAAAAGTGTTAGTGGACTTTTGGCTCTGAATTGTATATAAGTAGTGTTCTTCGGGAAACTTTCCTCATCTATTTTTAATGAAGGGATGAGGTATTCATACATGCCTAGGGTGATTACTTTCTTTTGCATGACTTTGCTGCTATCGATTTGTGTACTAAACGCCTTCCACGCGGTCACTGTTGCATCAATAGAAGGAAATTTGGGATAATATAGTGGTCTAAGTGTGAACGTAGCTAGTAGAAGTGATGGTAGATCTCTTTGTGTAACTATTGCTCTTTCTATTTGCACCCATAATTTATCTGTTGTCTGATTGAACCATGACTTAGCCTGGTCCATAAACGCTGCTGTGTAATAATTGCGTAGGTTAGGAAATCCCGTTCCTCCTCTCTGTCTTTGTTTTTGTAATTTAGAGTATGAGAGTTTCGTTATTTTACCAGCCCATACAAATTTCCTTAAGAGTTTGTTAATCGTAGTAAAAAAGTGTTCAGGCAAAATGATAGGGATAGTTCAAAAATAATATATTATTTTTGGTAGTACATTCATTTTAAAAGCGGCTATTCTCCCTAGCCAGGTGAGTTTGTGTGATGAGATATGTGCAAGATCATTCTTTATTGTATTTATTAGGGCAGGATAGTTGTGGTCGAATACAGAGATGGAAGGATAGGAGAGGTTTATCCCTAAGTACTTCAAATATTTAGTGGCCCATTGAAAAGGAAATTTAGACTTTAAAATATTAAGATTAGTTTTACTAATGTGTATAGGAAGGATAGAAGATTTGTTAATGTTAAGTTTGTAATAGGAGATTTTCCCAAATTCGCTAAGTAATTGTGTTCTATCAAGAGAAGTTGCTGATGAGGTTAGGGTCAATACCACATCATCTGTGAATAATCCTATTTTGTGGTCTATATCTGATACTTTAATACCAGTAATGAGGATATCTTGTCTAATAGCCTCCGCCAAGGGTTCCATCACCAGCGAAAAAATCAGTGGCGATAGAGGACAGCCCTGGCGGGTCCCATTTGTTGTATAGGATTTATCAGACATGGTGTTAGAAGTGTAAACTTGTGCAGTTGGAACCGTATATAATGCAGAGATGGCTGAATAAATAGGACCCCTAAGGCCAAACTAATTGAGTGTCACAGACAGGTACCTCCAGTGAACCCGATCGAATGCTTTTTCAGCATCAAGTGTCAGGATCACTGTGGGCACCTTACAAATTTCTGCAATTTTGAGAAGGTTGTACATTCTTCGAGTTCCATCTGGGGCTTGTCTCCCTTTCACAAATCCCACTTGACCCGCTTTAATTAAATGAGGGGTTACTTCCACTAGATGATTAGCTAAAATTTTTGAGTATTTTTTAAAATCTGTGTTAAGAAGGGATATGGGTCAAAAATTCTGCGGGGCATCTGTTTTTTTCCCTGGTTTGGGGAGGGCCACTATAACTGCTTGGAGAATTTCCTCCGGAAATGAGGTGGAAGTAGTAGCTTTGTGGAAGAGTTTGTTCATGTATGGCACTAGAATGCTTGAAAAGGCTTTGTTATACTCTGTCGAGAAGCCGTCAGCGTCTGGTGATTTATTGTAGGGTAGAGATTGTACGGCTTAGGAGATATCTCTATCTGTTATGGCAAAGTTTAGGTATTGTAGTTGTTCATTATCTAGGGAAGGAAGGTCGACAGATTGAAGAAAGTCTTTAATCGCTATGTCAGTAGGTTGGGACGTTGAGGAATCTGTTTTTAAATTATATAGTTGTTTATAGTATTTGCAGAATGCATTTGCTATGTCTCGGGGGTTATAATACCATTTGTGACGTAAAGGGATCTGTAATATGTGAAAGTTTAGATTTTTGCTGTTTCTTGCGGATATAGGCCACCAAAAAAAATTGCCAACCTTGTTACCTTGGGTATAGTAATTAGCTTTAAATCTCTGCAGGTGGAATTGATGTTCTGAGATTAAGTAAGATCTAACCTCCTGTCTGGTTTGAATTAATTCTGAATTTACCTGAGCAGAGGGGTTTGATTTGTGCTGTAATTCGAGAGATTTGAGTTTAGTCAATAATGTGGTTAGTGCTTTTAGTTTCCTCTTTTTTTCCCTTGATGCTGCCTGTAAAAGTAGGCCTCTACTGTATGCTTTGTGCGCGCACCACAAAGTGAATATGGTGGTTTCTGGGGTGTCATTATGATGGAAGAATTCTTTGATCTGATCACGCAATCTGTCCCTATGTTTGGGATTGTTAAGTATAGATATGTTATTGCGCCACAGATGTACTGGTGTCACCGCATTTTGTTCTTTAAGTGAAAGTGAAACAGGGGCGTGATCAGACCAAGTAATTGAGTGGATTTTAGCTGATATTACATTGTTAAGAAAAGCCAAGTCAGATGAAAATAAGTAAATTCTTGAATATGACTTATGAGGAGCTGAGTAGTAAGTAAAGTCTCTTTCTCCTGAGTTGACGCAACGCCATATGTCATATAAGTCGGATGAGTGTAAAAAGGATTGGAGTTCACTACGTGTGGAGCGTTGTGGGGTAGAGCAGATTAGTTGTTTGTTAGGTACACAGTTGAAATCACCACAATACAATACTAAGCCTTTCTTGATATTATCAACCTTTTTTTTGAGAGTATTCAAGAAAGATAATTGTCTGCAATTTGGGGCATATTTGTTAATGATAGTATACATGGTATTATTTAACTCACAAACTAGTACAATATATCTTCCTGCTTTATCTTTTATCATATCATGCAATTGAAATGCTACATTCTGATTAATAGCGATCAGCACTCCGCCTTTTTTCTTTGGGCCAGAGGCTGTAAAGACCTGAGGAAACATTTTGTTCACGCATGGTGGATGTTTCTGTTGAACAAAATGAGTCTCCTGAATGCATAGAACATCACTCTTTCGTGTTTTCGCTTGTTGCCACATGACCCTCCTTTTAAAGGGGCTGTTGCGGCCGTGAGCATTTAAAGTCACAAAATTAAGAACCATTGGCCCGCAGAGGGATTGCTATGTATAGGTAGTTTCAGAACTCGTAGTGAATAGTTATACATGAAGGTACCTGTAATTGAAGGTATAATGCCCTTGGGTAAGGTATGTCTGCCCGCTTGTAGAGGCATCACAAGGTAAATAGATTCCAGGAAGTTGTCATAAGATTTACCGTGGGTGGTCGTCGGTGGTAAAATAAAGAAGAAAAAATAAAGAACGTCAACAATCAAATAAAGAAAGTAACATAAAAAAGCGAGGAAACATTCTTTAATGCGCAAGTAGGATCGCATCAGAGCAACTGGGGGTATAAGCTCCTAGTATCCAGCTATGACCCTTGTTTCAGGTCAGCAAACCTCAATTATAATGCTGAAAAATGAAGTAGAAGAACAAAGTCAAGTTTCGTTGTTTGATTTCCATTCCGGTTACATACGCCCAGGAGTTTTGATGATAAGTGTGTCATCCTCCTCAGATGGGAGAAGACCCCATTTTTTTGTAAGTTGGAGACCTTCTTCCAGCGATCTAATGGCATATGTGTGGCCATCTTTAATAACAAGAAGCTTCGTGAGGAAGCCCCATAAGTAAGTTGGTTATTGCGCAATAATTTTGTGAGTGTCACTAGCTTTTTCCTCACCAGCATGGTGTGCTGGGAGAGGTCAGCATAAATAGCAATGCTTGAATAAGGGTGGGGCAGTGGGGAGTTCTGTCTTGCGAACCGCATCAAGTCGTCCTTTACATGGAAGAAGTGTATGCGAGCTATGACGTCGCATGGGATTTTATCTGGTAGATGCTGTGGCTTAGGTAGCCTATGAGCCCGGTCCACGATAATTTCCCCGTTTGGTGTATCTGGGAGTAGATCTTCAATTAGTTGCTGAACATAACGTCAGAGGTCAGAAGGGGGTACAGATTCTGCCACCCCGCGCAGTTTTATATTATTTTTGCGAGATCTGTCCTCTAAGTCCACCAGTTTGTTTTTTGAAGCTTCTAATTCATCATCTTTTTCGTTGTGAGCGTCCACTAATTCATTATGAGCTGTCATGAATTCGGCCATTTTGTCCTCTACATGGCTAACTCTCTCTCCCACCTCTGTTATATCTGATTTCAATTGTGATATACAGTCCATAAGATCTCTGTGCATTGATCCCCGCAGGGACACCAGCATCTCCTTCATTGTGGTGTCGCTAAGGGGTTGCCCAGTTGTTGGGAACTCATGAATTTGATCAAAAAACTCAGTGGTGCTATTCTGGGATGTTTAGTCCTCCTTCCTTTCAGCCGCATATGTATGGGTGGAGGAGCGCTTGAGAGATGCTTTTTGTGGGCTCTGGGTGGGTGTATTGCAGAGGGACGAGCGGCTGCTGTGGCTTGGAGAGATAGATGGGGGCATATTTGTGTCTCTCCCGTCCCCTCGTGAGATATTCTGTCTGGTGCGCTGCTGCCTGTGGGCGCCATCTTGATTTTTCGGTGTGCTGGCAGTGGGATAAAAGTCCTTTAATTTGCGGGGACCCCCCTGGGGTTTTCTCTTACCCATCCCAATGTATTAGGTCGGCGGGGTTCTCAGGCACCCGTGGTTTGAGTTTGCCGGCTTTCCTGGTCGCTTCGTGCGGGCCGTTAGAGCTGGCGGACACGGAGCTCTCTCCTTATGCTGCCATCTCCTTCGGCTGCTGGCCACGCCGCCGGCAAAGTCTCCACTTTTCATCAAAAAATGTTGTACAGCTCTCAAACCAACCTCGTGTGGTATCGAGGTATAGAGGGAAGACACATCAAGGGATGCCCACCAATAACCCTCTTACCATTTGTAATTTTGCAAGGCTTTGATGACTTCATTGGAATCCTTAATATACGATGGTAATTGGCACACAAGGGGCTGTAGACAGAAATCAATATAAATCGACAAGCCATTAGTAAAACTGTTGGTACTAGCCATAATGGGTCTACCAGGGGGATCAATCAATGATTTGTGGACCTTCGGGAGGTGGTAAAAGTATGGGGTACTACATTCAGATGGTAATAGAAATTGTCTCTCTTTATTAGTGAGTACTCCATTATGCCAGGCCTCCTGTACCAATGACCTTAGTTCCAGCTGAAAATCTGGTAAAGGGTCAGACTGTAGTTTTAAATATGTATCAGTGTCTGCTAACAGCCGACTTGCCTCCTTAATATAGTCCGTTCGATTTTGTACCACCAAACTACCTCCCTTATCAGCCTGCCTAATGGTGATGTTAGTATTGGCTATTAGATCTTTCAGTGCTAGATTTTAACTTTTACTCAAATTTTGATCTTTCCGCGTCTTGGAGCTGTCACAGAGTTGCAGAAAGTCTTTATACACCGCTTAATAGTAGGTTTCTATGTAGAGGCCTTTTGAGTTAGTTGGGAAAAAGGTCGATTTGGGTCAGAAGGAGGTATGTTTTACTGGTGGGTCTAGACCAGCGGTGGGAACATAACCTTCTGTGTGGCCCTCAGCCCATAGGTCCTCCAGTGCCTGTAGTGCCTCTTCATCTAGTTCCGTGGGGGGTATACACTCCGGTATTGGAACTAATGTAGGACTAGCATCCTTCATGCCTTTTTTATGTACAGCTAGTGGATTAGGGGCATAGTGACGTTTTAACGTTAGGGAGCGTATGAATCGGTGTAAATCTTTGAAGAGACCAAATTTATTTGGGCCTATTGAGGGAGAGAAACCCAAACCCTTCTGGAGTAGAGACTCTTCAGAGGGAGTCAGGGTGTGTGAGGACAGATTATATATTTTTATTGTACTGTCCCCTGTAGTGATTTTGACTTCTCTTTCTTGTTTACCCTTCCTAGTGGTTCCTGCTCTTCGTCCTCTTCGAGTTTTCTTTTTTCTTTTAAAGCTCCCTTTGGAGGAAAAGACTGAAAATTTTGACTATTTGAGGATGGTAAATAGCAATTCGAGCCCTGTAAGTTATGATCCTCAATGTCATTCTGGGGTTTGGGCCTCGCACCCAGTAGAATATAGTCCTCTAGGTCACGAGACAGAGGACTAAAACTATTCTGGATGAGAATGTTGTAAGTCAATTGAGATTGAATAGTGGGAGGTGAAACAATGGCAACATCCTGCCTTACAATGGAAGGGACGATTGGTGTCATCAAAGAGGAGGAGGACACCAGGGGGGAAGGGTTCAGATCTAAAATAGTGGTGGTCGGTATGGTGTCCACCGCAGTCACTGTCCTAGATACTAAAGCTTTGGGACTGATTGGTTTAGGAGCACACCTATCTGACAAATGCAAATTTGTTTTAGAGATAGGTAAAGAATTTACAGTTTTTTTAGGGTTATGCTTTTTTGACTTCGTATTCCTGGGTTTAGATTTATTTATTGTCTTTCTTTGTGTTACTGTCTCATTGGCCTCTTGTTTATGGTGTTGCCAATCAAAGACTTGGCATTCCTATAGTCAAAGAGGTCCCGTTATAATTTGGCCAATTCAATAGATTGAGACGCAATTGCTCCAGAGTGGGGGATTATGTCGAACAAGGGGCCACGATGAAAATAAAATTCCAAGAGAAGGGTTACCCATGTGATCTTATCAATGACGCTTTTTTGTCTCACATGACTCCTCTTCCTAAGGTTAAGCCCCCTAAAGAATATTTAGGAACTAACCAGACAGTTAGATTTATTTCTACTTTTAACAACGGTTTTAAATCTATATCCAGAATCATTAAGAAACACTACAATATTTTGTTATTGGACCAACGTCTAGCTCCGGTTTTACCTGATGTTCCATATGTGACATTCCACAAGGCTCGTACCATTAAGAACCTATTAGCACCCAGTAAAGTAACCAATTAAACATCTAAATCTCAACTCGACATCAGGTCATATTTTGACGACCGAAAGGGGATTTTTCAGTGTAAGAAAAGGGGATGCCTTACATGCCAATTTATTGCCCATGGCACCAAGACTATCACGACGAATTTAGGCAAAACATACGAGATCAGGCAATTTATCACTTGCTCGACAGACTTCGTAATCTTTGTTTTGCGTTGTCCTTGTGGGCTTTTCTACATTGGTCGGACCATCAGGGCCCTACAGGCCAGGGTGGGCGACCACTATAGACTTATTTCCAAGGGGAGCGATGAACATAGTGTCCCTCGACACTTTCTACGCTTCCACAACAAGGATATTAGACTTTTAGAAGTTTACATGATTGAAACTATTCCCAAAGGCACACTAACCAGTAACGAGAGATTCTCTTTACTTTGCAAACGTGAGGTATTTTGGATATATATGTTCGACTCACTTGCCCCCAAGGGGTTAAATGAGGAATTGGAGACATGCAGTTTTGTGTAGAGTTTGGTGTCAATGGAAGCGTTTTTTCTTGTGTTTTTTTTTTTATGTGTTTATTTGATGCAAATACCAATGTATGTTTTATTATGTTATTTATGTTTGCCATTGTGTCTTTTGAGCAACAGGGGATTTGGACTGGAGATAGAATCCTCCTTTCCCCCCCTCACTTCCATTTCCCCCTCCCCCCTGTTCTCGCAATGGGTTAACTACTCCCGCTCTTATTTTATTTTAATTCTGACTTTTAATTCCCTCCCTTTGCATTGCCCCTCCCCCCTGTTTTTCCCCCCTCCCTTTTTCCCACTTAATGTTTTGTTTTTAAACTTTGCAAGTTGCCTCTTTTCTTGACTATGAAAAAGGGCAAATGCGCAAAACGCGTCGTAAAGGCAACCTTTGACAGAGGTCCCACTCAGTACCATGCCAGGGTGAATACCTATCAATCCATCCACCCACCCTTGGGAGCTTCACATTGTCCACAGCAGTGCTCTCCAATCAACCTGCTGGCTCTATCTATTCCTTTCTGGCTGCCGGCTCATGTTTACCATTGGATTTCCTGAGTGACACCACTCTGCCTTGAGGCTTTTTTCCACTCAGAGGGCACACAGACCGGTATGCTATCAGTTCTATGTCCCCAGCTCACTTTCTGGCGGCTTCCCTGTTTACCATGTCACCCCTTGATGGCTTTATTACATTTCCACTGGCTTCACTAAGTGCCACTGCCTCTCACTGAGGCTTTTTACCTGGAGGGGACACAGACCAGTGTTTCAGCTGCTTATCGCTATCAGCTGACTCTCCGGCGGTTCCCCTGTGTGAAGCTGCGCCCTCCTCTTCCAGCTGGGCTGACGTCCTCGCCCCTCGGCACGGAGCCTCTGTGAGACTTTTCTCCACTCAGCGGAATCACAGCCTGTCCTCATGTTACATCTACAGAACTGTCCCCTGGAACTGGTGAGCCATCCCCTCTGGATCCCATAGCCAGTGGGCTAAGTGTGTGTCCCCTGCGTCTGTGGGCTGGAGCTTCCATTTTCCCTCCAACCCCCTTCAATCTGTTTACAGTCTGGGGTTAGGTTGTTTGGATGGATCTCCCGTTTTATTCTGCCTGTTGCTGATTGGACTTTTTGTCTGTTATATACTTTTGATTCAAGTGCAATACAGTGCTATCTATATGGGATTATTTTTATACATTGTTTATCAATTGCTTTTACTATACACATTGATTAAATCTCTCAACTTTTACTTTGGACTGCTGCTATTTGTCTGTGTGACATTCAGAGCGCTGGACAATTTTTGTTTTTTGGCAGAATCTGATGCAGCTGTGCATCGTAGCCAATCAGTTAACTTCAGCTTGTTCAACTAAGCTTTGTTGAAAAACCTGGAAGCTAATTGGTTTCTATGCAGAGCTGCACCAGATTTTGCATGCTTCAGTTGATGAGATTTATTTGCAAACTGATTAGTTGGCATGGTG
This sequence comes from Lithobates clamitans, assembly GCA_037952925.1. Lineage (NCBI taxonomy): Eukaryota > Metazoa > Chordata > Amphibia > Anura > Ranidae > Lithobates > Lithobates clamitans. Next base: position 3,143,498 of record JBBGZY010000424.1, read on the forward strand.
ATCACATCAGGAATATGGGATTGAACACCCCAATAACACCCATCATACCATAAGAACATACCTAAAATATAAAATGAACACACAAGGATTGTGGAAAAGTTTGGACCGCGGCCCTTTTATTGGGGTTAAAACTATTTTAATTATGAAATGAGCTTTAACCCTTAATACCAAACAGAATAGTTGTTAACCATTAACAGACCAACATGCTTAGTCACTAAGACTCAAGCAGCAATATCTTATACCAACCAAATAACAGTTTACCAACCACTGTCCACTCACAAAGTGGGCGACATTACAAAAAAAGATGGACCTTCAATATCAAACAGAACTGTTGGTAACCAATAACAGACCAACATGCTTAGTCACTAAGACTCAAGCAGCAATATCGTATACCAACCAAGTAACAGCGTACCAACCACTGTCCACCCACAAAGTGGGCAACATTACCCACATAAAGAGGGACTGCGACAAGGGGAAATGACAAAGAGGAGGGAAGGTGGGCGAGCAGGTCAAAAAATCCAGAAGGAAGGCTGATGAGAATCCAGAGGTGAGTACAGCTGACAGGTCTAAGGTAAATGCTGACTCCACCCAGTGACAGTAGACAATATAAGTAAAAGGTTACACTCATTGGCTAGATGTTTTCCACCAAAGGATTTGGTAAACTCTTGGAGGGGATGATAAGGGACTATATACAAGATTTTAGTAATAAGAATGATATCATTAGCAGTAATCAGCATAGATTCATGAAGAATCGTTCTTGCCAAACCAATCTATTAACCTTCTATGAGGAGGTGATAATGGATAAGATAGATAGATAGATAGATAGATAGATAGATAGATAGATAGATAGATAGATAGATAGATAGATAGATAGATAGATAGATAGATAGATAGATAGATAGATAGATAGATAATGGAAGGCCCATAGACGTGGTGTATCTGGATTTTGCAAAAGCATTTGACACAGTTCCCCATAAACGTTTACTGTACAAAATAAGGTCCGTTGGCATGGACCATAGGGTGAGTACATGGACTGAAAACTGGCTACAAGGGCGTGTTTAGAGGGTGGTGATAAATGGGGAGTACTCAGAATGGTCAGGGGTGGGTAGTGGGGTTCCCCAGGGTTCTGTGCTGGGACCAATCCTATTTAATTTGTTTATAAACGACCTGGAGGATGGGATAAACAGTTCAATCTCTGTATTTGCAGACGATACTAAGCTAAGCAGGGCAATAACTTCTCCGCAGGATGTGGAAACCTTGCAAAAAGACCTGAACAAATTAATGGGGTGGGCGACTACATGGCAAATGAGGTTCAATGTAGAAAAATGTAAAATAATGCATTTGGGTGGCAAAAATATGAATGCAATCTATACACTGGGGGGAGAACCTCTGGGGGAATCTAGGATGGAAAAGGACCTGGGGGTCCTAGTAGATGATAGGCTCAGCAATGGCATGCAATGCCAAGCTGCTGCTAATAAAGCAAACAGAATATTGGCATGCATTAAAAGGGGGATCAACTCCAGAGATAAAACGATAATTCTCCCGCTCTACAAGACTCTGGTCCGGCCGCACCTGGAGTATGCTGTCCAGTTCTGGGCACCAGTCCTCAGGAGGGATGTACTGGAAATGGAGCGAGTACAAAGAAGGGCAACAAAGCTAATAAAGGGTCTGGAGGATCTTAGTTATGAGGAAAGGTTGCGAGCACTGAACTTATTCTCTCTGGAGAAGAGACGCTTGAGAGGGGATATGATTTCAATGTACAAATACTGTACTGCAATCCCCACAATAGGGATAAAACTTTTTCGCAGAAGAGAGTTTAATAAGACTCGTGGCCACTCATTACAATTAGAAGAAAAGAGGTTTAACCTTAAACTACGTAGAGGGTTCTTCACTGTAAGAACGGCAAGGATGTGGAACTCCCTTCCACAGGCGGTGGTCTCAGCGGGAGCATTGATAGCTTCAAGAAACTATTAGATAATCACCTGAATGACTGCAACATACAGGGATATGTAATGAAATACTGACACATAATCACACACATAGGTTGGACTTGATGGACTTGTGTCTTTTTTCAACCTCACCTACTATGTAACTATGTAATTTGTCACCAATCCAGTTCTCAGCAGCTGCGGTAAATTTTCCTAGCAACAGCAGGCAGCTTGTCACCCGAAACAAAATAGAAAGAACCAGAAAAGCAACCATAGAGAGATATGTACTTAACAATTATCATAGCCCTCTATTAACCACTTCAGCCCCGGAAGGATTTACCTCTTCCTGACCAGAGCACTTTTTACAATTTGGCACTGCGTCGCTTTAACTGCTAATTGCGCGGTCATGCAATGCTGTACCCAAACGAAATTTGTGTTCTTTTCTTCCCACAAATAGAGCTTTCTTTTGATGGTATTTGAAGACCTCTATGGTTTTTATTTTTTGCGCTATAAATGGAAAAAGACCGGAAATTTTGAAAAAAAATGATATTTTCTACTTTTTGTTATAAAAAAAATCCAATAAACTTAATTTTAGTCATACATTTAGGCCAAAATTTATTTGGCCACATGTAAAAAAAATGTCAATAAGCGTATATTCATTGGTTTGCGGAAAAGTTATAGCGTCTACAAGCTAGGGTACATTTTCTGGAATTTACACAGCTTTTAGTTTATGACTGCCTATGTCATTTCTTGAGGTGCTAAAATGGCAGGGCAGTACAAACCCCCCCAAATGACCCCATTTTGGAAAGTAGACACCCCAAGGAAATTGCTGAGAGGCATGTTGAGCCCATTGAATATTTTTTTTTGTCCCAAGTGATTGAATAATGACAAAAAAAAATTACAAAAAGTTGTCACTAAATGATATATTGCTCACACAGGCCATGGGCATATGTGGAATTGCACCCCAAAATACATTTAGCTGCTTCTCTTGAGTATGGGGATACCACATGTGTTGGACTTTTTGGGAGCCTAGCCGCGTACGGGGCCCCGAAAACCAATCACCGCCTTCAGGATTTCTAAGGGTGTAAATTTTTGATTTCACTCTTCACTGCCTATCACAGTTTCGGAGGCCATGGAATGCCCAGGTGACACAAACCCCCCCAAATGACACCATTTTGGAAAGTAGACACCCCAAGCTATTTGCTGAGAGGCATGGGGAGTATTTTGCAGCTCTCATTTCTTTTTGAAAATGAAGAAAGACAAGAAAAAACTTTTTTTTTCTTTTTTCAATTTTCAAAACTTTGTGACAAAAAGTGAAGTCTGCAAAATACTCACTATACCTCTCAGCAAATAGCTTGGGGTGTCTATTTTCCAAAATAAGGTAATTTGGGGGGGTTTTGTGCCACCTGGGCATTCCATGGCCTCCAAAACTGTGATAGGCAGTGAAGAGTGAAATCAAAAATTTACGCCCTTAGAAAGCCTGAAGGCGGTGCTTGGTTTTCGGGGTCCCGTACGCGGATAGGCTCCCAAAAAGTGTCACACATGTGGTATCCCCATACTCAGGAGAAGCAACAGAATGTATTTTGGGGTGTAATTTCACATATTCCCATGGCATGTTTGAGCAATATATCATTTAGTGACAACTTTGTGCAAAAAAAAAAAATTTGTCTCTTTCCCGCAACTTGTGTCACAATATAAAATATTCCGTGGACTCGACATGCCTCTCAGCAAATAGCTTGGCATCTCTACCTTCCAAAATGGGGTCATTTGGGGGGGGTTTGAACTGTCCTGGCATTTTATGCACAGCATTTAGAAGCTTATGTCACACATCACCCACTCTTCTAACCACTTGAAGACAAAGCCCTTTCTGACACTTTTTGTTTACATGAAAAAATTATTTTTTTTTGCAAGAAAATTACTTTGAACCCCCAAACATTATATATATTTTTTTAAGCAAATGCTCTACAGAGTAAAATGGTGGGTGTTTCATTTTTTTTTCACACAGTATTTGTGCAGCGATTTTTCAAACGCATTTTTTGGGGAAAAAACACACTTTTTAAAATTTTAATGCACTAAAACACACTATATTGCCGAAATGTTTGATGAAATAAAATAGATGATCTTAGGCCGAGTACATGGATACCAAACATGACATGCTTTAAAATTGCACACAAATGTGCAGTGGCAACAAAATAAATACATTTTTAAAAGCCTTTAAAAGCCTTTACAAGTTACCACTTTAGATTTGCAGAGGAGGTCTACTGCTAAAATTACTGCCCTCGATCTGACCTTCGTGGTGATACCTCACATGCATAGTGCAATTGCTGTTTACATTTGACGCCAGACCGATGCTTGCGTTCGCCGTAGCGCGAGAGCAGGGGGGGGGCAGGGGTGCTTTTTTTTTTTTTTCTTTATTATTTTTTTGCTTTTTTATCTTATTTTTAAACTATTCCTTTCATTTTTTTTAATCATTTTAATTGCTATTTCAGGGAATGTAAATATCCCCTATGATAGCAATAGGTAGTGACAGGTGCCATAGAGATGTTTGGAGCCACTCTCGTCTCTGATCAGCTCTATGGTCAGCTGGCTGAATCACCGGCTGCATTCTCAGGTTCCCTGTTGAGACAGGAGAGCCAGAGAAAAACACGGAAGACAGTGGGGGGGGGCATTCCCTCCCACCGCTTGTAAAAGCAGTCTAGAGGCTAATTAGCCGCTAGGATTGCTTTTACATGAAAGCCGACCGCTGGCTAAAAAGAATGATACCAAGATGATACCTAAACCTGCAGGCATCATTCTGGTATAACCACTCAAAGTCGTGAATGGCGTACCTGAAGACAAAAAAAATTATTAACAATAAAACACAGTAAACGGTAAAGTATAAAAAGTTGCATACCTGAAAAGCAAACATGATAAAACATAATAACAATAAAACATTACAAGAAAAATACTGCGCTAACAATCTATGTGAAAATAATAAACGTGAAAAGCTGCGACTAAAATGTTATACAACACAAACCAAGGTAAAAAGAAAAAAGTTGCGCTAGTAGAATGTGATAAAAAAATTGAACACCATACATGAAACTGACATGAAGGATAGCAGAGTAATATTGAATATACCCATATACTCAACAAGTGAGCAAATCAATAAATGGTATACAGTATATTGATGTAAATTAAAGTCCAAAAAAAGTCCATGAAAAACAGCAAATATGAAAAAACTTTTTCTTCCCAAGTGACAAGTGAAAAATTCCTCTGTTGTAGTGAATGTGTGAAAAGATGAAACCTCCACCTTAAGAAAAAGTAGATGCTGCCGCTTACCAGATGATGTTGGTCCCTTATTACAGGGGACCACACTAGGCAGACGGCTGTAACCCCAGCCCGGGATCTCACAGGCAGGCACTAGATGCAATCACGTCCCATAGAGTCCCCTTCATCGATCTCAGCAGGATGGTAAGATTACCATAAAAGACACAAGATAATCCACATAGCATAAAACCCTTTACATTTATTGAGTTAAAATGCCAAATGAACACTTACAGGTAAGTAGATATATGACAGCATAAAAGAACAAGCCGGCCGGCTCCAAAACAGCCCGTGTCTTCCGGGACTAGACGTGTAGCGGTGACGTCAGGATGTAGCTCCTCCTTCCTACGTCATTTCGTCACTACAGGACGTGGTCCCGTGACCCTAAACTGCTGGGGATGCTAGTATAGATCTGATCGGATCAGATATTGATCCGTTCAGATACTATACCACTAAGGGAGGTGTACGGTGCGTGCGTGGGTGTTAGCAGTACTGGCGCTAACCTGACGCTGCCTGGGGCTGGTGCTTGCCAGTTCACCAAAATGCTACCAAAAAAACTTTTAGCAATCGCAGGGATCAGTCCTGACTCTGCGAACGCTGCAGTTATGTGTTTAGTGTTTTGTAAGTGACAGTGATCGATTGATACTGCACTTGGGTGGGCTGGGCTGGGCCAGGCGAAGGGACAAAACGCAGGTGCTAGCAGGTATCTGGGCTGATTCCGCTAACACTGCGTTTTTGGGAACCCTAAACTGCTGGGACGCTAGTATAGATCTGATCGGATCAAATATTGATCCGTTCAGATACTATACCACTAAGGGAGGTGTATGCTGCGTGCGTGGGTGTTAGTGGTACTGGCGCTAACCTGACGCTGCCTGGGGCAACGCATATCACCGCCGGGCGATCAGGGGGCTAAACCCTTATTAGGTAATAAACGGCGGGTGCCCTGACACTATAAAAAATAAACGAACTAACCAGCGTCACCCGTAATGGTTATACAGTGATCAGTGGTGAAAGGGTTAACTAGGGGCAATTAAGGGGTTAAAACATTTATTAGGTAGTATATGAGGGTCCCTGACGCTATAAAACACTGAACCTAAATATTTACCTCCCTAACTAGCGTCACCAGTGACACTAATACAGCGATCAGAAAAATGATTGCTTAGCGACACTGGCGACGGGGGGTGATCAAGGGGTTAAAACTTTATTAGGGGGGTTAGGCAGGTACCCTAGACCTAAAGGGGGCTAACACTAACTGCCCTACCACACTAACTGTCACAAACTGACACCAATGCAGTAATCAGAAAAAATATATATATATATACAGAGGCAGGGGAATGATCCCATTGACTGGGAGCAATCGCGAGGGGAGGCCGCAAATGGACGGCCTCCCCCTCACCTCCGATCGCCGGGGGACAAACGCCGACCACCTCCGGCACCGGGGGGGGGGGTCCGATTACCCGCGGGAGGCAGATCACGTACAGGTACGTGATTCTGCCTGCCCGTGCCATTCTGCTGATGTATATCAGCGTGAGGCGGTCGGCAACTGGTTAGGAGTAAAATGTGTTTATAAAACAAATGGGTGTTAGGGGTGACAAACCAATGGGGCTACTTCTCTATTTTATTCTTTCGTGGCCCTGACATTCTGATTAATTTCTGATCAGTAATCTGAGACTTGCAGTTGGCAGTGACAGTTCAGTCTATAATCTAGCAACGCACACAGGTGTATGCTTCTAGTTTACAGCTGCAACATGTTTCAATGTTCTCTAAACACAGGGAACTGTGCCTGAAAATGTTAATCTACAGATTTCAGTTGTCAAGTGGTTATGGCTCTTTTCCCTCTGATATCACTTACAGACATAATCATTCCTCATTAGTGTGAGGAGCAGCATAGCAGCACCAATGACACTGATGGAAAATAGAAAGGTGTGTTGAAGTTAGTCTACTGTCTAATGTTATCAAGGGCTGCAAGATATAACACATGCAATTTTATATCATGCTTTTGTTTTAAGATTGTAGCGCCTTAACTTTTGTGTGGTGTTATTAGTTTGTTAACAATATTGTTGTTTGTAGCAAGAAAAGTAAACTATTTTCCTTCTATATCTAGCACAAATCTCACATCAAGACCAGATTTTGGAATCTGTTTGTTTCCAGGTTAAAACTATCTTTTTTTCAAATGACTTTAACGTAAAGAAATATATTTTGTGTAACATAAATTATGTATAATTAAAATTATGTTGAATTATTGTCTTTTCCGCATTAAACTTTTCTTTTGTAGGGTAAAATTTATCATAGAACAATAGATCTTGAGATTTATGATCCTATTATACCATCCAATTATTTCAAACTAATTATCACATACTTCTTTATGATTTAAAGACCTTACCACCTATTCTTAAAGTATTATTTACAGTTTTGGCTGAATTATTTCAGTAGAAAGAAACATTTATGCTTTCATATTTTATTTCTGTGACTTTAAATTAGCAGATAAAAGCTCCAAACTGCTATTTTAACATCACAGGACACATCAAGATCAAAGCTTGTTTCTTCAGTAGCACCAATAAAACAATTTCTACAAACTAATATGCATATTTTATCTCTGTACTTTTCCAAAACTTTAAAAGAAACAGCCATTAAAAAATATCAATATTTGGAGGGGTGCATGAGCTTGTAGCTCCACATCTCTGTGTGAGGTTGACCTCTCCGCTGGTGCTAACAATCCTTCTTCATATCACTATATATGATCAACCTCATTATGAAGCTTCTGTACATGCAAGAAAAAATGGGGCAATGGCTTTAAAAAATCATTGATGGCCTATCTGCTTAGAGTTTGGATACCCTTCACGTTGTCCAAAAATGGCACCATTAATCTTCTCAACTTGAGTCCTATTTTGTGCTATTTATCTCCAATTCATTGTGCAGCTGCAGATAACAGTGAGTATCCCCCACAGCTTACAAAATATGACTGAGAAAAGGGACCAGTGGCAGCCGTCCCACAAGGGGCGCAGGGGCGTCACCCCTCTGCCCATACAATCTGCCCCCCTAGCCTGCACAATTAAACATTATGTGTGGCCAAGCACTGTGCGGGGTGCTGGACCAACAGGTCTCTACCGGGTCTGTCACCCCCTCACAAGCATGTGACCAGAGCCCGATTGGCCTGCTTCATGTTGTCCTCAGGGCACAGAGCACTGCGCCCCGGACACTCAGCTGCTGGCTTCCCACCCCAGCCAATCAGAACAGGAGGGCGAAGACAGGGTCAGTACAGAAGCCGTGGTGCCAGGCATCAGAGGAACCATGACCACTGGAGGGCTCTGCCCATACGATGAGTGCGGACCTGGAGGGGCCCGCCTGTGCCCCCTGAAATCCTCCAGCACCAGCAGCCACTGAAAGGAACTAGAGACTATGTATGATTGAAGTGCAGCTGAGGTCTTAATACAGCTACACAAGACTACTACTACACTTACACAAGAGCAAGGGGGAAGGGAGTGAGACAGATAAACTTGAAATTAATTATGGGGCAGCACAGTGGTGTAGCAGCAAAAAGGGTCGCTGGTTTGAATCCCGACCACCACACCATCTGCCTGGAGTTTGCATGTTCTCCCTGTGCCTGTGTGGATTTCCTCCAGGTACTCCGGTTTCCTCCCACACTCTAAAGACATGCTGGTAGGTTAATTGGATCCTGTATAAATTGACCCTAGTATGTATGAATGTGTGTTAGGGACCTTAGGTTGCAAGCTCCTTGAGGGTAGGGACTGATGTGAATGTACAGTGTATATGTAAAGTGCTACGTAAATTGACGGTGCTATATAAGTACCTGAAATAAATAAATAAATAAAAAATGAAGAATGGGGCGTGGCTTGGCGCCGGAAGAGAATGGCCGCCTAATCCTCTGGCTCCCGCTCGACAAGGACAAATATCAGCCTAAAAGAGGATCATAACCCGACCAAGATGGGTAAGGGAGACCGGAGCTCATCTGCCACAAGATCCTGATCCCCTCAGGATGGAGAAACCCAGCTGAGTGGCAACATACCCACGCTGTTCAGGACACTGCAGTGGGACCCGCAACCCTCTTCACAGGCTTCCTCCCCTTGCATGCGGTCTGTCAGCTGTAGCCCAGACCACATTAATCACAGCCAAGCAAACATAGCTTCTCCCACAGCCAGCACAGCACAGTCTCTATGTCTGCATGCTCTGCAAAACATTGCATCAGACATTAAAAGTACCCTGTCAGCTGCCATAGGAGAACTCTGGCTGGACATACAAGCAGTGGCAGTGCGATTAGAAAGAGTGGAAGCCACTACAAGCAGGCAGGAGAATGCCATAGCACAGGTACAGCAAGTGTCTGACCACCACTCTTTCCAGCTCAGGGAGATGAACAGACACTTGGAAGATCTTGACAATAGGGCAGGCAGACACAATATAAGAGTGAGGGACCTCACTGAAACTGTTCATCCTAGCAATCTCCAACAATGCATGCAATCCATTTTCAATGGCTTACTAGATAGACCCCATGATTCACCAATTGAAATAGAACGCATACACAGGGCCCTACGTCCCAGGGGCAGGGACTCGGATCCCCCACGCAATGTCATCTGTTGCCTGGTGAATTTTCCTCTGAAAGAGGAAATTCTTAAATGGGCCAGGGAAAGGTGCCAGATCTTACATGAGGGCTCCGCAATTAAACTCTTCCAGGATCTGTCACCTATCACACTCCAACACCGGAAGGATCTCCATCCTCTCATGGACATCCTTTGATCAAGAAACATTTCATACAGATGGAAATTTCCCTTTTGCCTTTCAGCCTCGGCAATGGGTCACACCGCTCTGCTCCGGGTCCCTGAAGATGTGCAACAATTCTGCAATGCTTTAAACATACCAATTCCGAACCTGCCTGACTGGTACAGCGAACATCGCATATCAACCCCTTGGAATGCAGATCACAGAGAAGATCCCATGGAATGGAACGCACAAAGCCCACCCTGACAGAGATCACCTCCAACAACCCCTCCACCTCAAACACGCCGTCATCCTGAAAACGGAAGCCCCTCAGCCTCACCGGCGCACAGAAGATCCCACCAAGAGGCCTGACTTGGAAGTCGCACATTCATGGTTCACTCCTCGGAACACTCTGTCTACCTACACACTCCGAGGTCTACTTTGTTTGACAGACATGTCATATACCCAAACCCTGGTATTCTCTACCACTGAAAGCTTAAAGCCTCTGTCCTCACAATGGTACTTCACCTTGTATGTGATGCCCCCATCAAAACACTACAAGTTTTACAGCCGAATGGGGCAACATACCTACCTCCAACTCCTGAAGAGTTAATGGATGGACTCATAACAACCCACCCCTATCCCCACCTTGTCTTCCCTATCGGAACAACTCACAATTCCCTATAAGAACCTTACATGCACCCCTCCACACTCTAGGTACCATTCAAATGTAATTTTCCCATCCTCTGAAGCATAACACCGTCACTGATTACCAAGTCAGACTAATGGACCTGTAACAGTGGTCCCTCATCCTGCCAACCAACACGCCCTATGGAAACCCACAAAACCACATGATGGTGTGATCTACAGCTACGACAGACAATCATATCGCCCTCTCATAATAACCTAAACTGCCTCTAGCCCATATTCCTATCTGTACAAAGGCTCCAACCTTGTATCTATAACAATGACTGCACCTATATCACAGAAAACACGGAAACACCAGAGAACCTCATCCTAACGTGGATACTACCTGAAGTGCTAATCCTGCCTACCTAAGGCCGAAGAAGACAGAAAGTGCAGGCAGGTCACTATCACTGTTACTGATCCTATTGATCTCAAGGAAAGCTTTACTTCCAATTTAAGTTTGAAGCTTTAATATGAACATTGCCATACCAATTTCACACAAATTATTATTATTATTATTATTATACAGGATTTATATAGCGCCGACAGTTTACGCAGCGCTTTACAACATTAGGGCAGACAATACAAGTACAATACAATTCAATACAGGAGGAATCAGAGGGCCCTGCTCATTAGAGTTACAATCTAGGAGGGAGGGTCAAGTTATACAAAAGGGTAATAGCTGTGGGGGATGAGCTAATGGAGAAAATAGTGCAGTTATTAGATGGAGGCAGGATAGGCTTCTCTGAAGAGGAAGGTTTTCAGGGATCGCCTAAAAGTGGATAAATTTGGAGACAGTCTGACAGATTGGGGTAGGGAATTCCAGAGGATGGGCGAGGCTCGGGAGAAGTCCCGGAGGCGGATATGGGAGGAGGTGATGAGGGAGCTAGAGAGCAGGAGGTCTTGGGAGGAACAGAGATGGCAATTAGGTTGGTATTTTGAGACTAGGTTAGTGATGAAGCTGGGGGCAGAGTTGTGGATGGCTTTGTAACTTATTTTTAGTATTTTGAATTTAATTCGTTGGGCGAGTGGCAGCCAATGGAGGGATTGGCAGAGAGGGGTAGCAGACACTGAGCGGTTTGGATAAGTCTGGCAGCAGCATTCATGATGGACTGCAGGGGGGATAGCCTGTTTAAAGGTAAGCCAATGAGGAGTGAGTTGCAGTAGTCAAGGTGAGAGATAACCAGGGAGTGAATCAGGAGCTTTGTGGTTTCATTGGTTAGAAAGGGACGTAGTTTAGAGATGTTGCGGAGGTTGAGGCGGCAAGCTTTGGAAAGTGAGTGGATGTGGGGCTGAAAGGAGAGTTCAGAGTCCAGGATAACACCTAGCACCCTGACGTGTGGGGACGGGTGGATGGTTGTGCCATTGCTCTTGACAGAGAAGTCAAGGGAAGAGGCACGTGGGGAAGGAAATATTATAAGCTCAGTTTTGGACAAGTTGAGTTTGAGGAAGTGGTGTGACATCCATACAGATATGTCGGTTAGTAAGTTAGTGATGCGTGAGGAGACTGATGGAGTGAGTTGAGGGGTGGAGAGATAGATTTGCGTGTCATCAGCATAGAAATGATATTGAAAGCCATGAGAGGCTATCAGCTGACCCAGGGAAGAGGTGTAGATTGAAAATAAAAGAGGTCCAAGAACAGAACCTTGGTGGATCCCGACAGAGAAGGGAAGAGGAGTGGAGGAAGTAGAATTGTAAGTGACACTGAAGGTGCGTTGGGATAGGTAGGATGAGAGCCACTGAAGAGCACAGTCACGGAGACCGAGGGGGTAAAGTTTTTTGAGGAGGAGGGGGTGGTCAACCGTGTCAAAGGCAGCTGAAAGATCCAGAAGTAGGAGTACAGAATAGTGTCCGTTGGTTTTTGCAGTTAGTAGGTCATTTGTGAGTTTTAAAAGAGCAGTTTCTGTGGAGTGTCGAGGGCGGAATCCAGATTGAAGGGGATCAAGAAGGTTGTTTTTGATGAGGTGGTCACTCAGTTGGTTGTAAACCAGGCGTTCAAGGAGTTTAGAGGAAAAGGGGAGCAAGGAGATAGGGCGTAGGTTGTTAAGATTTGTAGGGTCCAAGGACGGCTTTTTGAGTATGGGGGTGACCAGTGCGTGTTTTAGAGCGTCGGGGAAGATGCCAGAGGTGAGGGAGAGATTGAAGATGTGGGTTAGAGAGTGTAGGATGGGGTCAGAGGGTGACCGTAGCATTTGAGAGGGGATAGGGTCCAGGGAACAGGTGGTTAGGTGGGCGATAGAGAGGAGTTTAGCAACTTCATCTGTAGTAGCAGATTTGAATAGGGGGAGTGTCAGTTGTACCTGTTGACATGAGGTCTTAGCTGGAAGCGATACCTGTAGAATGGAGATTTCATCACGGATTGTATCAATCTTGTTTTTGAAGTGATTAGCAATCTCCTGGGCAGTGAGTGAGTCAGTGGGTGGAGGCGGTGGAGGACAAAGTAGAGAGTTGAAGGTAGAGAAGAGTTTACGGGGATTGGATGAGAAGCTGTTAATAAGAGTTGTAAAATAGGTTTGCTTGGCAGTGTGGAGGAAAGAATAGTATTTTTGGAGGGCAGATTTGTATTGATTGAAGTCTTTGAGAGACTTAGTCTTGTGCCACAGACGCTCAAGAGCACGACTACGTTTTTTGAGACTTTTGGTGTCATCTGTTTGCCAGGTTTGGAGGGGTCGAGGCCTGATTCTGCGTGTAGTGAGGGGAGCGAGTCTGTCCAGGGTGGTGGACAGAGATTTATTGTAGATGGATGTGGCTTGGTTGGGGCAGGACAGGGGAGAGATTTTGTCATAGAGGTGGTCAGTAGCAGAGTAGAGGAGAGAGGAGTTGAAGTTGCGAAAGTTTCTACGGGTGATGGTTAGGCGATTGGAGGGAAAGGTGGTGGAAGACAGGGGGAGAGAGAAACTAATAAGATGGTGGTCGGAGAGAGGAAAAAGATTGTTTGAGAAGTTTCATGGAGTGCATAGGTAGGAGAATACAAGGTCAAGGGTATTGCCATCAGAGTGAGTAGAAGCCTGTACCCATTGCTTCAGGTCAAATGAAGAGGTTAGACTAAGAAGTTTAGAAGTAGCAGGAGTGTTTGAATTAGCAGGGATGTTGAAATCACGGAGAAGGATTGTGGGAATTTTCGAAGAGAGAAAGTAGGGTAGCCAGGCAGAAAACTCATCAAGGAAAGATGATAATGGTCCAAATGCTTACGTTCATGTTTCTGATGTTTTCAATTATCAACCACACAGGATAAGAGGGAAGGAATTGAAAAAGGAGCTCAAATTCCATATCATACACCTCAAGGGGGGGGAGGGGGTAATGCTTATATAGATATAGGTATTTTATCTACATACTTATACATACTGTGGGATAGTCTGAATCACAAAATAATGCCTCACCACTATACTCACTACCATAATCCTCTCCAAAGTATGATTATATTCAACCTCACTATCCTCCCTCTTATCCTGGAATAACATACTGTTGTAGGAACTGCTGCTGTATTCTACACGTCCATAACTCTTCAGAAACCTTCACAACAAACTCCCAACCTATCTACTCTCACTTTACTATACTAACACACTATTAAGCTAAAACCTCAAGTAACTAATCTCCACACATGGGTTTGTTACATGTCTCAACATCAACACTTTAACTCATAACGTTCCTCCAACACTATGTGATACAGAATGATACTTTATATGATGCCTCACAAATTAACTGTTAAAGCACTACTATGGTTTGTTTACTGTTTTCTCTTAATAAGTGATGTTTTATCTTGGTTTATATCCTGCTGTCCCTCACTAAATGACATACCTAGCGATGGCTTCAATTATGTACATTGAGCTGCCATACCGCAATACCAACATAACACCATTCTCCTCATATATGTCTATATCTCCACTCCTCTCCACAATGCATTACACCTATCCTCTGACTTATGACCCTTAGTCCTCCATGACTGGACCAGACAAGTCTCGACCAACCCTTCCTCCTCCCCATACAGCAGATTCTTAGAAATTCTGCTGACTGCCTCCGGAAATCCCTTGTGGACCCAGGAAGAATAGCTGGCCTATTTCATCCTCCGGTATTGTCTCCCCTCATATTCCTCTTTTCAATACGCTTGCGCTATCACTCGCAACACCACCTTAATTCCCACTTATTCACTTAATCACCACATCTCCCCCCCTGCATCTCTCACCCTATCCCCCCCTTCACCGCTCCCAACCTTGTAGAACTTATACTCAATATGCTATATCCCTCTGCACCTCAATAGGCAACATCTTGCTACAGACCCCACACTAAATAATACCTTCAAAAACTTCGAGGTGAAACTCCTTTCCCTGAACACCAAAGGTCTCAACATCCCTGAAAAGCGCTCACAAGTGCTCTCATTGATGAAAAACCACAAAGCAGATATTATTTATCTGCAAGAACCCCACTTTAGAACAAACTGTATACCGAAACTTGACAACATTCATTATCCTAAAGCCTTCCATGCATCAAATCCTTTGGCCAAGTCAAAGAGAGTTTCTATCTTAATTGCGAAACCTTGCCCTTTGAGATAACGGAATCTTTGGCAGACTTAGAAGTTAGTTATCTCTTTATCAAAAGTTTCCTACGGAATAGACCAATCACCCTGGCCAACATCTATGCCCCAAATGTGAAGCAAGTTCCCTTTTTTCATAAAATCGCCTCCCTTCTATCCTCATTTTAATCGGGAATAGTGATATTAGGGGGCGACTTCAATGTCCCCCTCAACCCTATCCTAGACTCATACACAGGTGTCTCATCCATCACCTACTGGGCATTACGCAAGATCCATTCTCAAATCCACTACTTACTCCTGCATGACACGTGGTGCACACTACACCCAAAAGAAAAGGACTACTCATTTTTCTCTGCCCCCCATGACAGATATTCCAGAATTGACTACTTTTTCATAACCCAACAGGACTTACACTTTTTAACCAAAGCATCAATTGAACCCATGTCTCTCTCAGACCACCACCCCATTTCCATCTCACTCACCTTCCCTGAAACTATTGAAAGATCGAAAATCTGGCATCTAGATGCCACACTACTGACAGATCAAGCTAACTTAGATCATCTACACTCATGCATCAAATCTTTCTTCCAAATAAATAACACACCTGACACGCACCCCCTTTCCCAATGGGAAGCACACAAATGCACAATTAGAGGGGAAATCCTAGCACCCACCACCAAAGGCAAATGACAGAGACAAGACTATATTCAAAGATGAATAACCCAAATTAAAAATTTAGAAGCCACACATAAAAAGACACAAGCTGTACAAGCCCTACAGGAACTCACACGAGTGAGATCTCTTTTACTGGATGAACTAAACCAAAGAGTAAGACAAAAACTCACCCTGACGCGTAAATTATTTTACGAACATAGTAATAAAAGTGGAGCGCTTTTGGCCAGAGCTTTATAGGCTAAAAAAGCAGGCCATGTGATAAGACAAATCAAGAAGCCTGACGGCTCGCAAGCCACAAGTAACACAGATATAGCCTCCTGCTTTGAGTAATACTACCACAATCTATACAATCTCCCACATCCAAACTACCCCAAAATTAACCGAGCCCTAAGACCACACATCAGAGACTTCCTGAAACAGTATGCCCCCAAACTAATACCTCAGGATATGGCCCAATCCCTCGAAAGCCCTATTATGGGAGAGGAGCTTTCACAAGCAATCAAACAAATGAAAACAGGAAAGAGCCCGGGCCCGGACAGTTTCTCTGCTGTATACTACAAAACATTCCAAAACACCCTTACCACCCCCCTTTTATCCACCTTCAATTCTCTCAACACAACGAAAAAACCCCTCACACCGTCTTCTAGAAGCCCACATAACTGTGCTACCAAAAGAAGGGAAAGATCACACTTTAGGCTCCAAATACCTCCCCATTTCTCTTCTCATCGTGGACACCAAACTCCTTGCAAAAATCATATCCAATTGACTCCTCCCACTCATCCCACCGTTAATATCTACAGACCAAGTTGGCTTCATCCCCGGCTGAGAAGCCAGAGACAATACTATCAAAGCCATCAACATTCACTCCTATCTAAACTCATCTAAGCAGAAGGGCTTCTTCCTTTCACTAGATGCGGAGAAGGCATTCGACAGGATGGCCTGGGACTACATGACTGAGACCCTACGGTCTGTTGGTCTCAGGGACAATATACTCAACCTGATTCTGACGCTCTATACGAACCCTATAGCACGAGTAAAAGTCAATGGCCACCTGTCGAATGCCTTCCCCGTCAGAAATGGAACTCGCCAGGGTTGCCCCCTTTCACCACTTCTTTATGTGCTCACCCTGGAACCATTTCTCAACTGTCTCCGAAATAACCCAAACATCAAAGGAATTTCAACCTCTAGACATGAATTCAAAGTTACAGCTTTTGCAGATGACATCCTACTCTCCCTCTCAGAACCCCATATCACACTCCCAAACCTACTGAAAGACTTTACACATTTCCAGAACATTTCCAATCTCAAAATCAATTTTGAGAAATCATACGCCCTACCCACAGAAACAGTGTTCCATTGCCAAAACAATTTTTCTATCACCAGGAAAACTAAAGCAATCACCTACTTAGGAATTCAACTTCCAGCCTGTCTCTCTGATCTGTACGCACTGAATTTTTCCCCAATCCTGACCTCCATCAAACAAGATCTACAAAAATGGGACAACCCCTCTTTTTCCTGGTTCATAAGAGCCGCAATCTTAAAATTGAATATCCTGCCGAGACTCCTATATGTAATGCAGACCATACCAATCCACCTACCACCCGCCTTCTTCTCTACATTCAAAACCCTGTGCACAAAATTTTTATGGCACAACAAACATCCACGCATAAAATATGAACACATGGTCCTCCCCAAATCTAATGTGGGCATAGGGCTCCCCGACCTACATTGATACTACAAAGCATGCCTCCTCACTAGAATAGTAGACTGGAATATTCACGCATCCACAAAACAATGGGTCGACTTGGAAGAATATCTCTCAGACATTAAAAAGCCACTAACCACATACTTATAGGTCCCACTCTACACTGCTTCCATGAAACAAACAACAAGCAACTTCTTTCAACTCTACCGGGCCCCATGACCCCACTTCGATCCAATCCTGACTTCCCTCCCAGGATGTCCATACGATTATCTTCCCTCTGGCCATACAAACATATACTAGCTAAACACTTTTTCCAAGGAGGTACCTTCCTAACCTGGGAAAAACTAGCCTCACAAATGAAAGACCGGATATATCCTCTATGGACGTACCTACAAATACAACACTTTCTCTTAGACCCGAAATGCAGGCTACACTGGACCAGACAACCCACGCCTATAGAATAATTATGCTCTGCATCCACTCCGCAAAGACACTTAATCTCTACCATTTACGCCCTACTTTTTGCCAGCCATCCCACAAAACACAAAACTTGCCACCTCTGGTAGAAAGAACTCTCCCTAGATCTTACAGAGGACCAGTGGGGGCAAATATTCAAAAATACTCTCAAGGGCTCAATAAATGTGTCAATCCAAGAAAATGGCTACAAAGTCCTCAACCGATGGTACAGAGTCCCAACCCTCATTAATAAATTTGCGCCATCGACATCAAACTTATGCTGGAGCTGCAACTCTGGACCTGGCTCCCTTGTTCACATCTGGTGGTCCTGTCCCATCATCCATAAATTCTGGAATGAAGTCCACAACATTATATCAAAGGTAACCACCCTTACCTTAGATTATTCCACCGCGCAACTCTTGCTGCACCACGCCACACTACCCAGATGCTCTTATTTTAAATCCTTAGCGATGCACATGCTGAATGCATCTAAGCTATGTATCCTGGTCCTTTGGGGCAAATCCAATGCCCCTTCAACTAAAGATTGGTTCCTGATTCTCAATAAAATTGCCGAAATGGAAGAACTTTTAACCATCTTCCATGAAAACATCTCCAAACACAACACCCGATGGGCCTGCTGGTCCCATTTCCAGACCACTTCCGAATACACACAAATTATGAACCCCGTGTAGCAATAACTCTCAGTGGAGCTGCTGGATTAAGCGGGCCTGTTCTCTATGCTCTTCATCCTTCTTAAATTGTTCAATCCCCTTGACACTGTAGTGCAGTGTTGTAATAATATGAGTATCAACTTTAACCCACAATACACAATTATGGTTATAGTTACCTCTACTTGGGTGCTGGTAGCTCCACCTGCAGGAGAAATGACAACACTGCACACAAACTTCAGTAATAACTAAGAATGACTTCTTTCTTTTGGTAAATAATATATTTATATAAAGAATTATTACGATGACTATACTATCACACCAACGTAGTGTAACAGTATAAGAAATGGTTGTGACAATCAGTAACAGACACAAGTATATCGAGGGAGGAGCCGGATGTGGGCGTCAGGCTGGTTCCGTGGCTAAGCCCGGGAAGCCGGTCGTGTCCCTCCCCATGATGCGAGTCTAGGCATCAGCTCCATCGGTCCCGTGCTTCCCTGCGTCCCCCCCTACAGAGTGGTATTGGCATCTGCAGCCCCCTCTGCCCCCTCTGTGTGCCGGAGCTCTGTGATCTGCTGCGGAGTTCACCCGATAATCGGCGCTTCACCGCCTCACCTGTTGCGGTCCCTCCGCGTTCCCTGCAGACCTCGGGTTGGGCTTGGAGTGGCCTCCCCATGCCTCCCGCGGCTCGAGCGGGGTCGGGAGCCGGAGGAGAGTGGATGAGTGCGGACGTAGTAGCGCCGGAGACAGAGCAGGCACTTGGTCTCCTCGAGCACAGAGGACAGAGGTCTCCCGCGGAGATAGCTCCGGTCGCTGCATGGGAGAGGCTACAGTGTCAGTCCGAGAGCAGCTGAAACATACGGCGGCGGAGGAGCTCTGACGGAATTAGAGGAGAGGTGCGGTGTACAGAAGCAGAGCCGCTGTTTGCAGGAAGAAAAAAAAACACATATACAGGAACGGGGTAAGAGTATGAAGACGATGAAACCCAGCTAGAGGGTAAGTGAAAAAATAAAATAAACAAATGTGATCCGGGACGAGGTGGTCTGCAATCCCTGGCATTGAATATGTGGAAACAAACAACATGAAAATGGTAATGGCATGTAGTTGAAGTGAATGAAATTAAATTGCACCAAACCCTAAATGTTTATATGCTTAGTGTTCTGGATGTGGAAGTGGGATTGGGACTATGTTTATTCATTCTTGGTGGAGCAGCTAAAAACAGTAAAGTTTATGTGAAACACATGCCAGTTGACAGAAGACAGACGTCAGTTGTCAGTTGAGGTGATTTGACTACAGAACCCTGTCTAAACTTTAAGGCCACAGGTTACAGGACTGAAGCGGCAGGCGAGGTGGGGTTTACTCCCCCGGACCCCTCGCACCTAATTGCCACCGCTCAGAGAAAGTAAATAACACATTAAATAAATACATTAAATAAAAGGTACAAGTTATATACAAAATAAGCAAGAAAAACGTACATATACGTTTTCGGCCTATCCCACCCTTGATCTGGAACAAAAACTGGAAGAAAATCTTTCTTTTTTTCCTGTGAAAACTGTGTACCAAAGTGACCGGTGAGGAGGCATAGTGGACTGGAGAATCAGAGCACGCTACAGCGGACTATAGCGGTCTGGGCAGTGAAGAGATCTCGCTCAATATTTCTAAGCTTATACCCCCAAATCTCTGCACGATACTGTCACCTAAGGTAACAAAATATAATCTCTAAATATCAGAAACCCATCCTTAACTGTAGGGAGAGTCAGATCTAGGAGGCGATTAGAGAGGAGGGGATGGGAGAAAGGGAGGCAGGGTGGAAGTCCCTGTTAATATTGGGGAATAGGAAGGAAGGCATGAGAGGTAAACCAACAAAGGGGATGGCAGCTAATCCGCCCAGAACAAGTGCAAGCCCGGGAAATATTAGGAAATATATGGTAAAAGAAAGCAGTAAAGACAGCCCAGGTATACAAACGGGGGCTAAGAGCAAAGCCCTGGAGAGTTTACCAAAGATGGGGACAAGAAGACAACTAGCAGAGATAGACACCCATACTGCAAGGGGTGAGATACTAGATGAAGAAACAGAGGAACCCCAATTAAAAAACCAACTACCAACAAAGGGCGAGATGGCAGAAATGTTCGCGAAGCTTGAAACCTCAATAAAAGGAGAAATCGATTCACTACGAGAAGACATGAATCAAACTTTAAAAAGGGTGGAAGAGGCAGAAACAAGGTTGGATAGACACGGAGAATAGCTAGATGGCTTTAAAAAACAAATAGAGGAGGTTCTAAAAAAACAGAGAAACATCCTGTATAGATTAGAAGATCAAGAGAACCGGAGTAGGAGGAAGAACATCAGGATAAGAGGCCTCCCAGAGGTACAGGGAGAAAAAGAAGACCTACAAGAAAAAAATGGACATAATCTTTGGGGGTATGATCATCCCATCCAACACGAGCGGTAAAATAAAATTTGATAGAGTTCATTAGATTCGCAAGCCCACAGAAATCAAGGGAGAGGTCCCAAGAGATGTGATCGCGAGATTTCATAATTACCAAGACAAAGAAGCGGTGAAGGCGTATATGAAAAAGAACCAACCAGTGAGGTACAGAGAGACGAACTTACAGATTTTTGCAGACCTGGCAGCGGAGACGCTGGCCAGGAGAAGAGTGTTGAAACCATTACTGGACCAGCTTAAATCACATGAAGCCAAATATTCTTGGGGTTTCCCAGCCTGTTTAAATGGGTACAAAGAAGGCCGCTCTGCAACCCTAAGATTCCCAGAAGAAACACAAAAATTCTGTAATCGTTTAGGGATCCAGCTAGTGGAAGTACCGGGTTGGTGGGAAAGATCAGGAAACAGGGATTCCACTAATGAACAGCAAGCCTGGATGCCAGTCTTCAAATCAAAAATGAGATAACTAGAACTGAACCTGTAAAGACAACAGAAATAACTATGTAGTAACCAAAGACAAAGATATCGGGGGGAGGCAGGGGGGGCTGGGGAGTTGGGGGGGGCAGACACAGGCAACCTCCGACTAAGGGGGGAGCACTGGATCTGGAGATGCCTATGCTGAGCTCCACCTCAAGGGGGACAACCAGAGGGCCAGGTAGAGTGGTCGGGCTCATGGTTTCTCAGGTCATGGGGAGACCGGATTCCCCCAACCGAGGGGGGGAGGAGGGAGGGGAGAGGAGGGGCAGGGGGAAAAGGATGGGGGTGGGGGCTGGGGGGGAGGGTGGATTAGGGGGGAAGGAGTATGGGGGGTGACATGGGATGGTGGGGGGAGGTGGGGGGGTTCAGGGAGGGGGGAGGAAAGGGGAATCTACCAGGAGCGCAATGGAAGAATAAGGATAAGGCCCTCGCTTTCTTGAAGTGGTATGATCAAACATAAAATGTGTAAAAAAGGCTGGCGGGCCTAAAGATAATTACCTACAATGTACGTGGTATAAATGCTCCCAGGAAAAGGGCAAATATTGTGGGTGAACTGAGACTCCTGAAGGCGGATGTGGTGCTACTGCAGACCCACTTCACCATAACCAATAATTACAAAATATTTTCAAAAGATTACCCCCTATGGTACTATGGAGATTCCCCAATCAGCCGAGCAAAGGGAGTGGCCAAAGGGTTTGCCAGAGGTGTACGATTTGACCTAGACGAGAGAAAGGTAGACCCTGAAGGGCGATACTTGTTTTTGAGAGGAAAATTAAATGGAGTAGAGTGCACCCTGGCAAACATATATGGCCCAAATAAAAACCCCATTGGCTACCTATTGAAGTTAATAGCTGATATAATGGAATTCAAGAAGGGGGGATTAATAATGGGGGGTGATTTAAATTTCTGCTTGGAACCAAAGGAGGACAGTACATCACGTGCACAGGGGACTGGAATGGGATGGAGGAACAAATTAAAACAGAAATTGTGCCAACACCAACTGGTAGATGTCTGGAGGTTACAGCACCCCAAAATAAGAGACTATACATTCCACTCCCCTGTCCACGCGTCGTACTTTAGATTGGATTTTTTTCTAATAGAGCACAGGCTTTTAGAGGTAGTTGTTAGTACAAATATCGGTATAACGACGTTCTCCGACCACGCCCCGGTGACGCTACAACTAAAGATAGGAGAGCTAAACACGAAGTAATATGTGGAGAATAAACGAGGAACTTTTGCATGATAAAGCAATAGAAGAACGAATGAAAAATTTTAGAGAAAATAATACGGAAGGGGTATCTGAAATGACGGTGTGGAAAGCCCATAAGGCCTATATAAGAGGCATTATGATAAAGGAGGGGGCGGAGAAGAGAAGGAGCATTAGAGAGAACACAAGTGCCTTGAGCAAAGAAATCAACACACTAGAACAGCTCCATAAGAACAAGAAACAAGAATGACTTATAACAGAGTAAAAAGAGAAAGGTACCTATATGGGAATAAACCCAGGAAACATCTAGCGGGAAAAAAAATCAGCAAATTATATAGACAAAATACAAACAGGTAATGGGGAATTTGCACATAAAACAGTAGAAATCGCTAGGAAGTACTATGCGAGTCTATATGCCATAGGTACCAAAGAAGAGGCCGAGCAGAAACAGGTAAAAATAAAAGCATACCTGAGAGAGAGTGGCTTAGAGAGAATTACAGAGGAGCAAATTAGTAAGTTAGAGGCCCCTATTTCTGAGGAAGAAACAATAAAAACCGTAAAAGAAACACCGGTGGGGAAAAACCCTCGGCCAGATGGCCTGACGATTCTCTATTATAGAAAGTTTAAAGACATCCTGATCCCAAAAATGTGCTCCTACATGAACGGGATAGGGGAGAAGTGGGAATTACGTAAAGAAGCCCTGGAGGCCACTATTGTTGTTATCCCAAAAGAAGGGAATGATGGAACGCTATGCTCAAGCTATAGACCTATCTCTCTCCTAAACCTGGATACCAAAACATACGCAAAAATTCTTGCGGATAGGTTGAAAAAAATAATGCAAAATATAATACACCCAGATCAAGTAGGTTTCATTCCCAGGAGGGAGGGGAGAGATAATGGAACCAGAACCCTGTTAGCAATACAGGAGATGAAAGACGGCAAGGCCCCAGGACTACTCCTGTCGATTGATGCCGAGAAAGCATGGGTAGACTGGGGCCTCATGCAGGGTACACGGGAAGAAATTGGAATGGGTGAGAAAATGATAAAACGTATAAAGGCCCTATATAATAAACCTACAGCAAGGGTAAAGATAAATGGGATAGTATCAGCACCGTTTGAAATGCTTAACGGAACGAGACAGGGGTGCCCAATGTCCCCCCTGCTGTTCGTGCTGGCGCTGGAACCACTCCTAACTAGGATAAGACAGAATCCAGATATAAGGGGGATAAAGGTGGGGGAGGAAACCCATAAGTTAGCGGCGTACGCGGACGACATCCTGTTCTACATAACAAGCCCAAAGACTTCCCTGCCAAATTTAATGAAAACCTTAAAAGAGTATGGCGAGGTTTCAAACTTTAAGATAAATCCATCGAAGTCCGAAACCCTAACTTTTAACATACCAAAAAGTGAAGAACTTATACTCCAAAAAAATAGAATAACTAAAACTAGCGTAAGCTTATATCAACAAACTTTCTCCCTTTATTGGATGAGATTAAAACAGTGCTAAATAGAATAGTAACAGGAAACATATCTTGGGGGGGAAGAATTAATATTATTAAAATGGTTATTCTCCCCAAAATCATATATAAAATGCAGATGCTAACGATCCCACTCCCGGAGGCCTTTTTTAAAACAATACAAAAGCTTTTCCTAAGTTTCATTTGGAGAAGGAAAAAAGCAAGAATAAGTATGGCACAGTTAACTAAAGAAAGGGTAAGAGGGGGTTGGGGTGCACCAGATGTTAAAAATTATTACAGTGCCGTAATATTGTCACGGATAGTAGAATGGGCAAAAGAGAATAGAGAAAAGAGATGGGTTAAGATGGAAGGCACAATAAGCACAGTTAATTTAGGTAAAATAATTTGGATACCTCCACGATTGATAAAACTTGGTAATGGCACAAACAATATCACCAGATACGCATTAAAAATATGGGATCACATACACAGAAAGAAAAAATGGGAATACAACTCACCACTAATACCACTAACAAACACAGAATATTTTATACCGGGAATGGAAGTTTGGTTTGGGAAATGGATAACACTAGCAAATGCACAACTGAAAGATATTATGGAGCAAGGCAAAATTTACACTTACCACGAATTAAAGAGCAAATGGGAGTGGAGATCGATAGATGAATGGCAATACAACCAACTAAAGCATTTTACAGAGTCCCTGCCCCAGCCAATAAGAACGGAAGCAAATCTGTTCCCCTTAGAGAAAATCTGTGTTGATAGGGGAAAGAAAAGGGTGATCTCAAGGATATATAGAGCACTTATGGAAAAGATAGGGCCGGAGATACCACCGTATATTGTAAAATGGGAGAACGAACTCGGAACATCCCTGAAAAAAGAAGAGATCAGACAAATATTGCGCCGGATATACGCCACCACAGTAAATAGTGATATGATAGAGATAAACTATAAATGTTTAGCCAGGGGGGTGTGGCTGGACGAGATACAGGGAGGACGTGTAGACGCTGTGCTTCCGTCCAGGCAATTTCCATCCATTGCCATCCCTGCCTCATTTCCCCTTGAGGGGAGTTTATTTACTGCTGGGAACATCCTAAACCCTCTCCGCTGCTGATCTGGCCGGATCTTGACTGGAATCCAGCAAAGTCGGGCTTCCCTGGGCCTTCTGCCTGTCCCGCACTGAAGGCTACCGCTGCCATATTGGGGCCTATGGCCCATCCGGAGCCTGCCACTTTCCTACGCTGCGGACCGGGGGACGAGGGAAGGCCTTACTCAGGACCCCCTATCTGGGACGTCCGGGACGCCATCGAGGAGAGCCGGATACCCGTACTGTGAAGGAGAACCGAGCGGGACTGCTTCCCTTCATCCCAGATCCCCCTCACGGCCTGCCGCCATCTCTAGGCCTAACATCCGGACACCAGCAGCAATGGACACTTTGAGTAAAAGGGCTTTCGCCCGATCCCTCTTCCGCTGCTGCCCTATACAGTATTTGACCCCCAGAGTCCCTACCCTCAGGCCCTAAAGATCCGATTCGGGCCTGTGAGGAGCGGCACCCTCCCGCCCGGCCTCAGCCATCAGAAAAGACCGCGGCTTCGGCCCAGTCCTGGAAGCCGGCGGCCATCTTGGTACTTCAAGTACCCCTCCAACCTAATCCCTTCAGTTTACATGCAAACATCAAACTCTTCAATTACCTGCAAACTTCATAACTATCTTCTCAGCTATCCCTGATATCTAATGTGAACACCTCCAGTTTGGCATGCAGGGAAGCAGACATGTAAGAGGAGAACTTTGATCCCTGTCTCTTTAATAGATGCTCCTACAAAGCTAGTGGTTCCTTATTAATCACAGGAGCGATATAATAACAAGATATCTGATATATCCTTCCTAACACTGCATGGGGAAGATTGGCTTCCAGAAGGCAATATATAGAGGCTTTATCCCACCGCCAACGTCGCAGACCCCTAATAACATGGAGCGCTTTTTATATAAACAACGATCCCTGACCTCCAGTGAACAACTGGGATCTTCGGACACTGCTGACTCTCATATTCTGCCAGAAGGCATGACCCAGAATGATAACAGATCCCAAGTTTCTCAGCACTCTCTCCCACCCGACCACCCCGTAGATGTAGTGACGGTAGCTGTTCTAGATACAAAGTTGAACTCATTACTACATGATCTAACCCGCAGCATCGCTAAAGAGGTGGGCAAAATAGTGCATAAGTTACGGGGTGAAATTGACCAGCTAGGTGAACGCACCAACACATTGGAGAACAAATTCGATGAACTGACCCAATATGTACATGTTCTCGAAGAGGACAACTCCAACCTGAAACATACAGTCTCCCTACTCCAGCTTCAACAGGAAGACCTGGAAAACCGTGAAAGACGTCAGAACCTGAGGATCAGGGGAGTCCCTGAAGCCGTGAGTGATAAGGAATTACGTCCCTACCTTTTAGGCCTATTCGTTACTTTAGCCCCACACATCCCGGACATAGACTGGCGTATGGACAGGGCACACAGATCTCTGGCCCCAAAACCTCATCCTAATGCTAATCCCAGAGATGTTATTGTCCGCTTCCACTTCTACGAGAGCAAGGAAGCCCTCACACTTGCAACGCGTAACAAGTCACGTATTGACTATAAACAACACAAGATCCAGATATTCAATGACCTCTCCCCAATTACTTTGGCCAAAAGGCGCAATTTCCGTCCTGTCACTACTCATCTACAAAACCACCAGGTTCCTTACCGCTGGGGATTCCCCTTCCGCTTAACCATTTCCAAAGATGGCGTTCAACACTCCCTGAGAGACCTTTACGAAAGTGAAGCTTTTATCCGCAGTCTAGGCCTTCCGCCTCTGCCCGAGGAAGATTCTATACCCCAAGCTCCAAATCCCAAACCACTCACCACACCAGCCAAAATCTGGACCCCAGTTCAACGAAGATCCCAGAAGAACTTCTCCACCCCACAACGAGCCAATAATCACAGATATCCAACCTGATGTGACTTATTTTCTGTTTTTTTTCCTTTTTCCTCAATTTTTGCTCTTTTTTCCATGGCTGGATAATGCTTACCATGGATATCCCAGTGACTTCACTGTGATTGGGTCACTTTGTTGAGAGGTCACACCTCTTACTGATGTTTCCATTAGATGCCTTTTTGGTGGTCGTTTTCCACCATTAACATTTCTTCTAATTTCTTTTACCAGCTTGTCTTAGATTTATCTGCTTGTTCATAATAATATGCCAAACACCTTTGTTCCTCCTGTCTGTTTGTTTTTCTTTTTACAAAAAACAGAGACGAGGATTTCCCCACCTCCCCCCCTCCTCCATTAGTCCCTGCAGGCTAACATGCCCCCCCTCATGACCCAAGGCTTTTGCCTGGGTAGCCTGAAATTTTTTCTCAGGCTTTTCAAAAAAAAATTTTTCCTTTTTCCTTTTTTATTGTTTTTTCTCTCCCCATTCAATTTTTTCTCTGTTTTTTACCTCCTTTGGAGTTTTCACGCGCAGGTCTTGTTTCTTTTTTTTTCTTTTTGATCTTTATATGTTTTTTCAGTACTATACTTACATTATTATACCAACTGCAAGATATGTTTGTTTTCAAATGTTCTTTTTTAAGGATGCTCATTTATATGCGCTCAGTTTTTATACTATATCAGCACTTTTCTATATGATCAAATATGACCCTCAAGGTTTATTCCTGTAATGTGAAAGGATTAAATTCTATAGGCAAACGGTGGCAGGCTTTAAAAGAATTTAAATCATCCAAAGCAGAGGTAATTATGGTTCAGGAAACCCACTTTAAATCTGGGGGCTCCTTTAAATTTGCTTCTAGACACTTTCCCGTAGCATATACTGCTTCTGATCCCTCTGGAAAAGCGGGAGTGGCAATTCTTATTAAACGCCCATGCCCAATTAGGATTCTCTCTTACTACTTAGACCCTCATGGTAGGTTCATATTCCTGAAATGTAGTCACCTATCTACCTCCTTTTCCTTGGTAAACATATATGCACCAAATGTAGGACAAATCGGTTTCCTTGCAAACGTTTTTGAGAAACTACAACCCTTCGCCCAGCCTTTTATGATCATGGGAGGCGACTTCAATATGTGCATGTCTCCGACCAGGGACAGGAAAACTTTATTCCAAACTACTCCGCAATCTGCCTCCAAGAAATTATCAACATCCTTTCGCAAACTAGTTAAATCTCATAATCTTTTTGACTCCTGGAGGATAAAACACCCAACCCAAAAACATTATACATTTTATTCTCACCCTCACAAGTCTTATTCTAGACTAGATTATTTCCTTATTACAGGTCCTCTACTTCCCTATGTAGTCTCTTCTGAAATAAATCCTATTACCTGGTCGGATCATGCACCTATTGAACTCAATGTCCTATCGACGAAGTCTTTTACTAAATCCTGCCACTGGCGCCTCAATGAATCTTTGCTTAAAAACCCTTTGTCTCAAATCCAACTACAGCAGAAACTAACTGAATTTTTCCAGATTAATGATGGCTCTGTTTTGGAAATTTCCACCCTGTGGGAGGCCCATAAAGCCTTTTTTAGAGGTGAATGCATAGCTATGGGCTCTCGCCTAAAGAAAGATTCTGTACAACTCAAAAATGATCTTATTACTCAACTGCAGATAGCTGAAGGAAGTCTACTGGCCTCCCCCACGGTGGAAAAATTGAGAAATGTCATCTCAATCCGGGATCGGATCAAATCTTTTAATATGAACCAAATTTCCAAATCCATGTTGTGGGCTAAGCAAAAATTTTACGATTACGCAAACAAACCACATAAGATGCTGGTGAACAAATTAAAACCACGGCCCTTTCTATCGATACCTGATCATTTGCTACAATCTGATGGCACCCCCACATACTGTCCGAAAGCTATGTCAAAAGTCTTTGGTGACTTTTATAGTCGGCTTTATAACTGTTTAGGTCCCGATTCGCATCCTCAATTTTCACAATCTGAGTTTGATAAATCTGTGGATTCCCTTCCGCTAACAAAAATCTCTGCCGATCATATATCCTCTCTTAACTCTCTAAATACTGGGGAGGAAATAGGAGAGGTGATTAAAAATCTTCCAACTCACAAATCTCCGGGCCCTGACGGTCTTCCTTACATTTATTATAAAACTTTTGCACAAACTTTAACCCCCTATCTACAATCCCTATTCTCCTCTTTCTTCAGGGGATCCATCCCACATTCACAATTCTTACATGCAAACATAACAATAATTCCTAAGCCATGTAAGGACCCTGCATTACCTGACAACTACCGTCCAATCGCTCTATTGAATTCAGATTACAAAATTTTTACCAAGATATTAGCTAATAGATTATCCCCACTATTAACGTTCCTGATCCACAGGGACCAGGTAGGATTTGTTCCCACGAGACATGCTGGAGATAATACAAGAAGAACCATAGATTTGATAGACCTAATAACTAAAACAAAACGTCCCACCATAGTCTTGAGCTTAGATGCTCAAAAAGATTTCGATCGATTAAGTTGGCCCTTCATGTTCGCAGTTTTAACCCGATTCGGATTCTCAGGCCCCTTTATACAAGCTCTACATACCCTATATTCCCTCCCTACGTCTCAAGTCCAATTGTCCTCCTATATCTCACAACGATTTACTCTCAGTAATGGCATGAGACAAGGCTGCTCTTTGTCGCCCCTATTATTTATACTAAGTCCAGAACCTTTAGCAGCAGCTATTAGATCCCATCCTAATATCAGGGGAATTCCATTACGACATCAGGACTACAAACTCTCTCTTTTTGCAGACGACATTTTACTAACCATCACACATCCAGATATTTCATTACCCTCCTTACATGAAACTCTCTCCACATTTGGGTCCTTATCGGGTTTTCGTATTAACCAGACTAAAACAGAAGCTCTCCCCATCATTATACCCTCAGATATACTCAGCTCCTTACAAAACAGATTTAAGTATAGATGGTGCCAGACTTCACTAAAATATTTAGGAATTCATCTTACCCCTTCATATCACTCTCTTTACCAAGCTAATTTCCCTCCTTTGTTCGCAGAAATTGCTAAACTCCTACAACATTGGTCTTCCATCCCAATTTCCCTTCTTGGTAGGATTAAAGTTCTTAAAATGTCAGTACTGCCCAAATTATTGTATCTTTTTGAAACGCTCCCGGTTCCAGTCCCTTTGTCGCAGTTGAAAAATCTCCAGAGAAAGTGTCTTAACTTTATTTGGAACAATGCATCCCATAGAATTGCTCAATCGGTAGTCCTTTCTCCTAGAACTAAAGGTGGGTTGGCCGCCCCCGACTTTATTAAATATTATTAGCCTCTCATCTTAGAGTACTGACTGCATGGACCTCAAGAAAA
The DNA here is from genome assembly GCA_037952925.1 of Lithobates clamitans. Taxonomy (NCBI): domain Eukaryota; kingdom Metazoa; phylum Chordata; class Amphibia; order Anura; family Ranidae; genus Lithobates; species Lithobates clamitans. The sequence goes on from JBBGZY010000424.1 coordinate 3,174,148, forward strand.
GCTGCAAATAGATGGGCCGAAATTGAAATGGGGATTACTGCCCCAGTACATCCGTGCTATATGTTATGGCCATCCTCAAAGAAATTCATACCCCAACTAAGGTCTTTGTGTCTTTCCCCGATGCTTTTTGCGCTATCAATCTGGAAAAGATGTATGGATAAATTTCACCTTTCCTTACCTTGCTCCCCTCTCCAGAATATTCTTTTCAACCCAGACATCCCGGACGGACTATCTTATTTGCGAATAATTCCGTGGACACATGCAGGTATATTTCAGCTGCGCCATTTGGTTCACCCAGTAACACGTAAGCTTTTACCTTTCTCAATCCTCAAAGAAAAACATGTTCTACCGAAATCTACAGAATACTTTTACTTACAAATTAAACATTTTTTCCAATCCAACTTCCCCTCATTATCCTTAGAAAAACCCACTGATTTTGAATTGCTGTGTACAAATGGCCCATATGAACCAAAACTAATCTCATCCATATATAAAATACTCCAGGCAATACCCCCTTTAACTGACTCCATACATAAATACATGAAAAAATGGTCCAAAATGCTAAATAGATCAATTTCATTAATAGATTGGGGTAAAATCTGGGAGTCGGCTTTTAAAGTTTCCAGATGTGTGACACATAGGGATGAGCTTCGTGTTCGAGTTGAACCCATGTTCGACTCGAACATCAGCTGTTCGGTCGTTCGCCGGATTGCGAACGATATGGGCCGTTCACGCCAAATTCGTGTGGCGCGTCACAGCCCATAATTCACTGCGGCATCGCAGTGCATTGCTGGCTGATGATTGGCCAAGCATGCACTATGACCTGCATGCTTGGCCAATCACAGCGCCGCTTGAACAGAGAGCCGTAATTGGCCAAAGCCAAGGAGGCTTTGGCCAATTATGGCTCTGGGGATTTAGTACACGCCCCACACTATATAAGGCCGCCTGCACGGCGGCCCTGTGTAGTGTGTGTTCCGGCGTTCATTGAGAGAGAGAGAGAGACAGACAGTGACATTTGATTTGAGTTAGATAGATTAGGCAGAACAGTCAGTCAGTTAGCTGCACTTACAGTGTATTGTGTATATATATGCATCCCAGGTGTTGCATATATATATATATATATATACACTGTATTCAGTTTAGCTAGATCCGTTCTTGTTATCTTCCTACTGACAGGCAGGCTTGTCTTGTTACAGTATTTACAGCTACCTGAAGAAAATTACTGGTGTTCTTTTGATCCTATTAGTACCACAGTCAGGCAGCTAGACTATTTACAGTTAGTGCAGTGCGTCCTGCTCACAGTGTTCAGCTAGATCCGTTCCTGCTATCTTCTTACTGACAGGCAGGCTTGTCTTGTTACAGTATATACAGCTACCTGAAGAAAATTGCTTGTGTTCTTTTGATCCTATTAGTACCACAGTCAGGCAGCTAGACTATTTACAGTTAGTGCAGTGCGTCCTGCTCACAGTGTTCAGCTAGATCCGTTCCTGTTCTCTTCTTACTGACAGGCAGGCTTGTCTTGTTACAATATATACAGCTACCTGAAGAAAATTGTTGGTGTTCTTTTGATCCTATTAGTACCACAGTCAGGCAGCTAGACTATTTACAGTTAGTGCAGTGCGTCCTGCTCACAGTGTTCAGCTAAAACTACGAGTTAGTGGGGTGCGTCCTGCTCACAGTGTTCAGCTAAACCTACAAGTTAGTGGGGTGCGTCCACCTCACAGTGTTCAGCTAAACCTACAAGCTAGTGGGGTGCGTCCTGCTCACAGTGTTCAGCTAGATCCGTTCCTGTTATCTTCTTACTGACAGGCAGGCTTGTCTTGTTACAGTAAATACAGCTACCTGAAGAAAATTGCTGGTGTTCTTTTGAACACCACAGTAATATATATGCAACACCTGGGATGTATATATATACACAATACACTGAAAGTGCAGCTAACTGACTGACTGTCCTGCCTAATCTAAGTTAGTGGGGTGCGTCCTGCTCACAGTGTTCAGCTAAACCTACAAGTTAGTGGGGTGTGTCCTGCTCACAGTGTTCAGCTAAACCTACAAGTTAGTGGGGTGCGTCCTGCTCACAATGTTCAGCTAAACCTACAAGTTAGTGGGGTGCGTCCTGTTCACAGTGTTCAGCTAAACCTACAAGTTAGTGGGGTGCGTCCACCTCACAGTGTTCAGCTAAACCTACAAGTTAGTGCAGTGCGTCCTGCTCACAGTGTTCAGCTAGATCCGTTCCTGTTATCTTCTTACTGACAGGCAGGCTTGTCTTGTTACAGTATATACAGCTACCTGAAGAAAATTACTGGTGTTCTTTTGATCCTATTAGTACCACAGTCAGGCAGCTAGACTATTTACAGTTAGTGCAGTGCATCCTGCTAACAGTGTTCAGCTAAACCTACAAGTTAGTGGGGTGCGTCCTGCTCACAGTGTTCAGCTAAACCTACAAGTTAGTGTGGTGCATCCACCTCACAGTGTTCAGCTAAACCTACAAGTTAGTGGGGTGCGTCCTGCTCACAGTGTTCAGCTAAACCTACAAGTTAGTGGGGTGCGTCCTGCTCACAGTGTTCAGCTAAAGCTACAAGTTTAGTGCAGTGCGTTCTGCTCACAGTGTTCAGCTAGATCCGTTCCTGTTATCTTCTTACTGACAGGCAGGCTTGTCTTGTTATAGTATATACAGCTACCTGAAGAAAATTACTGGTGTTCTTTTGATCCTATTAGTACCACAGTCAGGCAGCTAGACTATTTATAGTTAGTGCAGTGCATCCTGCTCACAGTGTTCAGCTAAACCTACAAGTTAGTGTGGTGCATCCTGCTCACAGTGTTCAGCTAAACCTACAAGTTAGTGGGGTGCGTCCTGTTCACAGTGTTCAGCTAAACCTACAAGTTAGTGGGGTGCGTCCACCTCACAGTGTTCAGCTAAAGCTACCTGTAGAAGGTTGGTGGTGTTCTCATACTACAGGCAGGCAGTTGATTTTGCTAGCTGCAGTATCAGTACATATATATATATATATATATATATATATATATATATATATATATATATATATCCCAGCTTAGTGCAGCTACAGGCCATTAGTATGTCTGGAAGGCCAAGAAGGAGAGGCAGACAGTCACAAGCCAATAAGAGAGGGCAAGCAGGCTCTGTGTCTAGTGCTGGTCGTGGAGACGGTGCATCCTCATCAGCACGTGGTCGTGGGACACGCTTGGCCTTTTTTTCGGCAGCTGGCCGTGTTGAGCCTCAACATGCAGAAGACTTGGTCGAGTGGATGACCAAGCCGTCCTCATCCGCCTCATCCTCTCTCACCCATGCCCAGGGTACTTTGTCTGGCAAAGCAGCAGCCTCTTCCCTCGGCTCAATGTCATCAGTGACTCCTTCCCTAGCCCACCATGTCCTCCTGAGGAGTCCCTCGAACTGTTTGACCACAGTGTTGGGTACATGCTCCAGGAGGATGCCCAGCGTTTGGAAGGCTCTGATGATGATACTGAGCTCGATGAAGGCAGTAACATGAGCACGGACAGAGGGTGTGCCCAAGAAGGACAGCAATCTGGCAGTCATGCTCCCCCTGCTGCAGCATACTGCCAGGTTTGCTCCAGTGATGAGGAGGGAGGGGATGATGAGGTCACTGACTCAACGTGGGTGCCTGATAGGAGAGGGGAGGAGGAGGAGGAGGCAGCACATCACCAACGGCAGGATGCCCTCCAAGGGCCAGCCTAAGGGCAGCACATTGACTACATCACACCTCAAAGCCCCACTTGTGCAGGGCGCTGCAGTCTCTGCACGTTATTCAAAAAGTTCTTTGGTGTGGGCCTTTTTTGAGACGAGTGCATCAGATCACACCGCTGCTATTTGCAACATATGTCTCAAGCGTATCTCGTGTGGCCAAAACATCTCCCACTTGGGTAGCACATGCTTGACCAGACATATGTTGACCTGCCATGCAGTTCGTTGGCAAGCGTATCTAAAAGACCCACACCAAAGAACAAAGAGGACCTCTCCTTGCTCCTCATCAGCTGAGATTTCCAACCCCACTATACCTTCAGTACTCTCTGAGACCTGCACTGAGAGGAATGAAGGTGTAGAATTAGGTGTGTCACAGCCAAGTACTTGTGGGCAATCTGCTTTTGGTACACCGACGTCAGACTGTACCAGGCAATTTTCCCTGCCCCAGTTGCTGCACCGCCGAAAGAAGTTTGCTCCCAGCCATCCACATGCCCAGCGGTTGAATGCTAGCTTGGCAAAATTGCTAGCACTTCAACTGCTGCCTTTTCAGTTGGTAGAATCTGCCCCTTTCCGTGAGTTTGTGGAATGTGCGGTTCCTTAGGTACCCAAATGTCACTTTTTCTCACGAAAGGCAATTCCAGCTCTCTACCGGCATGTGGAAGGCAATGTCCATGCCTCGCTGGACAGGGTGGTCAGCGGTAAGGTGCAAATTACCGCTGACTCATGGTCCAGCAGGCATGGACAGGGACATTACCTAAGTTTCACGGCGCATTGGGTGACTCTGCTGGCAGCTGGGAAGGATGCAGGACAAGGTGCAGTAGTGTTGGAGGTTGTTGTTGACACACCTCTCTCCTCCACCCCCTCCTCTTCTTCTTCCTCCATGGCCTCTTCCTGTGTTTTGTCCTCGGAACCAGCAGTGCTCCGTAGCCGTTCAAGGGGCTACGCAAGTACGCAGGCCAAAAGATGCCATGCGGTGCTTGAGCTGGTGTGCTTGGGGGACAGGATCCACACTGGGGCAGAGGTTCTGTCACCTCTGCAGGGGCAGGTTCAGAGGTGGTTGACGCCACGCCAACTTAAGACAGGAATGGTGGTTTGCGACAATGGCACCAACCTCCTCTCTGCCCTCCGACAGGGACAAATGACCCATGTGCCCTGTTTGGCTCACGTCCTTAACTTGGTGGTGCAGCAGTTCTTGGGCAGGTACCCGGGCTTACAGGATGTCCTGAGGCAGGCCAGGTAAGTCTGTGTGCATTTCCGCCGGTCATATAATGCCAGTGCTCGGCTGACGGACCTCCAAAAGGAGTTTAACCTGCCCAAGAACCGCCTAATCTGTGACATGCCCACCAGGTGGAACTCGTCGTTGGCCATGCTGCAGCGGCTGCACACGCAGCAGAGGGCCATCAATGAGTACCTGTGTGACTATGGCACCAGGACAGGGTCAGGGGAGCTTGTTTTTTTTCCCCACGCCAGTGGGCCATGATCAGGGATGCATGCACTGTCCTGTCCCCATTTGAGGAGGCCACAAGGATGGTGAGCAGTGACAGTGCATGCATCAGTGACACTGTCCCCCTTGTCCACCTGTTGGAGCACACGCTGCATGGAATAATGGACAGGGCACTTGAGGCAGAACAGAGGCAGGAAGAGGAGGACTTCCTTAGCTCTCAAGGCCCCCTTTATCCAGACAGTGTTTCTGCGTGCCCGCCGATCACACAGGAAGAGGACGAGGAGGAGGAGGAGGAGGAGGAGGAAGATTGTGTCAGTATGGAGGTGGAGCCTGGCCCTCAGCATCAGCAGCAGTCTTTAAGGGATCAGTCCCAAGAAACCCATGGACTTGTACGTGGCTGGGAGGAGGTGGCTGCGGACCATGTCGTCCTTAGTGACCCAGAGGACTCCGGACTGAATACCTCAGCAAACCTACGCTGCATGGCCTCCCTGATCCTGCAAAGCCTGCGTAAGGATCCTCGTATTCGTGGTATCAAGGAGAAGGACCAATACTGGCTGGCAACCCTCCTTGATCCACGTTACAAGGGTAAGGTTGCGGACCTTATCTTGCCATCGCAGAGGGAGCAGAGGATGAAACATCTTCGGGAGGCCTTGCAGAAAGGTCTGTGCAACGCATTCCCAGAGACTGGGAGGTTACAAACTCCTGTTTCTGGACAACGTGTTGCTGAGGCTTCAGTCAGTCAAAGAAGGAGCGGTGGAGAAGGTGGCCGTCTGACCGATGTGTTCAGACAATTTTTTGGTCCGCAGCCCCAAGGTATGATCGGTTCCAGCAACCATCGCCAGCGTCTGTTTTACATGGTGCAGGAATACCTAGGGGCAAGATCAGACTTGGACACCTTTCCCACCGAAAATCCTCTGGGTTACTGGGTCTTGAGGATGGATCACTGGCCAGAGCTTGCACAGTATGCAATTGAGCTACTGGCCTGTCCTGCATCCAGCGTTCTTTCGGAACGCACATTCAGTGCTGCTGGAGGCGTGGTAACCGATCACAGGGTGCGTCTGTCCACCGACTCGGTCAATCGACTGACCTTCGTAAAAATGAATCAGTCTTGGATCACCATCAGCTACCAAACACCTGATGCTGATGTAACTGAATATTTTTTTTTGAAATCTCAGATCCCTTCAAAGACTGCCTATGCTGATGCTGAGTGACTATCCCTGAGTAATTATCCTCTTACTCCTCAATCATCACCCTGATAGCTTGTAAGAACATTTTTGGTTCTGGGCGCCACCACCAGTGCCTAAGGCACAATTTTTCAGCCCCTGTTTAACAGGGGCGTGTAATTACAATTTTTGATGCAATACTTTGCAGCAGGGCTCGTTCCTGCGTTCAAACTAGAGTGTCTGTGAGGGGTTGCAGTGTTGTGGCACCAGCACCAGTGCCTAAGGCCCAATTTTTCTGCCCCTGTTTAACAGGGGCGTGTAATTACAATTTTTGATGCAATACTTTGCAGCAGGGCTCGTTCCTGCGTTTCAACTATAGTGTCTGTGAGGGGTTGCAGTGTTGTGGCACCAGCACCACCACCACCACCAAAGGCCCAATTTTTCTGCCCCTGTTCAACAGGGGCATGTAATTACAATTCTTGATCTAATATTTCACAGCAGGGCCCTGTGAGGGCTTATGTTGTTGTGGCCACAACAACACCTAAGGCCCAAATTTCTGCTGAGTATATAGGGCAGGCCCTTACTTTCAAACATCTAACTTACAAACGACTCCTACTTGCAAACGGAAGGAGACAACAGGAAGTGAGATGAAATCTACCCCTAGGAAGGGAAATTCTCTCCTGTAAGAGTTAATATGGGAAAAACATTTCTCCTTTCCACTGATGCTTTCCAATCCTTGTTCCACAAAAAACCCCAAATTCTCAAAAAACATTTGTCATTGGGACAAAAAGTGAGGTGAAATCTTCTAAAGAGGAGGAAAGACAGCAAAACAAATGTCACAGGGGTGATAACCCTTCCCTATGTTTTCCAAAAAGCTTAAAAAAGATTTTTTGGCTGGAGCTAAACATGTTAAAAATGTACCCGTTCAAAATGACAAACAGAGTCTACTTAACAACAAACCTACAGTCCCTGTCTTGTTTGCACCGCCTGTATACTGCTGTTCAGAGTATATAGGGCTTGGTGGCCCCACACCTTTCCTTATTTTAATTTGGGTGCGGGGTTCCCCTTAATATCCATACAAGACCCAAAGGGCCTGGTAATGGACTGGGGGGTACCCATACCGTTTGTCTCACTGATTTTCATCCATATTGCCAGGACCCGACATTACATTAAACCCGCAAGCAGTTTTAAATGAGATTTTTTCCTTTAAAAATGACATTTGGGGCAGGGACTGTTCTAAACACGGGAAACACGCGCCACTTTACAGGCATACTATAGACACCCCCCAGGTATGATATTTAAAGGAATATTTTTAAAAGTTTTTTTTGCATTGATACATGTCCCCTGTACCCTTTTTAGGACAATACCATGCAAATTAGCCTTTAAAATGAGCACTTTTGATTTCGAACGTTCGAGTCCCATAGACGTCAATGGGGTTCTAACATTCGTGCGAACTTTCGGTCCGTTCGCAGGTTCTGGTGCGAACCGAACCGGGGGGTGTTCGGCTCATCCCTAGTGGCACAAAAGGAGACCACTATCAAGATAATATTTTTTTGGTACAAAACTCCTGAGTTGCTACATGCCCAAAATTCCTCTCTCTCTGATCTGTGCTGTAGGTACTCACCTTCACATTTTTTGGGACTGTCATATCTTAAGTGCATATTGGACCGAGATACAAAATTTATTGCAATCACTCTTTGCCACATCTATTCCATTAAACCCCATACATTTTCTTTTGGGCCTACCTTTCCCGGGTATTCCTAAATCACTACAGAGACTAGGGTCTTTTGTACTTTTGGCAGCAAAAAGAGCCATCCCTAGACTTTGGCTTTCTACCACCGCTCCCACTGTACACCACGCTCTTTCCATTATCACAGATATGCGTAAAATGGAACATTTAACCACAAAAATTGAAGGTAAAATTCCCCAATTTGAAAAAATCTGGAAACCTTGGGATGATTCAAAATTTCCTCTGATCCTCCCATTTCTGTTCCTCTTTGATTCCAATTTGCACGTTTTCTTGAGCATCCTTGTGTTTGAACATGTAGTTGAGACAGAAGCATGGATAATGTATGGAACTTCTTTTTTGTATGTATGACCCAATACGGGAAGAAGCTGACATCTATTTGTACAGATATATCCCCACCAAGCTTATTTACACTGTTTGTACTTAGCTGCTGACTCGGTTAAATTGATGATAGGCAACTCCTATCCTCATATTGATTAGTGGTTCCAAATTAATAATAACTACTGCAGTAGGGAACAGACACAAAAGATACACTCAGCATCTTTCCAAATAACTGTTCTGCTTTATTATGACGCAATTGAAGGTTTTTATGCACATGATTACGTAGGTATCACATTAATATTACAATTGTACGTTTATGGTAACAAGGGGCGTTACATAGGCAGGCTAATTCGAATCAGGACTCGAAAGAATGTAAACATGTACTGAAAACATTATTAGTGCTGTGTGCACAGTGAGGGCAGTGTGCAATACATACAAAATACAATACAATTATATACAGAACTTACAAATTTCCATTACAGTCTCCCCTCTTTTGATCAATATTTTGATCACTAACCATACCTGCTATCACCTTTAACCTGGAACCACCACACGCTTAGGTGGAGGTAGTCCTGGCCAAAGAGGCAAAAAAACTCCATTGTGGAGAAATTAATAGCTGAGCAACTTTTTCATTACCAAATGACTTTTCATTGTGAAAAACAAATGATTGATAAGACACATTTACAGAGTACTGGCTGTACACTCCTGTGGCCAGAATGGCCTTCTAGCTGAATTGCGGGCATGCTGACTTATCAGCATATGTAAACACAGACAATTCTACATAAAATGGAAGACATACAAAAGACAAATATGACTTCAACATGGCTAAACTACTTTTCAAATATATATATATCCCTTACAATTAAAGTAATTTAATCAAAAAGTCCCCTAGACTGTGATCACAAGAGGGAAACAAATCAAACACAGAGATTTCTTTAATTTAGTCATTTTTGCAGTGTCTGGTGTGGATCCAGGTGACTTTTCCTTCAAGTTTTGCAAAAACTGTACATGAAATAGATGCTGTATTGAGTCTCCAAACTTTTCCTTATATATAAATGTCTCTTAACAATCCACAAGTCACCTGGCTTTAGTTTTAGATCCTTCCAAACTTTTAGGATCTGGAATTGGGGAGAAAACACATAAATGAGTTTGTCAAAAAACCTTAAAAGATCAGCAACATTCTCTGTGAGATCCGAATGAAGGACTTCAGCTGCTGAGACAAAATATAAGCAAGTGAGTAACACACTCCCAAACCAAATCCCATAGGGAGAGAGTCCAACATCCCCCTTTAGGGGCTTGATAAAATATAAGAAAACGTTCAGGCAAAAGTTTTCTAGTTTCTTACTCTACTTTGTCCGCTACATTGTAGACAGTAAGGGGTGTAAAAATAAAACCTCAAAACTTCTATTAAGGACTCTCCTATAAAAAATGATTTCCTCTTTTACTCTCTGTACTTTCTGGCACTCTGTACTTACAAACTACTTCTGATAACACTTTTTACTGTGGCCTTTGCAGTAGCATTTGCCACTGGACATCCAAAAAACATATCCATACAGACAAAATGCATACTCGTAAGATCCTAACTTGGGCATCTGGATATATCTTTTTTGTAATCTCTGGGAGGGATGTTCAGCTTTTGGTAATACCTTTGGTAACAGGTAAAACAAGAAGTGGTATGTTATAAAAACAACTGTGGTGATCCCTGGCTCTATCCCACGCTCATTTACTAAGGCAGCCATAACTTCTTGTGACTGATGACACGGTCTATGTGTCAAGCTGGAGGAAAAAGAGTGGCTGGCAGACATAAATTATCACCTTTTCCAAAGTCCTGTTTCATAGGAAGTTGCCCCCTGTGGACCACTTGTTCTTCTCGTTCTGGGGTCCTTAAAGTTGAATTATTAATCCCAGCTATACTGGGCCAGAACTAGGGTGGAATCTGTGAGTTGCACAGACCCATCAAGTGTCCGGGGCTGTAAATGCAGCATCCTTAGTCACCTGGTCTGCTTCCATGTGTGAAAGTTAATATGGCTACCTCAGCAAGAACTTGGAAGGCTGAAAACAGCCGATCAAATTAACTTGGCATGCTTGGTTGGTTTACCTGCCGAAGTAAAAACAAACTTCTGGCCCTTCAAATGGAACCAAAAGCTCTCTATATCTCGACTATCTATATAAATATACACTCTTTTTATAGCTCACAGGCTTTGCTAAAACATGGAGCTCTGCTTCTTGAGCTGGGGAAAAAGGATCCAATGACTTTGAATACAGAGTATCCTTTTGGGTGATAAACTGCATACTCAAATCTACAAAAAATTAAATATCTGGGTCTTCAGGGAGTGTGTCTTGCACTGGGCTCACAGCAACTGATTCCTACACCATTAATTTAACACACGTGTCTTCCTTTGTCTCCAGCCTCCTCCAATAGAGGCAATAAGGTGGCTGGATTCAAATGTACGCATTTTTCATTGTTAGATTTGTACATAAACAAACTCATATTTTAAACCTTTCATTAGACAAACATTTAGTTAGCTGTATATTTGCTGCACAGAATGTCGGACCATTAAAAATGAAATGTTTGACCAAAACAATATCTAACTTTGTCTAATAGCACCTTTGCATAAAAGCTACAGCTCTGATATATTGGGATGAACCCTTCATTACTGGGTCCAGCTACATAAATATATTACAATGGCTTGTTTTCTATCACGCTGTTTGTGTAAGAACTCCAGTTTCATGTTTCAAAAGACAACTTCTTCCTGGCAATATTATAATAAATGATAACAATACCCTGCGGTCATGCAGAGATGCCCATAAATCCAAAATATTCTTCTGCTTACACCACTGTACTTACAAGAAAAAGGGGCACATCATTTCACAATCCACACATTCTGCTTTGGATTTCAAAAATAATAATAAATAAAACAAAAGGATCAACAATCTGTATGATGGACCAGAAAGCATCAAAAACTAAAAAACAACTGGCTGCAGGTGGCATCTATCCTAACAGGGTGTGTGGACTTGATGTGATGGGTCTGTTATATTTAAATTTTATTTAATATTACTCTTACATCATGGACCGCACATCAAGTTATTATCAAAAACCTTAAAATTTCACTTTTGTAGAAGAACTTCTTATGTATCCCATCCATCTTGGCTTTGTTAAATATTATGGCAGCTTTATTCAAAATAACAACCTCATCTTAATCTTTTTTTTCTCTCAATAAGGGCTTATTGTATAAATGTAAAATTACAAAATTGTTATCTTAATCTAAACTAATCTCATTCATTACAAATTTCCCCATTAACCTGGATTTCATTTCCAACCAAAGGTTGTCTAAACCAGTTTCAATATATCTATATTAATAATAAAATTGTTAAACTCATATTAGAAATTAATACTCATTATTACTTAATTTTACTTAATTTCCTTTTTTTAAATGCACTGTTTCCACTATCAAAGGATATTCAATTTGTGTAATACACGGTTAAATGTAACCTTCATTTTACCATGTCTGGAAAACAGATTCAAAATAATTGTGATCACATTGTTTACCATTAGATTCGTTAACCCGGCACATTTTGTTATAAATGTTTTGTCTAAAAAACTGGAATTGGCATGGTGTCCTTCCAGCTTATCACTAACCTCTCTTCCCAGCCACATTTCTTTCAGGAGAGCACAAAGGAGGGGGTCACATCTGCATACATGACACACACAAGCAATAGAACTAAAGGTCCCAGCATTCGCACACACATACACCAATATCTCTCTAAAATCGCTTACATTTTTCCCATTTGTGCACAACACATGCATATCATTCTCTCACTTTCTTTTAACTCTCATTAATATTTCCCTGCCTAAATTCTGCATTCCTTATTTTGTTCAGATATTTTTTATATCTAGCTTCTATGATCAGATGGGCAGCCAGAGTGCTCATCCCATCTTCCCTCTCTGACAACATATAAAATATTCTGTTTTATCTCTCATTTCTCTGTTTCTGACTTTTACTAGTTGTAGTGCCTGACCCCACATTCATCCCACAACTTAACATGAAAACTCACATAGATAGCTGTTTCTCTAGCTGTTTACTGTGCATGATTCTTAGTCCCTATGGCCTTTGGTAACCCAGTTACCCATTGTGGATCCCTGTCCACTCTAACCATTAATCTAGGCGCTCAGTATAGGCGGAACCGCACCTTTGGTTCATATATAGCGCTCCTCTTGCGCTGGGCATTTTTGCGGGTCTCTTACCCTTCATCCCCTTACTTAATTCAATGCCCATAATGACTGGCCAGTCTTCTCTCTTCTCTACTTGTGCCTATACCCTCTTGCCTCTAAACTACTTTATCTAGCAGATGTACTACATATACCTGTGAACAGCACTATTCTTCCCTTTCTTATCTATAACACTCCAATGGACAATAGACAGGGACAACATAACATATAACCACCAATCAATACAGTTCGATTAAGGGGAGTAAAATAGGTACCCTTTGTCCCGAAAATGCCTTACCGATCAAGGAAGTCTGATAACTCAAATGTAAGCAAAAGGCTTACTTCAGCCGGCTGATTATCAGAAATTCCCGGATCATCTCAAGCTCCTCGTTTCGGATACTCGGGGTCACCTGGAATCCCCTCCTAAGGCAAAGCTCGCCATGCTGACTCGGTTAAATTGATGATAGGCAACTCCTATCCTCATATTGATTAGTGGTTCCAAATTAATAATAACTACTGCAGTAGGGAACAGACACAAAAGATACACTCAGCATCTTTCCAAATAACTGTTCTGCTTTATTATGACGCAATTGAAGGTTTTTATGCACATGATTACGTAGGTATCACATTAATATTACAATTGTATGCTTATGGTAACAAGGGGCGTTACATAGGCAGGCTAATTCTAATCAGGACTCGAAAGAATGTAAACATGTACTGAAAACATTATTAGTGCTGTGTGCACAGTGAGGGCAGTGTGCAATACATGCAAAATACAATACAATTATATACAGAACTTACAAATTTCCATTACACTTTTGACTGCTTCTATGTTAAATTGTCATAATTCTTTCTTATATGTTTTGTTATGCTGATTTATATTTGTTGAAAAAAAAAATAAAAAAAAAAAATGTTTAGACAGATGGCATATTACCCCTGATAAAGCACATAAATATCTAGAGGAAAAGTCACAATATTGCTGGCGAGGGTGTAAAGAAATCGGGACGACGGCCCATATATGGTGGCAATGCCCGGAAATTTAAAAATATTGGGACAAGATAAGGCAAATAATAGGGGAAATAACTAACATAATGCTCCCAGACGACCCGTGGGGCTGTCTATTTCACGGGATAAACATGCCAAATAAACAATATTTGAGAAGCCTATTGCCGCCACTCTTAAATGCAGCTAAAAGTCTTATACCTAGACATTGGAAGGAACCAATAAGACCCACAACGAGGAACTGGTGTTAATGAGATCCAAAATCTAGAGTATTTAAGGTTTAGTGATGGGGAAGGTCTGGAAGCTTATGAGGAAAAATGGCAGGAATGGGATAAATACAAACTAACAATGAGATACGCCAAAGCCATGGGAGCATTGGGAGCAGAAGAACGAGTGCACTAAGGGAATAGAAGAAAAACAGCGGTAATTAATAAGTGGAATATAGAAGAGTAATCGAGAGAAAGGACCAGAAAAGTGACTGGTAGACAGGGGTGGGGGGGAGATGGAGGGCGGGAGGGATATAAAAAAAAAAAAAAAGACACAAGTATATCTAATTATATATAAATATACCCGCGAGCTTCCCCTGCTCTAGACCTTAAAGTCACTATCCTTTGTAACTAAATGCAGGACCCTGCAATGAAAAGGTAGTCCGGACTTCTTCAGTCTTCGCTAGCTTTTATAATTGTAATCCGTAAGGGGTTCCTCCTGGGTGTTGCGCAGTGTAATATAACACACTAAAACAATTGTAATCCAGCAGATTGACTAAGTGTTTCTATATGAAGAAAACAAACATCTAGAATCCGTTCTTGAATACTGGAGTCTATTCAGATGTAAAGTTCTCCAACTTAACTTGTTCCATGGGACTATCAGTCCCAGCAACACTCTGTAACAGTTCTAACTGTGTATGTAGTAGTTAAACAAACTTCTGAGTGTTAACCCTCTCACCACATGGGATCTAGACAGATAGATGTCTCCGCTTTAACAGTTCTCTGTTCGTATGGAGGCACCACCACGCCGTCACACTGTTCCATTATGAACGACCAGGAGTCCTCGGTTATCTTCCCACGGGTCTCCGGAACGATCACTTCTGCTGCTCCAGCACACTGTGATGTGATGGCAGCATCCTTGCAACTGCTCCGCTCCTTCACAAAGTAGGCTGCAACCCTGTAGGACACACACACCCACAGGGTTCTGCTAGCAGGCCACGCATCCCAGGCCCCAGAGACCTAAAATGGCCGCTCCTTACCCTTTTATATCCTCCCACAATGCAGTTCAGTTCTCACCTTGTCCAGGAGCATTGTGGGTGGGTCAGAGTTAAAGTTCCAAAGTAAACAATAAATCACTTCCATGTCACTTCACCTAATCATAAAATGTAAACGTATTGTACTTTTTAAATTGTCTACAAGATGGCACTAACACAACTTATGTACTGTATAACACACATATGATTAGAAACAGAAGTTGTCAGCGCTACATACTCCCCCCACTACAGTAGACGCTGTCCCCAACGTCTGTCCAAGAACTAGAACAGTAACTGTAACTCCCAAGCCTGGGAGTAAGTATTTGAGTTTCTTATAACTTGGATAGACAAAGAGAGAGGAAAAGACAGTGAAAAGATATTATAAGACTTACATCTATAAAACTTTATGTTTACATCCGCAAACAAAACCATCCTATGATTGTACACAACCTTACTATCTATCTAACTGAAAAGCATCCCAGCTTGATAGGAGATCCAATAATTCCTGAAAAGGAAAACTTATTAAACACGCACATATATACTGTACAATATCAGGAGCAAAGCTTCATTTTTAGAGAAAAATTAGCCTCTCTTCCCATCATCCAATATCAAGAAAAAAGAAAAAAAAATCTTAAGGAGTCCATCCCTGTAATATGATCTCTTCAGATAAAGAAAAAATCTGGCTAACAAAAAGAAGTTCTTGGATTTAAAACACTGAGCAGAATATGTAAATCTTGACTCCGCAGATTTCTTTACACTGACACTAACTAGCTAACTACTTGCAAAGTTCTTTTGTCCAGAATTACCAATAAAACCGGGGATCTGGCAATGTCAGTGGTTTTCCCGTTTTATCCACGGTGGTAAAGAAATAGACAACATCATCTTTTTTCCGGGCCTGCAAATGACCACCCTGTCAGCATAGATGTGCCGACCGAAGTTCCAGTGCATGAAACATCCACCAAAACGTTCATCCATCTTAACAGAACATCCAGTCTTTCGGAAAACCTTAGGCACAGACAAATAGTCCCAAAAAGCTTCACTGTACTAAAGTTCCCGATTAGTTTCAATCACTTGCATTATATCCTGGGGCACATAGGGGAACTCCAAACCATACTCGGCAGCTACACGCTTGTTTAACATTCTCTGCAAACGTGCAAGTCTGGGCAAAGATCTGTCCCTTCCCATATCAGGCGGCATACAGGAGTCCAATGACTTGCTCACCATAGACCCAACCGGTGTCTGTAGTCAACTAGCAACTTTTGGCAAAGTCCCAGTAACAGTACTGTGTGGCTCCACACAGGGTGATGTCTTCCCAGAACTCAGGGCTGTCCATTCAGGGAGAGTCATAGCAGAGGCAATATCTTCACCTTGTGACCATAACAACTCTTGTGACATAGTCTCAAATAGGTCATCATCCCCGGAAAGATTCGACATGGATTCTAATTCCGAATCTCTCAACTCTTCTGCTGGTAGGTATTTATTTACAGTCCCAGATACATTCCCCATCAGTGGCTTACCCGTTCCTGATGTGGACTCTGGTAGCTCCAGTTCAGGTAACCTCTGGGGTAGACCTCGACCACGGCCACGGGAAGCCTTCACATATCCCACCTTCCTCTGAACAGGCACAACAGGAGTGGGTGTAGTGGACGCAGAAATCAAAGTAATGTCCCCTGAGGAGATGAGAGCAGCAGTGTCTCTCTCCGGAACATTGTCAGCAACAACAGGCAAAGTGGCGGCCTGCCATTCTCTCTCTGTAGTGGTAGCAGCTTTTACTGTGGCGATACCTGTTGCCCAATCCATCCGATAAGCACGGGGCGACGTGGTAGGTTTCTCCACCACAAACAAGTACTCTCCACATTGCGGACATCTGCCAAACGGACGGAGATGTACGGCCATTCCTTCACATCGGTGGCAGATCATACCCAGTCCCTCAATATCTCCTGAGGTATACAGGACAAACCTCCCCTGGGGCCTCAAACAAACTCCAGTATCCGTAAGCAGGGTTCCAGATAGCACAGCATTCATCACGGTGCTTGCAGGGAACATTCTCGGTCCCATGATTTGCTGCATCGCCGGAAAAGACATGGCCACACTCTGATCTTCTCAGCACGATCACGAGGCCTCTCTTCTTCTCTGGCGCCAAACACATACACGCGTCCCACGCAGTAGCAAGTAGGGTAAGCTCCTCCCTCTTGTTCTTCTGGTCACGTAGCTCCCGGGCCTTCACTGGTGCCCACCGTCTACACACTCAGAAATAAAGTCCTGCCGTTTAACCTTTTCTCTTCCTGAAGAATTTTTTCAAAGTCCAGCTCTCTACGTAAACTCCTGGTAAAACACTTCTCTGGGTTGCGAGAGTTGACGGTCAACAAATCCCGGATGACGCCCCCACATGTAGCAATTACTCTCGGCGGAGCTGCTGGTTTAGGCGCGTTTGTTACCTTCACTCTCCTTCCCTCTGTTTCACCGCCACCGGGTCTAGGGTTCTGTTGAGTTTACCTCTGGACAATACACGCACCAACACTTGAGTACATTTTTAATGCTTTATTAAACTATTTACTAAGGAAATAGCAGGAAAGAGGCAGAAGGAAAACTGCAGAAGAAATTCAAATATCTTCTTGTAAGATTCTTGGCAAATGTCCTGGTAGAATTTGGATATTACAATAGAATGCGTTCCCCCTCGTGGGACACACTCTTTGCTCGCCTGGATAGGCCTCTCTCACTTGCCTAGCAGCCAGTACGTAGCACGAACAAAAGTCTCTGCCACAGACTTGTTTGGGATAAACCTGTACAATCCTCTGCCACAGGATGTTTTGGTCTTTCTGCAATAAATGTCAGTCACAGTGCTTGAAACTTTAAACCAACCCGGCAACACTATGCTGTATAGTTACTTTTAGGATACGTCCTCCAACCGAGTCACCAGGCCCCTCTCCAGACCAGCACGCTGCGTGATCCTTCCATGCGGGTCCTCCTCTGGGATCTCCTCGGTTGTCCAGCTTCTTCACTCTGGATAGACAGCTCAGGACCATTCCTCGGCTGCTGTGGTAGACCCCAGACAAGCCTCTGGGTCCACCCCTGCGCCGCAGCGGCGTGGGCCTCCGGAATGGAGGACCATGAGATTGCTCTCTAACGCATACCTGTCGGCCAGGAGGGCCAGCAGGTGGCTGTAAATGGAACCCCCTAATATGGTGTTTGTCCCATAAATACCCTCGCCCAGAATGCATCTCGGAGGACCACCTCCACCGAGTTGTCTCTGGGACAGAAGAGCATCCATACGCTCGACATGTTGCTTTTCCAACACTGACCAGTGATAACAGCGACACCCACTGGTCAGTATAGAAACACACACAACGTCAGCCAAGCTGGAACAGAGGCAAACTTAACCTTCTTAACGAACAAGTTACTAAATTTACCTAACATATGGTAGATCACAAATCTACCAGTGCTACACGCGCAATAACTAAAATGATCCTCTATCTTGTCCTTCCATCGACCTCATAACGCCACGCTAATCACCAGGCATACGAAAGGACCAAGGATGGATGGGCCGAAATTCAGGGTCAGATAGGAGGCCTTTACACCCCGTCTCAGCTTATTCCACCCTTCAATATCCCAACTGTGCCCTCTCCCCATCTCTTTACCCCCCTCCCCAAAACACACTCCCCCATAACCCCTATGCCTACCTTACCTATAACCATATTCCCCCCAAACCCCCCATGTTCTCCCACACACAACCCACGGAACCAACCAAGGCTGCCAGCAGGACTGCCAGCCCTGATCCACTTACAAAACACAAGTAACTTACACTACCTGACACATACTACACTGAAAACATACCCAACATATCATTCTACTGAAACACTATGGATCAATGCAATCTTCTCCAAGAAACCAACCCAAAACATAACATAAGAAAACCTAAGGTGAATTTGCCCCATCAGAAATCTAGCAAACCCTGATTTCATAGAAACAAAACTTACACCCTAACTACAAATGACCCAGCTACCCGTCATAATCAAATAGTTAATGTTATATACCATTATTCTACTGCAATTGGTATACATGTACACTCTTGAATGACTGTTACAAAATCCTTGTATATCCTTACACCGTTGGGTCCATGTAACTACTGTTATACATGTTTGTTTAACCTTGAAAAAAAAAAATTCTCAATAAAATACTATGGAAACAAAAAAATGAAGAATGAAGAGCTCAGTCTGGCATTTAATGATGTACGTAAAATATATGAATCCATGTCCATTCACAGGTTGAGGACCTTGATAACAGGAATAGGATAATCTAAGAATACAAATTATACCTGAGTCTATGACTGATATTACACAAGCTACTCTTAATTTTTTTTTAATCACTGGAAGAAAGAAAAATACAAATTTACATGCAACAGACTCCATAGCACTTTGTACCCTAAGCCCCTGCAGACATACAACTTTGTTATATCATACTTCATATGAAAGATTGTTTTACTAAAGAGGAAACTTTAAAAGCACCCAGAAATACCACAACGCTTTGGTTGGCTATAAAAATAAAATGTTCCCATATGTCTCTTCAGCTTCCCTTGACAGAGGATGAAAGATGAAATAAGTTCCTGCTTTCTGGCTTCTGCTAGTTTTCCATAACATTCCTCATAATGGCTCTACTCTATAGAGCTTCTACAGTGACAGAGGCCAAGGAGCTACTAGTGGAGTTATTGGATATTGAGTTCAACCCTTTATTCTTCTCCTATCTGGGGCACTCCCTCCCCCTTCAATAACAATGGAGCGTGTGCCATGATTTCTAGCTCCAACACCAATCGATTGGCAGTACTTTTAAAGAACACACCCTTGTTATTGTGTGTTATGATTCCATTTATTCTCTCTAGAGCCAATATTATGATTTATACAATTATACTCTTTTTCCACCATTTACCAACTTAACAACTTAGCAATGGCAGGGGAAAAAAAATTAAACTCTGACGCATTTTAGTAGGTGACAACACTTTTGGTAAGGGCCTCAGAAGCTAATTTTGGCTTCTCCAAGGCCAAACTAACATGTTGCAAAATTAAAAATCTATTTTTCCATATCCGGAGCCTGGTCCCAACTCTGGGACCTGTTCTATTTTTTTTTTTTTTTTTTTGGTACAAGATGGCACATGCATAACTAATCTAAAAATTACCCCTTACTCCCAAGTCTATCATTCTGTGGTCCCCTGGGTTGGTTATTTTGATACCATGGACAGACAGAAAATACATTTCACAATATTGCTGTATTTGTTATACACTTTACATTTACTGAGTGGTGAACAACATAATTCTTATGTTAGCAATTACTTTTTGCATTCTGTTATGACTCCTGAAAGCCTGGCACCTTTGTTTTGTGTATAAGTATTTTTGTTTCACATATAGATTTCTTATTATGTTTTTGGAGTTATATGGCATATAATTAGTCACTGTGGTCAGGTATTTCCTATGTGATTTACATGATTAACATGGCAGCTAGACTCACTTTTTTTCTGTATACCTTTTAACCACTTTCTGTCCAGCACATTGTCAAATGATAGCTGGGCGGGACCTTTGTCCTTCCGGGTGAGCTTTGTATGACATTCTTCTGGAAGGCACCATGAGGGTACCCCATGGGCCAAGCTGTCACCGGCTGTGTCCATCAGAAGGTTACTCAGAACTGGGATCTCCTGCTGGCAATCTTGGCTCCTCCTTTCGTCTGTCTGCCACTATAGGAAGCTGCTCCAGGTTGTGTGGGTCCATTGGGGCACACAGCACGGCTTGGCCTCCTCCTTTGTTTACTCCTCACAGGATTTGATTGACAGCAGCAGGAGTCAATGTTACTTTGCCACCATTTTTATTAATATCATTAATATTACTACCTTATTTTGTCTTTTGATTTATATCATATTTATAAAGACCTCCAAAGTAGATTTACATTTCTCTAGGGCTTTGTGGTGGATTGTGGTCTTACAGTAACACATGTTTATGCCCCTAACAAAGTGCAAACAGCCTTTTTCCATTTTTTTTTTAACGTTATGGATCACTACCACTCACCCTACTTAATTAACTAAATCAGTGACAATGCCTATTAATCTTTCTCCACAATTATGTATCACACTTCAATCTAGTTATTAATTCTTGTGGTCACCACAGTATTTTCAGTATCTTTTCAGTATCTGATCATTTATGTCCTTCCCATCCTACTGAAAGTCAGAGCTTAAACTTTAGAAACCCATCATATATCTTTCTTGGGTAGGTAACAGCTGTCAAGATATCTATCTTTCCTGATTTGTTTTCTTCAGGCTTTACCTATGTATGTCCCAAAATATACCATAGATCACCTTCAATCAGACATAAATTCCTCTGGCCCCATAAAAGACCCAAATTCAACAAATATCTCCTATATTGAGCTCATCATTCTGGTGGCCTGGATCTCCCTCTGGCAATAATACTTAGCTGCTGGATTTGGCCAATTGATTCAATGGTGCACTCCTACCAGACACTCTATAGTTAGGTTTGAGTCTTTTTCCACAATTTTAGACCAATTTGATGCATTGTGAGGATTTTGTGTCAGTCAATCAGACAGTATCCCACTTACTTCACCTCTAGTACCGGTACCACATACCAGTACCACAAGAAGTACAACCTAGCTCCTCCCATTTCTCCTCTGACATCCTATTTAAGTGATTCTCCCTTTGCACCTATATTTCACAGAAACCAAACAGCGATAACATTTCATATGAGATGGTATATGCTCCTCAAAAGTTTCACACACTTTTCCCTAACGTCTCTTGCCGCGTACACACGACCGGACTTTACGGCATACTTGGTCCGTCGGACAATTCGATCGTGTGTGGGCTCCAGCGGACTTTCTTTTCTCAAAAGTTTGACGGACCTAGAAATGAAACATGTTTCAAATCTGTCCGACGGACTCGAGTCTGGTCGAAAAGTCTGCTCGTCTGTATGCTAGTCCGACGGACAAAAAACGACGCTAGGGCAGCTATTGGCTACTGGCTATCAACTTCCTTGTTTTAGTCCGGTCGTACGTCATCATGTACAAATCCGTCTGACTTTGGTTTATCGTGTGTAGGCATTCGTTCATTCGGAAAGTCCGTCGTAAAGTCCGTCGAAAAGTCCGCAGGACAAAGTCTGCCGTAAAGTCCGCTCGTGTGTACGCGGCATTACAGTTGTGTTTTAGTGGGCATTGCTCTAAAGGGTCTTTTGTACATATATTTTGAAGTTGTCCAATGTCAAAGACTTTGTGGCAGCTAGACCTGTGCACTGCCAAAAATTTTGATCGTTTTCGTTTCATTCATTTTTTTCATTTTTAAGGTCATTCATTATGATCAAAATTCTAATTTGTTACATTCCATTTGTTTAGATGCAGTATTCATTATTTCAAAAATTTGTAACAATCTGCAATTTGAAAATCCGAATATTGTAAAATTTTAAAATTCAAAAATTCACAAATTCGAAAATCCAAAACTTGAAAATCCAAAAATAAGATTGAAAATCCAAAAATAGGAACGAAAATCCGAGAATTCGAAAAATTGAAAATCCGAAAATAAGAGCGAAAATTTGAAAGAACGAAAGAACAAAAATCCAAAAATAAGAACGAAAATCAGAAAATTCAAAAATCCAAAATAATAACTAGCTAACTAACTAACCAATAATAACTAACTATTAAATTATAGGTATTGAATTTCCTTTCAAATTTGGCTGAACGTAACAAACATGAATTTATCATAAGTTAGGAATTATCCAAAATAACGAATGTCACATCTAAATGAATGGAACATAAGGAATTAATAATGATAAATAATATTAATTAAAGAAATAATATTATTATTATTAATTTGTTGTGTTACATTCGTTTAGATGCGGCAATCGTTATTTTGGATAATTCGTAACGTCGGATAAATTCCCATTTGTTATGTTCTCTAACAGACAAATTTGAAAGGAAATTACAATGCCTATAATTTAATAGTTAGTAATAGTTATTATTACTTAGTTAATTATTATTTTGGATTTTTGGATTTTCAATTTTGAATTTTCCAATTTCAGATTTTCGTTCTTTTGAATTTTCAAATTTTGTTAAATGGGTTTTCATTAATTCGAATATTTCTGAATTAACAAATTTGTTGAAT
The DNA here is from genome assembly GCA_037952925.1 of Lithobates clamitans. Lineage (NCBI taxonomy): Eukaryota > Metazoa > Chordata > Amphibia > Anura > Ranidae > Lithobates > Lithobates clamitans. The sequence goes on from JBBGZY010000424.1 coordinate 3,197,139, forward strand.
TTAGTCAAAAAAACGAATTCGGAACAAAACAAATTGCATATGTCTAGTGGCAGCAGGTTACAGCTTTAGTTGCCCAGTTGACAGTTTAACCCATTATGCTAATTTTTTCTAGATGTTTATGGTTTGCCCCTATCCCTTCAGTTTCTTACCATTGTTAAAAACTTGTGCATACCTTTTTTAGTGTGGTACAATGCATTATAACCTTACATTGGTGTTTAAAATCAACCACCATAGCTCTAGTTTACAAAAGAATGGATTCAGTAATGCTTATCGAGAGAATTCTATTCTATCGAGAGAATCTATATGGCTAGACAATTGGAGGAACTTTTAAAATAGGATGTGGGAGGGAGGGATCAGTGAGAGGTATACCATGCAGTGAGCATGGATCAGAGTGTGCAGATGTGGGCAAAGTTAGGGGGGAGTGGGCCTCAGATCAGATGATAGAGCAACTGTCGAGGACCAGTACTCATAGGTTGAATGAATCATACTGTAACCTAAGATTGAGCAAGGATGAAATAATATGTGGTAGTACAACATTAAAGTGCATGTACACAAATGCTAGAAGTCTGGTTTATAAAATGACTAAAACATCTAAAACTTCTGCTACATGAGGAGGAGTTTTATTTTGTGGGGATATCAGACACCTGGTTTAATGACTCACATAACTGGCTTGTGATTGTCCAGGGGTACTCCCTGTATAGGAGGGCCAGGGTACAGTAGAAGAAGGAGAGAGATGTGCTTGTACAGTATGTCAAGAGGAGTTTGCTAGTGAATATGAGGGATGACATTGTTAATGGGGCTAGGGAGGAGGTGGAGTGTTTGTGGTTGGAGCTTCAAAGTAATGAAACATTGATTTGAGATATTACCAAAGTCCCGTGATTCATATACTGAGGCCCAGATTCGATTTTTCTTATCATTACTATACCTTGCTCATGAACAAAGAGAGGCTGTGGGTAATGCAAAACAGATTGGCAGTAAGAGGTTGTCCTGTGTAACATTTAGATCATGAAAGGAGGAGGATTAAAGACCGTGGTTTCTATAATGAGGGTGGATAGATTTTAAACATAAAGTGAAAATAATTAAATTTGTGTCACAATATCACATAGCCCAATTTAAAAAAAAAACTAACTAACTGGAAACTACTAAGAGATAATTTCCCTAATATTGAGGAGTTCCAACAATTATCCCTACTAGATGGGGTAAGAACTATTGGAGATATGGTAACTAGAGTAGAATTCCAGGGTGAGAGAAGAACAGGGATACCTACATTTTTAGGAAATAAACAAACAGTTATTTTATTTGCCTATTATATGCACAGTTATCCACATCCACATACAGGAAGGAACATTATTATCAGGGAATATTTTAGTTGTAGTATGTATGTGAATAATAATATAATCCTGTGGATTATATTATGTAGGGGAGACCACCCAGAAAGTTAAGGGTAGGTTGTCACAACATAAGTACTCTATATGATCCTCGCAGTCCCAATTGCCGGTGGCTAGACATTTAAGACAATGGGGTCAATTCACTAATTATTACCTCATGAAATTACATGGTCACATAACTCATTTGCATATAAAGTCCAATTTACAAAAATAAAAATAACGATTATGCAATATTTACAGCAAAATGAAAAATGTGCCAGTAAATATCATCAAAAAACCATGCGGTAAGCTCTTAATATCAACATGGTCACATAACTCATTTGCATAAATTATTACATGCAGTAAATAAAGTCCAATTTACAAAAATAAAAATAACGATTACCGGTATGCAGTATTTACAGCAAAATGAAAAATGTGCCAGTAAATATCTTTAAAAAACCATGTGGTAAGCTCTTAATTTCAATTCACAAATAGAACAGCGTAAAAAACATACAATGTTTATCACAAGGGATTTTCTGGTGGTATCACAAGTGGCATTTGTCAGAAACAGCCTGGGGATCCCCCCAATAGCTGGTTGCTATTGGGGGGAAGACAGCCGCTGAGTCCTTGACAACAAATGACTCATCAGCTGTCAGCGGGTTCCCTGCTGACAGCTGAATGAAAAAAAAAATTGTTGGAAATTAAAAATTATGAAGAAAAATCAGCGTGGGGTCCCCCAGTGCATACCAGGCCCTTTGGGTCACGTATGGATTTTAAGGGGAACCTCATGCCAAAATGTAAAAAGGAAAGAAACGTGGGGTTCCCTACAGGATTGATACCAAATCCTTATCCGAGCATGCAGCCCAGCAGGTCAGGAAAAGTAGAGGGATGAGCGTCGCCACATGCCCTCAACATGGGGGGGTGCTATGGGGCGGGGGGCTGATTAGTCATCCATTGTTACGGACATGTTGGCTGGCTTCTCAGCCCGCTTCTTAGCAACCTGCTCAATGCGGTAAATTTACATATGAAAAAATGTGGTAATTACCGTTCAATCAAACAAATACTGCATTCGTTATTTAACGCAAAATTCTTAGTGAATTGCACTTTCAAAACTGATTTACCGGAAACGCTATTTTACAGCATTTTATTGCTCATTATTTACCTCTTAGTGAATTGACCCCCATGTGACCACTCAACAGATGAACTTTATGGTGATTGACCATATCCCTTGATCAAATAGAGGGGGTAATAGGGATCTCTGATTAAGTTGAAGAGAATTTAAATTAACTGGAGATTTTGACTGTGGTAGTGGATTATTGATATCTGTTTGTATTTTCTTACAGGATTCCTTGTTATGCATGCACAAATAGCTACATTATTTTGTGTCTCTTTTGTATCAGTTTTGAAAGTCTAGTGCTAGGATCACAAAGAAAATTTTCCTGGTCTTTAACTCTCTCACACAAGAGTTCCCTGAAAAGAAAACGAAAAAGAGTAAAAACTTCCCAGATTAGTGCAGACAGATATGTTGGTAATACATGAGATTATTTTTTTGTTTTTCATCCACTTTCATGCCTTTAATGCAAAATAAAAAGATTTTCTCCCAACATTCACTGAATGTCTGACACCGTCAGAGCATTTCCCTTGACTTCCACACTCGGATGGAGAGTTCATTACCTCAGCAAGGCATTTTAAAGCTGTAATTTTCAGTTGAAAGAAATAGCTGGTAAGAGGAGCCCTTGTGTGCCCTTACCTTTACTCCTGAAGTATTATTAAAACTTCTATGAAGTATGATTTACAAAAAAGTGAAATACTGAAAGTGAAATTGAGTTCCCCTCATGACAAGTTTCCAATTGACTGCCTGTATGCAAATACGTGTAAATATGCAGCATAAATCCACAACATTAATACAACACCATTGTGAAGACATACTGTATTTATAACATAATGCAGATGTATCTGATTATTATTTAAAAGAAAAAAAAAACTATTATACACATTTTTGGCTCATGTTCTTCTTACTCGTAAATCTCTTTGTATCTTTTTTTTTCTCCTATTCTCCTACCTGTGATAATATAGCCCTTAAACGGCTTGCGCGTTATCCCCCTTTCCCTTTATTTATTGCCTTCAGTCTCCATTTGATAGTTTTCAATTGCCTCTTTGCCATACGTTTAATCCTTCTGTTTGGTCTTCCTCTCTTCTTGCAATTCCCTCCTACAACTTCTCTGGGATCTTCTCTGGGATCTTCTCTGGGATTCTTTCTGCCCTTTCATCACTTTGCCAAATCATCTATGAAATTAGCTTCTCACACCTGATACTATAGTTAAAGATGTTTATAATTCTTCGTTTGTCATCATTTTCTATTCTCTCTTTATCTAAAAATAATCCTCAAAGGAAATCTTTACTGATATTAAAGCATTTGTAAAGCTTATTTGTTTAAATTAAAATAATAAATATGTTATAATTACCTGCTCTGTGCAATGGTTTTGCACAGAGCGGCCCTGAACCTCCTATTCTTATGTCCCCCTGGGCATTTTGGGATCCTCCTCTTCTGGGTGCACCACCATAGGAAGCCGCTTCTTATGAGGGTGCACCTACAGGCTCTCTCCCAAGCTGGGCTGTGTGTGCCTATCGGCAGATGCAGTGAAGCTCAGCCCCACCTGCTGCTCTCTGATCAAACGATTTGATTGGCAGCAGCAAAAGTCAATTGCTCCTGCTGCTGCCTTTTTCAGCAGAGAGAGAGGAGAGCTGCTGCAGACGGGCACAGCACTGGATCAAGATGAGGCTCAGGTAAGTATGGCATAGGGAGGTGAGGAGACAATACAAGTAATGGGACATTTTTTACCGTAATGCAGAGAATGTATTAACATTAAAAATGTCCAGCCTTTAGAACCACTCTGATGAGGCTAACGTACTTGGGTTCGATTCAAGGAGATTCGGCAAAAAATGCTACATATCAAATGGCAAATCTGGGCCCAATTCAGGTCAATAGGAGCGATACGTTGAAAACCAGTATTTGCCATTTTCTAGGCTAATAGGCAAAGAATAGCCAAACAAATGTTATTGGGTCATGGGGAACATGTTCCAAAACAAAACAACATTTATAAAATATGAACAAAAATGTGTAGCGCAAATAAAGTTGAGTATATTGAAAAATAATCAACGTGTGTAAACAGTATCTACACCGTGATTTTGACACAAAAAATAAAAATAGAAAGGTATGTGTCAGGGTACCACCGGCGCCAGACCTGGGCGTTTGCATGCGCCTATGCGCCGGCGTGCTCCTGTACGTACCTTGCAGCAAAATCCTGCTGTTTCCAGGCAGCAGCGCGGCGATTGGGCGCGCGTGGGTACGCAGCGCTTGCGCACGCGCGTTCGCGTTATCGCCGGTTTGGCGCCAAAGTGCACATAAAAGTTCCCCTGTGCCTCTGGCACATTGCTGCTTTGTCTCAGCTCTGTGATTCCTGTAAATCTGCACCTGATTGATTGTTACCTATCTGACCCGGCTTGTCTGACCATCCGTCCCGCTCCCATCCGACCTGGCCTGCCTGACTACTCTACTGCTACTGCCTGATACCATTGCCGACCTCTGCCTGCCTACCGACTCTGCCTCTGCCTGCTGTTATTGCCTGTCTCATCTACCTGCTGACCCGGACCGTCTGACCCTGCTTGTGCCTGCTGTTGTTCTTGCTGTTGCACCTTCAGCCTCAGCTCCAGTGATCTCTGCATCTCCAGTGTTCCAGCCTGCTGCCTCCAGTCTCCACCTGATCTGCAGTCCAGCCATCCCTGTGGGATCTCTCCTCACCTCAGCTTCAGAGACTCTATTCAACAGGCACTCCTACCCCACTGCACTCAGGAGATCACTGTCCCCATCGACACATCGTGATTGAGTGATTCTAAAAATCACAGCATACCATAAATGTACAAAAGTGAATGAATAAAATAAAATACAAAATGACAACACCATGTGCCTGATGTGCCAAGATAATGTATGTCATAAACATAAACAGATGTTATCATGTAGATATAATGTTATGCATCTAGCATCAATATCATTATACAGGATGAGGGTTCATGGAGATGAAACCATAATACTGTTGATTAGGGATGAGCTTCATGTTTGAATCGAACGCATGTTCGACTTAAACATTGCCTGTTCGGTCGTTCGCTGAATTCCGAACAATATGGGCCGTTCATGCCAAATTCAAGTGGCGCATCATGGCCCATAATTCACTGCCACCACAGGCAGCTGTAGTATTTACAAGTTAGTGTAGTGCATCCTCTGCACAGTGTGCACCTAAAGCTACCTGAAGAAAATTAGTGGTGTTCCTCTGATCCTATTAGTACAGTACCAAAGGCAGCTGTAGTATTTACAAGTTAGTGTAGTGTGTCCTCTGCACAGTGTGCACCTAAAGCTACCTGAAGAAAATTAGTGGTGTTCTTCTGATCCTATTAGTACAGTACCGCAGGCAACTGCAGTATTTACAAGTTAGTGTAGTGCATCCTCTGCACAGTGTGCACCTAAAGCTACCTGAAGAAAATTAGTGGTGTTCTTCTGATCCTATTAGTACAGTACCGCAGGAAGCTGCAGTATTTACAAGTTAGTGTAGTGTGTCCTCTGCACAGTGTGCGCCTAAAGCTACCTGGAGACAATTGCTGTTGTTGCGCTTCTATTAATACCACAGGCAGGCAGCTACATTATTTACAGTTAGTGCACTGTGTCCTCTTCATAGTGTGCACCTAAAGCTACCTGATGAAAATTAGTGGTGTTCTTCTGATCCTATTAGTACAGTACCGCAGGCAGCTGCAGTATTTACAAGTTAGTGTAGTGCATCCTCTGCACAGTGTGCACCTAAAGCTACCTGATGAAAATTAGTGGTGTTCTTCTGATCCTATTAGTACAGTACCACAGGCAGCTGCAGTATTTACAAGTTAGTTTAGAGCGTCCTCTGCACAGTGTGCACCTAAAGCTACCTAAATAAAATTAGTGGTGTTCTTCTGATCCTATTAGTACAGTACCGCAGGCAGCTGCAGTATTTACAAGTTAGTGTAGTGCGTCCTCGGCACAGTGTGCACCTAAAGCTACCTGAAGAAAGTTAGTGGTGTTCTTCTGATTCTATTAGTACAGTACCACAGGCAGCTGTAGTATTTACAAGTTCGTGTAGTGCGTCCTCTGCACAGTGTGCACCTAAAGCTACCTGGAGACAATTGCTGTTGTTGCGCTCCTATTAATACCACAGGCAGGCAGCTACATTATTTACAGTTAGTGCACTGTGTCCTCTTCATAGTGTGCACCTAAAGCTACCTGATGAAAATTAGTGGTGTTCTTCTGATCCTATTAGTACAGTACCGCAGGCAGCTGCAGTATTTACAAGTTAGTGTAGTGCATCCTCTGCACAGTGTGCACCTAAAGCTACCTGATGAAAATTAGTGGTGTTCTTCTGATCCTATTAGTACAGTACCACAGGCAGCTGCAGTATTTACAAGTTAGTTTAGAGCGTCCTCTGCACAGTGTGCACCTAAAGCTACCTAAATAAAATTAGTGGTGTTCTTCTGATCCTATTAGTACAGTACCGCAGGCAGCTGCAGTATTTACAAGTTAGTTTAGTGCGTCCTCGGCACAGTGTGCACCTAAAGCTACCTGAAGAAAGTTAGTGGTGTTCTTCTGATTCTATTAGTACAGTACCACAGGCAGCTGTAGTATTTACAAGTTCGTGTAGTGCGTCCTCTGCACAGTGTGCACCTAAAGCTACCTGAAGAAAATTATTGGTGTTCTTCTGATTCTATTAGTACAGTACCACAGGCAGCTGTAGTATTTACAAGTTAGTGTAGTGCGTCCTCTGCACAGTGTGCACCTAAAGCTGCCTGGAGACAATTGCTGTTGTTCTTCTCCTATTAATACCACAGGCAGCTACAGTATTTACAGTTAGTGCACTGTGTCCTCTGCACAGTCTGCACCAAAAGCTACCTGAAGAAAATTAGTGATGTTCTTCTGGTCCTATTATTACCACAGGCAGGCAGCTACAGTATTTACAGTTAGTGTAGTCAGTCCTCTGCACAGTGTGCACCTAAAGCTACCTGGAGACAATTGCTGTTGTTCTGTGGTGTTCTTCTGATCCTATTAGTACAGTACCGCAGGCAGCTGCAGTATTTACAAGTTAGTGCAGTGCGTCCTCTGCACAGTGTGCACCTAAATCTACCTAAAGAAAATTAGTGGTGTTCTTCTGATCCTATTAGTACAGTACCGCAGGCAGCTGCAGTATTTACAAGTTAGTGTAGTGCGTTCTCTGCACGGTGTGCACCTAAAGCTCCACCTCCATTGAACTCCAATTCTGTGGATTAACACACTCAGCTCACCTTGCATTGATATGTATTTGCTGTACCATATATATTTGATTGTTTTTTAATTAGTTTTCTAAATTTTCTTTTTCACTGAGTTTTTTATTTTTTATATTGTTTAACACACACTGTGTTTTCACTTATACTGTGTTCATTACCCAATATATATTTTTATGTATACCTTACAAACACTTTTACACTAAAGGAGTTTTCACTCTCTCCTAACCACTTTTTCTACCTGTTTTAGCAACAGGAGTCCCACCACCCATTAGCGCCACACTTATTCACTCCAACCTTCACTTGCAACGGTCATATTGCTGTGTTGGCTGCTTCACTTCTATCCAAGAGCTGGCGCAACTTTTACATTTTTTCCGTGCACCTAAAGCTACCTGAAGAAAATTAGTGGTGTTCTTCTGATCCTATTAGTACAGTACCGCAGGCAGCTGCAGTATTTACAAGTTAGAGTAGTGCGTCCTCTGCACAGTGTGCATCTAAAGCTACCTGGAGACAATTGCTGTTGTTCTGCTCCTATTAATACCACAGGCAGGCAGCTACAGTATTTACATTTAGTGCACTGTGTCTTCTGCACAATGTGCACCTAAAGCTACCTGAAGAAAATTAGTGGTGTTCTTCTGATCCTATTAATACCACAGACAAGCAGCTACAGTATTTACAGTTAGTGTACTGCGTCCTCTGCACAGTGTGCACCTAAAGCTACCTGGAGACAATTGCTGTTGTTCTGCTCCTATTAATACCACAGGCAGACAGCTACAGTATTTACAGTTAGTGTAGTGCGCCCCCTGCACAGTGTGCATCTAAAGCTACCTGGAGACAATTGCTGTTGTTCTGCTCCTATTAATACCACAGGCAGGCAGCTACAGTATTTACAGTTAGTGTACTGTGTCCTCTGCACAGTGTGCACCTAAAGCTACCTGAAGAAAATTAGTGGTGTTCTTCTGATCCTATTAATACCACAGGCAGGCAGCTACAGCATTTACAGTTAGTGTAGTGCGTCCTCTGCACAGTGTGCACCTAAAGCTACCTGAAGAAAATTAGTGGTGTCCTTCTGATCCTATTAGTACAGTACCGCAGGCAGCTGCAGTATTTACAAGTTAGTGCAGTGCGTCCTCTGCACAGTGTGCACCTAAATCTACCTAAAGAAAATTAGTGGTGTTCTTCTGATCCTATTAGTACAGTACCGCCGGCAGCTGCAGTATTTACAAGTTAGTGTAGTGCGTCCTCTGCACAGTGTGCACCTAAAGCTACCTGGAGACAATTGCTGTTGTTCTGCTCCTATTAATACCACAGGCAGGCAGCTACAGTATTTACATTTAGTGCACTGTGTCTTCTGCACAATGTGCACCTAAAGCTACCTGAAGAAAATTAGTGGTGTTCTTCTGATCCTATTAATACCACAGACAAGCAGCTACAGTATTTACAGTTAGTGTACTGCGTCCTCTGCACAGTGTGCACCTAAAACTACCTGGAGACAATTGCTGTTGTTCTGCTCCTATTAATACCACAGGCAGGCAGCTACAGTATTTACAGTTAGTGTAGTACGCCCCCTGCACAGTGTGCATCTAAAGCTACCTGGAGACAATTGCTGTTGTTCTGCTCCTATTAATACCACAGGCAGGCAGCTACAGTATTTACAGTTAGTGTACTGTGTCCTCTGCACAGTGTGCACCTAAAGCTACCTGAAGAAAATTTGTGGTGTTCTTCTGATCCTATTAATACCACAGGCAGGCAGCTACAGCATTTACAGTTAGTGTAGTGCGTCCTCTGCACAGTGTGCACCTAAAGCTACCTAGAGTCAATTGCTGTTGTTCTGCTCCTATTAATACCACAGGCAGGCAGCTACAGTATTTACAGTTAGTGCACTGTGTCCTCTGCACAGTGTGCATCTAAAGCTACCTGAAGAAAATTAGTGGTGTTCTTATGATCCTATTAATACCACAGACAGGCAGCTACAGTATTTACAGTTAGTGTACTGCGTCCTCTGCACAGTGAGCACCTAAAGCTACCTGAAGAAAATTAGTGGTGTTCCTCTGATCCTATTAGTACAGTATCGCAGGCAGCTGCAGTATTTACAAGTTAGTGCAGTGCGTCCTCTGCACAGTGTGCACCTAAATCTACCTAAAGAAAATTAGTGGTGTTCTTCTGATCCTATTAGTACAGTACCGCCGGCAGCTGCAGTATTTACAAGTTAGTGTAGTGCGTCCTCTGCACAGTGTGCACCTAAAGCTACCTGGAGACAATTGCTGTTGTTCTGCTCCTATTAATACCACAGGCAGGCAGCTACAGTATTTACAGTTAGTGTAGTGCGCCCCCTGCACAGTGTGCATCTAAAGCTACCTGGAGACAATTGCTGTTGTTCTGCTCCTATTAATACCACAGGCAGGCAGCTACAGTATTTACAGTTAGTGTACTGTGTCCTCTGCACAGTGTGCACCTAAAGCTACCTGAAGAAAATTAGTGGTGTTCTTCTGATCCTATTAATAACACAGGCAGGCAGCTACAGCATTTACATTTAGTGTAGTGCGTCCTCTGCACAGTGTGCACCTAAAGCTACCTAGAGTCAATTGCTGTTGTTCTGCTCCTATTAATACCACAGGCAGGCAGCTACAGTTTTTACAGTTAGTGCACTGTGTCCTCTGCACAGTGTGCATCTAAAGCTACCTGAAGAAAATTAGTGGTGTTCTTCTGATCCTATTAATACCACAGACAGGCAGCTACAGTATTTACAGTTAGTGTACTGCGTCCTCTGCACAGTGTGCACCTAAAGCTACCTGGGGACAATTGCTGTTGTTCTGCTCCTATTAATACCACAGGCAGGTAGCTACAGTATTTACAGTTTGTGTACTGTGTCTTCTGCACAGTGTGCACCTAAAGCTACTTGAAGAAAATTTGTGGTGTTCTTCTGGTCCTATTAATACCACAAGCAGGCAGTTACATTATTTACAGTTAGTGTAGTGCACCCCCTGCACAGTGTGCATCTAAAGCTACCTGGAGACAATTGCTGTTGTTCTGCTCCTATTAATACCAAAGGCAGGCAGCTACAGTATTTACAGTTAGTGTACTGTGTCCTCTGCACAGTGTGCACCTAAAGCTACCTGAAGAAAATTAGTGGTGTTCTTCTGATTATATTAATACCACAGGCAGGCAGCTACAGCATTTACAGTTAGTGTAGTGCGTCCTCTGCACAGTGTGCACCTAAAGCTACCTAGAGACAATTGCTGTTGTTCTGCTCCTATTAATACTACAGGCAGGCAGCTACAGCATTTACAGTTAGTGTAGTGCTTCCTTTGCACAGTGAGCAACTGAAGCTACCTGAAGATAATTGCTGGTGTTCTCATACTAATAATACTTCAAGCAGGCAGTTGATTCTGCTAGCTGCAATATCAGTATATATATACATCCCAGCTTTGTGCAGCTACATCTCACTACATGCCATTAGTATGTCTGGAAGGCCAACAAGGAGAGGCAGACAGTCACAAGCCAATAAAAGAGGGCAAGCAGGCTGTGTCCAGAGGCAACAATGCTGGTCATGGAGACGGTGCATCCTCATAAGCACGTGGCTGTGGGACACGCTTGTCCTTTTTTCGTCAGCAGGCTGTGTTGAGCCGCAAGATGCGGAAGACTTGGTAGAGTGGATGACCATGCCGTCCTCATCCTCCTCATCCTCTCTCGCCCAGGCTCAGGGTACCTTGTCTGGCAAAGCAGCTGTTAACGCAACCTCTTCCCTTGGCTCAATGGCATTAGTCACTCCTTCCCTAGCCCCACCATGTCCTCCTGAGGAGTCCCCTGAACTATTTGACCACAGTGTTTGGTACATGCTCCAGGAGGATGTCCAGTGTTTTGAAGGCTCCGATGATGGTACCCAGCTAGAGGAAGGCAGTAACGTGAGCCCATAGAGAGGGGGTGCCCAAGAAGGACAGCAATCTGGCAGTCATGTTCCCCCGGCTGCAGCATGCTGCCAGCTTTGCTCCAGTGATGAGGAGGGAGGGGATGATGAGGTCACTGACTCCATGTGGGTGCCTGATAGGAGAGAGGAGGAGGAGGAGGCACATCACCAATGATGCAGGATGCCCTCCAGGGGCCAGCTTAAGGGCAGCACACCGACTGCATCAAACCACAGAGCTCTGCATGTGCAGGGCACTGCTGTCTCTGTGCGTTATTCCAAAAGTTCCTTGGTGTGGGCCTTTTTTGAGACGAGTGTATCAGATCCCACCACTGCTATTTGCAACATATGTCTCAAGCATATCTCTCATGGCCAAAACATCTCCCGCTTGGGCACCACATGCTTGACCAGACATATGTCGACCTGCCATGCAGTTCGTTGGCAAGCGTATCTAAAAGACCCACACCAAAGAACAAAGAGGACCTCTCCTTGCTCCTCATCAGCTGGGATCTCCAACCCCACTATACTTTCGGTCCTCTCTGAGACCTGCACTGAGAGGAATGAGGGTGTAGAATTAGGTGTGTCACAGTCAAGTACTTGGGGGCAATCTGCTATCGGTACACCAACGTCAGATTGTACCAGGCAAATTTCCCTGCCCCAGCTGCTGCACCGCCGAAAGAAGTTCTCTCGCAGCCATCCACATGCCCAGCGATTGAATGCTAACTTTGCTAAATTGCTAGCACTTCAACTGCTGCCTTTTAAGTTGGTAGACTCTGCCCCCTTCCGCGAGTTTGTGGAATGTGCGGTTCCTCAGTGGCAGGTTCCCAAACGCCACTTTTTCTCACAGAAGGCGATTTTGGCTCTCTACTGGCATGTGGAAGGCAATGTCTTGGCCTTGCTGGACAGGGCAGTCAGCAGTAAGGTGACTCATGGTCCAGCAGGCATGGACAGGGACGTTACCTATCTTTCACCGCACACTGGATGACTCTTCTGGCAGCTGGGAAGGATGCAGGACAAGGTGCAGTAGTGTTGGAGGTTGTTCTGCCATCACGCCTCCAAATTACTACTAGTGGTGATTCTGCCACACCTCTCTCCTCCACCCCCTCTTCTTCTTCTTCCTCCATGGCCTCTTCCTGTGCTGATTTGACTTTGGAACCAGCTGTGCTCTGTAGGCGTTCAAGGGGCTACGCAAGCACGCAGGCCAAAAGATGCCATGCGGTGCTTGAGCTGGTGTGCTTGGAGGACAGGAGCCTCACTGGGGCAAAGATTCTGTCAGCTCTGCAGAGGCAGGTTCAGAGGTGGTTGATGCCATGCCAGCTTAAGGCAGGTATGGTGGTTTCCAACAATGGCACCAACCTCCTCTCCGCCCTCCGACAGGGACAACTGACCCATGTGCCCTGTTTGGCTCACGTCCTTAACTTGGTGGTGCATCGGTTCTTGGGAAGGCTTACAGGATGTCCTGAGGCAGGCCAGGAAAGCCTGTGTGCAATTCCGCAGGTCATATAATGCCAGTGCTCGGCTGGCTGACCTCCAGAATTTAACCTGCCCAAGAACCTCCTAATCTGTGACATACCCACCAGGTGGATCTCAACGTTGGCCATGCTGCAGCGGCTGCACACGCAGCAGAGGGCCATCAATGAGTACCTGTGCGAATAAGGCACCAGGACAGGGTCAGAGGAGCTTTGTTTTTTCCCCACGCCAGTGGGCCATGATCAGGGATGCATGCACTGTCCTTTCACCATTTGAGGAGGCCACGAGGATGGTGAGCAGTGACAGTGCATGCATCAGTGACACTGTCCCCCTTGTCCACCTGTTGGAGCAAACGCTGCGTGGAATAATGGACAGGGCACTTGAGGCAGAACAGAGGCAGGAAGAGGAGGACTTCCTTAGCTCTCAAGGCCCCCTTTATCCAGACAGTGTTCCTGCGTGCCAGCCAATCACACAGGAAGAGGACGAGGAGGAGGAGGAGGAGGAAGAGGAGGATTGTGTCAGCATGGAGGTGGAGCCTGGCACTCAGCTTCAGCAGCAGTATTTAAGGGATCATTTACAGTCAGAAGTAACTCATGGACTTGTACCTGGCTGGGAGGAGGTGGCTGGGGATCATGTCGTCCTTAGTGACCCAGAGGACTCCGGACCGAATGCCTCAGCAAACCTATGCTGCATGGCCTCCCTGATCCTGCAAAGCCTGCAGAAGGAACCTTGTATTCGTGGTATCAATACTGGCTGGTAACCCTCCTTGATCCACGTTACAAGGGTAAGGTTGCAGACCTTATCTTGCCTTCGCAGAGGCAGCAGAGGATGAAACATCTTCAGGAGGTCTTGCAGTAAGGTCTGTGCAACGCGTTCCCAAAGACTGGGAGGTTACAAACTCCTGTTCCTGGACAACGTGTTGCTGAGGATTCAGTCAGTCAAAGAAGGAGCGGTGGAGAAGATGGCCGTCTGACCGATGCGTTCAGACAATTTTTTAGTCTGCAGCCCCAAGGTATGATCGGTTCCGGCAACCATCGCCAGTGTCTGTTTTACATGGTGCAGGAATACCTAGGGGCAAGATCTGACTTGGACACCTTTCCCACCAAAAAATCCTCTGGGTTACTGGGTCTTGAGGATGGGTCACTGGCCAGAGCTTGCACAGTATGCAATTGAGCTACTGGCCTGTCCTGCATCCAGTGTTCTTTTGGAACGCACATTCAGTGCTGCTGGAGGTTTTGTAACCGATCACAGGGTGTGCCTGTCCACCGACTCTTTCGATCGATTGACCTTCATACAAATGAATCAGTCTTGGATCACTACCAGCTACCAAACGCCTGATACTGATGTAACCGAATATTTTTTTTAAAATGTCAGATCCCTTCAAGACTGCCTATGCTGATTCTGAGTGACTATCCTGTTATGCTGAGTGACTATCCTGTTCCTCCTCAATGATCATGCTGATAGCTTGTAAGAATATTTTTGGTTCTGGGCACCGCCACCAGTGGCTAAGGCCCAATTTTTCAGCCCCTGCTTAACAGGGGCGTGTAATTACATTTTTTGATGCAATAATTTGCAGCAGGGCTTGTTCCTGCGCTCCAACTAGAGTATCTGTGAGGGGTTGCAGTGTTGTGGCACCAGCACCAGTGCCTAAGGCCCAATTTTTCAGCCCCTGTTTAACAGGGGCATGTAATTACAATTTTTGGTGCAATATTTTACAGGAGGGCTCATTCCTGCGCTCCAACTAGAGTATCTGTGAAGGGTTGCAGTGTTGTGGCACCAGTGCCTAAGGCCCAATTTTTCTGCCCCTGTTCAACAGGGACATGTAATTACAATTCTTGCTCTAATATTTCACAGCAGGGCCTGTTCCAGCTCCCACCAAGAGTAACTGTGAGGACTTACAGTGTTGTGGCAACACCACCACCACCAAAAGCCCAATTTTTTTGCCCCTGTTCAACAGGTGCATGTAATTACAATTCTTGACCTAATATTTCACAGCAGGGCCCGTTCCAGCTCCAACTAAGAGTAACTGTGAGGACTTACAGTGTTGTGACAACACCACCACCACCACAGCCACCAAAGGCCCAATTTTTCTGCCCCTGTTCAACAGGTGCATTTAATTACAATTCTTGACCTAATATTTCACAGCAGGGCCCGTTCCTGCACCCACCAAGAGTAACTGTGAGGGCTTACAGTGTTGTGGCAACACCAACACCTAAGTCCGCAATTTCTGCAGAGTATATAGGGCAGGCCCCTACTTTCAAACATCCAACTTACAAACAACTCCTACTTGCAAACGGAAGGAGACAAGAGGAAGTGATATGAAATCTACCCATAGGAAGGGAAATTCTCTCCTGTAAGAGTTAATATGGGAAAAACGTGTCTCCTCTCCACTGATGCTTTATCACCAATTCTTGTTTCACTAAAAACCCCAAATTGTCAAAAAACATTTGTCATTGGGACAGAAAGTGAGGTAAAATCTTCTGAAGATGTGCACAGACAGCTAAACAAATGTCACAGGGGTGATAACCCTTCCCCATGTTTTCCAAAAAGCTTAAAAATAGATTTTTTGGCTGGAGCTACACTTTAAAAATGTACCAGTTGAAAATTACAAACAGATTCTACTTAACAACAAACCTACAGTCCCTGTATAGTTTGCACTGCCTGTATACTGCTGTTCAGAGTATATAGGGCCTGGTGGCCCCACGCCTTTCCTTTTTTTAATTTGGGTGCGGGGTTCCCCTTAATATCCATACAAGACCCAAAGGGCCTGGTAATGGACTGGGGGGAACCCTTTTTAGGACAATACCCTGCAAATTAGCCTTTAAATTTAGCACTTTTGATTTTGAATGTTCGAGTCCCATAGACTTCAATGGGGTTCTATCGTTCATGCAAATTTTCGGTCCGTTCGCAGGTTCTGGTGTGAACCGAACCAGGGGTGTTCCGCTCATCCCTACTGTTGATATTTCTAATCTTAAATGCTTCTCAGAGAATGCTGGAAGTGCGCTGACATATAGGGTGCTGTCTTCTCATCAAAAAGCTTCAAGTGAAGAAAGATGAAATGCCCTTACCAGAATTGGTGGACTCACAGGCCATCGGCAGTAAGTCAAATGTGCTTATATCGCCAAGCGGTGAGAGTGGATCTAATCCCGACTGATCGGATGTTCTTGACAGAAGGGGAGCCTGGAGCCTTACTCGCCACCAGAGGGGATGAACTGAGCATGGACTTCCTGCTGTCTTGATTTGCTGTCCTAGGGCTGGCTTTGATCATCAACCGAGCTCCGTTCAATCAAAGATAGTTCCCATAGTGTAAAGGAAAAAAAGAGAACCTCCACATAGTGTAAATCTGGCAAGGATAAAGGATTTATTGAAATAAAAAAGTTAGCCAACATTCAGTAAAAATATGGGCAGTAAAAATTTGGTTCAATTGAACTAAAAAGCGCAGTAAAAAAGTGGCATAGCAGAAGTCTATGAGGATGAAACACGACGGGTCTATGTGCTCCCCTAGCCACTTTTTTACTGCGCTTTTTAGTTCAATTGAACCAAATTTTTATTGCCCATATTTTTACTGAATGTTGGATAACTTTTTTATTTCAATAAATCCTTTATCCTTGTCGGATTTACACTATGTGGATGTGCTCTTTTTTTCCTTTACACTATGGGAACTATCTTTGATTGAGCGGAGCTCGGTTGATGATCAAAGCCAGCCCTAGGACAGCAAATCAAGATAGCAGGAAGTCCAGGCTCAGTTCATCCCCTCTGGAGCGAGTAAGGCTCCAGGCTCCCCTTCTTTCAAGAACATCCGATCAGTCAGGATTAGATCCACTCTCACCGCTTGGCGGTATAAGCACATTTGACTAACTGCTGATGGCCTCTGAGTCCACCATTTCTGGTAAGGGTATTTCATCTTTCTTCACTTGAAGTTTTTTGATGAGAAGACAGCACCCTATATGTCAGTGCACTTCCAGCATTCTCCGAGAAGCATTTAAGATTAGAAATATCAACAGTATTATGGTTTCATGTCCATGAACCCTCATCCTGTATAATGATATGGACTCTAGATGCATAACATTATATCTACATGATAACATCTGTTTATGTTTATGACATACATTATCTTGGCACATCAGGCACGTGGTGTTGTCATTTTTATTTTATTTTATTCATTCACTTTTGTACATTTATGGTATGCTGTGATTTTTAGGATCACCCATTCACGATGTGTCAATTCCGATTTTTTTATTTATAAATTTTTTTGATTCTGCACTAGTGATGTGATATTCACTGTGATCCACAGATACATTCCTGTCACTAGTACCATTCACATTGGTTTTTTATATAGTCTGTGGCTATAATTGTCCATATAATCACATAAATAGATATACGTTTCATTACATACATTTCTATTTTTATTTTTTGTGTCATCATCACGGTTTAGATACTGTTTATACATGTTGATTATTTTTCGATATTTTTTGAAACATATTTTATTGAGTTTTCACATAGGTTACAGAAATGAAAGCATGTAAGTAAATGTCACATATTAGCCCAGAGCCAAGTAAAACAGTACGTCATATTGTACGACATTGTAAGTACTATAACATAGTATAAACAAAAGAACAAGGGAGCTACATTCAGAGATTTTGTAGGTGGTTTCCTACGCAGCGGGGGAATAAGCCTTGAGTTATGGTAAAATATATCTGTGAGATTCCCTTGTCATTAAAATGCATTGCCAGTTTGGTATGAGAAGATGTAAAAATAAAAAATAAAACATAAACCATAGAACGCTATCTTCCCAGACGCTATAGGTATTAATGCAATTATATCTACATCTAAGGCAAGGTGTGAATTAGGTCAGTACAATGCAATTATATCTACATCCAAGTCAAGGTGTGACTTAGGTCGTTATAATTTGAATTTAAAGTATCAATTTAAATGAAAATCGTTGTTAAAGCGTATTGTTTTGTTTTCAGTTAATTCATATCTCCAATTCCTCCTTTCTCTTCTCCTTATCATCCCGTCTGTAACCTTTTCTATTCCCCTCCATTCTTTCCTAAAGTCTTTCCTTATCCTTAACCGACCTTGTTTGCTCAGTTCCACCTCTGGGCACCCCTATTGGGAGCAATCTGTGTCCATTGTGGGACATATGAGGACAGAGGAATCAAAAGCATGTCGGGTTTGCCTAGTTAGCTTGAAAAAAGGTGTTACTGGTCTCAGAATGGCAGCGAGGGATCATTCAGATCATTAGTGATCTCTTGAATGGTAGAGGGGTTCCTACGAGGGAGGGGGAAGGGAGAAAGAATGATGGAAGAACAATGTGAGCCCAAAGATAATTCCATGGATTAAGCAGTCGTTTGTGTGTGCACTGTCTCCCCAGTCCTTTGAGGGGTGGGGTCAGAGGAAGTGTGCGGGATGGGGGTCGATTTGAAATGGGTCCAGCAGGCCCATATATGTTCATACTTGGATGGTGTATCATTGGATTGATGTATAAGGTGTTCCATTTCAGCTATTCTGTCTACTCTCCGGATCCATTCCTGAATAGTAGGGGGGGAGGTGTCTCTCCAGTGGACAGGGATGCATAAGGTAGCTGCGTTGATGAGGTGGAGAACCAGGGATTTCATGTAGGTGTGTTGTGGAAGTGAGGTGTGATGAAGTAGGTATTGGGCCGGGGTGAAATCAGGCGAGTAAGTCGTAATCTGTGAAATTAGTCGATGTATGTCTATCCAGTAGTTTTGAATGAGGGGACAATCCCACCATATGTGGAGAAGAGTACCCCTGGATGCGTGACAACGCCAGCAGAGCGGGGAAAGGTTTGGGTGGAATTTGTGTATCCTATCTGGAGTTCTGTACCATTTCATAAAGATTTTATATCTGTTTTCCTGTGTGGAGATATTGAGAGAACCCTTGTGTATATGAGTAAGGGCATGTTGCCAGTCTTCTGCAGTGAGGTCTAGATTTAAGTCCGTTTCCCATTGCAAAATCAGGCTATTGGATTTGATTTCTTGTGATGTGAATAAGAGTTTATATATAGACGAGATAAGGTGTCTTTGGGGCTCTGGGTTATTGCATAAGCTTTCAAAGGGTGTAAGATCTCTGTGTAAGTCTGCAATAGGTTGGATGCTATTAGCGAAGCGGCGTTTCTGCAGGTATTTATAAAAGGGAATGTGGTAGTCTGGAAATGTCCGAGTCATGGTCTGGAAAGACATGAGAGTCCCCTGTTGGAACAGTTGGTGCAGTTTAAGGTTAGGGCGATTCCTATCCGTCGTTGGGGTCTTGGTATGTATTCCTGGTACGAAGTCAGGGTTGTTTTCCAGAGGTGTCAAGGGACCTGGTGTGGGTGTTAATTGGAGTAGTTTGCAGGCTGCTTTAAAGGTGTTTAGAGATGCATTGATGAATTGGTTATGTGTAGCCCCCTTAGGTATTTTATTTTGCTTAATCCATGGTAAAAGATTTAGAGGTATTGCGGTAAAAGCATTTTCTACGTGTATCCAGTCTTTGTTAGGCCTGTTGTTGTGCCAGTCAACTATCCTAGCGAGGTGACAGACCCAATAATATTTTTGTATATCTGGTATATGTAAGCCTCCTTGGAGTTTAGGAGACGTCAATCTGTTCCAGTTCAGTCTGGGTTGTTTGGAAGACCATACGAAGTTCCTACATGTTCTCTTAAGTATGCCAAAGAAGGAAGGAGGGAGTTGTATAGGGATGGTTTGGAATAAGTAGAGCAATCTTGGAAGTATATTCATTTTTAGGATCGCCGTCTTTCCGAACCAGGAAAACGGTCCCGAGCTCCATTTTTGTAGATCTGCTTGAACGGTTTGTAAGATGGGTAAAAAGTTTAGTTTATATAGGTCTGCCAATTTAGAGGGTATTTTGATGCCAAGATACGTGAGCGCATGAGGTTCCCAGTCAATCGGGAAGTTAAGTTTACATTGTGTGACTATTTCATCAGGTAGAGATATGTTTAGTGCTTTGGATTTAGAGAAATTTATTTGTAGGTTAGAAAGAAATTTGAAGTGAGTAAATTCTTTAAGTAGATTAGGAATGGTAGTGAGCGGGTCAGTGAGGAACAGTAGGATATCATCCGCATAAGCGGCTATTTTAAAGTGTTTATTGTCAATTTCCAACCCCTTGATGTTCGGGTTATCCCTAAGTTTGCGGAGGAATGGTTCTAGAGTGATAATGAAAATTAGGGGGGATAAGGGGCATCCCTGTCTGGTACAATTGGACACGGATAAGGAGCTCAACAGGCGACCATTCACCCTCACTTTTGCCGTGGGGGAGGAGTACAGTGTCATGATCATTTGGAGTAAATGTGGAGGTAATCCTATGGAGCGCAGGGTAGCTTCCATGAAGTCCCATGCCACCCTGTTGAACGCCTTCTCCACATCGAGGGATAAGAGGAAGCCTTTGGAGTTAGAGGTAGTGATCCAATGGTGGACGTTTAGCGCTTTGGTTTTGTTGTCTCGGGCCTCGCGACCGGGGACGAAACCAACCTGTTCTGTGGATATTAGTTTGGGAAGTAGAGGTAATAGATGGTTGGCGATGGCTTTGGCAATTATTTTAATATCTACGTTTAGTAGGGAGATGGGGCGATAGTTGGTGACCATGGTTTCATCTTTACCTGGTTTCGGGATAAGGGAGATGTGTGCTTCTAATGTGTCTCTGGTAGCGATACTGGAAGGTGGGAAGTTGTTATACGCTTTAGTTAGAGGTGGGATTAAAATGTCAGTAAAGGCTTTGTAGTATCCTACCGTAAGTCCGTCTGGACCCGGACTTTTGCCTGGTTTCATCTGTTTTAAAGCTAGTGTAAGCTCCTTTATCGTTAAAGGAGAATCTAGTGCCTCTGAGTCCTCTGCCATGAGTGGGGTCGGGCGTACTGGGCTAGGAATTGGTTCATAGCTTCCTGTCTATCCTCTAGGGTATTTGGCGTATGGGAGGGTCGTAAGTTATATAATTTTGTGAAGTAGTGGACAAATTGATGTGCTATGGCTTCAGAGGTAGCATGAAGCGTACCAGAAGGGTCTTTGATTGTGTGTATGGTATGTGCGGCTCTCTTGGCCTGCAGTGCTCTTGCGAGGAGCTTTCCTGACTTATCGCCAAATTCATAAAAACATTTCCGCTGTAAAATGTATTTGCGCTTTAATCGTTTGTGCAGTTCTTCTAGTAAATCATTTCTGGCTTGCGTAAGGTCGGTAAGTACCTCAGAAGCTAAGGATTGCTTGTGTTTTTGTTCTAAATGCGCGATAAGTTTAGTCAATTCCTCTATTTTTGCTTTTCGAAGTTTGGTGCGTTGTGCAGCTGCAGAGATGAGTATGCCTCGTACCACACATTTGTGGGCTGCCCATACCACTTCAGGTGCGGACTCTCCCTCGCCATTTTCCATGAAGTAATTGGTAAGTTGATGGGATATTGAGTTTGTGACAGCAATGTCAGATAGGAGGGAATTATCTAAATGCCATATTGGGGAGTGCATTCTTTTAGCAGGCAGTTGTAAAGTTAATGATATGGGACTGTGATCTGATAGGACCGTGGGTTCAATGGTGGATTTTTTGACCATTGTTAGGTCGTCTTGGGAAATGAAAAAATAGTCTAACCGTAAGTACTTAGAGTGTGGCGAGGAGTAAAAGGTGAAATCTTTTTCATTAGGGTACAGAGTACGCCAGGTATCGTGCAATAATAAGCCTCTCAGTTGCTGTTTTATGGCCCGAAGGGCTCTGTATGTGAGGGAAGAGTGACCATTGGATGTATCGAGGTTAGGGTTTAATGGGACATTAAAGTCGCCTCCAAGTATTAACAAACCTGATCGAAAGGACGTGAGTGTCTGAAGAGTGTCGCGGAAAAAGGAAACTTGTCGCGAATTTGGAGCATACAGGTTTGCTATAGCTATTGGTTGCTCATGTAGGGTGCCTTTTAGGAAAATGTATCTCCCAAGGGGGTCCCTATGGGTATCTGAAACAATAAGTGGGCAATTTTTAGATATGAGGATGCACACCCCTTTCGATTTGGCCTCATCATTAGATGCGTGATAAATTGTCGGGAAATGCCGGTCCTGTAATTTGGGAATTGTGTCTGTTCTGAAATGTGTTTCTTGGATCAGAGCAATATGGGTCCGGGACTTGTGTAGAGAGAAAAGTAAGAGGGAACGTTTTTCTGGTGTGTTCAGACCACGTATGTTGATGGATTGGAGATTTAGAAGAGCGGGAGATAGCTCCTTGTCAGCTGGTGCGTGATTAAGATTCATAGCCTTCAATTACAAAAAAAGTTTTTGATTATCCGAAGAGATTACGGAGATAATCAATACCTTGATTATCCCGCCTTCTCGAGTCTAGAAAATGGATCGGAATAGTACAGCGTGGGTGCAGCGCCTATCCCGTGGGAAACGGGTTATTATACTGCACCGTTGCTGTGCGGGGGTTGGTGTAGACCTTACACGAATGAGGTGGTGTGTGAGTGAGAGGGGTGTAGGCCCCGCCATCACGTGACCATGAAAGTTAAAGGAAGGAGGGGTACAATAATAGTTCACTAGCCATTGACGTTGGGGTTCACCGGGGAGGGCAAAAGAGGTGATGTTTGAATCACCTCAGTTACCTAGAAGAACATCCAGTATGTGCTTTACTCAAAATAGGGTACCATATTTTCTTGTTCTGTTAAGACTCACTCAGACCTCTGGAATCGCAGCATTGTCTGCAGGGATATGCAGCAAAGATTCCAGGGTGCGAGATTGAGCATAAGACATAATCTATATAGTATAGTAAATGAACTTAAGACCTACTCTATGCTTAAGTCTACTAACCATTACAGTATAAGGCTGAACATACCTTTGAAAAACATTGGGTGAACTTTAGAATTTAGACAAAATGCAGTCCATACCAGTAGTGAATGCCTCAGGTAAAGTACTCTATGAGGCGTACCTGTAAAGAAAAAGGAGTTAGTGGAATCATCTGTAGTTAGTCAGCAGCTTTGGTAGTAGGCAACTTCGGCTACGTTGTGTGTCCTTATTTCCCAAAAAATCTCAATAGCTTGAGTAGCCACTGTTATTCTGAGATCAAAGTGAGAAGTGGGATGTCCTTCAGCATCCGGGATCTGCAATGCATTAGCCGGTCGGTCTGGTGGTATCAGGGTTCTCATGAGATTAAGCAAGCGAGGCTGTAGGACATGGTGGTCATCTTCTCTTGGCCGTTAGTTTCTAGGTCCGGTACAAACGTGTATCGCGGTGTATGCTGCAATTGAGCTGTATATCGGGTGATCTCTTCCCGAACTTCTTAAAAAGTAGCGGCTCACAGGGGGAAGCATGACGTCAGTGCATGGTGGGAATCCGGAACTTGAAGACCTATTGCCTTTGTTGAGGCAGCGACTGTGAGGTGCGCTAATCAGGGAGCACTTGTTCTTTCCGCTGCCAGCAGGAGGGCAGGTGATCATTTCCGGGATCAGCGCTAAAGGCATTATGGGGGTTGTAGGCAGCCGCTCGTACCTCAGTCCTTCTAGGCATAGGGTAGGCCGCTAAGGGGGAGCATACAATCCCATAGGCGGATTCCATACAAGGCCTAACGGTCTGCGCCTACGCAGCAAATCTAGCCCTGTGATGACCGTTTTAGGAAAGTTATCAGCAATTGAACACAAGCACTCACTATTCTGTTTTAATAAAGATAAAGATAACTGTTCGCCTAACATGGCATAACTAAGTGATTGGGCATCTGTGACATTAGGCACTTCCCTGACCTGTTATCGGTCCCGTCTGGCTCTCCTCGAGGTGGGCGAGGTTGCTTCACCGAAATCCCGACGATGATAGCGGGTGGTGCCGTGGTACGTCGGGGCAGAAGGCGACCGTCTCCTCCTGTGTCCTAATTCAGGGCCTCCATAGGTTCTTCAGGCTGGCATTCTCTACGGACAGCCGAGCGGCGAAATTCCACATACCACTCCGGTACCTCCACGACGGGGATGTTCAAGGTTTCACAGAACTGGGAAATATCCTCAGGTACTCTGAGGAACGCTGAGCGCCCTTGCGAGGATGCCGCAAGGCAGAAGGGGAACTTCCATTTGTACGGTATGCCTCTGGTGCGTAAAGTGTCCAGGAGCGGCTTCAGGTCTCTGCGGTGCTGTAGGGTTATGCCAGAAAGATCCTGAAAGATTTGTACCGTCTTTCCTTCATGGACGATTTGCGGGATGCTCCTGGCCTGGCGTAAGATGCCTTCCTTAACCTTGTAGTCTACCAGACAGCAAATCACGTCCCTGGGGGGTTCAGTGACTTTTCCTTTGGGTCTCAGTGCGCGGTGGATCCGTTCGAATTCAACCGGTGTCTGCTGCGGCCTATGCATTATGCCATTGAACAGGCTAGTTACTGAGGGCAAGAGTTGATCCTCCTCAATCGTCTCAGGGAGCCCCCGTATCCTTAGGTTCCTCCTTCTGCCCCGTTTATCGAGGTCTTCGAGATGCCTCTGCATATCCCTCATTTGGAGGGTATGTGTGTCTACTTGTCTGGTGGTTTTGCGGATTTGAAGGTCTTGCTGCTCCGCCGTTCGTTCCGTCAGCGCTACCCTGTCAGTCAAGGCACGGATGTCTAAACGGAGTTCAGATACGGCTGCTGCAAGGGTGTCTTTTATGTCCGTGGCGATCATCTGTAAGTCGCTTATGTTTAAATGATGCTGGGGGAGCTCTTCTGTGGCATTCTCCCCTATTTGGCTATTAGGTAGGGCTACAGATGGTGTGCCCTGTGAGGAAGATGCGGCCAGGGCGCTTCTGTGGCGGGAAGACGCCATGTTTCCTCTGCTCGATCGGAACATGTCAGGGATATTGTGCCCAGGGTTGTCAGGCTGTTCCCACGGTGACCTGGAACGGGATGCGGATGTGTTCCTGGATGCGGTCCCCATGTTTTAGGAAGGTTGTAGCTCGGTTTAGCCTCCGTTATACTGATCGTAGGTCGTGTGATGGTGGGAGCTGAGGAGTTAAGCTGCCATCTTCATGGAAGGTCAGGCCACGCCCCATTATTTTTCGATATACTCAACTTTATTAGCGCTACACATTTTTGTTCACATTTATATTTTACAGTTAGTCTGATTGGTGTGTTGGCTGCTTAAAATTTGAAGTTGGCGCGGCATTTCTCCCACTATTAACATTTATAAAATGAATCAGTTTATCAGGGAGCACCAATTTTACTAAGGCTTAAATGGCAACATTAAAAATATAAAATTCCTTTAAAATAACATACCTGGGGGTGCCCTTATCTACTTGTGAAATGGCACATCTGTACAATGTATACAACCTACTACAGTAAAATTGACATTTACAAAGAAAAAAATCTTCTGTTTCTAAACAAAGCTTCCAGGAATTTGTTAGGTCTGGTATGCATTTTAAAGTGGACCCCATATAAAAACAAAGAAAAAAGCGGGGGGCATGGCTAGTGCACACAGCGGATGGCCAGCTAAGATAGGAGCTCCAGAGACGCCAGCAACTAAGGGAGACACAGAGCACTGCTGAATCACTCCTGAGTATCGCGCAGACTCCTGACTACATTAGCTACCTCCTGGAGATGTCGAGGAAATGGCAGGGAGACTGAAAGTCCAAACAAACTTATGGCTTATTTCCACTGGCCTGTAGGTGGAGGAGGCCAAGATTGCCCCAGCAACTCAGCCCCCTCCTCCACACCATGCAGCAATCACTATTTGGACCTTCCGGAGGTGGAGGTGCTGGGAGATCCTCTCCCAGAAGTGCTTCTCCACTCCACAGTCCTCCCTGCTCAAGCCCAGCTAAAGTGAGGATGAGACTGGACTCAGCGGCTGCAGACACAGGGGTGAGTCCTGAGATATCCCCAGCTATAGAGCACCCCGAGCTTGAATCCCCCATAGCCAGCTTTCTCACCTCCAATCAGCCTGTATTGGACACCCAGCTCAAAGAGATGCTTCTCTCATTACACCGCTCCCTGCATGCTGATTTTACTAACATCACTTATAAATTCTCAAAAGAACTGTGCATGATGGGAGACAGGGTTAAGCAAGTAGAGCATGCAATTACAGACATTACCACAATGGTCAATTACATAATTGATGCCAATGAGGAAAGCGAAGAAGAAAGGCCATGGATGCGTGCAAAAATCGCAGACCTCGAGGATCACTTAAGGCATAATAACATGAAGATAAGTGTGTACCTGAAATTGTGCCTACCCAAGACCACACGCAATACGCCACAGAGCTTTTTTATTCACTTGTGCCAGAATTAACTCCTCTCGAGCTTAAGATAAATGGTATACATCGTACACCTAAACCCTCATTTCTACCCAATGAAACCCCCAGAGATGTACTCATGAGGGTGCACTTTTTCTCCACCAAAGAGCAAATACTGCGAAAATCACGTTCCTTAGGGAAACTCCCAGATCCCTATACAAATATACAAATTTATGCTGACCTAACCAAATACACCCTGGATCTACGCAGACAGCTAAATACGGTTATCAAAACACTCTGCAATAACAACATACCATATAAATGGAAACACCCCACCAAAATAAGTGTGGAACACAATGGAGCGTCATACATCATATCATCTTTAGAGAAAGGCCTCTGACTGCTTGGTTAAATAACAAAATGAGTGCAGTGCTAATAATACAAAAAACAAATAACCATGTGTTGTATGGTGTGGAAACCAATGGGTTCTTCAAATCGGCACATCAAAATGTGTAAGGGGGAAATAGAAAGTAGAACAAAAAAGTCCTCAAAGTCCTCAAAGAATAAAACATATAGATGTTTAAAATGATAGTCCTCAGTATGCGTGTGACTTCATATTAAAACGTATCGACATGAGGAAATCATCTGAACTAACAAGACAGCACCACCAGCAATGAAGAGGCTTACCGGAATGTTTGAACCCAATAAAACATACGTTCAACTGGGTCAAACAAGCTTGAATGCTGAACGGCTGTTGAAAATCCGTAGACGGTGGAAGTAGGTCCAGGGATGTTCCGTGTAATGGTGTAAGTCTCAGGGGTGTTGTCCACAGTAGATGGTAGTTACATTAGACAAGGAGAAAACAAAGAGAGGCCACATAGTGTAATCCCATGTGGAAAATAATTACCAAAATTTATGTTAAAAAAGGAAATACACTCACATGTGGATGGATAAAAAACAGCGCTGTGCAAATAAAATGGCGGCAGTGGGGTCCTACCCGACGCATTTCGTCACCTAGGACATCATGTCCAGATTTATTTGTTATTTGATTTATGCTTATATCCTATTGGCCATGTTAGCTGCTTTTTATTTGGTTAGCGCAGAATTACTTGTTTTATGTTCATGTCCAGATGATGTCCTAGGTGACGAAACGCATCGGGTAGGACCCCACTGCTGCAATTTTATTTGCACAGCGCTGTTTTTTATCCATCTACACGTGAATGTATTTCCTTTTTTTAAATACATTTTGATACTTATTTTCCATACGGGATTACACTATGTGGCCTCTCTTTGTTTTCTGCTTGTCCAATGTAACTACCATCTACTGCGGACAACACCCCTGAGACTTACACCATTACACAGAACATCCCTGGACCTACTTCCACCGTCTACGGATTTCCAACAGCCATTCAGCATTCAAGCTTGTTGGACCCAAGTGAACGTATATTTTATTGGGTTCAAATGTTCCGGTAAGCCTCTTCATTGCTGGTGGTGCTGTCTTGTTAGTTCAGATGATTTCCGCATGTCGATACGTTTTAATATGAAGTCACACGCATACTAAGGACTATCATTTTAAACATCTATATGTTTTATTCTTTGAGGACTTTGAGGACTTTTTCGTTCTACTTTCTATGTCCCCCCCTTACACATTTTGATGTGCCGATTTGAAGAACCCATTCGGTTTCCACACCATACAACACATGGTTATTTGTTTTTTTGTCTTATTAGCGCTGCACTCATTTTGTTATTTGATTTATGCTTATATCCTATTGGCCGTGTTAGCTGCTTGTTATTTGGTTAGCGCAGAATTACTTGTTTTACTCTCACTGCTTGGTGAATGGAGCATCATACCAACCCAAGCCCCCCAATCTGGAACTCGTAACATGCCTTACAAAATCCCACCACCCTGGTTCAAGTTTCAATCTGGGACTAGCAACAGAAATCGCTGACACCTAGCAGGTGCTGTCACACCCATCCACTTAATGTCTCTTTTGGAAGCACCTCAGCCATCACACTAGTTTCAATATAACTGTTTCCTCCCACTCTGTATAAAGCAGTCCATACGGTTCTATATAAGGCTGCACAGCTATGAAAATTTTGTTTTTGATACCTGTTGACACCCTTTTCATTTCAACCCCCATGCATAAGACCTCGGAAAACCTCCTAAGAGACTAACTTGAAGAACTACATATCAACGCACACAGTAACTAGGGATGAGCCGAACACCCCCCGGTTCGGTTCGCACCAGAACCTGCGAACGGACCGAAAATTCGAACGAACGTTAGAACCCCATTGACGTCTATGGGACTCGAACGTTCGAAATCAAAAGTGCTCATTTTAAAGGCTAATTTGCATGGTATTGTCCTAAAAAGGGTTTGGGGACCTGGGTCCTGCCCCAGGGGACATGTATCAATGCAAAAAAACTTTTAAAAACTGCTGTTTTTTCAGGAGCAGTGATTTTAATGATGCTTAAAGTAAAAAAAAAAGTGAAGTATTCCTTTAAATATCATACCTGTGGTGTGTCTATAGTATGCCTGTAAAGTGGCGCGTGTTTCCCGTGTTTAGAACAGTCCCTGCACAAAATGTAATTTTTAAAGGAAAAAATCTCATTTAAAACTGCTTGCGGGTTTAATGTAGTGTCGGGTCCTGGCAATATGGATGAAAATCAGTGAGACAAACGGCTTGGGTACCCCCCAGTCCATTACCAGGCCCTTTGGGTCTTGTATGGATATTAAGGGGAACCCCGCACCCAAATTAAAATAAGGAAAGGTGTGCTGCCACCAGGCCCTATATACTCTGAACAGCAGTATACAGACGGTGCAAACAAGACAGGGACTGTAGGTTTGCTGTTAAGTAGAATCTGTTTGTAATTTTGAATGGGTACATTTCTAACGTGTTTAGCTCCAGCCAAAAAATCTTTTTTAAGCTTTTTGGAAAACATAGGGAAGGGTTATCACCCCTGTGACATTTGTTTTGCTGTCTGTCCTCCTTTTCAGAAGATTTCACCTCACTTTTTGTCCCAATGACAAATGTTTTTTGAAAATTTGGGGTTTTTTGTGGAACAAGGATTGGAAAGCATCAGTGGAAAGGAGAAATGTTTTTCCCATATTAACTCTTACAGGAGAGAATTTCCCTTCCTAGGGGTAGATTTCATCCCCCTTCCTGTTGTCTCCTTCCGTTTGCAAGTAGGAGTCATTTGTAAGTTAGATGTTTGAAAGTAGGGGCCTGCCCTATATACTCAGCAGAAATTTGGGCCTTAGGTGTTGTTGTGGCCACAACACTGTAAGCCCTCACAGGGCCCTGCTGTGAAATATTAGATCAAGAATTGTAATTACATGCCCCTGTTGAATAAGGGCAGAAAAATTGGCCCTTTGGTGGTGGTGTTGGTTCTGGTGCCACAACACTGTAAGTCCTCACTCGCTCTTGGTGGGTGCATGACTGCCAGATTGCTGTCCTTCTTGGGCACCCCCTCTGTCCGTGCTCATATTACTGCCTTCATCGAGCTCAGTATCATCATCAGAGCCTTCCAAACGCTGAGCATCCTCCTGGGGCATGTACCCAACACTGTGGTCAAACAGTATGAGGGACACCTCAGGGGGATATGGTGGGGCTAGGGAAGAAGTCACTGATGACATTGAGCCGAGGGAAGAGGCCGCTGCTTTGCCAGACAAAGTACCCTGGGCATGGGTGAGAGAGGATGAGGAGGATGAGGACAGCCTGGCCATCCACTCGACCAAGTCTTCCGCATGTCGTGGCTCAACACGGCCAGCTGCCGAAAAAAAGGCCAAGCGTGTCCCACGGCCACGTGCTGATGAGGATGCACCGTCTCCATGACCAGCACTAGACATTGAGCCTGTTTGCCCTCTCTTATTGGCTTGTGACTGTCTGCCTCTCCTTCTTGACCTTCCAGACATACTAATGGCCTGTAGCTGCACTAAGCTGGGATATATATATATATATATATATATATACTGATACTGCAGCTAGCAAAATCAACTGCCTGCCTGTAGTATGAGAACACCACCAACCTTCTACAGGTAGCTTTAGCTGAACACTGTGCAGAGCTCGCAAAAAAATAACTTGTAGCTTTTTTAGCTGCCTGCGGTAGTGATAGGATCAGGAAAACACCACCAACCTTCTACAGGTAGCTTTAGCTGAACACTGTGCAGAGCTCGCAAAAAAAAAAACTTGTAGGTTCAGCTGAACACTATGCAGAGGTCTCACCCCACTAACTTGTAGTTTTAGGTGAACACTGTGAGCAGGACGCACTGCACTAACTTGTAGTTTTAGCTGAACACTGTGAGCAGGACGCACCGCACTAACTTGTAGATTTAGCTGAACACTGTGCAGAGGTCTCACCCCACTAACTTGTAGTTTTAGCTTAACACTGTGAGCAGGACGCACCACACTAACTTGTGGTTTTAGCTGAACACTGTGAGCAGGACGCACCCCACTAACTTGTAGTTTTAGCTGAACACTGTGAGCAGGACGCACAACACTAACTTGTAGTTTTAGCTGAACACTGTGCAGAGGTCTCACTACACTAAATTGTAGTTTTAGCTGAACACTGTGAGCAGGACGCACCGCACCAACTTGTAGTTTTAGATGAACACTGTGAGCAGGACGCACCCCACTAAGTTGTAGTTTTAGCTGAACACTGTGAGCAGGACACACTGCACTAACTTGTAGTTTTAGATGAACACTGTGAGCAGGACACACCCCACTAACTTGTAGTTTTAGCTGAACACTGTGAGCAGGACGCACAACACTAACTTGTAGTTTTATTTGAACACTGTGCAGAGGTCTCACTACACTAAATTGTAGTTTTAGCTGAACACTGTGAGCAGGACGCACTCTGGCTTTGGCCAATTACAGCTCTTTCTACTGACGGCGCTGTGATTGGCCAAACATGCGGGTCATAGTGCATGCTTGGCCAATCATCAGCCAGCAATGCACTGCGATGCTGCAGTGAATTATGGGCCGTGACGCGCCACACGAATTTGGCACAAACGGCCCATATCGTTCGCAATTCGCCGAACGGGCCATCAGACGATGTTCGAGTCGGACATGGGTTCGACTCGAACACGAAGCTCATCCCTAACAGTAACCATCCTGAAACCCACCTCTACCTGCAAACCTCCACTGAAGGAACAACTGCTTCTCGCCTCAGCCGAACTGTGAGTACACTAACTAGCTTACTACAACACACCTCACATGGCACTTAAAATAATTTTGCTAAATGTGAAGGGGCTAAACTATCCTGCGAAAAGGCACTGTGGCGGACAGCAAAACCATCACACTGCGACATAATCTGCACCCAAGAAACACATTTTATAGACTCCGCCAGCCCTCTATGTCACCACAAAGAATTCCGCACATCTTCCTAGCGTCCAACCAAGACAAAAAGAAAAGAGGACTTCCATTAACAAAGCCACCGATTTTCTTCTACATGAGAAAATATCTGACCCCAATGGCAGATACTTAATCCTGATCTGCATGATTGCAGGATCCAAATATACCTTAGCATGCATATAGACCCCAAACTCACACCAAATACGCTTCCTAAACAAGACTATGAAAAAAAATCAACAAACACAGACAAGGCTCCTTTAGGCTCCTTCAACTTCCTGATGACAGCCCATTTGATAGGCTGAAATGCATTGAGGTTAATTTGCGTCATCACAACAACTTGTGCCCTTACGTTTGTTTCCGGAAATCGAATCACAACCGCGGAGGCGGTCCACCATTGCCTATGGGCAGGTTTCCTGGACAACTTACCTGCTATTCACACAGGGTGCCAAGCTTTAGGCACCCTTACACGTGAGTTGACTAATATGTTTTAATTATTAATAAATCTTTTAAACGGTATTGCGCAATGAGGTTCTTTTGTCACACCTATCCACATGAGGAACATTTATCCCAGGCAACATCAGTCTAAAGAAGATCTACAGGGGCTGCCCCACATGTGCGTTTGACCACACTAGCGATAGTTGGTCCAATTTGAGGGGTGAGTTAACATCTATGTGGGGGCACCTTGTCTGAGCACATATCAAGTACAGAATCCCGCATCTACTTTTGAGCATGAGCACTTAATCTGGGACTTGAAATCTTTACTGTTCAATGATTTAAATCATTTGAGTATGAGCACTAGCACTTTATTGGGACTTTTGCAACTTTTAGCGATTTTTAGGTCGCCATTACACCATGCGAATTATGTTGTTGTTTTTTATCTACTTATAGGATAAGAGCGTGTTTTTTCTCTTTTTTTAATTTGTTATTAGTTTGCACAGCAAATTTATTTCACTGCAGCTGCTAACTATTTGGTATCACTATATTTATATTCATTTTTTATATTTGGTTTCTTCAATTGGCGCTTTGTCTATTCAATTATTTACAAGGCTCCTTGATCATATATGGGGACTTCAACGTAATACCGAATCAAGCATTGGATACATCCTTCTCCTATGCTGATCTGCCTTTGATCCCATGATTTACATGACCTCTGGAAATGCCTTCACACGACAGAGAAAGACTACACCTATTTCTAGACCCCACACAATTCATATTCTCAAATCGACTACTTCCTAGTAGACAAGTGGGTACTACAAAAAATCCACAACTCAACCATAAATCCCATTACATGGTTGGACCATGCTCCAATGAGCATCATCATTGCATCTTCCACTACCTCAAACCCAATTAGAATCTGGAGAGCCAATACCCAAGTCATGCAATCGTCTGCATACGCTGAACAAATTCAGAACCACTTGACCGACTTCTTTCTAAAGACCCACGGATCTGTGCCCCACTCCTCTAGCCTCTGGATGGCACATTAAGCTTTCATAAGAGGAATTCTGATCCAATTATGCTCACTGGCAAAAAAGAGGAGGACGCAGCGTCTAGACGAGCTTACCACTGAAATCTCCAATATTGACAACCAAAAAAAACCCAACCCATGACCTAAAAATTAAAGTGTTAGCCCTCCACCAAGAATTAAGAGCTCTTCTCTTAAATTCCTTTGAAAAAGCACATTGCAAGCTCAAAGCCACATCGTATTATACCTCTAACAAAGCAGGGAATTCCATGGCACAACGTATCCATGGCCAACGTATCAAGACCTCAATCCCACATATTTCCACCCTTTTACAAAGGAAAAATTAATCTACCCACAAGACATAGCCAATGTTTTTAGTTCATACTATGACTCCCTTTACAACCGCAAAAATGACAAAAACACTCCCCAACCCTCTCAAGGTCTAATCTGGCAATTCCTATCCAAGATAAAGTTCCATACCCTTAGTAAAGACCAACTAAAAGAACCAAACTCTCCCTTTTCAAAGCAAGAAATTACCCAAGCAATTCATTCTCTTCCATCTAGTAAATCTCCTGGACCCAATGGCCTCCCAGGAGAATACTACAAACAGTTTGGTTCTATACTTAGCCTCCATCTTCAAAACCTCTTGTTGTCTGTCGTAATTGTCACCCTACCTAAACCAGGTAAAAGTCCAGACACCCCCCAAAATCTCCCTACTTAACGTAAATTTAAAATTGTATGCAAAATTGTTAGGCTCTAGAATGTCCAAATTTCTCCCCTCCTTATCAATACAGATCAAACAGGTTTCATCCAAGGTAGGCAATCTTCTGACACCAGGAGAAGACTCATAAACATCATCCACACAGCCAGCATTGACGCAACGCCTTCTCTGCTACTATCTCTGGATGCAGAGGAGGCATTTGACAGAGTTCACTGGGGAAACATGAGAGAGGTTCTTATTAAATTTGGATTCAAGGATTTTATATTAACTGCCATAATGGCATTATACTCTGTCCCTTCTGCCCAAGTGGGAGAAATGCTCTCCACCCCCTTTCATATATCAAATGGCTCATGCCAAGGGTGCCCCCTATCACCCCTCATCTTTAACTTAACCATTGAACCATTGAAAGAAAGTTTTTGAAGCTCCAAGTGGGCGAATACAACAATAGGATTAGCCTATTTGCCAACGACATCATATTAATTTTGACTAATCCACATTCGTTTCTACCAGTGGTGTATTCTTTACTACTTGACTTTGGTGCAATATCCTACTATGAAGTCAACGCTACAAAGTCACATATCCTGGATCTAGGGGTAGATGGCATAACCCGCAATCTTTTATCTTCAAAATTCCCATTTCAATGGGCAGAAACAGGCATAGAATATCTTGGAACCACACTAACAAGACATTTAAAGAACCTCTACAAAGAAAATTTTATCAGATATAGACAAAAATGTATCCAATCCCTTCACCAACTAGAAAAACACGAATTCTCATGAGCTGGCCAGTTGGCGGCATTTAAGATGACCATTCTCCCTCAACTTCTTTACCTCTTCCAAAACCCACCCATCCCAATACCTAAAAGTTTCACCAATTCCCTCTTCTAGCAGCATTAGAAAAATTCATTTGGGCAAGGAAAAAAAAGACGAGTAGCTAAAATGAGACTAGTCAAACACAGATCAGTAGGGGGTTCAGGTCTAGTGGATATAGCAGACTATCACACAGCAGGCATGCTAGCCCAACTGAGAGAATAGTTCCTTCCAATACCTTCTACTCAATAGGGGGCCATAGAAAAATATATCATCCCGGGCAAAGATCTAAAAAACTTGATCTGTAGCCTACATCCAAAAACAAGACCCCCCAACTTCCTCTCACTAACCATGATAGCAACAGTCAGAGCATGGCATAAACTCACCTCCACCGCATGGAGATACACTCCAACAACACCCATCAAATTACCCCTATTTGTTCCCAAATTGCTTATCACCAACATCCACATAAATGGCCCAAACAAGACTCCTTACCCCAGAATGACCTAGTACAAAAAGATAATATCAAACCGTTTCACAAGCTTAAAACAGAGTAAAAACTTGGCCTAGAATCATACTACCAATACCTACAAATTGTCCACTGTCTTAAAAGCAACCCACAACCTCTAATTTCCATTCCTTTACAAGTTATAACATTTTATTGACCCCACGCCTCTGAGAACAAAGGTATCTCCCTATTTTATAACCTTCTACAAGAAAAGACACAATTTCACTATTCCCTGGCCTTTAACCAATGGGAGCGAGATCTAGGCAGATCACACTCAGGGAAAGAATGGCAGAGAGCTCTTAAATCCACCTATGATGCCACTTGGGAAATCACACAAAACATTGTTCAAAGGAGGTGCTTAACCCCAGATAAAATAGCTAAATTTGATAATCACACATCCCCCAATTGCTGGAGGAACTGTGGCTCACAGGGATCTTTAATCCACACCCTTTGGGAATGCCCACAAATAAGGACATACTGGCAGGAAATCTTCTTAATCCTTTCACAAATTACAGGATTGACCATATTACCAACACTTGATATAGCTCTACTAAACTTAAATATAGATTCAATACCTATGGCTCACAGGAAAGTAATTACCCATATACTGCTTGCTGCTAGGTGTAACATAACCAAACCCTGGGAAAACTACTAAACCCCCAGCTGTTCTTTATATCATTACAATGGTCCAGACCCACCACAATTACGAGACACTTTTGTCCAGAAATAACCTCTCACACCAAGCTGAGACAAGTGTGGAACTCCTGGTCAAATTGGTAAAAGGAATTTACTATGATGTAAATTCTTGATAGTTATTCATGCATGATCCCCCTCCCTGTCCCCTCCCACCCTTTTTCCTATTCACCTACCTTCCCTATACCTGAATTACTCTTGTTGCATTTAGTAGAGAACTTACCTATATAACTGAAAAACACTGTTACAACTCAGGAATATTATATAGTATGATAATATTGAACTTATCTGCCTAAATATCTGTTCATCAGGCCAATTTTCATAAATTTTATTATACGAGTATGTTTATGTTCTAATGTCTCTTATCATGCATTACAACAAAGTAACAATGTTTGTAACTTGGAAATGCACAATAAAAATTAATGAAATGAAAAAAAAAATGTTAATAAACATAAATAAAATGTACCATGACAAAAAAAACAAAAAAAAAACAAAGAAAAAAGTGTGAGGTCCTCCTCAAATCCAGAAGGCCCTTAACTAAACATGCAGCCTGGCTGGCCGGGAAAGGGGGGAGTGTGCACCCTCCTTTTTTAACTATACCAGGTCACATGCCCTTGGCATGGGGAGTACATTGCCAGGGAGGACAGCCCTGGAAAAGCTCCTTATACCAGGAACAAAATCCTGCCTACTGCTGACACAATCCACTCCTGAGCCTTATCACTAAATGTAAACAAAGGAATGGGATCTCCTACTAGATGTCATGTGGCTATATTTGGTTGATGATGTCAGTGCTATTTCTGCCCCTTTTGTTTACATGGTCAAGGATTCCTGGCCAGTAAACGTTTGGGGCCTAGTGCCAACACTGGTTGCTAAGGACATGGCATGTGCCAACACCCACCACTTCATTAACATCTCTTGACAAGAAGGAATATGTCATTTAAAGTCATTTTAGAAATACCTCTGCTTCATACGAAGTTTGGCTGTTGCCAGCATTCAAACAGCCAAAGTTCGAAACAAACCTTGAGCCCATCCCTAACTGTCATTGAAGATCTCTGAACATATTAGTTTTCTGACTGTCATGTGCAGTCAGTTTCTTCAGTTCTTTAATGACCTAAAACTAGTATGTATACCAGCAGATCTGACTTCACGATGACTTTCCAAATTCTCATGTCCCAGTTCAGTATTGATTGAAGCTAGAGACATCCATCAGCTAACATTTTAAACAAAGGAGATCAGCAATGGCAGCTCACATATTCCTCTCAGTTAGGGATGAGCCGAACACCCCCCGGTTCGGTTTGCACTCAAACGTTCAAAATCAAAAGTGCTCATTTTAAAGGCTAATTTGCATGGTATTGTTCTAAAAAGGGTTTGGGGAGCCGGGTCCTGCCCCAGGGGACATGTATCAATGCAAAAAAAACTTTTAAAAATGGCTGTTTTTCGGGAGCAGTGATTTTAATGATGCTTAAAGTTAAAAAAAAGTGAAATATTCCTTTAAATATCGTACCTGGGGGGTGTCTATAGTATGCCTGTAAAGTGGCGCATGTTTCCCGTGCTTAGAACAGTCCCTGCACAAAATGTCATTTTTAAAGGAAAAAAAGTCATTTAAAACTGCTTGCGGCTTTAATGTAATGTCGGGTCCTGGCAATATGGATGAAAATCAGTGAGACAAAAAGCATGGGTACCCCCCAGTCCATTACCAGGCCCTTTGGGTCTTGTATGGATATTAAGGAGAACCCTGCACCTAGATTAAAAAAAGGAAAGGTGTGGGGCCACCAGGCCCTATATACTCTGAACAGCAGTATACAGGTGGTGCAAACAAGACAGGGACTGTAGGTTTGTTGTTAAGTAGAATCTGTTTGTAATTTTGAACTGGTACATTTTTAACGTGTTTAGCTCCAGCCAAAAAATCTATTTTAAGCTTTTTGGAAAACATAGGGAAGGGTTATCACCCCTGTGACATTTGTTTTGCTGTCTGTGCAGCTCTTCAGAAGATTTCACCTCATATTTTGTCCCAATGACAAATGTTTTTTGAAAATTTGGGGTTTTTTGTGGAACAAGGATTGGTGATAAAGCATCAGTGGAAAGGAGAAACGTTTTTCCCATATTAACTCTTACAGGAGAGAATTTCCCTTCCTTGGGGTAGATTTCATCTCACTTCCTGTTGTCTCCTTCCGTTTGCAAATAGGAGTTGTTTGTAAGCTGGATGTTTGAAAGTAGGGGCCTGCCCTATATACTCAGCAGAAATTTGGGCCTTAGGTGTTGTTGTGGCCATGACACTGTAAGCCCTCGCAGGGCCCTGCTGTGAAACATTAGATCAAGAATTGTAATTACATACCCCTGTTGAACAGGGGCAGAAAAATTGGGCCTTTGGTGGTGGTGGTGCTAGTGCCACAACACTCTCGCTCTTGGTGGGTGCAGAAACGGGCCCTGCTGTGAAATATTAGATCAAGAATTGTAATTACATGCCCCTGTTGAACAGGGGCTGAAAAATTGGGCCTTAGGCTTTAGTGCTGGTGCCACAACACTGCAACCCCTCACAGATACTCTAGTTGGAACGCAGAAACAAGCCCTGCTGCAAAGTATTGCATCAAAAATTGTAATTACATGCCCCTGTTAAACAGGGGCTGAAAAATTGGGCCTTAGGCACTGGTGCTGGCACCCAGAACCAAAAATGTTCTTACAAGCTATCAGCTTGATCATTGAGGTGGAAGAGGATAATTACTCAGGATAGTCACTCAGCATCAGCATAGGCAGTCTTTGAAGGGATCTGAGATTTCAAAAAAAAATATTCGGTTACATCAGCATCAGGTGCTTGGTAGCTGGTGGTGATCAAAGACTGATTCAATTTTATGAAGGTCAGTCGATCGACCGAGTCGGTGGACAGACGCACCCTGTGATCGGTTACAAAGCCTCCACCAGCACTGAATGTGCGTTCCGAAAGAACGCTGGATGCAGGACAGGCCAGTAGCTCAATTGCCTGAACGCATCGGTCAGACAGCCACCTTCTCCACCGCTGCTTCTTTGACTGACCGAAGCCTCAGCAACACGTTGTCCGGAAACAGGAGTATGTAACCTCCCAGTCTCTGGGAACGCGTTGCACAGACCTTTCTGCAAGGCCTCCCGAAGATGTTTCATCCTCTGCTCCCTCTGCAATGGCAAGATAAGGTCTGCAACCTTACCCTTGTAACGTGGATCAAGGAGGGTTGCCAGCCAGTATTGGTCCTTCTCCTTGATACCACGAATATGAGGATCCTTACGTGGGCTTTGCAGGATCAGGGAGGCCATGCAGCGTAGGTTTGCTGAGGCATTCGGTCCGGAGTCCTCTGGGTCACTAAGGATGACATGGTCCGCAGCCACCTCCTCCCAGCCACGTACAAGTCCATGTGTATCTTGGGACTGATCCCTTAAAGACTGCTGCTGATGCTGAGTGCAAGGCTCCACCTCCATACTAACACAATCCTCCTCCTCCTTGTCCTCGTCCTCTTCATGTGTGATCGGTGGGCACGCAGGAACACTGTCTGGATAAAGGGGGCCTTGAGAGCTAAGGAAGTCCTCCTCTTCCTGCCTCTGTTTTGCCTCAAGTGCCCTGTCCATTATTACAGGCAGCATGTGCTCCAACAGGTGGACAAGGGGGACAGTGTCACTGATGCATGCACTGTCACTGCTCACCATCCTTGTGGCCTCCTCAAATGGTGACAGGACAGTGCATGCATCCCTGATCATGGCCCACTGGCGTGGGAAAAAAAAACAAGCTCCCCTGACCCTGTCCTGGTGCCATAGTCGCACAGGTACTCATTGATGGCCCAAGCTGCGTGTGCAGCCACTGCAGCATGGACAACATTGAGTTTCACCTGGTGGGCATGTCACAGATTAGGCGGTTCTTGGGCAGGTTAAACTCCTTTTGGATGTCTGCCAGCCGAGCACTGGCATTATATGACCGGCGGAAATGCACACAGACTTTCCTGGCCTGCCTCAGGACATCCTGTAAGCCCAGGTACCTGCCCAAGAACTGCTGCACCACCAAGTTAAGGACGTAAGCCAAACAGGACACATGGGTCATTTGTCCCTGTCGGAGGGCAGAGAGGAGGTTGGTGCCATTGTCGCAAACCACCATTCCTGCTTTAAGTTGGCGTGGCGTCAACCACCTCTGAACCTGCCCCTGCAGAGCTGACAGAACCTCTGCCCCAGCTCTAGCACCGCATAGCATCTTTTGGCCTGCATACTTGCGTAGCCCCTTGAACGGCTACGGAGCACCGCTGGTTCCGAGGACAAAGCACAGGAAGAGGCCATGGAGGAAGAAGAAGAGGAGGGGGTGGAGGAGAGAGGTGTGTCACAATCATTAGTAGTGGCATTTTGGAGGCGTGGTGGCGGAACAACCTCCAACACTACTGCACCTTGTCCTGCATCCTTCCCAGCTGCCAGCAGAGTCACCCAATGCACGGTGAAACTTAACGTCCCTGTCCATTCCTGCTGGACCATGAGTCAGCGGTAATATGCACCTTACCACTGACCGCCCTGTCCAGCGAGGCCAAGACATTGCCTTCCACATGCCGGTAGAGAGCCAGAATTTCCGTGAGAAAAAGTGGCGTTTGGGTACCTGCCACTGAGGAACTGCACATTCTACAAACT
The DNA here is from genome assembly GCA_037952925.1 of Lithobates clamitans. Taxonomy (NCBI): domain Eukaryota; kingdom Metazoa; phylum Chordata; class Amphibia; order Anura; family Ranidae; genus Lithobates; species Lithobates clamitans. The sequence continues at coordinate 3,237,541 of JBBGZY010000424.1, forward strand.
CACGGAAGAAGACAGAGTCTACCAACTGAAAAGGCAGCAGTTGAAGTGCTAGCAATTTTGCCAAGCTAGCATTCAACCGCTGGGCATGTGGATGGCTGGGAGCGAACTTCTTTCGGTGGTGCAGCAGCTGGGGCAGGGAAATTTGCCTGGTACAATCTGACGTCGGTGTACCGAAAGCAGATTGCCCACAAGTACTTGGCTGTGACACACCTAATTCTACACCTTCATTCCTCTCAGTGCAGCTCTCAGAGAGGACTGAAGGTATAGTGGGGTTGGAGATCTCATCTGATGAGGAGCAAGGAGAGGTCCTCTTTGTTCTTTGGTGTGGGTCTTTTAAATATGCTTGCCAACGAACTGCATTGCAGGTCAACATATGTCTGGTCAAGCATGTGGTGCCCAAGCGGGAGATGTTTTGGCCACGCGAGATACGGTTGAGACATATGTTGCAAATAGCAGCGGTGCAATCTGATGCACTTGTCTCAAAAAAGGCCCACACCAAAGAACTTTTTGAATAACATGCAGAGACTGCAGCGCCCTGCACATGCGGAGCTTTGGGGTGTGATCCATTCAGTGTGCTGCCCTTAGGCTGGCCCCTGGAGGGCATCCTGCCTCGTTGGTGATGTGCCTCCTCCTCCTCCTCATCTCTCCTATCAGGCACCCACGTTGAGTCAGTGACCTCATCATCCCCTCCCTCCTCATCACTGGAGCAAACCTGGCAGTATGCTGCAGCAGGGGGAGCATGACTGCCAGATTGCTGTCCTTCTTGGGCACCCCCTCTGTCCATGCTCACGTTACTGCCTTCATCTAGCTCAGTATCATCATCAGAGCCTTCCAAACGCTGGGCATCCTCCTGGAGCATGTACCCAACACTGTGGTCAAACAGTTTGAAGGACTCCTCAGGAGGACATGGTGGGACTACGGAAGGAGTCACTGATGACTAGGGATGAGCTTCGTGTTCGAGTCGAACCCATGTTCGACTCGAACATCGGCTGTTCGGTCGTTCGCCGAATTGCAAACGATATGGGCCGTTCGCGCCAAATTCGTGTGGCACGTCACGGCCCATAATTCACTGCGGCATCGCAGTGCATTGCTTGCTGATGATTGGCCAAGCATGCACTATGACCCGCATGCTTGGCCAATCACAGTGCCGCCTGAACAGAGAGCCGTAATTGGCCAAAGCCAAGAAGGCTTTGGCCAATTATGGCTCAGGGGATTTAGTACACGCCCCAAACTATATAAGGCCGCCTGCACGGCGGCCCTGTGTAGTGTGTGTTCCGGCGTTGAAAGAGATAGACAGAGAGACAGTGTTTGATTTGAGTTAGATAGATTAGGCAGAACAGTCAGTCAGTTAGCTGCACTTACAGTGTATTGTGTATATATATGCATCCCAGGTGTTGCATATATATATATATACACTGTACTCAGTTTAGCTAGATCCGTTCCTGTTATCTTCTAGACTATTTACATTTAGTGCAGTGCGTCCTGCTCACAGTGTTCAGCTAGATCCGTTCCTGTTATCTTCCAGACTATTTACATTTAGTGCAGTGCGTCCTGCTCACAGTGTTCAGCTAGATCCGTTCCTGTTAAATTCTAGACTATTTACATTTAGTGCAGTGCGTCCTGCTCACAGTGTTCAGCTAGATCCGTTCCTGTTATCTTCTAGACTATTTACATTTAGTGCAGTGCGTCCTGCTCACAGTGTTCAGCTAGATCCGTTCCTGTTATCTTCTAGACTATTTACATTTAGTGCAGTGCGTCCTGCTCACAGTGTTCAGCTAGATCCGTTCCTGTTATCTTCCTACTGACAGGCAGGCTTGTCTTGTTACAGTATTTACAGCTACCTAAAGAAAATTACTGGTGTTCTTTTGATCCTATTAGTACCACGGTCAGGCAGCTAGACTATTTACATTTAGTGCAGTGCGTCCTGCTCACAGTGTTCAGCTAGATCCGTTCCTGTTTTCTTCTAGACTATTTACATTTAGTGCAGTGCGTCCTGCTCACAGTGTTCAGCTAGATCCGTTCCTGTTATCTTCCTACTGACAGGCAGGCTTGTCTTGTTACAGTATTTACAGCTACCTGAAGAAAATTACTGGTGTTCTTTTGATCCTATTAGTACCACGGTCAGGCAGCTAGACTATTTACATTTAGTGCACTGCGTCCTGCTCACAGTGTTCAGCTAAACCTACAAGTTAGTGGGGTGCGTCCACCTCACAGTGTTCAGCTAAAGCTACCTGTAGAAGGTTGGTGGTGTTCTCATACTACAGGCAGGTAGTTGATTTTGCTAGCTGCAGTATATATATATATATATATATATATATATATATATATATATATATATATCTATATATCCCAGCTTAGTGCAGCTACAGGCCATTAGTATGTCTGGAAGGCCAAGAAGGAGAGGCAGACAGTCACAAGCCAATAAGAGAGGGCAAGCAGGCTCTGTGTCTAGTGCTGGTCGTGGAGACGGTGCATCCTCATCAGCACGTGGCCATGGGACACGCTTGGCCTTTTTTTCGGCAGCTGGCCGTGTTGAGCCGCAACATGCAGAAGACTTGGTCGAGTGGATGACCAAGCCGTCCTCATCCTCCTCATCCTCTCTCACCCATGCCCAGGGTGCTTTGTCTGGCAAAGCAGCGGCCTCTTCCCTCGGCTCAATGTCATCAGTGACTCCTTCCCTAGCTCCACCATGTCCTCCTGAGGAGTCCCTCGAACTGTTTGACCACAGTGTTGGGTACATGCTCCAGGAGGATGCCCAGCGTTTGGAAGGCTCTGATGATGATACTGAGCTCGATGAAGGCAGTAACATGAGCACGGACAGAGGGGGTGCCCAAGAAGGACAGCAATCTGGCAGTCATGCTCCCCCTGCTGCAGCATACTGCCGGGTTTGCTCCAGTGATGAGGAGGGAGGGGATGATGAGGTCACTGACTCAACGTGGGTGCCTGATAGGAGAGAGGAGGAGGAGGCGGCACATCACCAACGAGGCAGGATGCCCTCCAGGGGCCAGCCTAAGGGCAGCACATTGACTGCATCACATGTGCAGGGCGCTGCAGTCTCTGCGCGTTATTCAAAAAGTTCTTTGGTGTGGGCCTTTTTTGAGACGAGTGCATCAGATCGCACCGCTGCTATTTGCAACATATGTCTCAAGCGTATCTGGCCAAAACATCTCCCGCTTGGGTACCACATGCTTGACCAGACATATGTTGACCTGCCATGCAGTTCGTTGGCAAGCGCATCTAAAAGACCCACACCAAAGAACAAAAAGGACCTCTCCTTGCTCCTCATCAGCTGAGATTTCCAACCCCACTAGACCTTTAGTCCTCTCTGAGACCTGCACTGAGAGGAATGAAGGTGTAGAATTAGGTGTGTCACAGCCAAGTACTTGTGGGTAATCTGCTTTTTGTACACCGACGTCAGATTGTACCAGGCAAATTTCCCTGCCCCAGCTGCTGCACCGCCGAAAGAAGTTTGCTCCCAGCCATCCACATGCCCAGCGGTTGAATGCTAGCTTGGCAAAATTGCTGCCACTTCAACTGCTGCCTTTTCAGTTGGTAGACTCTGCCCCCTTCCGTGAGTTTGTGGAATGTGCGGTTCCTCAGTGGCAGGTACCCAAACGCCACTTTTTCTCACAGAAGGCGATTCCGGCTCTCTACCGGCATGTGGAAGGCAATGTCCATGCCTCGCTGGAGAGGGCGGTCAGCGGTAAGGTGCATATTACCGCTGACTCATGGTCCAGCAGGCATGGACAGGGACGTTACCTAAGTTTCACGGCGCATTGGGTGACTCTGCTGGCAGCTGGGAAGGATGCAGGACAAGGTGCAGTAGTGTTGGAGGTTGTTCCGCCACCACGCCTCCAAAATGCTAATGATTGTGACACACCTCTCTCCTCCACCCCCTCCTCTTCTTCTTCCTCCATGGCCTCTTCCTCAGAACCAGCGGTGCTCCGTAGTCGTTCAAGGGGCTACGCAAGTACGCAGGCCAAAAGATGCCATGCGGTGCTTGAGCTGGTGTGCTTGGGGGACAGGAGCCACACTGGGGCAGAGGTTCTGTCAGCTTTGCAGGGGCAGGTTCAGAGGTGGTTGATGCCACGCCAACTTAAGGCAGGAATGGTGGTTTGCGACAATGGCACCAACCTCCTCTCTGCCCTCCGACAGGGATAAATGACCCATGTGCCCTGTTTGGCTCACGTCCTTAACTTGGTGGTGCAGCGGTTTTTGGGCAGGTACCCGGGCTGTCCTGAGGCAGGCCAGGAAAGTCTGTGTGCATTTCCGCCGGTCATATAATGCCAGTGCTCGGGTGACGGACCTCCAAAAGGAGTTTAACCTGCCCAAGAACCGCCTAATCTGTGACATGCCCACCAGGTGGAACTCAACATTGGCCATGCTGCAGCGGCTGCACACGCAGCAGAGGGCCATCAATGAGTACCTGTGCGACTATGGCACCAGGACAGGATCAGGGGAGCTTGGTTTTTTTTCCCCACACCAGTGGGCCATGATCAGGGATGCATGCACTGTCCTGTCACCATTTGAGGAGGCCACGAGGATGGTGAGCAGTGACAGTGCATGCATCAGTGACACTGTCCCCCTTGTCCACCTGTTGGAGCACACGCTGCGTGGAATAATGGACAGGGCACTTGAGGCAGAACAGAGGCAGGAAGAGGAGGACTTCCTTAGCTCTCAAGGCCCCCTTTATCCAGACAGTGTTCCTGCGTGCCCGCCGATCACACAGGAAGAGGACGAGGAGGAGGAGGAGGAGGAGGAAGATTGTGTCAGTATGGAGGTGGAGCCTGGCACTCAGCATCAGCAGCATTCTTTAAGGGATCAGTCCCAAGAAACACATGGACTTGTACGTGGCTGGGAGGAGGTGGCTGCGGACCATGTCGTCCTTAGTGACCCAGAGGACTCCGGACCGAATGCCTCAGCAAACCTACGCTGCATGGCCTCCCTGATCCTGCAAAGCCTGCGTAAGGATCCTCGTATTCGTGGTATCAAGGAGAAGGACCAATACTGGCTGGCAACCCTCCTTGATCCACGTTACAAGGGTAAGGTTGCGGACCTTATTTTGCCATCGCAGAGGGAGCAGAGGATGAAACATCTTCGGGAGGCCTTGCAGAAAGGTCTGTGCAACGCGTTCCCAGAGACTGGGAGGTTACAAACTCCTGTTTCTGGACAACGTGTTGCTGAGGCTTCGGTCAGTCAAAGAAGGAGCGGTGGAGAAGGTGGCTGTCTGACCGATGCGTTCAGACAATTTTTTGGTCCGCAGCCCCAAGGTATGATCGGTTCCAGCAACCATCGCCAGCGTCTGTTTTACATGGTGCAGGGTAATTGTAAAACGGGTAATTTTTCTCCTTCATTGATGTACGCTGATGAGGCGGCAGAAATGGGCACTGATAGGCGGCAGTGATGGACACTGATGGGTGGCAGTGATGGGCACTGATGGGTGGCAGTGATGGGCAGCACTGGCAGGTGGCACTGATTGGCAATACAGGTGGGCATTGGTAGGTGGCACTTGTGGGCATTGATAGGTGGCACTTGTTGGCATTGATAGGTGGCACTTGTGGGCACTGTTAGGTGGCACTGTGGGCACTGTTAGGTGGCACTTCTAGGTGGCACTGATGAGGCAGATGTTGTGCTTCAACTTCGGGACCGATGTCCCTGACACCTGAGCCGGTGATCGGCTTTTTTCTCTACTCGCGCTGTCAGCGCGAGTAAAAAAAAAGGCCGATTACCGATCTTTTGTTTACATCATGTGATCAGCTGTCATTGGCTGAGTGACTCGTCTCAGTGACTCGGTGATCACATCGCGCCCAGTGCGCGCCCTGCAGGGTGCGCGCAGGGAGCGTGCACAGGGGAGGCCGTCATATGACGGCCTCCAAGGAATGCAGGTCTGCGCTGTGGCCGTCATTCAGCCATAGGGCAGATGTCTAGTGGTTAAAATCACTGCTCCCGAAAAAACGGCCGTTTTTAAACATTTTTTTTGCATTGATACATGTCCCCTGGGGCAGGAACCCAGGTTTCCAAACCCTTTTTAGGACAATACCATGCAAATTAGCCTTTAAAATGAGCAATTTTGATTTCGAACGTTTGAGTCCCATAGACGTCAATGGGGTTCTAATGTTCGTGCAAAATTTCGGTCCGTTCGCAGGTTCTGGTGCGAACCAAACTGGGGGGTGTTCGGCTCATCCCTATTCTATACTATGCAAACGGAAGGAGACAACCGGAAGTGAGATTAATTCTACCCCTAGGAAGAGAAATTCTCTCCTGTAAGAGTTAATATGGGAAAAAAGTTTCTCCTTTCCACTGATGCTTTATCACCAATCCTTGTTTCACAAAAAACCCCAAATTTTCAAAAAACATTTGTCATTGGGACAAAAAATGAGGTGAAATCTTCTGAAGAGGAGCACAGACAGCAAAACAAATGTCATAGGGGTGATAACCCTTCCCTATGTTTTCCAAAAAGCTTAAAATAGATTTTTTGGCTGGAGCTAAACACGTTAAAAATGTACCCGTTCAAAATGACAAACAGATTCTACTTAACAACAAACCTACAGTCCCTGTCTTGTATACTGCTGTTCAGAGTATATAGGGCCTGGTGGCCCCACACCTTTCCTTATTTTAATTTGGGTGCGGGGTTCCTGTTAATATCCATACAAGACCCAAAGGGCCTGGTAATGGACTGGGGGGTACCCATGCTGTTTGTCTCACTGATTTTCATCCATATTGCCAGGACCCGACATTACATTAAAGCCGCAAGCAGTTTTGAATGACTTTTTTTCCTTTAAAAATGACATTTTGTGCACGGAAAACACGTGCCACTTTACAGGCATACTATAGACACCCCCCAGGTACGATATTTAAAGGAATATTTCACTTTTTTAACTTTAAGCATCATTAACCACTTGCTTACAGGGCACTTAAACCCCCCTCCTATCCAGACCAATTTTCAGCTTTCAGCGCTGACGCACTTTGAATGACAATTGCGCGGTCATACTACACTGTACCCAAATGAAATTTTTATCATTTTTTCACCACAAATAGATCTTTCCTTTGGTGGTATTTGATCACCTCTGTGGTTTTTACTTTATGTTAAAAAAATTTAAAAATCTGTATTTAAAAAAAAAAAAAAAATTATTTTTTTATATTTTGTTATAAAAAATGTAAAACGGGTAATTTTTCTCCTTCATTGATGTACGCTGATGAGGCGGCAGAAATGGGCACTGATAGGCGGCAGTGATGGACACTGATGGGTGGCAGTGATGGGCACTGATGGGTGGCAGTGATGGGCAGCACTGGCAGGTGGCACTGATTGGCAATACAGGTGGGCATTGGTAGGTGGCACTTGTGGGCATTGATAGGTGGCACTTGTTGGCATTGATAGGTGACACTTGTGGGCACTGTTAAGTGGCACTGTGGGCACTGTTAGGTGGCACTTCTAGGTGGCACTGATGAGGCAGATGTTGTGCTTCAACTTCGGGACCGATGTCCCTGACACCTGAGCCGGTGATCGGCTTTTTTCTCTACTCGCGCTGTCTGCGCGAGTAAAAAAAAAGGCCGATTACCGATCTTTTGTTTACATCATGTGATCAGCTGTCATTGGCTGAGTGACTCGTCTCAGTGACTCGGTGATCACATCGCGCCCAGTGCGCGCCCTGCAGGGTGCGCGCAGGGAGCGTGCACAGGGGAGGCCGTCATATGATGGCCTCCAAGGAATGCAGGTCCGCGCTGTGGCCGTCATTCAGCCATAGCGCGGATGTCTAGTGGTTAAAATCACTGCTCCCGAAAAAACAGCCGTTTTTAAACATTTTTTTTGCATTGATACATGTCCCCTGGGGCAGGACCCAGGTCCCCAAACCCTTTTTAGGACAATACCATGCAAATTAGCCTTTAAAATGAGCAATTTTGATTTCGAACGTTTGAGTCCCATAGACGTCAATGGGGTTCTAATGTTCGTGCAAAATTTCGGTCCGTTCGCAGGTTCTGGTGCGAACCAAACTGGGGGGTGTTCGGCTCATCCCTATTCCTGGTGTACGTTTTCAAAAATACCGTATTTATCGGCATATAACACGCACTTTTTTCCCCTTAAAATCAGGGGAAAATCGTGGGTGCGTGTTATAGGCCGATCTCCGCCAATTTGGTTTGATCTGAGCGATCGCGGCAATTGCCGCGATCGTGCTGACATACACAGCCGTGTGTAAATTCAAATATGGCGCCGAGACTGCAGGGACTCGGCGGAGCCGAGATACACATAGCCGAGTGTCCTTGGATTTTCTCGGCGCCGCTCACAGTCCTGCCCAGTCCCGCTATTGGACCTGTGTTATGTCCATCATAGGGCAGGACTGGGCATGACTGTGAGCGGCGCCGGGAAAAGTCGAGGACACTCAGCTATGTGTATCTCGGCTCCGCCGAGTCGCTGCAGTCTCGGCGCCATATTTGAATTTACACACGGCTGTGTATGTCGGCGGCGATCGCGGCGAGTACACAAAACTGCACTGGCAAGACTGCACTGGGGCAAGGCTGCACCGGGGAAAAGCTGCACTGACAAGACTGCACAGACATGGCTGCACTGACAAGGCTGCACTGGGGCAAAGCTGCACTGAAAAGGCTGCACTGGGGAAAAGCTGCACTGACAAGGCTGCACTGACATGGCTGCACTGACCAGGCTGCACTGGGGCAAAGCTGCACTGACAAGGTTGCAATGGACACTGGGCAAGGCTGCACTAACACAGGGAAGGCTGCAGATGGACACCGATAACGCTGCATTGATAGGCATTTTAATGTAAGTTTTTTTGCTTCCTTAAACTTTACTCCTAAAAGTTTTTTTCCTTAAAATTCCCTCCTAAACTTGGGGTGCGTGTTACACGCTGGCGCGTGTTATACGCCGTTAAATACGGTACTTTCAGGCAGACAGGCAGGCAGGCAAGTGATTCAGTGATCTGCAGTGCATAAAATATATATACAGTCTCTTACTTATATCCACTTTAATTCTAGTCTAGCCAAGCCTATATCTGACTGCAGGCCATTCTTGGTGTACGTTTTCAAACATACTTTCAGGCAGGCAGGCAGGCAGGCAGGTGATTCAGTGATCTGCAGTGCATAAAATATATATACAGTCTCCTACATATATATCTACTTTAATTCTAGTCTAGCCAAGCCTATATATGACTGCAGGCCATACCTGGTGTATGTTTTCAAATATACTTTCAGGCAGGTGATTCAGTGATCTGCAGTGCATAATATATATATATACAATCTCCTACATATATATATCCACTGCATTCTAGTCTAGCCAAGCCTATATCTGACTGCAGGCCATTCATGGTGTACATTTTCAAATACACTTTCAGGCAAGCAGGCAGGTGATTCAGTGATCTGCAGTGCATTAAATATATATACAGTCTCCTACATATATATATCCACTGCATTCCAGTCTAGTCAAGCTTATATCTGAATGCAGGCCATTCCTTGTGTACGTTTCCAAAAATATACTTTCAGGCAGGCAGGCAGGCGATTCAGTGGTCTGCAGTGCATAAAAATATATATACAGTGTCCTACATATATATATCCACTGCATTCTAGTCTTGCCAATCCTATATCTGACTGCAGGCCATTCCTGGTGTACGTTTTCAAATACACTTTCAGGCAGGTGATTCAGTAATCTGCAGTGCATTAAATATATATATATATATATATATACAGTCTCCTACATATATATATACACTGCATTCCAGTCTAGCCAAGCCTATATCTGACTGCAGGCCATTCCTAGTGTACTTTTACAAGTAAACTTCAGGCAGTGTTTTGCTAATGACATTTTACAGCATGACTGGAAGGCCACCAAGGAGAGGCAGACGCTTACAGGCTACTAAAAGAGGGCAAGCGGGCTCTGTGTCTACAGCCAAAAGTGGCGGTCATGGACACGGTGCATCCTCAGCATGTGGCCGTAGGGCATGCTTGTCCTTTTTTTCGGCAGCTGGTCATGTTGATCCACAACATGCAGAATAGTTGGTAGAGTCAATAACTAAGCCATCCTTATCCTCCTCATCCTGTCACCCAGGCTCAGTAGTTTGCCTGCCAGTGCAGCTGCCAAAACGGCCTATTCCATCGGCTCAATGTCATCAGTCACTCCTTCCCAAGCCCCACCATCATGCACGGAGGAGTCTCCCGAACTGTTCGACCACAGTGTCGGGTACATGCTGCAGGAGGATGCTCAGCAATTTGAAGGCTCCGATGATGGTACCCAGGTTGAGGAAGGCAGTAACGTGAGCCCAGAGAGAGGGGGTGTCCAAGAAGGACATAAAACTGGCAGTCATGTTCCCCCAGCTGCAGCATGCTGCCAGGTTTTCTCCAGTGATGAGGAGGGAGGGGATGATGAGGTCACTGACTCTACATGGGTGCCTGATAGAAGAGAGGAGGAGGAGGCACATCTCCAACGAGGCAGGATGCCCTCCAGGGGCCAGCTTAAGGGCAGCCACCCAACTGCATCACACCGCAGAGCTCTGCATGTGCAGGGCACTGCTGACTCCCCACGTATTTTGAAAAGATCTTTGGTGTGGGCCTTTTTTGATACATGTGCAGCAGCTGTTTGCAAAATATGTCTGAAGCGTATCAAGTGTGGCCAAAACAGCAGTCGCTTGGCCACCACATGCTTGATCAACGCCATTTCTTATTACGGAAGGCCATTTTGACTCTCTACCGGCATGTGTAAGGCAATGTCTTGGCCTCGTTGGACAGGGCGGTCAGTGGTAAGGTGCATATTATCATATTACTCATGGTCCAGCAGGCATGGCACAGGGACGTTACCTTTCTTTCATGGTGCACTGGGTAACTCTGCTGGCAGCTGGGAAGGATGCAGGACAGGGTGCAGTATTGTTGGAGGTTGTTCCACCACCACATCTCCAAAATGCAAGTAGTGGTGATTCTGCCACACCTCTCTCCTCCACCCCCTCCTCTTCTTCTTCCTCTATGGCCTCTTCCTCTGCAGATTCATCCTCGGAACCAGCGGTGCTCCGTAGGCATTCAAGGGGCTACTCAAGCACTCAGGCAAAAAGGTGCCATGCAGTGCTTGAGTTAGTCTGTTTAGGGGACAGGAGCCACACTGGGGCAGAGATTCTGTCAGCTCTGCAGGGGCAGACTCAGAGGTGGTTGACACCACACCAGCATCAGCCAGGAATGGTGGTTTAAGACAATGGCACCAACCTCCTCTCTGCTGTCTGACAGGAACACTTGACTCATGTTCCCTGTTTGACTCATGTTCTTAATTTGGTGGCGCAGCGGTTCATGTGCAGGTACCCGGGCTTACAGGATCTCCTGAGGCAGGCCAGGAAAGTCTGTGGGCATTTGCCGGTGCTTGGCTGGCTGACCTTCAAAAGGAATGCAACCTGCCCAAGAACTGCCTCATTTGTGACATGCCCACTACGTGGAACTCAACGTTGGCAATGCTGCAGCAACTGCACACCAGATGGCACCAGGTCAGGGTCCGGGGAGCTTGGCTTTTTTTTCCATGCCAGTGGCTACTGATCAAGGATGCATGCACTGTCCTGTCACCATTTGAGGAGGCCACGAGGGTGGTGAGCAGTGACAGTGCATGCATCAGTGATACTATCCCTCTTCTCTTCCTGTTGGAGCACATGCTTCATGGAATAATGGACAGGGAACTTGAGGCAGAACAGAGGGAGGAAGATAAGAACTTATTTACCTCTCAAGGCCCCCTTTATCCACGCAGTATTGCTGCGGGCCCATCGATCACACTTGAAAAGGAGGGGGAGGAGGAGGAGGAGGAGGATGAGGACTGTGTCAGCATGGAGGTGGAGCCTAGCACTCAGCATCAGCAGCAGTCTTCAAGGGATCATTTTCAGTCCCCGGAAACCCATGGACTTGTACGTGGCATGGTAGGAGGTGGCTGTGGATCATGTCATCCTTAGTGACCCAGAGGACTCCAGATCGAATGCCTCAGCAAACCTTCGCTGCTTGGCCTCCCTTATCCTGCAAAGCCTGCGAAAGGACCCTCGGATTTGTGGTATCAAGGAGAGGGATCATTACTGGCTGGCAACACTTCTTGATCCACGTTACAAGGGTAAGGTTGCGGAACTTATCCAGCCTTTGCAGAGGGAGCAGATGACGAAACATCTTCGGGAGGCCTTGCAGAAAGGTTTTTGCAATGCGTTTCCAGAGCCTGGGAGGTTACAATTTCCTGGTCCTCCTGGACAACGAGTTGCTGAGGCTTCGGTCAGTCACAGAAGGAGCGGTGGAGAAGGTGGCCGTCTGACTGATGCATTTAGACAATTCTTTTATCCGCAGCCCCAAAGTCTGATCTTTTCCAGCAACCATCACCAGCGTCTGATTTACATGGTGCAGGACCTAGGGGCAAAATCAGACTTGGAGACCTTTCCAAACGAAAATCCACTGGGTTACTGGGTCTTGAGGATGGATCACTGGCCAGAGATTGCACAATATGCAATTGAGCTACTGGCCTGTCCTGCATCCAGCGTGCTTTCTGAACACACATTCAGTGCTGCTGGAGGCTTTGTAACTGGTCACAGAGTGCGCCTGTCCACAGACTCAGTTGATCGGCTCACCTTCATAAAAATGAATCATTCTTGGATCACCAGCTACCAAGCACCTGATGCTGATGTAACCAATTAATTTTTCCATGAATGTTTCCTTGAAGACTGTCTATGCTGAGAGAATATCCTGTTATGCTGAGTGACTATCCTATTCCTCCTCAATGTTCATGTTGATAGCTTCTAAGAACATTTTTGTTTCAGGGCACCACCAGTGCCTAAGGCCCAATTTTTCTGCCCCTGTTTAACAGGGGCTTATAATTATAATTTTTGCTGTAATATTTTGCAGCAGGGCTCATTCTTGTACTCAACTATAGTATCTGTGAGGGGTTGCAGTGTTATGGCACCACCACCAGTGCCTAAGGCCCAATTTTTCTGCCCCTGCTTAACAGGGGCGTGTAATTACAATTTTTGCTGTAATATTTTACAGCAGGGCTCGTTCTTGCGCTCAACGAGAGCATCTGTGAGGGGTTGCAGTGTTGTGGCACCACCACCAGTGCCTAAAGCCCAATTTTTCTGCCCCTGTTTAACAGGGGCATGTAATTACAATATTTGCTCTAATATTTCACAGCAGGGCTCATTCCTGCACTCAACAACAAAATCTGTGAGGGTTTACAGTGTTGTGGCACCACCACCACTACCTAAGACCCAATTTTTCTGCCCCTGTTTAACAGGGGCATGTAATTACAATTTTTGATCTAATATTTCACAGCAGGGCCCGTTCCTGTGCCCACCAAGAGTAACTGTGAGGGTTTACAGTGTTCTGACACCACCACCAAATTCCCAATTTTTCTGTCCCTGTTCAACAGGGGCATGTAATTACAGTTCTTGATAAAATATTTCACAGCAAGCCCCTTTTAAGCACCCACCAAGAGTTACTGTGAGGGCTTACAGTGTTCTGGTACCACCAACACCTAAGGCCCAATTTTTTGCAGAGTATATAGGGCAGGCCATATAGTATATACAGGCAGTCCCCTACTTTCAAACATCCGACTTACAAACGACTCCTACTTACAAACAGAGGGAGACAACAGGAAGTGAGAGGAAATCTACTCCTAGAAAGGGAAATTCTCTCCTCTAAGAGTTAATATGGGAAAAGGGTGTCTCCACTGATGCTTTATCACCAATCCTTGTTTCCCTAATAACCCCAAATTTTCCAAATCCAATTGTCATTGGGACAGAAAGTGAGGTGAAATCTTCTGAACAGGGGCACAGACAGCAAAACAAATGTTACAGGGGTGATAACCCTTCCCTGTGCTATCCAAAAAGCTTAAAAATGTATTTTTTTTCTCTGGAGCTACACTTACAAAATGTAAATGTTCCAAGTTACAAACAACTTAAGAACAAACCTACAGTCCCTGTCTTGTTTGGACTGCCTGTATACTGCTGGGGGCCCCACACCTTTTCTTTTTTAACCACTTAACAACCGGCCCATAGCCAAATGACGGCTACAGGGCGGTTGTTTTACTCTGGGAGGGCGTCCAGGGACGTCCTCCCAGAATTCTGCTCTCGCGCGCCCCCTAGGGCGCGCACTCGAGAGCATCCGTGACCGCCGGGTCCAGAGGACCCGGCGCATCACAGATCCCGGTAAATGGCCGCTGATCGCGGCCGTTTACCATGTGATCGCTCTGTCAAATGACGGAGCGATCACATGTCAACAAACCGGCGTCATCTGATGACGCCGGTTCCTCTCCTCCCCCTCTCCTCCCCTCCTGTGTACCGATCGGTACACAGTGACCGGAGAGGCGGATGGATGGATGGCTGCAGCGTTGTGGGCTGCATCTGTAGTGCCCACAGCGCTGCACAGAGACATCCAGCCATCCATCCATCCATGCTCAGCCATCCCTACTACTCTGCATGCTCTGCAATTCCCTCTGCAATGCCCCACAATACTCTGCCATACCCCTGCAATACTCTGCCATACCCTGGAATACCCCTGCAATACTCTGCCATACCCTGGAATTCCCCTGCAATACTCTGCCATACCCTGGAATACCCCTGCAATACTCTGCCATACCCTGGAATACCCCTGCAATACTCTGCCATACCCTGGAATACCCCGCAATACTCTGCCATACCCTGGAATAGCCCGCAATACTCTGCCATACCCTGGAATAGCCCGCAATACTCTGCCATACCCTGGAATACCCCGCAATACTCTGCCATACCCTGGAATACCCCGCAATACTCTGCCATACCCTGGAATACCCCGCAATACTCTGCCATACCCTGGAATACCCCGCAATACTCTGCCATACCCTGGAATACCCCGCAATACTCTGCCATACCCTGGAATACCCCGCAATACTCTGCCATACCCTGGAATACCCCGCAATACTCTTCCATACCCTGGAATACCCCGCAATACTCTGCCATATCCTGGAATACCCCGCAATACTCTGCCATACCCTGGAATACCCCGCAATACTCTGCCATACCCTGGAATACCCCGCAATACTCTTCCATACCCTGGAATACCCCGCAATACTCTGCCATACCCTGGAATACCCCGCAATACTCTGCCATACCCTGGAATACCCCGCAATACTCTGCCATACCCCGCAATACTCTGCCATACCCCAAAATACCCCGCAATACTCTGCCATACCCCGCAATACTCTGCCATACCCCGCAATACCGTGAAATACCCCGCAATACTCTGCCATACCCCGCAATACTCTGCCATACCCCGCAATACTCTGCCATACCCCGCAATACCCTGGAATACCCCGCAATACTCTGCCATACCCTGAATACCCCGCAATACTCTGCAATACCCTGAAATATCCCGCAATACCCAGCCATACTCTGCAATACTCAGTGATACCCAGCCATACTCTGCAATACTCAGTGATACCCAGCCATACTCTGCCATACCCAGCCATGCTCTGCAATACCCCGCAAAAATCTGCAATACTCTGCCATAACCCGCAATACTCTGCCATACCCAGCCATACTCTGCAATACCCCGCAATACCCAGCCATACTCTGCAATACTCGGTGATACCCAGCCATACTCTGCCATACCCAGTCATACTCGGCGATACTCTGCAATACCCAGCCATGCTCAGCCATACCCAGCCTCTGTATGTGACCAGGCTGTGGAAGTCTCACACATGGGGTATCGCCGTACTCAGGAGGAGCAGGAGAATCTATTTTGGGGGGTCATTTTTGGTATATACATGCTATGTGTTAGAAATATTGTATAAATGGACAACTTTGTGTTAAAAAAAAAAAAGCGTTTTAACCACTTCCCGCCTTCCGTCATACGACGTCCTTGACTTTGTGCGGGGATATCTGAATGATGGGTGCAGCTACCGGCATCATTCAGATATCATATTTTTCAGCCGGCGATTCCCTATACCATGAGAACGATCATAGCAGCTGTTACACTGCTTGATCGTTCTTACGGGAGGCGAGAGGGGACGCCCCCCCTCCCGCCGCCCTCCGGTGCTTCTACCGACTCACCGCTACGATCGAAGCCAGGATCTTTTTTTTTTTATTTCAGAAACAGCCTAGAGGTGAGATGTGGGGTCTTATTGACCCCATATCTCACTGTAAAGAGGACCTGTCATGCCATATTCCTATTACAAGGGATGTTTACATTCCTTGTAATAGGAATAAAAGTGATCAAAAAAATTTTTTTTTTGGAAAAAAGTGTCAAACTAAAATAATTAAAGTAAAATGAACAATAAAAAAAAAAAAAAATTTTTAAAGCGCCCCTGTCCGTGTGCTCGCATGCAGAAGCGAACGCATACGTAAGTCCCGCCCACATATGAAAACGGTGTTCAAACCACACATGTGAGGTATCGCTGCGATCGGTAGAGCGAGAGCAATAATTTTGGCCCTAGACCTCCTCTGTAGCTCAAAATTTGTTACCAGTAAAAAATTTTAAAGCGTCGCCTATGGGGATTTTTAAGTGGCGAAGTTTGGCACCATTCTACAAGCGTGTGCAATTTTGAAAGGTGACATGTTAGGTATCTATTAACTTGGCGTAACTTCATCTTTCATATTATGCAAAAACATTGGGCTATCCTTACTGTTTTGTTTTTTTTTAAAGCAAAAAACTGTTTTTTTTCCAAAAAAAACGCGTTCGAAAAATTGCTGCGCAAATATCGTGCGAGATAAAAAGTTGCAATGACCGCCATTGTATTCTCTAGGGTCTTTGCTAAAAAAACATATATAATGTTTTGGGGTTCTATGTAATTTTCTAGCAAATAAATGATGATTTTTACATGTAGGAGAGAAATGTCAGAATTGGCCTGGGTGCTCCAGAACGCCTGAAGGTGCTCCCCTGCATGTTGGGCCTCTGTATGTGGCCACGCTGTGTAAAAGTCTCACACATGTGGTATCGCCATACTCGGGAGTAATAGCAGAATGTGTTTTGGGGTGTAATTTGTGGTATGCATATGCTGTGTGTGAGAAATAACCTGCTAATATGACAATTTTGTGAAAAAAAAAAAACGAAAAAAAACAAACTTGATTTTGCAAAGAATTGTGGGAAAAAATGACAACTTCAAAAAACTCATCATGCATCTTTCTAAATACCTTGGAATGTCTTTCCAAGAAGGGGTCATTTGGGGGGTATTTGTACTTTTCTGGCATGTTAGGGTCTGAAGAAATGAGATAGGCCGTCAGTACTTCAGGTGTGATCAATTTTCAGATATTGGTACCATAGCTTGTGGACGCTATAACTTTCACAAAGACCAAATAATATACACTAATTTGGGTTATTTTTACCAAAGATATGTAGCGGTATAAATTTTGGCCAAAATATATGAAGAAAAATTACTAATTTTCAAAATTTTATAACAGAAACGAAGAAAAATTAATTTTTTTACAGATTTTTCGGTCTTTTTTCTTTTATAGCGCAAAAAATAAAGAACCCAGTGGTGATTAAATACCACCAAAAGAAAGCTCTATTTGTGTGAAAAAAAGGACAAAAAATTCATATAGATACAGTGTTGCATGACTGAGTAATTGTCATTCAAAATGTGAGAGCACCAAAAGCTGAAAATTGGTCTGGTTATTAAGGGGGTTTAAGTGCCCAGTGGTCAAGTGGTTAATTTGGGTGCGGGGTTCCCCTTAATATCCAAACAAGACCCAAAAGGCCTGGTAATGGGCTGGGGGGGTACCCATGCCATTTTTCTCAATCATTTTCATCCATAGTACCGGGACCTGACATTACATTACAGCCGCATAGTTTTAAATGAATTTAAAACTATTAAAACTGTTCTAAACACGGGAAACACGCACCACTTTACAGGCATACTATAGTCACCTCCCCAGATATGATATTTAAAGGAATATTTCACTTTTATTTTTTCACTTTAAGCATATTAAAATCACTGCTCCCGAAAACATAGATGTATTTAAACTTTTTTTGCATTGATACATGTCCCCTGGGGCAGGACCCGGGTCCTCAAACACTTTTTAGGACAACAACATATTAGCCTTTAAAATTTGCACTTTTGATTTTTAATGTTTGGGACCCATAGACTTTAACGGTGTACGAATATTCACGCAAACTTTCGGTCCGTTCGCATGTTCTGCCGCAAACCGAACCAGAGGGGGGTTTTCAGCTCATCCCTAGTCACAAGTATGGAAAACAAGGCTTCTCAACAGCTATACAGGAGAACGAAATTAGTTCTTAGCCTGTCCCAAATTGAGAGGCTATGTTTTGTGATGAGGTTCGTAAAAGTTCGGTGCTGTGCTGGTGAAAGCCATAGAAGCCATTTGCTGTGGAAAGAGGGTGGCAGTCAACCGATTCAATCACCACCCAAAAGGGAATTTCTTTTGTGGTGTGGTATTTGGGTAGTTGTGCTAGTTGGGCAGCATAATAATATTTGGAGAAGTTGGGAAAGCTTAACCCACCGCGGATGCAGGTGTATGCATAGTAGGTTGTGTAAGACGGGGTTTAAGTTTTCCCCAAATTAATTGGGAAGCTTTTTACTGTAAGGTTCAAAATATGCTGGGACCCGTATCGGGAGTACTCTAAAAAGATATAGGATCTTAGGTAATATAGACATCTTGATTACTGTGATTATACGATCCATGCTAATGGTAGGGAAGACCAGTTCTTCATTAGGGTAGTGAGTCGAGATAGCATAGGTGGGTAATTTGTATATAAATTTGCTGGAATTGCTGTAATTGTGATTCATTTGTCATTTGTGTTGTCGACCAAGTAAATGGGAGGGATTACTGTAATTGTGTCTGTAAATCAGACAATATAGAAATGATTAAGGCTTTAGATTTGTTTTGAGACCGGATATTAATCCAAATTTGGTTAGGGTGTCAATGAGGTACAGAGCAGTGAGGAATATGAGAAGATCGTCAGCAAACATGCATAATTTATGTTGGTGACCACCTAGTTCTAGGCCTTTAATATTCGTATTGGAGCGTATGAGTTGAGCTAGGGGTTCAATTGCCAAAGCAAAAAGAAGAGGGAAAAGGGGGCATCCCTGCCTGGTTCCTCGTTCAATGATGAAGGGGTCAGAACGGTATCCAGAGTAGGAAACATATTCTTTTGGGTTTTGATACAAGGAAGAGATCCAACATAGGAAATGTGTAACAAAACCCCACCGGCCTAAGATGGAGTTGAGGTAAGGTCAAGAAAGGGAATCAATTGCCTTTCCTATGTCAATGGAGAGGAAGCAGGCAGGGATGCGGCGGGTTCGTGCTGTACGGGCTAAGAGAGTAGCGCAATGGATGTTGTCACCCACTGGCCTGGAAGGGATAAACCCAGCCACATCTTCATGGATCAGAGACCCTATTATTGGATTGAGTCGGTTAGAGAAAATTTTAGCCAATATCTTGATGTCTAAATTGAGTATGGAAATTGGTCTGTAGTTGGACCAGGATGAGTTTATTTGGTTTATACTATAAGTTTATATGAGTGTATTTGGTTTAGGAATAATGGCGATAGATGCTAAGAAGGATTCAGTATGAAAGGAATGGTTTGAGAGGAGGGAGTTGAAGGCTTCAACCATTAGAGGGGACAGTAGGGTAGCAAAGTGTTTATAGTAGGTTGCTGAAAAGCCTCCAGGGCCTGGGCGTTTGTGTGGTTTTATTGATTTTATAGCTGTGCAGACTTCTGAATCTAAGATGGGTCTATCAAGGGTTTCTTTTTGAGCAATGAAGAGGGAGGGGAGTTGAATAGAGGATAGAAGGGTATCAAAGTGTGTTTGGCCAAATTTTTGAGTATCCCGATATAGATCAGCGAGTCCTCTACGGAACCCATGGAGAATTTTTTTTGGGTTACTAGAATAGGTGTCTTTGGTAAGTTGAAGTCGAATTGGTTTGGGGGTATAGTCTATTTTACGTAGGGTTAAGGCTAAGAATGTGTTAGGCTTATTTGCTTTCATATAGAAAGTGTGTGAGGATTTTCAGATGATTTTTTCAGCCAAATCTGTCACAAATAGATTGCGTTCTAGTCGTGCTTTATCATAGATTTGTTTGTTTGATGGAGAGGGCATATTTTGAAAATTATCCGAAGCGGTATGGAAAGCTTCGTCTGGTTGCTTATGAAGTTGTCTCTAGTTTACGTTGGTATGATGCTTGGCTTATGCAAACCCCTCTGATGGATGGTTTGAGGGCTTCCCATAGTGTCAGGGGATCTGTATCCGTGGGTGTGTTGTATGTAAGATAGTCCTGTATAGCGTTTTCTATATCTTGTCTATATTTTGGATTGGTTAATAGGTTGTCATTGATATAACAGATACGGAGATTAGGTCTTGGGACCAGTGAGGAGAGAGTCATCATGACATCATTATAGTCTGACCATGAACATGGTATGATCAAAGAATCAAGTATAAAGGGTGAGGTACCAATGCTTACAAGGACGTGGTCTATCTGAGAGAACTGTTTGTGGGGATGAGAGTAATGCATGTATTGTTTCCTTGTAGGGTTTTGTTCACGCCATGAATTGAGGAGGAAGTGTTGGTTGAGGAGTTGTTGGTAGGAGAGATGCTAGACATTTATGGGGGTCGGGGATTTATCCAAAATCAGATATATTACTTGATTAGAGTCGCCACAGATCATAAGGGTACTATGTTTATGAGATTCCACTCCAGAGGACAAGTGGGAAAGGAATGATAGTGGATTTTTATTGGGGGCATAGTATGAAACAATAGTAATTTCATTGTCTAGCATGAGGCCAGTAAATAGTAAATAACGTCCCTCGGGATCTTTGATCTCTTTATGAAGAGTGAATGGTGTAGTGTGGTGAAAAGCGATTAAAACCCCTCTCTGTTTGGTTGATGCCGAGGCTTTATAAACCTGGGGGTATTAGCGACTAAAAGATTTAGGAGAGAATTGTGATAAGAAATGCGTTTCCTGTAGACATACCACATGTGCCGAGAGTGTGGAAAAGGAGTGGAAAGCCTTGGTTCATTTTGGAGGGGAGTTGAGTCCCTGTACATTAAGTGTCAGAATACTTAAAGACATCGTTATGTAGTGTATATGGGGTCAGTGAGACCTGTGGTTAATTGTTTTAGGATTATTATCCGGAGAAATAGGGGGGTGGGGGGGTAGGACTGAGGGAGGAAAGAGGATTGTGGGTGGTAACGGGCAGAAATTGGGGAGTGGAAGTAGTATCTAATAATAGAAAGAAGTAGGGTAGGAGAAGCTCTGGTTGTAAAAAAAAAAGGAAGGGTGGCTCCTATGTGGAGCGAGTATCCGGGGGGTGGTGAAAAATCACCAGCCAATGGACACTTTAAGTCCAAAGAGTATCAGATCAACTATTTCAGGTACTCGAGGATCAAATGGGAGGTGCAGTGAGCTGTCTCCAGGGCTACAACAGTCATTTCTAAATCTATATAAACTTTATTACAAACGAGTCACTAGCATTACAACAGTCAGTAAAAGAAAAACTGGCAAGGTGCTAGGTAAAGGAAAGAACAAGGTGTCACTAAATAAGGGTGACTGAGTGAATGTCTTGCAAGTGTGTTGATGGCATAAGTCATGTGGTAAGTGATCGTTGCCAGATGTCAAAGATCGCTTAGAGTGTAAGGGGAGAAGGAGATGCAAACAAGCTCATTGCAGGAGGTTTTAAGTAGGGTTTGGTGTTTTGTGGGTTTTAAGTTAGTAGGTGCACAAGTCTGTGGACCCCTACTTCCCTGTGCGTATCGAGCAAGGGGGTAGTACCCTAGTCCATAAGCCCAGGGGAAGGTGTTGGGTAGGGATGAGCTTCGAGTTCGAGTCGAACTCATGTTCTACTCGAACATTGGCTGTTCGCAAGTTCGCCGAACAGCGAACAATTTGGGGTGTTCGCGGCAAATTCGAATGCCGCGGAACACCCTTTAAAAGTCTATGGGAGAAATCAAAAGTGCTAATTTTAAAGGCTTATATGCAAGTTATTGTCATAAAAAGTGTTTGGGGACCCGGGTCCTGCCCCAGGGGACATGGATCAATGCAAAAAAAAGTTTTAAAAACGGACGTTTTTTCAGGAGCAGTGATTTTATTAATGCTTAAAGTCAAACAATAAAAGTGTAATATCCCTTTAAATTTCGTACCTGGGGGGTGTCTATAGTATGCCTGTAAAGGGGCGCATGTTTCCTGTGTTTAGAACAGTCTGACAGCAAAATGACATTTGGAAGGAAAAAACTCATTTAAAACTACCCGCGGCTATTGCATTGCCGACAATACACATAGAAGTTCATTGATAAAAACGGCATGGGAATTCCCCACAGGGGAACCCAGAACCAAAAAAAAAAAAAAAAAATGATGTGGGGGTCCCCCTAAATTCCATACAAGGCCCTTCAGGTCTGGTATGGATATTAAGGGGAACCCCAGCCAAAATTTAAAAAAAAAATTGACGTGGGGTTCCCCCTAAATTCCATACCAGACCCTTCAGGTCTGGTATGGATTTTAAGGGGAACCCCGCGCCAAAAAAAAAAAACGGCGTGGGGTCCCCCTAAAAATCCATACCAGACCCTTATCCGAGCACGCAACCTGGCAGGCCGCAGGAAAAGAGGGGGGGACGAGAGTGCGGCCCCCCCCCCTCCTGAACCGTACCAGGCCACATGCCCTCAACATTGGGAGGGTGCTTTGGGGTAGCCCCCCAAAACACCTTGTCCCCATGTTGATGAGGACAAGGGCCTCATCCTCACAACCGTGGCCGGTGGTTGTGGGGGTCTGCGGGCGGGGGGCTTATCGGAATCTGGAAGCCCCCTTTAACAAGGGGACCCCCAGATCCCGGCCCCCCCCTGTGTGAAATGGTAAGGGGGTACTTACCCCTACCATTTCACTAAAAAACTGTCAAAAATGTTAAAAATGACAAGAGACAGTTTTTGACAATTCCTTTATTTAAATGCTTCTTCTTTCTTCTTTCTTCTTTCATCTTCTTCTTCTTCTGGTTCTTCTGGCTCTTCTGGTTCTTCCTCCGGCGTTCTCGTCCAGCATCTTCTCCGCGGCGTCTTCTATCTTCTTCTCCTCGGGCCGCTCCGCACCCATGGCATGAGGGGGGAGGCTCCCGCTCTTCTCTTCATCTTCTTCTCTTCTTCATCTTCTTCTTCATCTTCTTCTTCTTCTTCTCTTCTTCCTTCTTCTCTTCTTCATGTCTTCTGCGGGCCGCTCCGCAGCCATGCTGGCATGGTGGGAGGCTCCCGCTGTGTGACGGCGTCTCTTCGTCTGACGGTTCTTAAATAACGGGGGGCGGGGCCACCCGGTGACCCCGCCCCCCTCTGACGCACGGTGACATGACGGGACTTCCCTGTGACGTCACGGGGAATGCCACAGGGAAGTCCCGTCATGTCACCGTGCGTCAGAGGGGGGCGGGGTCACCGGGTGGCCCCGCCCCCCGTTATTTAAGAACCGTCAGACGAAGAGACGCCGTCACACAGCGGGAGCCTCCCTCCATGCCAGAGCATGGATGCGGAGCGGCCCGCAGAAGACATGAAGAAGAGAAGAAGGGAGAAGAGATGAAGAAGAAGATGAAGAAGAAGATGAAGAAGAGAAGAAGATGAAGAGAAGAGCGGGAGCCTCCCCTCATGCCATGGGTGCGGAGCGGCCCGAGGAGAAGAAGATAGAAGACGCCGAGGAGAAGATGCTGGACGAGAACGCCGGAGGAAGAACCAGAAGAGCCAGAAGAACCAGAAGAAGATGAAGGAAGAAAGAAGAAAGAAGAAGCATTTAAATAAAGGAATTGTCAAAAACGGTCTCTTGTCATTTTTAACATTTTTGACAGTTTTTTAGTGAAATGGTAGGGGTAAGTACCCCCTTACCATTTCACACAGGGGGGGGGCCGGGATCTGGGGGTCCCCTTGTTAAAGGGGGCTTCCAGATTCCGATAAGCCCCCCGCCCGCAGACCCCCACAACCACCGGCCACGGTTGTGAGGATGAGGCCCTTGTCCTCATCAACATGGGGACAAGGTGTTTTGGGGGGCTACCCCAAAGCACCCTCCCAGTGTTGAGGGCATGTGGCCTGGTACGGTTCAGGAGGGGGGGGGGCCGCACTCTCGTCCCCCCCTCTTTTCCTGCGGCCTGCCAGGTTGCGTGCTCGGATAAGGGTCTGGTATGGATTTTTAGGGGGACCCCACGCCGTTTTTTTTTTTTTTTTTGGCGCGGGGTTCCCCTTAAAATCCATACCAGACCTGAAGGGTCTGGTATGGAATTTAGGGGGAACCCCACGTCAATTTTTTTTTTAAATTTTGGCTGGGGTTCCCCTTAATATCCATACCAGACCTGAAGGGCCTTGTATGGAATTTAGGGGGACCCCCACATCATTTTTTTTATTTTGGTTCGGGGTTCCCCTGTGGGGAATTCCCATGCCGTTTTTATCAATTAACTTCTATGTGTATTGTCGGCAATGCAATAGCCGCGGTAGTTTTAAATGTGTTTTTTCCTTCAAAATGTCATTTTGCTGTCAGACTGTTCTAAACACGGGAAACATGCGCCCCTTTACAGGCATACTATAGACACCCCCCAGGTATGAAATTTAAAGGGATATTACACTTTTATTGTTTGACTTTAAGCATTATTAAAATCACTGCTCCTGAAAAAACGGCCGTTTTTAAAACTTTTTTTTGCATTGATTCATGTCCCCTGGGGCAGGACCCAGGTCCCCTAACACTTTTATTGACAATAACTTGCATATTAGCCTCTAAAATTAGCACTTTTGATTATTCATGTTCGTGTCCCATAGACTTTAACGGTGTTCGCGTGTTCGAACAAATTTTTTTCCTGTTCGCATGTTCTGGTGCGAACCGAACAGGGGGGTGTTCGGCTCATCCCTAGTGTTGGGATATAATAATTCTATTGAATGAGATTATTATGTATAGGATATCGTGATTGTGTCACCCTCATAATTAAGAACACTTTGTTTGAGACAGAATGTAAGACCTATCTTAGGGTGCACCACTTATGAGGTCACAATGTGTGAAATATCAAAAGGGACAAGCCCTTAAGTACTGATATCACCTATAAGAGAAACATCAGTCTATCTGGTCTTCTGGGGCTGGTGGTGGTGAGGCAAAGCGGCTCCTCTTGTAAGTGATGGAGTGTCCTTGAAGAACAGGGGTGCCCTGTGAATTCTTAGGGGAGCTAGATGTTGCTTGACATTTGGATCCCTCAGCGGTATTTTCTGGAGATGACAGACAAAGCTTGTGAATCGCTGCAAGCAGGTAATCTGCAGATTTGCAGGTATAGGAAGAGCCTTTGTGGGAAAAGCGGATGGCAAAGGGGAAACTCCTACGATAAGAAATGTGATGATGTTGAAGAATCTGCAAGTGTGGTTTCATCACTTTTCATTTCAAAAGTTTCTGCTGTGAGAGATCTTGAAAGATTTGGTAGCGATATCCGTGGAAGATCAATGAGTCCTTATTACGGTCTGCTTCCAATTATTGCTCCTTGGTGCAGAAGTAGTGCAGTTTTATTACTATGTCCCTGGTGGGGCATCAACTTTTCAGGGAGCCAGGGTTCTATGAATCCTGTCCATCTGTAGATGTTCCATGGGAATCGATGGAGCAAGTTCCTGGAAGAACGCCATGATGGCAGATTGGAGGTCTTCAATAGCATCAGGTATACCATGAACATGAAG
Source organism: Lithobates clamitans (assembly GCA_037952925.1). Taxonomy (NCBI): domain Eukaryota; kingdom Metazoa; phylum Chordata; class Amphibia; order Anura; family Ranidae; genus Lithobates; species Lithobates clamitans. The sequence continues at coordinate 3,263,138 of JBBGZY010000424.1, forward strand.
AATAGACCTCTGGGCTCTGTTCTCAAAGTCCTCAAGATGGGAATAGAGGGACAAATTTTCCTCCCTAAGGGCCTCAAATTCATCATTGTGGTTAGTGGTGATGACATCCAATTCATCCATCTTCTGTTCAAGAACAGATGTGCGGCGGCCTACCTCACAAATCTCCCGTGTGAGCTTTTCTGTGATTGTGTCTGAGGTAATACCCGCTCAAACTGATAAAGGAGGTCAAAGCTGGGGAGGTATTCTGTAAAGTGATGGGAGTCATTCCAAAGTCAAAATCTGGCTCACCTCGCCGAGAGGAAGGAGAATTCCTTGTCTGTGACTGAATATTTGACAGTGCAGAATGGGAGGATGGCGATGCCGCCATTTTAGATGCGGCTCTCGTCAGGGCTTTTTTTTCGCTGTACATATTGATAAAATTGTGCCCAGGGGTCTCAGCACTAAAGATATTACCTCAGGGAAACGACGATTGGTTGTGACTCAACTATATGAGGCTGTCGGGTCCCAGTAAATGCGGAGCACTAAGCAGCCACGTCCTGCCTAGTCAGCTGCGTGTATTCGCCCATATATATATATATATATATATATATATATATATATATATATATATACTGTGAGTCACATAGAACATAGTTGCTAACATTTCAAAAAAGTTCCAGAGACACCTTTTTTGATGTGCATTCAACAAGCCATTAAAGTTTGTACTTTGTATGTGGTACAGTCACTTTACTACAAAGGGTATGATAGTATGTGCAGGAAAGGAGTACGAAGTGTATGACAGCGGGTAGTATATATAGAAGAGGAGTGATTAGGGTGCAATGGTGGCCACTATATGCAGGAGTGGAGTGTGGAGGACATGGTGGTGGTTAATATGTACAAGAGGAATACATAGTATATTATGGGAATTAGTATGTGTAGGAAAGCAGTGCAGAGTGTATGGTGGTGGGTAGTATATGCAGGAAAGGAGTGTGGAGTGTATGGCTTCAGGTAGTATGTGCAGGAGAGCAGTGCAGAGTGTATAGTGGTGTGTAGTATGTGTGAAGAGGAATGCAGAGGGAAGTATGTGCAGGGGAGGAGTGCGGATTTTATGATTGTGGGTAGTTTGTGGGTAGTTCAGGGGCGTTTGATATACCTATGAATGTGCCCAACATTTATATATCAATGTCATCTGTTGCCCATAATTTACATATTAATACCGACTGCCGCCCCACCATTTACATACCATTGCAGCCCGTGATTTATATATCCCTTACATATTAATCATGTGTACACACGCACAGCATGACTGGATATCATTAATGACTCACTGGGCTGGGCCTTACTTAATTGGACGGGATAGTTTGGTTGCTTGCAGACTGGTCGGTAAATTGAGCTAGGTATTTTCTTTTTTTTAAATTGTTTATTTATAGAAGTTTGTGAACATCAAACAATGTGATACAGAAAAAAAGAGTATTTCAACTTTCGAAAGTACAGAGCAGAACTAACAGTCGTATGTGTAACACATCATGGATACAGATATATTCAGATGAAGCTTTTTCCAACAAGGGATCATCGAAGCATATTTAACATACAGTATCTTATGGCAAACATAACATGGAGAAAATATTTAGCTCTAAATAAAAGAAAAAAAATAAAGAAGAAAGGGAAAAAGATAACATAGTACAATCAAAAGGTGGCACCAGGAAGGTCAAGTGCCATGAACATTTTCAGATTCAAGTGGAAATTCTGAATCGTCCCATAGTTTCCATGTTTTATTAAAGAGAGGTGATGTGTCTTCTATCTTAGCAGTCAAATGTTCCATCCTATGTATATCAGCCATTATTGAAAGAACATGATGGGATGTGGGAGGGGAGGTGGAAAGCCAATGCCTAGGGATGGCTCTCTTTGCGGTTAAAAAAATAAAGGACATAAGTTTCCTCGAAGCTTTAGGTAATCCCTGGAGAGATAGGCCTAAAAGGAAAGGAGCTAATAACTTTTGTAGGAGCTCTTGAATTTTAGTCCAAAAAGGGCCAATGAGAGGGCATTTCCAAAAGATATGAAAAAGGAACCCACAGCTACGTTACATCTCCAACAGAGCTTAGAGAGGGTGGGATCACGGGCGTGCATCAAATCCAGAGTCCTATACCAAAATAGCAAGATTTTAAAGGCAGTTTCCCTCTGCACCACAGGGCGTGAGATTTTTGACGTAGAACCCCATATTTTTTCCCAATCTAATAATAAAATTGGGCATTGTAATATATGAGACCATTTTTTCATATAGCTAGGGTTTCGTGTAGGATTTTATATATGGATGCAATCTGTTTGGTTTCATATGGACCATTAGCGCATAAGATTTCAAAATCTGTGGGTTTCTCCAAGGAGAGTGCGGGGGATTCGGAAAGAAAAAATTTTTAAATTGTAAGTTGGAATACAGGAGGGAGGCAGGAAGATCATGTTTTGCTTGTAGTTCTGGGAAAGACAAGAGAGTACATGTGACCGGGTGCACAAGATGTCACAATTGAAAGATTCCTGCTTGAGTCCACGGATACATCTTCACATAGGACAGTCCATTAGGGATGTCCGGGTTGAAAAGTTTTTTTTCCGAGGGGGGAGCATTTGGAGGAAAGGGAGAACCTTTCTGCACATCTCCTCCAAATAGCAAGGGTAAAAAGCATCAGAGCCAAGTAGAGGGATCTCAACTGAGGCATAAATTTAGAAGAGGAAGGCCATAGCATATAACAAGGATGCACCTGGACAGTGATCCCCATCTCAATCTCAGCCCATCTGCTAGGTGCTTTTCTAGAGATCCATGAAGTTAGTACTTGGAGGTGAGAGGCATAATAGTATTTGATGATATCTGGCGCAGCCAGACCCCCTCTATTTTTAAGAGCAAATACTACTGACCGTGCAATCCTGTGGGAGGCATTGTTCCATATAAACTTGAGTCATTGTCTTTGGAGAAGTTTCAATTACGACATTGGGACTGGGATTGGAAGTGTTTCGAATAGGTACAGCAACTTAGGAAGTATCGACATCTTAAGGACGGTAATCCTACCTAGGAGAGAGATCAGGAGAGAAGTCCAGAGATTTAAGAGACAAGTTATTTCTGCAAAAAAGGGGGAAAATTGGCTTGATATAGGGTAGAGTACAAGGGTGTGATATATACTCCTAAATATTTCAGTGTAGAAGAGCACCAACAGTAGTTGAAAGTGTCTTGAAGAGATTTAAGCAAGTCTGGTGGGATATTAATAGGTAGGGCCTCCATTTTTGACTGGTTAATCTTAAACCCTGAGAGAGCTCCAAATGTAGAGAGAGTGTCATGTAAAGAGGTTAAGGAGGTGTATGGGTGGGTGAGAGTCAGCAAAATATCAGCGAAAAGTGATAGCTTATAGTCCTGTTGTCGCAGTGGGACCCCCCTTATGTCCTGATGGGACCTAATGGCCAGTGCCAGAGGTTCCAAACACAAGATAAACAACAGGGGTGACAAAGGGCACCCCTGCCTGGTACCATTACTGAGGGGGAACCGCTGCAACAAATAGGAAGACAGCTGAACCTGAGACAAAGGAGTAGAGTATAAAGCATGCAAGGCCTCTGTAAAAGAACCCGAGAATCTGTATCTAGAAAGGACTGCAAACATGAAAGGCCAACTAAGGCGGTCAAATGCTTTTTGCACATCTAGGCTTAGGAAAATGGCAGGTTGTTTCGTTTTAGTTAAAAGGTCTATCAGGTCCACAGTCTGTCTGGTATTGTCACCTGCGTGTCTTGTGGGGACAAAACCCACTTGGTCTTTGTGGATCAGCGTCGTCAATATTGGGGAGAGTCGGTTGGCCAATATCTTAGTAAAGATCTTGTAGTCCGAATTCAACATTGCAATGGGGCGATAATTATCTGGCAGTGAGGGGTCCTTATCCCATTTAGAAATGACAGTTATGTATGCATGTAAAAATTGTGAGTGTGGGATGGAACCTTTGAGCAAGAAAGAGTACAAAGACTGTAGGTGGGGATTGAGAATTTCAGAGAAAGTCTTATAAAAAACATAGGGGAGCCCATCCGGGCCCGGGGATTTATGAGCTGGTAAGGCTTTAATCACCTCCGCTATTTCCTCTATAGTGACAGGGGCATTGAGTGTAGAGTTTTGTGCACTGGTCAACTTGGGTAAATCTAAGAGGGACATAAAATCATTAAACTTATTCTAAGAGAATTGTCGAGTCAGGACTTAAACAGTTATACAATTTCTTATAGAAATCTCCAAAAACCTGGGACATAGTACGTAGGAGTACCATCCGCTTTATCAGATGGTCAGGAATCGAAAAGAAGGGAAGTGGTTTCAATGTGTTAACAAGCATTCTATGCAGTTTGTTGGCATATTCGTAAAACTTTTGTCTGGCCCATAACATTAATTTAGATATCGTATTCATGTCAAATGATTTGATACGGTTCCGAATTGAAGTTACCACTCTCAGTCGTTCCACCGTGGGGAATTCAAGTAGGTGCACCTCTGCAGTTCTTAACCGAACGAGAAGGTCAGCTTTCAGTTTCAAGGAATCTCGTTTAAGTCGGGAACCTGCAGATATGCACTTACCCCTGAAAAAAGCCTTATGGGCTTCCCACAGGGTGGACGTTTCCGCAACTGATCCCCCATTCAGTTTAAAAAATTAAGATAGGTTTTGTTGCAATTAAATCTGAATCATTGGGTTCATGTGTAGGGACTCATTAAGATGCCAATGACAAGTCTTGGGGTTGAAGCAGTCAATACAAGGTCAAGTTCAATGTGTGCATGATCCGACCAAGTAATTGGAATGATCTCAGAAGAAACAATATAAGGGAGGAGGGGGCTGTTATAAAAAATAGGCCAGTCTGGAATAAAGCTTATGAGGGGGGAATAAAATGTGTAACTTTTCTGAGTTGGATGTTTCACTCTCCATGTGTCAAAAAGGTTGTATGATCTCATCAGTTTACGAAAAGAGGCAGATAGTTTCTGTGTAGCAATTTGTGGTGTGTCTTGGAATAGGGCCCATCTATCCTTGGTCGGGGACATGCACACATTGAAATCTCCACCTATGATCATAAAAGGATGAGAGAATGATTGTAACTTCGCTAATGCCCCGTACACACGGTCGGATTTTCCGATGGAAAATGTCCGATCGGAGCGTGTTGTCGGAAATTCCGACCGTGTGTGGGCTCCATCGGACATTTTCCATCGGATTTTCGGACACACAAAGTTGGACAGCAGGAGATAAAATTTTCCGACAACAAAATCCGTTGTCGGAAATTCCGATCGTGTGTACACAAATCCGACGGACAAAGTGCCACGCATGCTCAGAATAAATAAAGAGATGAAAGCTATTGGCCACTGCCCCGTTTAAAGTCCCGATGTACGTGTTTTACGTCACCGCGTTTAGAACGATCGGATTTTCCGACAACTTTGTGTAGACAAAACAAGTTTTTGTTGTCGGAATGTCCGAACAAAGTCCGACCGTGTGTACGCCCTATAAGACTGTCCTGAGAAAACTAATCTGTCCCACATTTGGGGCATAAATATTAGCCAGAGTAAATTGGGTGTTCAAGTGACTACAATTCAGGAGTACAAAGCGACCACGGGGATCCAGGTAGGAGGAAAGGACACGGATCGGACAGGAGCGTTTAATGAGGATTGCCACACCGGCCTTTCCAGATGGTTCGGAAGCCACATAAGCTGTGGGGAAGTGCTTGGAGGCAAATTTAAAGGATCCACCAGGTCTGAAGTGGGTCTTCTGAACCATAATCACCTCTGCATTGGAGGACCTAAATTCCTTTAAAGCTTGCCATCTCTTACCAAAGGAATTCAGAACCTTTACATTACAGGAGTAAATCTTTAGAGCCATAATAAATCAAATGTATAGACAGCTAGCATAGCATAGACTTTAAACGTACATCCAAATAAACATGATGCAAAATATATTGATACATATAAGCTTATAAGTTAAAATGGTGCCAAAAGAATAGCACTAGTAACCCAGAGTAAGGTAAAAAAAAAGACCTATAAAAAGAAATACAAACAGGTAACAAAAAGAAACAAGAAAGGGAACAAATTGAAAAAAAGGTAAAAAATATTTGAAAACTTTTTTTAAAGACCCTGAAGATGAAAAAAACTTCAGGGAACCCAGACAACAGCCTGGGGCTTGGGTGAGGGGCATGGCAGCCTGCAAGAACCGATGGTGGGTCCCCACCTTTCCTAAGGAAACAGTCACCACCGTTTTGTGGGGGGAAGCGATTAAGCAACTAGAAGGTTGTTAGGAGTGGCAATCACTTCACTTAAAAAAAAAAGAAAAACCAAAGAAAGAAAACCTAAGATTCAAGGAAGTGTCACTCTTGAAAACGGAGTGGTCCGTATTCACAGGACCACTGGGATGGCCACGTTAAACATCAGCCGGCTATGGTAGTGGGTAAATTGAATTCTTGAGTGGAGAGCCTCTTCAGGTCAGGAATATGGAGGGGTTAGCTCATTGAGGGGTAGAGAGAGCCTTTCAGAATCTTCGTTGAACAGGGGTCCAGATTTTGGCTGGAGTCGTAAGAGGTTTGGGGTTCAAAGCAGGAAGCTGAAGATCCTCTTCAGGAATGGGGGGGAGATCCAGATTGCGAATGAAGGCCTAACTTTCATAAAGGTCTCTCAGTATATATTGGACCCCATCCTTTGAGATAGACGGGTGGAAGGGGAATTCCCAGCGGTAAAGCACTTGGTGATTTTGCAGGTGGGTGGTAACAGGGTGAAAGCTATGTCTTTTTGCCAAAGTGATAGGGGAAAGATCACTGAAAATCTGGATCTTTGCCTGCTTAAATTCAATGTGAGATTTATTACGAGTTGTGACAGTGAGGGCTTCCTTGCTTTTGTAATAATGGAAGTGGACAATAATGTCTCTGGGGTTGGAGCCAGGGGGAGGTTTAGGGGCCAAAGATCTGTGTGCCCGGTCAAGGTGCCAATCTATGTCCAGGATGTGGGGTGCCAAAGTAACAAATAGGCCTAGAAGATATAGACGCAGCTCCTTATCAGTAACTGATTCAAGCACCCCTCGAATCCGGAGGTTCTGGTTTCTTTCCCTGTTCTCCAAATCCTCCTGCTGTAACTGGAGTTGGGAAACTGTGTGCTTCATGGCAGCATTGTCTTCCTCTAGGATATGTATGTACTGGGTAAGCTCATCAAATTTGTTCTCCAAGGTGTCTGTGCGTTCCGCCAGTTGGTCTATCTCCCCCCGGAGTTCATGTGCTATTTTACCCACCTCTTTAGCTATGTTGTGGGTCAGGTCTTGAAGTAGCGATTGTAGCTTAAGATCCAGCACAGCCACTGTTACCACAGCTGTAGTGTCTGATGGTTGGGATTGCTGGGGTCTGTAGTCCATCGGAGGTGCAGTTTCAGCTGCTAAATTGGGATCGGCGTGATCCGACGGGCCGGCCGCGTTACTTGAGGCCGGGGATTGCGGCCTATATAGGAAGCGCTCCATAGCGTGGTTAGGCCTCAAGGATGGCGGTGGGATAAAACCTCGATACATAGCTTTTTGGAAGCCGATTTTGCCCTGGGGGTTTCAGGTGATTGTTGGTGTCACTCCTGGGGCTATTGTTGCTGTGGATGCGGAACAGGAGCCGCGAACAGGGAGATGGGAACCAGAGCTCTCTTCTTACACGTCCGCCATCTCACAAGCCGTGCATGCGCCCCCTGAGCTGGGTATTCTCTTTTGTTTTGTTTCCCATCTATTCCTACTTCACTGACAACTGGGGATGCACCAATACCATTTTTTTTACAATGAGTATTAGTACTTTTTTCAGTACTCGGCGATACCAATTACCGATACCTACCGCAACTGTCTTGTTTTCACTTCAGCTGTCAGCAATGGTACAAAGCATTGAAAAGTTATTTACAAATGAAATAAATTGATTTTTGTTTTTAATTTTGCGCTTTTTCAATGTGAAATGTGTAAATATATGTTAATATATATGTGCAAAAATATTCACTAACAAAGCAAATAAAAAAAAAGTTTTAATTGTTTATCGTTTATAAAATAAACGTGAACAAACAAAAGAGCAGGAAAATAATAATTAAATGGAGGAGAATAGGGAGTTAACCACTTGACGACCGCCGCACGACGATGTACGTCGGCAGAGTGGCACGGGCAGGCAAAAGGGCTTACATGTACGTCCTTGCCTTCCCACGGGTGGGGGGTCCGATTGGACCCCCCCCACCAGCGGCGGTCGGATTCAGGTCAGGGGCGATCAAAGGTGAAGGGGAGGCCACTCATTCGTGGCTCCCCCCTCACGATCGCTCCTGGCCAATGACAGACTTCCTCGGCTTCTGTAATGTAAACAGAAGCGGAGGAAGTGATGTCACCTCTCCTCGGCTCGGCAGTTTCCGTTCCGGCGCCTAGGAGAGAAGACTGTAATGTGAGTGCACCAAACACACACACACACATTACAACATGCCAGGCACACATTACACCCCCCTTTACCCCCCGATCCCCCCGATCACCCCTCCCCCCGTCACACTGACACCAAGCAGTTTTTCGTTTTTTTGATTACTGCATGGTGTCAGTTTGTGACAGTTAGTGTGTTAGGGCAGTTATTGTTAGCCCCCTTAGGTACCTCCCAAACCCCCCTAATAAAGTTTTAACCCCTTGATCACCCCCTGTTGCCAGTGTCACTAAGCGATCATTTTTCTGATCGCTGTATTAGTGTCACTGGTGACGCTAGTTAGGGACGTAAATATTTAGGTTCGCCGTCAGCGTTTTATAGCGTCAGGGACCCCCATATACTATCTAATAAATGTTTTAACCCCTTGATTGCCCCCTAGTTAACCCTTTCACCACTGATCACCGTATAACCGTTACGGGTGATACTGGTTCGTTTGTTTATTTTTTTATAGTGTCAGGGCACCCGCCGTTTATTACCGAATAAAGGTTTAGCCCCCTGATCACCCGGCGGTGATATGCGTCGCCCCAGGCAGCGTCAGATTAGCGCCAGTACCGCTAACACCCACGCACGCAGCATACGCCTCCCTTAGTGGTATAGTATCTGAACGGATCGATATCTGATCCGATCAGGTCTATACTAGCGTCTCCAGCAGTTTAGGGTTCCCAAAAATGCAGCGTTAGCGGGATCAACCCAGATACCTGCTAGCACCTGCGTTTTGCCCCTCCGCCCGGCACCGGCCCAGCCCACCCAAGTGCAGTATTGATCGATCACTGTCACTTACAAAACACTAAACGCATAACTGCAGCGTTCGCAGAGTCAGGCCTGATCCCTGCGATCGCTAACAGTTTTTTTGGTAGCATTTTGGTGAACTGGCAAGCACCAGCCCCAGGCAGCATCAGGTTAGCGCCAGTACCGCTAACACCAACGCACGCACCGTACACCTCCCTTAGTGGTATAGTATCTGATCGGATCAATATCTGATCCGATCAGATCTATACTAGCGTCCCCAGCAGTTTAGAGTTCCCAAAAATGCAGTGTTAGCGGGATCAGCCCAGATACCTGCTAGCACCTGCGTTTTGCCCCTCCGCCCGGCCCAGCCCAGCCCACCCAAGTGCAGTATCGATCGATCACTGTCACTTACAAAACACTAAACGCATAACTGCAGGGTTCGCAGAGTCAGGCCTGATCCCTGCGATCGCTAACAGTTTTTTTGGTAGCGTTTTGGTGAACTGGCAAGCACCAGCGGCCTAGTACACCCCGGTCGTAGTCAAACCAGCACTGCAGTAACACTTGGTGACGTGGCGAGTCCCATAAGTGCAGTTCAAGCTGGTGAGGTGGCAAGCACAAGTAGTGTCCCGCTGCCACCAAGAAGAAGACAAACAGGCCCGTCATGCCCATCATGCCCTTCCTGCTGCATTTGCCAATCCTAATTGGGAACCCACCACTTCTGCAGCACCCGTACTTCCCCCATTCGCATACCCAACCAAATGCAGTCGGCTGCATGAGAGGCATTTTCTTTATGTCCTCCCGAGTACCCCTACCCAACGAACCCCACCAAAAAAGATGTTGTGTCTGCAGCAAGCGCGGATATAGGCGTGACACCCGCTATTATTGTCCCTCCTGTCCTGACAATCCTGGTTTTTGCATTGGTGAATGTTTTGAATATACCATACACTAGTTGAGTATTAGCGTAGGGTACAGCATTGCACAGACTAGGCACACTTTCACAGGGTCTCCCAAGATGCCATCGCATTTTGAGAGACCGGAACCTGGAACCGGTTACAGTTATAAAAGTTATTTACAAAAAAAAGTGTAGAAAAAAAAAAAATATATATATAAAATAAAATAAAATAGTTGTCGTTTTATTGTTTTCTCTCTCTCTATTCTCTCTCTATTGTTCTGCTCTTTTTTTACTGTATTCTATTCTGCAATGTTTTATTGTTATTATGTTTTATCATGTTTGCTTTTCAGGTATGCAATTTTTTATACTTTACCGTTTACTGTGTTTTATTGTTAACCATTTTTTTTGTCTTCAGGTACTCCATTCACGACTTTGAGTGGTTATACCAGAATGATGCCTGCAGGTTTAGGTATCATTTTGGTATCATTCTTTTCAGCCAGCGATCAGCTTTCATGTAAAAGCAATCCTAGTGGCTAAATAGCCTCTAGACTGCTTTTACAAGCAGTGGGAGGGAATGCCCCCCACCGTCTTCCCTGTTTTTCTCTGGCTCTCCTGTCTCAACAGGGAACCTGAGAATGCAGCCGGTGAATCAGCCAGCTGACCATAGAGCTGATCAGAGACCAGATTGCTCCAAACATCTCTATGGTCTAAGAAACCGGAAGCTATGAGCATTTCATGACTTAGATTTTGCCGGATGTAAACAGCGCCATTGGGAAATTGGGAAAGCATATTATCACACCGATCTTGGTGTGGTCAGATGCTTTGAGGGCAGAGGAGTGATCTAGGGTCTAATAGAGGCCAATTTTTTCAAAAAAGAGTACCTGTCACTACCTATTGCTATCATAGGGGATATTTACATTCTCTGAGATAACAATAAAAATGATTAAAAAAAAAATGAAAGTAACAGTTTAAAAATAAAATAAAAAAGCAAACAAAAATAAAGAAAAAAAAAAAAAGCACCCCTGCCCCCCCCTGCTCTCGCGCAAAGGCAAACGCAAGCGTCGGTCTGGCGTCAAATGTAAACAGCAATTGCACCATGCATGTGAGGTGTCACCGCGAACGTTAGATCGAGAGCAGTAATTTTAGCAGTAGACCTCCTCTGTAAATCTAAAGTGGTAACCTGTAAAGGCTTTTAAAGGCTTTTAAAAATGTATTTAGTTTGTCGCCACTACACGTTTGTGCGCAATTTTAAAGCATGTCATGTTTGGTATCCATGTACTCGGCCTAAGATCATCTTCTTTATTTCATCAAACATTTGGGCAATATAGTGTGTTTTAGTGCATTAAAATTGAAAAAAGTGTGTTTTTTCCCCAAAAAATTGGGGGGAAAATTTGTTTGAAAAATCACTGTGCAAATACTGTGTGAAAAAAAAAATGAAACACCCACCATTTTAATCTGTAGGGCATTTGCTTTAAAAAATATATAATGTTTGGGGGTTCAAAGTAATTTTCTTGCAAAAAAAAATAATTTTTTCATGTAAACAAAAAGTGTCAGAAAGGGCTTTGTCTTCAAGTGGTTAGAAGAGTGGGTGATGTGTGACATAAGCTTCTAAATGTTGTGCATAAAATGCCAGGACAGTTCAAACCCCCCCAAATGACCCCATTTTGGAAAGTAGACACCCCAAGCTATTTGCTGAGAGTCATGTCGAGTCCATGGAATATTTTATATTGTGACACAAATTTTTTTTTTTTTGCACAAAGTTGTCACTAAATGATATATTGCTCAAACATGCCATGGGAATATGTGAAATTACACCCCAAAATACATTCTGTTGCTTCTCCTGAGTACAGGAATACCACATGTGTGAGACTTTTTGGGAGCCTAGCCGCGTACGGGACCTTGAAAACCAAGCACCGCCTTCAGGCTTTCTAAGGGCGTAAATTTTTGATTTCACTCTTCACTGCCTATCACAGTTTTGGAGGCCATGGAATGCCCAGGTGGCTCAAACCCCCCCCCAAATGACCCCATTTTGGAAAGTAGACACCCCAAGCTATTTGCTGAAAGGTATAGTGAGTATTTTGCAGACCTCAATTTTGTCACAAAGTTTTGAAAATTGAAAAAAAGAAAAAAAAAAGTTTTTTCTTGTCTTTCTTCATTTTCAAAAACAAATGAGAGCTGCAAAATACTCACCATGCCTCTCAGCAAATAGCTTGGGGTGTTTACTTTCCAAAATGGGGTCATTTGGGGGGGTTTGTGCCACCTGGGCATTCCATGGCCTCCGAAACTGTGATAGGCAGTGAAGAGTGAAATCAAAAATTTACACCCTTAGAAATCCTGAAGGCGGGGGCGTGACCGGATGCTGGAGTGAGAGGAGGTGTGTGTGAACTCCCCCCAGCCTGATGCCTCTGTGTCTGTCTGCCTGAACCAGCCCGTTGATCGGAACTGCCTGCGTGTGATCCTTCCCCCTGCAGCACCTGGCGTCTGAACGTCTGCCTGGCTCTCCTGTCTCCTGTCCCTAGTCTGCTTCCCCTGCACTGGAGTCTGACGCCGGAGTTACAGCGTAGCCGCCCGGGAGAGCACGCGACCCGAGCCCTTGGAGCGGGAGGAGAGGGTCGGGCTCTCTGCTCAAGGGGTTGCCCGGGCAACGTCCTCGGCACCAGTGGGAGGAGGCGGCTGGGACAGCGTGCGCTGTCAATGTAAGAAGCTACTGAAAGGAAAGCCAATGTGCTGCCCAGTCGGCTGGCAGCACTAAGGTAACAATTACTGTGCTCATTTAAAGTGGACTATCTTTCCCCTCTTTCCCGGAACTGGGTAACCCCCGTGGACGGGGCGGGGGTGAAGGCCTGGGTAGCTTGTCATATAGACCTTCAGCGACTTCGTTCTTATTTTGAGAGAATATATCTCCTGGCAACTGGTAGAGAGCTGTACTATTAAGACAGACCCCAATCTATCACTACATCATAAAGTGTTTTTTTTTTTTTGTGTCACTTTCTAATCCCAGGCTGGTCAATTATCCTAATAGCAGCTAGAGGGACACTGCTGGGCCAAAGACGATACTGAAGGAAGAGAGAGGAGGAGGGGGGGAGGTGAGGAGAGGAGGGGGAAGGAGGGGGAGAGGGGGAGAGAATATAGAAAGAAGGAGAGGGGAAAAAGGAAAAGAAAGAATAAACGGCAGAGTACCGCTCCACGTGTAGTTAAAATCCCTCATATACCCCCCATATATCCCCTTGGCTCATACAACGAAGTCATGACAAGGAAAAAAGGAGAGGAGCTGCAACAGCAGGAGAATACTAGCTCCCAAATGACCCGCACCTCAAAAGAGAAGGGGCACCAGGCAGCAGCTGCAGCAGCGGCTAAATTAGAAAAATTTGCGCACCTTTCTACCTTATCTCCATCTAAAAGCTCCCAGCAGCAGCAGGATAGACCACAAGCGGGAGGATCAGGGGACAGGAGGAGCCTAGGAAAAGGACTAGCGGTAACGCATACAATTAAAACGGCAAGCAGCAAAAGTTCTGCGGGTGAGCCCGCGGGATTAGCAACCAATAATGCTACTACGCAAAACGCATCAGTAGAAGATGAACCCACACTAAAAGATGTCCTATGCGCTGTTAATTCCTGTAAAGCCTCCCTAAGCGACTTGTGCGACCAGCTGATAGGGTTAAAGGATGAGTTAATTATAGTAAGCCAAGAATTACAAAGGACTACTGCCAGAACAACAACATTGGAGGAGAGAGTGAGTCAGGTTGAGGACGACCTAACCCCACTAAAGCGGGAGCTTAAGGCATTAAAGACGCAGATGGATCTACACAAAGCAAAAATGGAGGAAATTGAAAACAGGTCCCGCAGAAACAATGTAAGGGTGGTAGGCCTACCGGAGCGGTGTGAGGGTCCTCACCCCGAGGAGTTTTTGGAGAAGTGGCTTAAGGGTATATTTGGAACGGAAACCTTTTCTCACCTTTTTGCTGTTGAAAGAGCCCACAGAGTGCCAACTAGGGCCCCACCACCAGGGGGATATCCCAGACCGATAATTATGAAGCTCTTCAACTACAGAGATAAGGTAACCTTGATGCGCAGGGCCAGAGAGCTGGGAGATATTTCTCATAATGGAGCCAAGATTTTATTTTTTCCCGACTACTCCCCAGATCTTCAGAAACGAAGGGCTGAATTTAGGGACATCAAACGTAATCTATGTAATTACAGAATAGAATATGCCCTGCTGTATCCTGCACGGCTTCGCATCACTGCTTTAGGGACTACCCATTTCTTCGACACAACAACAGGGGCAACTAAATGGCTGGAAGATAACAAAACGGACTTGCAGAGCTAGGGATCAAATAAGGCTAGTTAAACTTGGAAAGGAAAAGAGGAAAATGTATTTTTTCTTTTTTTTTTGTTTTGTTCTTTTCTCTTTTTTTTTCTCTTTTTTTTCTCTTTCACTTGTTGTTTTTTTCACAGCAATTGGTAGACGACACGGGGGAGGGGGGAAGGGGGGGGCGTGACAGATGGCAGCACGGACTAACAATGTGATTGCACTAGTTATGAATGTTTTAAGTGTTGTTTTGAAGGTTTGGAAGTGGGCTATGGGAGGGGGGGTGGGGGGTAAGAGTGTGGTAGTAAGTTACAATGCACTTTTTTTTCACATGAGAGGGGCGTTATCCTTAGTATGGTTGGGAGGGAGGAATAAAAAGGTCACAAGTGCAGCCCCTAGGGCTAGCCTAATTAGGCAGAAGGGGGGGTCACGAACAAGGGAGGGGAGGTGGGGAATGAATAAAGTGGAAGGGGGGGGGTTAGCAGTGAGATATGGGGTTGGGCAACAGAGTGCACGCAAGATACACATAGCTAGGTGGGGAGGATTTATAAAAGTAACGTATACTGGTACACATGATTTGTATTTGCAATTAGGAGGTGCAGAGTGGGGGGGGAGAGGTCCCGGGATGTGGGGGCTCTTTGCCCCTCCCCACTCTCTCTTCCTTTTCCCTTTTCAGGTTAACATAACCACAGAGTTGGCAAGTTTTGCACCCACTAACTTACGCTCCTTTTTTTTACTTTTCACTTCTGTTAGATGTCTTTGAAAACGCTAAAAATAGGTTCTTGGAACATTAGGGGCATGGGTGATCCGGCCAAAAGGGCGGCAGTGTTCTTGGCGATGGAAGCTTACGGCGTTGAACTGGCTTGTCTGCAGGAAACTCATCTTACCAATGACACCAAAATACAAGTTCGGAACTATAAATTTCAAGAACAGTACCACTCAGTCTACACCTCATATTCAAGAGGGGTGAGCATACTGGTGGGAAGAGGCATATCATTTTCCTGCAGGGAAGCCAGAGTAGATGCGCTGGGACGCTACGTCTTTTTAAGCTGTGTTGTGGAAAATAGGCCTCTGGTGTTAGCAAATATTTATATCCCGCCTCCGTTCAAAACAGAGACCATTTTGGACCTGTTGGAGTTTGTGGACAATAAGGCTGACGTACCGATAATACTGGTGGGGGATTTCAATGCAGTTTTGGATAATAAAATGGATCGGTTCCCACCAGTGAATCGGGCGGAGAGATTATCAGAGGGGCGCCTGGGCCAACTCCTGAAAGAGGTTGGGTGGTGCGACCTATGGAGATCTTACAATCCAAACGCCCGGCAGTACTCCTGTTATTCTGGGTCACATTCCACGCTCTCGCGTATAGATATGGTATTAGGTAACAGTGAAGCTTTGCAATTGATAAGGAACATAGAGTATAAGCCCAGGGGAATTTCAGATCACTCGCCCTTGATCTCGACCTTGAACTTAGATATTAGACCCGGCCAAAAAAGGTGGGCAATAAAACCACTTTGGCTGGACTTAATAAGTAGCCCAGCAGAAGTAACCTCCAAATTAAAAGAATTTGTAACATTCAATTCTGGTACAGCGCCAGCGGGGGTAGTGTGGGACACCCTAAAAGCATTCCTTAGGGGACTACTACATCAGCAGGTTACCATCGTAAAGAAAACGTCGCGGGAATGGGAGGCGAGGGCTAGAAGAGACGTTATGGAATCAGAAGCGCAATACGTGGTGGATCCTACCCCTGAAAAACAGGAGACTTGGCTTAACCGACAAAAAGAGTATAGAGAAATAATTATCAGAAGAGTAGAGAACAAAAGACTTTTCCAGAAACAAAATTATTTTGGTGAAGGGGAGAAAGTAGGTCGGATGCTTGCACTTATAACAAAGTCTAACTTATCTCCAACTGCCATCTTTTCAATAAAGACACCGACTGGAGAGATTACATCTGATCCCGCCGTGATCCTAGAGACTTTCTCTGCATTCTATAGGGATTTGTACCGGTCGCGCCGGGGGTCGGACTGGCGCGACATGGACGGGTTTCTAAAAGGAGTGGACCTGCCTGTGCTCTCGGAAAGGGATAGGAGCGAGATGGAGTCTCCTCTGACCCTGGAGGAGTTGCAAAAGGCGGTCATGGAGCTGTCTGGCCAGAAATCTCCCGGTCCGGATGGATTGCCACTGGAGATCTATAGAAAATACGGGGAGGTGCTGCTTCCGGAGCTTTTAAAAGCACTGGAGCAGTCGACCAAGGATGGGAGGCTGCCCTTATCAATGTCAGAGGCGGATATAATAGTGATACCAAAGGAGGGGAAAGATCAATTGGAAGTAGCCTCATACAGACCTTATCATTATTGTGCTTAGATGCCAAGATCATTGCAAGGGTGCTCGCATCCAGACTGAACAAATGTATTGCTAACCTTGTGCATCCAGACCAATCGGGGTTTATCCCCGGTCGATCTACCAGTGTTAATATCAGAAGGGCCTATTTGAACCTCCAGGTACCAACAGAGAACGTTGGGTCCAGAGCTATATTATCATTGGACACCGCCAAGGCCTTTGATAGCCTGAAGTGGGAATATCTCTGGTGGGTGCTTGAGAGGTTCGGATTTGGCCCTGTATTTATTGGTTGGTTAAAGACCTTATATAAAAATCCAAAGGCAAGACTCAAGATAAACAATGTTTACTCAGAAAGTTTTCCCCTCAAAAGAGGGACGAGACAGGGGTGCCCCTTGTCACCTTTGTTATATGTTTTGGCCATGGAGCCACTGGCGGGAGCGGTGAGATCATCATCCGAACTGCGGGGATTCCATAGAAGGGGGGAGGAAGAGCGAATAGCGCTTTTCGCGGACGACGTCCTGTTTTTTCTGGGGGACACGACCGCCTCACTGGTGAAAGTGATGCATTTAGTGGAGGACTTTGGAAAGTTCTCAGGATTGACCATTAATTGGGAGAAATCATCGCTCCTGCCGGTCGATCCATTGGCCAATCCGATTCCGTTGAGCTTGCCCCAACAGAAATCCTGAAGGCGGGGATTGGTTTTCGGGGCCCCGTACACAGCTAGGCTCCCAAAAAGTCCCACACATGTGGTATCCCTATACTCAGGAGAAGCAGCTAAATGTATTTTGGGGTGCAATTCCACATATGCCCATGGCCTGTGTGAGCAATATATCATTTAGTGACAACTTTGTGCAAAAAAAAAAAAAAAAAGTGTCACTTTCCTGCAACTTGTGTCAAATAATAAAATATTCAATGGACTCAACATGCCTCTCAGCAAATAGCTTGGGGTGTCTAGTTTCCAAAATGGGGTCATTTGGGGGGTTTGTGCCATCTAGGCATTTTATGGCCTTCAAAACTGTGATAGATAGTGAGGAGTGAAATCAAAAATTTACTTAGAAATCCTGAAGGCGGTGATTGGTTTTCAGGGCCCAGTACGCGGCTAGGCTCCCAAAAAGTCCCACACATGTGGTATCCCCGTACTCAGGAGAAGCAGCTGAATGTATTTTGGGATGCAATTCCACATAGGCCCATGGCCTGTGTGAGCAATATATCATTTAGTGTCAACTTTTTGTAAATATTTTTTTTTGTCATTATTCAATCACTTGGGACAAAAAAAACAAATATTCAATGGGTTCAACATGCCTCTCAGCAATTTGCTTGGGGTGTCTACTTTCCAAAATGGGGTCATTTGGGGGGGTTTTGTACTGCCCTGCCATTTTAGCACCTCAAGAAATGACATATGCAGTCATAAACTAAAAGCTGTGTAAATTCCAGAAAATGTACCCTAGTTTGTAGACACTATAACTTTTGCGCAAACCAATAAATATACGCTTATTGACATTTTTTTTACCAAAGACATGTGGCCGAATACATTTTGGCCTAAATGTATGACTAAAATTGAGTTTATTGGATTTTTTTATAACAAACAGTAGAAAATATCTTTTTTTTTCAAAATTTTCGGTATTTTTCCATTTATAGCGCAAAAAATAAAAACGGCAGAGGTGATCAAAGACCATCAAAAGAAAGCTCTATTTGTGGGAAGAAAAGGACGCAAATTTTGTTTGGGTACAGCATTGCATGACCGCGCAATTAGCAGTTAAAGCGACGCAGTGCTAAATTGGAAAAAGTCCTCTGGTCCTTAGGCAGCATAATGGTCCGGGGCTGAAGTGGTTAATGAAGGCTGATTAGAGTAAATTAAGGGTCAATAAGGGGTTAAACAGAGGAACATTTGTTCATCCATTTGATCTGCAGATGAAGAAACAGAAAGATACAAAAAAGAAACAATGTTTCTTTTTATTTTAGTGTTTCAGCACTGAGCAATTTTGTTAATAAACATTACCAGCTGCTTTTTTTTTTTCACAGCTCCAATTACCGGACTTCTTTAACACTTTAGATGTCAACAGGGGAGATCCACTGACAGCTCAAAGATCCGAGCCTGAAAGTATTGGTTTTAGGTATCTGTGCATTTGCATGAGTACCGATACTTGTGCAAATACTCGGTATCGGCACCTATACCGATACTATTATCGGTGCAACCCTACTGACAACCATTAAAGATTGAATTAAATTTCTTTAGTAAAAGTGTGTCTGCTCATTGAATAGGTTTAATAGAGAATTGAACTTTGGTGTAGTGGAGGAGAGCAGAAGTACATGTTTATGCATTGGCAGTGCAGTGGGTACAAGGACAAAAGTACACATTAGTGCTGTGGCAGCAAGAACAAATGTGGGCATCGCTACATTGGCAATTAGGGAAAAGTGTGCATTTCTATAGCAAAAAGCAGGATAGTTATAGAGCAACAAATGCTGCAGTGAGCAAACAGAAGAAAAACTTGAAAACAGTACTGTTAACTCTATCATTATTCACTGCCCCCCTTGTAAGAGAGCCTGTGAGAAGTGCTCCCTATATTATTTTATTAAATGTGCAGTCATAAGTTAAGCCACTCTTTTTACCTGGTAGAGTAAAACAATGATATGCACTTTACCTACCATATTTATGAAAACAACCACTACTGAAGCATTTATTTCAGAGAATGAAAAAGGAAATTCATTCACAATACGTCTGTTGGGTTTTGTCTTTTCAGCTGTTTGTCTAATCTTGCAGTAAACTCAAGGAAAAAAACAGTAGTGTATTAATGTGCTTTTACTAAACAAAATTGATGCATAAACAAAGTATTTTCAGTTACAGAACAATACAAGATATATAGAGTGATACACATATGCATACATAAACACATGCAAAAGCAATCTATTTTTTCCTAATACATGAACATTGGCTAATACATGAACATTGGCTATAGTCTGTATGCAACAGGGATGCATTAAAATTCACTTCACTTTCATTATAGCTGGTACACGATTTCCTGAGTGAACAGGACTTTGGGCTTCAACTATTACATGGAAACAGGTTATTGATCTTGGCAGTCTCTCTTTAGTGTTGTCCCTGGGTAGAGTCTTCCTCTTAGATTTTGGTGCAGGCTTTTATTTAGAAAGTTTGTAGCTCTTCAGACCTCACTTGTTAGTACAACAATCTCTATGAGGGAAACATTGCTTACTAGATGGCAGCACAATACTATAAATGCTATAAGTTGGCTTTGACAAAAAGATCAAGCTGGTACTGAAACTAAACCTTCTTTAATTAGCGGTAATTCTAACATGTTCCATCAGGTTTCTTTACTGAGAACAACAAAACTGAGAAAGGGTTTACAGCAGGTCTAAGCTGCACACAGATCACTGCTAATGTTTATTTGCTAGGAAAGCATAGATAACATGTATGTGCATATGTATGCGTATTTGTAGCACTATGAGGGGTTGATTTACCACACATTTTCACAATCATGTGCAAGCAAACATGCTGTTTTTTTTATCCTTGCACGTGATTGGGTACTCTTTGCAAAGTGAAGCCTTACCTCATTGACTAAGCTCTGGAGCAACTGCACTTTGCAAAGTGCACAATCTATTTGCCTTTAGTAAATCAACCCTTGTATGTCTTGTATTTTTTTCCTGTAACTGTATGTAGTTTACTAAGTTTCTTTACTTTACTTGCTACTTACGTCTTTACTATAACAATTAGACAAGCAGTTTGCCAAAAAATGAAAAAGCAAAATATAGGCATGAAAACATTTCGACAAACTGCACACCTACCTGAGTAAATGCAGTCTCCACTTCTTCCCTCACAGCAGCAGATGCAGAACAGTCCATTTCTGGCAATAATCTGGTTTTCTACTCCAGTGGGATCCTGTCTTTACCATATAGTAAAGAGTGGTGCTTACTGCTCTGCTGATCCAGGACCTTTTTTTACAGCTCAAGCACTAAGGGTGCCTCTGACAGGCCTTCTGCTATTGTTTTGATGGCCTAATCTTGATAAGGTACATGCGCAGTAGTAGTAGTGGTGTAATTTTCTTAAATACCTATCAAGCCAACCACAATTCTCTGCCTTTCAAAAGTCACCAACCTGGACATGCCTGGTCTTTTTCTATAAATTCTGCTAGTATGGCTGCCATTGTGATGGAAAACTCAACTTGCACAATGTATGTGGGCAGCACAATATTCTTGAAGTCCAATGTTAACAAATACATGTATTTTGTTTTGCTTAGGGGATTATTTTCTTCTTACATGCAGTACTTCAGCAGCATGTAAATATGTGCACTTTAAGTGTTCATACTTGTGCTGGATTATTTTGGAGATGCAATCTGTATGTGAGGCTGGAGCTAAGGGGGGTGCATACGCTCCATTGCGCTATACATTTTGGAGGTTTCTTT
Source organism: Lithobates clamitans (assembly GCA_037952925.1). NCBI lineage: Eukaryota > Metazoa > Chordata > Amphibia > Anura > Ranidae > Lithobates > Lithobates clamitans. The sequence continues at coordinate 3,284,244 of JBBGZY010000424.1, forward strand.
AGGAGTGATCAATTACACAATATTGTGTATTCATTTTGGTGCACTTATTTTAAGCATGTTTGCACTTTAAATTTGAGCACTTTAGTCATTAGCACTTCAATGTATTTTGAATTTCAATTGTTAAGAGGTTTTTATAGCTGTCTGTAACCTGGTTGTGGAGATTTCACCTTACGTTTGACAGTTCCTGTGACAGCCTATGATAGCAGGATAAGAAATAAGAGGAGTGGTTGTCACTGGAACAGGAAGACATAAACATAAATAATAATTTGACTTAGGATTTAAGACTTCCTAGCTTTAAAGATGTGCTTTGTTCCAAGAGCAAAAAAAATGTCTTGTTCTTGTCTGTGTTCCCACTGGACAAATTACTTCTAACAGAGAGTGAGAGGAAATCTCCCCAATGGGAACACAGTGTGCAATTGCAAACTGCCAGAGATTCCACCCTGCCCCTCCCCCCTTGTCCAAAACTAAAAAGAAATGTTTTGCTTAGAGCTTAACTAAAATATAAATTACAAGGGAGTCATCATTAAAGTTATGGACATTTGATAATAATTTGATAATAATTACTGAAAATTCACAGACTTTTTATATTTTAACCACTTCAGCCCCGGAAGAATTTACCCTATAAACAAAAAAAGAGCGACCATAAATATCCCCCAAAAATATATATATAAAAACTATTTTTTTCCTCAGTTTAGGCCGGCATGTATTCTTCTACATATTTTTGGTAAAAAAAATTGCAATAAGTGTATATTTATTGGTTTGCCCAAAAGTTGTAGCGCCTACAAAATAGGGAATAGATTTATAGCATTTTTATTATTATTATTTTTTTTACTAGTAATGGCGGCGATCTGCGATTTTTATCATGACTGCAACATTATGGCAGACACATCAGACAATTTTGACACATTTTTGGGACCATTGGCATTAATACAGCGATCAATGCTATAAAATTGCATTGATTACTGTAAAAATGTCACTGGCAGTGAAGGGGTTAACACTAGGCGGCGCTTGAGGGGTTAACTATGTTCCCTGGGAGGTGATTCTAACTGAAGCGGGAGGGGACTGACTGGAGGAAGTGACGGATCGTGGTTCCTAGCTAATAGGAACACATGATCTGACACTCCTGTCAGAACAGAACAGGGAAGTGTGTGTTTACACACACTCTTCCCTGTTCTGTCTCTCCTGGTCATGATCGCTCATGGCCGGCGGTCATTGCGACCGTCGGCCACGAGCACCGGCACCCCCACTGTGCAGTGGGCGTGCACGCGTACCTGCTATCCCGACCCCGCGAGCGGACGTATACCTACGATAGCTTGCGCAGGGGAGCCGACCTGCTGCAGTATAATAATAAAATAATTATTTATGATATTAAATGCCAAGCTATGATAAACATAGGCTTTCAACATTTAAATATCATTAAATTAAAAAAAAAAAGCAGATTCTACCCATGTGCAATCAATGTATGTTTCCTAACTTAATCTTTTGTATTTTGAGGAAATTAGAAAACGAAATAAGTCATACATCTAAGTGAACGGACGCTAAAGTTTTGTCAGTTACTTGTAATATTGACATATCAGTTACTTTATGATGACTAAGCATGTTCCATGGACAATTTCTTTCTTAATTTGTCACATTAGCATTTAGCAATCATTGCGCTGATGACTGTGCAAAAAGTGGCAGCGTTCTTCTTCTTTCACTGCATCACTGCAGTGCATTTTAGAGTTTAATCATGTAGATAAAGCCTTTTCTGCCTATGAATATTAAAAAGCTGTCGAGGTTAAGGTCATTTATTCAAATGTTTTACTTTAAGAAGGTAACATGTCATTAAGCTAAACTACTACTTTTTTTTGCTGGTAATTAGTGGTTAGAGTAGAATGATTATAACACAAGATCACAGATGTTCTTAAAATTACCTAACAAAGCCAATTAAATGATTGAATTAGTTAATGCAAGGGATTTAAAGACAGTATTAAGATGGTTTTACTGCTACTTACTGAAACTTATAAAGAAAGACACTTAGTTCAATTTAGAAATATTATGCTTCTCATCTACACAGACATGTATTTGGTCAGTGACATTGTTCTTGTTCTAAGCTGTTTGTAAAGTCATTTTGCATTTTGTAAAATCTTGTGATTCAATGCTATGCAGCTGTAGAATCTGTTTGTTAATATTTCACAGACATAAAACACAACATACTATAATACAAGATCACTCGTATTTTTTATGTCTGTAAATATTCTTTCTTTTGATGGGCTTTCTACTTTACCTAATTTACTTTTCTATGACGGGGAGCAGATGAGTGGATTTCTATAAACTGCTATGAAAAATCACTTGGTTATCTCTGGTGAGCAATGGACACCTTGGGGGCATTGTCAATCTGACATTCAGCAAACATTTTCTGCAGGAGAGTCTTCCAGGTGCATGCCTTTTAAATGACTATGACTGATTCTCCACCAGAAAATTGTTGGTGAAAATCACATTCACTACTGTCTAACTAGACTAATTTGGGGTGATTTACTAAAGGAAACTAATCTAGGTTGTTAACTTTGTGTGAGAAGTTGCGCTTTGCAAGGGAATTAGCCCCAAAGCTTAGTAAATGAGGTGAAGCTTTGCTGTTATCAATCATCCAATCAGGTGCAAGCAAAAACATTTTTTTTTCTTTCACATGATTGGGTTCTCTTTGTATAGTGAAACCACATTCACTAAGCTAATTCTCTTGCAAAATGCAACTTCCCTTGCAATGTGAACAGCATTTGTGCTTTAATAAATCAACCCCAAGTGGTCTAGTTATACAGTAGTGAATGTGATTTTCACCAACAATGCTCTGGCGGAAAATCAGTCATTGTCATTTAACCTCCCTGGCAGTATGATTATGTCAGATTTTTGCGTCTCAAAGCGGTACAATTATTTTGCATAGAAATTTGGCGTTTTATATTGCAGGCCTGTAATTCTCAGCAATAACACACTTAAATCTGTCCACCAAGAGTCTAATAGATATCCCGGGTATGATGAAGTTTGAAACACAAAATCATAAATTATAATATAATAAATAAATATAAATAATTATAAAAAAATAATATCATAATAATAATAAAATTAATTTCACCACAATTCACTATCACTGAATGCTGCAAGTGTTCTAATTTACTATCGCTGTTTTCTAGCTGGTCTAAAACCACTTTTGACGTAAAGGGACACTTTTTGGTTGCTATGGACAATCTCAAGTTTCCAGGCAGAATGAACAGTATATATAATATAAAACTGCATGCAGGGCATAGGACAAATAACTGAGGACAAAAGAGATGTGAAATCTGAACAAAAGAAATGTGAAATAATTTCATACAGTAATGTAATCTGTAAGATTGAAGTGTACTGTATGTATTATGATCTTTCACTCTTTTGAATTTGCCACCAAGCTCCGCCCCCATGCATTGCGACGCTCGCAGGGAATGGAGCCCGGCACAGAGAGGTTTTGTGTGGAGGACAGAGCCCGCAGACACCGCAGGGGGACATCACAGGATCCTGGGGACAAGGTAAGTATACCGCACCAGGATCCTGCAATGCAATCCCGAGTGTGGCTCAGGGTTACCGCTAATGGTGCTGAAATTTAACCCTGAGCCACAATTGGGAAAACTGCAGGGAGGTTAAAAGATATGCACCTGCAAGGCCCACCTGCACATAATGCTGAATGTCAGATTGACTTCCTTATGAATACAGTAGGGACGGAAAGTATTCAGACCCCCTTACATTCTTCACTCTTTGTTATATTGCAGCCATTTGCTAAAATCATTTAAGTTCATTTTTTCCTCATTAATGTACACACAGCACCCCATATTGACAGAAAAACACAGAATTGTTGCCATTTTTGCAGATTTATTAAAAAAGAAAAACTGAAGTATCACATGGTCCTAAGTATTCAGACCCTTTGCTGTGACACTCATATATTTAACTCTGGTGCTGTCCATTTCTTCTGATCATCATTGAGATGGTTTTACACCTTTATTTGAGTCCAGCTGTGTTTGATTATACTGATTGGACTTGATTAGGAAAGCCACACACCTGTCTATATAAGACCTTATAGCTCACAGTGCATGTCAGAGCAAATGAGAATCATGAGGTCAAAAGAACTGCCCAAAGAGCTCAGAGACAGAATTGTGGCAAGGCACAGATCTGGCCAAGGTTACAAAAAATGTCTGCTGCACTTAAGGTTCCTAAGAGCACAGTGGCCTCTATAATCCTTAAATGGAAGATGTTTGGGACGACTACAACCCTTCTTAAAGCTGGCCGTCCGGCCAAACTGAGCTATCGGGGGAGAAGAGCCTTGGTGAGAGAGGTAAAGAAGAACCCAAAGATCACTGTGGCTGAGCTCCAGAGATGCAGTCAGGAGATGGGAGAGAGTTGTAGAAAGTCAACCATCACCGCAGCCCTCCACCAGTCAGGGCTTTATGGCAGAGTGACCCGACGGATGCCTCTCCTCAGTGCAAGACACATGAAAGCTCGCATGGAGTTTGCTAAAAAAACTCCCGAAGCACTCCAAGATGGTGAGAAATAAGATTCTTTGGTCTGATGAGACCAAGATAGAACTTTTTGGCCCTAATTCTAAGTGGTATGTGTGGAGAAAACCAGGCACTGCTCATCACCTGTCCAATACAGTCCCAACAGTGAAGCATGGTGGTGGCAGAATCATGCTGTGGGGGTGTTTTTCAGCTGCAGGGACAGGACGACTAGTTGCAATCAGGGGAAATGTGAATGTGTCCGAATACAGGGATATCCTGGATGAAAATCTTCTCCAGAGTGCTCAGGACCTCAGACTGGGCCGAAGGTTTACCTTCCAACAAGACAATGACCCTAAGCACATAGGTAAAATAAGGAAGGAGTGGCTTCACAACAACTCCGTGACTGTTCTTGAATGGCCCAGCCAGAGCCCTGACTTAAACCCAATTGAGCATCTCTGGAAAGACCTAAAAATGGCTGTCCACCAACGTTTACCATCCAACCTGACAGACCTGGTGAGGATCTGCAAGGAGGAATGGCAGAGGATCCCCAAATCCAGGTGTGAAAAACTTGCTACATCTTTCCCAAAAAGACTGGCTGTATTAGATCAAAAGGGTGCTTCTACTAAATACTAAGCAAAGGGTCTGAATACTTAGGACCATGTGATATTTCAGTTTATCTTTTTTAATAAATCCGCAAAAATGTCAACAATTCTGTTTTTCTGTCAATATGGGGTGCTGTGTGTACATTAATGAGGAAAAAAATGAACTTAAATGATTTTAGCAAATGGCTGCATTATAACAAAGAGTGAAAAATGTAAGGGGGTCTGAATACTTTCCATCCCCACTGTATGTCCTCAATGTGTCCATTGCTCACCAGGGATAACCAAATTATATGATTTTTTTTTATATTATACTTTGTCTCTAAAATAAAAAAGAATTGTGACACAATTATATTTGTTTACAGACAGCAGCTATACCTATTCTTAAAATAGTTCCCTCCCCCTCCTTCTACATATCCTGCCTAACCTGTATAAAAAAGATATGTGTACTTACCTATTTTCAGTCTGCTCTGGTCCAGTCACATGAACCTGCAGTTCTGTGTATAGGAGCGCTTGACAACGGTTGTGAATGCTGAGCATCATGACATCACCCATAGGCTCCCACGGCTCAGCATTGTCAGCGTTCCCATCTCTACCCTGCAGAAACTGTTTACTAACACAGGGGAGCTGTAGGTGCGAGATCATGTGACCAAACTGGACCTGATTAAACACAGGTAAATATATATATATATATATATATTTTTTTTTTTATACAGGTTTGACAGAATAGGTAAGAATAGTTATAATTAGGCTTTTCTTCCACTTTAAGGTCTCAAGCACAAAGGCGATACTTAGGCTGGCCATACATTATACATTTTCTTGTACAATTTGCCTTCAGATTTACCAAAACCATATAATATGAGGTCAAACCTAAATACTTTCAATTTGTATGCAATCAGGCAGGCCCTTGCACTACAGAGTTGAAGGTAAATCTAAAATAAATGGAACAAGAAAATTGTATAATGTATATGGCTAGCTTCAAAATAAACCACTTTGTTCTGGAGGAATGGTCCTCTAAATTTTACTGAGAAACTGGCATTTCTGACAGTGTCACTCTCCCTGATCACCCCACGACTCTCACTGGATCCTACCACTGACCTTCATTTCAATATAATAGTAGTGTAGGGGCTCAGCAGGAGGAAGCAGAGAGAGCTGCAGGGGAACAAGGAAATCTGCTTTGATCATTTTTTATATGTAAGCTTTGTTTATATGTTTTTAATTAACTTTCATATTTGTAGTCAGCTTATGGTTTCCCTGCATATGGTAAAATAATAAAATGGAGTAATGTGCTAATAAAATGGAGTGATTTAAGAATATCTGATTAACTTAGAAAGGATCTTGCATGATTCCTTATGGCTTAGGTTATCGCTGAAAAGACTATTTCCGAATACACGTTGATTGCAGAAAAAGCAGTAATAGATGTACGCTTACCCCAATCATTAGACCTCCTCTATGGCAAGGTCGTATGGGCTTGCAGATATAGCCCTCTGCAGGGACAGATGGAATGTTGATATCCGGGTCTTGTCAGCGTGCACCACCGGCTCCAATATGGTCCGGCCGATCCAACTGCTCCAACATCAGAGGGGGGACTCAGGAGTGGAAGAGTCCATATCAAGAAAAAAGCAAGGGGAAGAACTCCAATAGTGTAATAACATTGGGGATTTATTGGTTAAAATAAACCACAGATGTACATATAAATAGTTCAAATAGGAAAGAATATTTCTTTAAAAAAGCCGGCATAAAACAGAGGCTGAACGCCCGTGCACACAAGAAATTCAAAACACGTGATGGCAAGCACTGCGAGGCCACGCCCTACATGTTTCGTCATACGTGACGTCTTCTACGGGGCACGGGCGACGCAATGAACCATCACCTTATATAAACAGACAGAGTGTAACCACGCCCCGTCTCCGCCCATGTCCGTCATTCGACAGGGCATGCGCAGAGATTCGACCAAGCCGTCATTGAAGACCGCCTTCAGGGCGGAACATAAACATAAAACCAAAACGAGAAAACAAAAACGAAAATACATCCAAGCCTCATTTCGGCGCCAGCCCGTCATGCGACCAGGCATGCGCAAGGATATACCAAGCCTCGGTCTGGCTGTCAAAGCCTCCTATAGAGGCGGACCATGATTAAAAAACCGGAAAGACTCGAGCGTGTACCCTGGGTTAAAAAATAGAGAGAACCATCCATGGCACGCCAGGAACTTCCGGTATCTAATAAGTAAAAAAAGTTTAAAAACTTTAATACAGCAATTAAATCTAGAAAGACTACTGAGCAGTACATGTATTGTGCATAACTTTGTTTAATGCACCACACATCTACTGCAATAAAGGGCTCTATGATATGAAAAGTGCTAATTTTGTCTATTAATTTTTAATTCATGTATATAACAAAAACTAAAGAATATTTATTTAGAAATATAAAAATAAAAATAAAATAAAAATGCCCTGAAACTTATGAAAAAGTGTGCAAATTTATTAGTGAAGTTGTATATAGGCAAAATCATATTAAAGATGGAACCATTATATTTTTAAAATTTCACCTAAAAGGTTCAAATTTTGACCTGACAGCCAAAGCAGGCCCAGCCTACCCCTTTACAGTTTTCAACCTGAGGGAAGAAACAATAAAATCTTGTGGATATATTGAACAAGAAAACAATTCGAATAATCATATACATCCTAGAACAAAACTCTAATTGCCCTATGTAGATAGATACAGTTACGAGGGGCATATAAGATATTATGTCTGAAATTTCCATCATGCGTTATCAATAAACGCATTGATTTCAATATCGACATTAAGCCCTCGTGGTTTGAGACACCCAATTTTGTATATCCATCCCATTTCTAGCTTGGATATGGCTCGTCTCTTGGGGCCTCCTCTCCAAGGTACACTCAATCTATCGATGCCCACAAATTGAGTGCCCTTGGGGTCTTTATCGTGTACATTAAGGTAATGTTTAGATACCGGGTGGCCTATAAACCCTCTCCGAATATTACTAATGTGTTCGTTTAACCTGACCTGAAGCGGGCGGACCGTACGTCCCACGTATTGAAACCCACACGGACAGGTTAAAAGATACACTACGTGGGTAGTAGAACATGTAATGAACGATTTTATTGGGAAGGTTTGTGAAGTGCTGATAGAATGAAAATGGGTCACCTTCCAATCCTTGATAGCATTAACAATACAAACCGCACATTTTCTACATCTGTAGTACCCAACTAAATTCTGAAAAAACATTGGTTTCCTTATTGAAGGGTCACATACACTGGGAGCCACCGATGCTCTAATAGATGGCAATCCCTTAAAAACCACCTGGGGTTTCTCAGGGAGTAGAGGACCCAATATATTGTCATTTTTGACAATATGCCAATATTTGTATATCAATTTTCTTATTGTGAGATGTTGATAAGAATAATTGGTTACAAATGGGCAGATAAGGTCTTTCTTTGTGGTGTTCCCTATTTCTGTTTGATCTCTTAGTAGGGATTCTCTATCTAGTTTTTCCACCTCCTCAACCCGCTCTCTTAAAAAAGAGGCATCATAGCCCTTTTCAAGGAATCGCTCTGTAAGAACCTGGGACTGAATCCTGAAATCGCCAATGGAAGAACAGTTGCGTCTGATTCTGACATATTGACTTTTCGGGACTGAATCCAGCCAGGCTTTATGATGGCAACTATCTCGCGATATGAACGCATTTCGATCAGTGGACTTAAAATAAGTGGAAGTCAGTATCGTATCTCCTTCTCCCCATATTTTAAGATCCAAGAAGTTTATTGTACTCAGGCTAGCTTCATAGTTGAAATGGATTCCCCTATCATTGTCATTCAAGCCCTCCATGAATCTACACAGAGAGTCATGGGTACCATTCCATAGGAGGAGGACGTCATCAATATATCTTGCCCACAAGACCAATTCTGGTCTACGTTGAGCATAGATGACGTCCTCCTCCCATTTCCCCATGAATAAATTAGCCAGGCTGGGGGCAAACTTTGCCCCCATGGCTACCCCTTTCCTCTGTAAAAAGAAAAAATTCCTATGCCAGAAGAAATTATGGGTAGTGGCATACTCCAGCAAATCCATTATGAACCTCTTTTGTTTTCTCGGCAATGTCACGTCCTTATACAGATAGTATTTCACTGAGGATATACCCCAAACATGGGGAATCGCCGTGTATAAAGACGTGACATCCGCTGTAACAAGCCAGTATCCGCTCTTATACCCACAATCCCTAAGTAGGTTGATGGCATGTCTACTATCTTTAATATAGGCAGGTAGTGAACGGACTAAGGGCTGGAGAAAGTTGTCGATATATTTGCCGGCCCTCGAAGTGATTGAATTGATACCGCTAATTATTGGGCGGCCAGGCGGATGGACAGGGTCCTTATGGACCTTTGGGAGATAATATATGATCGGTATCCGTGACGATACCGGAATCAAAAATAATTTTTCTTTTTTATTTATAACCCCTAGTTTGAAACCATTCTCCACAATATTCTCAAGTTCCCTTTTATATTTACTCCTAGGGTCTGATTTTAGGGGAATGTATGTGGTAGTATCTCCCATTATTTTATCCAGCTCCTGGAGGTAGTCGTTCTTACTCAGAACAACTATCCCACCCCCTTTGTCAGCTGGTCTCACAACTAGGTCTTTTCGTTTACAGAGTTGGTCTAAGCCCGATTCTAAATCCTTAGTCATTTTAATATTTTTACTTTTTATACCGTCCAAATCCCTTAGAAGGAGGTCCCTGAAAACTTTGATGGAAGCCGGTAGACCACCTGGTGGGTTGAACAATGAAGCGTTCACCAGACCTGAATGTTTGACATTCGTATGGTTATGATTCAGGGTATTAATGGGATTAGCTAACAAGTATCGCTTGATGTTCAGTCTTCTGGTATACTTGCGTATATCTATATATGTCTGGAATTTATTAAGCGGTTTCGGGGGTGCAAATTTGAGCCCTTTATCGAGAATGGCGATTTCATCAGGAGTCAAGGGAATGCCACTTAGGTTAAAAATACCTTGCCCGGTTATACCCGTTTTCTTTTTGCTCCTAATCTTCCTCCCCCCTCTGACTCCTCTCTTTCTTCTATTGATCATTGGAAGTTTTGTTCTCCTCTGGGAAAACCCCAATGTTGGGGTTGTGAATACTCATCCCGATGGGATTGTCGGGGAGCATACTCATCCCTTTGTATGTTCCTTTGAGGGGGAAAAGGGGGCTGGTGCCAGGATGACTGGTCATACCCCCTATCTCGCCTTGGAGTATAATATCCCTGGTTAGACTTTCCATAACTATCATTATCTCTAATGTGATGCTCTCTAAGTGGTTGGAAGCGATTATGTGTAGGTATAGAATATCTTGGGGACCGATCATCTCCATAAGGCCTACCACGATAGTCATCCTGATTGTCATAATGACCATCATGGTATCCTCCTGATTGTTCTTGATAATATTGATTCTCCTCATTATGATGTCTCTTAAATTTTTGATTTCTAATTTTCTTTTTGGGAGCCTGAGTGGGAACTCTTATGTTCCAGAGCTGGGGACTGTGTGTAAGGAATAGGATTGGGTCGACCTGGAGAGCGATAGGACACCCTTCTAGAGGGTTTAGAATATTGTTTCTGTGATGGTAGGGGTCTATCTGATTCCCTCGGCTGTCTATCCTGACTGGAAACACCAGGGGCCGACACCTCCATATTGCTATTGGTCTCGGCTTCCTCGGTGGCAATTTTTATCTGCCATTGGAATACAGATCCATTTTTGTAATCAGTAAAGTCCCTATTAAACTTTTTCCTTTTCTTATTTTTTTGTTCTATCTCTTCTTTCTCCAAAATTTTCCTTAGGTTAGAGGATCGCTCCTTATATTTTTCACTCGCACTAAAGGGGATAGTTTCTCCTTTATAAGTTTGATTTCGACATCTAGTCTATTCAACTTAGCTCTCTTTCTGGGGATCAAAAATTCCAAGAATTTTCCTCCAGCTTCGTTAAAATATCTGTACCAATCTTGAAGGTCAGATTCGCCTTTCTGGGGGCCAACCTCCCATCTCAGGCTTCTTGGAACCATTGATACAGATACGTAGTGTTCCAAAAAGAATATATCCCACTGGGTGTGTACCTCGGAGATCATGAGATTTTTAAGTCTCATAAACAATCCACTGAGGTCACTCTCAGATTCATAATTATCCTCAAATACACCTTCTTTGACAATGGTGTGCTTGGAGCGATAATCAAATACATCCATGTTGATTTAGTGACTAAGGTTAATTAACGTGTTATTAAGTCCAGTGAAGTGCAAAAATAAAAAATGAAAAGAACCAACACAAATTAGTGCAAAAAAACGCTCAGCTGCAAGTAGGTAGATATTAATAAGAATTTAAGAAGTAGTGGAAAAAACCTGCGCTAATGAGCAAAACGTGATAAAAAGATTAAATTCACAAAAATGCAGCTGCAAAAAAAACTCCAAATATCCATGAAGTGATAAACATATAAATAAAAATTTGTGCGCTAGCAATAATATAATTGGGAAAAATGCCTAGGAGACACAATTTATATATGAATCCCAGCAAAAATGATAATAACAAGTGCATAAAATCCTCTCTCAAAGATCCAAAAAGAATATTTGCATATTCTGAAAATAATTTATAAATAATAATTTTATTTTTAGTTTTATATTTCTAAATAAATATTCTTTAGTTTTTGTTATATACATGAATTAAAAATTAATAGACAAAATTAGCACTTTTCATATCATAGAGCCCTTTATTGCAGTAGATGTGTGGTGCATTAAACATAGTTATGCACAATACATGTACTGCTCAGTAGTCTTTCTAGATTTAATTGCTGTATTAAAGTTTTTAAACTTTTTTTACTTATTAGATACCGGAAGTTCCTGGCGTGCCATGGATGGTTCTCTCTATTTTTTAACCCAGGGTACACGCTCGAGTCTTTCCGGTTTTTTAATCATGGTCCGCCTCTATAGGAGGCTTTCAATGACAGCCAGACCGAGGCTTGGTATATCCTTGCGCATAGATAAACAATACTTTCGCGCCCGTGGTAATAAATATAAAAAAATTAATAAATAAATAAGTGTGAAAAAAACAAAAAATCACAAATACAAGCTGCTCCCCTAATTTTGAATGAAACAATCAAATAAGTAATGGTATACAGTAGGGGGCGCTAGAAAACCGAAAACATATGTATCTACCACTAGATACACACACTAACTACATCAACCACAGTGAATTAAATAGTACTAATTGTGCTGAACTGGAATTATATCAAATACATAGTTTATGATAGAAATAAACAAATATAAAGAATAAAGTGAGGAGTGATATTGAAATCAACAAAATTCTTAGTGCAAGTGTGATAAATGAATTCGTAATGTTTGATTGTCCCAATCCATTGAAAAGATCAGAGCAAACAGTTAGTTGAAACCAACATCAAAGCAAACACATGGATCTTCAAAGATGCAACAATTCTTGCGATGATATAAAGATTCCGTCACCCAAGAGGAAAAAACACCTGAAGATAATAGATATCTGCTTACCAGATACCAATGGAGCGGTACGTGGTCACATGTCCAGAATCGTCCCACCTACTTCCGGATCATCTGGTTAGCTAGACGCACGGGGTGGAACGCACGCCGCATGTGCGATGTGATGCGAAGGGTTTCTGACTCCATTCACCCTGACATGCAAGCAGTCCCAGTGTCGGGTAGGCACCGATCAATGTAAGAGGCCAATTGGCTATTTTATTGTTCTCTACTTTTATGCATTAAACGGTTTTACGCTATGGAGATTCCCTTTTGTTTCTCATATTTCTTATCCTGAATGAATGGGACGGGAGTGATCTATGCCTAAAGTACCTTCCAGCCTTCCAGCCTCCATGTGAACAGGCACAATCCTGTACAAGCACTAATGACTCTCTTTTTAGTTAAAGAAGTCATTGGTATCTGGTAAGCAGATATCTATTATCTTCAGGTGTTTTTTCCTCTTGGGTGACGGAATCTTTATATCATCGCAAGAATTGTTGCATCTTTGAAGATCCATGTGTTTGCTTTGATGTTGGTTTCAACTAACTGTTTGCTCTGATCTTTTCAATGGATTGGGACAATCAAACATTACGAATTCATTTATCACACTTGCACTAAGAATTTTGTTGATTTCAATATCACTCTTCACTTTATTCTTTATATTTGTTTATTTCTATCATAAACTATGTATTTGATATAATTCCAGTTAAGCACAATTAGTACTATTTAATTCACTGCGGTTGATGTAGTTAGTGTGTGTATCTAGTGGTAGATACATATGTTTCCGGTTTTCTAGCGCCCCCTACTGTATACCATATCCTTGCGCATGCCTGGTCGCATGACGGGCTGGCGCCGAAATGAGGCTTGGATGTATTTTCGTTTTTGTTTTCTCATTTTGGTTTTATGTTTATGTTCCGCCCTAAAGGCAGTCTTCAATGACGGCTTGGTCGAATCTCTGCGCATGCCCTGTCGAATGACGGACATGGGCGGAGACGGGCGTGGTTACACTCTGTCTGTTTATATAAGGTGATGGTTCATTGCATCGCCCGTGCCCCGTAGAAGACGTCACGTATGACGAAACATGTAGGACGTGGCCTTGCAGTGCTTGCCATCACGTGTTTTGAATTTCTTGCTTGCACGGGCGTTCATCCTCCGTTTTATGACGGCTTTTTTAAAGAAATATTCTTTCCTATTGGAACTTTTTATATGTACATCTGTGGTTTATTTAAACCAATAAATCCCCAACGTTATTACACTATTGGAGTTCTTCCCCTTGCTTTTTTCTTGATATGGACTCTTCCACTCCTGAGTCCCCCTTCTGATGTTGGAGCAGTTGGATCGGCCGGACCATATTGGAGTCGGTGGTGCACGCTGACAAGACCCGGATATCAACATTCCATCTGTCCCTGCAGAGGGCTATATCTGCAAGCCCATACGACCTTGCCATAGAGGAGGTCCAACGATTGGGGTAAGCGTACATCTATTACTGCTTTTTCTGCAATCAACGTGTATTCGGAAATAGTCTTTTCAGCTCATTATATTCTTGATTTTGTGAGGAGATACACCAAATGGACTTTTTTCTTTTTACCTTATTTTGCTTAGTTTATTCATGGACTGATTATAGGTGTTCTTTGGATGTGTGATTATTTATAAATTATTTTCAGAATATGCAAATATTCTTTTTGGATCTTTGAGAGAGGATTTTATGCGCTTGTTATTATCATTTTTGCTGGGATTCATATATAAATTGTGTCTCCTAGGCATTTTTCCCAATTATATTATTGCTAGTGCACAAATTTTTATTTATATGTTTATCACTTCATGAATATTTGGAGTTTTTTTTGCAGCTGCATTTTTGTGAATTTAATCTTTTTATCACGTTTTGCTCATTAGCGCAGGTTTTTTCCACTACTTCTTAGGTTATCGCTACATGGGTGATTTTTAATCTCAGTGTCTGAAACAAATCTCATAGTGCAAAAACTGTTGCAAGGAGATTAGTTTCAATCTTGCAAGAGATCAATCTTGTGTGAGTGTACTTCATTTGGAGTGCAAAACATCTCAACATGAGAAGTTGTTGAGAGATTACTCTTGCTCCCATTCAACTCTAAAGGAGAACAGATCGATTATTGCGATTAAATTCTAACAATGTGTGATCATGTTTAAGATAGATCGCCCAATTATACTTCTGAAAATCTCTTATGCAGCAGCTCACATTAAGATAATCAATATCATTTTAGTAGCGTAGTTGCTTTACACTTTCTTTTCAAATATTTTATTGAATTTTATTTTTTACAACAAGTTTCATTAACAGAGCATGTACAATAAAAATAATAGGAATAGACATAAACTTTCAGAAAAGCTTCTCCTATTAAAGATAAATAATAATAATCAACAGATTGAGTTGTAGGATGACATTATATAACATTAAGTGTCATAATTATTGCTTCATTACAGCTATTTGGCAACAGTTAATATTGAAAAATTCAACCAAATTAGATAATATGATGTATCGTCAATGAAGAGAAAAAAGGGGAGTGAGATTATAAAGAAATATAAAGTTAAGGTGTTGTAGAACAGCTGGGGGATATATTGGGTTATACCAGGGCCAAGTTCCTACTTTTGGCTTGGCTTAATCTGTTGTATAAGTCAAGAATTCCAGCCATTCAAAACATCTTCTGCTACAGTTAATAGAGCAAGTAGATGAAAAAAAACAAGGAATACATTGATTGAGGGAATTGGGTGTAGGAGGGAAAAGGAGAAAAATGCAAAGGTGGGGGCAATGGTTTAGAGAGCCAGGTGGAGGTATTCATAGTAGCAGGGCGGGTATCATATACTCTCAGGGAAGAAGTAGTGAGCAGTCAAGACAAGGGTGTAAATAATGTTTAATCAAAGGGCGCCATAAAGATTCAAATTTAGAAACTACATTAGGACTTGTGGTTTTCTGCTGTGTAGGAGTTAACCATAGTAAATTTGCGATAGATAGGGATCACAGTCGACTAACTCCAATGATACCCATAGTGGAGTTTCCTTTGTGGCATGATATTTGGGTAATTGTGCTCGTTGAGCTGCATAATAATATTTGGTGAAATCTGTTACATTAAGACCATCTTGAATACGGGGGGGGGTATAAAATTAATTTTACTAAACGAGGTTTGAGTTTGCCCCAAATGAATTGAATGGTTTTACGTTGTAATATACGCAGAAATGTGAAGGGATCGTTATGGGTAGCACTTTAAAAAGGTATAAAAGTTTAGGGAGGATAGACATCGTGATCACTGTTATTCTACCCATCCATGCCAATGGTAGAGATGACCAATTCGCTAGGAGTTTAGTAAGTTGTGTAAGCATAGGTGGGTAGTTGACAGCGTAAAGATCAGTTGGGTTTGCTGTAAAGTTAATACCTAAATCTGAAATATGTGTAGTCGACCAGACAAATGAGAGAGAATCATGTAGTTGAGTTTGAAGAGTAGGGGATAAGGAAATGTTTAAAGCTGTAGATTTATGAAAATTTATTGTTAGGCCTGATATTTGTCCTGATTTGGAGAGGATGTCCGTGAGAGGTGGTGCTGATAACAGGGGCAAAGTAATAAATATCAGAACATCATCAGCAAACAGACATTGCTTGTGATGATGGCTTCCAAGTTCCAGATCTTTCATATTTGGATTCAATCAAATGAGTTGTGCTAGGAGTTCGATGGCTAGGGCAAAGAGGAGAGGGGATAATGGACATCCCTGTCTGGTACCATTCTCAATATTAAAGGGGTCAGAACGATATCCTAAGTAAGATATATAAGCTTTTGGTTGTTGATATAGAGTATCGTTCCAATGCAGGAAACATGTTCCGAATTCCCAACATTGAAGGATTGCTTGTAGATAGGGCCAAGATAGCAAGTCCAAAGCTTTTATTTATTTTTTTTTATTTATTTTTTTTAAATATGTTTATTGAGCTTTTACAAACAAAAGTATACAGTAAAAGTATACAATTCGTAAATGTGAGAGTAATTAGCCGGAAAACAGTAGTACAAGTAATGTAGAATAATGAGCAGAATAAAGTTGCGAGATTTGAGGCCTGTATAAGTATAACAATAAGGATGAATCTGATAATGAGGTATCTGGTCTAACAAATGAAGTTATCTGAAGGCACTGCCTAAGGAGTGGAAGCATGTTAACATTTACTCGTAGAGTGGGTAAAGAGATCACTACCATTACAAAGATGTAAGATGTATCATGTCAAATCAAGAAGAACCTAAGTAGATAGATTAAACAGATTAGGTGGAATGTCCAGGGGGGGAGGCTATATGGATTTAGGACATTGGGGGCGGGCTGGATCCGGAGTTTGCCTAGTGTGTTAGCAAGATCTGCTCACAAGTACCAATCCTTGTAGCGGAAGGGGGCCATAATGGAAGAAATTTCTTCTGGAGAAAAGGGCGTGTTCCATGAAGCGACGCCATCTTGCAATAAAGCGTTTCAGGGATATGGAGTGTTGAGTGATGATATCCAATTTTTCAATGTGGAATAGCTTTAAGAGTGCTTGTTTCAAACCTTTTCATATATCTAATGAGAGGAAACAGGTAGGGATTCGACAAGAGCAGGCTGTATATGCTAGAAGTGTAGCTTGGCGAATATTGTCACCAGCTTGTCTGAAGGGGATTAATCCAGTTTGGTCTTTGTGGATCAATGTTCCTATCATGGTATTAAGTCGGGTTGCAAGAATTTTGGCCAATATCTTAATATCTAAGTTAAGTATAGATATTGGTCTGTCATTTTACCATGAGGTATCATCTGTATTTGGTTTAGGGATCATGGAGATGGAATCTGTGAGAGATTCAGTACAAAAAGCTTGTCCTGTGAGCAGAGAGTTGAAGGCTTCAACCATAAGTGGTGATAAAATTGTGGAAAACCGTTTATAGTAAGTAGCTGAAAAGCCATCTGTACCAGGACGTTTATGGGGCTTTAATGTTTTTATAGTTGTCTGGATTTCTGATATTGCGATAGGTTTGTCCACATGGTTTTTTGGTGTGATAGGGAGAGAGAAGCAAGGTTAATAGAGGACAACAGCGTGGTCAATGGAGATTGATCAAATGTATTCGTATTTTTATATAGTGTGATAAGTTTTCCATGAAATTCACTTAGAATTTTGAGTGGATTACTGGTATAGTTATCTTTTGTTAATTTTAAACAAATAGGTTGTAGGTTGATCAATTTTTTTAAGCGCTAGGGCTAAAAATATATTTGGTTTGTTTGCCTTCATATAGAAGGAATGTTTCGGTTTACAAAGAATGTTTTCTGCTGATTCTATCAAAAAAAGATCTAGTTCTAAACATGTTTTCATAATTTTGTCATAATTTAATTTGTTTGATGGAGAGAAAATCCTCAGAAGCTTTATAAAAAGCCTCTTCCAAATGTTTATGGAGTTGATGTTTTATCTTATGGTGGTGGGAGGCTTGGCTGATGTAGACCCCTCTGATATATGGTTTCAAAGCTTCCCAGCAGGTCAGAGCATCTGTATCAATGATACTTAAATAGTAATTGTGCCCACGCTTATATAATGTCACATATAAAATATCACATATAAAAAAGAGATGCCGTGTGAGAATATTTAAATATAATAAATATGTATGAAACCGTACATGTAAAATAAAGTGCAAATATTTATATATAATAGTAAATCACCAAGTGCATAAACATGCAATCGTGGTAATAATTATGGAAAGTGCAACGTGCTAAAATATAAATGCCAAACACTTTCCTGTGACATTTAAGTGTTCAATATAATCAACAAATACAAATCACAGAAAACAAACGTGAATAAATAGTGTCCTCAAAATAAGTATTCATCATGCTTCTTCTGATGGGTGTCTGAATCACAACAAGCAAAATGTGCTCTCCCGTGACACCCCACATGTGCTTGCGCTCACCTTTAATCGTATGACACAGTAATTAAACGGTGTCAAAATATGCATTGGGGCCACTCCCGGGCTCACTCAGGATACAATGATGCAAAACACTCCTCGCAGGTAAAGCCAAGATCCACATTCATAGAAGAAACAAACAGAAGGACTCCATAGTGTAATATAGCAAGGACATTTATTGGATGAAAAAAGTCCTCCAGGAGGGTACTCACATTAGATGGGTGCTACAGTGCACCAAACTGTACAGGTAAAAACGAAAGCAGCTATTCATATGGCGTGCGGTGTGGCATGTAAAATCCTCCTCCACTGCTGACAGCTCCGTCCTACCCCTCCCCGACGCGTATTCGGCACAGGGATCACGTGCCTTCCTCTGGGGGATATCATTGGACGGATGCACAGTGTGATATATATATGCTGACGGCGGCCATTTTGCCAAGGACCGCCGACAGCTGTAATAGGAAACAAATAGTTAAAGAGATCGGCTGGCGGCCATTTTGCCTGTGCCCAATGATCAATGATACTGTTATTTATAAGGTAATCTTTTATGGCAGTTTCTATTTTTTGTCGATATATGGGATTTGTCAATAGACTATCATTTATGTAGTGTGAAGGTTGGATCATGGAGAGTTGTTACTACTGCATTATGATCTGACCAGGTACAAGGCACAATAATTAAAAAGTATGAGTGCTGAGTAGGGATGAGCTTCGAGTTCGAGTCGAACTCATGTCCGACTCGAATATCGGCTGTTTGCCAGTTCGCCGAACAGTAAACATTTGGGGTGTTCGCGGCAAATTCGAATGCCGCGGAACACCCTTTAAAAGTCTATGGGAGAAATCAAAAGTGCTCATTTTAAAGGCTTATATTCATGGTATTGTCATAAAAAGTGTTTGGGGACCTGGGTCCTGCCCCAGGGACATGGATCAATGCAAAAAAAGTTTTAAAAATGGCCGTTTTTTCGGGAGCAGTCATTTTAATAATGCTTAACCTCCCTGGCGGTATGATATTTCAGATTTTAGGTGCTGAAAGCGGTACAATTATTTTGCATGGAAATTGGGCGTTTTATATCGTAGGCCTGTAATTCTTAACAATAACACACTTAAATCTGTCCAAACAAGAGTCTAGTAGATATCCCGGGTATGATGAAGTTTGAAACACAAAAACATAAATTATAATATAATAAATAAATATAAATAATTAAAAAAATATATATATAATATTAATAAAATTAATTTCTCCATAAATCACTATCGCTCAATTCTGCAAGTGTTCTAATTTACTATAGTTGTTTTCTAGGTGGTCTAAAGCCACTTTTGACGTAAAGGGACACTTTTTGGTTGCTATGGACAATCTCCAGTTTACAGACAGAAAGAACAGTATATATAACATAAAACTGCATGCAGGGCATGGGCCAAAGCACTGGGGACAAAAGGGAAGTGAAATGATTTCATACAGTACTGTAATCTGTAAGATTACAGTACTGTATGTGTTATGATTTTTACAATTTTTTGAATTTGCCGCCAAGCTCTGCCCCCGTGCATCGCAACGCTCGCAGGGAACGGAGCCTGGCACAGAGAGGCTCCAGAGGAGACAGAGCCCACGGACACTGTGGGGGACATCGCAGGATCCTGGAGACAAGGTAAGTAAGGTGGCACCAGCATCCTGCAATGTAATCCCGAGGGTGGCTCAGGGTTACCGCTAATGGGACTGAATTTTAACCCCGAGCCACACTCGGGAAAACCGTCAGGGAGGTTAAAGTGAAACAATAAAAGTGTAATATCCCTTTAAATTTCGTACCTGGGGGGTGTCTATAGTATGCCTGTAAAGGGGCGCATGTTTCCCATTTTTAGAACAGTCTGACAGCAAAATGACATTTCAAAGGAAAAAAAGTCATTTAAAACTACTCGCAGCTATTAATGAATTGCCGGTCCGACAATACATATAAAAGTTCATTGATAAAAACGGCATGGGAATTCCCCACAGGGTAACCCTGAATCAAAATTTTTAAAAAAAATGACGTCAGGGGTCCCCCTAAATTCCATACCAGGCCCTTTAAGTCTGGTATGGATATTAAGGGGAACCCCGGCCAAAATTAAAAAAACAAAACAGTGTGGGGTCCCCCCAAAAATCCATACCAGACCCTTATCCGAGCACGCAACCTGGCAGGCTGCAGGAAAAGAGGGGGGATGAGAGAGCGCCCCCCCTCCTGAACCATACCAGGCCACATGCCCTCAACATTGGGAGGGTGCTTTGGGATAGCCCCCCAAAACACCTTGTCCCCATGTTGATGAGGACAAGGGCCTCATCCCCACAACCCTTGGCCGGTGGTTGTGGGGGTCTGCGGGCGGGGGGCTTATCGGAATCTGGAAGCCCCCTTTAACAAGGGGACGCCCAGATCCCAGCCCTCCCCCCTGTGTGAAATGGTAAGGGGGTACAAAATGGTATGCATTTGTTTTCCACCTGACCACTTAAAATTGTTTCAATCCAAAGGCTAAAAGCCAGAAATTCCACCACCACCACATTTCTCAGAAAGCAAACTCATATATTAGTCATCATTTTGGGATCCAATAATTTAAATAATAATGTTTTTAAAAAATGAAGATGGTTAGGGCTTATTAGAAATTAGAGGTTTGGTTTAAATAAGAACTACACCCCAGGCGTTTTGCCCAATTTCCCTATTAAATGAAGACGTGAAACTTTTCGGGAAAATCCTGTGCTTTTGCATTAACAAATACTTGCTTTCCTTGGTTCATAGAGACCAGGTTGGCTTCATACCTGCATATAGAAAAAGAAGACCAGAGCATCTAAGGAAAGGGTTCTTCAACGAGGAGCACACAGGTATTAGGAAAGTTCAAATGGAATCTTTATTAATAAACAATCCACCCACATTACATTATTGGTAACAATAACCTCCACCAAGAGATATAAAAATCGGAAGTAGTACTAGTAGCAGACACACCACTCACAACCTCCTCATGTACTCAAACTCCCAGAGGTAGCCGGCTACCAATTGAAATCACACATTTAAATAGGCATAATAAAGCAGCAGAAAAAATTCAGAAAAGTGCCATGCTGACCTGCCAGTAGACGGTAAAAGGATGCAGACTACAATAAGGTAAAAAGCAGCTGGGATATGATCAGAATGAGTCCTTGGAAGATGAATCAACAGTTCATTGAGTTAAAACACAAAAGGAAATATTGAAAATCTGTATATATCAATAGTAGAAGCCACATCAGGTATAGCAGACTGAGGAAACAGACACATACCTTTGCTCCGTGCCTGTAGAGAGCTATGAATGTATGTAACAGATGAGTTTACCTCGTCTGATATCTGGAGGTGTTAATAAATTGATCAAAAGTCACCTGTAGTGGGGAATCCCCGAAAGTTCAAAGACGGAAAGTAATTCCTTTGTTTGTTCACCGACATTAGTGGGTTGTCAAGCTCAGAATGGGCTAACCGGAGTGGATTGGAACACTTCACCGGACCCTGCACCGTCTGCTCTGTCAACGCTTCCCACTAGCATGCCAGGCACTTCAGCCGTACAGCACTGGGAGCGGAGCCCGTGTGATTAGGGTCAGGGCGGAAGCTTAATGATCCACGGCTATGCACAGTTCTCCAGATAATTGCAAAGGAATTTTTTAGACAGTCCGTGTCTGTTTTCCAGGGCAATAATGTGTTTAACTCCCAAGGATCCGCGCACTTCCAAAAAGTCCATCTGTTCACCTGGAAGTAAAGGGGAGGATTGGGAGGAGGTTTGAAATAAGTAGCAAGGTGGGTGCTGTGAATGTAGGGTCGTCTACCTGACGCGTTTCAATCGGCAGGCTCTGAAGAAAATCGCCTGCCGATTAAAACGCATCAGCTAGACGCCCCTACATTCACAGCACCCACCTTGCTACTTATTTCCATCCTCCTACCAATCCTCCCATTTACTGCCCAGTGAACAGGACTTTTTAGAACAGGGTGGATCCTTTGGAGTTAAACACATTACTGCCTTGGAAAACAGACACGGGCTGTCTAAAAAATTGCTTTGCAATTATCTGGAGAACTGTGCATAGCCATGGATCATCAAGCTTCCGCCCTGACCCTAATCACACGGGCTCTGCACCCATCGCTGCATGGCTGAAGTGCCTGGCGTGCTAGTGGGAAGCGTTCACAGAGCAGAGTGTGCAGGGCCCGGTGAAGTATTCCAATCCACTCCGGTTAGCCCGTTCTGAGCTTGACAATCCACTAATGTCGGTGAACAAACAACGGAATTACTTTCCTTCTTTGAACTTTTGGGGATTCCCCACTACAGGTGGCTTTTGATCAATTTATTAACACCTTCAGACATCAGACGAGGTAAGCTCATATGTTACATACATGCATAGCTCTCTACAGGCACGGAGCGAAGGTATGTGTCTGTTTCATCAATCTGCTAAACCTGATGTGGCTTCTACTATTGATATATACAGATTTTCAATATCTCCTTTTGTGTTTTAACTCAATGAACGGTTGATTCATCTTCCAAGGACTCATTCTGATCATATCCCAGCTGATTTTTATCTCATTGTAGTCTGCATCCTTTTACCGTCTACTGGCAGGTCAGCCACTAACTATTTTTAATAGAGACTGCTACATATTGAGGAGTCATCACATTTTTTCTGGCATGGCACTTTACTGAATTTTTTCTGCTGCTTTATTATGCCTATTTAAATGTGTGATTTCAATTGGTAGCCGGCTACCTCGGGGAGTTTGAGTACATGAGGAGGTGTACTCAACAGCGAACAATTTGGGGTGTTCGCGGCAAATTCGAATGCCGCGGAACACCCTTTAAAAGTCTATGGGAGAAATCAAAAGTGCTAATTTTAAAGGCTTATATGCAAGTTATTGTCATAAAAAGTGTTTGGGGACCTGGGTCCTGCCCCAGGGGACATGGATCAATGCAAAAAAAAGTTTTAAAAACGTCCGTTTTTTCAGGAGCAGTGATTTTAATAATGCTTAAAGTCAAACAATAAAAGTGTAATATCCCTTTAAATGTCGTAGCTGGGGGGTGTCTATAGTATGCCTGTAAAGGGGCGCATGTTTCCCGTGTTTAGAACAGTCTGACAGCAAAATGACATTTCCAAGGAAAAAAACCATTTAAAACTACCCGCGGCTATTGCATTGCCGACAATGCACATAGAAGTTCATTGATAAAAATGGCACAGGGGAACCCCGAACCAAAATTTTTAAAAAAATGATGTGGGAGTCCCCCTAAATTCCATACCAGGCCCTTCAGGTCTGGTATGGATTTTAAGGGGAACCCCACGCCAAAAAAAAAATGGCGTGGGGTCCCCCCAAAAATCCATACCAGACCCTTATCTGAGCACGCAACCTGGCAGGCCGCAGGAAA
Organism: Lithobates clamitans; assembly: GCA_037952925.1. NCBI lineage: Eukaryota > Metazoa > Chordata > Amphibia > Anura > Ranidae > Lithobates > Lithobates clamitans. The sequence goes on from JBBGZY010000424.1 coordinate 3,308,165, forward strand.
AGAGAGGGGGGACGAGAGTGCGGCCCCCCCCTCCTGAACTGTACCAGGCCACATGCCCTCAACATTGGGAGGGTGCTTTGGGGTAGCTCCTCAAAACACCTTGTCCCCATGTTGATGAGGACAAGGGCCTCATCCCCACAAGTACCCACCAAGGGGGTACTTACCCCTACCATTTCACTAAAAAACTGTCAAAAATGTTAAAAATGACAAGAGTTTTTGACAATTCCTTTATTTAAATGCTTCTTCTTTCTTCTATCTTCCTTCATCTTCTGGTTCTTCTGGTTCTTCCTTCGGCGTTCTTGTCCAGCATCTCCTCCGCGGCGTCTTCCATCTTCTTCTCCTCGGGCCGCTCCGCACCCATGGCATGGGGGGAGGCTCCCACTCTTCTCTTCATCTTCTTCTTCATCTTTTTCTCTTCTTCCTTCTTCTCTTTTTCTCTTCTTCATTTTCTTCTCCGGGCCGCTCCACAACCATGCTGGCATGGAGGGAGGCATGGAGGGAGGTTCCCACTGTGTGACGGCGTCTCCTCGTCTGACGGTTCTTAAATAACGGGGGGCGGGGACATGATGGGACTTCCCTGTGGCATTCCCCGTGACGTCACAGGGAAGTCCCATCAAGGCACAGTGCATCAGAGGGGGGCGGGGTCACCGGGTGGCCCCGCCCCCGTTATTTAAGAACTGTCAGATGAGGAGATGCCGTCACACAGCGGGAGCCTCCCTCCATGCCAGCATGGGTGCGGAGCGGCCTGGAGAAGAAAATGAAGAAAAGAAGAAGAGAAGAAAAGAAGAAGAGAAGAGCTGGAGCCTCCCCCCATGCCATGGGTGCGGAGCGGCCCGAGGAGAAGAAGATAGAAGACTTCGCGGAGGAGATGCTGGACGAGAACGCCGGAGGAAGAACCAGAAGAGCCAGAAAAACCAGAAGAAGAAGATGAAGGAAGATAGAAGAAAGAAGAAGCATTTAAATAAAGGAATTGTCAAAAACTGTCTCTTGTCATTTTTAACATTTTTGACAGTTTTTTAGTAAAATGGTAGCGGTAAGTACCCCCTTACCATTTCACACAAGGGGGGCCGGGATCTGGGCTTCCCCTTGTTAAAGGGGGCTTCCAGATTCCGATAAGCCCCCCGCCCGCAGACCCCCACAACCACCGGCCAAGGGTTGTGGGGATGAGGCCCTTGTCCTCATCAACATGGGGACAAGGTGTTTTGGGGGGCTATCCCAAAGCACCCTCCCAATGTTGAGGGCATGTGGCCTGGTATGGTTCAGGAGGGGGGGCGCTCTCTCATCCCCCCTCTTTTCCTGCAGCCTGCCAGGTTGCGTGCTCGGATAAGGGTCTGGTATGGATTTTTGGGGGGACCCCACGTCATTTTTTTTTTAAAATTTTTGTTCGGGGTTCCCCTGTGGGGAATTCCCATGTCGTTTTTATCAATGAACTTCTATGTGTATTGTCGGCAATGCAATAGCCGCGGGTAGTTTTAAATGGGTTTTTTCCTTAGAAATGTCATTTTGCTGTCAGACTGTTCTAAACATGGGAAACATGCACCCCTTTACAGGCATACTATAGACACCCCCTAGGTACGAAATTTAAAGGGATATTACACTTTTATTGTTTGACTTTAAGTATTATTAAAATCACTGCTCCTGAAAAAACGGACGTTTTTAAAACTTTTTTTTGCATTGATCCATGTCCCCTGGGGCAGGACCCAGGTCCCCAAACACTTTTTATGACAATAACTTGCCTATAAGCCTTTAAAATTAGCACTTTTGATTATTCATGTTCGTGTCCCATAGACTTTAACAGTGTTCGCGTGTTCGAACAAACTTTTTTCCTGTTCGCATGTTCTGGTGCGAACCGAACAGGGGGGTGTTCGGCTCATCCCTACTGGTTCCATTTGATATGGTAAAGGGTGTAGACAGAACTCTGGACATATATACTCTAGCTGACGGTTTGGAGTATAAAGCCATTATAGCCGTAAATATGCTGCCATCAAACCCGCAATACCCTGGCTAAATAGCGCCAGTGAATGCAGTCAAAGGCTTTCTCTGCTTCCAATGTGAGAAGCAGAGAAGGCCTTTTCTGTAATTCTGCCATGTGGATGATATTCACAAGTCTACGGGTAGCATTTGAGGTTTCCCTGTTTTGGGTAAAACCTGTCTGGTCAGGATGAATGAGTGTAGGTAGAATAGTTACAAGGCGTATCGCTACTAACTAGGGATGAGCTTCGAGTTCGAGTCGAACTCATGTTCGGCTCGAACATTGGCTGTTCGCAAGTTCGCCGAACAGCGAACAATTTGGGGTGTTCGCGGCAAATTCGAATGCTGCAGAACACCCTTTAAAAGACAGTTTTTAATGAAATGGTAGGGGTAAGTTCCCCCTTACCATTTCACACAGGGAGGAGGGCCGGGATCTGGGGGTCCCCTTGTTAAAGGGGGCTTCCAGATTCCGATAAGCCCCCCGCCCGCAGACCCCCACAACCACTGGCCAGGGTTGTGGGGATGAGGGCATGTGGCCTGGTACGGTTCAGGAGGGGGGGCGCTCTCTCGTCCCCTCCTCTTTTCCTGCGGCCTGCCAGGTTGCGTGCTCGGATAAGGGTCTGGTATGGATTTTTTGGGGAACCCCACGCCGTTTTTTTTTTTTTTGGCACGGGGTTCCCCTTAAAATCCGTACCAGATCTGAAGGGTCTGGTATGGAATTTAGGGGGACCCTCACGTCATTTTTTTTTAAATTTTGGTTCGGGGTTTCCCTGTGGGGAATTCCCATGCTGTTTTTATCAAAGAACTTCTATGTGTATTGTCGGACCGGCAATGCATTAATAGCCGCGAGTTGTTTTAAATGGGTTTTTTCCTTCGAAATGTCATTTTGCTGTCAGACTGTTCTAAACACAGGAAACATGCGTGCCTTTACAGGCATACTATAGACACCCCCCAGCTATGAAATATAAAGGGATATTACACTTTTATTGTTTGACTTTAAGCATTATTAAAATCACTGCTCCTGAAAAAACGGCCGTTTTTAAAACTTTTTTTGCATTGATCCATGTCCCCTGGGGCAGGACCAGGGTCCCCAAACACTTTTTATGACAATAACTTGCATATAAGCCTTTAAAATTAGTACTTTTGATTATTCATGTTCGTGTCCCATAGACTTTAACGGTGTTCGCGTGTTCGAACAAACTTTTTTCCTGTTCGCATGTTCTGGTGCGAACCGAACAGGGGGGTGTTCGGCTCATCTCTACTACAAACTTAGCATATAGCTTTGAATCAATGTTTAGAAGCAAGATTGGTCTAAAGTTTGCTTTTGTATCTGGATCCTTCCCTGGTTTTGGCAAAGTGACAATCAAGGCTTCCAGCATTTCAGGAGGAAAAGAGGCAGAGGCAGTGGCAGCATCAAAAATTTGAAGTAAGTATGGGGATAGAAGAGTCATAAATTCCCTCTAATATTCCCCACTGAAGCCATCAGATCCAGGAGATTTATTAGAAGGGAGGGATTTTATAGCATTATGGATTTCCAGTATTGTAAAAGGCTGGTTTAAAGATTGGAGCTGGGCCTGGGACAGTTTAGGTATGTCTATTTTGGCAAGAAAGTCGTTGATGGCTTCAGCGTCAGGTTGTATTGTGTCTGGGTCGTCTTTTAAATTATACAGTGCTCCATAGTAGAAACTAAAAGCATCCGCTATCTTCTGCGGGTGGTATTCTTTTTGTTTGGTACCTGGGTGTATTATATATGTCCCTTAAGAGTTTGCGCTAATAGTTTCCCGGCTCTATTACTATGCACATAGTAGTTCATTTTTAGTCGTCGGGATTTTTTTTCAAAATTATCTCATAGCAGTAGTCTAAGGTCCTGTCTGAGTAGCGTTAATTTTTTTGATAGTGTAGGTGTGGTTGTAGTTTTATTTTGGGCTTCTATAATTGAGATTTCTTTTGTAAGATCTTCTAGCCGCTTTTGCCTCTGCCTCTATGCTCTGGCTCCTAATTGTACCAAAATTCCTCTCATCTACACCTTATGGGCGTTCCATAAAATAAAGGGATCCTGAACCGAGCCCTCGTTTGTACAAAAAAACTCCTCTAAACGAGTTTTGAGGATTGTCTTTGATTCTTCTTGCTGTAATAAAAAGAGGGTTCAATGGCCAAATTGGCTTCCGTTTGGTGGATGAGACGTCTGCAATTGATAGGACAATGGATGCATGGTCAGACCAAGTTATTGTATTGATGTTAGCAGAAATGGTTTGGAATAGAACTCGTTGGTCGATTAAAAAGAGATCAATCCTCGTGTAGACTTGATGAGGTGGAGAGAAGTAGGTGAAATCCTTTTCACTAGCGTGTAGGCAGCGCCATGCATCATACAGATTGTGATTATGCATATAAGGAGTAGCGTAGTAGCATGACGTTTTGGTTGGGACGTAGAATCCATTATCGGATCTGGGATAACATTAAAGTCTCTGCATACTATCAACAGGCCTTTGATATGAGTGTTGACTTTTTTCATTAGCTTATTGAAGAAGTGGACCTGGTGTTTATTGGGTGAGTACACTGTGACAATCGTATAGGTGGTTGAGTTTAGATCACAGGTAAGTATCAAAAATCTGCCTTGTGGATCTTTTACTTCTTCATGTATTTTGAATGCTATTGTGTCTCTGATGGCTATCAAGACTCCTTTGGTTTTTGAGTCTGCATTGGCAGTGAAGATAAAAGGGTAATTCCTGTGTGTGCATTTGGGTGGAGCTGATGAGCTGAAATGAGTCTCTTGCACACAGACTATGTTACTGTTATGCAGAAGAGCTTCCTTCCAAAGAGACTTGCGTTTTGCTGGATGGTTGGGCCCTTTAGCATTGATGGATATGATGTTAAGTGTCATTTTTAGCAGGAAGTGTGAATGCTAGGGTTCTATAGGAATCCTTTGTCGGAATTGGTAGATTATATCTATCACACGTTAGCTTGGTAATGTACTCATTGTGTACAATATGATTACTGATCATACCTCCATATAGTGTCCGAAGAGAAGTCCCACCTTGGTAGTGCGTGGTCGTAGCTGGATTGGGTTGAAATGTTCCTTTCAGTAGCTGGGATCCGTCAACATCCCGGGAAATAAACAGGAAACATGAAAAAAGAAAACAAATAAAACAATGAAACAAGTACAGCAAGTTTGAGGCACTTAACATGGTGCAATGGGTAGAACAGGTGCAAGGCACCTATAGGCAGCTGATTGCTGCTAACTGATAACGGTGGGGTTTCGTAACAATCCCTAACTTCGCTGCCCCAGGGACTAGGGAGTTAAAAAGGAACCCTCCGGCCCAATTCACACATGAGATTTTGCATTTTTGGCAGTAACTTCCTTCCACTCGCCTTCAACTTGGCGCGGTGTACTGGTAGTGGGGTTAACGCCATCTGATTCTGGGAGAATACCCCATTCCTGCAGAAGTGCAAGTCCTTTATCCAAGGAGGATATCACATATGTGTGATTTTCTGTGGTCACAGTGATTTTTGTTGGGTAACCCCATCTTTAAGGAATTTTATGGTTCCTCAGCACTTTAGTTACCGTATTCAGATTTTTCCATTTTTGAAGCGTATATTGCGAGAGGTCCGCAAAGAAATGTAAATTCTGATAGATTGCTGTTATTTGCTCCTGTTTTCACATACATGACATTAGATTCTCTTTTACATGAAAGAAATGGAGACGTAGAAGTACATCCCTTGGAATGTGGTCGGACAGGTGAGATGGTTTGGGTAGATGATGGATCCTGTCTATCGTGACATCTAAGTCAGTGAGGCCTGGAATAAGATTTTTGAATAAGGTCACTGCATAAGAGCTTAAGTCAGTTTGGTGCACCAATTCTGGTATCCCTCTTATTTTCAGGCTATTTCTATCTTCCAAATCAGCTAATTTTGCCTTGATCCAATCATTTTTCCCTTCTTTTTCTTCATAGGCATCAACCGGATTGTTTATGGTGTGAGCGTATTCTCCTATCTTAACCTCAATGTGGTCCACCCTATCCCCCATTGCCTGGATATCTCTATTGAATCTGTTCATACATGAGGCCATGTCAGACTGGATTGTGCTCCTTAAAGACAGTAGCATGTCTTTTAGTACTGTATCAAGCACAGGTTGATTCTGTGTGGGAAAGGATTCAATAGATTCGGGCATTTCCCTTGTGTCTTCTCCTGAGTCTAGTGTAGGGCTCACAGGAGGACCCAATCCGATGCCATCTAGCCTGGGTCTAGATTTAGCAAGGCTGTTTGATGAAGAGGTTGGGGGGTAGGAGTGTTGGCTGCCAGGAGATGTCATTTTGGGAGGATGGTTACTCTTTTTTGAGGTTTTTTTTAGTAAACGAGGCCGCCGGCAGAGTACACGCCTCGGCGCCATCTTGCTTACCTCCTGTGTCTGTTAGGGAGTAAAAGTCCGTCAGACGTTGCGGGCATCTATCGTCATGCCATTTGTTGGGCATGTTCCCGGTGGTGTCCCGGTCCGAACCGCCATGAAAACGGGGTAAAAAAGGTGCCTCGGAAGGGTTGCTGTGTGCCGCTTGGTCCCTGTGAAGACGGAGCTCTGGGATTATGCGACCATCCGGCTCTGCTGCAGGCCACGCCCCCCCAGTAATTACTAGAAATACTTAATTGAGACACTGAAAATACAATAAGATTAAAATAAAGGGTCCTGAGTAGTTACACTAGTAGTGGTTAAATATTAAAAGAACCAATGCAGTTAGGGGCCTCAAATTATGTTTTCTACATTGTTGAAGTTGATCTAGAATAGATTTCATGTTTAAATAGTTCAGTCCTTCGTAATAGCTATGACTAAAATTAAGCATGTAGATTATATTTTTTAGAGTAAAAATAAGTCATAACATGGGTATTATATCTAATTTAGTAGGTAGTGCTTATCGGTGGCCAATAACCATGGGATATTTATTATGTAAATCATACAGATTTGTACCTCATAGTTACATTTAGCTGGGCCCCTTTGGCCAAGCTAAGCAATACCTAATACGGTTAATCACCAGCATTTATCTTTTTCCAATTAGTTTCAGACTACTGATCAACAAAATAAAAGATTTTAAAAGATTTATTTAATTAAAAATGTATTCATGGCAGTAATTTGAAATCTACATTAGGCTCCTTTTGAGCATGCACTAATTAACAGGGAATTTGAATTTATTGGTAAATTATATACATTTCAAGAGCTCATCATCGTCATCATCTTCTCTTTGAATAGAATTTGTGTTTTGTGTAATCTGTGTACTGTGTAATCTGAGAAGGTAAATTGTTCTCTCTTTAACATATAATAAGATAATAAAGGAGGGCTATACCCTAAAAAACATATTAGTTAACCACTTCAGCCCCGGAAGGATTTGCCCCCTTCCTAACCAGAGCACATTTTACAATTTAGCACTGTGCTGCTTTAACTGGTAATTACGCGGTCATGCAATGCTTTACCAAAACAAAATCTGTGATTTTTTTCCCACAAATAGAGCGTTATTTTGGTGGTATTTGATCACCTCTGCAGTTTATATTCTTTCGCTAGAAACAAAAAAAGACCAAAAATTTGGAAAAAAATTATATTTTCTACTTTTTGTTATAAAAAAATACAATAAACTAAATTTTAGTCATACATTTAGGCCAAAAGGCATTCAGCCACATGTCTCAGGTAAAAAAAAAAAATTCAATAAGCGTATATTTATTGGTTTGCGCAAAAGTTATAGCGTCTGCAAACTAGGGTACATTTTCATGCAACTTCGTTTATGACTGCCTATCTCATTTCTTGAGGTGCTATAATGGCAAGGCAATACAACCCCCCTAAAAATGACCACATTTAGGAAAGTAGATACCCCAAGGAATTTTCTGAGAGGCATGTTGAGCACATTGAATATTTTAATTTTTTGTCACAAGTGATTGAAAAATAACAAAAAAAAATTACACAAAGTTGTCACTGATATATTGCTCAAACATGTCATGGGCATATGTGAAATTACTCCCCAAAATACATTCTGCTGCTTCTCCTGAGTACAGGTTTACCACTTGTGTGGGACTTTTTGGGAGCCTAGTAGCCGCGTACAGGTCCCTGAAAACCAAGCACCTCCTTCAGGCTTTTTCTAAGGGCGTAAAATGGTGATTTCACTCCTCACCACCTATCACAGTAAGATAGCACAACCCCTCCCCCAAATGATCCCATTTTGGAAAGTGGATACCTTAAGCTATTTGCTGAGAGGCATGTTGAGTCCATGGAATATTTTATATTTTGCCACAAGTTTCAGAAAACTGACAAAAAAAATATTAATTTTTTTTCACAAAGTTGTCACTAAATGATATATTGCTCAAACATGCCATGGGCAAATATGAAATGACACCCCAAAATACATTCTACTGCTTCTTCTGAGTACTGGGAGCCTAGCTGTGTACAGGACCCTGTAAACAAAGGACCTCCTTCAGGCTAAGGACGTAAAATGAGGATTTCACTCCTCACTACCTATCACCGTTTCAGAGGCCCTGAAATGTCAAGATAGCACAACCCCCCTCCCCCCCCAAATGACCCCATTTTGGAAAATAGACACCCCAAGCGTTTTGCTGAGAGGCATTTTGAGTATTTTGCAGATCTCACGTTTTGTCACAAAGTTTTGAAAGTTGAAAAAAGAAAAAAAAAATTTCCTTTTCTTTTTTCATTTTCAAAAACAAATGAGAGCTGCAAAATACTCACCATGCCTCTTAGCAAATAAGATAATCTTATGCCGAGTACAAACTGTAGATACCAAACACGACATGCTTTAAAATTGCGCACAACCGTGCAGCCGCGACAAAGTACATACGTTTTTAAAAGCCTTTACAGGTTACCACTTTAGATTTACAGAGTAGGTCTACTGCTAAAATCACTGCCCTCAATCTGACGTTCATGGTGATACCTCACATGCATATTGCATTTGCTGTTTGCATTTGACACGAGACCGATGCTTGCGTTCGCCTTTGCGCATGAGCAGGGGTGCTTTTTTTATTTTTTATATTGCATTTATATTTTGTTTTTACACTTTCTTTTTTTAATCATTTTTATTGTTATCACAGAGAATGTAAATATCCCCTATGAGGGCAATAGGTAGTGACAGGTACTCTTTTTTAAAAAAAATTGGGGTCTATTATACTCTAGATCTCTCCTCTGCCCTCAAAGCATCTGACCACACCAAGATTGGTGTGATAAGATGCTTTCCCAATTTCCCAGTGGCACTGTTTATATCCAGTGAAACCAAAGTCATAAAATGCTTGTAGCTTCTGGTTTCTTAAGCCATAGAGATGATTGCAAACAATGGTAACAATAAAACATTAACTCAATAAAACAACTTTTTTTAATTGCAACTTATGTCAAAAAAAGGGTAAAAAATATATGCTGAAGCATGGGGGCAATCTGCCCCTAATGTTAGAGGCAAATCGGCCCTCCACCCCTGCTTCCATGCTTCAGCATATATGCTCTTTTTTTTCAACTGTGGTGGTGAAATCGCCTCCTACAGCACTTGAGTCACTGATATACGTATCGTGAGAGCAAATACTGTTGCTGTCAAGATGGATAAATCAGTGCTGCAGCTGAATGGCATACCTACAAAGAAAATAATGATTAACAATAAAACACATTAAACAGTAAAGTTTAAAATAATTACATATCTGTAAAGCAAACATGATAAAACATAGTAACAATAAAACATTGCAGTTAAGCATAAAATTCAGTAAAACAGAGCAGAACAATAGAGAGAGAACATTGGAGAGAATATAGAGAGAGAAGAACAAGAAAATTACAACTATTTGTGGCTTTTTTATTATATAAATAAAATAAATAATATAATATATAAATAATATATAAATATTCTTTTTCATTTTTTTTTTACACTTTTATTTGTAACTGTAAAGGTTCCAGGTTCAGGCTTCTAAAAATGTGATGGCATCTTGGAGACCCTGTGTAAGTGTGTCCTAGGACTGTGCATTGCTGTACCTTAATACTCCACTATTGTGTGGTAGCATTGGAAACATTCACAGATGCAGAGACCAGGTTGGTCAGGACAGTATGTAAATGTAACGTAATGCAGGTGTATCCGTGTTTCCTACAGACATGACATCTTCTTTCAGGGGGTTTGTTGGGTAGGGGTACCACGGAGGACATACGGAAAATGCCTCTCATGCAGCATGCTCACTGCATTTGCATTGGGAAGTTGTGGTACAGCACCGTCTGGAAACAGAAGGGCTGTGAGACCTCTTCCTGGATTTTAAGGAAGTATCCAGTTCGTCCTGACGCCTTGTATAGCACAGAGCCAATTGAAATAGGTATACAGACACTTGTTTGTACCAGCGTCTGGCTCTATGGGCAATTAAGAACGGCACCATCAACTGGTCCTTGAGGTCCACCCCTCCCATATTATGGTTCTATTCGTGGACACAGAGGGGTTTCTCCACAACATCAGTCGCTGTTGGTATTTGGATTGTCGTATATGCATGAAGGGAGGACAGAACATGAATCCCTCCACTTCACTCTGATCAAATTAGTACATCTCAAGCAGGCTCTCTCACCCAGTCTAAGTCAGGACTCTACAAGCCGCTGGGGTAAGCCCAGGCGATTAGATCGCACGGTGCCACATGCGCCAATTCCACAATCAAAAAGGTGACTAAAAAGTGACACGCTTGTGTAATTATTGTCTACGTATAAGTGGTACCCCTTTCCGAATAAGGGTGACACCAAGTCCCACACAATCTTACCAGCGCTCCATATGTAGCCTGGGCAGTTTTCGGGCTCCACGTGACTATGTTTTCCCTCGTAAACCATAAAACTATATGTACAGCCTGTTGCCCTGTCACAGAGCTTATACAACTTGACCCCATATCTTGCTTTCTAGGAAGATACTGTTTGACAGACAAACGGCCAGAAAACATAATCAGGGACTCATCAACGCAGACAACTTGATCGGGCGTAAACAAGGCTGCAGACTGTTGGTTGAAGGGTCACCCCAAACACAACAGAGTTCATTATCGTTGAAGTGAATAAACCGCAAGATCTGCTCGTATCTAGCCCTGGTCATGGATACAGAGAACATGGGCATATGGTTAATTGGATCAGTGGACCAATATGACCACAACTCACTCTTTTTAGTTATGCCCATGAGGAGGGATAGGCCCAGAAAGGTCTTAAATTCGGCAACCGTAACAGGTTTACAATCTCTGGCAAGAGTCAACTGGGGATTAGCGGTGATGAATTGACCAGCATACAAATTGCTTTGGTCCACAATAGATCTATAGAGATATTCCGTGAAAAACAGCGAATAAAGATCAAGTAACGTAAAATCAACTGTTTCCACCTGAATTCTGGGTTGGCCAGTGAATGGGGGAAGTACGAGTGCTGCAGAAGTAGTGGGCTGCCAACTAGGATGGGCAAATGCAGCGGGAAGAGCACTATGGGCTCGACAGGCCTGTGTTTGTCTTCTTGGTGGCTGCAGGACAATACTTGTGCTAGCCACTGCACCAGCTTGAACTGCATTTATGGCACTCACCACGTCACCACGTGATACTGCAGTGCTGGTTTGACTACGACCAGGTTGTACTAGGCCGCTGGTGCTTGCCAGTTCACCAGAAGGATGAGTGGCACTAGTACTGTCTCTCTGCTCCATACAAGAGCCCTGCAGTTCTTGCACCTCAACAACAGAAGAAGAACGGGGTCGGGTACGCCTGACCTTGGCAGGGACCACTACTCGTCAGAGCTATCTCTCAAGGTGCCGCTGCTGTCTACTGGTTTGTATTCTGAATCTGACAGATGGGTGACTTCTCTCATCTGTCTTGCTCAGAAACGTGCAGGCCTCTTCACTAGTGTACTAGTGGGACTCATCACGTCACCACGTGATACTGCAGTGTTTTTGGTAACCCTAAACTAGTGGGGATGCTAATATAGTTCTGATCAGATCAACGTTATTGATCTGTTCAGACACTATACTACTAAGGGAGGTGTATGGTGCGTGTGTGGGTGTTAGCACTACTGGCACTAATCTGATGCTGCCTGGGGCTGATGCAAACCCTAACTGATGCTAAAACCTAACTGATGTCACCCACCAGGTGATCAGGGGGTTAAACCTTTATTAGGTAATATATGGCAGGTGCCCTGACATTATAAAAAAAACTTACTAACCAGCGTCACCCGTGACACTAATACAGTAATCACTGGTGACAGGGGGTTAAAGGGTTAACTGAGAGTGATCAAGGGGTTAAAACCTTTATTCAGTAATATATGGGGGTACACTGACGCTATAGAATGAAACTAACCAACTAACTGGCTAACCCTGACACTAATATGGCGATCAGAATATAGATCTATACCATATATTAGTGACACTGATGACAGGGGGTGAAAGGCTTAACTGGGGGCGATCAAGGGGTTAAACCTTTATTAGGGGGGATTAGGGAGGTACCCTAGACCTACCGGGGCCTAATACTAACTGCCCTAACACTTATTAGTGTCACAAATGACACCAATGCAGTGATCAGTGAAAAATCTGAAAACTGCAATTGGTGACACAGTGACATGGAGTGAAGGGGTTAACTGAGGGGTGATCTGGGGGTGATCGGGGGTGACAAGTGTACCTACGTGTACTGGTGTTAGTGTAGTGTTGTGCAACTCACAGTTAGATGTCCTCTCTCCTCTCTCTGGAACCGAAAAGAGTTCCACGAGGGGAGATTACATAATTTCCTCTGCCTGTGTTTACACTTACAGGCAGAGGACAGACCTGTCATTTGGCAGAACCGATCACCAGGTCCAGGCCAGAAATTATTGGCCTGGGCCTGAAAGCTGATGGATTCTGAAGCGAGTCTGATCATTGCGGGTGCACCGGATGTGCGCACCCTATAGGTAAGGATGAACCGAAAACACCCCCCGGTTCGGTTCGCAGCAGAACGTGCGAACAGGCAAAAAAATTGTTCGCACACCGTTAAAGTCTATGGGACATGAACGTGAAAAATCAAAAGTGCTAATTTTAAGGGTTAATATGCAAGTTATTTCATAAAAAGTGTTTGGGGACCTGGGTCCTGCCCCAGGGGACATGTATCAATGCTAATTTTTTTTTTAAAATGGCCGTTTTTTTCGGGAGCAACGATTTTAATAATGTTTAAAGTGGGGGGGCGCATGCGCGGCGCTGAGCGTGATGGACGTCTGAGTCTGTAGCTCCGTTCAGCCCGGGAAGATAACGGCTTCAGGAGGGCTAATATCACCTATTTTCGCAGCGTTTCTATCACCCCTCGAGCCCCTTATACCTGGTGCATGCCTGGGAGAAAGAAAAAACCCAGAGGATCGGCTCAACATACCTTAACACACTATCTCCTCCGCGCCCGTGATCAAGGCAGCATGTCTCAAAATGGCGCTGCGGGAAGGAACATACCTCCGTCTCCGGCCTCCTCTCCTGGACGTCTCACAGACCAGACACCGCTTCTAGATCCTAGCCGTGAGTACTCCACATCTCTCACTAAATCTGACCTAGAAAGCAGCCTGGAGGCCATGTATGCAAGGCTTGCAACAAAGTTCCAAACGGAGCTCCATAAAACCTCTCACACACTTTCCCAAGAGATTGCCTCACTGGGCTCCAGGACAGAAAGACTGGAAACGAAGCACGATGAGCTGGCTCTGGCCTACAGTGACCTCTCCAGAGAACACGAGTCTCTAGCCACAGCCTGCTCCCTGATGCAATCCCAAATCGAAGACCTCGATAACCGCAACAGACGCAACAATTTGCGGGTAAGAGGTATACCAGAATCTGTCACGGATCTCATCCCCACAATAATCCGCCTATTTAAATCTCTGCTCCCAGACACTGATGCCGGAGCGTTCACTTGTGATCGTATTCACAGAGCCCTCAGGCCTAAACCTCCTGAAGATAAGCCTCCCAGGGATATTGTTCTTTGCATGAAGGACTTTCTAACTAAGGAGGAGATACTCAGAGCTGCTCGCAATCAACAACGCATCACTCTGGACGATCGCATCATCCAAATATACCCTGATATCTCTCCCGCCACCTTGGATAGGAGACGGGGCATGAAAGAAATTACATCTGCCCTTCAAGCAGCTCGCATTCGCTACAAGTGGGGCTTTCCATTCAAGCTGGTAATTCCCCACAATGGCACCACCTACTCTGCCACTTCACTCCTGGAAGGTCAAGAAATCCTTGTAAAATTGGGCCTTTTGGATTCGGCTGTCATTCGCCGACCCCCTTCTACTCCTAGACCATCACCCATCTGGCAGACCCCCCCAACCAGGAGAGATAGACGGAGGATCAGATACGACATCGGAGACAGATTTGATGATCCCTTCCCCTGATCGTCTCAGCACAGTTGACCACCACTAGATTCCCCAGCAACTTGCATCTTCCATCTGATTTCAAGATCCCGGACGTCGGTCCCTTGGAGCTGCGACATGCACACCCCACCCAGCAGCTGTCTGTAGTCTCAGACCTATTTTTTCTTTTTATTTTTGGTTTGAGTCACCACTACAGGCATGTTCTCCTTTTAATTTTTTGGTTTTGGATTCACTTTACCTGCAAAGTTCAGAACATTTTTCTAAGCTGGGTTTGAGACCTTGTAGTCTCAGTATTTGTTATTTCGTTTATCAGGTTATTTATAATCACCTGATCCGATTCTAGTTATGAAGACTTTTGTATTGCTATCTGACTTATGGTCTTTTTTCATACCTTCTTTTTCTTTTATTTTTCTTTTTCTCCTTTTTAGCCTCAGGTTTCGATCTACCTTTATGCTATTTATGCATCGAATGTATTATGCTGTAAAATTTTGCAGGTTTATTGCTCCACTAGGCCTCTGCGGCTTAATGGTTTTTGGCATGTCACAACCCTCTAACCTTCTGTGCTCGAGTATGTCGGCCCTTGGCTGGTTTTTTGAAAAAATAGGCTCCTGTCTCATGACACTATTGGCTCCTGTTTTTCCCCAGACTATAGTGTATAACAGCATTCTCCATGGTAATTAATTGTGTATCACACAATGTTAAAGGTTTTAACTCCCCCTCCAAAAGGAAGAAGGCCTTTGCCTTTTATAAACAGTTGGACGCAAAAATTCTCCTCTTACAGGAGACACACTTTGCTCATTCCTCGCATCCCAAATTCCTTCATAGAAGTTTTCCTCAATCATTTTGTTCTTTACACCAGACGAAATGTAGAGGTGCCGCCATACTCTTGCACAGATCCTTCCCAATGGAAGTTAAACAGATATTTAAGGACAAAGATAGTAGGTATGTCATAATCAAAGGCCAAATTCATAACAGAGAACTTACTATCGCTAGCATCTACGCTCCACAAGACTCCCCCGCCTCGTTTTTTAACTCCTTCTTTGACCGCCTTTCCCATTTTCAGTCACCACATATGATAATTGGTGGGGATTTTAACATGGTTGCCAATCCTAACCTTGACAGATCCAATTTATCCCCCTCCTCCAAATCATTTCCACGCTCTCTCTCCAGGGGACTCCTTGAACACCAACTGGTAGACTCCTGGAGAGCTCTCAACATTGGTACTAAAGAATACACATTCTACTCCCACCCCCATAAAAGTTATGCAAGATTGGATTATATCTATTCTACCCCCATTATTCTAGCTAATACTACAGACGCTAGCATACACCCCTGCACGTGGTCTGACCACCATGCCACTGCCTTCACAACCACTTACATCAGGCTTGCTCCTACCTCTTACTCCTGGCGCATAAACGAGGCTCTCCTTTCTGATACAGTAGTGGAGGCAGAAGTGGCACAAGCTATTGCAGAATATTTTAACATCAATGCCATCCCAGAAACCCCCCCCGCCATGGTTTGGACAGCACATAAAGCTGTCCTAAGGGGTAAATTAATTAGCTTAGCCTCGGCCCAAAACAAAATTGACAAACAGAACATCTTAACCCTTACCAAAGACCTAGATAAAATCTACAAAAATACCAACCTCTTACATTTACCCGCCACAAGACAGCTGATTGACCAAAAACGTCTAGAGTTAGACGGCATTC
This sequence comes from Lithobates clamitans, assembly GCA_037952925.1. Lineage (NCBI taxonomy): Eukaryota > Metazoa > Chordata > Amphibia > Anura > Ranidae > Lithobates > Lithobates clamitans. Next base: position 3,324,164 of record JBBGZY010000424.1, read on the forward strand.
TGTCCAAGAGGGTAGAAAAGTCTCTTCGTTGGTCCAAAGCGAAATATCTTCTCCATGAGGGCTCCGCCTCTACCCTCTTCGCCAGAAAACTAAATCACTAATCCCGCCCGCCCCACATATATAGATTGATGACCCCCACAGGACATCTTACTTCTCATCCACAAGAGGTCCTTCATATCTTTGAACGATTTTATTCCTCCCTCCTATCCCCCTCCCAACTAAATCCCTCACCTGCAGATGAAGCCTGGTTTCAGAACATTCCTCTACCACATCTTACTCCTACACAACTTGATATACTGAACTCCCCCATCACTCCGGTTGAGGTTTTGAAGGTGATTAAATCTCTGAAATCAGGCTCAGCTCCAGGCCCTGACGGATTTTCCTCCCTATATTATAAGAAATTCTCATCCCTCCTTACCACTAGGTTAGTTCATATATTTAATTGGGTCTTACAAGGGGGTAGCTTCCCCGAAGAAATGTTACTTGCTAATATGTCCCTATTACCAAAACCTCACAAAAACCACACCCTTCCCCAAAATTACCGACCTATCTCGGTCATAAATAATGATTTAAAAATTTTTAGCAGGATCATGGCTGACAGACTTGCGGAGGTTATCCCCACCTTAATCTCCCCTTTTCAATCTGGCTTTATACCCCATAGACTCATCACTGATAACATTCGTCTAGCGACAAATATAATACAAGATGCCAACCTTTTCTCACGTAAACTCCTCTTGCTTAGCTTAGACATACAAAAAGCTTTCGATAGTGTCTCTTGGTCCTATATCACTACACTCCTACAAAGAATGGGATTCCAGGGTGCTTTTCTACAAGCATTCTTGGCCCTTTATCGTAGCCCGAGGACTCGGATTAGGCTCCCTGGCTGTAACTCTAATTTTTTCGACCTAGGCAAGGGTACAAGGCAAGGATGCCCTATGTCGCCTCTAATTTTTGCGTTGGCCCTCGAGCCCTTGGCCATAGCTATACTACAAAATCCTGATATTTCGGGTTACGTGAAGGGCCACTCGACATACAAATTTGGAATGTATGCTGATGACGTACTAATGTTTCTCACCAACCCTCTGGTTTCTCTGCCTAACCTATTTCAGACTCTATCAAGCTTTGCAGAGATATCAGGCCTATCCATTAACATGTCAAAATCAAGCGCCCTTCCCATAGGTTACCCCCCCGGAGAACTACAACATCTTCAGTCAGTCTACCCCTTTATCTGGGCAGAATCTCACCTTCTATATCTGGGTATTAACCTTGCCAATGACTTTGGCAGACTCTTTGAAGTAAATTTCCCACCTATGGTCTCTAAATTGAAAAGTATCCTCAAACAATGGTCACACCTCCACATTTCATTTCTTGGCAGGATCACTGCCCTCAAAATGACTATCCTCCCTAAACTACTCTACCTTTTTAGATCCCTCCCGATTAAATTGTCCAAAACATACCTCCACACTATCCAGGTCTGGTTTAATAGATTTATTTGGAGGGACAAGCCCCCTCGCTTTGCCAGGGAAGTCCTATATCGCTCTGCCAAGAGGGGTGGCTTGGGGGTTCCTCAAATATGGCTTTACTACTTGGCCAGTAGATACTCGCAACAAGCACAATGGAATATTGATAGCTCTAAGGTCCCTTGGGTGCAGTTTGAAAGTGAATCTATCGCCCCCCTATATCTCCCGGGCCTCATGTGGTCCAACAATCAGACCAAATCAGTAGTAGCCTCCAAAAATTTGATTACGCATGCTGGCATCCAACTCTGGGACTCATATAAAAAAACCTACAATCTCATATCAACAATCCCCCTTTATGCCTCATTTCTGGGAGATTCTAGATTCCCATTGGCCTTGGATAGACCTTCCTCCTTCCAACTCTGGATTGACTTAAAATTAACTACCTTAGACAAATTTCTTATAAACGCTAAATTTATCTCCTTTTCTCAATTGCAATCTTTGTACCACATCCCAAACTCTGAATTATACCACTTCCTACAAATACGTCACTTTTTCCAAACACATTACACTGGCCCCTCTGCAACCTCCACCACTCTATATGAGGACATATGCCATGACTCACCCCGCCAAAAAGGTCTGATCTCCCTAGTATATGTTGCTCTGTATAGTAACTCAGAGGTCGCCACTCTAAAATATAGATCCCAATGGGCAGCTGATTTAGATCTTGCTGTAGATGACATTGATTGGGTGAAGGGCTGGCAGAACCTACGCAAATGCACTAAATCCATCATGGTACGTGAAACAGCGATCAAACTGTTGACACGCTGGTACTATACTCCGTTGCGTATACATAAGATCTACCCTCTCTCATCCCCCCTCTGTTTTAGGGGTTGTATGCAGCAAGGCTCGTTTTTCCATGTATTCTGGAATTGCGAAAAACTTCGCCCCACTTGGAATGAGATTTTAAAAATAATGGACAAATTAGCAGGCAGTCCTCTTAATATCTCATTCCAACATTGTCTCTTATTTCAATCCCCCCCAGACACTCCCAAACCTTTGGTTAAACTGATTCACTCTATTTGTATTGCCATGCATTGGGTTGTTGCTCTGAATTGGAAATCAGCTTCAGTACCACTCTCTCAAGTTATTGCAAGAATAGACCACATGATGTTGTCGGACCATATCTTTCATACCCTACATGACACTATCCCTCAATATGATGCCATCTGGAACCCCTGGTTCTTATTTAGGCTCCAAACCTGACATTCTTACATTCGTTTTTTCTCTCTATTTTATTATATTCTGTGCATTTCATTTTCCGACCTAAGGCTTTTTGTTTTTTTTTTCTTCTTGTTTTGTACGTTTGTACTACTTTATCTATTCAACTAAATTTCAGACTTTCAATTTATATTGATAGCCCTAATAGAGATATATAATTTAGCGGTTTATACAGATATGTAGTTATTGCTTGCATCCCATGTCTCTACATTTTTTTGTACTCATTCCGCTGATTGTCTTGAATGTATTACTCCTTCTTTGTTATTTCTAAAAACAAAATAAAAACTTTTTGAAAACAAAAAAAAAATAATGTTTAAAGTGAAACAATAAAAGTGAAATATTCCTTTAAATTTCATACCTGGGGGTGTCTATAGTATGCCTGTAAAGTGGCGCCCTTTTCCCATGTTTAGAACAGTCCCTGTACAAAATGACATTTCTAAGGGAAAAAAAGTCATTTAAAACTACTCGTGGCTATAATGAATTGTCTATGGGAGAAATCAAAAGTGCAAATTTTAAAGGCTTATATGCATGGTATTTTCATAAAATGTGTTTGGGGACCTGGGTCCTACCCAGGGAACATGTATCAATGCAAAAAAAGTTTTAAAAACGGCCATTTTTCGGGAGCAATAATTTAATAATGTTTAAAGTGAAACAATAAAAGTGAAATATTCCTTTAAATTTCATACCTGGGGGGTGTCTATAGTATGCTTGTAAAGTCACGCATTTTTCCTGTGTTTAGAACAGTTCCTGCACAAAATCACATTTCTAAAGGAAAAAAAGTCATTTAAAACTACTTGCGGCTGTAATGAATTGTCGGGTCTCGGCAATACAGATAAAAGTCATTGAAAAAAATTGCACGGGGGTCCCCCCAAAGATCCATACCAGGCCCTTTGGGTCTGGTATGAATATTAATGGAAACCCCGAACCAAAATTTTAAAAAAAAATTTCGTAGGGGTCCCCCCCAAAATCCACATTAGACCCTTCAGGTCTGGTATGGATTTTAAGGGGAACCCCGTGCCAAAATTTAAAATAAAAAAACGGCGTGGGGTCCCCCAAAAAATCCATACCAGACCCTTATCCGAGCGCGCAATCTGGCAGGCCACAGGAAAAGAGGGGGGACGAGAGAGTGCCCCCCCTCCTGAACAGTACCAGGCCACATGCCCTCAACATGGGGAGGGTACTTTTGGGGTAGCTTTCGAATTTGCTGCAAACACCCAAAATTTGTTCGCTATTCGGCGAACAGGCGAACACCCGATGTTCGAGTCAAATTTCCGTTCGACTCGAACATCGGGCTCATCCCTACCCATAGGCAGCCGCGTGCCCTACATACCTACGGCGATTTGCCCAGGAGAGCCAACCTGCCGCAGTATAATGATGGCGGCTGGTTGGCTACTGGTTAAACTGTATATGATATTGTAATTTGCAAATATGTGCAAAATTTGACAGACAGTAAAATCAGGCAGATCCAGTTGGGCATCAAGTATAAAGATGAGCTAAGGTTTAAACTCAGTTCAGCCTTGACCCAGGAAAAATTGTCACATGACAGCAGGTTACTGTCCCAATCAGCTGTGGCCATGGAATTTCCCACCACACAGCTGCATGTAACAAAGGGGTGAGGATGCTGGTGACATCATTGACCTAATATGTGCACATGGCCAATTTAATTTATAATTGAGAGATTGACTTCTGTACAACCAGCCTGCCCATGGATAGATTGAATATTGTCCGGTGCTGCCAGACTAGTTGTTGCAAGATGATGGAAAACCACACAACCATATTCTCAACAACCATCTCCTGCTGGAATTCTATGCTAAAGCCCATCTCACAACTTCTTCCAATTTTTCTTTATTAAAGGTTTTACATATTAAACAAAATGACATGGACAATAAGAAGGAAATCATATGTTCAGTCAAGTAATACAAAAGTGTAGTACAAAAAAAGATAACATGAGAGTATCTAAGAGCAACAATACGAACAGGGGAGAAGGAAAACTCAGTACGCTCTTTGAACATAAAGATACAAATGTAGACCTACCCATAGAGGATCTGGAATAACATATCATATGAGTTCCATATATCAATGGTTTTTGTCAAAAAGAAAAATAAATCTGCCCTTTGAGCGGGGTACTTATAACTTCTTGGTAATGTTGGATCAAGTTGTATATCTCGCTATCAGGGCCCTTGACACCAAAGGAGGTTAGGTATTTAGAATTAGTTTACATTGCTCCCCCATCGGAGTCAAGAAGAGAAAGGCTCTGGGACTCTCCATTTGAATCCATAAATTGGATCATTAACCACTTCAGCCCCGGAAGGATTTACCCCCTTCCTGACCAGAGCACTTTTTACAATTTGGCACTGCGTCGCTTTAACTGCTAATTGCGTGGTCATGTAATGCTGTACCCAAACAAAATTTGCGTCCTTTTCTTCCCACAAATAGAGCTTTCTTTTGATGGTATTCGATCACCTCTGCGGTTTTTATTTTTTGCGCTATAAACGGAAAAAGACCGAACATTTTGAAAAAAAAATGATATTTTCTACTTTTTGTTATGAAAAAAATCCACTAAACTCAATTTTAGTCATATATTTAGACCAAAATGTATTCGGCCACATGTCTTTGGTAAAAAAAAGTTATAGCGTCTACAAACTAGGGTACATTTTCTGGAATTTACACAGCTTTTAGTTTATGACTGCCTATGTCATTTCTTGAGGTGCTAAAATGGCAGGGCAGTACGAAACCCTGCCAAATGACCCCATTTTGGAAAGTAGACACCCCAAGGAAATTGCTGAGAGGCATGTTGAGCCCATTGCATATTATTTTTTTTTGTCCCAAGTGATTGAATAATGACAAAAAAAAATTACAAAAAGTTGTCACTAAATGATATATTGCTCACACAGGCCATGGGCATATGTGGAATTGCACCCCAAAATACATTCAGCTGCTTCTCCTGAGTATGGGTATACCACATGTGTGGGACTTTTTGGGAGCCTAGCCGCGTACCGGGCCCCGAAAACCAATCACCGCCTTTGGGATTTCTAAGGGCGTAAATTTTTGATTTCACTCCTCACTACCTATCACAGTTTTGAAGGCCATAAAATGCCCAGATGGCACAAACCCCCCCAAAATGACCCCATTTTGGAAAGTAGACACCCCAAGCTATTTGTTGAGAGGCATGTTGAGTCCATGGAATATTTTATATTTTGACACAAGTTGCGGGAAAGTGACAACTTTTTTTTTTTTTTTTTATAATCTTTTATTTTCAATACATTTTTCAACAAATATAAATCAGCATAACAAAAGGTATAAGGAAAAGTCATGACAGTTTACATAGAAACAATCAAAATAAAAGTAGTGCAAACATTGTAAAGAAGCATGGTGAGGATATCTGTATAGTTAGAAGTCAGCTTCTTCCCGAATTGGGTCATATATTAAGAGAGAAATAATTCCATACAGTATCTATGTTGCTATCTCAATTACATGTTCAAAACACAAGGATGCTCAAGAGAACATGTAAGTTGGAATCAAAAAGGAGCAGAAATGGAAGGTACAGAACAAAATTTTGAATCATCCCAAGGTTTCCAAATTTTTTCAAATTGGGGAATTTTACCTTCAATTTTTGCTGTTAAATGTTCCATTTTGCGCATATCTGTAATAATGGAGAGGACGTGGTGTAAAGTGGGAGCGTTGGTAGAGAGCCAAAGTCTAGGGATGGCTCTTTTTGCTGCCAAAAGTACAAAAGACCCTAGTCTCTGTAGTGGTTTAGGGATACCCGGGAAGGGTAGACCTAACAGGAAATGTATGGGTTTTAATGGAATAGATGTGGCGAAAAGTGATTGCAATAGATTTTGTATCTCAATCTAATATGTACCTAAGACATGACAATCCCAGAAAATGTGAAGGTGTGTACCTACGGACCGTCCACATCTCCAGCACAAATCAGAAAGAGACTCATTTTGGGCATGTAGCAACTCAGGAGTTTTGTACCAAAGAAATATTATCTTAATAGAGGTCTCCTTTTGTGCCACGCATCTGGAAACTTTAAAAGCCGACTCCCAGATTTTACCCCAATCTATTAATGAAATTGATCTGTTTAGCATTTTAGACCATTTTGTCATGTATCTATGTATGGAGTCATTTAAAGGGGGTGTTGTCTGAAGTATTTTATATATGGATGAGATTAGGTTTGGTTCGTAAGGGCCATTTGTACACAATAATTCAAAAGCAGTGGGATTTTCTAAGGTTAAGGAAGGGAAGCAGGTTTGGAAAAAATGTTTAATTTGTAGGTAGAAGTATTCTGTAGATTTCGGTAGGACGTGTTTTTCTTTAAGGACTGAGAAAGGTAAAAGCTTGTGTGTTACTGGGTGAACTAAATGTTGCAGCTGAAACATCCCCGCGTGTGTCCACGAAATTGTTCGCAGGTATGATAATCCGTCCGGAATTTCTGGGTTAAAAAGGAAATTCTGGAGAGGGGAGCAAGGTAAGGAGAGATGAAATTTGTCTCTACACCTTTTCCAGATTGATAGCGTAAAAAGCATCGGGGAGAGACACAAAGACCGTAGTTGGGGTATGAATTTCTGAAAGGAAGGCCATAATAGATAGCATGGATGTACAGGGGCAGTAATGCCCATTTCAATTTCGGCCCATCTATTTGCAGCCTTCCTTGAGGTCCATGTTGTCAATACTCTAAGATGAGAGGCATAGTAATATTTAATAAAGTCGGGGGAGGCTAATCCACCTCTAGCTCTAGGAGAAAGGACTACCGATTGAGCAATTCTATGGGATGCATTGTTCCAAACAAAGTTAAGGCATTTTCTCTGGAGATTTTTCAACTGTGACATAGGGACTGGGACCGGAAGTGTTTCAAAAAGGTACAGTAATTTGGGCAAAACCGACATTTTGAGAACGTTAATCCTACCAAGAAGGGAAATTGGGATGGAAGACCAATGTTGTAGGAGTTTAGCAATTTCTGCGAACATAGGAGGGAAATTGGCTTGATAAAGAGAGTGGTATGAAGGAGTAAGATGAATTCCTAAATATTATATCTGGCGCCATCTGTATTTAAACCTGTTTTGTAAGGAGCTGAGTATATCTGAGGGTATATTGATGGGGAGAGCTTCTGTTTTAGTCTTATTAATACAAAATCCTGATAAGGACCCAAATGTGGAGAGGGTTTCGTGTAAGAAGGGTAATGAAATCTCGGGGTGTGTGATGGTTAGCAGAATGTCGTCTACGAAAAGAGAGAGTTTGTAGTCCTGATGTTGTAGTGGGATTTCTCTTATATTAGGATGGGATCTGATAGCTGCTGCTAAAGGTTCTAGGCTTAATATAAATAATAGGGGCGACAAAGGGCAGCCTTGTCTCGTACCATTACTGAGAGTAAATCGTTGCGAAATATAGGAGGACAGCTGGACTTGAGACGTAGGGAGGGAGTATAGGGTATGTAGGGCTCGTATAAAAGGGCCTGAGAATCCAAATCGGGTTAAGACTGCGAACATGAAGGGCCAACTTAATCGATCGAATGCTTTTTGAGCATTTAAGCTCAGGACTGTGGTGGGACGTTTAGTTCTAGTTATTAGGTCTATCAGATCTATGGTTCTTCTTGTATTATCTCCAGCATGTCTCGAGGGAACAAATCCTACCTGGGGTCTCTGTGGATCAGGAACGTTAATAGTGGGGATAATCTATTGGCTAATATCTTAGTGAAAATTTTGTAGTCTGAGTTTAATAAAGCAATTGGGCGGTAGTTGTCGGGTAGTGCAGGGTCCTTACCTGGCTTAGGGATTACCGTTATATTGGCATGTAAGAATTGTGAATGCGGGATGGATCCCTTAAAAAAGGAGGAGAATAGGGATTGTAGATAGGGGGTTGAAATATGTGTAAAGGTTTTATAATAGATGTAAGGGAGACCGTCAGGGCCCGGAGATTTGTGTGTTGGAAGATTTTTAATCACCTCTCCTATTTCCTCCCCAGTAATCGGAGCGTTAAGGGAGGATCCTCCCCAGTAATCGGAGCGTTAAGGGAGGATAGATGGTCAGCAGAGATCTTTGGTAGTGGGAGGGAATTTATAAATTTATCAAACTCTGATCGTGAGAATTGAGGGTGTGAATCAGGACCTAAACAGTTATAAAGCCGCTTATAAAAATCACCAAAGACCTTTGACATAGCTTTCGGACAGTATGTGGGGGTGCCATCAGATTGTATCAAGTGATCGGGTATAGATAGAAAGGGCCGAGGTTTTAATTTGTTCACTAGCATCCTATGTGGTTTGTTTGCATAGTCGTAAAATTTTTGCTTAGCCCACAACATGGATTTGGAAATTTGATTCATATCGAAAGACTTAATCCGATTGAGATGACATTTCTCAATTTTTCCACCATGGGGGAGGCCAATAGAATTCTTTCCGCTGTCTGTAGTTGGGTAATAAGATCCTTTTTGAGTTGTACAGAATCTTTCTTTAGGCGTGAGCCTATAGCTATGCATTCACCTCTAAAAAAGGCTTTATGGGCCTCCCACAGGGTGGAAATCTCCGGGACAGAGCCATCATTAAGCTGCAAAAACTCAGTTAGTTTCTGCTGTAGTTGGGTTTGAGATAAAGGGTTTTTAAGCAGGGATTCATTGAGGCGCCAGTGGCAGGTTTTAGTAAAAGACTTCGCCAATAATACATTGAGTTCAATAGGTGCATGATCCGACCAGGTAATAGGATTTATTTCAGAAGACACTACATAGGGCAATAGAGGGCCTGTAATAAGGAAGTAATCTAGTCTAGAATAAGACTTGTGGGGATGAGAATAAAAGGTATAGTGTTTTTGGGTCGGGTGTTTTATCCTCCAAGAATCAAATAGATTATGGGATCTAACTAGTTTGCGAAAGGATGCTGATAATTTCTTAGAGGAAGATTGTGAGGTGATTTGGAATAGAGTTTTCCTGTCCCTGGTCGGGGACATGCACACATTGAAGTCGCCTCCCATGATCATGAAAGGCTGGGAGAAAGGTTGTAGTTTCTCAAAAACTTTTTCAAGGAAACCGATCTGTCCTACATTTGGTGCATAAATGTTAATCAAGGAAAAAGAGGTAGATAAGTGACTACACTTCAGAAATATGAACCTACCGTGAGGGTCTAGGTAGGAGGAAAGTATTTTTATTGGGCTTGTGCGTTTAATAAGAATTGCCACTCCCGCTTTTCCAGAGGGGTCAGAGGCAGTATATGGTATGGGAAAGTGTCTAGAAGCAAACTTAAAGGAGCCACTGGGCTTAAAATGGGTTTCCTGAACCATAATCACTTCTGCTTTGGATGATTTAAATTCTTTTAAGGCCTGCCACCTTTTGCCTATGGAATTTAATCCCTTAACATTACAAAAATAAACTTTGAGGGCCATATTTGGTTAAACAAAAAAGTGGTAATACAGTATAAAGACTGAGAGCATGTAACTGAGCATCCTTAAAAAGGAACATTTGAAAACAAACATTTCTTACAATTGTTATAATAATGTAAGTACAACATTGAAAAAACATATATAGGTCAAAAAGAGAAAAAAAGAAAAAAGGCCTGCACATGAAAACTCCAAAGGAGGTAAAAAAAATAGGAACTAAATTGCATAAGAAGATGAAAAATGTTAAAAAAAGAAAAAAGAAAAAAGAAAAAATAATTTTTGAAAAGCCTGAGAAAAAATTTCAGGCTGCCCAGGCAGAAGCCTTGGGTCATGAGGGGGGGGCTTGTTAGCCCGCAGGGATTAATGGAGGAGGGGGGGAGGTGGGTAGATCCTCGTCTCTGTTTTTTGTAAAACCAAAAGAGAACAAACAGACAGGAGGAGCAAAGGTGTTTGGCATGTTATTATGAACATGTAGATAAATCTTAAGACAAGCTGGTATATGACAGAGAGGTATATATAAGAAAAGAAAGAAAAGTTAAAGGGGGGAAAAAAAAACCCCAAGAAGGCATCTAACAGAGACATCAGTAAGAGGTGTGACCTCTCAACAAAGTGACCCGATCACTGTGAGGTCACTAGGATATCCATGGTAAATATTTTCTGGCCGTGGAAAAAAAGGGCAAAAATATTGAGAAAAAAGAAAATAAAAAATAATAAGTCACATCAGGTTGGATATCTGTGACGATTGGCTCGTTGTGGGGTAGAGAAGTTCTTCTGGGATCTTCGTTGGACTGGGGTCCAAATTTTGGCTGGTGTGGTAAGTGGTTTGGGGTTCGGAGCTTGGGGAATAGAACCTTCCTCAGGCAGGGGGGGGAGACCTAGGTTGCGGATAAAGGCTTCACTTTCGTAAAGATCTCTCAGGGAATGTTGAACACCATCTTTGGAAACGGTTAGACGGAAGGGGAATCCCCAGCGGCATGGAACTTGATGGTTTTGTAGGTGGGTAGTAACAGGACGGAAACTGCGCCTTTTGGCCAAAGTGATTGGAGACAGATTGTTGAATATCTGGATTTTGTGTTGTTTATAGTCAATACGTGACTTGTTACGCGTTGCAAGTGTGAGGGCTTCTTTGCTCTCGTAGAAGTGGAAGCGGACAATAATATCTCTGGGGTTGGCAGTAGGAGGAGGTTTTGGGGCCAGAGATCTATGCGCCCTGTCCATACGCCAGTCTATGTCCGGAATATGTGGGGCTAAAGTGACGAATAGGCCTAAAAGGTAGGGATGTATTTCCTTGTCGTTCACCGTCTCAGGGATTCTCCTAATCCTCAGATTCTGGTGTCTTTCACGGTTTTCCAGGTCTTCCTGTTGGAGTTGGAGTAGGGAGACTGTATATTTCAGGTTGGAGTTGTCCTCTTTGAGAACATGTACATATTGGGTCAGTTCATCAAATTTGTTCTCCAATGTGTTGGTGCGTTCACCTAGTTGGTCGATTTCACCCCGTAACTCATGTGCTATTTTGCTCACTTCTTTAGCGATGCTGCGGGTTAATTCGTGTAGTAATGAGTTCAACTTTGTGTCTAGGACAGCTACTGTCACTACATCCACGGGGTGATCGGGTGGAAGAGAGTGTAGGGAGGATTGAGATCTGTTATCATTTTGGGGCCTCAGAAATGGGGACTCTGGGACCAGATACTGTAGAGCAGCAGCGGGAGAAGGCTCGGGCAACAGCCCATGTACTCACAGAGTCCAGGATGGCCGGTGGATAAGCCCAGGAGTGGCGGCAGACTGCGGGGGGATCCGGGATGGGGAGAGAGGATCCCGCTCGGCTCTCTTTCACGCTGCTGGTATCTGCCTCCTCTTGGTGGTGGTTCGGATGTCCCGGTCGGGAAGTTTCAGGTGAAGGATCCGATCGTCCCTCGGTCCGCAGTGTAGGCGAGCGTCAGGCTCCGGACAGGCCGCAGGCCTCAATATGGCGGTGGTATCTGATAGTCCAGGGCAGGCAGGAGTCCTAAGGAGGCTCAGATGTGCCGGATTTCAGGCAAGATCCAGCCTGATCTGCAGCGGAGAGGGTTGGGGTCGTTCCCAGCAATGGATGGGCTTTTTCCCAAGAGAAATAAGGCAGGGATGGCAATGGATGGGAGATGCCTGGACAGAGCACAGCATACCGACAACTTTTTTTTTTTTTGCACAAAGTTGTCACTAAATGATATATTGCTCACACAGGCCATGGGCATATGTGGAATTGCACCCCAAAATACATTTAGCTACTTCTCTTGAGTATGGGGATACCACATGTGTGGGACTTTTTGGGAGCCTAGCCGCTTACGGGGCCCCGAAAACCAATCACCGCCTTCAGGATTTCGAGGGGCGTAAATTTTTGATTTCACTCCTCACTGCCTATCACAGTTTCGGAGGCCATGGAATGCCCAGATGGCACAAACCCCCCCCAAATGACCCCATTTTGGAAAGTAGACACCCCAAGCTATTTGCTGAGAGGCATGGTGAGTATTTTTCAGCTCTAATATGTTTTTGAAAATGAAGAAGGACAAGAAAATAATTTTTTTTTCTTTCTTCAATTTTTAAAACTTTGTGACAAAAAGTGGGGTCTGCAAAATACTCTCTATACCTCTCAGCAAATAGCTTGGGGTGTCTACTTTCCAAAATGGGGTCATTTGGGGGGGTTTGAACTGTCCTGGCATTTTATGCACAACATTTAGAAGCTTATGTCACACATAACTCACTCTTCTAACCACTTGAAGACAAAGCCCTTTCTGACACTTTTTGTTTACATGAAATAATATTTTTTTTTTGCAAGAAAATTACTTTGAACCCCCAAACATTATATATTTTTTTAAAGCAAAGGCCCTACAGATTAAAATGGTGGGTGTTTCATTTTTTTTTTCACACAGTATTTGCGCAGCAATTTTTCAAAAGCATTTTTTGGGGAAAAAAACACACTTTTTTAATTTTAATGCACTAAAACAGACTATATTGCCCAAATGTTTGATGAAATAAAAAAGATGATCTTAGGCCGAGTACATGGATACCAAACATGACATGCTTTAAAATTGCGCACAAACGTGCAGTGGCAACAATCTACATACATTTTTAAAAGCCTTTAAAAGCCTTTACAGGTTACCACTTTAGATTTACAGATGAGGTCTACTGCTAAAATTACTGCCCTCGATATGACCTTTGCGGTGATACCTCACATGCATGGTGCAATTGCTGTTTACATTTGACGCCAGACCAACGCTTGCGTTCGCTTTTGCGCGAGAGCAGGGGGGGACGGGGTGCTTTTTTAAATTTTTTTTTTTTGCTTTTTTATCTTATTTTTAAATGGTTCCTTTCATTTTTTTTTAATCAGTTTATTGTTATCTCAGGGAATGTAAATATCCCCTATAATAGCAATAGGTAGTGACAGGTACTCTTTTTTTTTTAAAAGGGGTCTATTAGACCCTAGATCTCTCCTCTGCCCTCAAAGCATCTGACCACACCAAGATTGGTGTGATAAAATGCTTTTCCAATTTCCCAATGGTGCTGTTTACATCCGGCAAAATCTAAGTCATGAATTGCTCGTAGCTTCCGGTTTCTTAGGCCATAGAGATGAATGGAACCATTCTGGTCTCTGATCAGCTCTATGGTCAGTTGGCCGAATCACCGGCTGCATTCTCAGGTTCCCTGTTGGGACAGGAGAGCCAGAGAAAAACATGGAAGACGGTGGGAGGGGGGGACATTCCCTTCCACTGCTTGTAAAAGCAGTCTAGAGGCTAATTAGCCACTAGGATTGCTTTTACATGAAAGCCGACCGCTGGCTGAAAAGAATGATACAAAGATGATACCTAAACCTGCAGGCATCATTCTGGTATAACCACTCAAAGTCGTGAATGGCATACCTGAAAACAAAAAAATGGTTAACAATAAAACACAGTAAAGAGTAAAGTATAAAAAATTACATACCTGAAAAGTAAACATGATAAAACATAACGACAATAAAACATTGCAGAATAGAATACAGTAAAAAAGAGCAGAACAATAGAGAGAATAGAGCGAGAGAGAACAATAAAACTACAACTATTTTTGTTTTTTTTTATTTTATATTTTTTTTTGTTTTTTTAGGCCTCTTTCACACGAGGCATCCGTATGTCCGTTTTTCATCCTTCCGTTTTCGGATGAAAAACGGACATACATGTATCCCTATGGAGCGGCGGATGTCAGCGGTGACATGTCCGCTGACATCCGCCCCGCTCCGATCCGAAAAGTGTAACGGAGGAAAAACCTACTTTTTCCTCCGTTTTCGGATCGGATCGGATGACGACGGACACTACGGACCGTCATCATCCGATCCCCCCATAGGGGAGAGCGGCGCTCTGACAGGTCCGTCGCTGCACAGTGTGCAGCGATGCACCTGTCATCTTCCTGCTCAGCGGGGATCGGCGGAGCGATCCCCGCTGAGCCAGCGGATGTTCACGGGGCGGATCATGACTGATCTGCCCCGTGTGAAAGAGGCCTTACACTTTTTTTGTAACTTTTATAACTGTAACCGGTTCCAGGTTCGAGGCTCTCAAAATACGATGGCATCTTGGGAGACCCTGTGAAAGTGTGCCTAGTCTGTGCAATGCTGTACCCTACGCTAATAACTAGTGCATGGTAGCGTTCAAAACATTCACCAATGCAAAGACCAGTATTGTCAGGACAGGAGGGAAAATAATAGCGGGTGTCACGCCTATATCCACGCTTGCTGCAGACATGACATCTTTTTTGGGGGGGGGGTTCGTCGGGTAGGGGTACTCGGGAGGACATAAAGAAAATGCCTCTCATGCAGCCAACTGCATTTGGTTGAGGATGTGAATGGGGGAAGTACGGGTGCTGCAGAAGCGGTGGGTTCCCAATTAGGATTGGCGAATTCAGCAGGAAGGGCACTATGGGCACGACGGGCCTGTGTTTGTCTTCTTCTTGGTGGCAGCGGGACACTACTTGTGCTTGCCACCTCACCAGCTTGAACTGCGCTTATGGAACTCGCCACGTCACCAAGTGTTACTGCAGTGCTGGTTTGACTACGACCGGGGTGTACTAGGTCGCTGGCGCTTGCCAGTTCACCAAAATGCTACCAAAAAAACTGTTAGCGATCGCAGGGATCAGGCCTGACTCTGCGAACGCTGCAGTTATGCGTTTAGTGTAAGTGTCAGTGATCGATCGATACTGCACTTGGGTGGGCTGGGCTGGGCTGGGCTGGGCGGAGGGGCAAAACGCAGGTGCTACAGGTATCTGGGCATATCCCGCTAACACTGCGTTTTTGGGAACCCTAAACTGCTGGGGATGCTAGTATAGATCTGATTGAATCAGATATTGATCCATTCAGATACTATACTACTAAGGGAGGTGTACGGTGCGTGCGTGGGTGTTAGCACTACTGGCACTAACCTGACGCTGCCTGGGGCTGGTGCTTGCCACTTCACCAAAACACTACAAAAAAAACCTGTTAGCGATCATAGGGATCAGGCCTGACTCTGTGAGCGCTGCAGTTATGCGTTTAGTGTTTTGTAAGTGTCAGTGATCGATCGATACTGCACTTGGGTGGGCTGAGCTGGGCCGGGCGGAGGGGGAAAATGCAGGTGCTAGCAGGTATCTGGGCTGATCCCGCTAACACTGCGTTTTTGGGAATCCTAAACTGCTGGGGACGCTAGTATAGATCTGATCGGATCAGATATTGATCCGTTCAATTACTATACCACTAAGGGAGGTGTATGGTGCGTGCATGGGTGTTAGCGCTACTGGCACTAACCTGACGCTGCCTGGGGCTGATGCTTGCCAGTTCACCAAAACGCTACCAATAAACTGTTAGCGATCGCAGGGATCAGGCCTGACTCTTCGAATGCTGCAGTTATGCGTTTAGTGTTTTTTAAGTGTCAGTGATCAATCGATACTGCACTTGGGTGGGCTGGGCTGGGCGAAGGGGCAAAACTCAGGTGCTAGCAGGTATCTGGGCTGATCCCACTAACGCTGCGTTTTTGGGAATCCTAAACTGCTGGGGATGCTAGTATAGATCTGATCAGATCAGATATTGATTCGTTCAGGTACTATACCACTAAGGGAGGTGTATGGTGTGTGCGTGGGTGTTAGCGGTACTGGTGCTAACCTGATGCTGCCTGGGGCGACGCAGACCTTATCTGACCCTAAAATCTAATTTATATCACCGCCGGGCGATCAGGGGGCTAAACCTTTATTCGGTAATAAACGGGGGTTCCCTGACACTATAAAAAGTAAACTAACTAACCAGCATCACCCGTAACAGTTATACGGTGATCACTGGTGAAAGGGTTAACTAGGGGGCAATCAAGGGGTTAAAACCTTTATTCGGTAGTATATGGGGGTCCCTATCACTATAAAACACTGACGGCGAACCTAAATATTTATCTCCTTAACTAGCGTCACCAGCGACACTAATACAGCGAACAGAAAAATGATCGCTTAGCGACACTGGTGACGGGGGGTGATCAAGGGGTTAAAACTTTATAAGGGGGGGTTAGGGGGGTATCCTAGACCTAAAGGGGGCTAACACTAACTGCCCTACCACACTAACTGTCACAAACTGACACCAATGCAGTAATCAGAAAAAAAAACTGCTTGGTGTCAGTATGACGGGGGAGGGGTGATTAGGGGGTGATCGGGGGGATCAGGGGGTAAAGGGGGGGGTGTAAAGTATGCCTGACATGTTCTACTATGTGTGTGTGTTGGTGTAACTCACTCGGATGCCGGCGCGGAAAATACCGAGCCGAGGAGAGATGACATCACTTCCACTGCCTCTGTGTACTATACAGAGGCAGGGGAAGATTCTCATTGGCTGGGAGCGATCGTGAGGGTGGGCCACAAATGGATGGTCTCCCCCTCACCTCTGATCGCTCCCAGTCAGAAGCCGACCGCCTCGGGCACCGGGGGGGTCCAACCGGACCCCCCGCCCGCGGCAGGCAATCACGTACCAGGTACGTGATTTTGCCTGCCCATGCCATTCTGCCGCAGTATATCTGCGTTAGGCAGTTGGCAACTGGTTAAACATAAAAACAGAAAAAAGGAGGGGGAGAAGAGAAGTAAATTACAGTAAAATAAATTAAATTAAAATAAGGAAGAAGAAGGGGGATGGTGGGAAGGAGAGGAAAAGGAAAAAAGTAAAGATCAGGAATCCAAAGTAGGAGTCGTTTCCCTTGGCCTAGGCCACCCACTATCCAATTCTAGAGACTAAGGGGCTTGGAGGTACTTAATCCAGGGGGACCACACCCTGTTAAATCTGGCGTGTCTGTCTTTAAGGATACTGGTCAATTTTTCATTGACCATGATCCAAGAAAGTTTATTATTTACCAGTGCAAGGCTGACCACTGGAGTTTTCCATGCTCGTGCTATTGTAATTTTAGCTGCTGAAAAAATAAAGAAGATGAGAGTTCGGAGATGTCTAGGGGTCTCGTCTGGCAGATCCGCAAACAGCGATGTCTTGGGATTTTTAGGTAGATTTTGTCCTGTCACTGAATAGGCCAGGGTGAATATTCTGATCCAAAAGTGCTGGACCTTGGGACAGGACCACCAGACATGTAACATGGTACCCTCTTGCCCTCATCCTCTGAAGCAAAGAGGTGAAGTGCCGAGGTACATTTTCGCCAGTCTCGCCAGAACAAGGTACCACCTGGACAGCACTTTGTAATTTCCTTCCACCAGGGAAGTATTGAGTATTCCCTTGTGCACCATGGTCGACCATTGCCCCCAAACCTCCTCCTCTATAGTCTCACCTAAATCTGATTCCCATGCTGTTTGGTATGAAGGTTTGGTCTGTTGATTATTGAAGAGGGCATAGAGCTCCGAGCTCCGAGATCCCTCCCCATGACTTAGGTCTGCATAAGCATTTATTTCCAAACAAGGTCCTATTGGTTATATCTATCAGATCGGTAGCTAGGGATTTTATGAAGTGAGTGATTTGTTATAGACGGAAAGATTCCATCTGGAAGATCTGTAACGTCTTCCGGAAGTAATCCCGCTGCCTGATCCCTTTGTGATCTATGAAGTGTGCTATCCTGTAAAGGCCTTTGTTAACCCACCACGTAAATTGTTAGGGATTTTGTCCTGGAGGAAAGTGCGGATTATTGAGAATAGGGGCTACAGGGGAATGAGGGGATCTCAGCAGGTATATTTTGCACACCGTGTCCCACAGACGCAGGGAGTGGCATAAAGAAGGGCACAAAATGGCCCAACGTTCTCTTGTCGGAATCCAAAGCAGGAGGTCTACAGGTAGGGAGGGACTGACCTGTGCTTCCAACCAAACCCAGTCAAGTTGGTATGTTGTAGAAAAAATTTGGTAAAGTTGTACCAGTTGAGCCGCCCTATAGTACTTCAAGAAGTAGGGAACTTCCAGTCCTCCTCTCCCTTTGGAGATATAGAGAGTGGAGTGAGCCACTCTGCATCCGCTACCACCCCAAATGAATTTGTATACTAGCGACTGAAGTTATTTAAAGAATGCGAATGGTATCAGAATCGGCAATGATCAGAAATAGTATAGGATTTGAGTACCGTTATCTTAATGGCTGCTATTCTACCCATCCAGGAAAGATCATGTGACTGCCAGTTTTTTAATTCTTGTTCAATGGACTTATAAAAGGGGGTATAATTAACCTGAAACAGTGTAGAAACAACCCGAGTGAGTTTAATTCCAAGATAAGGGAGTGCTTGTGTACACCATTTAAAGGGAAAAGACTGCTGTATTGCATATCGTACCAAGGCAGGAAGGTTTATGTCCAACGCTTCAGATTTAGATTGGTTAACTCGCAGACCAGAGACAGTTTCAGAAAAGTGAAAATATTGAGGGCCTAGAAAGTGTAGCAAATAAATTGGGTAGAGTTCTGATGAGATCTGTTACAAATAATAGCAAGTCGTCGGCAAAGAAAGCACATTTATGTGTTCTGCCACCACTAGGGACACCATGAATGTTGGGGTTAGCACGGATGGCCGCAGCCAGTAATTCGTTCGCCAGAATAAAAAGGAGAGGCGAGAGAGGGCATCTCTGCCTAGTTCCTCTCCTTATCTGTAAAAGATTCGACTTGTGCCCATATGCAAGAATTTTGGCCGAAGGATTAGAATATAATGTGCCGATAAGGCTTAAAAATTTAGGTCTGCAGTTCCACTGTCTCAATATGTGGAAGAGGAAGGGCCAGGAAACGGAGTCAAAGGCCTTGTGAAGGTCCAATGACAGAAGCATTCCTCGCCTAGCGCCCACCCCATCCCAATTAGAGCGTAAGATAGAGATCAAGTCAGTGGCCCATCGGATCTGGTCAGCAGCTTGCCGCCCCGTAACAAATGCCACTTGGTCCACATGAATATATTGTGGCAGAAACGTATTAAATCGGTTTGCATATATTTTTGTGAGTAGTTTTAGGTCGCAGTTTTTTTATCGCCCGTTATCAGTGATAACGGGCGATAGTTTGTCACATTACTATGTTCCTTATCTGGCTTAGGAATCAGACTTATGTGGGCTCTATTAGAGTCTGTATCGAGTGATACTCCGTCGCGAAGGGCAGTAAAGAATTTAAGTAGATGGGGTGCCAACAGTGGAGCAAATTTCTTATAATAAGAGGCTAAGAAGCCATCCGGCCCCGGAGTCCTGGACACATTAGCCTGTTTTTTGCGGTCAATATTTCTGCTACGGTGATGTCCCCCTCACGGTGAGAATCTGAGAAAGATGGGAGGGCCACATCCTTAAAAAAGTCATCCAGGGCTCCAGGAGGGGGGCCCCCTGTGCAGAGTATAGGGAAGAATAGTAGGAGTGGAATAATTCTGTAATGATCTGTGGGTTCTGCGTCAGATTTCCATTGGGCTAAGTTTTGGGTGTTCCGTTTGACGGATCCTAGGCATAGTACCAGGTTTTTCCTTCAATGTGTAGAAGGAAGCCTGGGTCAACCTAAGGTTTTTTTTCTGCTTTAGTTGTCAAACAAAGGTTTAACTCAAACCAAGCGGAATCTATTTTGTCTCTAAGGTCTAGGTCAGGGCGCTGTTCGTGCTGGGTCAGTAGGTCAGTTAATTTCTGTTCTTTTTCCTTTATTAATGAGTTAGAATGTTTTTTTAATTCGGGATGCTATTTGTATGAGATAGCCTCTAATCGTGGCCTTGTGGGCAGCCCAATTAGTCACAGGGGAAGTGTCCTCCCGGTTGTTCAAGGAGAAATATTCCGTGAGGTGCTGCTCCACGTCGAAACAGATGGAAGGGTTGCTCAGAAGAGAATCATTTATTCTCCAGGGAGCTGGACCCCTGGTGTCTCGCAGGGAGTCACATGTGGTCCAAAGCAAGGAGTCCATCTCACAATTTCTAAATGTCATGACCAATGTGCCTTATGGCTGACAGACAACAGGAGCTTTTCAGTCTCCTAACTTCTAACTAATCTCACCTTTAATTTCAGTTTACACCTCCTTCTTTTGGACCTAAAGCCCTCACCTTTATTGTTTACTACACTAGACCCAAGCTATGATGTATTATGCCATTGTAACTCACAACCCTGTGTGTATTTTTTGTTATTTTGCACTGCTGTTTCTGGATTACTATGCTGCTCTTATTGCTATTGATGCAATGTTGGAAGCTATGAACCAGCCGCATTTTGAACTATTTATGGCCGGCTTTATGTGGCTGAATAGAGTAACAAACCCTCTGCCAGATAAAGCAGTAAACCTATACAATATTTATTTCAGCTGTGAATGTAGCTGTTTGCCTGGAGTTCCTCTTCATATTGGCATGATTTATGCAGCACATTAGAATTAATTAAAAATGTTATAGTAAATTGGTTTCATAATCTCACAGCTCCTGTTTTGCACTGCTGTGAGACAAAGTTGATAAGTCTTCCCAGTACATTCAACTACATTTAAGTAGAAGTACAAACTGTCTATTCACATGAAATAATTACTATATTCAGTAAGGCATTTACAGGAGAGACAGACAAAGACTTTTAATACCATTTACCGACACACAATCAAAATATAAACTGCAGACATTCAAGACTAGCTGGCCCTTGTATGACCCTAACATCCAACAATATACTTTCATATGGCACAGCTGTGTACACTATGTTCTATAGTAAAAGAAGACAAATCTGTATTCTACTTTGTTCTATTTATGATGTAAAATACAGGAGTGGGCAAAATAATGAACACACTGCCTGGAAAAAGAGCTTAACTTTTAATTAATTGAAAGACCATTAAAAATGCATCAGAAAACATTAATCACATTGCTTTTTAATTATTACTAAGGGGTCCATTTGTAAAAAGAAAAGTTACATAAATTTGACAAGCATTAGCCCTCCCCTGACAAATTCTGACCTTATTCTTCTTAATAGAGTGATTTTGAATGATTGTCCGCTCCATCTAGTGGCCATAATGCAGTGTTTTTTCTGATTAAGGTATTTCAGAAAAATATTACATTATGGGCACTAGATGGAGCTGATGTTGATAGGAAATTGCTCTACTAAAGTGGTTGTAAAGGCAGAAGGTTTTTTTTATCTTTATGAATTCTATGCATTAGAATAAAAAGTCTTCTGTATGCAGCAGCCCCCCTTAGCCCCCCTAATACTTACCTGAGCCCAACTGGATACAGCAATGTTGCCAGGGGTTCCCCTCCTCATTGGCTGAGACAGCAGCGTGGCGTCATTGGCACCCACTGCTGTCAAAGTCAGTCAGCCAATGAGGAGAGAAAGGAGGCGGGGCCAGGTCACGGCTCCATGTCTGAAAGGACACAGGGAGCTGTGGCTCGGCTCAGATGCCCCCATAGCATGCTGTCTTGCTGTGGGGGCATTCAACAGTAGGGAGGAGCCAGGAGAGCTGAAGAGGGACCCGAGAAGGATCTGGGCTGCTCTGTGCAAAACCACTACACAAAGAAGGTAAGTATAACATGTTTGTTTTTTTTAACTGAAATAAACAAGACTTTACAATCACTTTTGGGAAAATACAGTCAGAATTCATCAGGGCTAGGTTTAGACTTGTCACTTTCATCCAACATATTTTTAAATATACCCCTAAATGTCAGCAATAGCAGAGGTGTGTTTATCAAAATTGTACATGTAAAGGCATTTTACAATTGTAAAATTGTAAAGGCAACTAAGAACTTGATTATCTCATTGCAGGACTTCAGCAGTTGACACACATCGTTAATCAGTTGTGTTGCTTAGGCTGAAAGTTACACATGCTGCATAGATGCTGTTACATTTGCTGGTAGATGATGTAGTAGCTGGAAATTTTAGGGTTGATTTCTAAAAGCAAATAGGCTGTTCACTTTTCAAGGGAATTTGAACTTTGTAGGGAGAATTTTCTTTTAGCTTAGTGAAGGTGGTCAAAATTCACTTTGCAAAGAATATTTAGTCATGCGCAAGGAAAAAAAAAGAATCTTGTTTGCACATGATTGGATGATGGTCAACAGAGCTATATTTTACTCACTAATTGAAAATTCTGTTTTTAAAATGAACAGCCTATCTTTCTTTAGTAATCAACTCTATTTGTTGCTCTTACAGAAGACCGAGCATGCGAATGGTGAAATTTCTCTAGTTTGGACAGCTGCAGATCTCCTTGTCAACAAATAGACTGTTCTCTTGCTCTTTTAGGTGGAATAAAAATTCCTACAGTGAATGCAGACCCTCTTGGCCACACTCAAGATATTATCCAGCCCTAGATTCTGTAGTTTATTTTAGAAATATATGCACCACTAAATTTAGGATATGAGCAAAGAAAATTGCATTTGTGGCTTTCCTTAGTATAGCACCCCTGGGATGTTCCTAATGCTGTAACCACATTGCCTATTTGGAAAAGGTAAGGGAAAGGCCAGCTGGTCTGGTGGAAACACTCCAGCTTTTTGTTGACCTTGCATCTTCTTTTCTTCAAACTTATTAGCACAAATACACATGACAGCACTTCACATAGGATATAGAACAGAACACTGATGTGTTGGAATGCATTGGTTATACCATGAAAAATTATATTGTTATATGATATGAAACCTCCTTTATTTGGTAATGGAAATTATTATGATGAACTGTGGGTATGGGAAGTAGACTGATAAGAGGAAGAAGAGGGTGAACATGTTATTTTGGTCACAGCCTTTTTCCTGCAGGATTTGGACCAACGAGTAACTCTGTCTGACATACATCCAGCATAAAGTAACACTGCATTCTGGGCATCTATATAGAGGTTTGTGTATAAATTAAATATAACCAAATGACTGTTTGCTACAAAGGGGAGGCAACAGAAGGGAGACATACAAAAAAGCAAGGGCAGGGGAACACAGACATACCTCTAAATATACTATACTTATGGAGGGGATAATAACATAGATACATTTATGAATTTCTGTTGTCAGTCAATCACTTTGGCCTAGATGTAATGCCTGTTCAGGCTAATCAATTAACTAAGCACTACCGGTAATACTAATCTTTATTAGTAATAACCTTTCTGATTAATATACAAATAGATTTTTTTTTACAATGTAAAATTGCTAGCTTTAAAGACCCTTTCCAGGACCTTTAAAGCTATAATATATTTATTTATATAGGGATCTCACCTTATATAAATGGAAATCTCTCTAGATATGTTAATTAAATTTCATGCCCTAAATGCATTATGTTTAAATGTTTTCATATTATCTGTATTAGTATTAGAGATATCAGCACAAATTGGTTAAATTTGTACAATTTCTACTAAGCAAAGGCTTTTTCTATCTCTTAGGTTTTAAGGGTG
The DNA here is from genome assembly GCA_037952925.1 of Lithobates clamitans. Lineage (NCBI taxonomy): Eukaryota > Metazoa > Chordata > Amphibia > Anura > Ranidae > Lithobates > Lithobates clamitans. Next base: position 3,348,011 of record JBBGZY010000424.1, read on the forward strand.
TTCAAATTGGTTAATTAAAATGTATTATTACTTGCCAGTATTAAGGCAAATTGAAGTTTTTGCCAAATACATTACCCTAGCCCAACTTTGCTTTAATGATACATTTCTCCTATTACCCATTACACTTAATCTTTTTTTCCCCATTTCTAAACAGAAACTAACATGCTGATTCTGGACAACTAATTTAATTACTTTTACATTTGGATTTAAATACATCAATCCCCACTGAAAGAACCAAACATAAATAATGTTAATGAAATTTAGCAAAGACATGCTTGGTGTTTTAAATGACAACAAATATTCCAGTTATACTGGTAGCAATAGTTACCACACTCCTTTATAATAAATACATATAAATTAAATGGACATCTTTTTATCATAAAAAGACAGAACCTTCCTATACTAACTATTAACAGTTGCGGACTGCTTGTCCAAATCTCCACAATGTTCATGATGTCATCAGCACTCCTGCAGAATTCTGGTGATTTCATTGTATTGCTGCTATTTACAAAACCAGACATAAAGCCCATAGACCAGCAACCTATGTGACAAAATCAAACTGAAATACAAGGTTTTAAGGTTTTTTAGGATGTTTCATTAGCAGGTGACAATGTACTACACTCAAAATTAGCAATTCATATCCCTAGTAAAACTGGTGCAATGATGGGTGGCTTGTCCATTCACATTAGTATACCAATACCACCATCATGGTTTCCCTGCAAGTTTCGTCCTACTGTGAAATAAGCAAGAAATATTTAATGCATTGTCTTTTCGATGTGTACTTTTTGCTGTTTGCAAATGGATGAGTATTGCTTGGTAAACAGCAATCAATGTTCATCTATTTGATACATATTTGTTTTATCACCAAACATGAAATCTCTACACCTGTTCTTGGAAAGGCCAGTCCTCTTTTGAGTTTCAGTACCTTTCTGGAAGATTGGAGAAACCTCTAAAAACTTCCTATAAAGGCTAAACCAGAGATTAGCATAGGACCCTATCTCCACAAGCAACATGTATTTTTATAACATGTATATTGACCCCATTTCTATTAAACACTGCTAAAGGGCTAATAACAAATACCAGTAAATGGTTATCTGTAGGAAAACCAGATATAATGGAGTGATTTGAAAGAGTGGATTACATCTGTAAAAAATGAATATTTAAGCAGAAGAGACATAGGACAGATAGAAAGATATAACAGTATCTGGGGAAGATGGACAGATTTTAAGTCTTCAGGGAAATATGTGGAAAGGATGATGGAAGAGGGCAGCAAAGCTTGAAACAGGAGGGATGGGTGATGGCAAACCAGATAGGGAGTAAGGAGGAGGGGAGTGGGAGGTGGGGGGGGGGTGGGGGGATAAACAGGAAGGCAAAGTATGTATTTTGCAAATCAGATACAGATGTTAACTGTATCTTTTAGTTTTTGCCTATTTGCACATGGAAAAAAATTAAATAAAGTTTAGAAGAATAGGAAAGAAAAGGAAAGTGTTATACCACGATGATGTGAGACTGTGTTGGAGACAGTGAATGAGCGTAAAGCTGAATAGTCTCTCGATAGAGTTTTTCTGAAGTTGTTAAAAAAAAACAAAAAAAGAAAAAAAAAAAAAACACGTATTTATATAGTTATAAGTTACAGTATGTTGTAGTATGTATTTTTTTGTGTGGGTGTGTGTGGATAGATAAATCACTAGCAGAAGCTTTTGCTGTCTTAAGGTGTATTTTTACTTTTGTGGCTAGATTTAAATAACACCTACTTTATATATGTTGCATTTTCTCATTAGAATAGAAAAAAAAGCAATAAGGAAACTAGGAGATCTGTCCCCAACCGATCACCCAAGGGAGAAAACAACAGCATAAACTCAAAATGTATAATAGATAAATCAATAATTTTATTAATACATAATTGAATACATTTATACATAATTACATTATGTACATAATGTACATGAATTACATTAATACATCTTTGGGTACAATGTAAAAATGCATAGTAACAATCCATGTGTATCAACAGCATTATGGTCCCCTAAAAAGGGAGGATCACACTATGAAGGATGTCCATGGATAACATTGTTCTCATCATGTTTCAAGGCCTAAACACAGCTTCATCAGGAGAATATCTGCAATTTAATTAATAAAACATTAAACAGTAAATGTCATAATATTACAAACATGGGAAATTTTGTTTAATAATAAAGAGTAAAAAAAGGGGGCAATAGAGCAGTGTTGCCCAGGTCAAACCAGAGCAAAAGCGCCCCTGGGTTCCCCCCCGTGGTGGCTACAGGGGACATGCAAAGATGGACGTATATCTACATTAAATGATGACATGTGGGTAAGTAATATGTAGTGATCTGCAAGCAATTGGAAGGGGAGAGAGAGGGGAGGGAAAGAGAGGGAGAGGAGATAAAGAAGAAAAAGGAAAAAAGTGGAGGGGGGAAGGTGCAAAGAAAGGGAGGGAAAGAGGAAAGGGGACATTTCTCCCCCTCCCTTCCTCCTCCCCTTTTTCCTTTTCTTTTCCCCCTTCTTTTCCCCTCCTCTTTTCTTTCCCCCCGCCCTACCCCTCTTTTCTCCTTCTCTACTTTTTCCCCCTCCTTTTTCATATTTCCAAAATCTCTTCCCCCCTTTTCTCTGTTTTTTCCCTCCCCTTTTTCTCCCCCTCCCTTCTTTTCCCTTTTCCTACTGTTTTTTTCCTTTTCCCCTTTCCCTCCTTTCTCCTTTTCTTTTCCCCTCCTCTTCCCTCCTTTCTCTCCCCTTTCTTTGCACTCCCCCTCCCCTTTTTTTCTTTTTTTTTTCTCTCTCTCCTCTCCCTCTCTTTCTCTCCCATCTCTCTTCCCTTCCAATTGCTTGTAGATCACTACATATTACTTACCCACATGTTATCATTTAATGTAGATATACGTCCATCTTTGCACATCCCCCGTAGCCGCTGTGGGGGAACCCCGGGGGGGCATTTTTGCTCTGGTTGGACCTGGGCTGCAGGTAAGCAATACTGCTCTATTCCCCCCTTTTTTACTTTTTGTTGTTAAAGAATTTTCCCATGTTTGTAACATTATGACATTTACTGTTTAATATTTTATTAAATCAATTGCAGATATTCTCCTGATGTAGCAGTGTTTAGGCCATGAAACATGTTGAGAACAATGTTATCCATGGACATCCATCATAGTGTGATACTCCCTTTTTAGGGGACCATAATCCTGGTGATACACATGGATTGTTACTATGCATTTTTATCATGTACCCATGATAGAGTCATCCAGGACAGAGGCTTTTGGAGGGAACCTAATGCTAGCCTCTTGCCTCTGATTATGTACTCTGGATTTTAAGAGAACAATACTTGGGAGGTGTATGTCTGGGGACCCTTGAAATAATGTTACTTTGGATTCAGGTACATGTCTCCCCAAGACACACAGATTCTGGGAACCCAGCCACCTGTCTGCGGTTGTCTGCTATAATGTGTTTATTGTAAATAAGTCTAGTGTGGCTTCTAAGAGTCTTTCCCCATTGTTATTTGTGCTAATTAACTCTGCTATTATGTGAAGGAGTTCTGTGTTGATAGGTATGATAATGTGTTTTGTAGTTAGTGAGCTAGGAGACGACAAGGCTGACCTGAAAGGTCAAACCTCTGAGTCACCTAGTCTGGTTAAAGGAATAGTTAATTAGCTCATGTTAATTTGTTTCTGGTTACAGTTGTATTGTCAGAGTAATATGATCAGGAGGGGGGAACCTCCTCCTCCAGTGTATATAAGACTGTATTCATGTTCTAATAAACAGTTCTATTTCTGGTGTACTCCAAGACTGGTGTTGTCTGGTTCTTGGGTGTTACTATAGCCAGATATATTGGTCTCATGTTCCAGGACTTGGGAAGCAGCTTCTTGACAGAAATACACATCAGGGTGTCCAGAGTCCATTACAGTACCTAATAATGTGTTTTTAATTATGCATTAATAAAATTATTGATTTATCTATAATACATTTTGAGTTTATGCTGTGCAAATCAGTACCCAGTTAGTCCTTGTTTTCTCCCTTGGGTGACCGGTTGGGGACCGATCTTCTAGTTTCCTTATTGCTCCTTTGGAGGGTGGCACTTCTTATTTAATTCATATCTTAGCCTAAATTTACAGAGGCCACAAATTTCACAAAAAAAAAAAAAAATTACTGCTTCCATTCTACTCGCTATTTTCTGAAAATTCTATAACTGAAAGTCAAAATAAAAACCAAAACCAAAAATGTAATATTTTGAAGCTTACCAACATTTAGATGTGGTGGCTGCGTTAGTTTTCTTTTTTAGGCTTTTTTCACCTGGTGATCTGGTCAGTAACACACCTCCTGTATTAGAGTGCCTCCACTCTGGATGAAGGAGTACAGGAGCATCTTTGGACAGAAGCATTGTTAATCTGGGGGGAGGGAAGTGTTATATGCACTGGCAGATTTAGATACACTAAGAAATTGAAGCCAAATCCCAGCTAATACTTTATAAGCAGTTATAGCAAACATTTTTTTTCCTTTTGGGATAAAGCTTTTACATAAATTTATATAAGATGATCATTGAAAGCACCCCCTGTCAATGGTAAATGGTTTGTCTCAATTATGTAATTGCTACATCTGCAGGACAACAACAGACTCAAAGCGGAGTTCCACACAAAAATGGAACTTCCGCTTTTCGGAACCCTCCCCCCCTCCGGTGTAACATTTGGCACCTCAGGGGGGAGGGGGGTGCAGATACCTGTCTAAGACAGGTATTTGCACCCACTTCCGGCATAGACTCCCATGGGAGTCTACTCCACTTCCCGTACCCACCGCGCTGTCTGCTGGGAACACACAGCTCCCAGGAGAGAGCGGGGACCACTTGGGATGCGCAGCGCGGCTCGCGCATGCGCAGTAGGGAACCGGGAAGTGAAGCCGCAATGATTCACTTCCTGATTCCCTCACCTAGGACAGCGGCGGCAGCTGCCGAGAACCGAGCGGGTTCTCGGCGTCCCCTGCCGACATCGCTGGACCCTGGGACAGGTAAGTGGCCATGTATTAAAAGTCAGCAGCTGCAGTATTTGTAGCTGCTGGCTTTTAATATTTTTTTTTTTGGCGGTGTGGGTGAACCCCCGCTTTAATGGCCAAATCAGCATATGAAAATTAAAGAAAGAAAGCCTAAAAAAGAAAACTAATGTAGCCATCACATCAATGACTTGGTAAGTTGCAATATAATAAATGTTTGTTTTTGGGTTTACCGCTTGAAATTTGCTAAGTAGAGAAGGCTGGGAAGTTATTGTTTACCATAAGTAACCCAGCCTGTTTCAAGCTCTCAGATCTCATTATATATTGTAGACTAAATTGGAACACTGTCCTAACAAAGGGTTAAAGATGTATAAGATGAGCTTCTGCATTGTATGTTAATAAGGGGAAAATATCTTGTGAGAGGGGACAGACTGAGTTTTTCTCTCATTTCAAATTCTTCAGTCAGTGTAAAGCCCCATACATATGGGCCGATTGCTGGGCAACATCGGCCGGTTCAATAAAAACCAGCTGACATTAAGCCCATGTGTATGGGAGCCATCCAACAGAAGCAGGGCTTCTGTCAGATAAGCATGTTGGTAAGCCAGCAGCCGGCCGGCTCACCATCAGCACTCTCATCCACTGGTAGAGAGCACTGATTGGAGTGTTCTGGTGGGGGGGCATCCCCCTGTCAGAACACAACAGCTCAATGGGGGGGATCGATGTACTAAAGTTAGATTGTTAGTACAGCAGCTCAGACCGGAGTTGACCTTTTTTTTGGTTCAGCTCGCTGGGTTGAATGGAAAAAGACTCATAGTGTGTACCAGGCATAACTTGCAGTCCAGCTGAGGTCTGCTACAAACAAACACTTAAAAAAGGTAAGAATTTTTTTAAATAATAATTTTTAGGTATGCTTTGTGAATTGGAACATATAACATAAACACATAGTGGGGTTTTCTCAAATTTGACTGCAAAAATGAAAATACAAGTAAATGTAATTACTCTGTCTATCTCTTTACCTGTTGAGATAAGATATCAGCAACTTAGGAAGCTGACTGAATCACAAACTTGCACAGTGAAACAGAACAGTAAAGTTTCTTACACACAATTGGATTTTGCGCAGACAAAGCCTCCGACTTTTGTCCGAAAAGGGCGTTTGCCAAAAACTTGTCTTGCATACAAACGGCACAGAATTGTCTGCCAACAAACACGAACGTAGTGACTTACTAGACATACTACAAGCCGATAAAGAGGAAGTTCAGTTAGTAGAAGTTTGGTGAGTGTTGATTCACACTTTTCATTTTGTGCTTTTCATTTTGCACTTTTCATATTGTGCTTTTCATTTTGTTCTTTTCAGTTCATTTCTGAATGGCCGTTTTTCAACCAGACATGTTGCGGAATCAAAGGAGATAACATGTTATTTATTATTGACTATGGAGTTATTGCTTTGACCCAAGTCCAGTCCAGGAACAGGAGGAGGAGGATTTCTTGGACCAAAAATTGGTTACTTTATTAATCATGACCAATTATGTCATATGCCATTGCTGTGGGAGCTCCAGGAGAATAATCCGGATGGTTTTTGGAATTATCTCTGGATGACGGACCCCTGCTTTCACCAACTCTTGGCATTGTTGACCCCCTATATTAAGAAGCAGGACACATGGGGCGTGTCCAAGATGGAGACCGGAGCAAACGTGCAGTGAGAGAGCTGCGCTCAGTCTCCGGCTAACAGCACTCTTTCCCTGCAGATAGCAGATCCTAAAAGCCCTGGGACGACTCAGCTGACGGAGGTGGATGGTATGACAAAGGGGAAGGGGTCCCTATCCGCCCGAAAGTCCCAAAAAAAACCCCAGACTACCGCTACACGGAGTTCCCGTCCCGCCACGAGCTCCAACATGGCGTCTCAAGCAGGGGAAAGTGACAAAGAGCCCACTGAGAAGGAGCAGTCTAACTTTGAGGCCCTCATGCAGGCGATTACTACATGTCAGTCGACCCTTACAGGCAAGATTGAGCAGATGCAGCTGGACATAAGTCTTATTAGGAGAGATATGGACACTTTTCGTTCTCGACTTGCAGAAGCTGAGCGCCGCGTGGGAGACACAGAAGATACGCTGCAGTCCCATACAGTCTCACTCCGCACGCTGCAAACTAAAATTAAGTCCCTGGAAACCCGCGCAGAGGATGCAGAAAATAGAAATAGGAGGAATAACCTCCGCGTGGTGGGACTCCGTGAAGGGGCTGAAGGGACTGATCCCACGGCCTTCACGGAACGCCTCCTGCGCACACTCCTACCCCAGGCGCCATTCTCAGACTTCTTTGTGGTGGAGAGGGCACACAGGATGCCTGCTGCCCGGGGGCCCCCGGGAGCTCCTCCACGCATGTTTATTCTGAAGCTGCTCAATTTATGTGACGCGGTCCTGCGTGAATTGAGGAAAACTGACCAACTGAGGCATGAAGGAGCGAAGCTAATGATATTTCCTGACTTCTCGGTGGACACACAGAAGTTGCGACGCTCATTTGATCAGGTGAAGCTTAATTTATGTAATAGGAAAATAAAGTACAGCATGCTGTTTCCAGCTAGGCTGCGAGTCCAGGATGGTGAGACGGTGCGTTTTTTTACTTCCCCTGAAGATGCATCGCACTGGCTGGAGACCCTGCCCAGGCATGAATGATTACTACAGGCCGCATGGTATGATTACTTTATCCTATCTGCTATTGTGTTCTAGGGGCCCTTCCTTCAAATGTCCTTGAGGACTAGGTTGGGGTGTTGATTTACCCCCCCCCTCTCCAGAGTGGGACGTTTGAACACGCTCTAACGGACTTTCTAGGAACCGGCTGCAGTTCTTCTTGCATAACCCGTCTGACCACGTGTGGACTATACATTACTCCTGCACAAGATTACGGAGTACTGGGGGGTGGAGAAGGGAGGGCTGCCCTGATCTTTTGTGCTTTTTAGCAGAGTTTGTAACAGTTCAAGAATTCTGCCCCCGGAGGAACTATGTCTATGTTTTGTTTTGTTTTTTTGTTTTTTATATATATTTTTTTATTACATATTCTCTCTCCCCGGGTGATCCAAGATTTAATATCTGCAGGGACCGTTGATCCTTCTAAAACCTTGTTGGAAGACTTATTGCATGTACTGTGACACTCAGGTGTCCTTCTGTTCATTTCCCTCGTTGGCAGTTGCCATGACAGTTTTTGGGAAGAAGGCACACCGAAGTTCGGGGGGTGGTGCGGGGTGGGGGGATGGGAGATGGAGTTGGAGCACAGGTTTTTGCTCCCTGTTGGGATTTTTATTTTTTTGCTGCTACATGTGTACTCAACTGTATGTAAATGGTTCCTATATTAAGGGTCAGTGCTGTTATGATACTTTTCCACTAGATGGCAGGGATACTCTCTCTGACAGAGCTTTTAAAATGGTAAATAAGGTTAAGCAACTATGGTGTAGTGTGGTGTTCTGGATTATGCTGCATACTTGCCTTTCCACATTCCATGTAAGATTTAAATGACTTCCCTGGCTATTTTGTCTTGGAATGTTCGAGGTTTAAACTCCAAGATAAAAAAATCCTTGGTATTTAACTTTTTGAAAAAATACAATCCGCACATATGTGTACTTCAGGAAACACATTTGGTTGGGAGTAAGACGCTGGCACTCCGGAAACCCTGGGTTGGTGCGTATTACCATTCAGCCTATTCTTCCTATTCCAGGGGTGTCAGCGTCCTCATACACAAATCCCTTGGGTTTACCCTGCTGGATCTCCATCTGGATCCGGAGGGGAGATTTGTGGCCCTCCATGCGATGTGCGACCGAATAGAGTTGTTAATTGTGGGCATATACATTCCCCCTCCTGCCACGGTAAATATACTGGGGAGGCTCGCTCCAATAATAGCATTATATCCGTCAGCTGGAGTCGTTTTGATTGGGGATTTTAATATGGTCCCGGATGCTGCTCTAGATAGATTTAGTGGGGGGCCCTCTAGCGTCTCTCCCCTTTCCCAATGGGTGGAAAACTTTGGGTTTAACGATATATGGAGATTACGGCACCCAAATGTGAAACAGTATACATGTCATTCAGCTACATACGCCTCTTTCTCCAGAATTGATTTGATGTATGCCACGGACTCCCTGCTCTCCCGGATACAGGAGATTGAGATCCTGCCGCGTGGCATTTCAGACCATGCACCTCTCCTGCTTAGACTAAAGACGGATTCGCCGATGGGTGCTGCACTATGGCGACTCTCCGGTTTGTGGATTACGGACGAGAGGGTGTCCCCCCGGTGGAAGGAGAGTTGGGAGTCTACTGGGCAATTAATGAGGGCACGGTCCCCCCACCGACACTGTGGGATGCCTTTAAGGCGTATACTAGGGGCCAATATCAAACTGCGATTGGGAGGGTTAGGAAGGACACCAGACTGGCATTAGAGGAGGCAGAGAGGAAGGCTCTTCTACTAGAAGATAGATACGTGCATACTAAAGACATACTGACTTATGACGCCTTGCAATCCTTTCATAGGGAAATCTCCCTGATGAGGGTTGAGACCACTAAGAAACAAATACTTGCTCAGTCACAGAGAATTTTTGAGCAAGGAGAAAAGACGGGCAGATTATTAGCATGGTTAGCTAAGGAGCGCTCCTCCCAGTCTCATATTGTCCATATAAAGGATGATAGGGGAAGGCTCTGCTCTGACCCTGTCGACATAAATAATCAATTTGCTAAGTATTATAAACATCTATACACCTCTAATGTCACCTCCACTAGTGAAGACCTTCATAATTTTCCAAATAAAACTTTCACAACTCTCGGTGGAGGCTCGTAGTACATTGGACGCCCCGATTACTCTTAGGGAGGTCCAAATGGCAGTGGGGGCACTCCAGTCAGCAAAAACTCCGGGCCCGGATGGCCTGCCAGCAGAGTTTTATAAAGAGCATAGCGATCTTCTTGTCCCTAAAATTCATGACTTACTCCTAAAGATGCCGGGGGAGGGTTGCCTACCTCCATCTATGTCAGAGGCAGTTATAATAGTTATAGCCAAGCCTAACAAGGATCCTACATCTTGTGCCTCATACCGCCCCATCTTGCTGTTAAACGTAGATGCCAAGATAACTACACAAATACTTTCGACTAGGCTTAATTCGGTTATCCTTTCTATAATCCATGGTGATCAGACAGGGTTTATGCCAGGTAAAGGAACCGGCATTAACCTACGTCGACTGTACACAAACATATCTTTTGCGGGGAAAAAGGAATCCCCGGGTGTGGTGGCCTCTTTAGACGCCGAGAAGGCCTTTGACTCGGTTGAGTGGGAGTTCTTTTTTTTTATAAATTCTTTATTTTCTGACGGTCATATATCACATGCCACATGGAACATATTCTTTTAAACATCATATCAGCATATACATATTCTTTCTATCATAGTATAGCTTTTTCACTCATTTCCTTACCAATTGGTTCAGAGTCCTTCTATTCCAAGGGCAAGCGTATAATTCCCCCTTTTTCATTTCCCTAAACCCCATTACCCCCCCCCCCCACCAGTACAAAAAAAAAAAAAAAAAAAAAAAAAAAAAAATATTTACCCCACCCCCCCAAAGGGGGGAGCCCCTCTCCACAGGTCTATTTTGTTCTGTCCCCCTTCTCCTGTTCTCTAATTCTATACTCTACTAGGGGAGACCAAATCATCCGATATTTCTCATCTTGTTCTTTCAGCATCATCGTCAAGTTTTCCATTTGTTGAATTTCTGTGATTCTAGCCCACCACTGAGATTTAGTCGGGGGGACTGTACTCTTCCACAGAGCCGGGATACACGCCCTTGCGGCGGTGAGAAGGTGTTTGAGCAGGGACTTCCTGTATTTTTCCACCGATAGGGGAACATCATTTAATAGAAATGCAACCGGGTTACCCCCAAGAGACACACCTGTAATGTCCTTAATCGTTTCCTCAACTGTTTCCCAGAAGTCCTTAATATCCTCACATTCCCAGAATATATGTGTCATCGTACCCACCCCCCTCCTACAGCGCCAGCATCTATCTGATACTTCTATACCATCTGGTAAGGATTTTATATCCTCCCTCTTGGTATCTACTGGCAATTGATGTTTTATGTACTGATTTTAATATTTTCGTCTTCTGCTTTTGAGTAAACATTACTCCTAACTCTCTCTCCCAGGCTTGCATAAAGTTGAACTCCTGTGGCACTTCCAGGCTTGTTAATATTTCATAGAAATATGATAAAGAATGCCTGATATTTTCACCATTTAGACAAATCCGTTCAAATCTGGTCAATTCCCGTATCACTGAGAATTTTTTATTTTTTGAACGGATATACGCTCCTAGCTGCATAGCCCTAAAATAATCCAAGTCTTCTGTCACCTCTCCCTCTATCTCACATCTTGTCATCAGGCGACGGTCCCTGGAAAAGTCTATCAGCCTCTTTTTCCCTTTGTGTTTTATTACTTCGTACCTCCGATCGATTAGACCAGGTAAGAAGTCCGGGGCACCCAATACCGGAGTCATTGGACTCGGATTTGGTGATAAATCTGTTTTTTTGAAAATCGTGTAAATAGAGCGAATAGTTGCCCCTGTTAGCGGGTGTTTTTTCACTATGGTGGGCAATTCTGATTTTTTAATCCATGCTAATCCTTCCAGTGGGATTTTAGACGTCGCCTGCTCTAACTGTATGTGCGGTTTCCTTACCGAGGCACACCATTCCACCACTCTCGCTAGTTGGAGGGCTTCCCAGTAAAGTACTGGGTCTGGGAGACCAATACCTCCTTTCCCTTTTGGGAGTACTAGGATGTTTCTCCTTACCCTTGGTGGTTTACCTGCCCATATGAACCTTAAAAACCCTGATCTAAGGTCCTTTAAAAAGTTTGATGGAATCTTTATTGGTAACGTTTGAAACAAGTAAAGAATTCTGGGCATCACATTCATCTTTATAATGTTTGTCCTTCCAAACCAGGTGAAGATATCCCTATCCCATCTCCTAAAGTCTTGTTTAATTTGTCTTAACAGCGGGGCATAGTTTAATTCAAACATTCTACTAAGCTTCTTTGGGATTTTAGTCCCCAGATATTTTATGTGGGAGTCTGTCCACCTAAAATTAAATTGTGCTTTTATCCGGTATATTTCAGTTGTGTCCATCTCCACCCCCATAGCTTCGGACTTAGTATAGTTTACCTTATAGTTTGCTATTTCCCCGTACTTGTTTAGCTCACTTAGAAGGGAAGGGAGGGATATAATTGGAGAGGTTATGAAGAAGATCAGATCATCAGCATATGCTGCTAGTTTGTGTTCCTCTCTCTCCGTCTTAATACCCCTGATATTACAGTCAGCACGTATTTTCCTTAGGAAGGGTTCCAGTGTAAGAATGAAAATAAATGGTGAGAGAGGACACCCCTGCCGCGTTCCATTTTGTATCTCAAAGGGGTCCGATAGCCTATCATTAACCTTAACCCTTGCGCTTGGAGTTGAGTAAAGGTTTGAGAACCAGCTCAACATTCCTTCACCCAGTCCGATATGTTGTAAGGTTGTTTTGAGAAAAGTCCAATCGACCCTATCGAAAGCTTTTTCTGCGTCCGCTGAAAACAGTACGATGGGTTCCTGTCTGCTCTGTGCAGTATATATTGCATTTATTACTCTTTGCGTGTTTTCCCTACCTTCCCTTCCTGCCGTAAATCCCACCTGGTCTGGATGAATTAATGCCGGGATATGTTCTTCTAATCTTAACGCCAGGATCTTAGAAAAATTTTTTAAGTCCACGTTCAGTAGCGCAATTGGCCGGTAGCTAGAGCATTGAGATGGGTCCTTTCCTTCCTTCGGAATTACTGCTATGTGTGCCATCAAGGTTTCTCTAGGTATCTTCTGCTCTTCCCGTAGGGAATTAAAAGCTGCTATAAATCTCGGAGCCAGTTTCTCAGCAAAAAATTTGTAGTACGTCAAAGTATATCCATCTGGGCCCGGGGCTTTCCCTGCTTTTAGAAGATTTATTGCTTTTTTAAATTCTTCTATTGATATTGGTGCATCTAGGTCTCTTGCTACCTCCTCCGTTAACCTTGGCATTTCTGAATTGCCCAAATATTCTTTTGCCCTCTCTTGTTTGTTTCTGCACCTATGTGGGGGCTGATGACCATCTAGCTGGTACAGATCCTCGTAGTATTCCTTAAAGATCTGTGCCATCTCCTGCGACGATTTCGCCGCCACCCCCTGCTGTGTTTTAATACCCGTCAAATGGGGTGGTGTAGTGGCATCCTTAAGGGCCTTTGCCAGCATCCTACTTGGTTTGTTCCCAAATTCGTATAGAGTCCGCCTACCCCGTTTCAGTTTGGCTTTAGCCTGGTCGATGAGGAGCAAGTTCAATTCTCCTCTGAGGCCAACTAGTTTCTCCTCCAATGCCTGTGTTTGAGATTTTTTATGTTTCAGTTCTGCTACCCTAATTTTTTCGAGCAGATCCTCAATCTGTGCGTTAAATTTCTTCTTCCTATGCGCCCCAAGCGATATCAGAACTCCCCTCATCACACATTTGTGTGTTTCCCACACACAGAATGGGGTGACTTCACTCGACTCATTTGTCTGGAAAAAGGAGTCTAGCTCCTGATTTAGTTTTTGCTCATATTCCATATCTTTTAAAAGAGTTTCATTAATCTTCCAATGCCATTCCCGACGTTCTTCCTCCCCCAGATCCAACGTACAATCTGTAGGGGCGTGGTCTGAAAGGGTGAATGAGCCTATTTCCGCACTCACCAAAGATGATATGACTGTCTGTGATATCATAACATAATCGATACGCGTATATGTTTTGTGTTTTGATGAATAAAACGTATAGTCCCTGTCCTGGGCATGGATTGACCTCCATGTGTCTATTACTTGCAAATTACTCAATAGTTTCCTAATTCTTCGTGTTTTTGTCAGAGAGAGATGTGAGGCTCCCCTGGACGTGTCCAGGAGCGGATCTAATACTAAATTTAGGTCGCCTCCTATCACTAAAAAGCCCTCCTTATGTTGATATATCATTTGTAGACAGGTCTCCAGGTAGCTAACCTGTTCTTCATTTGGGAGATACAGGTTCACCAGTGTGATCCTCTGTAGACCAATTTGTCCCTTTACAATTAAAAGGCGACCCTCCTCATCTGTAACTACCTTCAATTCCTTCCACGGGATCTGTTTTGAGACTATGATTGATACTCCATTGGTTTTAGAACTCGGAGATGTACTGTGATAAGCTGTTACGAATTTATGATTTCCGAGTTTTGGTATTCTGTCCCTTCTGAAATGTGTCTCCTGGAGGAAGCCAATCTGCGTCCCCAACCTTCCCATCTCCGCAAGTAACCTAATCCGTTTTTCCGGGATATTCAGTCCCTTGACGTTATATGAGGTGAATTTTATTCTAGTCATATTTTCCCCTTGTGATCTATTGGAATTTACGAGGAGAGGGGCCCCCCGCCATGATCCCAGGGAGAGGGAGCAAAAAAAAAAAAAAAAAAAAAAAAAAAAGGGGAAGGGAGACCCCCCCTTGTACCAATTGGAGGTCACAATCCGAACGGCGCGAAAACCTCGATGCCGTTTGGAGGAGAAAAGAAAAAGAGAAAAAAAAAAAAAAAAAAAAAAAAAAAACCCTACTTTGTAAATGCCTCCGACTTGTCCTCCACTAAGAGGGGAGACGTCTATTGTAGGGAGATGCCTCTGAGCACAAAAAGTTTGAGTATCTGTATAACAGGAAAAATACAGTGGCACGCCCATTGGTAATAACTAAGAGTGAAATAGCCCAGGAGAATACACCTATAATATTACCAGTCAGTTACCCTTTTACATCTATGTTTCCATTTCCATACTTGTCATAAAGTTTGAATATCTGTATATCAGAAAAATATAGTAGCAAGCCCAACAGTAATAACTAAGAATGAGATATCCCAGGAGAATACACCTGTAGTATTCCCTATCAGTTACCCCTCTACTTCCATGTTTCCGTTTCCCTACTTGTGTTCCACTTGTTAACATATAACCCCATCCAACCCCACCCTCCCCCTCCTCCCGCATCCCCGTCCATCCCTTTCCCTGCCCCCCACTCCCAAGTAGCCCACCCCCCTCCACCCCTGTCCCCCTCCCCCCCCCCGCGCTCCCCCCACCACTCCCGGTGGGACCAGGGTATTTAGAGAGCAGGGGGGGGGGGCCAGGGGGAGAGGAGAGAAAAAAAAAAAAAAAAAGAGAATACCCTGAAAACAGTGCGGCAACTACAAAGTTCTTGTGTCCATCACCTTCTCAAATCCCTCTAATTCTTAGGGGGCCCTAGGGACCCCTATCCATTAGTGTAAAAATTTGTGTACTAACAACAACATATTATTTAATGTCATTAGTTCCCTCCCCCTTCTCCCTCCCCCCTCCCTTCCTTCTGGCCCCTCCCCCCCACCCCCCCCCTCCCCCCATTTATACCCCCCCCTTTCTTACACGTGTACAACCAGTGTAGCATGTGTAATCACCCAAACCCCCATGCTTTGTATACATAGCACGGCAAATCCTTGATACCTTTACCACACACAAAAAAAAAAAAAAAAAAAAAAAAAAGAATACCCTGAAAACAATGCGGCAACTACAAAGTTCTTGTGTCCATCACCTTCTCAGCTCCCTCTAATTCTTAGGGGGCCCTAAGGACCCCTATCCAGTAGTGTGAAAATTAGTGTACTAACAAAAACATTATTTAGTGACATTATTTCCCTCCCCCTTCTCCCTCCCCCCTCCCTTCCTCCAACCCCCTATGCTTTGTGTTCATAGCACGGCAAATCCTTGATACCTTTACCACACAAAAAAAAAAAAAAAAAAAAAAAAAGAAAAAAAAAAAAGAAAAAAAAAAAAAAAAAAAGCATTCCACCAGAAAACCTCCTGTGCCTCTAAATTCCCTTAACGTAACGTAATTCTCACCAAAACACAGCAATAATTCACTCACTTGCTATCCCCACCCCTGTGACACCCACACTCTCAGACAAAAAAAAAAAAAAAAAAAAAAAAAAAAAAAAAAAAAAAAAAAAACATGGGAGCAGTAACGGGCCTTCCATTGGTATTGCCTATAATGTATCACATTCAGGTAAAACACCTTCCATTATGCATAAACAAACGTATATAAACCCTCAGGTAGCAAGAGGGCGAGAGGGAAAGAAGAGAAAACTTTCCCTCTTCCCCTCCCCCCCCCTTCCCCTTTTGGGAGACGGAGCGCGATGGGCACCCCCAAGGGGGGAGAGAGTGTCCCCCGAACCTTCCATCAAGTCCGGTATCACACACAATTGTAAGGAGTCAAAAAGAAAAAACAAGAGGAAAAAAGAAACATAAAAGAAAAAAAAAGAAAACAAAAAGCAAGTCCATCAATAAGTCATGACCCCATATCCTTCTCCTTTATTCCTTCTCCCTCGCAGTTACTTCCGTTGAATAAACTCCCTGACATTGTCCGTAGTCGTATCAGTCCAATCAGGGATCTCCACTGTTTCTGAGCCTAGGAACTTGAATAAGTCCGGTAGTTGCTCTGGCGTCGTCAGGGCAAAGGTGTGATCGTCCTTTTTTATAATTACTGAGAATGGGTGTCCCCATCTGTAAGTTGCACCTTTTGCCCGTATTTGATCCAACAGTGGTCTCAGTAACCTTCTCCTTTTTTTCGTCTGCCGGCTAAGGTCTGGGAACACCTGTACCCCCTGACCTGCGACCTCCAGCACCCCTTTCTGCCATGCAGCTCTCATTATGTCCTCCTTCACCCTAAAAAAGTGCACTCGGCACAGCACATCTCTAGGGGGTCCTATTTCTGGCATGGGCCCTGCTGGGCTCCTGTGCACACGATCCAGCTCAATATGATTGTCAGCTGTCTTTCCTAGATACTTATTAAAGACGTCGGTTACTGTATTCCTCAGCTCGGATGGTTTTATTGTTTCTGGGATCCCTTTAATACGTACATTGTTTCTCCTGCTTCTATTCTCAAATTCCTCTGCTTGTAACTGCAACTGTAATAGTTTATGATGTTGTGTTTTAAACTTCCTTTCCAGTATCTCTGTTCGGGCGTCTGCCGAGGACTGGGAGGACTCACAGACACCCACTCTTTTGTCCATCACCTCTAATTTAGCAGTTACTTCACTTAGTTCTTCCCTCACCGCAACTTTTAGGTCGCACAATAGGACTTGTAATTCCTCTTTAGTTGGTAACGCCTGTATGAGCTTCCTAATGTCCTGTACACCATCAGTAGCCAGTACAATAGTTTCCCCCCTATTAACAGAACATACCTGAGTCTCTGTAACAGCCCCAAACCGGGGCGCGATTGGGGGGCTTATTTCTGCGGTTTCTGCCACCTCCGTACGGATGTTCCCGGCTGAAACACTTACAGTGATCGGGGAAGGTGGTTCCTCCATGGCCGCTTGCTGTCTCAATGCGGCCCGAGCAGCACGCTGTGAAACGGCCCCGGCCTCCACTGACATGACTGGCTCCGTCTTTCCGGTGAGGTACTTGGTGATGGACGGGTATCTGGGTGCCTCCGCCCGACCTGTGCTCTTCTCTTGTCTGCTTCCAGGCATAGACTCGCCCCTGCAACTGCTCGTGGTTCTCCTGGCGTCTCTCACTCAGCCCGCCAAACCCGGTCTCCTGCTCGAGCGCGCCACTGCGATGCTCCGCCTCTCACTCCGTCATGCTCAGACCGCACCTCCCTCAGTGGGAGTTCTTGTGGCAGATCCTTGAAAGGTTTAATTTCGGCCCCAAGTTCATATCCTGGGTAAAGCTCCTTTATAATAGCCCCACCGCCAGAATCCGCACAAACGGGGTACTTTCGCCCCCCTTCTCCCTGGGTAGAGGGACTAGGCAGGGGTGCCCTCTGTCCCCAGGGCTGTTTGCCCTGGCCATTGAGCCCCTGGCTATCTTACTTAGAACATCCCACACGGTTAGGGGCATAGCGGTTGGTCCATTGACTGAGAGGCTCTCATTATACGCTGATGATACACTACTGTATCTCCCTGATGTGTCTGCCTCATTGGCAGCGGCACTGGAACTTATCAACAGCTATGGTTCCTTCTCTGGCATTCTGATCAACTGGGCTAAGTCGACCCTATTCTCACTGTCTCGCACCCCAACCCCCGTGGATCCCCAAGATACCGCTGGTTATGGTGTCTAGGTTCAGGTACTTGGGGATCGAGATACAACAAGATCCATCTCAATATTTAGTGGATAATGTCTACCCAATTCTACAGAAACTGAACACCAGGTGTCAGTCTTGGAAGTCTCTCCCCCTCTCACCAGTAGGCAGAATTAACTTAATTAAGATGATTTCTGCCTAAAATCCCAAATTGAAACATCTCCAATTAGTTCCAGAACCGGCCTTGTGGGCAAAATATGGAATTAAAATACTAAAACAGGTGATGTCTGGAGGAGGGATCCTTCCTTATGATACCTTGAAAAATGATTTTCAACTCCCCTTGCGAATGCTATTTCGATATTTGCAGTTGCGACATGCACTGAGAGCCCAATTCCCGTCGGGAATCACTTTGCACTCACACGGGGTTGAGTCTTTTTTGATCTCCAGACATGTAGACCGAATTCTATCCTCCCTATATATGAGAATATTTAGTGAAGAACCATCTAGGGAGAACAACATTTTTGATAAATGGAGAGAGGACTTGTCTGCCCTTGCAGCTGATGATTGGGAGGAAGGTATACAGCAGTACATTCCTCTCATGGTTTCTGCAAAAGATCGCTATATCCAGCTTAAGTTTCTTCACAGGGCGTACTATACGCCACAGAGGTTGTCCAGAATTTACCCAACAGTGTCAGATAGATGCCCGAAGTGTGGGGGAGAACTAGGTACCTTCATGCATGTAGTCTGGTCATGTCCTCTCATACAGCAGTTTTGGCTAGAGGTGATAAACGTGATTAATTTGGTGGGTGACCTACATTTACAACTGAACCCCATTGTTTTTCTCTTGGGAGTATGTGATAACATTATACCTAATACCCATAAAAGATTATTTGTGTTTTATGCCTCGTTCTATGCTAGGAAAACTATACTGATTAAATGGAAACAGCCTGATCCCCCCATGGTCGCCCAGTGGAAGACCTTAGTCAATTCCACACTACCATTATACAAACTTACTTATATTAACCGCAAATGCCAAAAAAAGTTCTCAAAAATCTGGGGAGCTTGGTCTCACCAATAAGATGGGTATCACCTAGTGATGCGAGAGGGATCCCACTGTAGATAAGTCCTTTCCTGTTCTCCGCTCCCCCCCTTGCCCCCCCCCTTGCCCCCCCTCCCTTTCCTTATCTCCCTGCTCTTCCTTCCCCCCTCCCCCCAAGGGTACAGGAAAATTAAAAAAAAAAAATGTCTAGCATCAATCCCTGTTCTCTATCACAGTGACAGTCACCTTCTATTAGACACTGGATAATACAGTAAACACAAGATTTGACATGTGTAAATGTATTGATAATCCTTTCTCAAGATTTATATATAACCTTATATTAAGATGCCATAAAATAGTCTGATTTGTAAACTGTCCGACATGTATGTATATGCACAATATGTAGCAGCACACTGTTTATTTTTATTGGTTATTTCCTTTTTATGGTTTGTATGTGTTTATAATCTCCTTTTGGAGCAAATAAAAACTTTTCTGTTAAAAAAAAAGAAGCAGGACACATGCATGAGGCTTTTATTTTATTTTTTGGTTGAATAATGATTTGATTTGGTATATTTTCTATATTTTTTGATGCATAGAATGCACTTTTTGGTTAAGTTCTATTGGCAGATAGCATGTCTATTTGTATTTGTTTTCTTTTTTTAATGCACAATAAAAAAAATTGTGGAGAACAGTAGGCTGTTACATTTAAATAAATACAATGTAAAATTAACAAGGGACACCAACATAGTTGTGTCTTTGATCTTAAAAACTACGGGATAATGGTGTTGTGGTAACTTGCTCAAAAAAAAGAAAAAAAAAACACAAGCATAATAATACTATTCTTGATATCACTAGAAAATAAAACCATTTTAAAATAAGTTTGGCAGAACTCCATCAGTATCACCAGCAAAGCAGCTTCATCATTATCCCATTAAAGAAGAAGAGAATGTGCGCTGCATTTCCAGATTTCACAATTAGCCGCATCACGAATGTTAATTCTCCATTACGAACGCTAGTTTACAAGACTGACCACTTCTGGCTCATCCTTGCTTCCGAGCATACGTGTTTGTACTTTGGACTTTTGTCTGATGGACTTGTGTACACATGCTCGGAAAATCCAACAACAGACCGTTGTACGCGGAAAGTGTATAAACCTGCCATCCAACATTTGTCCATGGAAAGTTGGCCAACAATTGTCTGATGGAATGTACAAACAGTCAGATTTTCCGCCAACAGCCTGTCATCACACAATTCCCGTCGGAAAATCCGATCGTGTGTACAAGGCTTTAGGCTTTGTTCATATACTGTAGACATCAGCCTGTAAAAGAGCAGTGTATAAAGCAATCTTTTGCAAACTATTTGTAAACTTTTATGCAAGCTTCAAGCAGCCACAATGAAACTTTTAAAGAGGAGGTTAAACATGAATTTAAAGGAGGTAGTGATTGTCATTTCAAACAAGCTACTAGCAGGCATCAGTAGGCTTTCAACAGGCTTTAAGTAAATTTGAAACCTACCGAAACCTTTTAACAGTTTGTCAAAAGCTTTGCAAATGCACCCCACTGCTCTTATACAAACTGAAACTTATGCAAACAAGGCCTAAAGCAGAATAAAGCACAATAAAGAAGAAGCAGAATGTGGAGCCTGTGTATGTATGAGTTCCATGTACCTATAAAACTACAGGTTATACATAGAAACTTGTTTTTAAAACATTAAGGCTGGATTCACACGCCTAATGCCGCGTACACACGAGCGGACTTTACGGCAGACTTTGCCCGGCGGACTGGATTTTGTCAGACAATTCGATGGTGTGTGGGCTCCAGCGGACTTTGTTTTCTCAAAAGTTGGACGGACTTAGATTTGAAACTTGTTTTAAATTAATCCGTCGAAATCGAGTCCGGTCAAAAAGACCGCTCGTCTGTATGCTAGTTCGACGGACAAAAAGCCACGCTAGGGCAGCTATTGGCTACTGGTTTTGAACTTCCTTGTTTTAGTCCGGTCATACGTCATCACGTACGAATTTGACAGACTTTGGTGGATTGTGTGTAGGCAAGTCCGTTCATTCAGAAAGTCCGTCGTAAAGTACATCGAAACGTCCGCCGGGCAAAGTCTGCCGTAAAGTCCAACCGTGTGTACGCGGCATAAGTGTAAATGGGCTAATATATTTTCCCTTTCTTATTTACACTAAACTCCAGCACTTAGACATAAATCAGTCACATAGGAAATAATGAAATTTCTACTTGACATGCATGGTCATACGAACTTGTTCACACAAACAAGTGTGAATGGGCCTTAACTCATATGCCGCGTACACACGAGTGGACTTTTCGGCAACAAAACACCAACGGCCATTCCGACGGACTTTCGTTGGACTTTTGAGCGAACAGACTTGCACACACGGTCACACAAAATTCCGATCGTGGTGACGTACACCAGGTCTGACGAGACTATAAAATGGAAGTTCAATAGCTCGTGCGCCACCCTTTGGGCCCCTTCTGCTAATGTTTATCTCATGTTAGTAGAAGTTTGGTGAGAGACGATTCGCACTTGTGAGACTCGTATTTTTCAGATCATTTAATTGTTGTTCAGTTTGTGCTTGTGAGGTTTGTATCTGCTTTTCAGTGCATGTAGTTAGTTCGCATTAATTTATCAGCGTGTTATTGTCCGCTCGTTGCTGATTTTCAGCTCCTTCTCCACAGGCCTTGCTGTTCTTCAGTGCATTCTGTTAAGTTCGTTCTGACCAGCCGACCATTTTGAAGCCATGTTGTGTGTATGTAATTGTCTTAGAACTCGTGCATTGTATGTGCTTGGTGCTGTAGTTCATTCTTCAGCCCAAGCCCAGTCCATGAACAGGAGTTCATGGAGGAAGAATTGGTTGCTCCAGTGTGACCAATTCTGTCACATGCCTTTGCTCCGTGAGATCCGTGAGAATAACCCTGAGGATTTCAGGAATTTTCTCCAGATGACAGACCCCGTTTTTGACCGTTTGTTGGCTTTGCTGACCCCTTATTTTAGCAGGCAGGATACCTCTAAGAGGCAAGCCATCACTGCGGAGCAGAGGCTAGTCCCCACGTTGCGGTACTTAGCGACAGGGAGAAGCCTGCAGGACCTTAAGTTCTCAACAGGCATCTCCCCCCAGGCTCTGGGGATCATTATCCCAGAGACCTGTTCTGCCATCATCCAGGTACTGCAGAAGGACTATATTAAGGTAAGAATTTTTATTCTTTAACATCATATTTTATTGTATTTAATGTTTGCTAATGTAATGCATTTCTTTACTCAAACACTAATTACCATGATTGCAATATAGTGTGCCTTTCCCCTTTGTCCTCATGCATGCTGTAATTGAATGCATATTAGCATGCTATACTGGGCCCATATCCACCTAGTGTAGTCACTTAACAATGTATTTTGCCAGCTCCATTGTATTGCTTTACCCTAAAATGTCAGCAAATGGTCTGTGTGTCCTTAAATTGATTTTCAATCCCCCCTAAAATGTCTGCAAATATTCTGTGTGTCCTCAAATTGATTTACAATCCCCTCCCCCCTAAAATGTCTGCAACTGGTCTGTGTGTCCTTAAATTGATTTACAATCCCCACCCCCCCTAAAATTTAGCAATGTGCCATCAGAGGGGGTGATGAATTTGATAAGTGGGCCTTATATTTTAGTCTTTAAATAATACTTATTACAATTAATGTTATACTGATGCTGGGCAAGAATGTTTTTTGTGTAATGTGCTTGCAATGTTATGTGCAAAAGTACTTATTGTGCCACCACCCACTCATACTATTTTAATATAAGGAGTTCCATACTATTGTCTTAATTGCGGTGGTGTCAGCACAATATGAATTTCTGTATGTGGACGTGGTGAAGAATGGCCGGATGTCGGATGGAGGAGTCTTCGCCCAGACGGAGTTCTACCAGCGTCTCCAGAGTGTTGTTTAAATTTTTTAAAATTACCAGGCCTCTATATATTTTTTAGTTTGTTTTTTGCAAAAATTTTTTATAAACAGGCATAAAATCTTTAAAAGTCAAAGCCCAGAATGGGGTCAGCAAAACAGGAAATATAGAACATGATCAATGTTTTTTGGTGAAAAAGTTATTTAGATTCTCCCCAAAACATCGATCATGTTCTTCATTTCCTGCTGCATATTGTCCAGCCAATTACGCATTAGGTCAAGGCTAGTGTGCATGGCATCTATATCCCCATTCCAGGCCATGATCTGCCAAATTAATCATTGGGCACTGTCGGTGGTAAATGGTTCCCCTTCCACATCACCTAAAATTAATGAAAAAAATGTATTTAGAAATATGCAGGCATACATAGATTACCATAAGCTGGGGTGTCAGACACTCACCTGGTGGGGTGCACATGTCGCCCACCTCTCCTTCCTCCACACCCTCTGTGGGGCTTGGGCTGATTTTCCAAATGGGCTGGTGAGGTTGGGGGTCCCTGTGTTCAGGTTGTCTGAGTCTTTTCTCCCCTATGAGAATGAAACAAAAGGTATAATTTAACACAGATATATTGAGTCCAGGAATAGGAATATGAAACATTGCATTGAAGTGGTGTACAATTGTCTGTTTGGGCAGAGAGCCAAGTTGAAGACATAATTAAAATCCCCTTGGAAACAAGCTGGAATACTTACCTTTTTTGGGCACGTTTCACAGATAGAGACACCCCAACATGTATCCACTGGAGCACCTGTGTGGGTTAACCAAAAAAAAGTATTGTCCCTCACTAGTGCTCCTGTGTCCAGATGTGTAAACATCTGCTGAGTGTCCTCTCCTTACATTCCACTGAATGAAGTTTGCTATTCATTCTAGTTTAAAAAGACATCTAGACAACAATGTCCTAAACTTCTTTTAATAAGACAAACTACCAAGACCAAAATGTTGTTTCAACCCTGTATCAACTAAATACATTGTATATAATTTTTTTTTACAATGTTTACTACGAACGATGTTTTTACGATGTTTAACGAGTAAAACTTGTACAGTAAAGATAACCACATGGAGCAGCATGCAAGGTAATAATCACAATATGACACACGACAAGTACTTACTTTTTTTCAGCATTTTCTGGATTCGTCTGTACTGATCCTGCTCCCAGAGTTTGAGGTCGGACCATCATTTCCTTAGCTGATCCTTAAAACGCCGTACCCCAAAATGATGATGCAGGGTCTTCACCACTTTCGCCATTATTTTTGCCTTTCTTAAATTAGGCTGGCCGTACAGTCCATGCTTCCCATCGTAATCTTTTTTTTTTCAAAACTGATACCATCTCCACCATCTCTTCAAAGGCCATATTGGTGGCCTTAAATCTCCTCTTCCCAGATAGGGACATTTTGGGCTCCGGGCTTACCTCGATACTGGAGTTAGTACACACCTGCTGTGTCTCCGCCATTGTTACTCCTACTGCGCGCCGTAGAGAGAAGGGGTAGAGAATATTCATTAAAAAAAGAATGTCAGGGGCGGGTGATGCAGGCAGGGTTTCACGCATGCACAGTGTGTACTCAAAGCTATCACGCATGTGCCGTACGTACGTTCTGTGCGTAGGAAAAAAAGGGGCAGAGAATATTCGTTAAAAAAGAATGTCAGGGGCGGGCAACGAAGGCGGAGTTTCACGTACGCGCAGTGTGTATAAAGCTATCAAGCATGTGTCGTACGTAACTTCTGTGCACGGAGGATAGAGGAACTGAATTTGTGAGCGTCTGAAATGAAGGTAAATTTTATTAACTTTGTATCAGCCTATACTGCTTAAAGATTGAGGCCTATGTTGAGATAAGTAAGATTATCAGAGTTTAGCCTAACATTAGTGTTTTTGTCTTATTTTTGTGTATTATCTTTGACAGAAAACATGAATACTAAGTTTAAGGACCCTGAATTTCTGACTCACTTTATTATTGAGAAGTACAGGGAGATTAGAAATCTATGGGAGGTCAAACACCCTGCATATTATATTAAAACAATAAGGAGGTCAACGCTGGAGAAACTTGTCGCATTTGTGCAGACTTTCATCTCAGAAGCAACCTTTAAGTTTGTGGAAAATAAAATTGGGATCTTGCGAAATATGTATAGGAGGGAGCATAACAAGATCCAGATTTCCCTGAAATCAGGAGCATCAGCAGATGATGTGTATGTACCCAGGCTGTGGTACTATGATAAACTACGTTTTCTTGATGACCAGACTGAAGCCAGGGCATCACTTTCAACTCGTCCCTCCACCCTTCCCTCCACTCTTCCCTCCACCTCAGCAGAGGCTGATGAGGAGCAAGCTGGGCCTTCCATCCTGGAAGAACCGGATGTGACCATCTGGAGCCAGGTATATTATTTTTAGACATATTTAGTGTCCTAATATTAATGATGTTAGCTACATGTTATAATTGATTACCTATTAAAGGATTTTTTGATAAAAAATGATGTATACATATCAATTGACAGTAGTGGCCAAAAATGTTTGTCACCAGCTTTAAAAAATGCTGGTGTCAGATTGATACTCTTTTATATGTATTAACATTGAATTTTCAAGTCATGAGCTGAAAATTGTGTGTCATTGATGAACCAAAAACTCAAACTATGTCCCTTTTTTATACACAGGATGAGAACAGCCAGGAGGAAGGTGTGGAAAGAGTCATCCAGGAGGAGGCAGGGTCCAGTGTTATCCAGGAGGAGGCAGGGGTTAGTGTCAGCCAGGAGGTGGCAATGCCCAGTAGGAGCCTCACACAATTGCAAGTTCCTCCCCTCCGCTTTCATACAAAAAGGACCAGAAAGGGGACGGTGACAGAGGAGGCATCACTGCACCTCATGAGAGAAGCTACAAATTTCCTCAAGAGCCCCCACGAAGCTGAAGAGGCCTATGGCTCCTATATAGCCAGCAGGTTGCTCGAAATGGAGAAGGGACAACGCCTCCTGTGAGAAAAACTTTTCTGATGTCCTTCACAAGGGGCTGAAGTGTAGGTTAACTGTCAACACCCAAATAAATGAGCAAGCCCCTCCTCCTCCTCCTGCCACAAGTCAACCACCAGAGCCCCAGCCTACAAGGAAGGCTGCAGGGAAGGCTGCAGGGAAGGGTGCAGGGCAGCATGGAGAGAAGGCTGGAACAAAGAGAAGAAAGTGATGACCTGGCTTCAGTCTGGTCTGACAGAAGATGTGGGCTGGTGTAGTAACACAGCCTGGGGACATATATGTCATCTGCTGCTGCTCTTGATCTCTGGGATTCCTGGACCAGATTGTGCTCCCTATTATATGGACTCCTCAAGATCCCAATTTTCTTTTCCACAGACTTGATGTGTGCCCTGGGGCCAAAAGTCTTCACAAATTCGAAAAATTTCTCCAGCATTGACTTCATCTTTATTTTGTTAACCATAATAAATGGATATTTTAGTTTATGAAAATACTTGCCTATGTGTTTTTATTAACATCAATTTTTTAGAGACAATGTCAAATTAACAAGGGACAACAACCTCCTTGTGGTTCCAAAAAAAAAAAAAATATATAATGTTCTTGTGGTAACTTTGCAAAAAAAATACTAAAATAAGGTTCTTTGTGGTAACTTTACACCAAAAATTAAAAGATATATGGAGATAAATATAAAATAATTTTGTAACAATCATAAAAAATTATCCTGATGAAATAAAAAATAATAAAAGATGACTCCAAAAAAACAATTGTGTAAACATTAGTATGGAGATATGGCTTTTAAAAAATACAATATCATTCATGAGAAGAGAAATAATCCAGAAATAAGTTTGTGAGAACTCTGTGTGAATATGAACAGCAAAACAACTTCGTTCTTCTAGCATTATAAAGAGGACAATTAATGCGCTGCATTCAATGATCACAGAATTTGCAGCATGAGGAATGTGCTACCTACAATACGAACACTAGTTTTACCAGACCGAGCTCTTCCTTTTCTGACTTGCTCCGGAGCAAGCGTCGTTTTTTGTCCATCGGACTAGCATACAGATGAGCGGATTTCTTGATAGGAACTGGGCCCGGCGGAGTTACGATGTAAAGATTTGAAGCATGTTTCACATCTATAGTCCGTCAGATTTTTGACTGGAAAAGTCCGCTGAAGGTCCGAAGAAGCCCACACACGATCGGATTGTCCGCCGGACTGGGTCCGTTGGACCAGTCCGATAGAAAAGTCCGCTCATGTGTACACTGCAATACTGATAAAATTGCTAACATTAACCAGTGCATGACGATGTACGTCGACAGAGCGGCACGGGCAGGCAAAAGGGCTTACCTGTACGTCCTTGCCTGCCCGCGGGTGGGGGGTCCGATCGGACCCCCCCCGGTGCCTGCGGCGGTCGGCAAATCTCCCCCGGCGATCGGTGGTGAGGGGGAGGCCATCCATTCGTGGCCCCCCCTCGCGATCGCTCCCAGCCAATGGGATCATTTCCCTGCCTCTGTATTGTACACAGAGGCAGAGGAAATGATGTCATCTCTCCTCGGCTCGGTATTTTCCGTTCCGGGCCGAGGAGAGAAGACTGTAATGTGAGTGCACAACACACACAAAGTAGAACATGCCAGGCACACATTACACCCCGATCCCCCCCCCCCCCCGATCGCCCCCCAATCACCCCCCCCTGTCACAAACTGACACCAAGCAGGTTTTTTTTTTTTTTTCTGATTACTGTATTGGTGTCAGTTTGTGACAGTTACAGTGTTAGGGCAGTGAGTGTTAGGCCCCCTTTAGGTCTAGGATACCCCCCTAACCCCCCCTAATAAAGTTTTAACGACTTGATCACCCCCCATCACCAGTGTCGCTAAGCGATCATTTTTCTGATCGCTGTATTAGTGTCGCTGGTGACGCTAGTTAGGGACGTAAATATTTAGGTTCGCCGTCAGCGTTTTATAGCGACAGGGACCCCCATATACTATCTAATAAATGTTTTAACCCCTTGATTGCCCCCTAGTTAACCCTTTCACCACTGATCACCGTATAACCATTACGGGTGACGCTGGTTAGTTCATTTATTTTTTATAGTGTCAGGGCACCCGCCGTTTATTACCGAATAAAGGTTTAGCCCCCTGATCGCCCGGCGGTGATATGCATCGCCCCAGGCAGCGTCAGATTAGCGCCAGTACCGCTAACACCCACGCACGCAGCAAACGCCTCCCGTAGTGGTATAGTATCTGAACGGATCAATATCTGATCCGTTCAGATCTATACTAGCGTCCCCAGCAGTTTAGGGTTCCCAAAAACGCAGTGTTAGCGGGATCAGCCCAGATACCTGCTAGCACCTGCGTTTTGCCCCTCCGCCCGGCCCAGCCCACCCAAGTGCAGTATCAATCGATCACTGTCACTTACAAAACACTAAATGCATAACTGCAGTGTTCGCAGAGTCAGGCCTGATCCCTGCGATCGCTAACAGTTTTTTTGGTAGCGTTTTGGTGAACTGGCAAGCACCAGCCCCAGGCAGCGTCAGGTTAGTGCCAGTAGCGCTAACACCCATGCACGCATCGTACACCTCCCTTAGTGGTATAGTATCTGAACGGATCAATATCTGATCAGATCTATACTGGCGTCCCCAGCAGTTTAGGGTTCCCAAAAACGCAGTGTTAGTGGGATCAGCCCAGATACCAGCTAGCACCTGCGTTTTGCCCCTCCGCCCAGGCGAGCCCAGCCCACCCAAGTGCAGTATCGATCGATCACTGTCACTTACAAAACACTAAACGCATAACTGCAGCGTTTGCAGAGTCAGGCCTGATCCCTGCGATCGCTAACAGTTTTTTTGGTAGCGTTTTGGTGAACAAGCAAGCACCAGCCCCAAGCAGCGTCAGGTTAGCGCCAGTAGCGCTAACACCCATGCACGCACCGTACACCTCCTTTAGTGGTATAGTATCTGAACTGATCAATATCTGATCCGATCAGATCTATACTGGCGTCCCCAGCAGTTTAGGGTTCCCAAAAACGCAGTGTTAGCGGGATCAGCCCAGATACCTGCTAGCACCTGCGTTTTGCCCCTCCACCCAGCCCAGCCCAGCCCACCCAAGTGCAGTATCAATCGATCACTGTCACTTACAAAACACTAAACGCATAACTGCAGCGTTCGCAGAGTCAGGCCTGATCCCTGCGATCGCTAACAGTTTTTTTGGTAGCGTTTTGGTGAACTGGCAAGCACCAGCGGCCTAGTACACCCCGGTCGTAGTCAAACCAGCACTGCAGTAACACTTGGTGACGTGGCGAGTCCCATAAGTGCAGTTCAAGCTGGTGAGGTGGCAAGCACAAGTAGTGTCCCGCTGCCACCAAAAAGACAAACACAGGCCCGTCATGCCCATAGTGCCCTTCCTGCTGCATTCGCCAATCCTAATTGGGAACCCACCGCTTCTGCAGCGCCCGTACTTCCCCCATTCACATCCCCAACCAAATGCAGTCGGCTGCATGAGAGGCATTTTCTTTATGTCCTCCCGAGTACCCCTACCCAACAAACCCCCCCAAAAAAGATGTTGTGTCTGCAGCAAGCGCGGATATAGGCGTGACACCCGCTATTATT
This sequence comes from Lithobates clamitans, assembly GCA_037952925.1. NCBI lineage: Eukaryota > Metazoa > Chordata > Amphibia > Anura > Ranidae > Lithobates > Lithobates clamitans. The sequence goes on from JBBGZY010000424.1 coordinate 3,377,629, forward strand.
GTCCCTCCTGTCCTGATAATCCTGGTCTTTGCATTGGTGAATGTTTTGAACGCTACTATGCACTAGTTGAGTATTAGCGTAGGGTACAGCATTGCACAGACTAGGCACACTTTCACAGGGTCTCCCAAGATGCCATCGCATTTTGAGAGACCCGAACCTGGAACCGGTTACAGTTATAAAAGTTACAGTTACAAAAAAAGTGTAAAAAAAAAAAAAAAAAAACACAAACAAAAATATAAAATAAAAAATAATAGTTGTCGTTTTATTGTTCTCTCTCTCTCTCTATTCTCTCTATTGTTCTGCTCTTTTTTACTGTATTCTATTCTGCAATGTTTTATTGTTATTATGTTTTATCAGGTTTGCTTTTCAGATATGCAATTTTTTATAATTTACCGTTTACTGTGCTTTATTGTTAACCTTTTTTTGTCTTTAGGTACACCATTCACGACTTTGAGTGGTTATACCAGAATGATGCTTGCAGGTTTAGGAATCATCTTGGTATCATTCTTTTCAGCCAGCAGTCGGCTTTCATGTAAAAGCAATCCTAGCGGCTAATTAGCCTCTAGACTGCTTTTACAATCAGTGGGAGAGAATGCCCCCCCCACCGTCTTCCGTGTTTTTCTCTGGCTCTCCTGTCTCAACAGGGAACCTGAGAATGCAGCCGGTGATTCAGCCAGCTGACCATAGAGCTGATCAGAGACCAGAGTGGCTCCAAACATCTCTATGGCCTAAGAAACCGGAAGCTACGAGCATTTTATGACTTAGATTTCACCGGATGTAAATAGCGCCATTGGGAAATTGGGGAAACATTTTATCACACCGATCTTGATGTGGTCAGATGCTTTGAGGGCAGAGGAGAAATGTAGGGTCTAATAGACCCCAATTTTTTCAAAAAAGAGTACCTGTCACTACCTATTGCTATCATAGGGGATATTTACATTCCCTGAGATAACAATAAAAATGATTAAAAAAAAAAATGAAAGGAACAGTTTACAAATAAGATAAACAAGCAAAAAAAAATAAATAAAAAAAAAAAAAAAAGCACCCCTGTCCCCCCTGCTCTCGCGCTAAGGCGAACGCAAGCGTCGGTCTGGCGTCAAATGTAAACAGCAATTGCACCATGCATGTGAGGTATCACCGTGACGGTCAGATTGAGGGCAGTAATTTTAGCAGTAGACCTCCTCTGTAAATCTAAAGTGGTAACCTGTAAAGGCTTTTAAAGGCTTTTAAAAATGTATTTATTTTGTTGCCACTGCACGTTTGTGCGCAATTGTAAAGCATGTCATGTTTGGTATCCATGTACTCGTCCTAAGATCATCTTTTTTATTTCATCAAACATTTGGGCAATATAGTGTGTTTTAGTGCATTAAAATGTAAAAAAGTGTGTTTTTTCCCCAAAAAATGCGTTTGAAAAATCGCTGCGCAAATACTGTGTGAAAAAAAAATGAAACACCCACCATTTTAATCTGTAGGGCATTTGCTTTAAAAAAATATATAATGTTTGGGGGTTCAAAGTAATTTCCTTGCAAAAAAAAAATTTTTTTCATGTAATCAAAAAGTGTCAGAAAGGGCTTTGTCTTCAAGTGGTTAGAAGAGTGGGTGATGTGTGACATAAGCTTCTAAATGTTGTGCATAAAATGCCAGGACAGTTCAACCCCCCCCCAAATGACCCCATTTTGGAAAGTAGACACCCCAAGCTATTTGCTGAGAGGCATGTCGAGTCCATGGAATATTTTATATTGTGACACAAGTTGCGGGAAAGAGACAAATTTTTTTTTTTTTTTGCACAAAGTTGTCACTAAATGATATATTGCTCAAACATGCCATGGGAATATGTGAAATTACACCCCAAAATACATTCTGTTGCTTCTCCTGAGTACGGGGATACCACATGTGTGAGACTTTTTGGGAGCCTAGCCGCATACGGGACCCCGAAAACCAAACACCGCCTTCAGGCTTTCTAAGGGGTAAATTTTTGATTTCACTCTTCACTGCCTATCACAGTCTCGGAGGCCATGGAATGCCCAGGTGGCACAAACCCCCCCCAAATGACCCCATTTTGGAAAGTAGACACCCAAAGCTATTTGCTGAGCGGTATAGTGAGTATTTTGCAGACCTCACTTTTTGTCACAAAGTTTTGAAAATTAAAAAAAGAAAAAAAAAATTTTTTTTGTCTTTCTTCATTTTCAAAAACAAATGAGAGCTGCAAAATACTCACCATGCCTCTCAGCAAATAGCTTGGGGTGTCTACTTTCCAAAATGGGGTCATTTGGGGGGGGTTGTGCAACCTGGGCATTCCATGACCTCCGAAACTGTGATAGGCAGTGAAGAGTGAAATCAAAAATGTACACCCTTAGAAATCCTGAAGGCAGTGATTGGTTTTCGGGGCCCCGTACGCAGCTAGGCTCCTAAAAAGTCCCACACATGTGGTATCCCCGTACTCAAGAGAAGCAGCCGAATGTATTTTGGGGTGCAATTCCACATATGCCCATGGCCTGTGTGAGCAATATATCATTTAGTGACAACTTTGTGCAAAAAAAAAAAATTGTCACTTTCCCGCAACTTGTGTCAAAATATAAAATATTCCATGGACTCAACATGCCTCTCAGCAAATAGCTTGGTGTGTCTACTTTCCAAAATGGGGTCATTTGGGGGGGGTTTGTGCCATATGGGCATTTTATGGCCTTCAAAACTGTGATAGGTAGTGAGGAGTAAAATCAAAAATGTACGCCCTTAGAAATCCTGAAGGCAGTGATTGGTTTTCGGGGCCCCGTACGCGGCTAGGCTCCCAAAAAGTCCCACACATGTGGTATCCCCATACTCAGGAGAAGCAGCTAAATGTATTTTGGGGTGCAATTCCACATATGCCCATGGCCTGTGTGAGCAATATATCATTTAGTGACAACTTTTTGTAATATTTTTTTTTTTTGTCATTATTCAATCACTTGGGACAAAAAAAATGAATATTCAATGGGCTCAACATGCCTCTCAGCAATTTCCTTGGGGTGTCTACTTTCCCAAATGGGGTCATTTGTGGGGGTTTTGTACTGCCCTGCCATTTTAGCACCTCAAGAAACGACATAGGCAGTCATAAATTAAAGGCTGTGTAAATTCCAGAAAATGTACCCTAGTTTGTAGGCGCTATAAATTTTGCGCAAACCAATAAATATACACTTATTGACATTTTTTTTACCAAAGACATGTGGCCGAATACATTTTGGCCTAAATGTATGACTAAAATTGAGTTTATTGGATTTTTTTTTAGAACAAAAAGTAGAAAATATCATTTTTTTTTCAAAATTTTCTGTCTCTTTCCGTGTATAGCGCAAAAAATAAAAACGGCAGAGGTGATCAAATACCATCAAAAGAAAGCTCTATTTGTGGGAAGAAAAGGACGCAAATTTCGTTTGGGTACAGCATTGCATGACCGCGCAATTAGCAGTTAAAGTGACGCAGTGCCAAATTGTAAAAAGTGCTCTGGTCAGGAAGGGGGTAAATCCTTCCGGGGCTGAAGTGGTTAAGCTAATCATGTTTCTCTAAAAAAGACTATGCTTATAATACAATTTCCTGTAAAAAATATACAATTATTGTGCAAAAACATTTTACACAGCTTGTGAAATTTACCCAACAGTAGTTAGTAGAATTATTTACATTTTGCAGTATATCTTATTGCCCTTTCTGAAAAGAAAGACTAGAAAGGTTTTTTTTTGTCTCTCTTTGTTTCAGTCTCTCTTTGATATTAGGCATCAGATAAAATGAAATGGACCATCTATTCACCGGGTTCAGTTTTCTACAAATTGTCTGTAACCACAGGTTGCTCCAGGCCACAATTTATAAAACTATCCAAATGTTAAATGCCCGAGAATAAAAGTTTTTAAAGATTGAGAAACATATTTGACACAAATACCTAATAGAACTATTCCTAATATGCCAAATATTTTAATGACACAAGATAAAAATCAGTGTTTGCAGAATGAAGACAATGCACTTGTAAAGTTCTCATATTTTTGCAACAAGCGTTTACCAAGGATTTTGCAGAGAAAAGGCCATTTATGTAAAGTAGCCTGTTTACAAATCTTTTAGTCAGCAGCTAAATACCAAAGATCAAAAAAAGAAAAACAAACTTTTGTTGCATTCAGAGATCGATTCCGTATACAGATTTCTTTTTAGCCTAATAAACCAAAACTCTTAGCATATCAAGGTTAATTTCAGTAGGACAAACTGTACATGGATTACGACATTTCTTTAAAAATGCTGTATTTAGGAATGTTTTAGAGGTTAAGCCATTTTAAAAAGAATTTACCATCTACTGGTTCTGTCTTCATATATGAGACCTGACCTTCATGTGTCAAATCAATCTTCCATATGATAAAAGCTTTTTCATCAGTGTTACAGCATAGGAGTAAAGTCTAAGCAAGGTCACAAGGTATAATATCTACATTTTATCCTTTCACTCATGATAAATGAAGAGCTGCTGTTTCTTGGATACTGTGAAATATTTTTGTTCTTAGTATCACAATTTCTATATTTACAGCAAATCAATATATTTATAAAATAGAACATTCATAGCAAAACAATATGTATGACATAAACAACCTCTTGTATAAAAGTATCTGGTCCTTTATACCACTGTTTCAGGAGGTTTCTGTCAGACGCAAGAAGGAAGCATCTTATGATATTTCATGTGATCACAACTCCCCAGTGGCACATGTAATGTAGACAGAATCCCAGTACAAATAAAATGTCCCCTGGAATTTTGTAAAGTCCTGCCCTTTCAGCTCCCCCATTCGATAGTTGGGTCTAGGTGGTGCATCACTACTTAAAAAGAGAACTGTATAAATTGATATTTCTTTCCACAGGAAAGAGGAACTATGATTTATACAGATCCAGGATACTTGCATAAAATGATGGTCAAAATATATATGGTCAGAGACCAAGAGCAGGTAATGTGGTACTCAGTGTGGCCTCTATTGAGAAAGCCACTAGTCAAACTCCCTAGTTTCAGCCTGGACTATGCAGTTGAAATAAGTATTGTCCTCAACCAAAACCTACAAAGTTGTATATAAAATATTATTTCAAATTAATTATAATTATAAACAAGATCAAGTAGTAGGAATTACAATGTACATGAATGTATTCCAAATAGACAATAAACAATCAGCAAATATTTATAAATATATAATATGTGATAAATAAAAAAGTAATTTATGTTATACTTAACCATGCAACATTTAGCATTCCCATGTTCCAAATTTAACAATAACCATGCCATCCATACTGCTGCATGTATTCCTTAAAGTGGTATTAAACCCAAACCCCAAAATGTAATATGTTGCAGTTTACCAATTTGTTTTATTTTTTAGGCTTTTTCTTTGCGTTTTGTCAGTTGTCAGTCTGGAAGGATGGGAGTGTTAGTTGGTCTAGCAGATTTAAATACACTAACAAACTGAAGCTAAACTCCAAATAATTAAGGCTTTTGACAACGTTGCCTGTTGATGACGAAACATGGCAAGATGATGCTCCTGTGCATCACTACAGACCGAGTGAGTGGAACGCAAGCCAGAATTTTACACTATGGAAGGCTATCTCTCCATTTATTTCTCATCTGCTATATAACCATGTGGGATAATCTCCTGGACTACAACAGGGAAGAAAACAAAATTTGTGCAAATAAGACACCAGGAAATGTGTGACAGGTCCCCCTAATCACCTACAAGCTTTGCTACTTTCCTTGCTACAAACATCTGGTGAGTAGGGATCAGCTTCGAGTTTAAACCAAATTCATGTTCAACTCGAACATGGACTGTTCGAAAGTTCGCCAAACAGCGAACAATTTGGGGTGTTCGCGGCAAACTCGAAAGCCAAAGAACACCCTTTAAAAGGTTATGGGAGAAATTAAAAGTGCTAATTTTAAAGGCTTATATTCATGGTATTGTCATAAAAAGTGTTTGGGGACCTGGGTCGCCAAACCGTGTTTTCAGGAGCAGTGATTTTAATAATGCTTAAAGTGAAACAATAAAAGTGTAATATTCCTTAAAATTTCGTACCTGGGGGGTGTCTATAGTATGCCTGTAAAGGGGTGCATGTTTCCCGTGTTTAGAACAGTCTGACAGCAAAATGACATTTCAAAGGAAAAAAAGTCATTTAAAAGTACTTGCGGCTATATGAATTGTCGGTTTGACAATACACATAAAAGTTCATTGATAAAAATGGCATGGGATTTTCCCACAGGGGAACCCCGAACCAAAATGTAAAAAAAAAATGGCGTGGGGGTCCCCCTAAATTCCATACCAGGCCCTTTAGGTCTGGTATGGATTTTAAGGGGAACCCCGTGCCAAAATAAAAAAAATGGCTTGGGGTCCCCCCAAAAATCCATACCAGACCTTTATCTGAGCACGCAACCTGGCAGGCCGCAGGAAAAGAGGGGGGACAAGAGAGCGCCCCCTCTCCTGAATCGTACCAGGCCACATGCCCTCAAAATTGGGAGGGTGCTTTGGGGGGTCCCCTCAAAGCATCTTGTCCCCGTGTTAATGAGGACAAGGGCCTCATCCCCACAACCCTTTTCCGGTGGTGGTGGGGGTCTGCGGGCGGGGTGCTTATCAGAATCTGGAAGCCCCCTTTAACAAGGGGATCCCCAGATCCCGGCCCCCCCTGGTAGGGGTACAAAAGTACCCCTACCATTTCACCAAATAAGTGTCAAAAATGTTAAAAATGACAAGAGACAGTTTTTGACAATTCCTTTATTTAAATGCTTCTTCTTTCTTCTATCTTCTTTCTTCTATCTTCCTTTAGCTTCTTCCTCCATCTTCTTCTCCTTCTTCTTCCTCCGATCCTCATCTTCTTGCTCCGGTGTTCTTGTCCGGCATCTTCCTCCGCGGTGTCTTCTTCCCTACTTCGTGTGCGGGCCGCTCCGCATCCATGATGGGAGGCTCCCGCTGTGTGATGCTTCTTGTCTTCTGACCGTTCTTAAATAATAGAGGGAAGTCCCCGTGCGTCAGAGGGGGGCGGAGTCACCGGATGGCCCCGCCCCCTCTGACGCACGGGGACTTTCCTGTCCGCCCCCTCTGACGTCACGGGGTAAGCCTCGGGAAAGTCCCCGTGCGTCAAAGGGGGGCGGGGTCACCGGGTGGCCCGTTATTTAGGAAACATCAGAAGACGAGAAGCGTCACACAGCGGAGCCTCCCATCATGGATGCGGAGCGGCCTGGAAGAAACCGAAGGAAGATAGAAGATAGAAGAAAGAAGAAGCATTTAAATAAAGGAATTGTCAAAAACTGCCTTTTGTCATTTTTAACATTTTTGACATTTTTTTGAAATGGAACCATTTCACACAGGGGGGGATCTGAGGGTCCCCTTGTTAAAGGGGGCTTCCAGATTCCGATAAGCCCCCTGCCCACAGACCCCCAAACCAAGGGTTGTGGGGATGCGGCCCTTGTCCTCATCAACATGGGGACAAGGTGCTTTGGGGGACCCCCCAAAGCACCCTCCCAATGTTGAGGGCATGTGGCCTGGTACAGTTCAGGAGGGGGGCGTTCTCTCGTCCCCCCTCTTTTCCTGTGGCCTGCCAGGTTGCATGCTTGGATAATGGTCTGGTATGGATTTTTGGGGGGACCCCATGCCATTTTTATTTTAAACTTTGGCACGGGGTTAAAATTTCAGGTCTGGTGTGGATTTTGAGGGGGACCCCCACGCCTTTTTTTTTTGGCGCGGGGTTCCCCTTAATATCCATACCAGACCTGAAGGGCCTGGTATGGAATTTAGGGGGACCCCCACACCATTTTTTTTTTAAATTTTGGTTCGTGGTTCCCCTGTGGGGAAATCCCATGCCGTTTTTATCAATGAACTTTTATGTGTATTGTTGGACCGACAATTCATATAGCTGTGAGTACTTTTAAATGATTTTTTTCCTTTGAAATGTCATTTTACTATCAGACTGTCCTAAACATGTGAAACATGCGCCCCTTTACAGGCATACTATAGACACCCCCCAGGTATGAAATTTAAAGAAATATTTCACTTTTATTGTTTCATGTTAAGCATTATTAAAATCACTGCTCCCGAAAAAACTGACATTTTTAAAACTTTTTTTTGCATTGATCCATGTCCACTGGGGCAGGACCCAGGTCCTCAAACACTTTTTATGACAATAACTTGCATATAAGCCTTTAAAATTGGCACTTTTGATTATTCATGTTCGAGTCCCATAGACTTTAACGGTGTTCGCGCATTCAAACAAATTTTTTGCCTGTTCGCATGTTCTGGTGCAAACCGAACCGGGGGGTGTTCGGCTCATCCCTGCTGGTGAGTGCAGTGTGAATACGCTAACACACATGGTGGAACACACAAGGGGAACCTTGGGAACGAGGCACGGAACACTCAAAATTGCATGGAAGGACTGTTTTTGCACTATGTCACTTTATGTATATACTGGTAGTGTTAAAAGGTCTTTGTAAGCCATCCTGGTAGTGTTAGGTTAGTTTTTTCCTTTTGGGCTAAAGGTTTTACAAAAATAAACAAAAGCTGATCTTTAAGCTGTTAAATAGTTTGTCTCATCTTTGTCTCATCTTTGTAACTGATACATTCTGCTGGACAAATTGGTCTTTTGAAAAACAACAGACTTAATGGCTAGATCACCAGATTAAAATAGAAGAAATAAATCCTAAAAAATAAATTACTGCAGCCAGCACATCTAGGAAATGGTAAGCTGGAATATAATAAATGTTTGCTTCTGGGTTTAATGTTACTTTAAAAAAGAAATATGAATTATTTGTAATCTAGTCTTCTATCCAGTCAGAAGGTGGAGCTCTTGCTCATTTCATTCCTCTCTCTTTCTTTCCTGTCTTTTGATAAAAGCAGTGTGTGTGTGTGTGTGTGTGTGTGTGTGTGTGTGTGTGTGTGTGTGTGTGTGTGTGTGTATGCAAAAAAAATGTAAATAATAAACTATAAAAAGAGTCTGAAATAAAAATTGAGCCAGAACTTTATAACTTAGAAGTTAACCTTCATTCCACCATTTCTTTTTGTAACATTATTGCTGTGCATTTTTCATTCTCCAATGCATATCCCAGTGCTAAGTGCCATTTTTCTTAAGTACATATAGAAAACTGAACAGTGATCTCTGCATTTCACTTCTCTAATCAGATTTTATACTGAATCATAAGGCAGAGATTAATTTTAGTAAGTCAACCCCTTAGCTCCCTGTTAGACCCTGACCCCTTTCCTTCTCCTCTGATGTGTTTCATTTCAGGGGTTTAGTTGCCCATGTGCTTTGGCTTGGCTCTGTGATGGTTTCCAAGTTGCAATAAAATTTCATTGATTCAAAAGGAAAAAAAGATGGAGATTGGAGCTTCATTGTTTTGAATTTAACAAGCTTGGGATGAATGAAACTCTTTCAATTCAGTACTAGTGATAAGCTGAACTGCCCTGTGTTTGTAAGACTTTTGCTGAACTTCAAAGAAGTTTTAATACCGAACTCAAACCCCACTGAAATCAATGAAGGCCAAATTCTGGGCTAATAAGCAAGGGGTGTCAATGCACCTTGTCCCCATGTTGATGAGAACAAGGGCCTCCTTCCTACAACCCTTGCCCGGTTTTTGTAGGGATCTGTGGGTGGGGAGCCTATCAGAATATGGAAGCTCTTTTTAATTATTGGGCCACCATGTTTCAGCCCTCTCACCAAATGAATGAGTATGGGGTACGTAGTACCTCATATTACCCCATATTCATTCTCAAAAAAATGTCACCTAGAAATAAAGACGACCAAAGTTTGACAAGTCCTTTATTGAAAAAAAATACCCAAAAAGACCCTAATTTTACACCCATCATCATTCACGATGCCCACCATTGCCGAAAAGCCTGATGACCCACCACACATGACCAATCTCTAAGGGTAACCCTAGCTGAATGATAGCTTCATTAGCTATCATCAGTTATATAAAGGATAGAGCAGGGATAGTGGTGATATCATTGTCCAAATATGATTATGTGGTCATATTTAGGTAATGATGTAAAGTTCAATTCCCCACCCATTTGCTTACATTGCCAGGGCTTCCCAGCCATGGAAGTGAATGTGTCGGGAGACATCAGTGGTTGATAAGAATGCAGAAGGTGTAAGCAATTGCTGCTTCCTTGACAGCCATTGACAGTTGGGGTGACATCATTGCCCACATATGGCCAATGATTTAAAATGCTCCATTCCCTGTCCATGTGCTTACGTGGTCAGGGGTTCTAGGCCATGTATGCGAATAGCCCATATGACATCAATGGTTGGTTGGTAAGAATGCAGCAGCTGCTGTTTAGTACATAGATAAATGTGACAATCTGAACATCTGGTAAGCCACTGTTTGGTCATAACTAACATTCTGACTGAACGCTAAGCTCATCCTTTGTCAGTTCAGTACCCAAAGTCAGTAAGTGAACCGAGAGACCATCTGCAGCAGTAACCCTATAGGTACCTCTTGAAAAGTGATGTGCTTAGTGTTTCACTTGCATGCATGTACTTTAATACATACACTGTAAATGGTAGATTTATTATATAAGCAACTGAATATGCCCAAAGATCATATCCATCCTTATTGGGGTGCGTTTGAATGCACTGCAAACGCGTGTCAGGCATGCAAAGGGCATTTAGGCGGCATTTTTAACGTGCCTTTAACGTGTGTTAAATGCACATAAAACTCAACGGACAACTCGCAATAATGCTATAGGTCTGTTTGTTAAGTGTCAGTATTTTGAGCAAGTGTGAACAAGGCCTTAGCTGTTTCAAGAAAATTTTAGATTGTTCTTGAATGCATTATATTTATGAGTTCAATATTTCCAAATGTTTTTAAAAGTTCATGCAATGGTTGTGAAAATTTGGTGTTGATTTACTAAAACTAGAGAGTACAAAATCTGGTGCAGCTGTATATGGTAGCCAATCAGCCTATAACCCTGGAGTTACGCATATATTTCCAAATGTGTGCAAACGAAACCCCTTGTTTTAACCTGAACTGTTGGAGAGGGTTAATTTGGTTTGTTTCAGGCTTGCTGGCAAGTGAGCTGGGGCGGGGGCAGAAAAATTGGGCCTTTGGTGGTGGTGCCACAACACTGTAACCCCTCACAGATACTCTTGTTGGGCGCAGGAATGGGCCCGGCTGTGAAATATTAGATCAAAAATTGTAATTACATGCCCCTGTTAAACAGGGACAGAAAAATTGGGCCTTGGGCAGTGGTGGTGGTGCTCTAAACCAAAAATATTGTTGGAAGCTAGCATCATCAAGACTGAGGAGGAATAGGATAGTCACTCAGCATAGGAGCATAGGCAGTCTTCAAGGGATCCCACATCCATAGAAAAATCAATTAGTTACATCAGCATCAGGTGCTTGATAGCTGCTGCTGATCTAAGACTAATTCATCTTTATGAATGTGAGCTTATCAACGGAGTCTGTGGACAGGTGCACTCTATGATCCATTACAAACCCTCCAGTAGCACTGAATGTGAGTTCAGAAAGAACGCTGGATGCAGGACAGGCCAGTAGCTCAATTGCATATTGAGCTAGTTCTGGCCAGTGGTCCATTCCCAAGACCCAGTAACCCAGTGGATGCTCTGTTGGAAAGGTCTCCAAGTCTGCTCTTGCCCCTAGATATTCCTGCACCGTGTAATGCTATAGCTGGCTATCGCAGTAAGAAGCATTGGAGGGCTAACAACAAGTACAAACAGGGCCATGGATAAATCCATGGAAAAAAACAAGCTTAACTTACCACCAGCTCGCAGACAACCAAATAACCTAACAGTATGGCGAGCTGGTGGTAAGCCCTGTTTGTACTTGTTGTTAGCCCTCTTACTGCGATAGCCAGCTATAGATCCGAGCAAGTGGCATCTTTTTGTATCACTGTTGCGTTTTTTGGTCAGGCAACACACTGACACCTTTGCTGCCATTGTGCTACATGCTGGGTGTTCAGTGTGCCCCTGCACCTTTAAGAAGGGGTGGCTCCCCTTCAGTCCACCTGCTCTCACCTATCCATCAGAATGCATGTGCCTCCATTGTGGGGACACTCATAAGTTAGTGTTAGGTACCACAGATACCTGGGTGCCTTGACGAGGCTCTGTGGCTTACGCATGCATTTGCAAATTTGTGCAGACTAAACCCCTGCTTTTAACACATACTGTTAGACAGGTTATTTGGTTGTCTGCGAGCTGGCGGTAAATTAAGCTTGTTTTTTTTCCATGGATTTATCCATGGCCCTGTTTGTACTCACTGGCGATGGTTGCTTGAACCGATCAGACCTTGGCGCTGAGGACTGAAAAATTGTCTAAAGGCATTGGTCAGCTTCTCCACCGCTCTTCCTCTGACTGAACGAAGCCTCAGCAACACGTTGTCCGGCGCCAGGAAATTGTAACCTCCCAGGGTCTGGAAATGCATTGCACAAACCTTTCTTCAAGGCCTCCTAAAGATGTTTCATCCCCTGCTCCCTCTGTGAAGGCAGGATGAGTTCTGCAACCTTACCCTTGTAATGTGGATCAAGAAGGGTTGCCAGCCAGTAATGATCCCTCTCTTTGATACCATGAATCCTAGGGTCCTTACGCTGCATGGACTCCCTGATTCTGCAAAGCCTGTGAACGTTTGCAGAGGCATTCGATTCTGAGTCCTCTGGGTCACATGATCCGTAACAACCTCCTCCCAGCCACGTAAAACTCCTTGGGTTTCTGAGGACTGAAAAACATCCCTTGAAGACTGCTGCTGAGTGTTATCCTCCACATTCATGCTGACACAATCCTCCTCCTCCTCCTCTTATTCCTGTGTTTTTGGTGGGCCCGTACGAATAAGATCTGGATAAAGGGGGCCTTGAGAGGTAAGGAAGTTCTCATCTTCCTTCCGCTTTTCTGCCTGTAAGTGCCCTGTCCATTATTCCATGAAGCATGTGCTCCAAAAGGAAGACAAGAGGGACAGCATCACTGATGCATGCATTGTCGCTGCTCACCATCCTCGTCCCCTCCTTAAATGGTGACAGGACAGTGCATGCATCCTTGATCAGTAGCCACTGGCGTGGTGAAAATAAACCAAGCTCCCCTGACCCTGTCCTGGTGCCATACTCACACAGGTACTTATTGATGGCCCTCTGCTATGTGTGCAGCTGCTGCGATCTTAATTAATTATCACTATCTGTGTATACATGTATTATCCAATTATTTATTTACGGATTTATTTTTATTTATCACTGAATTTTGTTAGCGTATTTAACGCACTTTACATATTTTTAATGCTCAAGAAATGCAGCACCACCAAATTCATGTGCCAAACATGGAACATGGGTCAAGTGTCCCTGTTGGAGGGAAGAGAGAAGGTTGGTACCATTGTCGCATACAACCATTCCTGGCTGAAGCTGGCGTGGCGTCAACCATCTCTGAGCCTGCCTCTGGAGAGCTGACAGAATCTCTGCCCCAGTGTGGCTCCTGTCCCCTAAGCAGTAGTTTAACCTTAAACTAGGTAGAGGGTTCTTTACTGTAAGAGCGGCAAGGATGTGGAATTCCCTTTCACAACTGGTGGACTCAGCGGGGGGCAATGATAGTTTCAAGAAACTATTAGATAAACACCTGAACGACCACAACATACAGGTATTTACAATGTAATACTGACATATAATCACACACATAGGTTGGACTTGATGGACTTGTGTCTTTTTTCAACCTCACCTACTATGTAACTATGTAACTCATGCACCGCATGGCATCTTTTTGCCTGAGTGCTTGCGTAGCCCATTGCATGCTTACGGAGCACAGCTGGTTCAGAGGACAAATCTGCAGAAGAGGCCAAAGAGAAGGAAGAAGAGGAGAGGGTGGAGGAGAGAGCTGTGGCAGAATCACCACTAGCATTTTAGAGGCGTGGTGGCAAAACAAGCTCCGAAAATAATGAACCCTGTCCTGCATCGTTCCCAGCTGCCAGGCAGCAGTTGTAGTGCTAGCAATTTGGCCAAGCTAGCAATCAGACGCTGAGCATGTGGATGGCTGGGACCGGATTTCTTTTTATGGTTTAGCAACTGCGGTAGGGAAATTTGCCTGCTAAAATCAGATGGTGGTGTATTTCTAGCAGATTGAAATCTCCAGTAATAGCTGTAAAATATTGTAATTATGAATATATTTCATTTATATATTTCATTTTCATATCTATGTAGGGCGGAACATATTATCTTCACAGAAAACAATGGGATCCAAACCTCATTGTTTTTTGCAATACTCAATTCAAAGGATCCCATGCTGGGATATGCAATGAAGGGAGGCCAACCCGTAATCAATACTTAACTTCCCGGGAACTTTAAGTAAATCTCCTGCTCAGAATAGTTACAAGGATTTGCATTAAAGGGGGCTGACTTATGCAAAGTATAGAGATTGGAGATGTAACCAGTCCTTAACCAGGAATAGGGAAGCTCACCAATCAGAGCCACGCTATGCCAACCAATGAGGCATCAGCCTGTAATGCTATACACAGACTAGATGGGAGGGAAACACACACTTTCATTGGAGAGCAGCCATCTGACTGGAACCTTGGTGCAAAGGGTAATTATGGGAAAGGTCTGCATTTTAATTGTAACTAAATATGTTTGTAGATTAATGTTTAAGGAATATAATCTGTATTCCTTCATGTAATTCTCTTATTTTAACCTAATATTTTCTTCCTTGGTGTAGACTATAGATGGTTGTGTATTAGACTTTCAACTACTCACAAATAAATGTTGTTATTGTGTTAAAGCTTTCTCTCGTGGTTGAAGAACTCTCATTTAACCCAAATCATATCTGAGAGATATTAAATCTCATATATAGTATACGGGAAACAGACTGCATGGGAGGTCGTCATATGTCTGGTCAAGCATGTGGTACCCAAGTGGCTGCTGTTCTGGCCACGCTTGATGCGCTTCAGACATAGGTTGCAAACAGCAATGGTGCAATCTGCTGTACATGTGTCCAAAAAGGCCCACACCAAGGAACTTTTAAAAATCAGCGGGGAGTCAGCAGCGCCCTGCACCTGCGGAGCTCTGGGGTGTGATGGGGTAGGGTGGCTGCCCTTAAGCTGCCCCCTAGAGGACATTCTGCCTCATTGGAGTTGTGCCTCCTCCTCCTCTATTCTATCGGGCACCCAATTGGAGTCAGTGACCTCATCATCCCCTCCCTCCTTGTCACTGGAGCAAACTTGGCACTATGCTGCAGCTGGGGGAACATGACTGCCAGTCTCTTGTCCTTCTTGGGCACCCTCTCCCTCTAGGCTCACGTTACTACCTTCCTCAACCTGGGAACCAACATCAGAACCTTAAAATTGCTTCACATCCTCCAGCAGCATGTACCCGACACTGTGGTCGAATAGTTGGGGGGACTGCTCCGTGCATGATGGTGGGGCTATGGAAGGAGTGACTGTGAACAAGGAGCCCGTGGAATAGGCTGCTTTGGCAGCTGCATAGGAAAGCAAACTACTCTGAGCCTGGGTGACAGAGGATTAGGAGGATGAGGACGGCTTTGTTATCCACTCCACCAACTCTTCTGCATGTTCTGGCTCAATAACACAGCCAGCAGCAGAGAAATAGGACAAGTGTGCCCCACGGCCACCAGCACAGGATGCACCATGTCCATGACCAGCACTGTTGACTGTAGACACAGAGCCTGCTTGTGCCCCCAAGAGTAACTGTGAGAGGTTAGAGTGTTGTGGCACCACCGCCCAAAGCCAAATTTTTCTTCCCCTGTTTAACACGGACATGTAATTACAATTTTTGAAATATTATTTAACAGCAGGGTTTATAGAGCATGCCGTATAGTATATATACTTCTGTTCAGAGTATATAGTGCCTGGGGGCCCCCCACGCCATTTTTTTTGGGTGCAGGGTTCCCCTTAAAATCCATACAGGACCCAAAAAGCCTTGTAATGGGCTGGGGGGGACCCATACCGTTTTTCTCAATGATTTTCATTAGGGCTGCAGAAATTAACGATTAACTCCTCGATTAATCGTTCATTTTTTTGATCAATCAAAATATTTTTGAAAAAAATATTTTCTGAAAAAATAGCCGTTTTTAAAACTTTTTTCTGCATTGATACCCGGGTCCCCAAACACTTTTTAGGGCAAAAACTTGCATATAAGCCTTTAAAATTAGCACTTTTGATTTTTCACATTCGTGTGCCATAGACTTTAACGGTGTTTGCGTGTTCGAACTAACTTTTTTGCATGTTCGGATGTTCTGGTGCGAACCGAACCGGGGGTTGTTCGGCTCATCCCTAGTGTAAACATACAAATCCACATTCTGATAGGGGAGCGGAGACAGATCATGTGTTCCTAGTATATAGGAACACCGATCAGTCTCCTCCCCAAAGTAGTCCCCCCCCACAGTTAGAACACACTGAGGAAACACATTTAACCCCTTGATCGCCCCCTAGTGTTAACTGCTTCCCTGCCAGTGACATTTATACAGTAATCAGTGGCTATTTATAGCTCTGATCACTGTATAAATGTCAGTGGTCCCCAAAAAGTGTCAAAAGTGTCCGATTTGTCCACTGCAATGTCTCAGTCTCAATAAAAAAAAAAAAAAAAAAATTGCAGATAGCCGCCATTACTAGTAAAAATAAATAAATAAAAATGCCATAAATCTATCCCCTATTTTGTAGACGCTATAACTTTTGCGCAAACCAATCAATATACACTTATTGCGATTTTTTTTACCAAAAATAGGTAGAAGATTACATATTAGCCTAAACTGAGGAAAACATGTGTTTATAGTGCAAACAATAAAAACCACATAGGTGATAAAATACCACCAAAACAAAGCTCTATTTGTGGGTAAAAAAAGGACGTCAATTTTGTTTGGGTACAGCGTCGCATGCCCGCGCAATTGCCAGTTAAAGAAGAAAAGAATAGTGGCTAGTATGTCCTTAATAGATAAGGCACCTCATCCCAAGGATTGAATACAATAGGGAGCAAAAGAGAGGGGATTATTGCAATGTCATGAACAACTCAATACAACAGGTTTAGAATAGAAAAAACTAATTTTATTACAATAAGTTAAAAGCCAGTGAAACAGTATATTGAATCACATATGACAAGGGAGCATATTACAGTGTTCTGTTGACCAGAAGGATGATGGTAAATTATAACAGCAGGTCAATTCTTCCCTACTAGTTTCACCAAGGCATTGGCTTCATCAAGGGAATAGAATAGAACAGAAAACAATTGTTGATCTAAAAAGAAAAAAAAAAACACACAAAAACATGAAATTGTTGAAAAAAACATGATGTGCATCACTGGACGATTAAACTGCATGGTAAAATGTGTCCGATCCCCTCTTCAGATAAACCTTCAGATAAATCTCCCCAACAAGACTACCATATTATGGAAAATTATCCCAAACAATCCCAATAAATCACCCGAACATACCCTGAAAGCCCAGCGGGGCAAGGAGGATGCGATCCACTGTCACAGGGCAGCAGCCCCACACTGCCAAAATATGGCTGCAGAGGGCTAAAAGGGAGGCCTCATAAAAGCTGTAAAGGGAGAAGCAAGTAAAAGACAAAAAACATATGGCTATAAGAAGCGCAACTAATTTACCGAGAAAGGGCTAAATTGCCTCAATACATACCAAAAACATAAAAGTGGTATCATAGAAAGGGGCGCTGTTAAGACCATAGAGTTGTATAATTAGTCCAGAAGGAACAAATATGCTGATTGACTGACAGGAAGTTGACTAAATAAAATAAAATAGAAATTTATAACATTAATGAAAAAATAATAAATAAAAAAAAAAAAAAAAAGGAATGCAAGCAAACGTCTTAAAGAACCTCATTATATGCTGGTTCAAAGCTTACCCTGGAATGTGGAATTTAGTGTGATACAGTCCAGGGCTGCAACAAGCTTAAAGAGGAGGTAAACACCAGCAAAAAGATATCCAAGCAAGCAGCATACATACACCTGGTCAATGAAAAAAGCATACCAGAGTAAATGCTAATGCCTACAGACACCTATTCACAGTTGGAGGATGGGGTCAAATCAAGCAAAGATTGGCAAGAAAAATACTACCTCAAATAGAAAAGTCCAGCGTGACAGCGCCCCAGTATGCCAGCAAATGAAGCCTAACGGCGTCTGCCTTTAAAGCCCCCCACCCGATTGGCGTGGGAATTGGCCAATTGAGAGCGGACAGAAAGCGGCCAATGCCCCTGCGCAACGTCAATGACCAGATGTCTACAATGCCCAGGGTGCCGATCGCAAGGTATACCACGTTGCACAGCAATGGCCGCGCGGTACAGACAACCGTGGGTGTGACTAAACTGTGAGCCTGCCAATGGGGCGGGAGGTAACCAGCACCCAATGGGAGGATGTTGAAGGAGGCAGATGTTCAGTGTAGAAGACGGGGAAGGCGGAGAGAGGCCGGAGAGTGGGCTAGCTGTGATAGACAGTCAGCCCTGGGGTGTCAATACAGCCAAGGGCTGTGACTGGGTATGCGTTCCTGGGACTAAAATACAACCAACCAGGCACCGTGAGAGAGCCAGAGATGAGGGGGAACATTTTTCTTTATATCGTAAGCCCTCCGCGGGCAATACGATACTACACGCCACTAGTGCACAACCACAACCTTTATTGGACAGTATGCCCTATAGTCAGTTTATTCGATTTAGGAGAAACTAAACTTTGGATGAGGAATTTTATCTTGCATCCAAAGATTTATATGACAGACTTCACCAAAGAAGATACAGTTGATTCTTACTCAAAAGGGCATTCAATAGAGAAATTAAACTTAATAGACGAGATCTCATTCATTCTAAAAAATCTTCTAGACCTGATCAATCGGTCCGAATCATTACCCAGTTCTCAATACAACATACTCAGATGAGAGCTATTTTTAAGAAATTTTGGCCCCTGTTGACTGCAGATAAAACCATCAAGAAATTACTTACCGACGGGCTCACTCTATGAGGGACCGTCTGGTTACCAGTCATTACATACGTAGAAATTTAGTCGACCCTTTAACCACTGGTACTTTCCCATGGGGACATTGCGATATTTGCTCTTTTATTATGAATTCTAGAGACATTATTCTTTCTAATGGTCAGATCCACATTGTCAAACAGAGTCGCATGTAAAACCATCGGAGTGGTCAATCTAGTCACCTGTGCATGTGGATGCTTTTACGTCGGTAAGACGAAAAGTTTATTTTCCAAGCGTATTAGAGATCACATCATGCCATTATACAAACGACTAACGACCACTGCCCTCACCAGACATATTGCTAGTCAACATGACTATGATCCCAATATTGTTTGTTTTGCTGCATTGGAGCATGTACCTTTACATGCTCGAGGCGGTGGTATTGACATTACCTTATTACAGTTGGAGACCAAGTGGATACACTGTCTGGATGCTATCAAATATCCTGGTTTGAACAAATACACTAGTTTTAAATCTTTTCTATAATCCGTTCTGTCAATTTTAATCATAGTTTTGATTTTTTGTAATTTTCAGTGAACCTTACCAAGTTTGGTCCAGCTGTGTCTCCAATTGGTTTGATTAGGAAGTTTGCGTTCGGCCCTTCCTATTTTCCATCATGCTCCATCATATGCTTCCATCATATTCTGCTTTTGATATTTCACTGCTCTTCCGATCCCTTTATCATCATGAGATCAACATAGAAAAAGTTCCAGTTGCTTATCCGCTGTTTAAAAATTAAAATTATTTATTGTTAATTTATTATTAATTTACCTTTTTCTGTTATTTATTTATTTATTTTTTTGTTTGTGTATTTTTATGTTCTCATTTTTTGTTAATTTTCTTCTATTCATAACTATATACATGCTATATTTGTATACTTAATATACTTAAACATATTTCGTTCATGTATTTGATTAGCAGGTTTAATATATCTATATTCAAAAAAGATAGGGACAAAGGTCCCCAAAGGTATTCTTCATAAAGGATACAAAAAGTGTAAAGTACTAATTTAACTTTTTTTTTTATTATACAAACACAAATAAATACTTGCAAAAATACTTGTCTAAAATAGTGAAAAAGTCCCCAAAACCCTCCTCCAAACACATTTAATTAAAATTAAGACAAGAAAGTCTTAATGGAACACCGGTGTCCATAACAAATCCAGCCATACACATCAGTCACCCATCTCACACACACGATTCAATTTGATTGTTGTATATTCACCGCAGATTGGCCTGGTAACTCAATAGAGACAAAAGTCACTGTGATATACAGGCAAACCCAACTTTTAAGTATGCAATGGGGTTTATTTACTAAAGCTGGAAAGTGCAAAATCAGGCTCACTTCTGCATAGAAACCAATGAGCTTTCAGGTTTTATTACCAAAGATTAATTGAACAAGCCAAAGTTAGAAGCTCAGTGGTTTTTATGCAGAAGTGAGCCTGATTTTGCACGTTCTAGCTTTAGTAAATAAACCCAATTGTGTACTTAAAAGTGGGGTATGCCTGTAGATGAGATTAGCCAGTGGTGATTTTGTATAGAGAGTTTGTGTGTTCCGCTCAGCAAGTAACTTCCACTCAGACTTGTAAAGCAGCAATGCATATGGATTTCAAAATCGCACAGTTTGACAAGCGCAGGTCATTGGTTGCTATGTAAGTATGGATCACAATTGGTTAATCAGGGATAACATCAGTCAAAGGATGTTCAGCAAGTAACTTCCACTCAAACTTGTAAAGCAGCAATGCATATGGATTTCAAAATCGCAGTTTGAAAAGCACAAGTCATTAGTTGCTATGTAATTATGGATCACAATTGATTAATCAGGGATAATATCGGTCAAAGGATGTTCAGCAAGTAACTTCCACTCAGACTTGTAAAGCAGCAATGCATATGGATTTCAAAATCGCACAGTTTGAAAAGCGCAGGTCATTGGTTGCTATGTAAGTATGGATCACAGTTGGTTAAACAGGGATAACATCGGTCAAGGGATGTTCAGCAAAAAACTTCCACTTAAACTTGTAAAGCAGCACTGCATATGGATTTCAAAATTGCACAGTTTGAGAAGCGCAGGTCATTGGTTTCTATGTAAATACAGTATGGATCACAATTCATAAATGAGGGATAACATTGGTCAAAGGAAACAGTAACAGTATTAAGGCAGGGGGTTAACCCAGTACAGCTCACCGTTCTGACGTCTTCATCCGTATGTCTGTATCCCCTATATTCATACAAATGGACCAGCCGCTCAGCGATAGAGACTCATATATTACCAGATATACTCAATCATTAGAGATATTAGATGGATCTTCCTTCCATTTGAAAAGACAAAATGGGTAATAGTCCTTCACAGAACTTCCTTAGAGTTGCTCCCCGTTGAGTAGTCTCGGTTCATCTTTCAAAGAATCCTATATATCATGCAGGTGCTTACCAAGTTATCCTAATCCCACCAACAAGTGGCTCAAGAAAAGGTTGCTGAGTGCTGGATGGTTTATGCTAAGCCGAGATTCAGATGGGTGGTCTGGGTTCACCAGGTGGATGGACAGGTCGGTGTTCACATCGCTGGAGACATGTATGTCTTACTTGCTTACATGTTTCGCTTGTAACCCAAGCTTCTTCTATATTTAATCTATATATATATATATATATATACACACCATGTTTCGTTTACTCGCTGAATGATTGGGTGTTTGGACAAACTGTCATGTATATGGAGCACTACATGGCTATTCCCTGTCCATTCCGCTCTCTGATCTCTCCCCCGATTGCTTCCATTTCTCCTTTCCATTCTTCTCCCTCATCTCTGGCTCTCTCACAGTGCCTGGTTGGCTGTTTTTCAGTCCCGGGAACGCGTACCCAGTCACAGCCCTTGGCCATATGGACACCTCAGGGCTGACTGTCTATCACAGATAGCCTGCCCTCCGGTCTCCCTCTGCCCTCTGTCTTCTACAGAACATCTGCCTCCTTCAACATCTTCCCATTGGGTGCTGGTTACCTCCTGCCCCATTGGCAGGCTCACCGTTTGGTCATGCCCATGGTTGTCGGCCGTTGCCGTGCGACGTGGTATACCTTGCGCTTGGCACCCTGGGCATTGTAGGCATCTGGTCGTTGGCGTTGCGCAGGTGCATTGGCTGCTTTCTGTCCACTCCCGATTGGCCAATTCACACACCAATTGGGTTGGGGGCTTAGTAAATTAGCATTTACTCTGGTATGCTTTTTTTCATTAACCAGGTGTATGTATGCTGCTTGCTTGGATATCTTTTTGCTTGTGTTTACCTCCTCTTTAAGCTTGTTGCAGCCCTGGACTGTATCACACTGATTCCACATTCCAGGGTAATCTTTAAACCAGCATATAGTGAGAAGGGGGTTTTTTAGGTATTAGGGACTTTGAGGAAATCATGGCCTGGTAAGGTCACCCATTTCCATCCCTAGGGACTTTAAATGAAACCAAGACCTGGTAAGGTCAAGCGTTTCCATCCCAAATCTATAGCACAAACAAGGGGATTATTGAAGGGGAGGTTGGGACTTTATGAAGCATGTACCAGCAAGCAGGTAGTAAGATGAACATAAAGGAATTTATTGACATAATACCAGAGCACATATGTTACAATCGCAAAATGGATATGAGATAGAACAGGTAAGTACATAATGTCATATAATAAACATTCATGATAATATTGTTCATACAGTTAATAGAAGGATGAACGGGGTAAAAGATTAGATAATGGTAACTCAAAATACCACCTGGAATAAATTCCCTAGTACATCATGATTTCAAGATAAGGTGAAATAGGGTAAAAACCAGTAATATCTGCTGGACCTAAGGCCTCACTAGACCTGTGGGGGGAGGTTGGAAAGGATATGGTTGATGAGGACTGGGTAGACAGTTTAAACACGGCATTAGGTGGCTCAACGCGTTTTTTATCCTTGTCTTTTACTTGTTTCTCCCTTTACAGCTTTTATGAGGCCTCCCTTTTAGCCCTCTGAATATTTTGGCAGTGTGGGGTTGCTGACCTGTGACAGTGGATCACATCCTCCTTGCCCTGCTGGGCTTTCAGTGTATGTTCGGGTGATTTATTGGGATTGTTTGGCATAATTTTCCAACATATGGTAGTCTTGTTGGGGGAATAGGTTTATCAGAAGAGGGGATCGGACACGTTTTACCATGCAGCTTAATTGTCCAGTGATGCGCATTGTTTTTTTTCAACAAATTAATGATTTTGTGTGTTTTTTTTTCTTTTTAGAGCAACAATTGTTTTCTGTTCTATTCTATTCCCTTGATGAAGCCAATGCCTTGGCAAAACTAGTAGGGAAGAAATGACCTGCTGTTATAATTTACCATCATCCTTCTGGTCAACAGAACACTGTAGCATGCTCCCTTGTCATATGGGATTCAATATACTGTATCATTGGCTTTTAACTTATTGTAATAAATTAGTTTTTTCTATTCTAAACATATTGTATTGAGTTGTTCGTGGCACCGCAATAATCCCCTCTCCTTTGCTCCCTATTGTAGTTGGCAATTAAATCGACGCAGTGCCGTATCGCAAAAAATGGCTCGGTCAGGAAGGGGGTAAATCCTTCCAGGTCTGAAGTGGTTAATTGAACAAGCTGAATTTCCATTTATAGGCAATTACTAAAATGCACAGAAATTATGTTACAAAAATAAATTGTGGAATGAAGTTTAACTTCTAAGTTATTAATTTCAGACTTTTTATATAGTTTATGATTTACATTTTTTAGCATACACACACACATTGTTTTACAAGTAAACCTTTGATACAGAACAAAAGAGTTCCAAAGTACTATGGGTTAGCTAAAGGGAGACCAGCAAAAGCAGCTCCCTTTTAGATACAATTGCCCTTCATTTAAGCTTGAATCATTTCCTGGATCTGTGATTAAATTGTACCTTGGGCTACTGTAAAGAGCTAAAAGACAGGAAAGAAAGAGAGAGGAATAAAATGAGCCAGAGCTCCACCTGCTGGCTGGATAGAAGACTAGATTAAAAATAATTCATATTTCATTTTTAAAGTGACATTAAACCCAGAAGCAAATATTTATTATATTCCAGCTTACCATATCCTAGATGTGTTGGCTGCAGTCATGTTATTTTTTAGGCTTTATTTCTTCTATTTTTATCTGGTGATCCAGCCATTAAGTCTGTTGTTTTTCAAAAGACCAATTTGTCCAGCAGAATGTATAGGTTACAGGGATGAGACAAACGATTTAACACTACCAGGATGGCTTACAAAGATCAGCTTTTGTTTATTTGTGTAAAACTTTTAGCCCAAAAGGAAAAAAATAACCTGTTTGCTATAACTGCTTATAAAGTATTAGTTGGATTTTAACTGCTTGCCAACCAGCAGCTGCAGTTTTACTGTGGAAGAATGGCACGGCTGGGCGAAACGACGTTACCTTACGTCACTTCGCCTTTTGGCCACTAGGGGTGCTCGCAGCATGTGCCCAGAGCCAATGCGAGTTCCCGGCGGCGCGATGACCGCCGGGCACTCACGATCGCACATGACAGAGCGAGAACAGGGGACTTGTGTGTAAACAAAGTAATATAAAGTATGAACACCGTTATCTCTCTTCCCCTAGTCAGTCACACCCCCACACACAGTTAGAACACACTGAGGGAACACATTTAACCCCTTGATCGCCCCCTAGTGTTAACCCCTTTCTTGCCAGTGACATTTATACAGTAATCAGAAAAAAGGAAGGGGGTGCCCCAAGGGGATGGTGTGGGTAAAAGAGTGGGCAGGATATTGGCAATAGAATCATAGAAGATGTATATAAAAGTGTAAATTTTATTGGATAAACATATACAAAATAGATTAGAATATACAATAAATATCTAAAATCATGGAATTGAAAAACATGTACAATAGAAATCAGCAGCTAATTGGATGTTGAGAGCACACAACATTACTAGAATGGAAGTTAATTGAACATGGTGTCACAACAAGTCACAACATGTTTCGGAAACAGAGAAAAGCCAAAAGGCTAAACAAACCCTGTATTTCTTTCTTTCTTCAGGGGTTAGATAAAAGCATGCTGGTAACATTCTATTGAAAAAAAGGAGGTGTACAAATGATAGCCATGTGTCTGCAATTGCATGGATACCAAGGCTGTGCAGCAAGTGATTGCAACATGCCAGGTATATATAGGTGGGGGGGTGGGAGTGGTACACCATAATCAAACAAGCTGCCCTTGTGTTCTGCATTCGGGTGCCAATGTATTGTTTATGGCACCCCAAAAACAGATTGCAAACAATGTGCATTTGCGGACACCAAGTCGCATGGTACTGCAGCACCATGCGGTTTGGTGCAGTGCATTTTTAAAAGTACTTTTTGCACCATTTAGGGCATTTTTCAGGACAGGAGAGAAGCCAAGTGTTTTTAATATATTTCCTACCTTAGACAGCCGTTTAATAGCCAAGTGTCTGCAATTGCATGAATACCAAGGCTGTGCAGCAAGTAATTGACTGCAACATGTCAGGTATAAGTAGGTGGGAGGGTGGGAGTGACTGGAATAAATTTCCTATAAGGTTAAACACCTGTTGCAGAAGGCCGGCAGATGAACCGAGCGAGCCTGGGAGTGACGTGCACGGACATCTGCCGCCTAATGGTTGAATAACGAGTGTCCGAGGTGGGCGGTCCCTTTTAAATCCTTTAAAAGTATAAAATGCCTTTATGCTTTCATCTGCTGAATATTGCCATGCGATTTTAGCCTTTCATCTGAGACGTGAGGGACCATCTATCTGAATAATGCTGTGCAACACTGTCTAGGAATAAATGTCTTGTGAGTACTTTGATCCATTTTTGCAAATATCTCCCCTTTCCCCGTTTTTTCCGCCATTGCTGAAATTAATCACTATATTTATATACATTGATTTATAATTGCACTTCCATTGTTTATGAAATAAGTTGGTGTCCCACACATTGCACTTTATTGAGTCATATATACAGCTTGACACTCATGCACATTTAGGAGTTTATTTAGGAGTTTATACACAGCTTCATAATAATATGCACAGTTGCACTGTACATTTGGTTATGTAGGACTTGAAGACATTCATTCAATAAGCACCACCTATATCATCTCTTTCTTTTTTTCCCCAGCTAATACCTTCCTCCCATTAATCGAGCAGCACACACCTGAATCCATCAGGCCTGGAACGGCGCCATATCTACTTCTTTTCTCTTTCCTTATTATTTCACTCCACCTAGTGGAAGTAATTGGTAGTGGCAGCTGTTCCAACATATATTTTCTAATACCTTTTTTTCTTCCTTTTTTCACAATCAAACTTGTATTACACTCGCCATTACAGACACATTCCTGGTGGATCAGAACCAGCATGTCATGCAAACAATAACCAAGGTGATCAAATCGCATCTACAAAGAAATTTAATAAAATAATACATAAAAAAAATAAATAAATACACAAGAAGAGAAATATAATTCAAAGATAAGCACAAAAATGATCCTTTATAAATATGCCACCTAACAAACATATCCTCCATTCGTCCAATGTTTACCATGGTGGATTTACAGTTTGTATATAAACATAACTTTAGACTAAATCTATGCAGTTCTATGAACTGTATTCCCTGTTCATAAAAAAAAGTGCGTCATTGAGTCCAGGAGGGCATGTTGCCCTTAGCTTGTGGATCCATTTGGCTTCCACTTGTAACACTTTTTTGTCAAAGTCCCCCTTTCGCTCTGGGGAGTGGACCCTTGCCAAAGCTTAAAGGCTAAATATTGTGTTTTAGAGTTAAATGCAGCATATTTCAATGCAATAGTGCACATTTAACACAGTATTCTTCAGTGCGTTACTGCATGTTTAACACAGCACATTTTAGTGCGTTAGTGCACGTTTAATGCAGTATATTTCAGTGCGTTGCTGTGAGTTTAACACACTATATTTCAGTACGTTAGTGCATGTTTAACGCAGTGTATTTCAGTGTGTTACTGCACATTTAACACAGTATATTTCAGTGCGCTAGGGCACATTTAATGCAGTATATGTAAGTGCGTTACTGCACATTTAATGCAGTACATTTCAGTGTGCTAGTGTACGTTTAACACAGTATATTTCAGTGTGTTGGATCACTATTGGTTGGCAATAGTGCACTATCTTCTTGATGCCACATATTCTTGGGTCCTGTCACAGGCTTTGAAGCATTACATAAGTTGACACTATGGGCCTTTCTTCCAGATGTGCACCTATTTGCATCCCCTACCGATGCCAAACTGGCAATGTTTTAAGCAATATTCACTTGCCCTTAAGCAATGGCATTGTATATCCTTATAACAAACATGCCATTTCAGACTGCATATGTCTTCTCCCCAGTTTTTTTCATTTTTGGCTTTCTGAGGAAGTTGCAGAGGTAAAAGATCACAATCCTAGATGAAACGCCCACCTGGCCCAGACATTTATGGTTTCTTCTTGAAACCATAAACAGGTAACACCACTGCCTCTACTGGAGACATCAGACCTTTGAGCCCAAGGACATGTAATTCTATGAGAAGCCATGGCTGGATCTAGCAGGGTACTGGGGAGGGTGGCACCCCATAAAATCCATTGGTGCCCCCCAGGCTGCTCTTGACACTGTGTGGGGCTAAGCACTCATCCTCCTGACCACCATGCTGCAGGATTCCCACACTGAACACAGAGCTTGGGAAAGCAGAATGGTAAGGGCGAGTTTAGCTTTGCCTCACACTCTACACAGTGCAGATTCTTTCATAGAATTTGACAGCCACAAAGTCCTACCCCCCGCAACAATCCACCATAGCACCACTGATACTTCCCAACTGCAGCACCAATCCCCTTCCCTGCTTCTCCTTGTCTCCCCTTCTACCAGCTTGGGGTGCTGCAGAGCAGTCACAGGTGGACTTAATCCTAAACTAGATCCCCCTAGGTGAGTAGACCCCTTTGTACTGTCCCCCTCATCGATTCCATAATCCCTGCAGGTCTGCTGGATGGCTTCTCTCCCCCCTGCTAGTTGCAGATGCTTCTGGGGCAGGAGATTGGTGTCAGGGTGGAGAGTGGGGAAGGTGGTGAGCTGGTACTGATCACTTCTGTGTTCATCCATCACTGACGCATAGTAAACTGTGCTTACTATATTTCTGTTTATAAATGAATAGGAGCCTTAGCACAGAGGCTTCTATTCATTCCTCTGCAGAGCAGCTCATAAAACAAACATCAGGAGTCTTTTTTGAGTGCGGGTTTATGTCCCTAAACTTACACTGTCTGCATTTGGGGGTGTAAACCCACACTCACATGGATGCCAAATGAGGAGCATCGACTGTGTCCATGCAGCTGCTGCATTACAACTGACATAAATAGGACTGCCTGCACAGGGATAGACAGAACATCCATTCATCCCCATGCATGTAAACACAGCCTGTACACGGAGATTATGACCCCTGTGAATGATACCTTAGTAGGAATTTGAGAGGAATTTTGTACCTTGTGCTGTGTTTATGTGTGCTATTACTGATTTTAATGTATCTTTCTGAAAATATTGATTTGATAAACATTTGGGAAACTATTGCAGGGCCTTAAAAAATCAACTATTGCAAAGATTATAATGGCCCCTTGACTTTTGTTTACTTGACCCCCAGATCGAGCAGGCTAGATCTGGCCCTGCAAAAAGCTTTGCTTGATGGCTTGGATCTTGAGGAGGAAACTAGTAAATTAAGGGTGTTCCAAGAGAGTCGTTGACACTCTGATGATGTCTAGGAAAAACAGTACCAATGACACCTATAGCATATACCTATAGACACCTGTGGCTCAAATTCCAAGAATTCACTTCTACACAGGGCTTTAAGGCTAAAACCACAGAGAAAACATATTTTCAACATGGACAGGGTGGTTCTAGTCCCTAATAAGCTTCACCCCAAGTCGCCTCAAATTTCCACATAAGCAGGTTCTACCGTCATTCTTCTCTGGAAACGTCAGCCATTTAGTCAGCAATTTAGCCATTTTAATAAAAAAAAATATAGGAACCAATAGGTTCCAAATCCATTCAAATCGATGTAAAAGGTGTAAAAAACACCTATAACGTAAAAATAAACAAACTGCGTTCTTATATCATAAATTACATATCACCATAGTGAATAAACAAAAAATAAATACATCTTCATTTAAATGATAAAAGATACATAAAAATTGTGGAGTTCATGTATAGATCCCACACAGGAATAATGTCCTCAGTGAGTACAGGAAAGGTTCCTCTCCAACAACATGCAGATACACAATGCACTCACCAGACATAATTGACCCCTTATTACAGGGAGTCAAATTACACATAAGGATAAATCCAAGATGTCTTACATGAGGTCACAGGAATTAATTCAAGCTGCTGCTGTTATCCATTATTTATATATATATATATATATATATATATATATATATATATATATATATATATATGAGAGAGAGAGCGTATTCAAAGCTCCAATTTTGCCATATAGAGAGGGAGAGGAAAGAACACTCTCATGGTGCAGTATTTCAAATAATGTATTTAAAAAAGAAGGTTGTATTACACTTACATCAAAGAAGACAGGGATCAGCATGTATTGTATAGGAATCGCTGGTTTGCGCTTCACCTGCGTTCCAGCTGACCGGAAATTATGTATCTCAAACACCACCCAATGTCCTTTTGTCAGCCTATGTCTGACGTCTTCAGGGGTTACAGCCATTTAATGTTAGCAGAGCTTTAAAGTCTTACATTTAAGCTATATCCAGCATCAGATCATCGTACCATCTCTTTGTGATCCCGTCAGTGGCAAGAAGAGGCTCAAATAGGATCATTGGCTTTTGGATGGCAAAAACCACAGTGTTGGCTAGGGATGGGCTCAATGATTGAGTCGACCATTAGTTTAACTCGAACATCAGCTGTTCATTTGTTCACCCGCCGCAGAGTGCCCCATAATGCACTGCAAGATCATCAGTGCATTGACGGCTGCTGATTGGCCAAAGCATGCACCTGACCTGCATGCTTTGGCAAATCAGTGCGATGTGCTGTGAGAGCCATGATTGGCCAAAGAGTCCACTCCCCACACTATATAAGGCTGTTGCTTACATGGTGTCCGTACATAGTGAATGAATAGAGATTAGGCCGGTAATAAGTGTATAGTGCAGTCAGTGTAAAATATATAATACAGTGGAGAGTAGATAGTGCAGTCAGTGTAGTATATATAATACAGTTCAGAGTATATAGTGCAGTCGGTGTGGTATATATAATACAGTGGAGAGAATATAGTGCAGTCTGGGTAGTATATATAATACAGTTCAGAGTATATAGTGCAGTCTGTGTAGTATATATAATACAGTTCAGAGTATATAGTGCAGTCAGTGTAGTATATATAATACAGTTCAGAGTATATAGTGCAGTCGGTGTGGTATATATAATACAGTGGAGAGAATATAGTGCAGTCTGGGTAGTATATATAATACAGTTCAGAGTATATAGTGCAGTCTGTGTAGTATATATAATACAGTTCAGAGTATATAGTGCAGTCAGTGTAGTATATATAATACAGTGCACAGTATACAGTACAATCCGTGTAGTATATATAATACAGTTTAACGTATATAGTGCAGTCCGTGTAGTATAAATAATACAGTTCAGAGTATATAGTATATATAATACAGTTCAGAGTATATAGTGCAGTCCGTGTAGTATATACAGTGCCTTGCAAAAGTATTCACCCCCCTTGGCTTTTTACCTATTTTGTTACATTACAGCTTTTAGTTCAATGTTTTTTTTTAAATCTGAATTATATGTGATGGATCAGAACACAATAGTCTAAGTTAAAAACTACAAAGTTTTGTCATAAAAGTATTGGTTTTATTGAAAAATAATTAAAAGGTAAGGTGTACAATACATAGAAAATACATAGGATGCAAATACAGAGATATACAAAAAGGAAGAAGCAGTTGAAAATGACCACTACTCTGTTGAGCAAGAAACAACAGAGATAACCCAATGCGTTTAGAGTCTGCAATATTAATTCTCTTCTTCAGGGGAAAGTGGTTTTATAGCAGGAAGTGAATACGTCTATAATTGATAAAGAGAAAGTATAAAAATATATACATTTCTATAAAATAAACATAGCATTAGGGATGAGCCGAACACCCCCCGAACGGACCGAAAATGAGCACGAACGTTAGAACCCCATTGACGTCTATGGGACTCGAACGTTCAAAATCAAAAGTGCTAATTTTAAAGGCTAACTTGCATGGTATTGTCCTAAAAAGGGTTTGGGGACCCGGGTCCTGCCCCAGGGGACATGTATCAATGCAAAAAAACTTTTAAAAACGGCTGTTTTTTCGGGAGCAGTGATTTTAATGATGCTTAAAGTAAAAAAAAAAGTGAAATATTCCTTTAAACATCGTACCTAGGGGGTGTCTATAGTATGCCTGTAAAGTGCCGCGTGTTTCCCATGCTTAGAACAGTCCCTGCACAAAATGTAATTTTTAAAGGAAAAAAAGTCATTTAAAACTGCTTGCAGCTTTAATGTAATGTCGGGTCCTGGCAATATGGATGAAAATCAGTGAGACAAACGGCATGGGTACCCTCCAGTCCATTACCAGGCCCTTTGGGTCTTGTATGAATATTAAGGGGAACCCCGCACCCAAATTAAAAAAGGAAACAGCAGTATACAGGCTCTGTACTTTGAACAGCAGTATACAGGCGGTGCAAACAAGACAGGAACTGTAGGTTTGTTGTTAAGTAGAATCTGTTTGTAATTTTGAACTGGTACATTTTTAACGTGTTTAGCTCCAGCCAAAAAATCTATTTTAAGCATTTTGGAAAACATAGGGAAGGGTTATCACCCCTGTGACATTTGTTTTGCTGTCTGTGCTCCTCTTCAGAAGATTTCACCTCACTTTTTGTCCCAATGACAAATGTTTTTTGAAAATTTGGGTTTTTTTGTGAAACAAGGATTGGTGATAAAGCATCAGTGGAAAGGAGAAAATTTTTTCCCATATTAACTCTTACAGGAGATAATTTCCCTTCCTAGGGGTAGATTTC
This sequence comes from Lithobates clamitans, assembly GCA_037952925.1. Lineage (NCBI taxonomy): Eukaryota > Metazoa > Chordata > Amphibia > Anura > Ranidae > Lithobates > Lithobates clamitans. The sequence continues at coordinate 3,409,600 of JBBGZY010000424.1, forward strand.
ATCTCACTTCCTGTTGTCTCCTTCCGTTTGCAAGTTGAAGTCATTTGTAAGTTGGATGTTTGAAAGTTGGGGCCTGCCCTATATACTCAGCAGAAATTTGGGCCTTAGGTGTTGTTGTGGCCACAACACTGTAAGCCCTCACAGGGCCCTGCCTCATTGGTGATGTGCCTCCTCCTCCTCTCTCCTATCAGGCACCCACGTTGAGTCAGTGACCTCATCATCCCCTCCCTCCTCATCACTGGAGCAAACCTGGCAGTATACTGCAGCAGGGGGAGCATGACTGCCAGATTGCTGTCCTTCTTGGGCACCCCCTCTGTCCGTGCTAATGTTACTGCCTTCATCTAGCTCAGTATCATCATCAGAGCTTTCTTAACGCTGGGCATCCTCCTGGAGCATGTACCCAACACTGTGGTCAAACAGTTCGAGGGACTCCTCAGGAGGACATGGTGGTGCTAGGGAAGGAGTCACTGATGCCATTGAGCAGAGGGAAGAGGCCGCGTTGGCAGCTGCTTTGCCAGACAAAGTACCCTGAGCATGGGTGAGAGAGGATGAGGAGGATGAGGACGGCTTGATCATCCACTCGACCAAGTCTTCCGCATGTTGTGGCTCAACACGGCCAGCTGCCGAAAAAAAGGCCAAGCATGTCCCACGGCCACGTGCTGATGAGGATGCACCGTCTCCACGACCAGCACTGTTGCCTCTAGACACAGAGCCTGCTTGCCCTCTTTTATTGGCTTGTGACTGTCTGCCTCTTCTTGTTGGCCTTCCAGACTGTCACGTACCTGGTAGGTGGAGCCCGGAATGTGTCAGAATAACAGAAACTTTGTTTGCCAATACCGGCATTTCCTTGTACGCCTGCGTGGCAGAATGGCTAATAGGCGCATGCGGGTACATGATTCAGCGGACAGCGTCACGGCGCAGCGGCACACATAGACGTGCGAGTCAGCGGGCCGCGACACGGCGAAAGGGCGTAAGCACGTACGCATCTTAGCCGCACACGTGAGTTCCCCTGGCTGCCCTATAAAAGGCAGCCCAGCTCTCTGGCTTATTGCTGGTTTGTCATTTCAGCTTCTGTGTTCCTGTTCCTTGTTCTGCTATTGACTCCTGCCTGTTGTGACCCGGATTGCCTTGACTACCCTTGAACTTCTCCTGCACCTTGACCTCGGCTTGCTTAAAGGATTCCTCTTCAGTCTGCTCCAGTGATTGACCCCCGGCTTCTCTTTAAAGACTTCGCTACTGCCTGCTCCAGTGTTTGACCCCCGGCCTGTCTTGGACTCTCCTATTGATTGATTCCTGTGTATGACCTTGGCTTGTTTAAACGGACTTCCTTCCTACCGGCTTGCTGTGTTTGACCCCCTGGCTTCTCTACGTACTTTGTTCCAGTTATCTACTTCAGGACCAAGGTGTTGGAGCCCCAGTCTGATTCCTCTGCTGATCACCGTCCGGGTGTACCCTGCACAGACTACTACCAGACAGAAGTTCAACACGCAAGCTCCTACTAGTGCCTGGCGACCCGTGCCTCTCTGTGCCCGATACCCTCTGTGCCACCTCCAGGGGTATAGCGCACTCAGCTGCAAGGGGAGCCGCTCTCAGCATCTCTGCCCTGGTGAGTACCCTGACAGTATGCAGAGAACGGCCTCTCATATGCCTCCGACTTAAGAACCCCTGAAGGTGTGAACAGGGACTCGAAAGTACAGAGGGGCACAAGTGCCTGACTGGAACACTGAAGTAGAAGGCAGGATCCTGTAGGATGCAGGATGCGGATAGCAGGGAGGTGCACTGTAGTCCTGTAGCAGGTTGCAGACAGCAGGGAGGTGCAGACAAGCTGGGTCAAGGTACTGGCGGGCAGATCAGGTACAGAAGGGCAAACCAAGAGAATAGTCAGAGTCCAAGCCAAGATCGGGGCGGGCAGCAAGCAGGTAAGTCAGGAACAAGCCAAGTAAGTACTGGATACAGGAAAACTGGTAACAAAGTAGCAGGGGTCTCAGGAAACGCTGTAGACCGGACAGCAAGGCAGCATTGAAACAGTCTTCTTTAAATAGCCTATCTTTGGTGCCAAGTGGTGCTATTGGCGCTATTGCACATGCGTGTACGCCCGTTAGCGCTATTGGTGCTATTGCGCATGTGCGTACGTTCGTTAGCGCTATTAGCGCTATTGGCGCTATTGCGCGCGCGAGCGCCGGATGGCGCTTCTATGCACAGGCATTCGTTTAACCCTCAATCTGCTGGGATAACTGCAAGAGGGCTTTTCCTGACACAGACACTGATACTGCAGCTAGCAAAATCAACTGCCTGCCTGTAGTATGAGAACACCACCAACCTTCTACAGGTAGCTTTAGCTGAACACTGTGCAGAGCTCACAAAAAACTAACTCGTAGCTTATTTAGCTGCCTGCGGTAGTGATAGGATCAGGAAAACACCACCAACCTTCTACAGGTAGCTTTAGCTGAACACTGTGCAGAGCTCACAAAAAACTAACTCGTAGCTTATTTAGCTGCCTGCGGTAGTGATAGGATCAGGAAAACACCACCAACCTTCTACAGGTAGCTTTAGCTGAACACTGTGCAGAGCTCGCACTACACTAACTTGTAGTTTTAGCTGAACACTGTGCAGAGCTCACAAAAAACTAACTCGTAGCTTATTTAGCTGCCTGCGGTAGTGATAGGATCAGGAAAACACCACCAACCTTCTACAGGTAGCTTTAGGTGAACACTGTGCAGAGCTTGCAAAAAACTAACTTTTAGCTTATTTAGCTGCCTGCGGTAGTGATAGGATCAGGAAAACACCACCAACCTTCTACAGGTAGCTTTAGCTGAACACTGGCAGAGCTCGCACTACACTAACTTGTAGTTTTTAGCTGAACACTGTGAGGAGGACGCACTACACTATCTTGTAGCTTTAGCTGAACATTGTTAAGAGGACGCACTACACTAACTTGTAGCTTTAGCTGAACACTGTGCAGAGGTCGCACTACACTAACTTGTAGTTTTAGCTGAACACTGTTCAGAGGACGCACTACACTAAATTGTAGCTTTAGCTGAACACTTTGCAGAGGTTGCACTACACTAACTTGTAGTTTTAGCTGAACACTGTTCAGAGGACGCACTACACTAACTTGTAGGTTTAGCTGAACACTGTGCAGAGGTCGTACTACACTAACTTGTAGTTTTAGCTGAACACTGTTCAGAGGACGCACTACACTAACTTGTAGCTTTAGCTGAACATTGTGCAGAGGTCGCACTACACTAACTTATAGTTTTAGCTGAACACTGTGAGGAGGACGCACTACACTAACTTGTAGCTTTAGCCGAACACTGTGAGGAGGATGCACTACCCTAACTTGTAGCTTTAGCTGAACACTGTGCACTACACTAACTTATAGTTTTAGCTGAACACTGTGAGGAGGACGCATTACACTATCTTGTAGCTTATTTAGCTGCCTGCGGTAGTAGTGATAGGATCAGGAAAACACCACCAACCTTCTACAGGTAGCTTTAGCTGAACACTGTGCAGAGCTCACAAAAAACTAACTCGTAGCTTATTTAGCTGCCTGCGGTAGTGATAGGATCAGGAAAACACCACCAACCTTCTACAGGTAGCTTTAGCTGAACACTGTGCAGAGCTCGCACTACACTAACTTGTAGTTTTAGCTGAACACTGACCAGAGCTCGCAAAAAACTAACTTGTAGCTTATTTAGCTGCCTGCGGTAGTGATAGGATCAGGAAAACACCACCAACCTTCTACAGGTAGCTTTAGGTGAACACTGTGCAGAGCTCGCACTACACTAACTTGTAGTTTTAGCTGAACACTGTGAGGAGGACGCACTACACTAACTTGTAGCTTTAGCTGAACACTGTGAGGAGGACGCACTAGCCTAACTATATATATATACAACACCTGGGATGCATATATATATATATACACAATACACTGTAAGTGCAGCTAACTCACTGACTGTCCTGCCTAATCTATCTAACTTAAATCAAATGACACTGTCTCTCTGTCTATCTCTTTCAACGCCGGAACACACACTACACAGAGGCGCCATGCAGGCGGCCTTATATAGTGTGGGGCATGTACTAAATACCCTGAGCCATAATTGGCCAAAGCCTCCTTGGCTTTGGCCAATTACGGCTCTCTGTTCAGACGGCGCTGTGATTGGCCAAGCATGCGGGTCATAGTGCATGCTTGGCCAATCATCAGCCAGCAATGCACTGCGATGCCGCAGTGAATTATGGGCCATGACACGCCACACGCATTTGGCACGAACGGCCCATATCATTCGCAATTCGGCGAACGGGCGAACAGACGACGTTCGAGCCGAACATGGGTTCGACTCGAATACATAGCTCATCCCTACGTAGCATCAATTAAAGGATTGTATTCAATTACATTTAAAATAACTGACCGTCCAGCTTGCATAGAAACTTTGAAATGTTGCATCCAAATTTAAAAAGGATTGAGATAATGCTGCTTCCTCAAGCCTGCCGGGTCCAGGAAAAGGCCTATACACCCAACAGAGCAACCCAAAAGCCCACACAAGTCATTCAATGAGGATGCTCCAAGGACAACACCAAAGGGGAATTCCCACAGGTGGCCCAAAAAGTAGCAAGTATGGCTAGGAAAAAATGAAGAAAAGGGAAAAATAATAAGTAAATCTAATAATGATAACAAAACCCCACCAGATAAGGGTTAACCCTAAAAAGGGGGGAAGAGAAAATTACTCTCTTCATGTTGGATCATACATACCTAGCTAATTAATATGTTAGGAAAAGACGGGGGGAAGGACCTGCTGGTGAGATAGTGCCCACTTGCAACCGACAATAGTCTAATTTGGTGAAGTAAAATTAGAAAAATATATAGATAAAACTATTTTTCAGAAATAAAAAACTGATAATTGGCATGTGCGTATGTATTCACCCCCTTTGTTATGAAGCCCATAAAAAGCTCTGGTGCAACCAATTACCTTCAAAAGTCACATAATTAGTGAAATGATGTCCACCTGTGTGCAATCTAAGTGTCACATGATCTGTCATTACATATACACACCTTTTTTAAAGGCCCCAGAGACTGCAACACCTAAGCAAGAGGCACCACTAGCCAAACACTGCCATGAAGACCAAGGAACTCTCCAAACAAGTAAGGGACAATGTTGTTGAGAAGTACAAGTCAGGGTTAGGTTATAAAAAATTATCCAAATCTTTGATGATCCCTAGGAGCACTATCAAATCTATCATAACCAAATGAAAAGAACATGGCAAAACAGCAAACCTGCCAAGAGACGGCCACACACCAAAACTCACGGAATGGGCAAGGAGCTTCAGCGTTCCCCAGCAGAGACTGTTGTATCTGTACATAGGACGACAATAAGCCTTACGTTCCATAGAGTTGAGCTTTATGGCAGAGTGGCCAGAAGAAAGCCATTACTTTCAGCAAAAAACAAAATGGCACATTTTGAGTTTGCGAAAAGGCATGTGGGAGACTCCCAAAATGTATGGAGGAAGGTGCTCTAGTCTGATGAGACTAAAATTGAACTTTTTGGTCATCAAAGAAAACGCTATGTCTGGTGTACACCCAACACATCACATCACCCAAAGAACACCATCCCCATAGTGAAACAAGGTGGTGGCAGCATCATGCTGTGGGGATGTTTTTCAGCAGTCGGGACTGGGAAACTGGTCAGAGTTGAGGGAAAGATGGATGGTGCTAAATACAGGGATATTCTTGAGCTTGTACCACTCTGTGTGTGATTTGAGGCTAGGACCGAGGTTCACCTTCCATCAGCACAATGGCCCCAAACACACTGCTAAAGCAACACTTGAGTGGTTTAAGGGGAAACATGTAAATGTGTTGGAATAGCCTAGTCAAAGCCCAGACATCAATCCAATAGAAAATCTGTGGTCAGACTTAAAGATTGCTGCTCACAAGTAGGGATGGGCTGTCTGTTTGGGTCGAACATGAGTTTGACTTGAACATTGGCTGTTCGCCGAATAGAGAACAATTTGGGGTGTTCGTGGCAAATTTGAAAGCCGCGGAACACCCTTTAAAAGTCTATGGGAGAAATCAAAAGTGCTAATTTTAAAGGTTAATATGCAAGCTATTGTCATAAAAAGTGTTTGGGGACCCGAGTCCTGCCCCAGGGGACATGTATCAATGTCCCCTGCACCTGCATTCCATACAGAGGAAATGCCTCTCAGATGCAAGAGATGGAGGGGGAGCCCCCGGAGAGACGCACCAACGGGAAACAGATCCTCTAGCTGCTAGCTAGATGCCATCATGTCAGCACAAAAAATACATTTACTATAGCGATGCCACTTAAATAATATACAAATGGCTTAAGGATACAAAAATAATTTGTAGGAGGATCACATAAGTCACACAATGTATAAAAACATATATAAAATTGCAATAAATGAATACAATAAAAAAAACTAGTGCATATATATGCATAGAAAAATGCGCTATAAGAGCACCACAATGTATCAAGCCAAACAAATAAAAAGGCGCTGTGCTAATGTGTCCTCTCCCACTCTAAGATCACTCCACCGTCTCACAAACCATCCTGTCCCCTCCCCAACATGTGTCGATACTGGGAAATGTCGTATCTTCCTCAGGGGGAATTCCCCCTGAAGTCAGGACGGTTTGTGAGACAATGGAGTGATCTCAGAGTGGGAGAGGACATATCAGCACAGCGCCTTTATATTTTCTTGGCTTGATACAGAGTGGTGCACTTATAGCACCTATTAAATGTGAGTACCCCAATATAGGGAATATTGTTGTTTTAAAAAAAACGTTTAAAGCGGTAATACACTATCCAGTTTCCTCTGTTTCCCATATGAATATTGCTGCAAGCAACCATCCAAGGATCTAAATGCTGACCATAAACCCAGAGGTGGTTTAAAAGCGTGTTTTGACCAAGCTTAGGTGCAAGGTCACACGCTCTAAGGTGAGTGCATACACCAAAGGGGGAGCACAAGAGTGGACACGAGCACTTTACTGTTATATCTGTTTTAGCATCTGCAACTAGCACCAGAAGAATGGAGTAGTTATGAATAGACTTTATGCTGCAATTTTATGGACACAAATTAATGCATGAATTAGTTTGGCACAAGAGCACATTAAACACGGTTCACTTCATTTCTATATTGATCATTGTATATTGATGCACTTTATATAGATTTATGTAAATTACAGGTTGTCACTGCAATTATTGCAGTATTGCAATTATCGCACAAGGTTACAAATTTCTCTATTGCATATGAATGCTACATGTGTATATAGAGGTGTGTATGCTACACAGGTTGTCATTGGGATGATCGCATAGGATTGCAATTTTTATTGTTCATGATCGCAACTTATAATCGCATAAGATTGCATTATTATATTCACTAGATTTTTTATATAGGAATAGAATATCTCACCACCAATATTTAACTGCAGCCAGTAATATTATGATTTAGTACGGTTACCGTATGATTACATTTGGGTAGCGCAGCATTATATTGGTACAAACTTTTTGGTACTAGCATATGGGACGTGGTCAATGCTATCAGCTGTCCTTTAATCATCTCTAATTATCATTTGGCTTTTCACATGGTAGCTCGCAAGATTCTGTTTGTTTTTTAGCTTTACAATGCAGTACCAACATCCCCAGAATTGCTACAAGAAAATACCAGAATGAAGAGATGGGACTTTAAAGATGCCAGGTACAATTACATCACCATTACAAAGTACAATAAAATCATAGTAATTTTTATTACAATTATTACAAACAAAAAAGCTAAAAAGTATACAAAGTTTTTCACTCAGTTTGTTTAGTCACAGATATCTCTTGCTGCCTTATTTTGTTAATCCATTGGGGAGGGTTGTATTATATGTCATATATATGATGCTTTTTTGGGGTAAACCTACTTCTTGAGGTTCTGTGATGCTTTGACATGAAAAACACCTACAACATATTTAGATACAGGTTAAAACTTAACATCCAGTGTAAATATGTGGGACAGGTGAACCCCGCTGTCTCTTTAAATGGTGTATTAGCAGCTGACACAGCAAAAGATCAACTTGCAAAGTAAAAAGAATATGTATATAAGAAAGTGCAGCGCTGGTGTGATGTCAATACAATGGACAACAAGCTAATGTAACTACAAACTCAGCACCATGACCTCATATGCAAGTGAATCAAGTACTGATAGCAAATGTATATCTATGTTCTATAATGGAAAGATCATACAATCCCAATATAGTCACATAGACAAATAGTAAACAAACATTAATTAGAAATAGTGAAATAATACTGTAAAGCAAAAAAAAAAAGGAGAATATATGCATTTGTGAGTGAACATCAAAGTCCATAAACAAATATATATGACGACATGGTGACTTGAAAAGCTTGGTGCAGACACTTTGTCAGTAGATAATCACCCCCAATATATATAAGGATTACCGGAAAAGTTGAACCCAAATAGGCATACGCCTAATGAGTTAATAAGGCTTGTGGTGTAATATACCCAGGGGAATCTTTCATCGGCACATACAACGTCCAATTGGAGATAAAACTTGCATGGTCCTTCACCGCACTACTTCCGAATGGATGCCCACTGGAGGGATGATGGCCAAAGGATGGGTCAGAAAATTTCTCCCAAATTATGTTTTTTTAGGAAAAAGGAGGAATAGGCCGCATTGTGTGATTCCATTTCAATAAAAGACATTTATTGTATATAAAAAGGAACACTCACATTTGGTGAAGATAAAAAGTGCTTTGCAATAAAAAGTAAGGAACGTGACGCAGTGGCATCAACAGAGCTCATCTATATGTATATACAGTATCTCACAAAAGTGAGTACACCCCTCACATTTTTATAAATATTTTATTATAACTTTTCATGTGACAACACTGAAGAAATGACACTTTGCTACAATGTAAAGTAGTGAGTGTACAGCTTGTATAACAGTGTAAATTTGCTGCCCCCTCAATTTAACTCAACACACATCCATTAATGTCTAAACCCCTGGGAACAAAAGTGAGTACACCCCTAAGTGAAAATGTCCAAATTAGGCCCAATTAGCCATTTTCCCTCCCCGGTGTGTTATGTGACTCATTAGTGTTACAAGGTCTCAGGTGTGAATGGGGAGCAGGTCAATTAAATTTGGTGTTATCGCTCTCATTCTCTCATACTGGTAACTGGAAGTTCAACATGGCACCTCATGGCAAAGAACTCTCTGAGGATCTGAAACATTTTTTTTTTGCTCTATATAAAGATGGCCTAGGCCAGTGATGGCAAACCTTGGCACCCCAGATGTTTTGGAACTACATTTCCCATGATGCTCATGCACTCTGCAGTGTAGTTGAGCATCGTGGGAAATGTAGTTTCAAAACATCTGGAGTGCCAAGGTTCACCATCACTGGCCTAGGCTATAAGAAGATTGCCAAGACCCTAAAAGTGAGCCACAGCATGGTGGCCAAGACCATACAGCAGTTTAACAGGACAGTTTCCACTCAAAACAGGCCTCGCCATGGTCGGCCAAAGAAGTTGTGTGCATGTGCTCAGCGTTATATCCAGAGGTTGTCTTAAGTATGAGTGCTGCCAGCATTGCTGCAGAGGTTGAAGGGGTGGGGGGTCAGCCTGTCAGTGCTCAGGCCATACGCCGCACACTGCATCAAATTGGTCTGCATGGCTGTCATCCCAGAAGGAAGCCTCTTCTAAAGATGATGCATAAGAAAGCCTGCAAACAGTTTGTTGAAGACAAGCAGACTAAGGACATGGATTACTGGAACCATGTCCTGTGGTCTGATGAGACCAAGATAAACTTGTTTGGTGCAGATATTGTCAAGAGTGAGTTGGTGGCAACCAGGTGAGGAGTACAAAGACAAGACAAGTGTGTCTCTAACATCCACCAGCTCCGTGATGTCATCATGGAGGAGTGGAAGAGAACTTCAGTGGCAACCTGTGAAGCTCTGGTGAACTCCATGCCCAAGAGGGTTAAGGCAGTGATGCAAAATATTGGTGGTCACACAACATATTGACAGTTTGGGCCCAATTTAGACATTTTCACTTGGGGTGTACTTACTTTTGTTGCCAGCGGTTTAGACATTAATGGCTGTGTGTTAAGTTATTTTGAGGAGGCAGCAAATTTACACTGTTATACAAGCTGTACACTCACTACTTTACATTGTGGCAAAGTGTACTTTCTTCAGTGTTGTCACATGTAAAGATATACGGTAATAAAATATTTACAAAAATGTGAGGGGTGTACTCACTTTTGTGAGATACTGTATATTGGTGTCCCATTCACAATATTTTACTGCTTGAAAAAGGTGCATTTAGTTACAAAAAATATTGCATAGCAACCCTTGTAAACCTTGGTCCACCTCAGAAACCACCTCTTCCCTTCTCATAACAGGCTCACATGCTGCCACAGAGCACTTGGCTCCACAGACAGAGAACACCTCCACCCTCCCTCTTCCTGTCAGCTCTACCTGTTCTCCACACCAGTGGCCAGCCAGGATAGAGTGTCCACTGAAGCAAAACAAGGGCTGGATCCTCCTTCTTCTATATCGACTTCACAAGTCTACACAATACAGCGCTCTGTCCTCTACCTCCTGCAATCCTATGCTTGTTTTGCACTGTATTATTGGCCTTGCCCAACATGAATATACTCTTTTTGCAATTCACATGTTTATCATCAATCACATCATCTAGCAACAATATGGGTCCAATTTAATTATGAGGAATGAAGCCCACCAACTGCAGAAGACAATGCACTAACTATGGATTATTTCCAAAATTACATTAAGCCTGGAAGCTTAATGTAAAGAAAGGTAGGAGTGCCTGGGTGATGCCATTGACCAAATATGGCCATTGTCATAATCATTCATGGTCATTTACATTTACATTCATAGTTACATATCATAGCTATGTAAACAATATGCCATAAATATAGATGTCACATGTATCCCTGTGTTCAAGTCAACACAGCACTTTGTTTGCTTCACAAATGTGCTTACTATTAGGAAGAAGAAGGTTCAGTGCTAGACATTTATATAAAATTTAAACCATAACTCTTAAACTGCAGTCCAATCCAACACTTTCTTGATTCAATATACCGTAATTTTCCAGCATTCACCCTCATTTTTTTTCATGATCCCAAAGTTTTACAAAGGCTCATATATTAACCTAACAGGTGTGTAGTAATATGAGTGAATGCTCCAAACAAGAAAACAAACCAGCTAGCACAAAGTAGGGTAATCAGCCAACCTTGTATGCAGATGTAAAGTGACAGTGCAGCACTCTGAAGTTCTACATACTTTAATAGCATGCATAAATGAAACGCTGGAATTCATAATCATCAAATTAAGCCAAAAATATGTAACATAAATAAACAATATATGTAATAATGGGTAATCATCACTAGGTTGCAACAATCCTTAAAAAGTGCTGATAGTGCAAACAAAGTCACAAAATTAGGTGCAAGGATGGACATCAATCTTCCTCCCTAATAAATGCTTAATAAATGGATATGCAGTGTCCCCAAGGGAACAAATAATCCACATTGTCACCAACAGTGCACCACACCATCACCTCTGCAATGCACTCACCAGATAGATGAAATGTATAAGAAAATACACATCCAATCCATATATCGCCCAATATTCATCGGACTCCAACAGCTCAGGTGATCCTTTCTCTGTGTATAAAGCTCACATCATGGAGCCCACACAGAAAAAGTATATGGTGTAGTGTTTTATTAAAATATGACCAATAGTACATAAAATAAGCAATCCACGTGAAAAGTATATAAAAATACAATAAACTCACTCCAGGAGCCATCGATCTGACTCGTGGACTCCGGGACAGGACGTCAGCATTTACAGGTCTCACCCAATGCATTTCGTGCACACGCACATCCTCAGGGGCTCCACGTACCTATAATAACCTAATCAAGAATGGAAAATTCAGATGTATGAGAAAGGAGACAACAGTAAATGTGTGGGAAACACTTAATGTCAAACTCAGTAAATCCTTTTATGGACATCCAGTGAATCCAGTGAATGATCAATGGAGATTATAATTCTATCCTTTACTATTGAACAGGTACCAAGCTGGATAACTGATTCTTATGTGAACACTGAGACTGTGATTGAGGGTGAAACGTAGATTCTATAGAGTATTAGGAGATGGAAAGTGCTAATAATGTATCAAAATTCAGAAAAATTCCTACAATAATTAAAATATAAATGTTGGCTATAATGAGTTCAAGTAAAATAGACTGTAGAATTTGTTACTTCAGGAAATTTAGCATTATCCCCTAACTCCTTATTTACAGAATATTAAAAGCCAATATTTTTTTACCACTCAAAGGCTAACCTCCTACCTATGAGACCGTAACAAATATCAATCAGCACTGAAAATAATATTATTTTTAGGACTAGAATACAAGTTAAATACTAGTTTTAGAATTTTAAAATATATATCTCTGAATGTGCCATGAATAGACAAAGTGGTAGAATTTCTTTAAGTAAACCAAACAGATTTTTTTTATTGTTTCATCGAAAACTTCATCCCCCTTACCTACTATTCTACTAAAGCTCTCCTAATAATGAAATATGTTATTATGATAATCCAATGCAGGTATGAAGTTAGTTATTCATTTTTTTCTAAACTGACAGTGCCATATGCTTGCTTTAAACTGAGCTGAGGCGTGTGTCCCATGTGAAACAGGCATTCTTACCGTAGCACGTTGAAATGGATTTTACTTTGATGACCTATGGGAAAAAAACAAGACACTTGATAATACTTCCTAGAATTTCTCAAACTCAGTAAGAAAGAATGCCGTAAAAGAAAATGGTGGTAGGCCTGGGCATAGGAGTAAGAGTGCTGGAGGCTGGTTCTGTCTCTAAGCAGAATGAAAGTAAACAGCAATATTGAATTCTACTTGCCATTGTATACTATCTGCCATCGTTGTGATTGTTGTTGCACTTTTTCTGATCAATTTGAAATTAAATGAAAGGTTTTCATTTTTGAGGAAGTGCAGTGTAAAATGAATTTTGCCTCACACGTGGATTTTAATAACCACTTAATTAATGTTGCCAAGTAAGCATTTGTTCAGTAAGTGATTCTCCTCTTTTCCTTTAGCAAATACTTTGTATTGGGTCCCGCTGTCCCACTGCTTCCGTTTGAACGGGTGAGCCTGTCCTTATTGCTACTTTGTATGTATTTCAGCTTTTGACTATAACTGTGATTTACTATGTTGCTGCTTTACTTTATATATGTAATATTTCTATATATGTATTCAGCTTAATCATTTTAAAAATTACCTTATAGAATTCTCCTGAAGAAGCGGCTCCTGCCGCGAAACCGGTCGAGACAAAAATTCCACACACATGCTTTGTATAAATTGCGAGTTATCCTCGCTGTATGTAGTGTGATATCTGTTTTTATGGTTATATGTTGTTTTGTTATTTTGTATTTTGATATGTTCAATCATTAAAATTTATATTGATATTTTTTAGAATGTGGTAACCGCAATATTTTATTAAGTACCGTAATAGTCCCAAATCTCAATCATGGGGGAGCAGGTGTGACTAGGCACAAGCAGCATTGCCGTCACGTCTCCACCCTCATACCCTCCTCCTTTAGCAAATAGACCCCAAAGGCTGTCTATAGCCGCAATGATATGAACATTGAAGAAACTGGACTGAAAATATTAACTATTTTTCTTTAAGCAATTTAGGGAAATGAACATTATGAGGCTGCTTCACTGAATGTATTTAGAATTTTTACTTAATCATTTGAGAAAAGGGTCACTTCAATTATCAAATCAGGTACAACTGTATATCTTCTTATGAGAGGGTACTCAAAAAATTAATCATTCATTTCTTTGCTACATTTGTAAGCTGCATGCTAGCAACTCATACTAATCAACATGAGTGTTTTTAAAGTGCAAGCTCAGTTTTAATTGGACCCCCAAAAAACAATAAACTTACTCTTCTCAGCTCTGGCAAGATCTTTACTATGTAGCCTACTCAGTGCTACACAGTTTCCTTTAAAAATTCTACACTGTTGGGTATTGATGGGCCTAACACACACAATAAAACAATAAAAATGAAAAATGTCTTTACATTTCTTTAAATATAGTGTCTGGAGTGTCCCCTTAGTCTGCCTTTAAAAATACAGGGTGAGGTCCCCCCATCTTCTTTTGCAGAAAAGAAGCTAAGAATGACCCTACTATAGATCCTGATGCTTTTTATGAAGAATTAAAATCTGCAATAGAGAGTAGACTGCTCACTGAAAATGATTATGCTCTTGCCAACTGCACCAGGGTGCTTGACTCCAAACAGTGGCCTGACAATGTTGAGCAAAAGCTTAGTTTTGGAGAGGAGGAAATTAGAAATGTGTCCATTAGATTCCAGTTAAATGAAAGCAAAATGATTCATGCTTTCAGAGAATATTTTCTTGAAAAAAATTTGCCTGATGACCTGTGCCCTCTTATAAATACCATCGAAAAAGTCCCAATTTCATCCAGTGAGTGTGAAAGAGGATTCTCACAAATACATTTAATAGTTACTCCCAACAGAGCTTCCCTTCTGACAGAAAAACATTTCAGGACTAATGTTTATCAGAGTTAATGGTCTTCCTCTACGTTGATTCCTCTAAATATGGGGACTCATGGCTACTTTGTGGTTGTCATGCTGCTACTGATGTGAGAAACAAGGAGAGAAGCAGAGAAGATACATATGACAAGAATGCTGAAATTATCTAGAAGTGCCTGTGAGTGTACTTTGGTAAGTACTGGATATTTCAAATTTTTTGCAAATTTTACTGCATTGCCTTTTATTAACTGCTTGCCAACCGCCGGCTGTCAATTGACGGGCAGGCAGCGCAGCTCTCGTTGCGGGAGGGTGTCATATGACGCCCCCTTGCTTTCCTGTCACTGGGGACCCGGTCCGCCGGGCACCCGCGATTGCCCAGTAACCAAGCAGGACCATGGATCTGTGTGTGTAAACACACAGATCCAGGTCCTGTCAGAGGAGAGGGGACCGATGGTGTGTTCTCAGTACAGAGGAACACCGATTGGTCTCTTCCCCTTGTGAATCCCCTCCCCCTACACTTAGAATCACTCCCTAGGAACATAATTAACCCCTCAATCACCCCCTAGTATTAACCCCTTCCCTGGCAGTCACATTTATACAGTAATCAATGCATTTTTATAGCACGGATCGCTGTATAAATGTGAATGGTCCTAAATACGTGTCAAAAGTGTCCGATATGTCCACCGCAATATCGCAGTCATGATAAAAATTGCAGATCGCCGCCATTACTAGTAAAAATAAAAAAAATAAAAATCCTATAAATCTATCCCCTATTTTGTAGACGCTATAACTTTTGCGCAAACCAATCAATAAAAGCTTATTGCGATTTTTTTTTTTTACCAAAAATATGTAGGAGAACACGCATTGGCCTAAAGTGAGGAAAAAATTTGTTTTAAAGAAAAAAATTGGATATTTATTATAGCAAAAAGTAAAAAATATTGTGTTTTTTTCAAACTTGTCACTCTTCTTTTGTTTATAGCGCAAAAAATAAAAACTGCAGAGGTGATCAAATACCACCAAAAGAAAGCTCTATATGTGGGGAAACAATGATAACAATTTAATTTGGGTACAGTATTGCATGACCGCGCAATTGTCATTCAAATTGTGACAGCGCTGAAAGCTGAAAAATGGCTTGGGCAGGAAGGGGGTGAAAATGCTCTGTATTGAGGTAGTTAAATTCCATACAAATTACTTGTATAGCCCCCCAAATTATACTTGGTTCCCAGTTCTAGGAGGTGGTTCTAGGGGCGGTTCTAAGGGAGGGTAGGGGCATGGCCTAGGAGGGAGGGGCGAGTTCCTGCCATTTTTTTCTGAGAAAAATAGCCTTGATTTTAATATTAGTTATTTGAATAGCAGACTCCTTGCTGTACACTGTACACAAGGGAATTTTTCCCTTCCCACTATAGGGGAATGTTTACGTAGCTTAGTGAATGAGTTGAAGCGCTACTGACTACTTTCATCATCCAATCACATGCAAGCAAAAATACAGCTTTTTTTTCCTTGAACATAATTGAGTATTTTCTTGCAAATTGAAACTTCACCACATTCACTAAGCTAAATGAAAATTCTCCTGCAAAAGTTAATAGTCTATTTGCCTTTAAACCCTTGGCGCCGACTCTCACCAGCTCTTTAAGGGGTTTGGCATTCTGGGAGGCAGGGTGGGGCTTGTGACCATGTGACCACCATGATTGATTGTCACATGGTTGAAAAACTACCGATTGTAAGAAGTGATCGGGAGCTTTTTGTGAGCCGTCGGTCACTGTGCCGGGAGCACACAGGGCGCACACTCTCGGCACAGATCTATCAGTGCTAATGCATTCAAATATGTGGCCCCTCAGCTCCAAGGCCCATTAATAAATGTACCCCAATATCTGTTGTTAATAATGAAATTAATATTATCTTTGTACTAATATAATGGTATTTTTATATTGAGCAAATGACCAATAATACTTTTCTTTCGTATACAGTGCACTGTATACAGTAGAAGTACATTTTTTGTTTGATTGCAGTGCAAACTTACATCCTCATAAATATACACATTGCAGCTCCCTGTTGTATTAAATACCTTACATCACCTTGTTGAAAGAATTTCTCTGGTGACCTATATAATGTACATTTGTTGATTGCCTTGTGACTGGTATGTTGTGCAAAAGTATACTGAGTCTTTTTTTTAAATTTCACATGATCTGTTCTTTTTGTTTGACTAGTATCATATATTCTAAAAAATAGTCTTGTTTAATAAAAAAATATACAGTATATTTAATATAGACCTAGGCCTGGAGATATTTTTTCATGTTAATCCCATGCATGCTCTGAATTAGTGTTAATATTTGTAGGTATTTACGACTTGTGAAAGAGACCATTTATATTCCCGTCTCCTCAAAACGTCAGTGCCATCTTTGTTTAGACATCATTAATGCCTGGTACACACTAGTAGTTTTATTTCATTCAACCCAGCCGGCTGAATGAAAAAAACACTGAAGTGCTTCGGAGTCACTGTACTAACAACCCGATGTTAGCACAGTGATCTCCCCTGTTGTACTATTGTGTTCTGACAGGGGGGCGCCCCTTCCGCCATAACACACTGATCAGCACTCTCAGCCATTGGCTGAGAGTGCTGATCGGTTGCCGATCGGCAGCTCTTTTTTTCTTCATGCCCCTTCAGCAGACCGGCTGCCATACACACGTGCCGAATGTCGCACAGTTTCTATTGAACTGGCTGATGCTGCCTGATATTTGGCCTGTGTGTACGGCCCTTAAGGGTCAGAATCTACTTCTTGAAGATATTGGCGCAGGAAAGATGCAAGCTAGTAAATTCTGTTTTCTGCAGGGTAGTATTTCTATTCTTATCTGTATGTAAATGTCTTGCACAGTTCAGCCCTCCTATTGTTGCTTTCACATATCTGCTAGAAAGTTACAGGGTTACTGCTAGAAAGTTACAGAGTTCCAACAGTCTAAATTAGTAATCAGTAAAGGAGTGAGACTAAAGAAATGCATTCCTCCAGCCTGCAGAAGACTGATTACATATTTTTTCAAATGCTGGGCAAAGTCACTTATCTTTAACTCAGTCACTGCTTTTAAACAATGACATAACATGAGGAGGGTGCAGATCTGCTGGGAATGAAGATGGCCAAAAAGTTAGAAGGGTTTTTAAACTAGGCAATGGGGGGGAGGGTCCAGAGACAGAGATAGCCAGCGCGGAAGATATTCCAGAGGGTAGTATTGGGGGCAATAGTGGTAGGTTAACCAAAGCACAAAAACACAAGGTGAGTATAGTAGCAAGTCCTAGTTGCAATCTCGAAACACCCAATATGAGGACAATATGCGACGGGTCTAAACTATGTGGCATGTTCACCAATGCCAGGAGCATGGCGGACAAGATGGGTGAACTAGAGATACTGTTGTACAAGGAGGATTTGGATTTTGTGGGAGTTTCAGAGACCTGGTTCAACAGCTCTCATGATTGGCTGGCAAACATTCAAGGGTATACCCTATACCGCAAGGATAGAGAGGGTAAAAAAGGGGGAGGGGTATGCCTATATATCAAGAATAATGTACAAGTGAATGTGAGAGATGACATCACTGAGGGAGCTATAGAGGAGGTGGAATCCTTATGGGTAGAGCTCTAAAGGGATGAAGCTAAGGGGAAAATAATACTGGGAGTATGCTATAGGCCCCCTAACCTGAGTGAGGAAGGGGAAATGGATCTCCTATCACAAATTGGATTAGCAGCAAGGATGGGAAGTGTTATCATAATGGGGGATTTTAATTATCCAGACATAGACTGGGCGGAGGGAACCGCGCATTCATTTAAGGCTTGCCAGTTCCTTAATGTCTTGCAGGACAATTTTATGGGTCAGATGGTAGACGCACCAACTAGAAATAAAACATTACTGGATCCACTGATTACCAACAACACAGACCTGATCACTTATGTGGAAATACAGGGCAATTTAGGTAACAGCGATCACAGGAATCATTAGTTTCAGTATAAATCACACAAATAGGAAACATAAAGGAAATACAAAGACACTGAATTTCAAAAGAGCCAACTTCCCTAAACTACAAACCTTGCTAAAAGGCATAAATTGGGATAAAATATTAGGAACAAAGAATACAGAGGAGAGATGGGTATGCTTTAAGAGCATATTAAATAAGGGCATTAGCCAATGTATCCCATTGGGTAATAAATTTAAAAGAGCGAACAAAAATCCTGGATGGCTTAACTCCAATGTAAAAAAGCATATAAAAGCAAAGGAGAAGGCCTTCAAAAAATACAAGGTTGAGGGATCATCCTCAGCATTCAGACTTTATAAAGAATGCAACAAGAAATGTAAGGGTGCAATTAGGACGGCTATGATGGAACATGAAAGACACATAGCGGAGGAGAGCAAAAAAAATCCCAAGTAATTCTTTAAATATGTAAACAGTAAAAAAAGGAGGACAGACCATATTGGCCCCATAAAGAATGAGGAAGGACATCTGGTTACAAAGGATGGGGAGATGGCGAAGGTATTGAATGTATTCTCCTCAGTCTTCATGAGTGAATCGGGGGGCTTCAGTAACAAAACTGCAGTGTTTATCCTCATGACACAACACAGGACGCACCTCCATGGTTAACAGAGGACAGAATTAAAATTAGACTTGAGAAACTTAAGATTAATAAATCACCGTGACCAGATGGCTTGCATCCGAGGGTACTTAGGGAACTCAGTCAAGTGATTGCCAGACCGTTGTTCCTAATTTTTACAGATAGTCTACTGACTGGAATGGTACAAGCTGATTGGAGAAAAGCCAATGTAGCACCAATATTTAAAAAGGGCCCAAAAAACATCCCTGGGAATTACAGACCAGTTATCCTAACATCAATAGTATGTAAACTCTTGGAGGGGATGATAAGGGACTATATACAAGATTTTAGTAATAAGAACGGTATCATTAGCAGTAATCAGTATGGATTCATGAAGAATCGTTCTTGCCAAACCAATCTATTAACCTTCTATGAGGAGGTGAGTTGCCATCTAGATAAAGGAAGGCCCGTAGAAGTGGTATATCTGGATTTTGCAAAAGCATTTGACACAGTTCTCCATAAACGTTTACTGTACAAAATAAGGTCAAGTTGGCATGCACCATAGGGTGAGTACATGGATTGAAAACTGGCTACAAGGGCGAGTTCAGAGGGTGGTGATAAATGGGGAGTACTCAGAATGGTCAGGGGTGGGTAGTGGGGTTCCCCAGGGTTCTGTGCTGGGACCGATCCTATTTAATTTGTTCATAAATGACCTGGAGGATGGGATAAACAGTTCAATCTCTGTATTTGCAGACAATACTAAGCTAAGCAGGGCAATAACTTCTCTGCAGGATGTGGAAACCTTGCAAAAAGACCTGAACAAATTAATGGGGTGGGCGACTACATGGCAAATGAGGTTCAATGTAGAAAAATGTAAAATAATGCATTTGGGTGGCAAAAATATGAATGCAATCTATACACTGGGGGGAGAACCTCTGGGGGAATCTAGGATGGAAAAGGACCTGGGGGTCCTAGTAGATGATAGGCTCAGCAATGGAATGCAATGCCAAGCTGCTGCTAACAAAGCAAACAGAATATTGGCATGCATTAAAAGGGGGATCAACTCCAGAGATAAAACGATAATTCTCCCTCTCTACAAGGCTCTGGTCCGGCCGCACCTGGAGTATGCTGTCCAGTTCTGGGCACCAGTCCTCAGGAAGGATGTACTGGAAATGGAGCGAGTACAAAGAAGGGCAACAAAGCTAATAAAGGGTCTGGAGGATCTTAGTTATGAGGAAAGGTTGCGAGCACTGAACTTATTCTCTCTGGAGAAGAGACGCTTGAGAGGGGATATGATTTCAATTTACAAATATTGTACTGGTGACCCCACAATAGGGATAAAACTTTTTTGCAGAAGAGAGTTTAATAAGATTCGTGGCCACTCATTACAATTAGAAGAAAAGAGGTTTAACCTTAAACTACTTAGAGGGTTCTTTACTGTAAGAGCGGCAAGGATGTGGAATTCCCTTCCACAGGCGGTGGTCTCAGCATTGATTATCATTTAGCATTGATAGCTTCAAGAAACTATTAGATAATCACCTGAATGACCGCAACATACAGGGATATACAATTTTTTTTTTACATTTGATCAGTTACTTCCTATTTTCTTGCAGAGGCTA
The DNA here is from genome assembly GCA_037952925.1 of Lithobates clamitans. Classification (NCBI taxonomy): domain Eukaryota; kingdom Metazoa; phylum Chordata; class Amphibia; order Anura; family Ranidae; genus Lithobates; species Lithobates clamitans. The sequence goes on from JBBGZY010000424.1 coordinate 3,430,383, forward strand.
ATGATGTTATACATCCCAGAAAGTCTTCAGAAGGTGTGGAGTGGAGGAAGGATTTTTTTCAACAGAGTTGACTCTCCTGCATACATGCCTGAGCTAAGGACAGACAGATTCTAGAAAGTAAATGCTACATTAGTCATTTGCCCTTACTCAAGATGTCCATGGCCAGAAATGTTAGGGGGTTATTTATCAATGTGATTTCTCAACAAAATAAAGCATGGAGACATGGATGGTTGGAGTTTGTTATGAATAATAAACATGAACTAAATAGTGTCTTTGGTTTGTGATGCTCAGAGGCAGCAAAGACCTGCTTTAAAAAAAAAATGTATTTCTGTAACAAGCCAGGAATTTATTCATGTCAGTGAAAATGGTTGTTTTTCTGTTTTTAGGGCAAGTCAATAATCTAAATATTCCTTTCTCATTTATAGCATATGGTACGTTTTTGTTTATTTCTGTCACCTTAACAAATAAAGCTGCCACCTCTGTGCTTAAATGTTGCATTGTCCTAATTGGGAAAAGCTCTGGCACTCTGAGTGAAGAGGAGGCAATGAAAGCTTACACGGGTATGTGCAGGTATCTCTCAGTTTAAAGTATGTGCTGTTTATGTGCTTAAAGGGTAAGTTCATCTTTGTACACTTTTTTTCTTTCTAAATTCCAGCTCCCCTATGCACCAATATAGCATTCATGTACTTTGTTTGCAAAAATATCAAAGCTTTCCATTAAATCTACAGTCACTTACTTTTCTTGTGCTCATCCATGATGTCCCTGACATTTCCATTTGTAATGTCTGTCTTTGTGATCAGACTTTAGGTCATGACACAGGAAGGAGTTGACCAGCTGACCTCATTAGCACACACCCTGCATCATCCACCCACCCATTCCCAGGTGCATGTTTTTTAAATGAAATGCAATCAATCAGTGATTATCCTTCTCATTAAATACACAATCAGATTGCATAGTGTATGGCCATTGTTATACAAGTACATAATAGGGTGGAGATCAGTGATTTTTAGCGGGACTACGACATTGTGGACACTAAGTGACACTTTTTGGGGACCAGTGACACTAAAACAGTGATAAGTGCTAAAAAAATGCACTCTCACTGTACTAATGACACTGACAGGGAAGGGGTTAAAATCAGGGGCAATCAAAGGGTTAAGTGTGCTCCTAGGGAGTGCTTTCTAACTGTGTGGGGGATGGCCACGCAGAAACACAAGACCTCCATCTTCCTCTCTGACAGAACGGCGGTCTGCCTTGTTCACATAGACAGACTGCGTGTCTACCTCTCCTGTCAATGATCGACGGGTCTCAGCAGACATTGTGTCTGCCGTACCCGCTGATTGGCTCCCGATGTGTCCAATCACAGCTGGAGTGGGTCGCTGGCAGAGCGCGTGTCTGCCCCAGACCCGGAAGGAATAACAGCGTACAGGTATGTTGTTTTGCACAGGTGGGCCACCCCACCGCAGTAAATGTGCGGTGGGTGGTCTGGAAGCGGTTAAACAGAAGTTTAAAACACAAATCTTTGATGCTGTCACTAAAACTACATGCATTGTACCTCTAAATGGTTTAACACTTCAAAAAACTTTATGATCTTCTTTCTAACTCTCAGAATATGAAACCTTCCATTAGAACCTTTCACATGTTTACATGTGAGGAAAATGCCATCATATACAACTGTCACTTAAAAATGTTAAAATAATCAATTTGCATTTACAAAAGGAAAAATTCTTCTTTCATGTTCAGTATACTGTAATTTGTTAATATACACTTTATGTTAGATTTTGCCATGAATATGACAATCAGTAAAACAAAAAGGAATGCAGATGCTAACAGCATCATGGACAGATATAAGGCATCTACATCATTATGATGCATTGTTGTTTTTTAAATTTTATAGTTACAAGATTAAAAATTGGAGACTACGATGCATAATGACTTAGTGTACTGACACTTGGAATCATTCAAAATTGGTTTCCATTTTCATAGGTTAATTATCATAGATGAGTGATTGACCTGAGAAGGCTGGATTTTATGGCTGATAATAAAATGCTTTAGGCATATATTTCCATACTTGCATAGAACAGGTCCCCTTTATTCGGTTTCAGTAGACAGCCCTCTTGAAGCAAATATGCTATGCAGAAGTACGTTTTACATTTTAAATGGGTATTTCAAAGGTTGCATGAAATGAAGCTTCTCCTCTGATCTGCATCAATTAATAAAGGTACTGTAGGCAAGCTAGACTGCCTTATCAAATATGTTCTTACGAAGCATAATAAAATCCAATTTACTGGTGAAATCCATTTAATTTAAAATCAAAGAAGTAATCTATGTGCTTTTCTCATCTTGGGTCATACTGTTGAAAGGAGATTAGGTGATTTAACACTTATTTAGGTTGGAACAAGCTGTTCCAACAAGTTTAGAAACTTGCCTACTAGTTTAAAACTTGTGTTTTTAAATTGCTTATTTTTCTAACAAATTGTTTGATTGTAGTGTTGTGCTTCATTGTTGTACTTTGCATTATCTTAAAATAAAAAGTCAAAGGTAGAGAAACAGATAGCATATTATGGTATAAAACCTAACAATGAATGTCTTTTATTTGCTCCATTTTGGTCTGTTATATATACAGTATATACCATAAAGAGAGTTTGTTATATCTATTTGATAAGTACAAAAAACTCTCAATCTTGCCAGAAATCTTTCCAGCTGATATCTTTATAATAATATCTGTATACTATCTTTATAATATTATCTGTATAATATCTTTCTATGCTTTCTGCGTGTCCTGCATTGTTATCAGTTTCATTTTTCTCAGTTAATTCTGTGGACCACAGTACCTCCATAAGTCCTGTCTATTTTCAGATGTCCTGATTCAGTAAGTTAAGTAGTGTAACAACAGGGACGTGGTACTGTTGGAAACACCAGATAAAAATAAAGGACTGATAGATTTGTAATACTTATGGACCAGTAGGAATGAGAGTTTGCTCTGGTGTAAAGGAGGAGTAAAGTGAGGAGATAAGCCCATGATGACAGTAAGAAAAGTGTAGACCTGATTAAGGTATTAGGCTCCTGCCTTTCTGATAAAAATGGAGGAATCACTCGTCAGAAGATCAAATCTATGCAGTTTGGAGCATTTGGTAAGAAATAGTTGTTTTGATTGGAAAGTTTGTTTAACCACTTCAGCCCTGGAGGATTTGGCAGCTCAATGACCGGAGGACTTTGTACAATTTGGCACTGTGCTGCTTTAACTGGTAATTGTGCGGTCATGCAATGTTGTACCCAGACAAAAATTGCGTCCTTTTTTTCCCCACAAATAGAGCTTTCTTTTGATGGTATTTGATTGCCTCTGCAATTTTTATTTTTTGCGATATAAATGGAAAAATACTGAAAATTTTGAAAAAAAATGATATTTTCTACTTTTTGTTATAAATAAATTTAATAAACTCAAACTCAATTTTAGTCGTACATTTAGGCCAAAATGTATTCAGCCACATATCTTTGGTAAAGAAAATGTCAATAAGTGTATCTGCGCAAAAGTTATAGAGTCTACAAACTGGGGCACATTTTCTGGAATTTACGCAGCTTTTAGTTTATGACTGCCTATCTCATTTCTTGAGGTGCTAAAATGGCAGGGCAGTACAACCTCCCCCAAATGACCCCATTTTAGAAAGTAGACACCCCAAGGAAATTGCTGAGAGGCATGTTGAGCCCATTGATTATTTTTTTTTGTCACAAGTGATTGAAAAATGACGAAAAAAAGAATACACAAAGTTGTCACTAAATGATATATTGCTCACACATGGCATGGTTATATGTGGAATTACACCCCAAAATACATTCTGCTGCTTCTCCTGAGTATGGGGATACCTCATGTGTGAGACATTTTGGGAGCCTATCTGCGTACAGGACCCCAAAAACCAATCACCGCCTTCAGGATTGCTAAGGGTGTACATTTTTGATTTCACTCCTCACTACCTATCACAGTTTTGAAGGCCGTAAAATGCCAAGATAGCACAACCCCCCCCCAAAAAAATGACCCCATTTTGGAAAGTAGACACCCCAAGCTATCTGCTGAGAGGCACGTTGAGTATTTTGCAGATCTCACTTTTTGTTCCAAAGTTTTGAAAATTGAAAAAAGAAAAAAAAATACATTTTTCTTTCTTCATTTTCAAAAATAAATTCTGCAAAATACTCACCATGCCTCTTAGCAAATACCTTGGGGTGTCTACTTTCCAAAATGGGGTCATTTGGGGGGGTTTGTGGTATCTGGACATTTCAGGGCCTCCGTAACTGTGATAGGTAATGAGGAGTAAAATCACAATTTTACGCCTTTAGAAAGCCTGAAGGCGGTGCTTGGATTTTGGGGTCTTGTACGTAGTTAGGCTCCCACAAAGTCTCACACATGAGGTATCCCCATACACAGGAGAAGCAGCAGAATGTATTTTGGGGTGTAATTCCACATATAACCATTCCATGTTTGAACAATATATCATTTAGTGACAACTTTGTGTAAAAAAAAATTGTAATTTTCCCGCAACTTGTGGCAAAATATCAAATATTCCATAGACACAAAATGCCTCTCAGTAAAAAGCTTGAAGTGTCTTCTTTCCAAAATGGGGTCATTTGGGGGGGAGGTTTTGTGCTATCTTGACATTTCAGGGCCTCTGAAACTGAGATAGGTAGTGAGAAAGTAAAATCACCATTTTACGCCCTTAGAAAGCCTGAAGGCGGTGATTGGTTTTCAGGCTCCTGTACACGGCTAGGCTCCAAAAAAGTCTCACACATTTGGTATCCCCGTACTCAGGAGAAGCTGCATAATGTGTTTCCGGGTGTAATTTCACATATGCCCATGGCATGTTTGAGCAATAGATCATTTAGTGACAATTTTGTGCAAAAAATTCATTTTCCAGCAACTTGTGGCAAAATATAAAATATTCCATGGACTCAACATGCCTTTCATCAAATAGCTTGGGGTGTCTACTTTCCAAAAAAGGGTCATTTCGGGGGGGGGGGGGGGAGTTGTGCTATCTTGGCATTTCATGGCCTTCAAAACTGTGATAGGGAGTGAGGAGTAAGATCAAAAATTTACACCCTTCGAAATCCTGAAGGCGGTGATTGGTTTTTGGGGTCCTGTACGCGGCTAGGCTCCCAAAAAGTCTTACACATGAGGTATCCCCAAACTCAGGAGAAGCAGCAGAATGCATTTTTGAGTTTTCCACATATAACCATGCCATGTTTGAACAATATATCATATAGTGACAACTTTGTGCAAAAAAAAAAGGGGGGTTATTTGGGGGGGGTTTGAACTGTCCTGGCATTTTATGTACAACATTTAGAAGCGTATGTCACACATCACCCACTCTTCTAACCACTTGAAGACCAAGCCCTTTCTGATACTTTTTGTTTACATGAAAAAATATTTTTTTGTAAGAAAATTACTTTGAACCCGCAAACATTATATATTTTTTTAAAGCAAAGGCCCTACAGATTAAAATGGTGGGTGTCGCAATTTTTTTTTCACACAGTATTTGCACAGCAATTTTTCAAACGCAATTTTTTTGGAAAAAACCCACTTTTTTAAAATTTTTAATGCACTAAAACACACTATATTGTCCAAATGTTTGATGAAATAAAAAAGATGATCTTATGCTGAGTACATGGATAGCAAACACGACATGCTTTAAAATTGAGCACAAACATGCAGCGGTGACAAACTACATACATTTTTAAAAGCCTTTACAGGTTACCATTTTAGATCTACAGAGGAGGTCTATTGCTAAAGTTACTGTCCTCGATCTGACCTTCATGGTGATAACTCAAATGCATGGTGCAATTGCTGTTTACATATGACACCAGACCGACGCATGTGTTCGTCTTTGCACTGGGGGACAGTGGTGCTTTTTTTTTTTTTTTAATTATTTATTTTGCTTTTTTATTATATTTTTAAACTGTTCCTTTCATTTTTTTAATCATTTTTATTGTTATCTCAGGGAATGTAAATATCCCCTATGATACTATGATAGCAATAGGTAGTGACAGGTACTCTTTTTTGAAAAAATTGGGGTCTATTAGACCCTAGATATCTTCTCTGCCCTCAAAGCATCTGACCACACCAAGATCGGTTTGATAAAATACTTTGCCAATTTCCCAATGGCGCTGTTTATATCCGGCGAAACCTAAGTCATGAAATGCTCGAAACTTCCGGTTTGTTAGGCCATAGAGATGATTGGAGCCATTCTGGTCTCTAATCAGCTCTATGGTCAGCTGGCTGAACCACCGGCTGCATTCTCGGGTTCCCTGTTGGGACAGAAGAGCCCGAGAAATCCATGGAAGAAGGTGGGGGGAGTTCCCTCCCACTGTTTATAAAAGCAGTCTAGAGGCTAATTAGCTGTTAGGATTGCTTTTATATGAAAGCCAACCGCTGGCTGAAAAGAATGATACCAAGATGATCATTCTGGTATAACCACTCAAAGTCCAGCAAGCTGCAACATATAAGTATGTTGCTTGTCCTTGTTGGGCATACATTGTAATGTTCTTTTTTTCATGCAGCCTGTGGGCTGAACGAAAAAAAGAGATTGATCAGTGGGTATGCCCACAATTAGAATACCACCCTTCATCCACCCACTTCTAATGATGGACATACATGCACCATTTTCTTTTTACTTGTGGTGGTGAAATCACTTCAAACAGCGCTGGAGTCATGGCTTTATGTATCATGGGAGCAAGCGTTGTTTCTGTCAAGATAAATAAACCCGTGCCGAAGCTGAATGGCGTACCTGCTAAGCAAATGATGGTTAACAGCAAAACAAAGTATTGTAATGTTCTTTTTTTATGCAGCCTGTGGGCTGAATGAAAAAAAGAGATTGATTGGTGGGTATGCCCACCATTAGAATATCTCCCTTCATCCACCCACTTCTAATGATGGGCATACATGCACCACTTTTTTTATCTGTGGTGGTGAAATCACCTCCGACAGCGCTGGAGTCACGGCTTTACATATCGTGGGAGCAAATGCTGTTGCTGTCAAGATAAATAAACCCGTGCTGCAGCTGAATGGTGTACCTGCTAAGCAAATGATGGTTAACAATAATACAAAGTAACATTACAGTATAACAGTAATGCCCTGTACACACAGTCGGACATTGATCGGACATTCCGACAACAAAATCCATGGATTTTTTCCGACGGATGTTGGCTCAAACTTGTTTTGCATACACACGGTCACACAAAGTTGACGGAATTTCCGAACGCCAAGAATGCGGTGACGTGCACCACGTACGACGAGACTATAAAAGGGCAGTTCAGAACCAAGCGCGGCACCCTTTGGGCTCCTTTTGCTAATCTCGTGTTAGTAAAAGTTTGGTGAGAGACGATTCGGACTTTTCCAGACTCGTGGTTTTCAGTTCGTTTTCCTGGTGTTCAGTTTGTGCTTGTGGGTTTGTATCTGTTCTTCAGTGCGTGCAGCGAGTTACCATTGACTTGTCATTGTGTTATTGTTCGTTCGTTACTGATTTTCAGGTCGCTCTTCACAGACCTTGCTGTTCTTCAGTACGTTCTGTTACTTCGTTCTGAGCAGCCGACCATTTTCTAGCCATGTTGCGTGTACGTACTCATTGTAGAGTTTGTGCTGTGTGGGGGCTTGGTGTTGGGGTCCTTACTTTGACACAAGCCCAGTCCATGAACAGGGTGAGGAGGAGTTCATGGACCAAGAATTGGTTGCTCCAGCGTGACCAGTTCTGTCACATGCCTTTGCTCCGTGAGATCCGTGAGAATAATCCTGATGATTTCAGGAACTTTCTCCGGATGATGGACCCTGTATTTCACCGTTTGTTGGCTTTGCTGACCCCTATATCAGCAGGCAGGATACCTGCATGAGGCAAGCCATCACTCCGGAGCAGAGGCTCGTAGCCACCCTGCGGTACTTGGCGACGGGGAGAAGCCTGCAGGACCTCAAGTTCTCAACAGGCATCTCCCCCCAGGCTCTGGGGATCATTATCCCAGAGACCCGTTCTGCCATCATCCAGGTCCTGCAGAAGGAGTATATGAAGGTAAGATTTCTATCCTTTAATATCACATTTTATTGTATAGAATGTTTGCTAATATATTGTATTTCTTTCCTCATTCTCTAATTACCATGATTGTAATATGCTGTGAATGTCCCCTTTGTCCTCATGCATGCTGGATTTTTTATGTTATTTTTTTTGTCCTTCATACATATTTGTCTTCACTTGTGTAGTTACTTAACAATGTATTTTGTCAGCTCCATAGTAGTGCTTTACCCTAAATACCCCTTAAAATGTGTAAAATTGAGATTTGTGCTTTAAATTCAGGCAGAGTGCCAGAGGTTTTTTTTTTGGGGGTCCCAAAATCATTTGGAACCCTCCCTCCCACCAACTGCTAACTCAGCTGATACCAATCCTCTAACTATCCTTAATCCTCTATCTGCTGACTTTGCCAAACCCATACACAATATACCCACCTCTTTTACGGTCCAATTTATGGATGAATTCCCCAAAGCATGTAGTGCAAGGGCCTGTCTGAATACTTTCAAATGGTACTGTTTAAAGTTTTTGTATCCTATTATTATCTTGATAGGTAATAGCAGAATGTAAAAAATTGCTAAAATGTGTACAGTGCGCATTTGTACTGTATCTTTGTATTATGACACTTCTTACCTGTCCAGTGGGCTGCCAATAGTGTAAGTAAGGAGGGGCTGGCCAAAGCAATCCACATTATTTATGCATTCAGCTCTCAATTAGGTGAAGAGGGTTACCTGTCCAAAACATCTCCCCCTCCCTCCATAAAATTTCTAAAATGGCCCATGAGAGGGGGGAGGAATCTAACAGGTGGACCTTATACCTTTGTCTTTAAATACTCCCTAAAATAAATGTTATACTGATTTTGGCCAAGAATGTTTATTGTCTAATCTGCTTTCCAATGGTTATGTGCAAAATGATTAATTTATTATTCTTGTTTGACTCCACAGTTTCCTTCCAACCCACAGGAATGGCAGACTGTGGCCTCCCACTTTGCCCAGCGGTGGGACTTTCCTAACTGCAGAGGGGCAATTGATGGGAAACATGTCCACATCATCCCACCACCCAACTCGGGGTCATACTATTACAACCACAAGGGGTTCAATAGTATTGTGATGTTGGTGGTGGTGTCAGCTACTTACGAGTTCCTGTATGTGGACGTGGGGAAGAATGGCCGGATGTCAGATGGTGGAGTCGTTGCCCACACGGAGTTCTACAGGCGTCTCCAGAATGGCAGCTTGGACTTGCCACTTCCAGAAGACAATGCGGAAGGACTCCCATTCGTCTTTGTTGTGGATGAAGCGTTTGCACTAGGGGACCATCTTATGCGGCCATTCCCTATGAGGACCCTCACCATGGACCAGAGGGATTTTAATTACCGGCTGGCCAGAGCCAGAAGAGTGGTGGCGAACACGTTTGGAATAATGGCCAGCCGGTTCCGCCTATTTCTTACACCGATACACATGGCGGAATATAAACTCAATCACATCATCCTGGCTTGCTGTGTTCTCCACAACTTTTTAAGGAGAAATTCTGTGAACTATGTTGGCTCAGTTGGGCCTGAAGCCGGAATTATTACTCTCAATGAACCAACCCTGGCGGCGCTTGAAGCTGGCCGTCCTGGTTTGCCCCCCCAGAGTGCCTGCGAGGTCCATATAAGATGCATGGAATACTTTGCAGGTAGAGGGGCCATCAATATGCCAGACAATGTCTGAGACATTTTTTAAATAAAAAAATATTTTAAACTGAACAAATATTTGCTTAGATTTACTGCTTGTCTTTCTTTTAGCTGACCCTGACAGAAATTTGGGGAGTCCTGAAAATGGCGCGATTGTGTAAAATTCTAAAGCACTGTTGGGTGTTATTTACTAAAGGAAAATACACTTTGCACTACAAGTGCACTTGAGACTGCACAGAAACTACATTTGTAGTGCAAAGTGGATTTGCCTTTAGTAAATAACCCCCATTGTCACTGAGAACACCAACTTTACACCCCAAAAATGCTTTTGAGCAGAAGCCACACATTGTTGATTCTCAATCTTTTTAATCAAAGCACAATCACATGTGCATTTATAAAAGGTTTTTAAAACAAACCAACACGTTTGTTGTATAACAATTTTTAGGTCACATTAAAAGTAGAAATGTCCTTTTAAGGTAAAACAGGCATGTTTAAAACCAACAAGAAATACACAAATCTGGAACTTACAAAGTTCAACTTTTGTAGAAATTGAAGGCAATATCAGACATGAGTATTTATAAACTGTGTTTGATATTGCTCTCAGATGGGGTGAAGTCATCCCTGGAAAAGCCAAATTTTCAAGATGCACACAAATTGCCTAATGTCAACATGTGCTAGCTGCCATCATGGGGGATCAATGGACATGTTTTGGGGGTGCAACCCCTTCCTCTCAGCTACTTTATTATTGAGGAAGGGGTTGCACCCCCAAAACGTATACATTGATCTTCTGTGATGGCAGATAGCACATGTTGACACAATGTGTGCATCTTCAAAATTTGGCTTTTCTATAATATGTCAAAAAATGGGTAAAAATGTTTCTGGAAAAAACAGCAGAAAAGATTAGGGATTTCGAGGGGTTTTAAACTCTCCCTAAAACATCAATGATGTTCTTCATTTTGTTTTAAACATCATTGATGTTTTGCTTGATGTTTTCCAAGTCCCTATTACACCCCATGATCTCCCCGATCAGAATCTGGGCACTTTCACTGGTGAAATGACCTTCATCCACAACATCACAATCACCTAAAAATATAAAAAAAAAAAAACACCATGTATTTTAAACATGCAGGCATCCATCTCTTACCTGAGCCTGTGGTCAAAGACACTCACCTGTTGTGATGACAATTTCCACCAAGTCTCCCTCCTCCTCCTCTGCTTGGCTTTGGGGGATTTACATTTCTTCATGAGGTGGGGAGTCTGTTGTCTCCTCTGTGTGGTGTCTTCTGAGTCTTTTCTCCCCTATGTAAAAAAAATAGGTATAATTAGCACACAGATATTTGATGGCCAGAAATAGGAATATGAAACATTGCTTGGAAGTGGGGTAGAATTGTCTATTTTGGCAGAGTTCCAAGATGAAGAAATATTTTTTTCCTTTGTCAAGCTTGAATATTTACCTGTTTTGTACAAGCTTCACAGATGGAGTCACCCCTATAGTATACACTGGAGCACCTTGTGGGCCCCCTAATAAAAAAGGGTGTTCTTGTGTCTCACACTAGTGCTCCAGTGTCCAGATGTGTAAACAGCTGCTGAGTGTCCTCTCCTTACACAGAATCTAGTTTGCATTTCATTCTAGTTACAAACCCATCTAGACACCAAAATTATTTTTTTTTGTTTTCAAAAGGTTTTTATTGGAAATAATAAAGAAAAGTAAAAGTACATATAAAGTAGTATTAGATACAATATCCTTCAGGGTAATAGTCACCATTATGGCTGCTTGAATTACATTCAGTCCTAGAAGGATGTCCTAATTCAGGAAAAATGTTGTACTAGAAACAAAAACAGGAGGGAAAAGCCAGAAACACAAAATAAAATGTGAAAAGAAAAGAAGTTCAGCATAATCAAACTGGATATAACACGGTCAGTCTTGAAGCCTGAAAAGGAACCAGGGGTTCCATTTAGCATCAAATACAGGTATGGAGTCATGTAAGGTATGAAATATTTTCTCGGTTACCATCGAAGAGTCAATGCGAGAGAAGATTTGTGCAAACGGGATCGAAGAAGATTTCCAGTGAAGGGCAATGCCCCACAGCATGGCCACACAAATTGAGTGGATTAATCTCATCAAGGGTTTGGTAATATCAGGGATATCTTGAAATAGGATGCAATGATGGAAAGTGAGATTGATAGGATTTCCTACTAATTTGTTAATCAATTTTAGTATTTCCTTCCAGGTGGGTTGTAGCTTCTCACATTCCCAGAATATGTGTATGTATGAGCCTAAGTGGGTGCAACCCCTAAAGCAATTGGGAGAAGTCTGCGGATAAATCTTATGTATACGGGCTGGGGTATAATACCATCTCGTTATGAGTTTAATGGCTGTCTCTCTAATTGTTAGGGATTTTGAGCATTTACTGTACGTATGTTTAACCAACCCCTATCCCAGTCTATATCATCTTGGTCAAAGGCTAGTTCTTGTTCCCATTGAGATCTGTACTTCAAGGCCAGAGAGTCATCCACCGATTCTAATGAGCTATGGATTTGTGAGATAAGGCCCTTTTGACGGGGGGCTGTGTGGCACAAATCCTCGTATATTGTTGTGTAATCTGCTGAGGGGGTGGTGTAATGATTTGAAGGAAATGGTAGAATTCTCTATCTGGAATAAGATAACGGGATTTAAATGATGAAAATGAAATACATTTGGAGTCATCTAGGAAATCCCCTAATGTGATCAGGTTATGTTGGGTCCACCCCTCAAATAACTCCGGGTGAGCATAGGCTGGGGGGAATCTGGGGTCACCAATATAGGAGGCTCCAAGGGGGGATTGAGAGGAGAGATTGTATTTCGTCTTATATGTATTCCAGAGTTTCAAACCTATAGTCACTATGTGATTTTTGGTAGATATTTCTGTGAGGGGGGGACTTGAGGTCCACATTAATCCAGGTAAGTATAGTGGGGCAATAGAGTCCTGTTCAAATTTGACCTATGGGACCTTGGAGTCTCTAATGTTCCACTGGGTTTGTTGTGCAAATCTACTAGCAATATATCTACTAGCAATATAGTATAACCATATACGGGGGACCCCCAGACCCCCCCTCTTTGGAGAACGATAGAGGATTTCCCTCGCAAATCTGGGAGGTTTGTCTTGCCAGATAAATTTATTAATGTGGGCTTGAAGGGTGAGTAGGTAAGATTTAGACACTCTAATTGGAAGGGAGCGAAAAAGGTATAGTAACCTGGGAAGTATTACCATTTTTAGGGCTCTGCCAAGGAAAGAAATGTGGAGACCATGATTTAAGTGTTTTTTTCAGTTTAGAGAACATGGAGGGGTAGTTGTGTTCAAATAGTTTGCCAAAGTCTCCCGCCAGATCAATGCCCAGATATGATAGACAGGTATCTCTCCATACAGGCACTTTTAAATTGTTATACCTCCACTGGAGAGAAACCCACTGGGAGGGCGACCGATTTCGAGACATTGATCTTGAGGCCGGAGACTCCCGCAAAATATGATAAGGTTTGTAGGAGGTTTGGCAGGAAAATGTGGGGATTCGTTAGGAACAAGAGGACATCGTCTGCGTACATACAGAATTTGTAGGAAGAGGAGCCTTTTGTGTAACCCGATATATTTTGGTTGTTAAGTATCGCAATAGCTAGGGGTTCTAGGGCAAGGGCAAAAATTAATGGGGAGAGTGGACATCCTTGCCTAGTGCCCCTCCCTATGGAAAAGAAATCGGAACTACAGCCCGGGATTTTGATACGAGTTTTAGGGTTTACATAAAGGGCTCGGAACCCATGTAAAAATTCCTCCCGAAAACCCATGCGTTGCAGAAGGATGTATATATAGCTCCAGGAGACGCTATTAAACTCCTTGTGTATGTCTAGGCTGAGTAGAAAGAGTTTATGGGAATTCAAGTTGGAGTCTTGTATAATGTTAGAGGCTAGTCTAATGTTATCCGTTATGAATCTATGGGGTATAAATCCTGATTGGAACGGTGAGATAAGAGAGGATATAATAGATGCCAACCTGTCCGCTAGGATTCTGCTGAAAATTTTTACATCATTATTCATGACCAAAATCGGTCTATAATTTTTGGGGAAGTAAATGATTTTTATTAGGTTTGGGGATTAGACACCAAAATTATTTTAAGAGAAGTAGGCCAGAAAACATGTATTTAAATGCATCTGGAGAAAACATGATGTTTTATTGGCCGAACAAACTTTGTTTCCTACAAACCAATAATGTGTCCATGAACATGAAAGTTGCCATTTTAAACTGTACAACAGTAAAGAAAAGCACATGGAGCAGCACAAACATTATAAAAATAACGAATAGGAACACAGGACAACTACTTACTTTTTTGCAACCTTCTATACTGATCGTGCTCCCTTAATTTTAAGTCTGACCACCGCTTCCTCAGTTGATCCTTGGATCGTCGTACCCCAAAATTCCTGTGCAGACTTTTCACAACTTTAGTCATGATCTTGGCCTTTCTGACATTGGGGTTGGGGTAAGGTCCATACTTCTTGCCATACTCGGCCCTCTTCAGTATGTCGACCATCTCCACCATCTCCACAAAGGACATATTTGATGCCTTAAATCTTCTCCTCCGGGATCGTGACGTTTCTGGCTCCAGGCTTTCCTCCTCCTCCTCCTTGTTGCTGTAATTATCACGCACCTGCTCTGTCTCCGCCATGTGCTCTCCCCCACTGCGCTGAAAGAGAAGGGGCGGGGAATAGACTAGAAAGAACGTCAGGGGCGGGCGGAGTTTCACGTATGTGCAGTGTATATAAAGCGTAACACGCGCGCATCGTACGATTTGTGAGCGGAGGAAGGAGTAGAGGAAGCGCCGATCGTGATAACGAAGGTAACATTTAAACTTGGGCCTATACTGCTTAGAAATTGAGGCCTATATTTGGACAAGATTAGGAGACTTTAGCCTGACATCAGGGTTTGTCTCGTGTTGTGTCTTGCAAAGAAAATGGATATATTGAATGATCAGGACTTTATCCCCATATTCATTGATATGTTCAGGGAGCTGCCCTGTCTGTGGCAGGTAAACCACCCACATTATAAAAATCAAACAAAGAGGAGGGCAGCGCTTGATCAATTGCTGGAAATTGTGAAGCCGGTGATCCCAACAGCAGACATCACCTATTTGAAGATCCTAATTGGTGGCATGATGAGCACTTATCTAAGGGAGCACAAGAAGGTCCAGGTTTTCAAGAGATCAGGAGCAGCAGATTATGTCCCCAGGCTGTGGTACTATGACAGGCTGCATTTTCTGGCAGGCCAGACTGAACCCAGGCCAGCACTTTCCAGTCTTGCTTCCTTCCCCCCTAGCTGAGGCTTCAGACGCCCAACCTGAGCTTTCCAGGCAGCAACATGTGGAGGAGCCCAGCTTGAGCCAGGTATAGCATCCCTCTAAATATTTCTGTTGGTCAAATTAATGATGTTAAATCTAAGTTATTTTTGAGTACAAATTTCTGATTGTGATTGATGAATGTTGTCCTTTTTTCATGCACAGGAAAGTCTCAGCCAGGAGGTGGCCGGGCCCAGTAGCCTGCCTGATACCCAGGTCCCTCCCCTCCGCCTTCAAAAAAAAGTGGCAGGAAGAGGAGTAACCTGGAGGAGGCAGCAATTGGCCTGTTTTGGAAGGCTACTGAGGCCCTCAGAACCCCCCACAGTGTTGAAGAGGACTTTGCAGACATAACAGCCTGCAAAATGCAGCACATGGTGGAGGGCCAACGCCTCTTATGTGAGTTTAATATTTTCCAAGCACTAAATAAGGGGTTGAGGGGCCAACTCCCATGTCAAAGCCACATTTGTGAGCTCAACCATGGTCCTCCTCCTCCTCCAGGTCCTCCTCCTGCCACACCTCCAACACCAGAGCCACAGCCGGGAAGGAAGCGTGTAAGGAAGACCAGAGAGTGATGGCCCTGGGTTCAGTCTGGTCTGGCAAAAGATGCAGGCTCTTGTATGACCACAGCCTGGGGACATACATGTCATCTGCTGCTGTTCAGGATCTCTTGAACTTCTGGACCAGATTGTACTCCCTTATACAGTATATGGACTCCTCGGGCCACCAATTTTGCAGTAAAATAATTGATGTGTGCCCTGGGGGCCAAAGGCTTTGCCAATTTCTGCAGTTTATCCAGCGTTGCCTCCCTCTTTGTTTGGTTATGACCCCTTAATAAAGGTTTTTTTGTTTCAATTATACTTGCCTATGTGTGTTTTCCTTTAAAAAGGACAGTTTGTTTGTGAGGAGGCAGGTACATTTCAAAAATACAATGTGTAATTAACAAGAGACACCAACACCAAGCAATCTCCTTGAGGTAAAATAATACAAGACAATAATGGTGTTGTGGTAACTTGACACACAAAACACACCCAAAACTATTCTGGAGTTAAAAAAATAAAATAAAACACAAGATCAGGCGTTAAAAAAAAAAAAAAAAAATTAATCAAAAAACATCAAAAAACAACATTTTTTTTTGTGACAAATGTCACAAACATGTGACAAATAAAAATATTACTTTGATGAAATTACGATAAATAAAAAAAAAAGAAGTTTGTGAGAAGTCTGTGTGATTATGAGCAGCAAAACAACTTAATTCTTCGGGCATTATAAAGAAGAAGAGCGTGCGCTGCATTAAACATTTTAAAACATTGCAGCGTGACGAAAGTGCTATATCCATTCCGAACGCTAATTTTACCAGACCAAGCAGTTCCGTCTCAGAATTTATTCTGAGCATGCATGGCACTTTGTGCGTCGGAATTGTCCACACATGGTCGGAATTGACGCAATCGAATTTTGTTGTCGGAAAATTTTATAGCCTGCTCTCAAGCTTTGTGTGTCAGAAAATCCAATGGAAAAAGTCCGATGGAGCCCACACATGGTCGGAAT
The DNA here is from genome assembly GCA_037952925.1 of Lithobates clamitans. Classification (NCBI taxonomy): domain Eukaryota; kingdom Metazoa; phylum Chordata; class Amphibia; order Anura; family Ranidae; genus Lithobates; species Lithobates clamitans. The sequence goes on from JBBGZY010000424.1 coordinate 3,446,994, forward strand.
TTCCGATAACAAGCTCCGATTGGACATTTTCCGTCGGAAAATCCTACCGTGTGTACAGGGCATAAGACTTACCATACCTGCAAAGCAAATACAATAAAACATAGTAAAAAAAATTGCAATCTGTGCCTAAAAAAATATATGCCGAAGCATGGGGGCAATCTGTCCCTAATGTTAGGAGCAAATCACTCCTCCACCCCTGCCCCCATGCTTCAGTATATATGCTCTTTTTTTTTTTTACCTGTGGTGATGAAATCACCTCCGACAGCGCTGGAGTCACGGCTTTATGTATCGTGGGAGCAAACACTGTTGCTGTCAAGATAAATGCAGCTGAATGGCATACCTGCTAAGCAATGATGGTTAACAATAAAACAAACATTACAGTGTAACATACCTGCAAAGCAAATACAATAAAACATAGTAAAAATAAAACAGAGAGAACGATAGATATAGAACAATAGTGAGCGGACAGGAGAGAACGAACATAAGAGAGAGAGAACAATAGAGAGAGAGAGAAGAAAAATACAACCACAACTATTTTGGATTTTTTATTTTTTTGTGTTTTTGTGTGTTTTTTATTTATTTTTTTCACTTTTATAAAAACTGTAAAAACCTTCAAACTGAATGTTGCAGATTAGGGTTTCTCAAAATGTGATGGCCATCACATCATTCGAGACCCCAAGACCCTGTGTTAGTGTGCCTATGAGTGTGGTGCTGTACCCTACGCTAATACTCAAATAGTGTTTGGTAGCGTTTGAAACATTCACCAATGCAGAGACCAGGTTGGTCAGGACAGGAGGGACAATAAAAGCGTGTGTCACACCTAAATCTGCATTTGCTGCAGACACGACATCTTCTTTGGGGTGTTATTTGGGTAGGGGTACCAGGCAGGACAAAAGGAAAATGCCTCTCATGCAGCCGGCTCACTGCATTTGCATTGGGAAGTTGGGCAAGAGCACCGTCTGGAAACCGAAGGGCTCTGATGATCTCTTCTTGGAATTTAAGGAAGGATCCATCTGTCCTAAAGCTTTTTATAGCACAAAAGCATTTAGCAAAGCCATTTGAAATAAATAAACAGACACTTTTTTGTACCAGTGTCTGGCCTTACGTGTAATTAGGTACGGCGCCAACAACTGGTCGTTGAGGTCCACCCCTCCCATGTTAAGGTTGTATTCGTGGACACAGAGGGGTTTCTGCACAACACCAGTTGCCGTAGGAATTTGGACTGCCGTGTCTGCGTAAATCGAGGACAGAACAAAAACATTTTGTGAATCCCTCCACTTCACTGCTAACAAATTATTACACTTCAAGCAGGCTCTCTCCCCCCGTCTAAGTTGGGATTCTACAAGCCGTTGGGGGAAGCCCCGGTGATTAGATTGCACGGTGCGACATGCGCCAATTCCATAATCAAAAAGGTGACTAAAAAGTGGCACGCTCATGTAATAATTGTCCACATACAAGTGGTACCCCTTTCCGAATGAGGGTGACACCAAGTCCCACACTATCTTACCAGTGCTCCCTATGTAGTCGACTCGAACATTGGCTGTTCTCCCATTCGCCGAACAGCGAACAATTTGGGGTGTTCGCGGCAAATTTGAAAGCCACGGAACACCCTTTAAAAGTCTATGGGAGAAATCAAAAGTGCTAATTTTAAAGGTTTATATGTAAGTTATTGTCATACAAAGTGTTTGGGGACCTGGGTCCTGCCCCAGGGGACAAGGATCAATGCAAAAAAAAGTTTTTAAAACGGCTGTTTTTTCGGGAGCAGTGATTTTAATAATGCTTAAAGTGAAACAATAAAAGTGAAATATTCCTTTAAATTTCGTACCTGGGGGGTGTCTATAGTATGCCTGTAAAGCGCATGTTTCCCGTGTTTAGAACAGTCGGACAGCAAAATGACATTTCAAAGGAAAAAATGCATTTAAAACTACTTGCAGCTATTAATGAATTGCCGGTCCGACAATACACATAAAAGTTAATTGATAAAAACGGGGAACCCCGAACCAAAATTAAAAAAAAAAAATGACGTGGGGGTCTCCCTAAATTCCATACCAGGCCATTCAGGTCTGGTATGGATTTTAAGGGGAACCCCGTGCCAAAATTAAAAAAGAAATGGTGTGGGGTCCCCCCAAAAATCCATAACAGACCCTTATCTGAGCACGCAACCTTACAGGTCACAGATGGTCCTACCATTTCCCCAAAAAACTTTCAAAAATGTTAAAAATGACAAGAGTTTTTGACAATTCCTATGTTTAAATGCTTCTTCTATCTTCTATCTTCTATCTTCTTTCTTCTATCTTCTATCTTCCTTCGGTTTCTTCCTCCATCTTCTTCTTCTTCTGGTTCTTCCTCCGGTGTTTTCGTCCGGCATCTTTCTCCGCGGCGTCTTCTTCCCTTCATCTACTCGGGCCGCTCCGCATCCATGATGGCATGGACGGAGGCTCCCGCTGTGTGATGCTTCTCCTCTTCTGACGGTTCTTAATTGGCCCCACCCCCTCTGACGCACGGGGACTTGACGGGGACTTCCCTGTGGTATTCCCCATGATGTCAGAGGGGGCGGGGTCACCCGTTAAGTAACCCCGCCCCCTTCTGACATCACGGGGAATGCCACAGGGAACTCCTGTCAAGTCCCAGTGCGTCAGAGGGGGCGGAGTCACCGGTTGGCTCCGCCCCCGTTATTTAAGAACCGTCAGAAAAGGAGAAGCGTCACACAGTGGGAGCCTCCCTCCATGCCATCATGGATGCGGAGCGGCCCGAGGAGAAGAAGGGAAGAAGACCCTGCGCAGGAAGATGGCAGACAAGAACACCGGAGGAAGAACCAGAAGAACCAGAAGAAGATGGAGGAAGAAACCGAAGGAAGATAAAAGATAGAAGAAAGAAGAAGCATTTAAATAAAGGAATTGTCAAAAACTGTCTCTTGTCATTTTTAAAATTTTTGACAGTTTTTTTGTAAAATTGAAAAGTACCCCCTTACCATTTCACACAGGGGGGAGGGCCGAGATCTGGGGGTCCCCTTGTTAAAGGGGGCTTCCAGATTCCGATAAGCCCCCCACCCGCAGACCCCCACAACCACCGGGCAAGGGTTGTGGGGATGAGGCCCTTGTCCCCATCAACATGGGGGCAAGGTGTTTTGGGGGGCTACCCCAAAGCACCCTCCCAATGTTGAGGGCATGTGGCCTGGTACGTGTCAGGAGGGGGGGCACTCTCTCGTCCCCCCTCTTTTCCTGTGGCCTGCCAGGTTATGTGCTCAGATAAGGGTCTGGTATGGATTTTTGGGGGGACCCAATGCCATTTTTTTTAATTTTGGCGCGGGATTCCCCTTAAAATCCATACCAGACCTGAAGGGTCTGGTAAAGATTTTGAGGGGGACCCCATGCCATTTTTAAAAAAATTTTGGCTGGGGTTCCCCTTAATATCCATACCAGACCTGAAGGGCCTGGTATGGAATTTAGGGGGACCCCTACGACATTTTTTTTGGTTAATTTTGGTTCAGGGTTCCCCTGTGGGGAATTCCCATGCCATTTTTATCAATAAACTTTTTTGTGTATTGTCGGACCGGCAATTCATTAATAGTAGTTTTTAATGACTTTTTTTTTTAAATGTCATTTTGCTGTCAGACTGTTCTAAACAAGGGAAACATGCGCCCCTTTACAGGCATACTATAGACACCCCCCAGGTTTGAAATTTAAAGGAATATTACACTTTTATTGTTTCACTTTAAGCATTATTAAAATCACTACTCCCCAAAAAACGTCCGTTTTTAAAACTTTTTTTTGCATTGATCCATGTCCCCTGGGGCAGGACCCAGGTCTCCAAACACTTGTTATGACAATAACTTGCATATAAGCCTTTAAAATGAGCACTTTTGATTATTCATGTTCGTGTCCCATAGACTTTAACGTGTTCGAACAAATTTTTTGCCTGTTCGCAAGTTCTGGTGCGAACTGAACAGGGCGGTGTTCTGCTCATCCCTACTGAGCAGTTCTCTGGCTCTACGTGACTATCTTTTCCCTCGTAAACCATTAAACTACATGTATAGCCTGTGGCCCTGTCACAGAGCTTATACATCTTGACCCCATACCTGGCACGCTTGCTGGGAAGATGCTGTTTGATAGACAAGCGGCCATAAAACTTAATCAGGGACTCATCAACACAGACAACTTTATCGGGAGTAAACAAGGCTGCAAAATATTGGTTGAAGTAGTTTACAAGGGGCCGAATTTTGTAGAGCCGATTAAATCCAGGGTGACCCCGAGGACAACAGAGTTCACTGTCATTGAAGTGCATGAACCACAAGATCTGCTTGTATAGTGTCCTGGTCATGGAGGCAGAGAACACGGGCATACGGGGAATTGGATCAGTGGACCAATATGACCGCAACTCACTCTTTTTAGTTACTTAGGGCACTTCTCATGCTTGCCACCTCGCCAGCTTGAACTGCACTTATTGGACTCACCATGTCACCAATTGTTACTGCAGTGCTGGATGTACGACCAGGATGTACTAGGCCGCTGCTGCTTGCCAGTTCACAAGAAGGAATAGTACTGGCTCTCTACTTCATACGAGAGCCCTGCGGTTCTTGCACCTCAACGACAGAAGACGATCAGGGTCTGGTACGCCTGACTTTGGCAGGGACCACAACTCTGTGGTCAGAGCTACCTGTCAGGGTGCCGCTCCTTTTCTGAGCCTGAATCTGACAGATGAGTGACTTCCTCTTCACTATCTGTCATGCTCAGAAACGTGTAGGCCTCTTTACTACTGTACCTTCAATTTGACATTTTGGTCTCTAAATTTACTGGTACAGTAGTGAGACTCACAAGAAAAAAAGCACCTGACTGTCAGCAACTGCTTCAAACGCTGCAAAAAAAACTGTTAGCGTTCACAGGGATTAGATCTGACTCTGTGAATGCTACAGTTATGTGTTTTGTAAGTGACAGTGATCAATTGATACTGCACTTGGGTCGGCTGAGCTGGGCTGGGCGGAAGGGCTAAATGCAGGTGCTAGCAGGTATCTGGGCTGATCCCGGTAACACTGCATTTTTTAGAACCCTAAACTGCTGGGGGCACTAATATAGTTCTGATCAGATAAGATATTGATCCGTTCAGACACTATACTACTAAGGGAGGCGTATGGTGCTCATGTGGGTGTTAGCGGTACTGGCACTAATCTGATGCTGCCTGGGGCAACGCAGAACCTATCTGACGCTAAAACCAAACTTTGATCACCCGCCGGGTGATCAGGGGGTAAACCTTTATTGGGTAAAATACGGCGGGTGCCCTGACACTATAAAAAAAAACTAGCTAAGCTGTGTCACCCGTGACAATTATACTGTGATCACAGGTGACAGGGGGTAATCAAGGGGTTACACCTTTATGGGGGGTTAGGGGGGTCCCTAGACCTATCTGGGCCTAACATTAATTACTCTAATACTGATTTTTGTCACTAATGTCACTAGTACAGTGATCAAAAAAAAATCTGATTGCTGCACTGGGTGACACAGTGACAGGTGGTGAAGGGATTAACTGGGGGGGTGATCGGGGGGTGAATTGTGTGCCTATGTGACCTGGTGTCAGTGTAGTGTTGTGCAACTCACTTTTAAATGCTCTCTCCTCTCGGTCTGGAATGGAAAAGACCGACACGAGGAGAGATGACATCACTTCCCCTGTCAGTGTTTACAGTTACACAGACAGGGGAAGGATCTCATTCGTCAGGACCGATCACCAGGTCAAGGCCAGATTTCATTGGCCTGGGGATTGATCAGTTCCTGATCGAATCCGATCATCGTGGCCGGCGGGGAACATATAGCTACGTGGTTTCACACAGCCGGGCCAACCTGCCGCAGTATAACTGCGGTGGCTAGTCCGAAACTTGTTAAGATGTTTATTGAGCAAGAAAATCAGATAGCGCCAAATTATCCTTACTTGGGGATACCATTTAAAGAACAATATGAATATAGGTATATAATTCCATACTTTGTTACTTTTACATTTATTCTTCCCCATTTTTATCTTTCAATTGAATAAACTTCAAATGTTTAACCTTTTTTATTCTACAATTGATTTAGACCGCTATTTTGGTTGATACACTTTAAGAAGGTCCTTTAGTTATGTTATTTCTATCCTAATCACCACCCGCTTTCCGATTTAAATTTATTCTAACACAGTCTGGTCAACACTCCTGCCCATATACTCTTAGGGCCAATACAGTTATTGCCTCATTATATGATACCTCTAAATTCATAACCCATATATCCATCTCATACTTACATTTCTGCCTCTTAAAGGTACTTTAGGAAATGCCCCTCCCCTGAGACCAACCCCATCCCTACATCTTTGTTTTAACTTTGTGGCCAACATTAGTTCTATATCCAATTGGCTACCCTCTTTAAAGTTAGTCCATGCTGACACTCAGGTTAGTTTCCACTTACTCTAGTCTCCAGAGTAATGCCCCGTACACACGGTCGGACTTTGTTCGGACATTCCGACAACAAAATCCTAGGATTTTTTCCGACGGATGTTGGCGCAAACTTGTCTTGCATACACACGGTCACACAAAGTTGTCGGTAAATCCGATCGTTCTAAATGCAGTGACGTAGAACACGTACGTCTGGACTATAAACGGGGCAGTGGCCAATAGCTTTCATCTCTTTATTTATTCTGAGCATGCGTGGCACTTTGTCCGTCGGATTTGTGTACACACGATCGGAATTTCCGACAACGGATTTTGTTGTCGGAAAATTTTATATCCTGCTCTCAAACTTTGTGTGTTGGAAAATCCGATGGAAAATGTCCGATGGAGCCCACACACGGTCGGAATTTCCGACAACACGCTCCGATCGGACATTTTCCATCGGAAAATCCCACCGTTTGTACAGGGCATAAGAGTTCACTGGTCTTTTCACACTGTGGTGTATAATACATGATCTGGTATTAATTTCCTTTCACACACAATCAATTCCTACTGTCTAGTTTTCCAGTCTTCCATTCTTTTACCCTGCGTAATTCATCTCTCTGCTTGTCCCATACCCTTCTGCCTCTCCTATTACCCAACACATCCCCTCTCTCTGCCTCTCCCATCCCCCTTCTGTCCAGTACAGCCCTTTTTTTATTAGAAATAATCTCTACCTCAGCCTATGGATAGTAATAACAGTAAAACTAGTTTACTGCCTTTTTAAGATTTAATTATAATTATTTTTTAGCTTGTTAGCATGTTAAAATTAAGAATAAGGTATTATATAATATATCATTATTGTTCATTACAAGTTAGCCCTGGGGAAGAGTGAGTCCATTCCTTTGAAACATGTTATCTGTATCTAATGTTTTTAAATTATCTTCCAAATTACCATTTTTTACTGTGAACCCTAAACTTCATACCAAGATGAAAATAAAGGAGAGAAAATTTTGATTAACAAAAGAAATTAGTGCAGACACCACAAGAGTGGTCAGATATAATATAAACATCTTTTTGTTTGCGTTAAGATACACTTTAAGAAGCATCTTACTCTTCATGAAATTGCAGCAATAAAACTGCTAAAAACACAACTTACATTTAATAGCTATAATTTTCTGTTCTACCACATATGACAGTGTTTAGGGCTTTTAGCAAATGGAGAGTATTATAAATGGTCAAACCTGTTATCACAGATGATGAGCACCTTCAAAAAAGGGTGATTGACATACTGTATAAGAATAAACATGCAATAGTAAGGGTACACAGATTTTACACATATGTAGTAGTCATTACAACTGTTTTAATATAGAAATGTCTGTTTTCTTGGCTGGTGTTACTCTACAGTTTTCCTCCTTCTAGATTGCTTACAGGTGTTTTGAGGGTCTCCTAGGATAGACTATCCAATAAAAATTCCTATTTTAAATAGACTATTGTATTATTTGAACAGCATGTAAATGTACCTTTCTGTCTCAAGTGACTACATAGATTTGTATTCTAGAACACTATATAAACCCTTTAACTAGCAAGTGAGATTTCAAGCATAAGCATTTATAGAAAATATCTTTCATCATGGGCAAGTGACAAGTTTTTTTCTCTCTATAACCTCACATTGTATACCTTAATTTGCCACAAATCAGACTAAATTAGAGCTTACAATGGGAACATTACCAGCCTGTGCTTTGTATAGCAATGCTGCTTCCTAACAGCATGTTAGCTGTCTTGAGATTTAGAGGCCAACTCCATCACTGGCAGCAAATTACAAATAAATAGAGAAGGATCAATACAAAGTCTTGTGTAGAATAATGAAATGAGTTTTAGCTTGGAAACCTATTTTATCCATGTGGACAGCACACACTTTCACACATACAGTGTTTTTTAAGATAACAGAATAGGAATGGGGAAATGTGTGCACATTATGCTTAGTGTCAATATGAAGAAATTGTTTGTCTTCACAAAGGTCAATATATCTTTAGGAAGACTATTTTCTATAGTTATAGCAAATGCGTTTTTTTCCATTTCACCATTTTCTTGCACTAAATTAGATGTCAGATGTCAAAGAAATTTCATGGCTCTTTTATTTTTATAAATGCACAGGATATATTTTTCAATAAGTGTGCATGGATGTACAAAAGATGCAAAGACAAAAGAATCTCAACTTCTTTATACTGCTTCAAGAAAAAAAAATGACATTCTTATAATGTATATGTAAAAATAAGAAACATGATCAAACATTTTCAGAGCAAAAACACAGACTGTCTACATAAGATTAAAAAATATTAAAACAATGAAGTTATTTTTAATAAACTGCAAAATGTGCATAGAGAAGATTGCATACATGGTCACACATTTTTAAAGGGAGTGGTTTAAATGTTTACAAGATGAACAAGCCATACTTAATTGCTAATTTCTAAGCAAATACATTAAAAAATAAAAATGTACAGTATAAGTATTTCAAAGTACACGTGCTGACATAAGTTAGGGATATGGTGTAGTAAAAGAAGACCTGAAGTTAATATGAAATCTTACAAAATTTTGTATTTGTCAGCCAGTTGATACTGCCACAATCACTGTTACCAAAATGTAAAATAAAGATCATAAAAAGAATCATTTTTCATTGTCAGTGTACAATGTGTCAACTTTCTGTTGTCACAATGGGTTTGGGTTTTTCATTTAATCATATCCTTAGGGAAGCATGTTGACAGACTGCCACACAGCTTGTCTGCATTATGACAGAGAGTTTTCCCAATTGCTGCCAAACTCATGATTCTTCCTCATCTAACATTGAAGTGCTATCTTTCCATGATGTCTGCATTGTGTGATAAAGTGCTGGGATACATTGAAAAAGCATTATCACCACTGAAACAGAACATTTCAAAGTAAATTACATTCTTAGATGAGAATTTTAATAGCCTGTTTTTAGTGTCTTTGCTTCAGTCCTGTTTTGTTTGTGCATGTTTGTCTGTGCATTTTTGCATGCGTATCAGGTAAAAACTATTCTAAGCACAAAATGATATTGTATGAAATGGTTTAAACCCACTTAAAAATAAAGAAGATGGCACACCCATAGCAAACAATAAATATTTTATGTATGTTTATTTTGTAGTACATTTTTCCAGTTTAGTAGAAGAGTTGTGCATTGATATTTCGTTTGCAGTTTGAAATTAGAATATTTTCCAAAAAAAAAAATCCTCCCAATAGCCAAAGATAATACATACTGTTTGTTTTCTTATGTGTTTTCCAGGTCATGTACATGTGTATGTGAACAACAACAGCGACTTGCAGAGCCTGTGCTTTTCTACAGTTTTAAGGACAGAGAAGGCAAGTCACAAGTCACACATTTTCTAACCTCACAACTGAAAAGTTTTTCCCATATTAACTCTTACAGGAGAGAATTTCCCTTCCTAGAGGTAGATTTCATCTCACTTCCTGTTGTCTCCTTCCGTTTGCAAGTAGGAGTCGTTTTTAAGTTGGATGTTTGAAAGTAGGGGCCTGCCCTATATACTCAGCAGAAATTTGGGCCTTAGGTGTTGTTGTGGCCACAACACTGTAAGCCCCCACAGGGCCCTGCTGTGAAATATTAGATCAAGAATTGTAATTACATGCCCCTGTTGAACAGGGGCAGAAAAATTGGGCCTTTGGTGGTGGTGGTGGTTCTGGTGCCACAACACTGTAAGTCCTCACAGATACTCTTGGTGGGCGCAGAAATGGGCCCTGCTGTGAAATATTAGATCAAGAATTCTAATTACATGTCCCTGTTGAACAGGGGCTGAAAAATTGGGCCTTAGGCACTGGCCTTTGGAGGTGGTGGTGGTGCTGGTGCCACAACACTGCAACCCCTCACAGATACTCTAGTTGGAGCGCAGGAACTAGCCCTGCTGCAAAGAATTGCATGAAAAATTGCAATTACATGCCCCTGTTAAACAGGGGCTGAAAAATTGGGCCTTAGGCACTGGTGGCGGGACAGGCGGCGCCCAGAACCAAAAATGTTTTTACAAGCTATCATCATGATCATTGAGGAGGAACTGGATAATTACTCAGTATAACAGGAGAGTCACTCAGCATCAGCATAGGCAGTCTTTGAAGGGATCTGACATTTCAAAAAAATTTATTCGGTTACATCAGCATCAGGTGCTTGGTAGCTGGTGGTGATCCAAGACTGATTCATTTTTATGAAGGTCAGTCGATCGACACTAACTTGTCGGTGGACAGACGCACCCTGTGATCGGTTACAAAGAGTCCAGCAGCACTGAATGTGCGTTCCGAAAGAACGCTGGATGCAGGACAGGCCAGTAGCTCAATTGCATACTGTGCAAGCTCTAGCCAGTGATCCATCCTCAAGACCCAGTAACCCAGAGGATTTTCGGTGGGAAAGGTGTCCAAGTCAGATCTTGCCCCTAGGTATTCCTGCACCATGTAAAACAGACGCTGGCGATGGTTGCTGGAACCGATTATACCTTGGGGCTGCGGACTAAAAAATTGTCTGAATGCATCGGTCAGACGCCCACCTTCTCCACTGCTCCTTCTTTGACTGACCGAAGCCTCAGCAACGCGTTGTCCAAAAACAGGAGTTTGTAACCCCCCAGTCTCTGGGAACGCGTTGCACAGACCTTTCTGCAAGGCCTCCCGAAGATGTTTCATCCTCTGCTCTCTCTGCGACGGTAAGATAAGGTACGCAACCTTACCCTTGTAACGTGTTCCTTCTCCTTGATACCACGAATATGAGGATCCTTCCGCAGGCTTTGCAGGATCAGGGAGGCCATGCAGTGTAGGTTTGCTGAGGCATTCGGTCCAGAGTCCTCTGGGTCACTAAGGACGACATGATCCGCAGCCACCTCCTCCCAGCCACGTACAAGTCCATGTGTTTCTTGGGACTGTAAATGATAAAGACTGCTGCTGATGCTGAGTGCCAGGCTCCACCTCCATACTGACAGAATCCTCCTCCTCCTCCTCCTCTTCCTGTGTGATCGGCGGGCACACAGGAACACTGTCTGGATAAAGGGGGCCTTGAGAGCTAAAGAAGTCCTCCTCTTCCTGCCTCTGTTCTGCCTCAAGTGCCCTGTCCATTATTCAACGCAGCGTGTGCTCCAACAGGTGGACAAGGAGGACAGTGTCACTGATGCATGCACTGTCACTGCTCACCATCCTCGTGGCCTCCTCAAATGGTGACAGGACAGTGCATGCATCCCTGATCCCTGAAAACCAAGCTCCCCTGACCCTGTCCTGGTGCCATAGTCGCACAGGTACTCATTGATGGCCCTCTGCTGCGTGTGCAGCCGCTGCAGCATGGCCAACGTTGAATTCCACCTGGTGGGCATGTCACAGATTAGGCGGTTCTTGGGCAGGTTAAATTCCTTTTGGAGGTCTGCAAGCTGAGCACTGGCATTATATGACTGGCAGAAATGCACACAGACTTTTCTGGCCCGCCTCAGGACATCCTGTAAGCCCGGGTACCTGCCCAAGAACCGCTGCACCACCGAGTTAAGGACGTGAGCCAAACAGGGCACATGGGTCATTTGTCCCTGTCGGAGGGTGTAGAGGAGGTTGGTGCCATTGTCGCAAACCACCATTCCTGCCTTAAGTTGGCGTGGTGTCAACCACCTCTGAACCTGCCCCTGCAGAGCTGACAGAACCTCTGCCCCAGTGTGGCTCCTGTCCCCCAAGCACACCAGCTCAAGCGCCACATGGCATCTTTTGGCTTGCATACTTGAGTAGCTCCTTAAACGCCTACGGAGCACTGCTGGTTCTGAGGACAAAGCACAGGAAGAGGCCATGGAGGAAGAAGAAGAGGAGGGTGTGGAGGAGAGAGGTGTGTCAAAATCATTAGTAGTGGCATTTTTGGAGGCATGGTGGCGGAACAACCTCCAACACTACTGCACCTTGTCCTGCATCCTTCCCAGCTGCCAGCAGAGTCACCCAATGCGCCATGAAACTTAGGTAACATCCCTGTCCATGCCTGCTGGACCATGAGTCAGCGGTAATATGCACCTTACCGCTGACCGCCCTGTCCAGCGAGGCATGGACATTGCCTTCCACATGCCGGTAGAGAGCTGAAATCGCCTTCCATGAGAAAAAGTGGCGTTTGGGTACCTGCCACTGAGGAACCGCACATTCCACAAACTCACGGAAGGGGGCAGAGTCTACCAACTGAAAAGGTAGCAGTTGAAGTGCTAGCAATTTTGCCAAGCTAGCATTCAACCGCTAGGAATGTGGATGGTTGGGAGCGAACTTCTTTCGGCAGTGCAGCAGCTGGGGCAGGGAAATTTGCCTGGTACAATCTGACATTGGTGTACCGAAAGCAGATTGCCCACAAGTACTTGGCTGTGACACACCTAATTCTACACCTTCATTCCTCTCAGTGCAGGTCTCAGAGAGGACTGAAGGTATAGTGGGGTTGGAGATCTCATCTGATGAGGAGCAAGGAGAGGTCCTCTTTGTTCTTTGGTGTGGGTCTTTTAGATACGCTTGCCGACGAACTGCATGGCAGGTCAACATATGCCTGGTCAAGCATGTGGTGCCCAAGCGGGAGATGTTTTGGCCACATGAGATACGCTTGAGATATATTTTGCAAATAGCAGCGGTGCGATCTGATGCACTCGTCTCAAAAAAGGCCCACACCAAAGAACTTTTGGAATAATGCGCAGAGACAGCAGCACCCTGCACATGCGGAGCTTTGCGGTATGATGCAGTCAGTGTGCTGCCCTTAGGCTGGCCCCTGAAGGGCATCCTGCCTCGTTGGTGATGTGCCTCCTCCTCCTCTCTCCAATCAGGCACCCACGTTGAGTCAGTGACCTCATCATCCCCTCCCTCCTCATCACTGGAGCAAACCTGGCAGTATGCTGTAGCAGGGGGAGCATGACTGCCGTATGGCTGTCCTTCTTGGGCACCCCCTCTGTCCATGCTCATGTTACTGCCAGTATCATCATCAGAGCCTTCTAAATGCATGGTGGGGCTCAACACGGCCAGCTGCCGAAAAAAAGGCCAAGCGTATCCCACGGCCATGTGTTGATGAGGATGCACCGTCTCCATGACCAGCACTGTTGCCTGTAGACACAGAGCCTGCTTGCCCTCTTTTATTGGCTTGTGACTGTCTGCGTCTCCTTGTTGGCCTTCCAGACATACTAATGGCCTGCAGTGAGATGTAGCTGCACTAAGCTGGGATATATATATATATAAAATCAACTGCCTGCCTGTAGTATGAGAACACCACCAATCTTCTACAGGTAGCTTTACATGAACACTGTGCAGAGGACGCACTACACCAACGTTAAAATAATGTAGCTGCCTGCGGTAGTCATAGGATCAGGAAAACACCACCAACCTTCTACAGGTAGCTTTAGCTGAACACTGTGCAGAGGTCGCACTACACTAACGTGTAAATAATGCAGCTGCCTGCGGTAGTGATAGGATCAGGAAAACACCACCAACCTTCTACAGATAGCTTTAGCTGAACACTGTGCAGAGGACGCACTACACTAACGTTAAAATAATGTAGCTGCCTGCGGTAGTCATAGGATCAGGAAAACACCACCAACCTTCTACAGGTAGCTTTAGCTGAACACTGTGCAGAGATCGCTCTACACTAACGTGTAAATAATGTAGCTGCCTGCGGTAGTGATGGGATCAGGAAAACACCACCAACCTTCTACAGATAGCTTTAGCTGAACACTGTGCAGAGGATGCACTACACTAACGTTAAAATAATGTAGCTGTCTGCGGTAGTGATAGGATCAGGAAAACACCACCAACCTTCTACAGGTAGCTTTAGCTGAACACTGTGAAGAGGACGCACTACACTACCGTTAAAATATTGTAGCTGCCTGCGGTAGTGATAGGATCAGAAAAACACCACCAACCTTCTACAGGTAGCTTTAGCTGAACACTGTGCAGAGGTCGCAGTACACTAACTTGCAGCTTTAGCTGAACACTGTTCAGAGGACGCACTACACTAACTTGTAGCTTTAGCTGAACACTGTGCAGAGGTCGCACTACACTAACTTGTAGCTTTAGCTGAACACTGTGTGGAGGACGCACTACACTAACTTGTAGCTTTAGCTGAACACTGTGAGGAGGACGCACTACACTAACTTGTAGCTTTATATGAGAAAACAACAGTGATAAATTTGCGCTTACTCTAAAGTGTAAACAGCCAACATGACAAATAGAATATTTGCTAAAATTGACAAGTGAAACAAAGTGTAGCGCTACAGAGGATGAAATATGAATGATAAATACACAAATATGAAAAAATAAATATACTTTGGTGTCTAAATTGAAATCAAACGTCCATCAATGTGCTAGTAGTTTACAATCCATATATAAATAGGGCCATCATGGTGTTGTAGAATCTCATATTAGCCAATGTATTTCATATTATATATATTGATTTGCATATATTTTATTGATAATTATTATTATTATTATTCATATTATTATATAGTAGTGGTTTTATCAATATTATTATTCAATAAGTAAAGCAACAATTATTAATCTTTAATAATGTATACTGTGTTTTCCAGATTTAGAAAGTCTTCATTTTTAAGTGTTGAACTTTAAATGACCTCTGCTTTATGACAAGTACTTGTACACAGGTGTTCTCGAAAATGTAGGTGTATGGGGTAAATCCGCGCAATGAATTGAATGTTTTTAGTTATGGATATGGCTGCTGCCTCTACACATACAATACCACCTAAGTGGAAAGTATTAGAAAATGGTAAAAAAGCAGGAGTAGTATGGCGCTGCCCTTATGGAGACAAAAGGATATTTTCTTCTTTGTAGTGAATGTATTGCCTAGTGTCCTTATAGAATTGCTTCTAAAACTTGTATTTGTTCAAAAATTAAATAAAACTGTGACTGGTGGCGAGTATTTCTATTAGAAGTGAAAATACAACAACTGGTGCTCCAGTTGTTCAACAAAGGTGCATTGTGCCCTTTAAATTAAGTAATAAAGTAGTTATGGATATAGATACAATATCATCTAGGTGGAAAGTGTTAAAAAAAAAAAAAAAGAAGAAAAAACAGGAATAGTATGGTGCTGCCCTTATGGAGCCAAAAAAAAAATAAAAAATAAAAAATAAAAAAATCTTTCTTTAAAATGACTTTATAATTCCTAAAGTGTGTGTGCCAAAAATGAATAAATATGTGACTGGTGCCAAGTCCTTACTGTTAAAGGTACAGTTGCAACATAAGGGGCTTCAATTAATCAACAAAAGTGCATAGTGCAGCATCACTAAAGTGACCAGTGTTAAATCATACAAATCCATACAACATTGTGCAAAATATCCATCATAAATAGTGACTCTTGTGCTGTGACCAGTATTAGTTGGATAGAAAAAGTTCAGTTTATGAAAAAAACAAGTTCTTTTTGGAGTATTTTGTAGTGTTCAATCTTTGAGGGTCAAATATCTGTAGGAAAGCTTCTTATCCAGGTGCTGGTTTCTTTAATTAGTGCCTTGTCTGCATGCTCTGACAATGCTTGCACTCACCGGATTCTCCTTTCCCCTGCAGGGGTATGCACGGTCACAGTGTCTGCCACTGTGCAGCAATCAAGGATATCCCCCAAACTTTACTTGCGTATTGTGGTGTAGTAATTACATGTAAAGGAAAGAAGGTATGCCCATTGCGTAAAACCATAGGAGAACTTTTATTAAAACTTAATAGACAAATGTACTTACATTTCAAATGAACAAATCAAGCATGCCAAAAGCTAGCGAATTCCCTTTGTTAGAGGTGCTGCAAGATGTTCGTAACCCGCCCTACGCACGTTTCGTCGTCTACTGGCCCCAGTAGAAGTCTGACGATGAAACGTGCGTAGGGCGGGTTACGAACGTCTTTCCCTCACGAACTTGGTCGAGCTGGAACTCAGGACTCTGTGAGGGGACCAGACCACCGGCCAATTGGCTGGTCCCTATCAGGTGACAGGTTCCCAAGAATTGGCAGTAAAGACCCATTCTGGTTCAAGGTGAGAACAATTCACAATTGTTTCAATTTGGTTAGAGGATAAGAATACCTATATCTAATATGCTTGCATTGTAAGAAACTGTATAAATTACACCTGTATCTTGTAATACTTTGTACATAAACCTATATGTTATCAGCTGTTAATAAACCTGCATTGCTGTAGTTCTGCCTGGTTCAATACAGTACCTGACCGCGAGATTGTGTTTCCAGCGCGATAGCATCGCGCTGGTTCTCGGCGACAGGGTACTGTGAATGTCGCGCTGGCTCACTCATCGGGAAAGGAAAACTTTGTCTTCCTCCCGCGATGAGTGACAGGCAGCGCTGACAGCTGTCTGGTATGAATCCTGAGGCGGGAACACCGCGCCACATTTTCAATGAGAAAACCGGCGTGGGTTCCCCCCTCGGAGGCATACCAGGCCCTTGGGTCTGGCATGGATTGTAAGGGGAACCCCCTATGCCGAAAAAATCGGCGTGGGGGTCCCCCCCAAATCCATACCAGACCCTTATCCGAGCACGCAGCCCGGCCGGCCAGGAAAGGGGGTGGGGACGAGCGAGCGCCCCCCCCCCCCTCCTGAGCCGTACCAGGCCGCATGCCCTCAACATGGGGGGGTGGGTGCCTTGGGGGAGGGGGCGCCCTGCGGCCCCCCCACCCCAAAGCACCTTGTCCCCATGTTGATGAGGACAAGGGCCTCTTCCCGACAACCCTGGCCGTTGGTTGTCGGGGTCTGCGGGCGGGGGGCTTATCGGAATCCGGGAGCCCCCCTTAATAAGGGGGCCCCCAGATGCCGGCCCCCCACCCTGTGTGAATGAGTTTGGGGTACATGGTACCCCTACCCATTCACCTAGGGGAAAGTGTCAATAGAAAAAAAACACACTACACAGGTTTTAAGAGTCATTTATTAGTCAGCTCCGGGGGTCTTCTTCCGACTTCGGGGGTCTCCTTCCGACTTCTCCCGCTGTCCGGCCTCTTCTCCCGGGCCCCGCCGCTATCTTCTTCCAGCTCTATTGCCAGCGAGGGGCCCGGTGTGCTGCCGCTGTCTCGCCGCCGCTGTCCGGCCTCTTCTCCCGGTGTTCGGCCTCTTCTCCCGGGCCCCGCCGCTATCTTCTTCCAGCTCTTTTGCCAGCGAGGGGCCCGGTCTGCTGCCGCTGTCTTGTCGCCGCTGTCTCGTCGCCGCTGTCTCGCCGCCGCCGCTGTCTCTCCGCTTCTTCTCTTCTTTTCTTCTTCCCCGATGTTGACACGACGCTCTCTCCGGATCGAATGCTGTGTGCGAGCTGCGGAGCCATTTATATAGGCGGTAACCCCACCCCCTTACGACGTCATGGTCCCAGCATGCGCAGGGACTCTGGGGCCACGCCCCCTTATGACGCCAGAGTCCCTGCGCATGCTGGGACCATGACGTCGTAAGGGGGTGGGGTTACCGCCTATATAAATGGCTCCGCAGCTCGCACACAGCATTCGATCCGGAGAGAGCGTCGTGTCAACATCGGGGAAGAAGAAAAGAAGAGAAGAAGCGGAGAGACAGCGGCGGCGGCGAGACAGCGGCGACGAGACAGCGGCGACAAGACAGCGGCAGCAGACCGGGCCCCTCGCTGGCAAAAGAGCTGGAAGAAGATAGCGGCGGGGCCCGGGAGAAGAGGCCGAACACCGGGAGAAGAGGCCGGACAGCGGCGGCGAGACAGCGGCAGCACACCGGGCCCCTCGCTGGCAATAGAGCTGGAAGAAGATAGCGGCGGGGCCCGGGAGAAGAGGCCGGACAGCGGGAGAAGTCGGAAGGAGACCCCCGAAGTCGGAAGAAGACCCCCGGAGCTGACTAATAAATGACTCTTAAAACCTGTGTAGTGTGTTTTTTTTTCTATTGACACTTTCCCCTAGGTGAATGGGTAGGGGTACCATGTACCCCAAACTCATTCACACAGGGTGGGGGGCCGGCATCTGGGGGCCCCCTTATTAAGGGGGGCTCCCGGATTCCGATAAGCCCCCCGCCCGCAGACCCCGACAACCAACGGCCAGGGTTGTCGGGAAGAGGCCCTTGTCCTCATCAACATGGGGACAAGGTGCTTTGGGGTGGGGGGGCCGCAGGGCGCCCCCCTCCCCCAAGGCACCCACCCCCCCATGTTGAGGGCATGCGGCCTGGTACGGCTCAGGAGGAGGGGGGGGGGGCGCTCGCTCGTCCCCACCCCCTTTCCTGGCCGGCCGGGCTGCGTGCTCGGATAAGGGTCTGGTATGGATTTGGGGGGGACCCCCATGCCGATTTTTTCGGCATAGGGGGTTCCCCTTACAATCCATGCCAGACCCAAGGGCCTGGTATGCCTCCGAGGGGGGAACCCACGCCGGTTTTCTCATTGAAAATGTGGCGCGGTGTTCCCGCCTCAGGATTCATACCAGACAGCTGTCAGCGCTGCCTGTCACTCATCGCGGGAGGAAGACAAAGTTTTCCTTTCCCGATGAGTGAGCCATCTCGGCGCTGGCTCCTGCGACGGGGCTCGTAGGTGTCAAATCTCGCCGAGAAGTGCGGCGAGATTGACACAATATCGCGGTCACCTACTGTACTTTACTATTCTACTTCAATGGTCACCAACTGTGAAAAAATGAAAATTGTGAAGATGCCGTCACCAAAGTAGGGGCCTGCCAGACAGTTCACACCCAAAATGAAATAAGCTAAAAATGGGTCAAACTGGCTTCTAATTGTCCACCAATCATATACAGAAAATCTTGATGGCCAGCAGAAGAAAAAGATCCAGAAAACCTTCACCGAAGTGTCCTATATGTGAGCATGTGAAATTCCCATAGCCAAAATGATTGGAGGCTTACCGGAGGGTTTGAACCCAAAACAGCATACACCGTATGGGTCAAACTGGCTTGTATTGCCCACCGGCAATAGAGGGGAGATCTTGGCAACCTGGAGGCAATGGAGTCCCAGGAAACTTCATGGAAGTATCTTCTCCACACGGATAATTAAGCATCCAAGAACATGGCCCATATAGAATAAAAAAGGGGCCACATAGTGTAATTCCATAAACACAATAATTTTTAATAAAAGACAATAATTTTTAATATTTTGTAAGTGTATTTCTTTTATTAATAATTATTCTGTTTATGGAATTACACTATGTGGCCCCTTTTTTATTCTATATGAGCCATGTTCTTGGATGCTTAATTATCCGTGTGGAGAAGATACTTCCATGAAGTTTCCTGGGACTCCATTGCCTCCAGGTTGCCAAGATCTCCCCTCTATTGCCGGTGGGCAATACAAGCCGGTTTGACCCATATGGTGTATGCTGTTTTGGGTTCAAACCCTCCAGTAATATTTATATAGATTATCCCTGCGCTACCTCGGAAACAGCGGTGTATGTGGACAGCTGCAAGCACAAAGTGGGATCAGACAAGGCCCATAATTAGTACAAAGCATAAAGAGAGAGTGCTGCGCTGGTCCAGTGTAATGTGATTGTGTAGCTGTGTTTAAATTGCGAAAAAGTAAAATTAAAATAAAAAAGGGTGTACGGGTACTGTGTTTGTATTCACAGTATCCTGTATTGAATTTGTAAACTGTGTATGAGTGAAAAAAAGTCCTATATCCCGTTCGACCTATGAAAGGGATGGGACGGTGCAATGTGTGCAGGGAGCCGATACAAATAGTCCTCATACACACCTGGTAATGATATAACTTGTGCAAATAAACTCTTAAAGTGCTGTCGTGTCTGTGCAACTCATAGGAATATAAAATTACAGATAAAAGTAAAAGGGGTATACGGGTACTGTGTTTGTATGCACAGTATCCTGTGAAAAAATATATATGACAAAATTTCTTATATCCGGTTCTGTCTATATAAGGACTGTGACAGCACAGTGTGTGCAAAGAGCCTTAAAGTGCTGTTGTGTCTGTGCAGCCCATAAAGATAAATAGAGTCATATTCATGTAATACAACAGTGAATAAAATTAATAAATATCACCAACACAACATGTGCAAACTTCAATCTGTGATCAATATAAAAGTGCAAACTATGCAAAATCCATATTCGTAAAGAACACTGTGCAACCTATGCAAAATATATAAATAATGTGCAAAACCATATAAGTGTAACAAACAGGTGTATGATGTTTCTCTATGACACCCAAATAATTGATAGCACTCAAAAAAATATATTGTAACGTGGAGTCCAAACCAAGTCTTTTAAATGCAATAAAATGCCAGTGCAAGCTTCAAATGAGATATTTTGTGATCCCTTTAACAATCCAACTGTGCAGCAAAAATCCGGTGGGGTGCCGAAAGAGAGAGGGTATATGTATCCTTTTCGTGCTCAAACACACACAAGTAAGTGATGGGGGTTTTTTAATACCAGATTCCTGTCGGACTCCTATTATATACTCATTACCAAAAATACACAAGAGTAAGACAGACCCACCGCCGAGACCGATAGTGAACGGAATAGATTCACTGACTGCCAGAATAGGTGAATATATAGATTTCTTCTTGCAACCAGCTGTTCAGAGCACGAAAGCGTATTTGAAGGACACTAAGGAAATGCTACGGATCCTAGAAGAGGTACCTGGTGAAAAAGGCCCATGGATTATGGCGACGGTAGATGTGTCATCATTGTACACAATAATACTCCATCACCAAGCATGTGAGGCTGTTAAATGGGGTTTGAGATCCTTTACTATGCTCCCATGCACGCAAAGAAAGTTTATAATAAAATGCTTAGAGTTCTGCCTTAAGAACAATTACTTTTGGTACGACAAAAATTATTACCATCAACAGACAGGTGTGGCGATGGGAGCAAAATTCGCCCCGAGTGTAGCAGGCCTATTTATGGCCCAGTGGGAAGAAGAATATGTGTTTAACAATAGACCCCAGGAGTTGATAACTTACAAAAGATACATTGATGATGTGTTCATACTATGGAAAGGTGACTCTGAACAGCTGACCTGTTTCCTGGAAAGATTAAATGAAAATGACAGGAACATTAGACTATCTTGGGAAATAAGTGAAAAAAATGTACGGTAACATTTCTAGATCTGGATATTATTCAAGAAAACTCCAAACTATGGGCACAGAGGCACTTTAAAACTGTGGATAGGAACAGCTATTTGCCAATAGATAGTTGCCACCACAGAAACTGGCTTTTTAATGTACCTAAGGGACAACTAATGAGGGTAAGACGCAACTGCACTCGCTTTGAGACCTTCCTAGATCAAGCAGAGAAAATAGGTCAGAGGTTTGTCGCAAAGGGTTATGACCGGAAGTATATTGAGAAAAAAATCACGGAGGTGACGGAATTGAATCGGAATGAGTTAATAAAAGAGAAAGTCAAAGAGGAGACAACACCGACAGTAACCCCAATCATTCTGGATTTTAATGTACAGTACAAGAAAGTAGAGAGAATAGTGAAAAAACATTGGCACATCCTTCTGGCGGATAAAGATTTATACAATACCCTACCTATCAGCCCAAGGTTCATATACAAGAGAGCACCTACTATCAGGGATAAAGTGGTGAAGAGCGTGGTCGACCCACCGGAGAAAATGTTCTCCTTTTTTTACGGGAAAAGGTTTCTTCCCTTGTAGAAGATGTTTTGCGTGTTTAAGAACGAAACGTCCAAATGAGAAAAAATTCCATTTTACGTCCACCAGCACAGGAGAATCATACGAGGTCAACAACTTCATTTGCTGCAACACGGAAGGAGCTGTTTATGCTCTAGAATGTAGTTGTGGCCTACAGTATATAGGTCGCACAAAAAGACCTCTTAGAGTGCGTATTAAAGAGCATGTGCAAAACATCCTTAATGGATATGATAAGCACAGTGTGTCGAAACACTTTCTGTTACACCATAATAAGGACCCTACGCAGTTAAGATTCTGGGGGATAGAACCATACGTTAGACACTGGCGGGGTGGGCATAAAGTGAGGACCCTTAGCCAGTTAGAGTCAAAATGGATATACACCCTAGATACTTTTGCACCCAGAGGTTTGAATATTGAATTTGATCTTAACTGTTTTATTAGCGATCTTTAACTCTTTTGGATGCACCCTTAGCTCTCTCTCTTCCCCACCAAATAGATTTTTAAAGAAATTAAATTTTTTAACGTTTTTATGTGAACGGGCTTCCCCGTGCAACCATCTATCCACTTTCCCATTTATGCAATTTTATTTCTTTTTATAAGTATATATTGTATATTTAGTTTTTTCATTATTATGTATAGATTTTATTTTAAGATTTTAATAATTTTTTATGTACACTCGAAGAATACATTATTGTTATTTATACATGATTGAGCTCTTGTACATTAAGGATTGAGATATATAGCTGCCAGAGCCTTTCCCGTCCTATGCGCATTGACAGAGCCTTTATGTATACCATATCGGAGTGTGTCTTTGTTATCAACAAAGAACATGACGCTGAGCGCTAATTCCAGTTTCCTCCTGTTTACATCACCCCCCACGACCCTGTTCCACACTCGTTTTTTAGACAGCTGTTTTATTATTTGCAGTCGGTTTGGGAATTACTTGCGGTCCATCAAACCACCACCTTTAAGCACTTTACATCGAGCATTGTCTCTACCAATCAGTCCTCATAGTCATATTTGCGGCCATACATATATAATATCATGCTAGAAACATCTATGATATTAGTGATGCGCATTCCAATTTGGTTTATATCTATTGGCATAATCTCCTAAAAAATGGCCGCCGGCATATCACATTAGGCTACAGGAAAATGGCCGCCGAGTTAACATCCTATGGCATTGGAAATGGGCCTTCCAACCAAAAAATTGGCCGCGCGCATGCTTTGAAACTGACCCTTTCAAACATGGTCGCCATAACATTACACCGGGCCACAAGAAAATGGCCGCTTATTGACCACAATGAGGAAACTATTTAAAGACATGATTGTGCCTCCCCTGTCATCCCCTGATGAAGTCACGTGATTGGGTGACGTCACGCGTAGGGACGGGATAGGCACGGACACAGATTTGGATTGACGAGCTCGCCGCTCGTAGGATTTATATGTGTTATGCATCTACTGCATGTGAGTACATGCTTTTAACCTTAATAAAAATATCGATTTGTTGGAAATACTACACTATCTGGTACCCTTCTTATTCTCCCTTATGTTGGCTCTGCTACTGTTGATGCTGGTACTGAGGGATTAAAATACAGGGACCACCGGCTCCGGTCCAGGGACCCCAAAGAGAGACCATCTCCTCCATATACCTTCTATGCGGTTGTCCCATTGCCGCAAGGTAAGGGGCCATCACTTACTTGTGTGTGTTTGAGCACGAAAAGGATACATATACCCTCTCTCTTTCGGCACCCCACCGGATTTTTGCTGCACAGTTGGATTGTTAAAGGGATCACAAAATATCTCATTTGAAGCTTGCACTGGCATTTTATTGCATTTAAAAGACTTGGTTTGGACTCCACGTTACAATATATTTTTTTGAGTGCTATCAATTATTTGGGTGTCATAGAGAAACATCATACACCTGTTTGTTACACTTATATGGTTTTGCACATTATTTATATATTTTGCATAGGTTGCACAGTGTTCTTTACGAATATGGATTTTGCATAGTTTGCACTTTTATATTGATCACAGATTGAAGTTTGCACATGTTGTGTTGGTGATATTTATTAATTTTATTCACTGTTGTATTACATGAATATGACTCTATTTATCTTTATGGGCTGCACAGACACAACAGCACTTTAAGGCTCTTTGCACACACTGTGCTGTCACAGTCCTTATATAGACAGAACCGGATATAAGAAATTTTGTCATATATATTTTTTCACAGGATACTGTGCATACAAACACAGTACCCGTATACCCCTTTTACTTTTATCTGTAATTTTATATTCCTATGAGTTGCACAGACACGACAGCACTTTAAGAGTTTATTTGCACAAGTTATATCAATACCAGGTGTGTATGAGGACTATTTGTATCGGCTCCCTGCACACATTGCACCGTCCCATCCCTTTCATAGGTCGAACGGGATATAGGACTTTTTTTCACTCATACACAGTTTACAAATTCAATACAGGATACTGTGCATACAAACACAGTACCCGTACACCCTTTTTTATTTTAATTTTACTTTTTCGTAATTTAAACACAGCTACACAATCACATTACACTGGACCAGCGCAGCACTCTCTCTTTATGCTTTAAACCCTCCGGTAAGCCTCCAATCATTTTGGCTATGGGAATTTCACATGCTCACATATAGGACACTTCGGTGAAGGTTTTCCGGATCTTTTTCTTCTGCTGGCCATCAAGATTTTCTGTATATGATTGGTGGACATTAAGAAGCCAGTTTGACCCATTTTTAGCTTATTTCATTTTGGGTGTGAACTGTCTGGCAGGCCCCTACTTTGGTGACGGCATCTTCACAATTTTCATTTTTTCACAGTTGGTGACCATGATGGCCCTATTTATATGTGGATATATGTGGATTGTAAACTACTAGCACATTGATGAACATTTGATTTCAATTTAGACACCAAAGTATATTTATTTTTTCATATTTGTGTATTTATCATTCATATTTCATCCTCTGTAGCGCTACACTTTGTTTCACTTAACTTGTAGCTTTAGCTGAACACTGTGCACTACACTAACTTGTAGCTTTAGCTGAACACTGTTCAGAGGACGCACTACACTAACTTGTAGCTTTAGCTGAACACTGTGCAGAGGCCACACTAAACTAACTTGTAGCTTTAGCTGAACACTGTTCAGAGGACGCACTACACTAACTGTAAATAGTCTAGCTGCCTGACTGTGGTACTGATAGGATCAGAAGAACACCAGCAATTTTCTTCAGGTAGCTGTAAATACTGTAACAACACAAGCCTGCTAGTCAGTAGGAAGATAATAACAAGAACGGATCTAGCTAAACTAAATACAGTGTGTATATATATATATATATATATATATATATATATATACAAACAACAGCTGGGATGCATATATATACACAATACTGTAAGTGCAGCACACTTACAACTGTAAGTGCAGCTAACTGACTGACTGTCCTGCCTAATCTATCTAACTTAAATAAAATGACACTGTCTCTCTGTCTCTGTCTCTCAACGCCGGAACACACTACACAAGGCCGCCATGCAGGCGGTCTTATATAGTGTGGGGCGTGTACTAAACCCCCTGAGCCATAATTGGCCAAAGCCACCCTGGCTTTGGCCAATTACAGCTCTCTCTACAGATGGCGCTGTGATTGGCCAAGCTTGTGGGTCATAGTGCATGCTTGGCCAATCATCAGCCAGCAATGCACTGCGATGCCGCAGTGAATTATGGGCCATGACGCGCCACACGAATTTGGCGCGAACGGCCCATATGGGTTCGACTCAAACACGAAGCTCATCCCTACTATACACCAACCACATTAACTTCATAGAGGCTTGTTTAGATAAACTGTCTGATTTCACTGTCTCCACGGTGCGTGGCAACACCACATGCTATTTCTCATCAGACTACATGTCTGACTATAGTAGGTTAGTGTTTTTTTGTATTATACACTGATTCCCTGACCCTTCAATACTAGGATATACTATGCACCTCTGGTACAACTTTATTAAGCTATACTTTTACTCTATTGCACATTAAGAGTATTATCCATGTGGATTGATATAAGCTTGCCAACATTTAGTTTAGTATTTCATTATAATTTTGCGCACGTTAACACACATACACATTTTTCTTCAGCCATCACCTTGGAGGCTGTGTTGGACTGTCCTCATTGCCCGATTATTCATCTGTCCTGGTTGCACTGCTTGTCCCCTCTGGATCTTATACCCAAAGTTCCCGGGTCAGACATCCTTGATGGCTGCCGTTGGTATATGAGCATGCGATATCTTGCAGTTTTGTAAGTATGGGGCTCTCACAGTGATCCCTACATTTTGAACTTATACATTTTTTAATATTGTTGTCATATATTCTTAAACTATTTTACCTTATAGATATGTGTATATGCATCAACCCCTGAAGAAGTGAGAATCAATTCACGAAACATCTCGGATTTTAAAAGTTGCATCTTTACATTAACCATGGACTGTTCTTTAGGTACTATATTTAGCTATGGGATTGATATGTATATTTGGGCCAATGTAAGCG
The DNA here is from genome assembly GCA_037952925.1 of Lithobates clamitans. Classification (NCBI taxonomy): domain Eukaryota; kingdom Metazoa; phylum Chordata; class Amphibia; order Anura; family Ranidae; genus Lithobates; species Lithobates clamitans. The sequence goes on from JBBGZY010000424.1 coordinate 3,473,531, forward strand.
CTACGTAAACTGTTGGCGCTATAGAAATACTGTATAATAATTTGCTTTGTAATATGGCACTATTTTCCTGCTGACTTTTTGGTATTACATTCAATAAAAAATAATTGTTGTTTTAACAATTGGTTGTATTGTGCCTCATACCAAGTCCCACGGGAAAATTTCTGGATTTTCGTATGTAATATAGGGGTGGAGGCTCCTCACAGGGTACAACCAGCCATATCTTGTTAATTATCATAGAAGGCAACTTCAATTTAGCACTGTACCCTCTCCTACATGCATCACACAATGAACACCACCTTTCCTATACGTAACTCTGATGCTTCAAAAAGCTTTTGTTCTCAGAGTTGTTTCTTGACATTGGAATCGCTATATTCAAAAACTAGAGATTATACTTTCCCTTCAACTCCTGACAAAACATGTTTTAGTATAGAATATTTCTTTGTAAAAGAAGCTGACCTACACAAAGTGCCTGTAGAAATCAATGTGGTTATAATCCCTGACCATGTAACATTATTGTTAAACATCATACTTGGGGATAACCACACAAAGTGTAGACCTGAACCCTTAAAAAGATCCCTCCTTTAGAACCCTAAAAAAAATCAGTAATTTAATTGAAAATCAAATCCTTCTTACACATGAACCCAACATCTGACCCATGGACAGTTGGGAAAACCCACAAATGTGTGATATGTGTCTTTTGATAGCTGAGGGAGCAAACTTTTTTTTGTTTAAAAAATAAAAAAAATTATATTACCTGCTCTGTGCAATTGTTTTGCACAGAGCAGCCTTGATCCTCCTCTTCTCAGGTCCCTCGCAGGTGCTCCTGGCCCCCTCCTGCTGAGTGCCCCCACTGCAAGCAAGCCAATGGCTGCTGTTGCTGCATCTCAGCCAAGGAGGAGCAAAAGACCAGGGAGAGCCTTGGCTCTCGTGCACAATGCTGGATGGAGATCAGGCTTAGGCCAGTATTAGGGGAGCTGCATACTTTATAAAAAATATAATTTACTGGACATCAAAAATACAAAGGCCATTGACCAAGTGAGTCAGCTACCCCAGTTAGGGGGAACCCCAACCCCAGCCCACCGCTCACCATAAGCCCCCATCCCACCTGAGCGCCACTTTGGACCCAGAGGACCCACCCCCTACTCAAGCATCCCAAAGTGTGCCCTGTCACCTCAACTCCTCTCACAATCCCAATCCTCCTCTCCAGCGGCAGGTGATAAGCAGTGTAAAGTATATTATTCCTTTGCTACCATGCAGTAGTAAAGATAGTAAGGGGGAAAAGCAGCTTGCACCGAATGGGGTCCAGCCTGGCCCCTGGTATGGACGTAAGCTGACAAATAGGGATGGTGCTGCGCTAATCCTAAAATAGGCACTAATACATAGGTAGAAAATGCTACGATTTTCTTAGGTGGGGGGCTTATCTCCTGCACTCGGTGTACCACGTGGTAGTAGCCTCAAACAAACAGTAAGTGTAACACCGTGCTGTGCTCAGAAAAATATATAAATAGAAAAGGTACAAGTAGCCAGACTCATCTAAATGGTCCTAAATAAAAACTATATAATAAATAACGCCATAAGTGTATGCAATCTCCAATGTAAACACTTCGCCTATAGTGCAAAAATAAATATCAAAAGAATTAATCCCATAAAGTAAATTAAACCGCAAAAATGCAATGTTACAATGGATGTCCAAAAAGATCACAATATCTGTGACAAAAAGAATAAAGTGTCCAGTGTCAACAATAAGTGCTCACAGTTGTATGAAAGCAATAATACAATTCAATAGAAAAGTGACTTGTGCAGCAAAATTAAATATCTAAAGGATTGATCCCATAAAAGCAAATTCAACCAAAAAGTGCAATGTTACAATGAATGTCCAAAGAGATCACAATATCTGTGAAAAGTGCAATAAAGTGTCCAGTGCCAACAATGGGTGCTCACAGTTGTATAAAAGCAATATTACAGTTCAATAAAAAAGTGACTTTGTGCAGCAGCAAACAACTCCAATACTTCATTGATCGTGCCAAACAGTGAAATGGTGCAGGCAGCAACTGGATTCTAGCATCACTTGCTTAGAAGAGTGGAGAATGTGAAGTGTGTAGCGTAATCCTCCTCATGCAACAATCCTATAATGATAGGTAGTGGCCCCTTACCTCATGACACTGAGGCTACAGCATAAGGCAATCAGCGCTTGTGGTGTCTCCTGTGGGGAAGGGTCCTGAGTCTCGGGCTGTCATACATTAAACCTCAGATCTATGGGGAACATCGCGACCAAAGGAGAGACAAGGATGCCATATAGTGTAGTATTTAAGGGTATTAGGGCTTTATTTATAAGTAACAAAAATGGGGTACTCACACAGTGACGTAACAGAGGGTATAGTTTATCCAGATGAGCGGCGAGCTCGTACACTGCTGACAGTGGAAGGTGCCTGTCCCTACACGTGGCATCACGGATCACGTGGCTTCATCGGGGGATGCTATAGGGCACACTAGACTAGTCTTTAAATAGATCAGGCAAAGTGGATATACGGCAGCCATTTTCTCGAAGTTCTATGGAAAATTATCATAGCGGCCATCTTCCTGAGGATCCATGGGGGCAGCCATTTTGCTGGTTATCAAAAATGGTCAGAAACGTCAGCAAAACTCCTGAACAGTGTGAGCTCGGTCTCTGCCATATTAACCTATTGGAGAATTGTCATGATCTGACATAAATGCAGGGAGGGGATGGCCTTGAAGGTTAGCTCAATCCCTAAATGTACACTTGTCACAAAGGCGATCAGTGTGTAAATCTGAGAGGTCAGGGCTATTCATGGAACGGTGAGTGTAGGATATGATAAAGGGAGATACATTGGTACTTCCCTTTAGAAATGCGCCTTCCACTGTGATCAATGCACTCTCGTACAGTTATTACACACCTAAACATCCTAATAACTTACTCGACTTTTAATATATAAAAAAATAATTATAAAAAATATACAATTTATTAAGATCATAATAACATAAAAGAGATAAAATCAAAAAATGCATAAAAATATATAAAACGCCCATAAAGTTAAAATCCGGTATGGAGTATTAATAATCATAATAGTCAACGAGTCTAAAAAGACCATACAGGAGTCATATTATTTGGAAACTACCTTGAAACCAATTGCAAAATATGGTACCGTACATACGGGTTGAATAGGAAATAAAAACTGTATAGAACGCCTATATGATACAAATCCTGTATTAAAATGATGATAATCATAATAATCAATGAGTCAAAAGTGGCCAAGAAGAGTCCATATTAATTGAAAACTGCCTTCAATCACAAAATATGGTCCCGTAAGCATAGATAAGGGACGGAGGACAGAGATAGACGAGGGAACGGGGATGGAGGAATGATAGGGGTACTGTCTTACAAAGCAAATAAATGCATATACATATAAGTCTAAAAGTCACTCAGAAAGCAATTCAAATCAAATTCTATGTTAAGGCCCCGAGGTGCAAATATGTCCAACGTGAATATCCATCTGCATTCGGCCTGGCTAAAGGACCTAACCTTGTGTCCCTTATGCCAGTTATTAAATGGCTTCCTGTTATTTTTCCAATAGGGTTTTCTTCCTCCATTTTGTGGAGTACGATTCGGCTGCGGTCTTCTATCCCCTTGATATGGGGTAGACGGTTGGTGATAGGTGTTTCTTCCATCGGAGTCTTGATATCTCGGGGTAGTTGTTATATATCCTTCTCTTGGATCTTGATAGTTCCTAGATTGGGTATTTGGTAGTTCCAAAGTGTGGTGGGGATCAACCCTCACAATCTTCTCTGGTGTTGAGTAGGTAGATGCATTATCTCCCCTACCAATTAGCCATTAAATACCTGATCATTTCTAAAATCTTTTGTGTCTCTAGTATACTTCTTGCTCTTCCTCTGTTGGACCTCTCTATCTTTTTTCATAAGGACTTTATTCAACTGTGTGGTTAAGGTTTTAAATTCTGTTGTTTCTTTATACACTTCAAGCTCTTCTTTAAGTTGGGAAATATTTTGGTCTATGATTTTCATTTTTCTTTGTTTCCTTTCTAGTAAAAATCTTAATAGTTCCAATCCTTTGTCATTGAAGAATTTGAACCATTCTTCATTTTATTCTTGGTCTGTAAGTCCATCATTGGGAGGCACGTCCCATCTCAATCTCCTCGGTACTAAGTTTTCTTTTAAGTAAGTTTCAAAGGTACACGTGTCCCACCAGAGACTCACCTTTTTTTCCATGTTGTGTCCAAGCCTCCTCATTAGGCTCTCAAGATCTAAATTTTTTGTTATGTTAGGATTAGAGACATTGAACACTTCTTCGAGATTTACTTTTCTTTTTTCCATATAGGAAAACACATCCATGGTTGCAGCGGGAATAGATAGGGTGGATAGATAAGCAGATTAATTCTTTTGAGATTTATTTTTGCACTATAGGCGAAGTGTTTACATTGGAGATTGCATACACTTATGGCGTTATTTAGTATATAGTTTTTATTTAGGACCATTTAGATGAGTCTGGCTACTTGTAATTCTTCTTGATAATTCTCCATAGAACTTCGAGAAAATGGCCACCGTATATCCACTTTGTCTGATCTATTTAAAGACAATCTAGTGTGCCCTATAGCATCCCCTGATGAAGCCACGTGACCCGTGATGCCACGCGTAGGGACAGGCACCTTCCACTGTCAGCAGTGTACGAGCTCGCCGCTCGTCTGGATACACTGTACCCTCTGTTACTTCACTGTGTGAGTATCCCGTTTTTGTTACTTATAAATAAAGCCCTAATACCCTTAAATACTACACTATATGGCATCCTTGTCTCTCCTTTGGTCGCAATGTTCCCCATGGATCTGAGGTTTAATGTATGACAGCCCGAGACTCAGGACCCTTCCCCACAGGAGACACCACAAGCGCTGATTGCCTTATGCTGTAGCCTCAGTGTAATGAGGTAAGGGGCCACTACCTATTATTATAGGATTGTTGCATGAAGAGGATTACGCTACACACTTCACATTCTCCACTCTTCTAAGCAAGTGATGCTAGAATCCAGTTGCTGCCTGCACCATTTCACTGTTTGGCACGATCAATGAAGTATTGGAGTTGTTTGCTGCTGCACAAAGTCACTTTTTTATTGAACTGTAATATTGCTTTTATACAACTGTGAGCACCCATTGTTGGCACTGGACACTTTATTGCACTTTTCACAGATATTGTGATCTCTTTGGACATTCATTGTAACATTGTACTTTTTGGTTGAATTTGCTTTTATGGGATCAATCCTTTAGATATTTAATTTTGCTGCACAAGTCACTTTTCTATTGAATTGTATTATTGCTTTCATACAACTGTGAGCACTTATTGTTGACACTGGACACTTTATTCTTTTTGTCACAGATATTGTGATCTTTTTGGACATAATAAAAAAACATTTTTTAGGGATCATCCTTTGATGCTGATACTGTTGAGCGCATGTTGACCTGTATATTATATGGGTCAGAGGATAAGGTCTTGCGGGCCTCTCCTTTGACTCTGAGACGGGGGTTTGGAGCGCATGACGTCACCCGCGGCCATTGGCAGAGACGATCACAAGCTTTCTAGCCGGCACTCGGATCTGAGTGCCGGTATCTGTGAGTGCAACATTTATCATTTTAATTTACTTAATAAATTGGCTATGGAGAGCACTATGCTGTTTTGCCTTTTTATTGCATATGCATCATCCGTTTTTATGCTGAGTGCTGGAAAGTGAAGGAGATACCACCATTATTAGGATTGATCCATCCAGGATATGCTGTACATGCTGTATGACCTGTTTCAGGTCGAGTATCTAAGGTGAGGGGCCATCCATGTCCGGTGGAGGGATCTTAGTCACCATTCAGATATTTGTTTCAGCCTGTATTGCTCACTTGTGGTTCCTGCCTTCCAATCCTGTCATCACATCTTACATATGTTGATTCAAGGACTTATATTTGCGCAGCACTCTTTTATATTAAATACCCAATCTAGGAACTATCAAGATCCAAGAGAAGGATATATAACAACTACCCCGAGATATCAAGACTCCGATGGGAGAAACACCTATCACCAACCTTCTACCCCATATCGAGGGGATAGAAGACCACAGCCGAATCGTACTCCACAAAATGGAGGAAGAAAACCCTATTGGAAAAATAACAGGAAGTCGTTTAATACTTGGCATAAGCAACCCTATGATCAGAGAGAGTATAGAGGACCACCCCAAGGACCCAGAGACCAGAGAAGACCACCCTATGAGTATAGGGAGAATAGGGAACCACCATATGAATACTACGGGCCAAGAGGAAGAAGTCGATGTATGAATATGGGTATGGGGAAAGAAGAGGCCCCCAACAAAGAAACCACTATCATAATGAACGGAGTCCGATACCAATACACAACTATTATGCTCCACTTACTCATAGAGGTGAAAAAGAGAGACAAGAGAGAAACCATCCTCCACAGTATGGAGATCAAGCATACAACAGGCCTTTTTTAGACAGGGGCAGAGAAGACCATCCACCGAGATTGATAGACGAGACCAGAAATTCCAGAAAAAGTCCAGGAAGAAGAGAGGACGGAGATCAGGAAAGAGAGAACAAAAGAAAAAGAGAGTGAAGGGAGAAGGGATTTTCAACCTTAGCGGACAAGAATTGACACATGAAGAGATTGCTGTGCTGGATAAAGGCCTTAAGTATGCACCCATGAAAAATTTGGATACATTCCAAATGTACATTGGAATTCAGAAGTTTATAAGAAAATTGAATATCCAGAAATACATTGCAAGTAACCCCATGAGATCAAAATACCCAATCGTTGAAGACAATGGCGTCACACACAGCACATTGAGGAATAAATCTGTTTTTAACCCGCCCATAAAGGTAAACAAATATATTGAATTTTTTAAAAAAGTGGTTTTAGAAGATATTAAGGAGCTTAAAATTAAGAAAAAGGAAGACCTCGATTACATAAAAAGTGGCATTCGGAAACTAGTAAAGAGAAAAGATCTGGTAATTCGACTAGCCGATAAAGGTGGGGGGATTGTTGTACTCTCAAAGGAACAATACCATCAGACCATGATAGAGATGCTTAGCGATGACAATACCTACACGAGGTTATTGAGCAACCCTATATATAAGTGCAGGAAAGCACTGGAACAGACTATATGTCTTGGAGTGAAGAAAAACATATTGAACAAGAAGGAAGCTAAGTTTTTAGTCCCAGAGTCGGCCCGTACACCTATCATATATACTCTACCTAAGATTCACAGAAATAACACTAATCCACTACCGAGACCAATAGTAGATGGTATAGACTCTCTTACATCCCGATTAGGCCAATATATAGATGTTTTTTTGCAACCGGCTGTACAACACACACGAGCATATTTGAGGGACACAAAACAGATGCTGCAGATCCTAGAAAATATTCCAAAAAAAGAAGGTCCATGGATTTTGGCCACTGCAGATGTCGCCTCGTTATATACCATTATACCGCACCATTTGGCATGTGAAGCAGCGAAATGGGGTCTGAGGAAATATACCCAATTACCCTTAGGCAGAGGAAATTTCTAATAAAGTGTATTGATTTTAATCTTAAGAACAACTACTTTTGGTACAATAACAAGTACTACCGACAGCATACTGGAGTTGCAATGGGGGCGAAATTTGCCCCAAGCATAGCTGGATTATTCATGGCCCAATGGGAGGAGGATAGCTTCTTTGAAAATGCACCAAGTGAACTAGTGATCTATAAAAGATACATCGAAGATATCTTCATCCTATGGAAAGGAGATATGGATCGTCTCATTTGCTTCTTGGAGAGACTTAATATGAACAACAAAAATATTACATTGACCTGGGACATCAGCAATAGTAAAGTAACATTTCTAGATCTTGAAATCATACAAGATAAATCTGGACTTAGTTCACAAACGCACTTTAAAAACGTACATTGACGATATCTTCATCCAATGGAAAGGAGATATGGATCGTCTCATTTGCTTCTTGGAGAGACTTAATATGAACAACAAAAATATTACATTGACCCGGGACATCAGCAATAGTAAAGTAACATTTATGGATCTTGAAATCATACAAGATAAATCTGGACTTAGTTCACAAACGCACTTTAAAAACGTAGACAGAAATAGTTTCCTGGCTATCGAGAGTTGTCATCACAAGAACTGGCTCTTCAATGTACCGAAAGGCCAATTCGTACGACTAAGACGAAACTGCACGCAGCTTAATACGTTTCTAGACCAAGCTAGCACTGAGATTTTCAAATAAAGGATATGATCGTCAACTCATAGAAAAGAAAGTGAAAGAGGTCTCAATGATGGATCGAAATGAATTGATCAAGGAGACCAAAAAAATCCAAATAGCCACTAGGGGGAGCACCTTTAATTCTAGATTTTAGTGCACAGCATAAGAAAGTTGAAAAGATCATTAAAAGCCACTGGCATATTCTTTTAGCAGATAAACAGTTACAAGGATCTTTACCTGCGCCTTCACACTTTATATATAGAAGAGCACCGACTATTCGGGATAAGGTGGTAAAAAATGTCATTGACCCACCTAAAAGAACCTATACCTTCTTTACCGGGAAAGGTTTCTTCCCGTGGAGGAGGTGTTTTGCTTGCTTGAAAACCAGAAGACCAAACGAAAGAAAATTTGAGTTCACATCAACAAGTACAGGAGACACATACAAGATAAACAATTTTATTATCGGCAATATGGAAGGTGCTGCATATGCCCTAGAATGCAGCTGTGGGCTCCAGTACGTTGGCCGGACAAAAGACCACTGAATGTATGGATAAAAGAACATGTGAAAAATATCCTGAATGGCTATGATAAGCACAGCGTATCTAAGCATTTCCTACTATGTCACAACAAGGATCCAACCCACCTTAGATTTTGGGGGACTGAACCCTATATCAGACACTGGCGGGGGGGACACAAGGTTAGGTCCCTTAGCCAGGCCGAATCCAAATGGATATTCACGTTGGACACATTTGCACCTCGGGGCCTTAACATAGAATTTGATTTGAATTGCTTTCTGAGTGACTTTTAGACTTATATGTATATGCATTTATTTGCTTTGTAAGACGGTACCCCTATCATTCCTCCATCCCCTTCCCTCGTCTATCTCTGTCCTCCATCCCTTATCTATGCTTACGGGACCATATTTTGTGATTGAAGGCAGTTTTCAATTAATATGGACTCTTCTTGGCCACTTTTGACTCGTTGATTATTATGATTATCATCATTTTGATACAGGATCTGTATCATATAGGCGTTCTATACAGTTTTTATTTCCTATTCAACCCATATGTACGGTACCATATTTTGCAATTGGTTTCAAGGTAGTTTCCAAATAATATGACCCCTTTATGGTCTTTTTAGACTCGTTGACTATTATGATTATTAACACTCCATACTGGATTTTAACTTTATGGGCGTTTTATATATTTTTATGCATTTTTTGATTTTATCTCTTTTATGTTATTATGATCTTAATAAATTGTATATTTTTTATAATTCTTTTTTTATATATTAAAAGTCGAGTAAGTTATTAGGATGTTTAGGTGTGTAATAACTGTACGAGAGTGCATTGATCACAGTGGAATGCGCATTTCTAAAGGTAAGTACCAATGTATCTCTCTTTATCATATCCTACACTAGGGATGAGCCGAACACCCCCCGGTTCGGTTCGCACCAGAACCTGCGAACGGACCGAAAGTTCGCACGAACGTTAGAACCCCATTGACGTCTATGGGACTCGAACGTTTGAAATCAAAAGTGCTCATTTTAAAGGCTAATTTGCATGGTATTGTCCAAAAAAGGGTTTGGGGACCCGGGTCCTACCCCAGGGGACATGTATCAATGCAAAAAAAACTTTTAAAAACAGCCGTTTTTTCGGGAGCACTGATTTTAATGATGCTTAAAGTAAAAAAAAAAAGTGAAATATTCCTTTAAATATCGTACCTGGGGGGTGTCTATAGTATGCCTGTAAAGTGACGCGTGTTTCCCGTGTTTAGAACAGTCCCTGCACCAAATGTCATTTTTAAAGGAAAAAATCTCATTTAAAATTGCTTGCGGGTTTAATGTAATGTCGGGTCATGGCAATATGGATGAAAATCAGTGAGACAAACGGCATGGGTACCCCCGAGTCCATTACCAGGCCCTTTGGGTCTTGTATTGATATTAAGGGGAACCCCGCACCCAAATTAAAATAAGGAAAGGTGTGGGGCCACCAGGACCTATATACTCTGAACAGCAGTATACAGGCGGTGCAAACAAGACAGGGACTGTAGGTTTGTTGTTAAGTAGAATCTGTTTGTAATTTTGAACGGGTACATTTTTAACGTGTTTAGCTCCAGCCAAAAAATCTTTTTTAAGCTTTTTGGAAAACATAGTGAAGGGTTATCACCCCTGTGACATTTGTTTTGCTGTCTTTCCTCCTCTTCAGAAGATTTCACCATATTAACTCTTACAGGAGAGAATTTCCCTTCCTAGGGGTAGATTTCTTCTCACTTCCTGTTGTCTCCTTCCGTTTGCAAGTAGGAGTCGTTTGTAAGTTAGATGTTTGAAAGTAGGGTCCTGTCCTATATACTCAGCAGAAATTTGGGCCTTAGGTGTTGCTGTGGCCACAACACTGTAACCCCTCACAGGGCCCTGCTGTGAAATATTAGATCAAGAATTGTAATTACATGCCCCTGTTGAACAGGAGCTTAAAAATTAGGCCTTAGGCACTGGTGCTGTGCCACAACACTGCAACCCCTCACAGACACTCTAGTTGGAACGCAGGAATGAGCCCTGCTGCAAAGTATTGCATCAAAAATTGTAATTACACGCCCCTGTTAGACAGGGGCAGAAAAATTGGGCCTTAGGCACTGGTGCTGGTGCCACAACACTGCAACCCCTCACAGACACTCTAGTTGGAACGCAGGAACGAGCCCTGCTGCAAAGTATTGCATCAAAAATTGTAATTACACACCCCTGTTAGACAGGAGCAAAAAAATTGGGCCTTGGGCACTGGTGCTGGTGCCACAACACTGCAACCCCTCACAGACACTCTAGTTGGAATGCAGGAACGAGCCCTGCTGCAAAGTATTGCATCAAAAATTGTAATTACACGCCCCTGTTAGACAGGAGCAGAAAAATTGGGCCTTGGGCACTAGTGCTGGTGCCACAACACTGCAACCCCTCACAGACACTCTAGTTGGAATGCAGGAACGAGCCCTGCTGCAAAGTATTACATCAAAAATTGTAATTACACGCCCCTGTTAAACAGGGGCATGTAATTACAGGCACTGATGGTGGCGCCCAGAACCAAAAATGTTCTTACAAGCTATCAGCGTGATGATTGAGGAGGAAGAGGATAATTACTCAGGGATAGTCACTCAGCATCAGCATAGGCAGTCTTTGAAGGGATCTGAGATTTCAAAAAAAATTATTAGGTTACATCAGCATCAGGTGCTTGGTAGCTGGTGGTGATCCAAGACTGATTCATTTTTATGAAGGTCAGTCGATCGACCGAGTCGGTGGACAGACGCACTCTGTGATCGGTTACCACGCCTCCAGCAGCACTGAATGTGCGTTCCGAAAGAACGCTGGATGCAGGACAGGCCAGTAGCTCAATTGCATACTGTGCAAGCTCTGGTCAGTGATCCATCCTCAAGACCCAGTAACCCAGAGGATTTTCGGTGGGAAAGGTGTCCAAGTCTGATCTTGCCCCTAGGTATTCCTGCACCATGTAAAACAGACGCTGGCGATGGTTGCTGGAACCGATCATACCTTGGGGCTGCGGACCAAAAAATTGTCTGAACGCATCGGTCAGACGGCCACCTTCTCCACCGCTCCTTCTTTGACTGACCGAAGCCTCAGCAACACGTTGTCCAGAAACAGGAGTTTGTAACCTCCCAGTCTCTGGGAACGCGTTGCACAGACCTTTCTGCAAGGCCTCCCGAAGATGTTTCATCCTCTGCTCCCTCTGCAATGGCAAGATAAGGTCTGCAACCTTACCCTTGTAACGTGGATCAAGGAGGGTTGCCAGCCAGTATTGGTCCTTCTCCTTGATACCACGAATACGAGGATCCTTACGCAGGCTTTGCAGGATCAGGGAGGCCATGCAGCGTAGGTTTGCTGAGGCATTCGGTCCGGAGTCCTCTGGGTCACTAAGGATGACATGGTCCGCAGCCACCTCCTCCCAGCCACGTACAAGTCCATGTGTTTCTTGGGACTGATCCCTTAAAGACTGCTGCTTAAGCTGAGTGCCAGGCTCCACCTCCATACTGACACAATCTTCCTCCTCCTCCTCCTCCTCGTCCTCTTCCTGTGTGATCGGCGGGCACGCAGGAACACTGTCTGGATAAAGGGGGCCTTGAGAGCTAAGGAAGTCCTCCTCTTCCTGCCTCTGTTCTGCCTCAAGTGCCCTGTCCATTGTTCCACGCAGCGTGTGCTCCAACAGGTGGACAAGGGGGACAGTGTCACTGATGCATGCACTGTCACTGCTCACCATCCTTGTGGCCTCCTCAAATGGTGACAGGACAGTGCATGCATCCCTGATCATGGCCCACTGGCGTGGGGAAAAAAAAACAAGCTCCCCTGACCCTGTCCTGGTGCCATAGTCGCACAGGTACTCATTGATGGCCCTCTGCTGCGTGTGCAGCCGCTGCAGCATGGCCAACGTTGAGTTCCACCTGGTGGGCATGTCACAGATTAGGCGGTTCTTGGGCAGGTTAAACTCCTTTTGGAGGTCCGTCAGCCGAGCCCTGGCATTATATGACTGGCGGAAATGCACACAGACTTTCCTGGCCTGCCTCAGGACATCCTGTAAGCCCGGGTACCTGCCCAAGAACCGCTGCACCAACAAGTTAAGGACGTGAGCCAAACAGGGCACATGGGTCATTTGTCCCTGTCGGCGGGCAGAGAGGAGGTTGGTGCCATTGTCGCAAACCACCATTCCTGCCTTTAGTTGGCGTGGCGTCAACCACGTCTGAACCTGCCCCTGCAGAGCTGACAGAACCTCTGCCCCAGTGTGGCTCCTGTCCCCCAAGCACACCAGCTCAAGCACCGCATGGCATCTTTTGGCCTGCGTACTTGCGTAGCCCCTTGAACGACTACGGAGCACCGCTGGTTCCGAGGAAGAGGCCATGGAGGAAGAAGAAGAGGAGGGGGTGGAGGAGAGAGGTGTGTCACAATCATTAGCATTTTGGAGGCGTGGTGGCGGAACAACCTCCAACACTACTGCACCTTGTCCTACATCCTTCCCAGCTGCCAGCAGAGTCACCCAATGCGCCGTGAAACTTAGGTAACGTCCCTGTCCATGCCTGCTGGACCCTGAGTCAGCGGTAATATGCACCTTACCGCTGACCGCCCTGTCCAGCGAGGCATGGACATTGCCTTCCACATGCCGGTAGAGAGCCGGAATCGCCTTCCGTGAGAAAAAGTGGCGTTTGGGTACCTGCCACTGTGGAACCGCACATTCCACAAACTCACGGAAGGGGGCAGAGTCTACCAACTGAAAAGGCAGCAGTTGAAGTGCTAGCAATTTTGCCAAGCTAGCATTCAACCGCTGGGCATGTGGATGGCTGGGAGCAAACTTCTTTCGGCGGTGCAGCAGCTGGGGCAGGGAAATCTGACGTCGGTGTACCAAAAGCAGATTGCCCACAAGTACTTGGCTGTGACACACCTAATTCTACACCTTCATTCCTCTCAGTGCAGGTCTCAGAGAGGACTGAAGGTCTAGTGGGGTTGGAAATCTCAGCTAATGAGGAGCAAGGAGAGGTCCTCTTTGTTCTTTGGTGTGGGTCTTTTAGATGAACTTGACAACGAACTGCATGGCAGGTCAACATATGTCTGGTCAAGCATGTGGTACCCAAGCGGGAGATGTTTTGGCCACGTGAGATACGCTTGAGACATATGTTGCAAATAGCAGCGGTGCGATCTGATGCACTCGTCTCAAAAAAGGCCCACACCAAAGAACTTTTTGAATAACGCGCAGAGACTGCAGCGCCCTGCACATGTGATGCAGTCAATGTGCTGCCCTTAGGCTGGCCCCTGGAGGGCATCCTGCCTCGTTGGTGATGTGCCGCCTCCTCCTCCTCCTCCTCTCTCCTATCAGGCACCCACGTTGAGTCAGTGACCTCATCATCCCCTCCCTCCTCATCACTGGAGCAAACCTGGCAGTATGCTGCAGCAGGGGGAGCATGACTGCCAGATTGCTGTCCTTCTTGGGCACCCCCTCTGTCCATGCTCATGTTACTGCCTTCATCGAGCTCAGTATCATCATCAGAGCCTTCCAAACGCTGGGCATCCTCCTGGAGCATGTACCCAACACTGTGGTCAAACAGTTCGAGGGACTCCTCAGGAGGACATGGTGGAGCTAGGGAAGGAGTCACTGATGACATTGAGCCGAGGGAAGAGGCCGCTGCTTTGCCAGACAAAGCACCCTGGGCATGGGTGAGAGAGGATGAGGAGGATGAGGACGGCTTGGTCATCCACTCGACCAAGTCTTCCGCATGTTGCGGCTCAACACGGCCAGCTGCCGAAAAAAAGGCCAAGCGTGTCCCATGGCCACGTGCTGATGAGGATGCACCGTCTCCACGACCAGCACTAGACACAGAGCCTGCTTGCCCTCTCTTATTGGCTTGTGACTGTCTGCCTCTCCTTCTTGGCCTTCCAGACATACTAATGGCCTGTAGCTGCACTAAGCTGGGATATATATATATATATATATATATATATATATATATATATATATATACTGCAGCTAGCATAATTAACTGCCTGCCTGTAGTATGAGAACACCACCAACCTTCTACAGGTAGCTTTAGTTGAACACTGTGAGGTGGACGCACCCCACTAACTTGTAGGTTTAGCTGAACACTGTGAGCAGGACGCACTGCACTAACTGTAAATAGTCTAGCTGCCTGACCGTGGTACTAATAGGATCAAAAGAACACCAGTAATTTTCTTCAGGTAGCTTTATATACTGTAACAAGACAAGCCTGCCTGTCAGTAGGAAGTTAACAGGAACGGATCTAGCTGAACACTGTGAGCAGGACGCACTGCACTAACTGTAAATAGTCCAGCTGCCTGACCGTGGTACTAATAGGATCAAAAGAACACCAGTAATTTTCTTCAGGTAGCTTTATATACTGTAACAAGACAAGCCTGCCTGTCAGTAGGAAGATAACAGGAACGGATCTAGCTGAACACTGTGAGCAGGACGCACTGCACTAAATGTAAATAGTCTAGCTGCCTGACCGTGGTACTAATAGGATCAAAAGAACACCAGTAATTTTCTTTAGGTAGCTTTAAATACTTTAACAAGACAAGCCTGCCTGTCAATAGGAAGATAACAGGAACGGATCTAGCTGAACACTGTGAGCAGGACGCACTGCACTAAATGTAAATAGTCTAGCTGCCTGACCGTGGTACTAATAGGATCAAAAGAACACCAGTAATTTTCTTCAGGTAGCTTTATATACTGTAACAAGACAAGCCTGCCTGTCAGTAGGAAGATAACAGGAACGGATCTAGCTGAACACTGTGAGCAGGACGCACTGTACTAAATGTAAATAGTCTAGCTGCCTGACCGTGGTACTAATAGGATCAAAAGAACACCAGTAATTTTCTTTAGGTAGCTTTATATTCTGTAACAAGACAAGCCTGCCTGTCAGTAGGAAGATAACAGGAACGGATCTAGCTGAACACTGTGAGCAGAATGCACTGCACTAAATGTAAATAGTCTAGCTGCCTGACCGTGGTACTAATAGGATCAAAAGAACACCAGTAATTTTCTTCAGGTAGCTTTATATACTGTAACAAGACAAGCCTGCCTGTCAGTAGGAAGATAACAGGAACGGATCTAGCTGAACACTGTGAGCAGGACGCACTGTACTAAATGTAAATAGTCTAGCTGCCTGACCGTGGTACTAATAGGATCAAAAGAACACCAGTAATTTTCTTAGGTAGCTGTAAATACTTTAAAAAGACAAGCCTGCCTGTCAGTAGCAAGATAACAGGAACGGATCTAGCTGAACACTGTGAGCAGGATGCACTGCACTAAATGTAAATAGTCTTGCTGCCTGACCGTGGTACTAATAGGATCAAAAGAACACCAGTAATTTTCTTCAGGTAGCTTTATATACTGTAACAAGACAAGCCTGCCTGTCAGTAGGAAGATAACAGGAACGGATCTAGCTGAACACTGTGAGCAGGACGCACTGTACTAAATGTAAATAGTCTAGCTGCCTGACCGTGGTACTAATAGGATCAAAAGAACACCAGTAATTTTCTTTAGGTAGCTGTAAATACTTTAACAAGACAAGCCTGCCTGTCAGTAGGAAGATAACAGGAACGGATCTAGCTGAACACTGTGAGCAGGACGCACTTCACTAAATGTAAATAGTCTAGCTGCCTGACCGTGGTACTAATAGGATCAAAAGAACACCAGTAATTTTCTTCAGGTAGCTTTATAAACTGTAACAAGACAAGCCTGCCTGTCAGTAGGAAGATAACAGGAACGGATCTAGCTGAACACTGTGAGCAGGACGCACTGCACTAAATGTAAATAGTCTAGCTGCCTGACCGTGGTACTAATAGGATCAAAAGAACACCAGTAATTTTCTTTAGGTAGCTGTAAATACTTTAAAAAGACAAGCCTGCCTGTCAGTAGCAAGATAACAGGAACGGATCTAGCTGAACACTGTGAGCAGGATGCACTGCACTAAATGTAAATAGTCTAGCTGCCTGACCGTGGTACTAATAGGATCAAAAGAACACCAGTAATTTTCTTCAGGTAGCTTTATATACTGTAACAAGACAAGCCTGCCTGTCAGTAGGAAGATAACAGGAACGGATCTAGCTGAACACTGTGAGCAGGACGCACTGCACTAAATGTAAATAGTCTAGCTGCCTGACCGTGGTACTAATAGGATCAAAAGAACACCAGTAATTTTCTTCAGGTAGCTTTATATACTGTAACAAGACAAGCCTGTCTGTCAGTAGGAAGATAACAGGAACGGATCTAGCTGAACACTGTGAGCAGGACGCACTGCACTAAATGTAAATAGTCTAGCTGCCTGACCGTGGTACTAATAGGATCAAAAGAACACCAGTAATTTTCTTCAGGTAGCTTTATATACTGTAACAAGACAAGCCTGCCTGTCAGTAGGAAGATAACAGGAACGGATCTAGCTGAACACTGTGAGCAGGACGCACTGCACTAAATGTAAATAGTCTAGCTGCCTGACCGTGGTACTAATAGGATCAAAAGAACACCAGTAATTTTCTTCAGGTAGCTTTATATACTGTAACAAGACAAGCCTGCCTGTCAGTAGGAAGATAACAGGAATGGATCTAGCTGAACACTGTGAGCAGGACGCACTGCACTAACTGTAAATAGTCTAGCTGCCTGACCGTGGTACTAATAGGATCAAAAGAACACCAGTAATTTTCTTTAGGTAGCTGTAAATACTGTAACAAGACAAGCCTGCCTGTCAGTAGGAAGATAACAGGAACGGATCTAGCTGAACACTGTGAGCAGGATGCACTGCACTAAATGTAAATAGTCTAGAAGATAACAGGAACGGATCTAGCTAAACTGAATACAGTATATATATATATATATATATATATGCAACACCTGGGATGCATATATATACACAATAAACTTTAAGTGCAGCTAACTGACTGACTGTCCTGTCTAATTTAGCTAACTCAAAAGAAATGACACTGTCTCTCTCTCTCTCTAAGCACACCGGAACACACTGCACAGGGCCGCCGTGCAGGCGGCCTTATATAGTGTGGGGCATGTACTAAATCCCCTGAGCCATAATTGGCCAAAGCCTCCTTGGCTTTGGCCAATTACGGCTCTCTGTTCAGGCGGCGCTGTGATTGGCCAAGCATGCGGGTCATAGTGCATGCTTGGCCAATCATCAGCAAGCAATGCACTGCGATGCCGCAGTGAATTATGGGCCATGACGCGCCACACGAATTTGGCGCGAACGGCCCATATCGTTCGCAATTCGGCGAACGACCGAACAGCCGATGTTCGAGTCGAACATGGGTTCGACTCGAACACGAAGCTCATCCCTATCCTACACTCCCCGTTCCATGAATAGCCCTGACCTCTCAGATTTACACACTGATCGCCTTTGTGACAAGTGTAGATTTGAGGAATTGAGCTAACCTTCTAGGCCATCCCCTCCCTGCATTTATGTCAGATCATGACAAGTCTCCAATAGGTTAATACGGCAGAGACTGAGCTCACACTGTTCAGCAGTTTTGCTGATGTTTCTGACCATTTTTGATAACCAGCAAAATGGCTGCCCCCATGGATCCTCAGGAAGATGGCCACTATGATAATTCTCCATAGAACTTCGAGAAAATGGCCACCGTATATCCACTTTGCCTGATCTATTTAAAGACAGTCTAGTGTGCCCTATAGCATCCCCTGATGAAGCCACGTGACCCGTGATGCCACGCGTAGGGACAGGCACCTTCCACTGTCAGCAGTGTACGAGCTCACCGCTCGTCTGGATACACTGTACCCTCTGTTACTTCACTGTGTGAGTACCCCGTTTTTGTTACTTATAAATAAAGCCCTAATACCCTTAAATACTACACTATATGGCATCCTTGTCTCTCCTTTGGTCGCGATATTCCCCATGGATCTGAGGTTTAATGTATGACAGCCCGAGACTCAGGACCCTTCCCCACAGGAGACACCACAAGCGCTGATTGCCTTATGCTGTAGCCTCAGTGTAATGAGGTAAGGGGCCACTACCTATCATTATAGGATTGTTGCATGAAGAGGATTACGCTACACACTTCACATTCTCCACTCTTCTAAGCAAGTGATGCTAGAATCCAGTTGCTGCCTGCACCATTTCACTGTTTGGCACGATCAATGAAGTATTGGAGTTGTTTGCTGCTGCACAAAGTCACTTTTTTATTGAACTGTAATATTGCTTTTATACAACTGTGAGCACCCATTCATTGTAACATTGCACTTTTTGGTTAAATTTGCTTTTATGGGATCAATCCTTTAGATATTTAATTTTGCTGCACAAGTCACTTTTCTATTGAATTGTATTATTGCTTTCATACAACTGTGAGCACTTATTGTTGACACTGGACACTTTATTCTTTTTGTCACAGATATTGTGATCTTTTTGGACATCCATTGTAACATTGCATTTTTGCGGTTTAATTTACTTTATGGGATTAATTCTTTTGATATTTATTTTTGCACTTTAGGCGAAGTGTTTACATTGGAGATTGCATACACTTATGGCGTTATTTAGTATATAGTTTTTATTTAGGACCATTTAGATGAGTCTGGCTACTTGTACCTTTTCTATTTATATATTTTTCTGAGCACAGCACAGTGTTACACTTACTGTTTGTTTGAGGCTACTACCACATGGCACACCGAGTGCAGGAGATAAGCCCCCCACCCAAGAAAATCGTAGCATTTTCTACCTATGTATTAGTGCCTATTTTAGGATTAGCGCAGCACCATCCCCATTTGTCAGCTAGCGGCAGGTGATAGCCTCCAAAAAAGCACTCAGTAGGGGCAAAAATGTTCAGTATATGCCTGGCCAGGCTAAAAAGGAGGAAAAATTTGACAGTATGGTGAAAGAGAAGTTTCATTCATGCATATATAATCTAGAGGCTCTTGTTCGGATTCCTGCTGCTCAATAGTCAGTGTGAGTGTAAAAGGGATAGGACTACGTCTATGTTTTTTTATGACTATCAGTAGCCTTTGAGATGCTTTAACCTGGTGGAGTTTTTCTATATGTACAGTATCTCACAAAAGTGAGTACACCCCTCACATTTTTGTAAATATTTTATTATACCTTTTCATGTGACAACACTGAAGAAATGACACTTTGCTACAATGTAAAGTAGTGAGTGTACAACTTGTATAACAGTGTAAATTTGCTGTCCCCTCAAAATAACTCAACACACAGCCATTAATGTCTAAACTGCTGGCAACAAAAGTGAGCACACCCCTAAGTGAAAATGTCCAAATTAGATTCAAATTTCAATATTTTGTGTGGCCACCATTATTTTTCAATACTGCCTTAACCCTCTTAGGCATTAAGTACACCAGAGCTTTACAGGTTGCCACTGGAGTCCTCTCCCACTCCTCCATGATGACATCATGGAGCTGGTGGATGTTAGAGACCTTGCGCTCCTCCATCTTCCATTTGAAGATGACCCACAGATGCTCACTAGGGTTTAGGTCTGGAGACATGCTTGGCCAGTCCATCACCTTTATCCTCAGCTTCTTTAGCAAGGCAGTGGTTGTCTTGGAGGTGTGTTTGGGGTCATTATCATGTTGGAATACTGCCCTGCAGCCCAGTCTCCGAAGGGAGGGGATCATGCTCTGCTTCAGTATGTCACAGTACATGTTGGCATTCATGGTTCCCTCAATGAACTGTAGCTCCCCAGTGTCAACGGCACTCATCTCATGCAGCCCCAAACCATGACACTCCCACCACCATGCTTGACTGTAGGCAAGACACACTTGTCTTTGTACTCCTCATCTGGTTGCTGCCACACACGCTTGACACCATCTGAACCAAATAAGTTTATCCTGGTCTCATCAGTCAACAGGACATGGTTCCAGTAATCATGTCCTTAGTCTGCTTGTCTTTAGCAAACTGTTTGTGGGCTTGCTTGTGCATCATCTTTAGAAGAGGCTTCCTTCTGGGATGACAGCCATGCAGATCAATTTGATGCAGTGTGCGGTGCATGGTCTGAGCATGGAGCATGACCGGCTGACCCCCACCCCTTCAACCTCTAAAGCATTGCTGGCAGCACTCATACATCTATTTGCCAAAGACAACCTCTCGATATTACGCAGAGCACATGCACTCAACTTTTTTGGTCGACCATGGCGAGGCCTGTTCTGAGTGGAACCTGTCCTGTTAAACCACTGTATGGTCTTGGCTTCCATGCTGCAGTTAGTGTCAGGGTCTTGGCAATCTTCATATAGCCTAGGCAATTTTTATGTAGAGTAACAATTCTTTTTTTCAGATCCTTAGAGAGGTCTTCGCCATGAGGTGCCATGTTGAACTTCCAGTGACCAGTATGAGAGAGTGAGAGCGATAACACCAAATTAAACGCACCTGCTCCCCATTCAAACCTGAGACATTGTAACACTAACGAGTCACATGACACCAGGGAGGGAAATGGCTAATTGGGCCCAAATTGGACATTTTCACTTAGGGGTGTACTCACTTTTGTTGCCAGCGGTTTAGACATTAATTGTTCTGCTTGAGTTATTTGTTGTTATACAAGCTGTACACTCACTACTTTACATTGTAGCAAAGTGTCATTTCTTCAGTGTTGTCACATGAAAAGGTATAATAAAATATTTACAAAAATGTGAGGGGTGTACTCACTTTTGTGAGATAACTGTATGTTTTTTGGATGCACTTCCCCTTTATCTTGGTGTGGCAATAAGCGGGTTTTGGTTGGGTTTTTTGTATCTTTCTAAAAGAAGGGTAGCATCCATCCCACTGCTCCAGTTAATACCCTATGTCACTACTAAATGTAGTTAAACTATTTGCAAAAATTAGGACTAGCTTTTTACTCCCGTTTATTAGGGATAGGGTTTGTATTCATGGCCATGCAGGATACATGCAAACTTTCAAAGTTTGCAGTTTGGCAATCAGGTGAACCAAATAGGATGTTCATTTGCAAAAGCAAATCCTTGGCTATGGAAATAATTTGTTTTGGTTACTAGGATGCAAGTGACTGCCTGTCTCTTGGCAACAAATTATATCATTGGTTGCTAGGAGGCTGGGGGCCATACAATCATATAAGCACCTTAACAACCAGTGCCAGTTTTGAAACATGATGTCCCCCAAAATTCCAACAAGGAGGGGGGTCCCACACAAAAAAAGTCCCATGGTGTAAATCCATTGTCAATTACATCGGCCAGCAAGCAGTGTTGGTCTACATCTTCATCGATGCATGGTGCCTGCCAACTAGTGTTGGGCAAACGGTTCGGCCCGAGCACGAATTCATCCGAATTTGCAGGGTGTTCGGCGGGTGTTCATACCACTTAACGCCCTGCAATGTACTGTGTGCTACACAGTGCATTTTGTGCCCTGATCGGGCAAAGCTTTGCCCATACAGGGAGAAGTATAAGCTGGTTGTTAAGGAGTGGGGCCGGGAAGCCGGCGTCCTTAAAACTGATGAGTCTTCAGCTGTCAATGGGTTTTCCCCCTGACAGCTGAATGAAAAAAAAGTCGCCAGTTTAAAAAAAAAGAAAAAAACTGCGTGCCCCCCTAGTCCATACCGGGCCCTTCAAGTCAGTTCATAGAAGCCCCATTTAGAAATGATGTTCTATTTGTTAATCTCAAACAATGCAGATTGTATTGGCCTAGTGTATCACATTCTAACACTGTATTATTACCATTTGCTGACCAGTCACCGCAGTTATACTGAGCTGTGCTGAACTGTACAAATCGCCGTAGGTGTACGTCGAGCTCATACACGACTTTCTGCCAGTGGGGGAGCCAATCATCGTGTTCAGCGGACTTGATGTCCACCGGCTGCCCATGATCGGTCCCTGTAGAGACAGAACAGGGATCTGTCAAAGTAAACAAGGCAGATCTCTGTTCTTTCAGGGGATGACACAGAGATGCTGTCTTTCTTCTATGCAGGAATACGGATCTTTGTGTTGTCCCAGACAACCCATCCCCCATACAGTTAGTAAACATATCCAGGGAACACATTTAACACCTTGATCACCCCTGATGTTAACCCCTTCCGTGCCAGTGTCATTAGTACAATGTCAGTAAATATTTTTAGTATTGATCACTGTAATAATGTCACTGGTTCCCAAAAATGTGTCAAAAATGTCAGTTAGCTGTCCGATCTGTCTGCCACAATGTCGCAGTCCCACTAAAAATAGCAGATCTTCGCCATTACTAGTAAAAAAAATAATAATAATAAAAATGCCATAAATCTATTCCCTATTTTGTAGACGCTATAACTTTTGCACAAAGCAATTAATATAAGCTTTTTGTTTTTTTTGTTTTTTTTACCAGAAATACATAACAGAATACAAATTGGCCTAAATTGATGAAGATATTAGATTTTTTTAATTTTATTGGGTATTTTTTATAGCAGAAAATAAAAAATATAGTTTTTTTTTCAAAATTGTCGGTCTTTTTTTGTTTATAGCGCAAAAAAATAAAAACTACAGAGGTGATCAAATACCACCAAAAGAAAGCTCTATTTGTGGGGAAAAAAGGACATTAATTTCTTTTGAGTACAGCATCGCACGACCGAGCAATTGTCAGTTTAAAGTAATGCAGTGCTGTAGCGCAAAAAAATGGCCTTGTCATTAAGGGGGTATATCCTCCCGGGGCTGAAATGGTTAAGAAAATTTTTTATTAAAATACTCACAAAGGAGTTAAAATCACAGCCATCTTGGTCTAATTGGTCTATGCCATCATTTTTGTCTTCATTTATATACTGTGCCTGTATACCCTCTCTTTTCAAAAATAAAACATTTTAAATATAAAAATCACAGGCATCTCATCTAGTCCTGGGTACATAGTGCTTTCTGGTCCTCTAGACTGAATGTACAATATGATCTTCTCTAACACATACAGCAGATACAGCAGCTATCCCAGGTGTGGGATAGCTAATGCATTTCAAGGGTCAAGCCCTCTTCCATAAAGCTAACTTTTTTTTTTTTAAAGGTAAATTTTTATTTGTTTTTTTGCTACAAAACAGACATACAGACACAAAAACACACAATTCGAGCAAACATTGCTCATTGCAATACATAGTATAAGACAATGGTATATATTTGGCATACATGTTCTCATATTGTACAGCTGCATAATGGTATTCAGTTTTCATCAAACTTGGTATCATTGACTGGAGCTTCTTTATTAGCTTTATATGGCAGGTGTAATAGTGTTTTCGGAGCTAGTCCACAGACCCCATATTTTGTGAAATTTTTTTGGACATCCTCTGGCTTCGTATGTTAATTTATATAATGGTATAGCCTGATTAACCATGTTCAGCCAGAATGCTATCGTAGGTGGGGATTGTGATTTCCAATGAATAGTAATAGATTTTTTGGCATAAAATAGCACAATTCTTAGGAAAGTTTGCTTGTTTTTAGATATACTCTCATCGTCCACATATCCTAGTAGGCATCTCAGGGGGTTGCAGATATTAGGCAGCTGGGTCAGGGAACTGATAAAAGCAGTAACCTCTGACCAGAACCGCCTGATCTCGGTGCATTCCCACATCAAGTGAAAGAAGGTGGCCTCTATAATGCTGCATCTGGAGCACATTGCCGATGGCAGTTTTCTGAGTTTAAATAATAAGGATGGCGTAAAGTATGCTCTGTATAATAGTTTGGTTTGTATGACCCTATCCCTGGAGGAGATGACAGAGGGGACCTGGAGGGGAAGTATGTCCTGCCAGATATCCTCCGTCAGCTCAGGGATATCAGCTTTCCACTTAGTGAGCGTGTTGCTGAGTCTGTGCGTTGTGGTGTGCAGTAGATTCTTATAGTATGTGGAGATCAGTTTATCGTGGGAAGGATCTGTTAGTTATTGCTCTAGCGGAGATAATCGAACATTTATATTTCGCAACCCAAACTGAGTGGTTGCTGTGTGGCGTATTTGCAAGTAATGAAAATAGGCTGTGCGTGGCAGCTGGTAGTTCTGGCGAAATTCCTCAAATGACCTAAACGTATTGTTTGAGAATAAATGCATTATAGTTTTTACCCCTTTTTTTGACCAATATTCCCCATCTGTCCTACGGGCGAATTCCTGTAAATTTGGATTCCCCCATAATGGGGTATTTGGAGAGTAAGTGCGGTGCTCAGTATCCGGCAGCATTTTAGTTAGTTTGAGAATCCGTAGAGTCATTTCAAGGATTTTAGTGCTTTCCCTCCCTCTAAGAGATAGGCGGTGGACCAGATACTGCAGGGATTCGTACGAAGTGAGTATGGCTGCTTCTAGGGAGGTAGCCGCATTGTTGGCTTCAGGGAAGAACCACCAATGGGCATGAACCAGTTGTGCGGCTATGTAATATGTCTGAAGACATGGTAGTGCCAATCCTCCCTCCAACACCGGCAGTTGAAGAGTATTTTTTGCAATTCTCACTGCTCCCCCCTTCCAAATGAAGGCGATAAGAATAGAGTCAATCTCTTTAAATTTAGTTTTGGTGATATATATTGGTGAATTGCATAGTAGGTATAGGAAACGTGGGAGGAATATCATTTTAAAGATATTTATCCTACCTAATATCGTTAAGGGAAGATTGGTCCATGTCTTCAGTGTGGTCTTCATTCTATTAATTAGTGGGTCTAGATTATATTTGCTATAGGAGGACAGAGGATGTTGGATCATGACCCCCAGGTATCTGAAAGAGTCGACTATTTGTAACGGGCAAGAGGAAGGGGGAGTAAACACTGCTTCCTGATCTATTTTAACAATAAGGGATTTGTCCCAATTGACTTGAAACCCTGAGAAGAGGCCGAACTGTCGAATAATTTCCAGCAGGGTTGGGAGAGACGATTGGGGGTCCGCCAAATATATTAACATGTCATCAGCGTATAGAGATACTTTTTCTTCTAGGCCCCCAATCATCAGTCCCTTTATTTCCCCACTGGATCTTATCAGTGCCGCCAGGGGTTCTATCGCAATTGCAAATAGCAATGGCGACAGGGGGCAGCCCTGCCTAGTACCCCTTTTAATCAGGAATGGATCGGTTACTGATGTATTTATCCGCAACCTGGCAGTAGGCTGCGAATATAAAAGTTGAACCCACTTGATAAAGGTGTTTCCGAACCCAAATTTCGCCAGGACTTCCAGTAGATAAGGCCATTCGACCGAATCAAATGCCTTATGCGCATCTAAGGCCAGTACCGCTCTATTCCCCATGACATCATGAGTGGCCTGCAGGTTTGTGAACAGTCTCCGTAAATTTATGGATGTTGATCGTCCTGGAATGAATCCAGTCTGATCCGCCCCAATAATAGTGGTGATAACTGAGTTTAATCTCCGGGCGAGCACTTTGGCTAGAATCTTGACATCTGAGTTAATTAATGATATTGGTCTATATGATTCACATAATAGGTGGTCTTTATGAGGCTTGGGAATGAGGACTATCAATGCTTCTGACATAGAAGGTGGTAACTGTCCCGTTTTTATAGCAAAATTATAGACTCTCAGTAAATGGGGTATCAAAAGTTCTTTAAACTGTATATACCATTCTATGGGGAAGCCATCCAGTCCCGGTGTTTTATTTCTAGCAAAGGACTGTATGGCTTCTCCAATCTCTTCCTCCGTTAGAGGATCATCAAGAAGTGAGGCTTGTTCTTCTTGGAGCCTTGGTAGCGTGATGCCGGCCAAGTAGTCATCTAGTTCTACAATAGTATAATGAGCTTTGGTAGCATATAATGAGGAGTAAAATTTCACAAAAGCATCAACTATTTCCCCACTCTGTTCCACCACTATACCTATTGTATTCTTAATTCTTGGGATACTGCATGGTTGATAATCAGGCCTAGATAAATACGCTAATAATCGGCTATTTTTGTCTCCAAACTCAAAGATTCGTTGGTTTTGATACAGCAATTTCTTTTGAGTGCGCTCTAAAAGGACTAGATCCAGGTCTCTGGATCTATGTTTCCAGGTATTGTGTGTTGCTGGGGAAGGAGTGGCCGAGTAAGCAGCCTCGGCCACCCTAAGGTCCTTCTCCG
Source organism: Lithobates clamitans (assembly GCA_037952925.1). Taxonomy (NCBI): domain Eukaryota; kingdom Metazoa; phylum Chordata; class Amphibia; order Anura; family Ranidae; genus Lithobates; species Lithobates clamitans. The sequence continues at coordinate 3,500,318 of JBBGZY010000424.1, forward strand.
CGTCCTTTAATTTGGACTGGGATGCCTTACGAGCCTGCCCAATAGCCGCAGCAAAAATGCCACGCGTGGTGGCCTTAAAGGCATCCCAGGTCAATGGGACAGAGACATTCTGACGGTTACGTATCCAGTATGCTTTCATTTCTACTGTGCCCTGGTCCACCACCATCTGGTCTGCTAACCACAGTGGGCTCAGTCGCCACATGCGGTATGAGGTGGGGGGACCCAGGGCAAGGTCCACCATTAAAGGGGAATGATCAGACACCGCCCTTGGGAGATATCTGGCCTCAGTCACTCTATTCAATAATTCGGATGAAGCCAAGCATAGGTCTATTCGGGAGAGAGTACCATGTGTTTCAGACTGACACGAGTACTCCCTCCCGTCTGCGTGCTTCCACCTCCAGGTCTCCACCAGATCAAATTGGGTCAGAAAAGAGCACAAGGGAGTGGGGGGCAATGTAGAGCACTTGAATCTGTCTATGGAATTGTCGAGTACCGTGTTGAAGTCCCCTGCTATCAACAGAGGGCCTTCTGCTATTGCTAGGATGGAGCTCATTACCCGTTCAAAGAATAATTTAGTGAAAGGTGGTGGGACATATAGGCTTGTGACCGTATAGGGCTTACCCCATAATTCAATTACTACAATAACAAAACATCCGTTAGGGTCAGTTTTAATTTGTTTTATGGTGATAGGGGCCGATTTTGCTATAAGAATAGACGTGCCTCTTGCATATGTGGAGTAAGTAGAATGTATTGCATAGGCAATTTTAGCTCTCTTTAAAGCCATTACTCTTGATCCCTGTAGGTGGGTTTCCTGGAGGAGGATCACGTGTGGACCGTGTCTTGCCAAATAATCAAACATCAGTGACCTTTTGACCTTGGAGTTAAGCCCCCTAACATTCCATGAAACTATACGGAGCTTAGACATGGGTATAAACAATTTATAACTATTCGTGTCCATTTCCCATTGTCCGCCAGAGTCCAGCCCCGGACAAAGTCCAGCGAGCCCTGGGAAATAGACCCAAACACAATTATCTTTGATATGTTACTCATCAATCTATGAAGCTTATTCCTAGACTGCAAAAGCTGTAGAACCAAAAAATCATTTTTAAAGTATGCATATACCATTGAATACCAGCGTCTTTTGTAGATAACTATGACGTTGTAACAAAACCCCTCAAAGTGTACCCCAACAGACTTTCCCCCCTCCCTAACCCTCCCGGCTCTCATCCCCAAACATATGAGAGCTTTGTTCCCATAACCAAACCAATTTGGCAAGAGGGCCATGGCTCAGACCCCTAGCCAACTAATTTCAGGAGACGTGCAAAGGTCCACAGCTCTGGGCCTCCATCCGTATTTGTCCGCACAAAATAAAGAATGTGTGGTGTCTCTTGGCCTGTAAAATTATGGTGATGAAAAAATAGTACTAATAATAAGAATAATGGAAAAAGGAAAAATAAAAGTCAAGGAGGGTGATAGGTTGCTGAGTAGCATCCGAGGGTGGCGTAAGAAGTGTCTTCCTCTTCAGTGAGATTTAGGAGTTATAGTCCCGTCATGACTGTGTATAGTTGGAGATATATTTTCTGCTATTGAGGATGCAGTAAAGAGAGTCCCATAACAACTGCAATGGGGTGTAGTAAAGGCCGCCAGATGGGCTTCATGTAGATTGCGGCTCTATCGGGGGGGAGACCTCCTATCCTGGTTTCTGCGATTCGGATGTGCTAAAGTGTCCACCCATTGTAATGCCTCTCTGGGATCCGTAAAGAAATAGGCTTTGCCCTGGTAGATGATGCGCAAACGTGCAGGATATAACATGCCATATGGAAGGTGAAGCTCACGTAATCTGCGTTTAATTGCCAGAAAAGTGGCTCTCTGCTTCTGCGTAGCTACGGAAAAATCTGGGAAAATGGTGATGTTGTTGCCATAAAGCTAACTTAAGCCGCGTATACACGAGCGGAATGTCTGACAAAAAAAAGTCAGACGGAAGCTTTTCATCGTCTATTCCGATCATGTGTATGCCTCATCAGACTTTTTTGGACTTTGGTCGGACTTTGGTTTGACCATGTGTAGGCAAGACTGCTTGAATGGAATTCCGTCAGAGTTCCGATGGCAAACCCGGTCGTGTGTACGCGGCATTACATGTGTGCTTGTTTGTTTTTAAACACTTCACATCAGGCAGGAAGTAAAATCTAAGACCGCCCCTACAAGATAAAAGGGCTAGAGGGAAATGAAAAAAATAGTACCAAAGATAACCCTGTTTGGAAGAGAGCTGCAAAGCATTTAATTCATTTTATACATTGACCAATATCAAAGGAGGAAAAGCTCACCAGCTTGTTTTCTTATGTTTGTTTCAGCAACACTTGAGTACTGTCATTAGGGGTTATTTATGAAAGGCAAATCCACTTTGCACTACAAGTGCACTGCAAGTGCACTTGGAAGTGCAGTCGCTTTAGATCTGAGGGGGACATGCAAGGAAAATAAAAATCAGCATTTGTGCTTGCACATGATTGGCTGATAAAATTAGAAGAATTTCCCCTCATTTCAGAGCTTCCCTTCAGATCTACAGCGATCTACGGCGAATGCACTTCCAAGTGCACTTTTAGTGCAAAGTGGATTTGCCTTTCGTAAATAACCCCCATCGTGTGCATATTTTAATAATGCAGATTGTATGTTCATAAAGAGGAAAATATAGGTAGCAGTGTCCATAACATGATTTCATCTCATTTAAGAACTATAAAAACAAGCACATACTGAAAAGGCCAAAACATTTAAAACTCAAATAAATCCTTGGTATATCTTATTGCAACCAGGATGCACATAGAGTAAAAAATATAATGCTCTTACAGTTTTTTTTTTTTTTAGATGCAATGTATTGAAGCAAGGGATAAAATACCCTGTGCTCGAAGCATGTTGTACAATCAGACCAGTCCCAATGTCCAGCAGTCTGATGTTCCCCTCTTTACACTGACACAATCACCAGTTTTGCACAGGCAACAAAGGGGGATATAATCATCTTTGATCAATTCATAAATAGTCCATATTGTAAACCCGGAGAAAAGTTGTTAACCATAAGATCATTGCAAATGACAAGGAGGCGTGTATTCATAAAAGGCTTTTACCACTGCAGATGGAAAAAAGCTGCGAAAATATAGAATCGACTTCCATAGGAGCTGGTTCTAGCCAACTTTGTACAGTGCTTTAAAAGAAGGCTGGATGTGTTGATCCAGGAAATATCTGAGTGCTATAGGGGATGAGAAGGTTTTTCTCCTATTGGATTGAGTTGGACTATGCTTTACAAGGGTTTTCTGCCTTCTTTCGGATCAACTTTGGGTTTATTGGTTTGTAGATGCAGGGCATTTCTTTATTTGTGTCTGTTGGTTGCACGCAATGTCTTTTATGATCTCATTAATTATGTACAGTATTTATAATAAACATTTGTACAGCTGTCACAGAATGTGCTAAATAAACAGTAGAATATTTTAATTGTGTAAGCCCACCAACTTTAGAAAATGTATGGTTTTGGTGGGTACTTAAACAATCAAGTCTATAATATGCATGTAGTAAACAGCAACATTAGTTTGTTCATAAAATATGTATAATTGGGGGCAAAGTCAGAGCCAGGCAGCAAACAGGTTAAATCCACTAAGACATTGTTGCCCAAAAAAACCTAAAATCTAAAATACTGTATATCTAGGTTCTAGATATACAGAAGACAAATGACACAATAACTAAAGAGCAGTTCCAATTCTATGGCAAAGGGCATATGCAGCTATGCAAGAGATAATAAAAAAGTACATCACTACGAATAACTAGCATATGAAACATAAAGCAAGTACCTGACAAATGAGAAAAACCCCAGTAGTTACAGTAGCTATGGTAGTTATACCTGTAATAAAAAGTTATCTTAATGAGGAACAATCAATTTTGAAATTCTGTACTGTTACAAAAAACTATAAATATATTGCAGTGAACAGCAGGACATTTACACCAGTCTATATTATTACATAATTACATAATGCACAGTTAAGCAGGCACAAGATAAAGTAAATTAATTAAATATAGAAACAGGTAGTGCACGTACATATGTTTGGAATCTGTCCAAGTATCTCTAGAGTTATTCGATCTATATCAGCTCTGTTCAGGGAAGTAAAATGGTTGTTGTCCAACTTTCCATATCATGGCATTGCTGTAGTTATTTATCATGACTGACATTAAATGAAGTATAGCTTCACTAAAGCAATTCCATGGCAACATGTTTAGGCATGCTTAATTTTTTTTTTTTTTGCAGGTAACTTTTTAAAAAAAGATTTACATGGCCAAATTTAACAGAGGTAATTCATCAATGTCACCTTCCTTTAAATGTAATACGCTATATTTAGGAACAATGTAATATATTAAACTGATAGAGATTGAAATGCCTCCACAAATGCTTGGTAAACTGTATTTTTAAGTAAGGGTACCAAGAAAAACATATAGATTACTGTTCTGCAAATAATATAAAGGTTTTAATAGTCTATACCAGTGGTCTCCAAACAGCAGCTGGATGTGGCTCTTTGCTGGTCTTTCTCTGGCCCTTGCGGAACGGTTCCTTATACTGATACAAGGCACTATTTCTCTGAATGACACCAACAATGAGGCACCAATCCTTCCACTGACACCAACAGTGGGGTATAATACCTGCAACTGACACCAACAATGGGCAATATTCCCCCCTGACACCAACAATGGGGCACTATTGCCCTCCATCCTAAAACCAACAATGGGGCACTATTCATCCTCCTACTAACTATGGGCATTGTGTATTTTTTTTTCCTCCCACTGACCACCAAGCCTGAAGAATTGTCTACTCCCACTGATGTAGGTGCATTTTCTACTCCAACAGGCCATGGGGAAGCCCCCCAAAAATCTAGTGTTTAGGAGTAAACTATTGTAGATTCCTAAGGACTGTCAGATCATGCATGATGTCCAACCACTCTCTATAGTCTATTTCTAATTAAAGTCTTTGAAGTAAACCCATCAAAGACAGGAGAATTGTTACAAAACTGGGGGTTATGGAACTTAAGCATAATTCTGCATATTTACTATCTGCCAAATCAGACATCATTATGGCTTTTGTATTATTATTATTATTATTATTATTATTATTATTATTATTATTATTATTTTACTTCAAACCCCTTTGAGTTGTTTTATTTTTTAACATCTCTTACTGTATGCTAATATTTATAAATACCAAGAAAGATATTCTTAAAGTTTTTTGTATTTTATTCTGGTGATCCCATGTCACTCTAGGACAGGATGTTTGCTAGGGCTTGCTAGGACTACAGAACACTTCCAATGTTATACTTAACAGATCAAAAGTGAGCAAATAAGAGAAATACATATATATATATTATACAGTATTTCACAAACGTGAGTACACCTTTCACATTTTTGTAAATATTTTATTCTATCTTTTCATGTGACAACACTGAAGAAATGACACTTTGCTACAATGTAAAGTATTGAGTGTACAGCTTGTATAACAGTGTAAATTTGCTGCCCCTCAAAATAACTCAACACACAGCCATTAATGTCTAAACCGCCGGCAACTAAAGTGAGTACACCTCTAAGTGAAAATGTCCAAATTAGGCCCAAAGTGTCAATATTTTGAGTGGGCACCATTATTTTCCAGCACTGCCTTAATCCTCTTGGGCATGGAGTTCACCAGAGCTTCACAGGTTGCCACTGGGGTCCTCTTCCACTCCTCCATGATGATATCACGGAGCCGGTGGATGTTGGAGACCTTGCGCTCCTCCACCTTCCACTTGAGGATGCCCCACAGATGATCAATGGGGTTTAGGTCTGGAGACATGCTTGGCCGGTCCATCACCTTTACCCTCAGCTTCTTTAGCAAGGCAGTGGTCATCTTGGAGGTGTGTTTGGGGTCATTATCATGTTGGAATACTGCCCTGTGGCCCAGTCTCTGAAGGGAGGGGATCATGCTCTGCTTCAGTATGTCACAGTACATGCTGGCATTCATGGTTCCCTCAATGAACTGTAGCTCCCCAGTGCCGGCAGCACTCATGCAGCCCCAGGCCATGACACTCCCACCACCATGCTTGACTGTAGGCAAGACACACTTGTCTTTGTACTCCTCACCTGGTTGCCGCCACACATGCTTGACACCATCTGAACCAAATAAGTTTATCTTGGTCTCATCAGACCACAGGACATGGTTCAGTAATCCATGTCCTTAGTCTGCTTGTCTTCAGCAAACTGTTTGCCAGCTTTCTTGTGCATCATTCTTAGAAGAGGCTTTCTTCAGGGATGACAGCCATGCAGACCAATTTAATACAGTGTGTGGCGTATAGTCTGAGCACTGACAGGCTGACCCCCCACCTCTTCAACCTCTGCAGCAATGCTGGCAGCACTCATACATCTATTTCCAAAGACAACCTCTGGATATGACACTGAGCATGTGCACTCAACTCCTTTGGTTGACCATGGCAAGGCCTGTTCGAAGTGGAACCTGTTCTGTTAAACCTCTGTATGGTCTTGGCCACCATGCTGCAGCTCAGTTTCAGGGTCTTGGCAATCTTCTTATAGCCTAAGTCATCTTTATGTAGAGCAACCGAGACTGAAAGGCTGGAAAGACCCCTAGATGAATTTTTTTAGTTAAGAATCAAGGCAATTCTGGACATCCTGGCCCCATTGACAACAGTAAATAGGCGCCCAAGACTTTCTAAATCAAAACATTCTACGCCCTTAGTCTCAACTTACTTAAGAATAAAAGACGAATATTGGAAAGAAAGTGGCTTAAATCAAAACTTCCCCGGGACAAAATGGTGCATCGCGTCTATTGTCGAGGCTACACAAAGGTTGTAAAACGCCATAAAAGATCCTACTATAACGATCAAATAATGCAAGCCTCGAACAAGCCTCGGGAATTATTCACATTGGTTAGGGACATATTTGAACCGAAAAAAATTTAATCTAAGATTGTCCCATCTATGGAATTATGCTCTGCGCTTCAGTCTTCCTTTGGGGAAAAAATGTAAAAAATCCGTAACCAGGACAAAATCTTGCTGAGGATTTTGACCCTTCGGCACTAATAAGAACTCCTCCAGCTTTTAGTCCAGTTGCATCCACATCAGTGGCAGAGATATCCAATATTATGTCCAAGCTTAAACCGTCAAGTTCTCCAAATGACATCTGTTCCGCATGGTTTATGAAGAAAAATGCAGGTATATTGGCCCCAGAAATTACAAGAATAGTGAATCTATCTTTAAAAATAGGGGCCGTTCCAACACGACTGAAGCATGCCATTGTCTCCCCCTTGTTGAAGAAGAGCACACTCGACCCTTCTCTGCTCACTAATTTCAGACCTATATCTCATCTTCCCTTTCTGGCGAAGATCCTGGAGCAGGTCATCTTTCAACAAATGCAAAGCTTCTTCGAGGGTAACAACCTGTTCCATGACTCCCAGTTGAGATTTAGGCCGGGACGTGGCACTGAACTGTCCACACTCGATATACGTGAACACCTGGTAAGGGTAGAGGATGCGGGGGGGTCGGCAGCCTCAACCTCTCCGCAGCCTTTGACACTATCGATCATCAAAACCTGGGAGACCGCATGAACTACCTTTTTGGATGTAGTGACACTGTCCTCCGTTGGATCAACTCCTTTCTCACGGATAGGACCCATCAAGTGCGGATGAATGCTTGCAGCTCACCAATGGTACCACTTCTCTATGGAGTCCCGCTGGGCCCTGCTATTCAACTGCTATATGCGCCCACTCGCTGACATTATTGCTACACACAAATAAGCATGCCAGATCTACGCAGATGACACGCAGATCCTGGCTGACGCTGATGATGGGCCAAATATGCACCTACAACTTAGAAATGGCCTCCTTCACATACAAAAATGGATGGCCGATAACAAGCTAGGCCTTAATGAAGCAAAGACCGAGGTGATGCTGGTGGGTCCTCAATCAACCACCAATTTTCTCTTGGCCTGGCCCACTTCATTCTGCCCCATCCCAACACTGGCAAATGCCGGCATTGGGATGGGGCAGAACAGACCACATCTCTCCCGTGCTGGAAAAACTGCACTGGCTTCCTATCGCCAAGCGGGTACTATTCAAAGCAATGTGCTATATGTATAGGGCACACCGGAAACTAGGTCCAACTTATTTGTCTGAATGGGCCCCTCACCTTGTACCGTCAAGACCACTCCGATCGGCCAACTTACTTCTCACAGAACCGACAATCAGCAGACTAAAATTTACTGGTAATAGACGCCTGGTTACAAAAGGGCAATGAGCTGTAGATCTCCCTTCCAGCATCTCTAAGGTCCTTACCCTTCCTCTTGAGTTTCAGGAAGGGTTTAAAAACCTTCCTCTTTACCCAGGCCTACGTATAATCTGATGAAGAATAGAAATCGTACAAAAACATGGATTTTGTATGCTCTTTTTCCTCCCCCATCTGGAGGGTTAGTTCCCCCCCACTCCCCAGTTCTTCTCTGTTTTTACTATACCTATTTCATATTGGGCACCCTAGGCTCCTTTTTTAACTTTCTTTTGGAAATCTCACTTGATTTTAGGATCTTTGTGCGCCTAGACGCGCTCCTAATGGAGCGCATTCGGCGCAATACAAATCCCATATGAAATCAACAATTCTTTTTTTCAGATCCTCAGAGAGTTCTTTGCCATGGGGTGCCATGTTGAACTTCCAGTGACCAGTATGAGAGAGTGAGAGCGATAACACCAAATTTAACACACCTGCTCCCCATTCACACCTGAGACCCTGTAGCACTAACGAATCACATGACACCGGGGAGGGAAAATGGCTAATTGGGCCCAATTTGGACATTTTCACTTAGGGGTGTATTCACTTTTGTTGCCAGCGGTTTAGACATTAATGGCTGTGTGTTGAGCAAAGTGTCATTTCTTCAGTGTTGTCACATGAAAAGATAGAATAAAATATTTACAAAAATGTGAGAGGTGTACTCACTTTTGTGAGATACTGTATAATATATATATATGTATTTCTCTTATTTGCTCACTTTTGATCTGTTAAGTATAACATTGGAAGTGTAGTCCTAGCAAGCCCTAGCAAACGTCCTGTCCTAGAGTGACATGGGATCACCAGAATAAAATACAAAAAACTTTAAGAATAGATGAAAAGATGTGAGAGGTGTACTCACTTTTGTGAGATACTGTATATATATATATATATATATATATATATATATATATATATATATATATATATATATATATATATAGTTTTGCCATTGCTTTGTTTTTTTATAATGAACTGAAATGAACTGATAGTGCTAATAGACTACACTAAACTCTGCAGCTCATATGGTTGTAGTAAGAATCGTTGAACATAAGAATAATAGGAGGAGCTCTGGCTGTGACCATAAAGTCAAAATCACAGTGTTGACCAATACGTATTCAGCAGACGGGGTACCTCCACAACTGTAAGGGTTAAAGTATAAAAATAAAGCAAAGAGTTGTGTATGGAGAACCGACTATGGTATATTTTGTGATAAAAGACTTGAAGCAAATATACAAACTAAAACATATTTCACGGCTCCTGGCTAGCAACACATGAATTGGAAGTGCAAATATTTGTTTCATTAGTCATTGGTATTTGAATTTAATGTATATAAGATTAAATGTATTTTTAGGGGCATAGCACTTGGTATTTTTTTATAATTCTATAATCCCAGAGGGATAATTTTACCTAGACACCCGGGCATATTTATATAGGGTCAGTAAGATTAGTGCAAGGAGATTTTTTATTATTTGGCCTTGAAAAAGGCCAGGAAAAAAAATGACACGATTTGGCTTCCATAGACTTCAGCAGAATTTGAATGCTTTCCTCTGAGTTTACAATCTTTTTCAATAGTTCAGCGAATATCCAGAAAATTGAACATTTCTTGGTTCACTCAACTCTTATGCCCCGTACACACGGTCGGATTTTCCGATGGAAAATGTCCGATCGGAGCGTGTTGTCGGAAATTCCGACCGTGTGTGGGCTCCATCGGACATTTTCCATCGGATTTTCCGACACACAAAGTTGGACAGCAGGAGATAAAATTTTCCGACAACAAAATCCGATCGCGTCAATTCCGACCGTGTGTGGCCTGTTCCGACGCACAAAGTGCCACGCATGCTCAGAAGAAATTCTGACACGGGACAGCTCGTTCTGGTAAACTTAGCGTTCGTAATGGATAAAGCACTTTCGTCACGCTGCAATGTAAAAAATGGTTTAATACAGCGCACTCTCTTCTTCTTTATAATGTGACAAGAATTAAGTCGTTTTGATGCTCATATTCACACACACTTCTCACAAACTTTTTTCGTTACTATTTATCGGGATTCCCTCAATATATTTTGATTTCTCACATCTGACAACATATTTTTTTTTTTTTTACTTTAATGTAGAATCTTTTTTTGTGTTTCTCTTTTTATTTTTTATTTTTTGGTGATTTGTATTCCCGAAAATGTTTGTGTGTTTTTTGTGACAAGTTCCCACAACACCATTGATATGTTGTTCTATTTAATCTGTAGGAGGAGATTGTTTGGTGTTGTTGTCCCTTGTTAATTTCACATTGTACTTTAGAAATGTACCTGAATACTCACCAACAAACTGTCCTTTTTGGATGAAAACACACACAGGAGAGTAGAATTTACCTAAAAATATTTTATTAAGGGGTCACAACTATAAACAAAGAGGGAGGCAACGCTGGAGAAACTGCAGAAGTGGGCGAAGCCTTGGACTCCCAGGGCAGACATCAATTATTTAAAAGCAAAATTGGTGGCCTGAGGAGTCCATATCTAAGGGAGGGCAGTCTGGTCCAGAAGTCCCAGAGATCCGGAAAGCAGCAGATGACATCTGTGTCCCCAGGCTGTGGTCATACGAGAGACTGCATCTTCTGTCAGACCAGACTGAACCCAGGGTCATCACTCTCAGGTCTTCTTTCCACGCTTCCTTCCAGCCTTTGGCTGTGGTGGTGGAGTTGTGGCAGCAGGAGGAGGAGGAGGAGGAGGAGGATCGTCCCTCTCAATGACATCCGTCTTGGGTGTCAGTTCCCCACTCTCCCCCTTACGAAGGACTTTATAAATCAGGTCCTCAGAAATCTTGCGTTGGCCCTCCTGCATGCCCAGCAATTTGATGGCAGCCATGCAGGCAAAGGCCTCTGCAGGACTGGGGAAGGCTCTGAGGGACACCGAAGCCTCCTGGATCAGCCTGTACGCTGAATCCTGCACAGGACTGGGAGTGGCCTTCCTGGCCCTTTTATATGGCAGGCGGAGGGGAGGGACCTGAGACTCAGTCAGGCTGCGACTGGTCCCAGGCTTCTCTTGGCTGACACTTAGCCCCGCCTCCTCCTGGCTGCCACTAATCCCCGCCTCCTCCTGACTGCCACATTCCACAGCCTCCTCCTGGCTGAGGTCTTCCTGTGTATGAAAAAGGGACATAGTTTTAGTATTGTTTTCATCAATCACACACAATTTTCACCTCCTGACTGCTGAAAATTCAATGTTAACAAATATAACAGATTATCCTTCTGAGCCCAGCATTTTGCATTCTTGTCCCAATTATTTTTGCCCACTACTGTCTATTGATATGTAAAACACTTTTTTTAATCAGCAATTAGTGATCAATAATAACATCTAGTAAACATCATTTCTTTATTGCCCAGAAATCTGTGGAGGAATGCTATACCTGACTCCAGCTGGGCTCCTCCACTTCTTCCTGGCTGGAAGGCACAGGTTGGACATCGGAAGCCTCAGCTGGTATGGAAGGAAGAGTGGAAGGAAGAGTGGAGAGGGATTCCCTGACTTCAGTGTGGTCTGACAGAAATCGCAGTCTCTCGTAGTACCACAGCCTGGGGACATAAATATCATCTGCTGCAGCTCCGGACCTCTGGGAATCTGTGACCTTCTTGCGCTCCCTAAGATATGTGATCCTCAGGCCACCAATTTTAGCTTTTAAATAAGGGATGGTTGCTGTGGGGACCACCGGCGTCACCAACTCCAGCAGTTTCTCCAGCGCTGCCTGCCTCTTCTGTTTGTGGTTATAGTGGGGGTGTCTCACTTGCCACAGACAGGGCAGCTCCCTGTACTTGTCAATAAACAGGGGCAGGAAATTGTGGTCGTTGAACCCATCCATTTTCTCTGCAAGACACAACACAAGACAAACCCTAATGTCAGGCCAAACTCCCCTAATCTTGTTACAATATAGGCTTCCATTTCGAAGCAGTATAGGCCCAAGTTTAGATCCTACCTTTGTTAGCACGATCGGCATCTCCGATGCTCCTTCCTCCGCTCACAGATCGTACGTAAGACGCGCGTTACGATTTATACACACTGCGCATGCGTATAACTCTGCCCGCCCCTGACGTTCTTTCTATTCTATTCCCCGCCCCTTTTTGTTCGGCGCAGTGGAGGAAGAGCACATGGCGGAGAGACAGCAGGATCGTGCTAATTACAGCAACGAGGAGGAGGAGGAGGAGGAAAGGCTGGAGCCTGAAACGTCCCGATCCAGAAGGAGATTAAAGGACTCAAATATGTCCTTTGGGGAGATGTTGGAAATGGTGGACATCCTGAAGAAGGCCGACTATGATAGAAAGTATGGGCCTTACCCCAACCACAATGTCTGAAAGGCCAAGATCATGGCGAAAGTGGTCAGGAGTCTGCACCGGAAATTCGGGGTACGACGATCGAAAGATCAGCTCAGGAAGCGGTGGTCGGACCTGAAATTACGAGAACATGAGCAGTACAGAAAGATCCGGAGAGTGCTGCAAAAAAGTAAGTAGTTGTGCTGTGTTCCTATTGTTCTTGTGTTTATTACGTTCGTGCTGCTCCATGTGCTTTTAGGAACTGTTGTACAGTTTAAAATGGCAACTTTCATGTTCATGGGCACATTATTCGTTCGGATCACACATTTTTTTTTTTCGGACTATAAAATACCATTGTTTAGCCCATATGCATTTGGCCACCATTTTGAGGCCCTATACTTGTCTTCAAAGAATTGGGGTGTGTAGATGGCTTTGTTACTAGAATGAAATGAAAACTAGATTGTGTGTAAGGAGAGGACACTGAGCAGCTGTTTTCACATCTGGACACTGGAGCACTAGTGTGGGACACAAGAACACCATTTTTATTAGGGGGGCACACAGGTGCTCCAGTGTATACTATGGGGGGTCTCCATCTGTGAAGCTTGTACAAAACAGGTAAAGTATTGCAGCTTGACAAAGGACACTAAAAAAGCTACATCTTGGAACTCGGCTAAAATAGACAATTGTACCCCACTTCCAAGCAATGTTTCATCTTTATAGTTCTGACATTAAATATCTGTGTGCTAATTATACCATTTTTGTTTTACATAGGGGAGAAAAGACTCGGAGGACACCCCTCATCCGAGGAGACCAGAGCCCCCCCCCTCTGGAAGAAGGGAAAATCCCCCCAACACAAGCTGAGCAGGAGGAAGAAGACGTGGTGGAAGTAGTCACCACAACAGGTGAGTGTCTGCGACCACAGGCTCAGATAAGAGATGGATGGCGGCATTTTTTTTAGACCTAATTTATTTTGGGTTTCCTTTCTTTTTAGGTGATCGTGAGGTTGTGGATGAAGATCCTTTCACATCCGAAAGTGCCCAGATCCTGATCGGGGAGATCATGGGGTGTAATTTACAATTGGAAAACATCAAGCAAAACATCAATGATGTTATTCCAAAATATAAAAACATCATTGATGTTTTGGGGCGAGTTTAAAGCCCCTCCAAATCACTTTCTTCTTTTGTCTGCTACAATGTGCAAAATGTTTTTGTGATTTTTCCCAAAGCCAAATTTGGAGGATGCACACAGTGTGCCAACATGTGCTATCTGCCATCACGGGAGATCAATGGACGCGTTTTGGGGGTGCAACCCCTTCCTCAATAATAAAGTAGCGGTGAGGAAGGGCTTTCTCCCCCAAAACACATCCCTTGATCCCCCCTGATGGCAGATAGCACATGTTGACATTGGGAAATTTGTGTGCATCTTCCAAATTTGGCTTTTCCAGGGGTGATTTCCCCCCATCTGAACGCAATATCAAACACAGTTCCTAAATACTCATGTCTGATATTGCCTTCAAGTTCTACCAAATGTGAACTTTGTAAGATCAAGATTTGTGTATTTCTTGTGGGTTTTACACAGGCCTGTTTTCTATAAAATGCACATTTTGATTTTGGATAATGACACCACAAAATATGTTATACAACAAACATGTCGGTTTGTCAGAAAAACCTTTGGTAAATGCACATGTGATTGTGCTGGTATTAAAAAAGATTGTTCATCAAGAATGTGTGGATTATTGTCTCAACGCTACAACACTTTTGGGGTGATGTAATTGTTGTTTTATGAGAAAATGGGGGTAATTTCCTAAGGGCAAATCCACTTTGCACTACAAGTGCAGTTTCAGTGCAGTTGCAAGTGCACTTGTAGTGAAAAGTGTCTTTGCATTTAGTAAATAACAGCCAACAGTGCTTTGTATAAGGTTACACAATCACGCCATTTTCTGGACTCCACACATTTCTGTCAGGGTCAGCTAAAACAAACACAAGCAGTAAATGTCCACAAAGAAGAGCCTGGGGGGAGATGCCTGTCGAGAACTTGAGGTCCTGCAGGCTTCTCCCTGTGGCCAAATACCGCAAGGTAGCGACCAACCTCTGCTCCGGAGTGATGGCTTGCCTCATGCAGGTATCCTGCCTGCCTATATAGGGGGTCAGCGAAGCCAACAAACGGTGAAATACGGGGTCCGTCATCCGGAGAAAGTTCCTGAAATCATCAGGATTATTCTCACGGATCTCACGGAGCAAAGGCATGTGACAGAACTGGTCACGCTGAAGCAACCAATTCTTGGTCCATGAACTCCTCCCCACCCTGTTCATGGACTGGACTTGTGTCAAGGTCAGGACCCCAACACCAAGCCACCGCACAGCACGAACTCTACGAGGAGTACGCATACGAAACATGGCTAGGAAACGGTCGGCTGCTCAGAACGAAGTAACAGAATGCACTGAAGAACAGCAAGGCCTGTGAAGAGCGACCTGAAAAACAGCAACGAGCGGACAAGATCGCACAGAAAACTCAGATACGAACTGACTGCACGCACTGAAGAGCAGATACAAACCCACAAGCACAAACTGAACGGCAGAAAACGATCTGAAAGCCACGAGTCTAAAAAAGCACGAATCGTCTCTCACCAAACTTTTACTAACACGAGATTAGCAAAAGGAGCCCAAAGGGTGCTGCGCTTGGTTCTGAACCGACCTTTTCTAGTCTCCCCGTACGTGCTTGACGTCACCGCGTTCTTGGTGATCGGAAATTCCGACAACTTTGTGCAACCGTGTGTAGGCAAAACAAGTTTGAGCCAACATCCGTAGGAAAAAATCCGAGGATTTTGTTGTCGGAATGTCCGATCAATGTCCGACCGTGTGTACGGGGCATTATTCTAATGCCCTGTACACACGGTCGGATTTTCCAATGGAAAATGTTCGATGGGAGCTTGTTGTCAGAAATTCTGACTGTGTAGGCTCTATCGGACATTTTCCATCAGAATTTCCGTCACACAAAATTTGAGATCTGGATCTCAAATTTTCCGACAACAAAATCTGTTGCACAAAGTTCCACGCATGCTCGGAATCAAGCAGAAGAGCCTCACTGGCTGTTGACCTTTATTTTTCTCGGCTCGTCGTACATGTTGTACGTCACCGCGTTCTTGACGTTCGGAATTTCCGACAAGATTTGTGTGACCGTGTGTATGCAAGACAAGTTTGAGCCAACATCCGTTGGAAAAAATCCATGGATTTTGTTGTCGGAATGTCTGATCTTGTGTACGCATCATAAGCCTTGCATCTTGATAGGATGATCAACATTCCCTGTCTTGATTGACTGCATATGCACTGTTGCACCTGCTCTCAGCTTTTGGATAACCACATGCCGACCAGGTCATAGCCGAAAGAGGCGCGGTTGGCTTATTGGGGCGCGCACGTATCGTGGCCGTTTACCATGTGATCGCTCCATCAAACGACGGAGAAATCACATGTAAACAAACCGACATCATGTCATGGCGCCGGTTCCTCCCTCCGTTCTCTGTAGCGATCGGTACAGTGTGAGAGGAGAGGGGGAGGAACCGGATGGCAGCAGCGCTGCGGGCTGGATCTGTAGTTCCCACAGCGCTGCTCTGTGACAATTCCAGTCACATCCAGCCATCCATTCATCCATGCTCAGCCATGCTTCCATACTCTAATACCCTGCAATGCCCTGTACTACTCTGCAATACTCTGCAATACTCTGCAATACTCTACAATACCCTGCACTACCCTGCACTACTCTGCACTACTCTGCAATACTCCGCAATACTTCACAATACTCCGCAATACCCCGCAATGCTCTGCAATACCCCGCAGTACTCTGCAACACCCCGCAATACTCCACAATACTCTGCATTACCCCACAATACTCCATAATACTCTGCAATACCCCGCAATACTCTGCAATCACCTGCAATACTCCACAATACTCTGAAATACCCCGCAATACTCCACAATACTCTACAATACCCTGCAATACTCTGCAATACTCTGCAATACTCCGCAATACTCTGCGATACCCCGCAATACTCCGAAATACTCTGCAATACTCCACAATACTCTGAAATACCCCGCAATACTCCACAATACTCTGCAATATCCCGCAATACTCCACAATACTCTACAATACCCTGCAATACTCTGCAATACTCCGCAATACTCTGCGATACCCCGCAATACTCCGAAATACTCTGCAATACTCCACAATACCTCGCAATACTTCACAATACTCTGCAATACTCTGCAATACTCTGCAATACTCCACAATACTCTGCAATACCCCCGCAATACTCCACAATACCCGCAATGCTCTGCAATACCCCGCAATACTCTGCAATACTCCACAATACTCTGAAATACCCTGCAATACTCTGCAATACCCCGCAATACTCTGCAATACTCTGCAATACCCCGCAATACTCTGCAATACTCCGCGATACTCTGCAATACCCCGCAATACTCTGCAATACCCCGCAATACTCCACAATACTCTGCAATACCCTGCAATACTCTGAAATACCCCGCAATACTCTGCAATACCCCGCAATAATCTGCAATACCTCGCAATACTTCACAATACTCTGCAATACCCCGCAATACTCCACAATACTCTGCAATACCCCGCAATACTCTGCAATACCCCGCAATACTCTGCAATACCCGCAATACTCTGCAATACCCCGCAATACTCTGCAATACTACACAATACTCTGAAATACCCTGCAATACTCTGCAATACCCCGCAATACTCTGCAATACCCCACAATACTCTGAAATACTCTGCAATACCCCGCAATACTCCAAAATACTCTGCAATACTCTGCAATACTCCACAATACTCTGCAATACCCCACAATACTCTGCAATACCCTGCAATACTCCGCAATGCTCTGCGATAACCTGCCATACTCTGCAATACCCTGCTCTACCCAGCCATACTCTGCAATACTCAGTGATACCCAGCCATACTCTGCAATACCCAGACATACTTGGCGATACCCTGCCATGCTCAGCCATACTCTGCCATGCTCAGCCATACTCAGCTGTACTCGGCCTCTGTATGTGGCCAGGCTGTGGAAGTCTCCCAAATGTGTTATCGCCG
This sequence comes from Lithobates clamitans, assembly GCA_037952925.1. Lineage (NCBI taxonomy): Eukaryota > Metazoa > Chordata > Amphibia > Anura > Ranidae > Lithobates > Lithobates clamitans. The sequence goes on from JBBGZY010000424.1 coordinate 3,518,051, forward strand.
TACTCAGGAGGAGTAGGAGAATCTATTTTGGGGTGTCATTTTTGGTATGTGAATGATGCCTGCAGCAACAGGCATCATTCAGATATCAGCTTTTTCAGCCGGTGATTCCCTAGACCATAAAAATGATCATAGTGGCTGCTCCACTGCTTGATAATTCTTACGGTAGGCGAGAGGGGACTCCCCCCCTTCCCACCGCCCTCCGGTGCTTCTACTGACTCACCGCTACGATCAAAGCCAGGATCTTTTTTTTTTCCAGGCTTCCCAGCCTAGAGGTGAGATGTGGGGTCTTTTTAACCCCATATCTCACTGTAAAGAGGACCTGTCATGCCATATTCCTATTACAAGGGATATTTACATTCCTTGTAATAGGAATAAAAGTGATCAAAAATTTTTTTTTTTTGGAAAAAAGTGCCAAACTTAAATAAATAAAGTAAAATGAACAATAAAAAATTTTTTTAAGCGCCCCTGTCCATGTGCTTGCATGCAGAAGCGGACGCATACGTAAGTCCCATCCACATATGAAATCGGTGTTCAAACCACACATGTGAGATATCGCTGTGAACGTTAGAGCGAGAGCATTAATTTTGGCCCTAGACCTCCTCTGTAACTCAAAATATGTAACATCGTAGCATCGCCTATGGGGATTTTTAAGTAGCGAAGTTTGGTGCAATTCCACGAGCGTGTGCAATTTTGAAGGGTGACATGTTAGGTATCTATTTACTCGGTATAACTTCATCTTTCACATTATGCAAAAACATTGGGCTAACTTTACTGTCTTGTTTTTTTTAAAGCACAAAACTGTTTTTTTTCCAAAAAAGGCTTTCGAAAAATTGCTGCTCAAATACCGTGTGAGATAAAAAGTTGCAACAACCTCCATTGTATTCTCTAGGGTCTTTGCTAAAAAAAATATAATGTTTTGGGGTTCTATGTAATTTTCTAGCAAATAAATGATGATTTTTACATGTAGGAGAGAAATGTCAGAATTGGCCTGGGTTCTCCAGAACGCCTGAAGGTGCTCCCTGCATGTTGGGCCTCCGTATGTGGCCACACTGTGTAAAAGTCTCACACATGTGGTATTGCCATACTCGTGAGCAATAGCAGAATGTGTTTTGGGGTGTAATTTGTGGTATGCATATGCTGTGTGTGAGAAATAACCTGCTAATATGACAATTTTGTGAAAAAAAATCTTGATTTTGAAAAGAATTGTGGGAAAAAATGACAACTTCAAAAAAACTCACCATGCATCTTTCTAAATACCTTGGAATGTCTTCTTTCCAAAAAGGGGTCATTTGGGGGGTATTTGTACTTTTCTGGCATGTTAGGGTCTCAAGAAATTAGATAGGCCGTCAGTACTTCAGGTGTGATCAATTTTCAGATATTGGCACCATAGCTTTTGGACTTTAACTTTCAAAAAGACCAAATAATATACACCAATTTGTACTTATTTTTACCAAAGATATGTAGCAGTATAAATTTTGGCCATTTTTTACGAAGAAAAGTTACTAATTTGCTAAATTTTATAACAGAAACAAAGAAAAATTCATTTAAGTGCCCAGTGGTCAAGTGGATAAGATATGTCTTTTGCACACCTATGAGCTTTTATCCAAATGAAAGGCTTCTTCTTTTATTGTGTGAGCGCATACTGTATATAAGCAACATTTCAGGACCACCGAGGAACCATTTATCAGGCAAAATTGCATGATCACATGCCTTATAAAAGATCCCTGTGTGGCCTAGAAATTTTGCTTAAAACAAGCTTGTCGTGCTTGATGATATATCTTATCCATGTTATATACCATAACCAGTAGGGAGTAATTGCAGAATTTTGTTAGTCGCATAGCTCAATTCAGTATGCTATGCAAGAGAAAGATATAGAGAAAGATATTTCAAATTCATATTTGCTCTTATTTTTTGACTGTTAAACTGCAAAATTGGGGAATGCAAACAGTACTCATGTTATTAACCCTTGTGCTTTTACTAATGTAAGATGTATGTGCTTATGTGGGTGGCAGCAGGGATTTGTATACAGACTCCTGGCTGCTATACATCCTGCTTACATCCTTTCAGTTGATAGCTGGCTTTCTACTGGAAAGTGATTTTCAGCAGTCTAAACAACTGCACATACACTGGGAGATTATATGATATCAATAAGGCTGTAGACTGGCAGATATCTTCCTGAGAGTGGGATGTCTGCTATGATCTTCATCCAACATCCAAAATGACAGTAGCGTGTGCATGTTTCTTGTGAGGCTTCTAAAATGATTATATGTGGCCTATTGTACAGCACCACATCGACCATGAATCGAAATGCAAAAAATGTAACTAGAAATGGATTTTAAAGGTATCCAGATGTCACATAACAATTAAAAATACAAGTTTATTACAAAATTTCATAACGCAATAAAAGTATAAATATGAATCAAAGCAATAAACTACCTGCTATTACAGGGGTGTTCAAAAATTCCTCCCAATACAATGATGTCCTACTGGTCTCCCACATCAGATAAGTACAACATACAAACAATTATATATGATAACAGGCAGTTGCTTCAAACATATACAGACTTAAAGACAGAGATTTTTCTACATTGGGGCTGTCCAGACAGGGAATTATTGACCTCCATGCATTTTGCTGGAATACCCACTTCTTCAGGAACATGGGAGAAAACCTACTTACCTAACCCATGCATAGTATAATTGTTCACTTTTCCTTTGATGCCTCACTCTGCTATATAAACAAATGAAGGCTCAGTATCCAACACCCACAGCTGGTGAAAATTCAGAACTTTTTCCGGGGGCTGGCATTATTTCAAAGCCACCCATGCTCTGCCCCTTTTCAAGAATCTCATGCAAATCTTTCCACTTGAAAGATATATGTGTGTTCTACAAGAGGTAATTCATCTTCACTTTGTATTAAAACTATTAGTAAATAGTTCATGAGTGTTTCCAAAAATATTGCTTGTTGAAAATTCCTCTGGTGTAACTAACGGGAGAAGTGGCAACTCACCAGAAATAGATGCTGTCTCAGCCAAGAGAACAACATACACGCTTTATACCATCAATCTGTGATGTAGTCATCAAGGTCCAGTGTTTAGCGGTATCTACTCCTCCTCAGGATATTGTAATGTCACATCGCACAAGTTATCATAAAAGTAAAAAAATCTTATAGTGTTATAGTATTTAAAATAAAGAAATAGTAAGAATAAACAGTGCAAAAATTGATAATCAGTGTTCACTCATGATGAAGGATTGCTCCCTCACATGCAGTTCACAGTCACCAAAACCATTGTGCTACCACAGAGTATGCAGCTAACACACCCAGGATGGATGGGTGGATGGATGAAGGCCAACCATGAGTTTATCTCCTTATTTCTCTGTAGGGGACAGTGAGCCGCTAATTCTGTCAAAAAGTACCACCAAACAACATGGATAATGAATTATAGTGTAGTGGTTAATTGTACTGAATGCAGCAGTAAAGCAATCACTAGCAAGAGCAGTAATCACCCAGTTATGTGATAAACTAGAGTGACGCTCATTCACTCACATCAGAACAACGTGGTGGTGTGACGTCAAAGCTTCCTCCTACGTGTTTCCCAACCAATGAGCATCCTTAGGGGCCTTTAGTGTTCAGCGTTGGTGGCCTTATATATGTAGCCTATACTTGTAATCTCCTATTAGGTAATTTCTGGTCCAGAGCCATTTTGAAGTAGTCCAATGATCAGCAACAGTCGGGCTGTGATTATCCAAAAAAACATTTGTTCCTATTGTTGGTAATCACCCTTTCAAAGATGGACTACAGCACACAGCAGAATAACAAATATACCTATTCAAAAGCTGATAATGGTTGAATGCATGCATTTAAAAAATGACATATAAACATACTGGCTACAGTTAATGGTATGAAAATAAATAAATTATAAATAAATATATAAGAATCCATATTGATAAAAATCCCATTTAAAGTCCAAATAGGCTACATATATAAACATAAAAGTACATAACATATTTTATTTTATTTATCCCCTGAAGAGTTCTAAATATTGTTTAGCTTATCACATTCATTAAAAACTGGATACAATAAAATCGATGAGTACTAATAAATAAATAGATACATAAAAAAATTTAGGACAATTTGCTCCCAAGTCTACTGAGGCTGACACATTTCAAAATTATGCAAAGTTGGGAAATGATGTAATATCCTCTTATTATATCCCTCTTTGTTATATTTTGTTATATTTCATTTGTATCACTAAAACAATTATTGTCCCATTCGATCTTGTGATAAAAAAAAAAGAATTTCAATGCATAAAGCCAAAACATCTCTCTCTTAGAGATTTCTCTGATTTTGTTACAACCTTTCCAATGAGGGTGTAGTTTGGAAATGGCTGTAAACTTTAGGCAACTCAGATCTCTATTATAAAATTTGAGAAAGTGTAGCGATAAACTGTTTTTTTCTATAACCTGTTCTAATGTTGTCGACATGTTCCCTTATGCCCTGTACACACGGGCGGACTTTTCGGCAACAAAGGTCCGACAGTCTTTCCGATGGACTTTCAACGGACATTTGACAGACTTCCGACGGAGTTTCGAACGAACGGACTTGCCTACACACAATCACACCAAAAGTCTGATAGATTAGAACGTGATGACGTACAACCAGACTAAAATAAGGAAGTTCATAGCCAGTAGCCAATAGCTGCCCTAGCGTTGGTTTTCGTCCGTCGGACTAGCATACAGACGAGCGGATTTCTCGATAGGAACTGGGTCCGACGGAGTTCTGATGTAAAGATTTGATACATGTTCCAAATCTAAAGTCCGTCAGATTTTCAACAGAAAAAGTCCACTGAAGGTCCGATGAAGCCCACACACGATCAGATTGTCCGCCGGATGCAGTCCGTCGGACCAGTCTGGTCGAAAAAGTCAGCTCGTGTGTACAGGGCGTTAGACGATCTCTCAGTCTCCTTGATGTATGGCCCACATATTGCTTATGACAAGAACACTAACAAGGAAACTATATATTTAGTGTCACAAGAAATTAAGGATTCTATATTGTATTTCTTCCCTGTGAAGCTGGAACAAAAGTATTCCACGCAGTCTTAGCTGTCCTACCATTCAGATTACATTACAGGGGTATAATCTCTTCATCTCTTTAACCACTTAAGGACCGGAAGATTTCCCCCCTTAATGACCAGGCTATTTTTTGCGATACGGCACTGCGTCAATTTAACTGACTTTAACCAACAATTACACAGTCGTGCGACGCTGTACCTAAAACAAAATTGACATCCTTTTTTCTCACAAATAGAGCTTTCTTTTGGTGGTGTTTGATCATTTGGTTTTTATTTTTTGTGCTATAAACAAAGAAAGACAGACAATTTTGAAAAAAAAACAATATTTTTTACTTTTTGGGTGGGACTGCGACATTGCAGCGGACAGGTCAGACACTTTTGACACTTTTTTGGGACCACTGACATTTATACAGTGATCAGTGCTATAAAAATTCACTGATTACTGTATAAGAGACACTGGCAGGGAAGGAGTTAACACTAGTGGTGATCGTGGGGCTAAATGTTTTCCCTGGGAGGTTTACCTACCAGGTGTGTACTGACTGGCAGAGGAGAGAGGTCACTTTTCCTGATCACTATGATCAGACGATCACTCTCTACTCCCCTGTCAGAACGGGGATCTGTTTGTTTATATTGACAGATCCCCATTCTAGCTCTCTGTGGAGCGATCGTTGGTGGCCGGCAGACTGAGCCGACCTACCGCAGTATAATGATGGTTGGTCTGCAAGTGTTTAAAGAAGGATAGTTGTCTCTGTGCCTCCAACACATTTGGGACTAGGCTGTCCCTTAAACTAGGGGCCCTTCTGAAGACTACTTCAGGTCTAATGGATAGTAATTCTCCAAGAGTTGGGTCCTCTTTCAAAATACCCCATCTCTTGACAATAATACGTTTGATCTGATAATACTGAGTTAAATAATTTGTAATAAAGGAAGAGACCACTTTCTTCTCATTGCTAAGACTTTTCTTGGCTAGTAAGGTTCCTCTATCCATCCTCCCTACTTCATTAATGGTATTTTGTATACTCCATTCATCATAACCTTTTTCTAGTATTGTTATTATTATATTTTTTCTAATATTATTATTAATCTTACTCTGTGTAATCACATTGCAAAGTGCATAAATAATACATTCAACACATAATGGCTCCCAAGCAGTTTTAAAGAAAAATATATGCAATTGTTATTTTTCTTTCTTTAAATACATTTAACAGAACTTTCCACACAGATAAGTCTAAAAATGCGAAGGGGTGCCTCAGATTTCTCAATCTAGTATAAAGAAATTGAGGAAAAAATAATTCACTTAAGCAGGAAAATAAATGAAAATGAGATTCTGCAAAAAATGCAACAGTCTTGTATTGACCTATAAGATATATTTATTGTATGCACACAGAAAAACTAAAGAAGAAAGGAAAGTGTTTTTTTTTAAAGTACAGGCAGGAAATGTAATGTAGCTCAGAAACCCTGTGACCTTTTCTGATAAAAAAAAAGACAAAAATAGCAAGAGCGGAAGATACTGCTGGCATGAGAATTTGGACCAGGAAAACCTACCATGTTCAGTTTGTGTGAGAAAATGCTATATTTATGATATAATCAATATTTTATTTTATTGCTTATGCACTCAAAATATTATATTTCAAGTACAGATAAAGCCAATCACTAAAATTGCAAATGAGTATAATATATTAATGGAAATTCAAAAGTAATTTCCAATATTATTACACCAGTAGGTTTCATTAAAGTAACACCTGGTGATCCATGGGGGTCCTTGCTCTAAGGTGACAATGCTCTATCCCTGTCTCCAAATTGTGTTTCTGTGTTGTCCCTCTGTTACACAGGCTTTCATTAGAGGCTTTATGTGACCATTTCAATACACAATTTGCAGGTATGGGATACTGTTGTCACCATCAGGAAATCCACTCCATTGCTAGAGTGTTTTCATTTAGACAGAACATGGGTTGTAAAGAAATTGAAGGATATCAGCAACACCAAGATACAGCAAAAGATGATGAAAAGGTGAAAACACATATTTTATTTTATTTTAAAAAGACAATTGTTTATGACAAAATGTGATCAGGGTTTATATGTATTTAACCAAACCAGAAAGGTAAAGAAGTGGAGGTAAGTAAGAATTTAAGGAAGTAAGATCATTTAAGAATAATAACAAAGAGCGAATGCTTTGACAGCCGATAAGGTATTTGAACCTCTTAAAATCCCCTTCACACTTTTGCCTACATAAACAAACAAGTGGCTCATTCAGCTCTGAGGAAAGATTAGCTAGACTTAATGTATTCTCTCTTGAGAAGAGGAGATTAAGGGGGGATATGATCAACATCAACAAATACATAAGTGTTCCATATAGTGATCTTTGTTTGGAGCTATTCACTTTAACCGCTTCCGGACCAGCCGCTGCAGTTTTACTGCAGCAGGCTGGCTCCCCTGCACAAAATCACATTACTGTACATGATCTTGCGGGGTCCAGATAGCAGGCGCACGCATAGCAGGGGTGCCGATGCTCATGGCCAACGGTCACGATGACCGCCAGCCACGAGCGGTCATGACCAGGAGACACAGAACAGGGACGAGTGTGTGTAAACACACACTTCCCTGTTCTGTTCTGACAGGAGTGATAGATCGTGTGTTCCTATTAGGAACCACGACCTGTCACTTCCTATAGTTAGTCCCTCCTCCTTCAGTTAGAATCACCTCCCAGGGAACACAGTTAACCCCTTCACCGCCCCCTCGTGTTAACTCCTTCACTGCCAGTGACATTTTTACAGTAATCAATGCATTTTTAATCGCACTGATCGCTGTATTAATGCCAATGGTTCCAAAAATGTGTCAAAATTGTCCGATGTGCCTGCCATAATGTTGCAGTCATGATAAAAATCACAGATCACCACCATTACTAGTAAAAAAAAGAATAATAATAAAAATGCTATAAATCTATCCCCTATTTTGTAGACGCTATATTTTTTGCGTAAACCAATCAATATACGCTTATTGCGATTTTTTTTAATCAAAAATATGTAGTAGAATACATATCGGCCTAAACTGTGGAAATTTTTTTTTAATTTATATTTTTGGGGCATATTTATTATAGCAAAAAGTAAAAAATAATGTGTTTTTTTCAAAATTGTTGCTCTTTTTTTGTTTATAGCGCAAAAAAAATAGCAGAGGCGGTCAAATACCACCAAAAGAAAGCTCTATTTGTGGGAAAAAAAGGACGTCAATTTTGTTTGGGTACAACGTCGCATGACCGCGCAATTGTCAGTTAAAGCGACGCAGTGCCGAATCGCAAAAAGTGCTCTAGTCAGGAAGGGGGTAAATTCTTTTCGGGTCTGAAGTGGTTAAGGGGCACACCTTACATCTGGCCTACATTCTTTCCTAAATGCACAAAATATAACTGGATACTAATACTAATATATATAGGTAAAAATAGCCAACTGAGAAATGCATCCCAGCTTAGTCTCTCTATAAATTTATGGCAGCTTATGGGGTGGTGCAGACAGGGGCAAGGCGCAGACATGATGGCTCTGTCCTGAGTGGCTCTGTCAGGAGTGATGCGCAGTTTCACCGATGCAGTTATCAATCCTGATCATGTCTTCTCTGCTCTTTTACAGGTAATTGTCTCCTATCCATCTTTACATCCCTACTGAACTGACTTTGCTGTGAAATATTTTTGGTAATTGTCTCCTATCCATCTTTACATCCCTACTGAACTGACTTTGCTGTGAAATATTTTTGGTAATTGTCTCCTATCCATCTTTACATCCCTACTAAACTGACTTTGCTGTGAAATATTTTTGGTAATTGTCTCCTATCCATCTTTACATCCCTACTGAACTGACTTTGCTGTGAAATATTTTTGGTAATTGTCTCCTGCTGCCATATCTTTAAACTTCCATATTTACTGCTAGCTCTATAACAAACACACTACAATAGCAATATTAGTGGTGATTGATTCTCAACTCCATGTGGCTTGAGTGTTCAAGAGAGGTAATTAGCTTTACGACCCTAGCCTGTGTCTGTATCTGGTCTGGCCCTGGCCATCTTCTCCCCATATTCAGGTGTCTCACATCAGACCCAATAATAACCAACTGAGAAATGCATCCCAGCTTAGTCTCCCTATAAATTTATGGCAGCTTATGGGGTGGCGCAGACATGATGGCTCTGTCCTAAGTGGCTCTGTCATGAGTGATGCACAGTTTCACCGACGCAGTTATCAATCCTGATCATGTCTTCTCTGCTCTTTTACAGGTAATTGTCTCCTATCCATCTTTACATCCCTACTGAACTGACTTTGCTGTGAAATATTTTTGGTAATGGTCTCCTATCCATCTTTACATCCCTACTGAACTGACTTTGCTGTGAAATATTTTTGGTAATTGTCTCCTGCTGCCATATCTTTAAACTTCCACATTTACTGCTAGCTCTATAACAAACACACTGCAATAGCAATATTAGTGGTGATTGATTCTCAACTCCATGTGGCTTGAGTGATCAAGAGAGGTAATTAGCTTTACGACCCTAGCCTGTGTCTGTATCTGGTCTGGCCCTGGCCATCTTCTCCCCATATTCAGGTGTCTCACATCAGACCCAATAATAACCAACTGAGAAATGCATCCCAGCTTAGTCTCCCTATAAATTTATGGCAGCTTATGGGGTGGCGCAGACAGGGGCAAGGCGCAGACATGATGGCTCTGTCACAAGTGATGCGCAGTTTCACCGACGCAGTTTAACGAAAGCAAGATAACTAAAGCTGCATGAACAACAAGAACTCTGCTCCACTCTGCAAAACAACAAGCAAACCAGCTTTGACGTTTATTTTATATTAGGTTAGTTTCCCACTCTCTATCCACTAACATGCTCCTTATTCTCTTCCTTCTCACATTGGTGTCGTCTATCCTCAAATTATCTTTAATCTACCCCTCCTCTCTTCCCTGCAGCATGCACATATCACCCTCACTCCTACCCTCTCCCTACTATGGCACCCATAATCTCCTGCATTTGCTGCACCCACATGCTGACAAACACCAGGGCCATTAGACACATGCGCTCATGCACATCCCACTCCCACCTTGCCTTCCTCGCCCTCCTCCTTCTCCTAGTCTCAGGTGACATTTCTCCTAATCCTGGTCCGCCATTTTCCAAATGCAAGCCACATATCCAATACCCCTCCCCCTCTGGAAACCACCGCAATCCACTCAGTTTAATTTCTATCCCCCTGCTTCCTCAAAGCACCCCACCAATCTCATGCGCCCTTTGGAACGCCCGCTCCATCTGTAACAAGCTAACATCTGTACATGACCTCTTCATCTCTCATGGCTTGAACATACTCCCCATAACAGAAACCTGGCTTCAAAATTTTGACTCAGCTTCTCCTGCTGCCCTCTCCCATGGTGGTCTCCATTGGACTCACTCCCCCAGACCCAACAGACAGAAAGGAGGTGGAGTTGGCTTCCTTCTATTCCCACAAAGCACCTTCCAAGTCCTTCCTGTCCCTCCCTCTCTATCCCTCTCTTCTTTCGAGATGCACTGTCTTCGTCTGTTTTCTCCCATTTCGCTGAGGATTGCAGCAATTTATAGGCCTCCAGGACCGGTATCGCGCTTTCTTGATGACTTTGCTGCCTGGCTACCCTACTTTCTCTCCTCTGAAATACCCACCATTATTCTTGGTGACTTTAACATTCCTGTCAATGTTAACAGCCCAACTACAGCTAAACTTCTCGATTTAACGTCATCTTTTGACCTAACCCAATGGACACATACTTCCACTCACTCCAATGGTAATACCATTGACCTTGTATTCTCCCATCTCTGCAACTCTGGCAACCTCACCAACACCCCCTTTCCTCTATCTGATCACAACCTCATTACTTTCACTGTATCCTTGCCTCCAACCACCCATCCCTCCAAGCAGCAAACAATTACTTGTAGAAACCTTCGCCACTTTAACCCTTCTCTTCTCTATTCTGCTACTGACCACCTATATGACATAATCTCTCCCCTGTCCTGTCCTGACCTGGCCACCTCTGTCTACAACAGTTCACTCTCATCATCACTAGATGCACTTGCTTCTCTAAGTACACGCAGAATCAGGCCCCGACCGTTTCAACCCTGGCAAACTGACAACACTAAAAATCTCAAGAGACATTGCCGTGCTCTTGAACGACTGTGGTGTAAAACCAAATGCCTGCAAGACTTCACCCTATATAAATCTGCCCTTCTAAAATACAATTCCTGCCTCCATGCTGCCAAACAAGCCTACTTTGTCTCTCTTATTAATTCCTTGTCATCCAGTCCCCGTCGGCTCTTCTCAACCTTTAACTCTCTGCTTCGTCCACCACCCCCTCTACCCACTAACTCACTCACTGCCCAAGAGATTGCCAATCACTTCAAAGACAAGATCGATGCAATTCATGAGGACATCTCTACTGTGCGTATGTCTTCCCCACCCAACATACCTTGCCTAGCAGCACATTCAACACTCTCCTCTTTTGAATTGGCTACTACTGAAGAGGTTACAAAAATTTTCTCGGATGCCCACCTAACCAATTGTCCTTTGGATCCTGTTCCCTCACAACTACTACAGTCACCCTCTTCTTCTATCCTATGCTCCCTCACCCACATCTTCAATCTCTCCCTCTCTAGTGGCATCTTCCCCTCCCCTGTAAAACATGTGCAGATCACTCCCATTCTTAAAAACCCCTCACTGGACCCTATCGACCTGAACAACTTAAGACCCATCTCATTGCTCCCATTCACCTCTAAACTTCTAGAGCGCTTGGTCTACAACCGTCTTAGCTCCTACCTCAATGAAAAACACCTTCTTGACCCCTTACAGTCTGACTTTCGCTCGCAGCACTCCACGGAAACTGCCTTACTAAAACTCACTAACGATTTACTAACTGCTAAAACCAACAGCCAGTACTCCATACTCCTACTACTTGACTTCTCTGCGGCCTTTGATACTGTTGACCACCCACTCCTTCTCAATAAGCTACATTCCCTTGGGCTTCGAGATTCTGCTCTATCCTGGTTCTCTGCCTACTTATCACAGCACTCCTTCAGTGTCACCTACAAATCTGTCTCCTCCTCTCCATTGCCCCTTTCTGTGGGGGTTCCCCAAGGCTCGGTTCTTGGACCCCTTTTCTTCTCTATCTACACCTCCTCCCTCGGCCACTTAATAACTGCCCACGGCTTCCAATACCACTTATACGCTGATGACACCTAAATCTATCTGCCTACTCCTCACCTCACTTCTTCAGTCTCCTCTCGCATTACTAACTTACTAACTGACATATCAGCATGGATGTCGCACCACTTCCTTAAACTAAATCTCTCTAAAACTGAGCTATTAATATTCCCCCCCGCCCGTGCACCCCTCCATGACTTTTCCATCAAAATCAACAATGCAACCATCAGTCCCTCCCCTCACGCCAGGGTACTAGGTGTAATCCTAGACTCTGACTTGTCATTTCAGCCTCAAATCCAATCGTTGTCAAAATTTTGTAGAATTCACCTCCGTAACATCTCTAAAATTCGACCCTTTTTAACAAATGAAACCACCAAGCTCCTCATTCACTCCCTTGTTATCTCTCGCCTTGACTATTGCAACTCCCTTCTCATTGGCCTGCCTCTCCATAGACTATCCCCTCTTCAGTCTATCATGAATGCTGCTGCCAGACTTATCCACCTTACCAACCGCTCAGTGTCTGCCAACCCTCTACTCCAATCCCTACACTGGCTCCCAATCACCCAGCGAATTAAATTCAAAATACTAACCACAACGTACAAAGCCATTCACAACTCTGCCCCGAGCTACATCACTAATCTTGTCTCCAAATATCATCCAAATCGACCTCTACGCTCCTCTCAAGACCTCCTGCTTTCAAGCTCTCTCATCTCCTCCTCCCATGCTCGTCTCCAGGATTTCTCCAGAGCCTCTCCCATCCTCTGGAACTCGCTACCTCCATCTATCCGGCTATCCCCTACTCTTGCTACCTTCAAGCGATCCCTGAAAACTCATCTCTTCAGGAAAGCCTATCACGTCTCCAACTAATCTCCTACCACTTCCACCAGCTCATTCCCCACAGTTACAACCTTTTGTACCACCTGCCCCACCCTATTAGATTGTAAGCTCTTCTGAGCAGGGCCCTCTTAATCCTCTTGTATTTTATTGTATTATAACTGTATTGTCTCCCTTTTATATTGTAAAGCGCTGCGTAAACTGTTGGCGCTATATAAATCCTGAATAATAATAATAATAAAGTTGATCCGGGGAACATTTGAATGTCTCTTCAAGGATCTAGGAGAATTTTTTTGTTTTGTTTTGTGTGGGTTGAACTGGATGGACTTGTGTCTGTTTTCAGCCAGACTAACTATGTAACTTTGTAACTGCTGTAAATTCCAGAGAACTTGTCACTGGTGAGTTTTCGTTAACAGGAACTTCAGTGTGAAAATAGCCTTACAATGGTGTGGTGGCATTTATTGTAAGTGTGCAGTGGGATGCCATTCTAAATAAATGTACATACAGGTAGTAGCATGTATTGTAGTGTGTGTGGTAGTGTGTGTGGTAAAACAACAATGCACAGTTATGAAGCCAGTCTAAATAAACAGAAAACAGGAATAATTGTTCACAAAATGCTTTTGAATAAAAACCCCTGGAATCATAAATCTAAAGTGCTCTAAGAGGTAACGTTAATGTCATTTTACACTTACCTCTGTGGTGGCCTTTTCTGAATATCTCACTGTCAAACCTTATCCAGGAACGGCAGCGTTTTCATTAAAGTAATTAAATCATAGATGTCTAAAGAATGGGCTTCCGCAATTCAGATAATTCACAGGGACCAGAAGCCCCAGTAACATTACCTCTGACAGCAGAATATCCAGGAAAGGATGGCATGAAGAGATATGTGAATTACCAGTTGGTGGTGCTTAGAAAGAAAAACCAATATAATGCTCAAAGGTCAAGCCTTAGTAGAGTTTTTTTATAAGGAGGCATTGAAAGAGAGGATCATTTGCCAAAGCTGCCTCAGAGACACAAGCAGAAAAAGCTTTTAAGATGAAACAAGCTATTCTTCCTGTGGGATGAACACAAAAAGAGCTGTATATACAAACACATGCCGCGTACACACAATCAGAATTTTGGTTGGAAAAAGCTATGATGGTTTTTCCGACGGGATTCCGCTCAAGCTTGTCTTGCGTACACACAGTCACACCAAATTCCGACCGTCAAGAACATGGTGATGTACAACACGTACAACAGGACTAGAAAAAGGAAGTTCAATACCCAGTGTTTCACCCTTTGGGCTCCTTCTGCTACTCTCGTGTTAGTAGAACTTTGGTGAGAGACGATTTGCGCTTTTCAGAATCGTGCCTTTTTAGATCATTTTACTGCTTTTCAGTTTTGTGCTTGTGGGTTTGTATCTGTTTTTCAGTGCGTGTAGTCAGTTCGCATCTGTTCTTCAGTGTGTTTTTGTCCGCTCGTTACTGATTTTCAGCTCGCTCTTCACAGGCCTTGCTGTTCTTCAGTGCGTTCTGTCTAGTTCGTTCTGACCAGTCGACCGTTTTGAAGCCATGTTGTGGTTACGCACTCGTCATAGAGTTCGTGCTGTGCAGGGGCTTGGTGTTGGGGTTGCTACTTTGACCCAAGCCCAGTCCATGAACAGGGCGAGGAGGAGTTCATGGACCAAGAATTGGTTAGTCCAGCGTGACCAATTCTCTCATATGCCTTTGCTGTGTGAGTTTGAGGAGAATAACCCTGATGATTTCAGGAATTTTCTCCGGATGACGGATCCCATTTTTCACCATTTGTTGGCTTTGCTCACCCCTTATATTACGAAGCAGGACACCTGCATGCGGCAAGCCATCACTCCCGAGCAGAGACTAGTCGCCATGTTGCGGTACTTGGTGACGGGAAAAAGTCTACAGGACCTCAAGTTCTCTACAGGCATCTCCCCCCAGGCTCTGGGGATCATTATTCCAGAGACTTGTTCTGCCATCATTCAGGTCCAGCAGAAGGACTATATTAGGGTAAGTTTTCTCCTTTAACATCACATTATATGTATTTAATGTTTGATAATATATTGTATTTCTTTCCTCATTCCCTAATTATTATGATTGTAATATGCTGTAAATGTCCTCTTTATCCTCATGCATCCTGTAATCTTTTAATGTTCCTTTTTTTGTCCTTCATGCATATTTGCCTTCACTACCCTCCCCAGCATGCTATCCTGGGCCCATATACACCTAGCCTAGTCATTTGACAATGTATTTTGTCAGCTCCATTGTAGTGCTTTACCCTAAACACCCCCTAAAATGTGTCCAAATGTTATTGTTGTCCTTAAATTCAGGCAGAGTGCCAGTGGCTTTTTGTTGTCTCCCAAACTCATTTAGAACCCCCCCCCCCCATTAAAATGTTTACAATGAGCCATCAGAGGGGGTGAGGAATCTGATAAGTGGACCTTATATTTTTGTCTTTAAAATACTCCTTAAAATAAATGTTATACTGATGTTGAATGTTATTTCAATGTTTTTATTGAAAAAGAAGGTAACAAAGTACAAAATAGCCAGTCACATATCCAGATTATTGTTAAATTATCAAAAGCAGTATATTCCAATACGGAAATAATTAAGGTAGATTCATATTACTTATACACCACCTATTATGCTAACATAACATAAAAAATGCGGCAAACATCCAAATATCGGTGGGATTTAACCATAACCTCTCAATTATGAGCTGGACAACCCCTGTGTGAGGGAATGGCACAGACCCAGAGTCCTGGGAGGTCCTGGACATAGTCTTTGGGACAATCCCAGGTTTTATAGTGATAGAAGATCGTATATGAGATCATCTGTATTGTATCAGGGTTTCCGGAGATGTGAGAATAAGAAAAAGAAAGGAAAAAAAAGGAACAGAACAAAAGAAAGAGAGAAGAGGAGGGAAGAAAGGAAGAAAGTCAAAGGCCACGCCCTACGTATGTTTTGTCACACGGACTTCTACGGGAGCGTAGAAGTCCGTGTGACGAAACGTACGTAGGGCGTGTCCTTTGACTGAACGCCTTGCTGACATCTCCCTGCAAAGCTGACGCTTAGGAACAACTTTGTAAGCATTGTACACCGCTCATTTTTTCCACTACAATGTGAGTACCCTTTTTATCTGACATAATAAATAGTGTTTTTAAACGGTTTCACACTATGGAATCCTTTCTTCTTATGTCCTTATGATATCATCATGGTCCTGGTCTTGCCAAGTATTGCTGCACAGTGGCACATACTGTGACTACTCGTTACCCCTGCAGGGGATATACAGCTGGTGAGTCACTGCACAATCACAACGTGAGACACCAGCACTGGATTAACACCTGTTGTGTGCTTTGAGGAATCCTACAACGGACGCCTTTTTTCACTTATAGTGCACCGGGCACATACCCATATCAACTGTTTATTATCATAGAACCATTTGCATGGCACGTGTGTTCAGTACTTTTCAGAGTGACCTCTTTATAGGGCACTTGTCACTTTGTTATTTGCAACGTTTGTAGAGCAATATTTTAATATTTATTTATTTAGCACCAGACACTTTAGAATTTTTTGCATGTCACGTGTGATGTATTTATTGCAACTTTGTGTTTTCTAGTGTTTAGACACAGACCACTTTATGCTCCTAGCAGTGGTTAATACCGTTTTTTCCTTTTGAGGGAATATAGCACTAGACACCTTGGATGCGATTTATTGCACTCATTATGCTTCTTATGTTTAAATCACCAGTCACTTTAACCCGCAGGAGTGGTAATAACTGCCATATATATTTCACTTAAGGGGATACACACGTGACACTTTGGATAAAATTGTACATATGCAGACACTTCTTTTACAACTCTGGGACAGCGCCATACTCACACACTTTTCTTTTTTCATCCCTGTCTCGTACCTCGCTGGACAGGGAATAATGTTGATTTATGACCTCTAATAGAAACTTGGGCTATTGGGGAACAATATAGCATTTTTAGTAAAGAAATAAACGTAGAGCCAAATCCTAGGCTTTCAAGGGTAATAAAAAGGTAGTCCCAATTTAGGCTATCAAAGGCTCTGTTAAGGTCCAATGAAAGGAGCAAGAGTTCCCGGGCGAGTGGAGCATTCCAGTTAGACCCTACTGCTGAGATTAGAGTTATGGATCTACAAATTTGGTCTAGGGTCTCACGCCCTGTTATAAATCCAGATTGGTCTTTATGAATGTAGTGTTCTAAAAAAATGTTAAGGTGAGAAGCCAAGACTTTCGTAAGGATCTTTATGTCGCAATTTATTAATGAGATTGGGCGATAATTACGAATGTCAGTAGAGTCCCTGTTGGGTTTAGGGATAACACTAATATACGCTTTATTTTCATCTAGCAGGACCGTACCTCCATCCCGCAAAGAGTTAAAGTAAAGGACCATGTGTGGAACCAGTTGAACAGAAAATTTTTTATAGTATAAGTTAGGGAGACCATCTGGGCCAGGAGATTTGTGGAGTGACAGTGATTTAATAGCAGCACAAATCTCCTCGCCCGTAAAAGGTTGGTCCATAAGGTCTTTATGATCAACTGTGATGGATAAGAGAGGGAGATTCCCCAAGAATTCCCTAACGATGAAGGGTCCGCGTCTCGAGGATTACTGTATAGGTCAACATAAAAATCATGGCATTCCCGAAGGATTTTTGGGGGGTCCTGAGAAAGATGACCTCCTGACAATCTTATTTTGGGGAGTGCCCGGTGAGAGTGTCTAGGGGTAAGCTTATGTGCTAATAAAGAACCGGGACGGTCCCACCAGGTGAAAAATTTATGATTCATCCACCTTAGTTGTTTTTCAGCCCTAGTAGTGAGGCATAGATTAAGTTCTAAGCGAGATTGTTCCAATTTAGTAAATAAGTTAGGAGATGAAGAGCGCTTGTGTTGTTTAGTTAAGGTTTCAAACTCCCTGGTCTTGGAAGAGATCAATTCAATGTGAGCTTTTAGGAGTCTGGAGGATAATTGAATAAAGGCTCCCTGGACAGAAGCTTTGTGTGCAGCCCAATTAATAGCAGGGGTGAGGTCTGAGATCTGAACCAAAATCGGATCATGATCTGACCAGGGGGTAGATAGTATCTTAGCAGATTTCAATTTAGGAAGCAACCCATAGAGAGAAAAAACACGTGATCAATCCGGGAGTAGTGTCCATGTGCTCTGGAGTAATGAGAGTAATCTCAAGCAGTAGGATTGATTTCCCTCCAAACATCCACTAAGTCATAGTGATAAAGCAATTGTGCAAATTTATGACTCTGTTTAGGAGGGGGACGAAGCCCCACGGCATGTGATTTATCCTTAAGAAGGTCCAAAGCTAGATTAGAGTCACCCGCTAGGATCACTGCGCCTTCAAACTCATGAGCCATGGACCGTAGGAGGGAATGAAAAAATGTGGTTTGATTGGTGTTGGGAGCGTAATAAATTAGGAAGGTAACCAGTGATTCCCTTAGGTGACCTTTGACAGGAAGATAACGCCCATCCTTATCTCTAATAACTTTGGTTTCAATGAACGATACACGTCGAGAGAAACAGAGGGCCACTGCCCTTTTCTTTTCTGATGCATTGGCATAGTAACAAAGAAGATAGTCTTTATGGAGATAACGAGGGGTAAATAGGGCGGGAAAGTGTGTCTCCTGGAGGACGATAATGTCTCCCCCCAGAGAGCGATAATGTGCAAAGGCTTTAATCCGTTTAGCAGGGGATCCGAAACCCTAAACATTATGAGATAATAGGCGGATATTTTGAGAAATAGATGTTATATTAGACATAGGAAACAGTCAGTTGAACCTCGATAAACAGACTCACCCACCGATCTGCAAACCTCCGGACCCGGAAGCACCAGAAGAACCTCCAAGCGACCCTCAAGAAAGAACAGTGGTAGAAAACGTAAGACAAGAATAGAGAAAGAGAGAAAACAAAAAACCAAAAAGGTAGTCAGGCCAGGAGACCCCTAGCACTGAACAGAACAGTATAGCAATGTAAAAAATCATGTTGAACAATTAAAAAAAAACAATTCAAGTATCTCGGAGCCGAAGCTCAGAGTGTGGAGGAGTCTTCACTAAAAACAAGTAATGGGAAGAGTCCTTCAAATGGGGAGAGCGCATAGACACCCCCAGCAGTAAAGACACATTCAAATACTAATTTGGCCCCACATCTCAACCTAGGGAACATAATAAAGCCACAGATTAAAGAGGTTGTGGTATCAAACCTAGTGGGATGAACAATAATAACAGAAGACCAACCTGAAAAAGAAAATATGTGAACCGGATTTAACCAACCACTTCAGGGTCAGCTAGAACATTTAGATAACAGGCCTATGGTATCTCAAAATTATCAAAAAAAAAAAAAAAAAGAAAAAACACAAAAGCAGTGGTTAATGTCCCGCAATGGGACCACTGAGAAACCACCACATTAACTGAAACGTTCGTCCAATAGGATGAGACAGGTTCTCAGGGCACGTGAGAAGAAGAAGCTGATGTCTTCGCTGGCCTTCTCGGTTTTGCAGACCATAGAGGGGAGAGTGGAGGAGGATCGTCGGATCCATGTCGATTCTGCGATGAGGGGCTGTGAGAGATGAAGCCAAATTTCAGTAAGATTGTTTCACCTTCAGCGAATGTAGAAAAGGAGTAGGACTTGCCGTTGAAAGAAAATTGGAGTTTAAAGGGGTAGTTCCATCTGTATCAAATGTTGCATTGGATCAGTGGTAACAGTTAGGGTTTAAATGATCGTCGTTTTTGAATAGTGACCTGGGATATATCGGCAAATATTTGAATCTTGAGACCGTCTATCTCTAGATCTGGATTTTCTCTAGCATGAAGCCTCCTTGATCCGGAAAAAATGTGGTTTAACAATAACATCTCTAGGGGGGGCATCAGGCTTTGGAGGTATCAGAGCCCTATGGATACGATCGATTTCCATATGAATGTCATCAATATCAGGTACAGCCGCCTGCATCAGTGAGTAGGTGACAAAAGTGATATCTTTTATATTTTCTGGAATGCCCCGGACACGAAAATTATAGTGCCTGGCGCGATTTTCGAGATCATCGATTTTTGAATATGCTTCCTCAAGGCGATCTTGTAAATTGGTTATCATGTTTGAGTTTTGGGATACTCTGTGAACCGTATCATCTACTTTTGATTCAATGCTTTCTAACTGATTCCCCAGCTCCTGGAAATCTTGCTTTATGTCCAAGGCTATTTTGTCAGTAGCTTTAGCCAGTTCCCTTTGTAATAAATCAGCAAAGCATGCCAAAAGTATTGGATCACTTGAATACTGTGGATGAGCAGATGTAATAGCAGGGAAGTCAGTGGCAGTGTCTTGATCTGGTTTTTGGCTGCTGGGCTGACTGCAAAAGAGATCTGCCATCTCTCTATCCAGGACAGAGGATGTATGAGAGTCCTGGCTGGGTGATATGGCTGCAGCTCATAAGGGGGGGCTGGGGGGTGAGCCTTGCAGGCTTGTGTACTCACCTGAAGCTGAGGAGGGTATTGGAGGGGTGTTCGGGAGAATGCTCTGCCCTGGGGGCTTAGTGGTCCTCTTCTGTGAGGGCGGCTTCTCCTCTCTGGATGCTGGCATCCCTCATGTAGTATAGCCGGTCATCATCTTGGATTCCCTGCCTGTATCCCGCAAAGGATAGCGGGGGCCGCTCTGGGGCTTAATTTGCGGCTGGTGTGGCATCCGTTATGATCCCGGTCCTCACCCCAGGAGGATCGGGCAGCTAGAAGCCGTGGTTGAGGTGTGGAACCGCTAATGTTAGCTGTTTCTGCAGAGGGGTATGCGGAGCAACTCAGAAGCACATCTGCTCCGGCCGGCCGCGCATGCGCTCTCCTGCTTGCAATGTTTATGTGCAAAATTACTAATTTTTTTGGTTTGACTCCACAGTTTCCTTCAATGCCACAGGAATGGCAGACTGTGGCCTCCCATTTTGCTCATCGTTGGGACTTTCCCAACTGCGGAGGGGCAATTGATGGGAAACACGTCCACATCGTCCCACAACCCCATTCGGGGTCATACTATTTTAACTATAAGGGGTTTCATAGTATCGTGTTGATGGCGGTGATGGCGGTGGTGTCGGCGACATATGAGTTTCTCTATGTGGATGTGGGGAAGAATGGCCGAATGTTGGATGGTGGAGTTTTTGCCCAGACCAAGTTCTATGGACGTCTCCAGAGTGGTGGCTTGAGATTGCCACCTGCTGAAGAGAACGTGGAAGGACTCCCATTTGTTTTTGTCGCTGATGAAGCATTTGGTCTGGGTGATCACATGATGAGGCCATTCCCCCAGAGCACCCTCACCCCAGAGAAGAGGGTTCTTAATTACCAGCTGGCCAGAGCCAGAAGAGTCATGGAGAATACCTTTGGGATAATGGCCAGCCGGTTCCGCTTATTTCTAACAGCAATTAACATAGCGGAATACAAACTTAACCACATTGTTTTATCCTGCTGCATACTGCACAACTTTTTAAAGCGAAATGCACCTGGTTATGTTGCCACAGTTGGGCAACATGAGAATCCAATGATGGCCCTGGAAGCTGGCCGTCCTGGCTTGCCCCCCCAAAACGCTTGTGTAGGGGGACCATTGTTATGCCAGCTAATTTTTAAATATTTTCAAAATAAAAAAAACATTTATATAATAAAATCTTGATTTGGATTTACTGTTTGTGTTTCTTTTATCTGTCTCCTAGGTTCTCCTAGTGCACTTGTAGTGCCAAGTGGTTTTAAAATTATTTAAATAACACCCATTGTCACTGTAAACACCAACTTAACACAAAAAAGTGTTATTGAGCATTGAAAGAAGAAGCCACACATTGTTGAGTAGAAAGCCTTTTACTCTATGCACATACACATGTACGTTCTAAAACATTTTGTGGTAAAAAAAAACACATCTTTTTTTTTTTTTAAGTTTTTTACCTTGAAATTTTTGAAAGTACAGAAACCGACATGTTTCCAAACATATCATACACAACTCTGGAACTTACAAAGTTCAACATTGCAAAAATAAAGGCAATATCAGACATTATAGTGTGAAAAATGTCTTGATCTTGCCTTGTCAAAATGGGGATTTCCTTTCTGATCTCATACCTAATGTCAACATGTGCTATCTCCCATCATGGGGGATCAATGGACGTGTTTTGGGGGTGCAACCACTTCTTCTCACCTACTAGAGTTGGGAGGAAGGGGTTGCACCCACAAAACATGTACATTGAAATCCCCTAATGGCAGATAGCACATGTTGACACACTGTGTGCATCTTCCAAATTTGGCTTTTAAACTGTATTAAAACTTCAGAGAAATTTTAGAAAAAATAAAAAAGGTATAATCTTTTTTGGATTTAGATTCTCCCATCTCCCATCTCCCATTTGGATTTAGATTCTCCATCAATCATGTTCTTCAGTCTTTGTTCAATTTCCTTGGTTTTTTCGTTGATAAGGTCTAAATTCCGACTACACCACATTATGTCCTGGATAAGCCGTTGTGCACTGTCACTGTTGAAATGTGTAGATTGTTCTTCCACAAACTGGACATCACCTAAAATAAAAATACACGCCATGTATTATAAATATGCAGGCATACATCTATTACCTGAATCTGTGGTGTCAGACGCTGACCTTTTGTGGTGACAATTTCAGTCACTTCTTCCACCTCTCCTTCCTCCACATCCTCAGATTGTGGTGTCCTCTGTTCCCCTTTTTTCGAAGGTGGGGGGTTCGTGTTGTCCTCCGACATCCTGAGTCTTTTCTCCCCTATGAGAATGAAACAAAAGGTATACTTAGCACACAGATATTTGTGGCCAGAAATAAGAATGTGAAACATTGCTTGGAAGTTGGGTAGGATTGTCTGTTTGGGCAGAGTTCCAAGTTGAAGACATGATTAATTCCCTTAACCAAGCTGGAATACTTTCCTTTTTTGGATACATTTCACACATGTAGACACCCCAAGTATCCATTTGTGTACCTGTGTGGGACATCTTAAAAAGTTTGTTCTTGTGTCCCACACTAGTGCTCCTGAGTCCAGATGTGTAAACAGCTGCTGAGTGTCCTCTCCTTACATTAGACTGAATCAAGGTCAATTCATTCTAGTTACAAAGACATCTAGACAACAATGTCCTAAACTTCTTTTAATACAAATTAGCATGACCAAATGTAGTTAACCCTGTATCTCCCTAAAACATTGTATTTAGTTGGCAAATGAACAATGTTTCTTACGACCGATTACTGTGCCCACGAACATGAAAGTAGCCATTTTAAACTGTACAACAGTAAAGAAAAGCACATGGAGTAGCATGAAAGTAATAATAATAGGAACACACAGCTACTTACTTTTTAGAAGCACTTTCTTGATCCTTTTGTACTGATCCTGCTCCCTCAATTCTAGGTCTGACCAGCGTTTCCCCAATTGCTCATACCCCAAAATTCTGGCGCAGACTTTTCACAACTTTAGTCATGATCTTGGCCTTTCTCACATTTGGGTTTAGGTAAGGTCAATACTTCCCATCATAGTCGGCCCTCTTCAATATGTCCACCATCTCCACCATCTCACCAAAGGACATATTGGAGGCCTTAAATCTTCTCCTCCGGAATCGGGACGTTTCTTGCTCCGGGCATTCCTCCTCCTTGTTACTGCTATTATGCACCTGCTGTGTCTCCACCATGTCATCTCCCACTGCACCAAAAGAGAAGGGGCGGGAATATTCTAGAAAGAACGTCAGGGGCGTGGAGTGTCACGCATGCGCAGTGTATATAAAGCTAACACACGTGTGTCGTACGTACGATCTGTGAGTGGAGGAAGCGCCAAACGTTATAATGAAGGTAACATTTTAACTTGGGACATCAGTGGCCTATACTCATTCTAGATTGAGGCCTAAATTGGGATAAGATTAGGAGAGTTTAGCCTATTAGTGTTTTGGTCTTGTGTTTTGTCTTTAAGCAAATAAGAAACAATTCAAAGACCTCATGGGCCAGTTCATAGACAGATACAGGGATATGAGAAATTTGTGGGAGGTTAAAAACCCCTTATATCACAATAAACCAGCTAGGAAGGCATCGCTGGAGAAACTGCTGCAATTTGTGAAGACGCAGACATCGAGTATGTGGAAAAGAAAATTGGGAGCTTGAGAAGCACATACAGGAAGGAGCTTAATAAGGTCCAGGCTTTCATGAGATCAGGAGCTGCAGCAGAGGATGTATAAGTACCCAGTCTGTGGTACTACAACAGGATGCGGTTTCAGGAAGACCAGATGGAAGCCAGGGAATCACTTTCTACACTTCCATCCACCCTTCCCTCAACCCCAGCTGAAGCTTCCAAGGAACAACCTAGGCCTTCTATCCTGGAAGAAGTTGAGGAGCCCAGCTGGAGCCAGGTATAGCATTTTTTAAATATTTATTGTCCAAAAATGATTGTTGTTAACTAGATGTTATTATTGCTAACAAATTAATGATTTACCAAAAAAGTGTTTGACATATCAATAGACAGTAGGGGCCAAAAATGAGTATGACAAGAATGAAAAATGCTGGGGTCAGAATGATAGTCTTTTCTATTTATTAACATTCAATTTGCAACAGTCATGAGCTGAAAATTGTGTGTCATTGATGAACCAAAAACTAAAACTATGTCCTTTTTTCATACACAGGAAGACCTCAGCCAGGACGAGGCTCTGGAATGTGGCGCACAGGGGGAGGCGGGGGTAAGTGTCAGCCAGGAGGTGGCCAGGCCCAGTAGCCTCACCCAATCCCAGGTGCCTCCCTTCTGCCTTACAACACAAAGGGCCAGGAAGGGGAGTAACATGGAGGAGGCAGCACTGGGCCTCATTAAGGATGTTAATGCAGCCCTGAAAAGCCCCCCCCGACGCTGAAGAGGCCTATGGTTGCTATGTAGCTGCTAAATTGCAGCCAATGGAGGAGGGCCAATGCTTCAGGTGTGAGAAATTTATTTTTGAGGCCATTCAGAAGGGGTTGAGTGGCCAAATAAGTGATAACATGCACTTATTTGTGCTCACCCATCCTCCTCCTCCTCCTCCTGCCACAAGTCCACCTCCAGAGCCACAGCCTCCAAGGAAGGCTGCAGGGAAGCATGGAGGGAAGGCTGCAGGGAAGACAAGAAAGTGATGGCCTGGGTTCAGTCTGGTCTGACAGAAGACGCAGGCTGTAGTAGTACCACAGCGTGGGGACATATATGTCATCTGCTGCTGTTCATGATCTCTGGGAGTCCTGGACCAGATTGTGCTCCCCATTATATGGACTTCTCAAGCTACCAATTTTATTTTCAAAATAGCTGATGTGTGCCCTGGGGTAGAAAGGCTTCGCAAATTCCAGCAGTTTCTCCAGCATTGCCTTCCTCTTTATCTTGTTATCAGCCAGAATAAATGGAGATTTTTTTTTCTGAAAATACTTGCCTATGTGTTTTTCTTCAAATAGGACAGTTGTCAAATAGGACAATGTCAAATTAACAATGTCAAATTAACAAAGGAACACCAACCTCCTTGAGCTTTAAAAATACAAGATAATAATGTTGTTGCGTAAACTTGACACACACAAAAAAATAAAATATTATGGAGATGACTAGAAAATAATTTCAAAATATTCCAAAAAAGGAGTTCTTGATTAAAAAAAAAAATAAAATGACAATAAAAAAAAATTCCAAACATTATTATGGAGATCTGGCTTTAAAAACAAAAAAGATTATTCATGAGATCACAAGAAATAATAAAGAAAGATGTTTGTGAGAACTCTGTGTGAATATGAGCAGCAAAACAACTTCATTCTTCTAGCATTATAAAGAAGAAATGAAGGCGCTGCATTAAACTATTAAAAAAATTTCAGCGTGACAAATGTGCCATCTCCATTACGAACGGTAGTTTTACCAGACCGCTTCCGTCTCGTACTTGAATCTGAGCATGCGTGAGTTTTTGCGCGTCGGAATTGGATACACGCGAACGCAAGTTCAGATAGGGACTTTTTTCCGACCGAAAAATTGAGAACCTGCTCTCAATCTTTTGCTGGCAGGAATTCCGCCAACAAAAATCCGATGGAGCATACACACACTCGCATTTTACGACCAAAAGATCGGTCTTTTGCTGGCTGAATTTCCGATCGTGTGTACGCGGCATTAGTGGTTTCAGTGAACAGTAGCAAGTGAACTGGCAGATCAGCTGACAATTAGGTGGAAGCACAACTGATAATGATAACTAAAAATTAACAAATGTGTCCACCATTTTATAAAAAAAATAAAAAAAAAGCGCAGTGATTATTTTATTTCTAGTATTCATACAGAAAAGACACGTCCCAAAAAGAAAAAGAAAAAAGGAAAAAAGATATAAAACCTAACAAATAAAAAAGTGTGCTCTGAAGTACATGATGCCTGTGAAGAACATGCACAGCAAATGCATGGCCTGTATTAAAGGAAAGAAAGCCTCCTAAAAACATTGGATAGCACAGATCAGGTCAGGAAGACATTTGTGCCATAGGGTAGTTAATTTAAATTAGTCAAAGCTTGCCTCCCAAAATAAGATGGTAATAAGTTTTTTTTTTTCTGGATAGTATTTATTGATCATACAAGAAGCTTTGCTAATGCCTAAAGTGCTAATAGGACAGGAATATGTGGAACGGAGTATTATTAAATACATAGATGTGGTAGCTCAGGGTATCATCCTGACATATATAGCATAGGAAATTTCAAAAAGCATTGGGACTTTAAATATACAACTGATAACCACTAGAAGTCATGCCCACCCAATAATATATTATGTGTAAAAGTTCACAGTTTTATTGAATATAATTTAAAAATATAACATTCATCAACATCATAAAACATTATGCACCAAGATGGTACGCCACATTACAGCAATGTGTATCCTTAAGACAAGGCCTACACATTTTGCAGATGTCCCATTTCTTCAGGAACCATAACCACATCAATACCAGGCTCCTAAACCCCCTTCCTGCCCAAGCCAATTTTTAGCTTTCAGCGCTGCCACTTTTTAAATGACAATTGCGCGGTCATGCTACACTGTACCCAAACAAATTTTTTATCATTTTGTTCCCACAAATAGAGATTTCTTTTGGTGGTATTTGATGACCTCTATGGTATTTCCTTTTTGCTAAATGAATAAAAAAAGACCAAAATTTTGGAAAAAAAAAGTTTTTCTTTGTTTCTGTTATAACATTTTGTAAATAAGTACGTTCTTCCTTCACTGATGGGCACTGATAAGCTGCACTGACGGGTACTGATAAGGCGGCACCGATGAGGTGCCACCAATGAGGTGGCACCAATGAGATGTCACTGCTGATGTGGCACTGATGGGCAATGGCGATGGGCACTGATGTGCGGCACTGATAGGTGGCCCTGGTGGGTGACACTGATATGGGGCACTGATGGGCACTCATAGGTGGCACTGGTGGGCACTGATGGACACTGATAGGCGGACCTGGTGGGTGACACTGATATGGGGCACTGATGGGCATGGATAGGTGGCACTGATGGGCACTCATAGGTGACACTGGTGGGCACTGATGGACACTGATAGGCGACACTGATGGGCACTGAAAGGGTGCACTGATGAGTACTTATGGGTGGCACTGATAGAGCACTGATGGGCACTGAAAGGTGGCACTAATTGGCACTGATGGGCCTTGATGGCTGTCAATGATAGACTGCACTGATAGGCATCACTGGTGGCACTGACATCGACAGGCATTTTTAATTGCCACTGATTGGCAGCTGCCTGGGCACTGATTGGCATATCCCTGGTGGTCTAGGGTGGCATACCTGGTGTTCCAGTGTGGTGGCCATCCCTGGTGGTCCTGGCGGCATCCTGGTGGTACTGAGTGGGCATCTAAGGGGGGTGTGCTGATAAACAATCAGTGCAGACCCCTCTGTCAGGAGAGCAGTCGATCAGCTCTCCCCTACTCGTATCTGTGAGACGTGAGTGAGGAAAAGCCAATCAATGGCTCTTCCTGTTTACATCGTGATCAGCAGTGATTGGACATGGCTGATCTCGTGGTAAAGAGCCTCCGTCAGAGGCTTTTTACTGAGATCGGTGTAGCGGTGTGTCAGACTGACACACCGCACCACCGATCGCCGCGATGCAAGCCCCCATGGGCGTGCGGCAGCTGTTATCCTGCTGCACGTCATATGATGCCCAAGTGGGAAGTAGATAAGGATTAACACATTCAAGAAGTTCAACCACAATTTTAAAAACACTTCCAGAGAAAAGAAAGAAAAACAAAAAGGGATAAACAATCATTGAATGAGCACAGACTATAAACTGCCGATTTTGCAGGTTTTCCTACTTACAAACATGTAGAGGTCTGTAGTTTTTATCATAGGTACTCTTAAACTGTGAGAGACGGAATCTAAAACAAAAATCCAGATAATCACATTGTATGATTTTTAAAAAATTAATTTGCATTTTTTTGCATGACATAAATATTTGATCACCTACTGACCAGTAAGAATTCCGTGTCTCACAGACCTGTTATTTTTTCTTTAAGAAGTCCTCCTGTTCTCCACTCATTACCTGTATTAACTGCACCTGTTTGAACTCGTTACCTGTATAAAAGACACCTGTCCACACACTCAAACAGACTCCGACCTCTCCACAATGACCAAGACCAGAGAGCTGTGTAAGGACATCAGGGATAAAATTGTACACCTGCACAAGGCTGGGATGAGCTACAGGACAATGGTAAGCAGCTTGGTGAGAAGGCAACAACTGTTGGCGCAATTATTAGAAAATGGAAGAAGTTCAAGATGACGGTCAATCTCTCTCGGTCTGGGGCTCTATGCAAGATCTCACCTCATGGGGCATCAATGATCATGAGGAAGGTGAGGGATCAGCCCAGAACTACACGGCAGGACCTGGTCAATGACCTGAAGAGAGCTGGGACCACAGTCTCAAAGAAAACCATTAGTAACACACTACAATGTCATGGATTAAAATTCTGCAGTGCACGCAAGGTCCCCCTGCTCAAGCCAGTGCATGTCCAGGGCTATATGAAGTTTGCCAATGACCATCTGGATGATCCAGAGGAGGAATGGGAGAAGTTCATGTGGTATGATGAGACAAAAATAGAGCTTTTTGGTCTAAACTCCACTCGCCGTGTTTGGAGGAAGAAGGATGAGTAAAACCCCAAGAACACCATCCCAACCGTGAAGCATGGAGGTGGAAACATGATTTTTTTGGGGGCTGCTTTTCTGCAAAGGGGACAGGACGACTGCACCGTATTGAGGGGAGGATGGATGGGGCCATGTATCGCAAGATCTTGGCCAACAACCTCCTTCCCTCAGTAAGAGCATTGAAGATGGATCATGGCTGGGTCTTCCAGCATGACAATGACCCGAAAAACAACTAAGGAGTGGCTCCTAGTGGCACCGTAAGAAGCATCTCAAGGTCCTGGAGTGGCATAGCCAGTCTCCAGACTTGAACCCAATAGAAAATCTTCGAAGGGAGCTGAAAGTCCGTATTGCCCAGTGACAGCCCCAAAACCTGAAGTATCTGGAGAAGGTCTGTATGGAGGAGTGGGCCAAAATCCCTCCTGCAGTGTGTGCAAACCCGGTCAAGAACTACAGGAAACGTATGATCTCTGTATTTGCAAACAAATGTTTCTGTACCAAATATTAAGTTATGCTTTTCTGATGTATCAAATACTTATGTCATGCAATACAAAGCAAATTAATTACTTAAAAATCATACAATGTGATTTTCTGGATTTTTGTTTTAGATTCCATCTCTCACAGTTGAAGAGTACCTATGATAAAAATTACAGACCTCTACATGCTTTGTAATTAGGAAAACCTGCAAAATCGGCAGTGTTCTCCCTACTGTATACAGTATACTGCCCACCCCAATATGTGTCAACAAATACATTTTTCATAGTAATAAGTAACAAAAGAATCTTACCCCAGAGAAACCGGGGCAAGATTATAGTTAGGTGGTGTGCCTGACAGGTTTTTGGTTCACTATAAAAAATACACACAAAAGAAAAAACTAGCAGGTGCGCTGATCAACAGTTTGGTATAGCCCTCCAGCTGACTATTGGTGATAATTAGATAAGTCAAAGGGTGCTGCTGCTCTCTATGGATCCTGGCAGGAACACACCTAGACAAAATACAAAAGAAGAGAGCACAAAGCCACCCTAGTGTAACTCAGCTTTAATATGGTAAAGTTAAAAACACTACAATGATCAAACTCACATTGTGTGAAGATAGATACAGCATAAGGATTCCACTGTGGCCGCACTCCTATAACCACCTCAAGATCCTGACAGGGGAAGGGGGAGCTGTGGACGTTCAACCTAGCGACCCGGGTCCTGGCAGCACACCCAAGGCTATCTACTACCACCACGATCGGCGTGCAGATCCTAATGGGCTTGCGTCCGGCCCAGCCAGCGCTGTTCTTCAAGGGCACATGAACACACATGAGCAGGATACAAGGGGAAAGAGAGTTAGGACATCACACAGTTGCTTTGAATCCTTATGCTGTATCTATCTTCACATAATGTGAGTTTGACCATTGTAATGTTTTTAACTTTACCATATTAAAGCCGAGTTACACTAGGGCAGCTTTGCGCTCTCTTCTTTTGTGTTTTGGACTACTATGCTTGCTGACCCTTGAAAGGAACATCCCAGAGTATTCAATATACCTCAGATGTACCTAAGATGTCAAAAACATCACTTAAATATCCAAAATATATACAAAAGAATATCAGAAGAGATTTACTTGAACATGATGGCAAGAACACCAACTAGCTTAACCACATCACCTCCGGAAGGTTTTACCCACTTCCTGACCAGGCCATTTTTTGCGATACGGCACTGCCTTGCTTTAACTGACAATTGAGCGGTTGTGCTGTGCAAATAGAGCTTTCTTTTGGTGGTATTTGATCACCTCTGCGGGGTTTTTTTTTTGCTATAAACAAAAAAAGACCGACTATTTTAAAAATCAAAATTTCTTCATCAATTTAGGCCAATTTGTATTTTGCTACATAATTTTGGTAAAAAAAAATGCCAAAAAGCGTATATTGATTGGTTTGCGGAAAAGTTATAGTGTCTACAAATTATGGTAAAGATTTAAGGACTTTTTATTTTTTATATGTTTTTACTAGTAATGGCAGCGATCAGTGATTTTTAGTGGGACTGCGACATTGCGGACAAATCTGACACTTAGTAACACTTCTGACCAGTGACACCAATACAGTGATCAGTGCTAAAAAAAATGCACTGGCACTGTATAAATGACACTGGCAGGGAAGGAGTTAACATCAGGGGCAATCAAAGGGTTAACTGTGTTCACTATGAGTATTTTCTTACTGTGTGGTGGGACGGATGCACTCGAGGAAGAGACACATCTGTTTTCCTGATTAGCAGGAATCACAGATGTCTCTCTTTCTGCCTAACAGAAGGACGATCTGTCTTGTTTACATAGGCACACTATCCTTGTGTCTCTCCAGCGAGTGATCGTGGGTAGCCGGTAGCCATCATGGCTGCCAGACCCGCAAATTGGCTCCCGCTGTGTCCAATCACAGTGGGAGCGCGACTTCGCTGATGCGTGCGCGCCCCCGAGCCATGCACGATAATCGCGTACATGCATGTGATTTTGCGCTTAAGGGCCATTCTGCTGCAGTGAATGTAGTGGGGCGGTTCTTAAGTGGTTAAATATGGCTCACCTAGGTTTATCTGTCATTAATGGCGAGCACTCCTGGAAAAATGTCCCAGCAGGTTCCAGTGGGGCCCAACGTGGTACATTGCCAGGCAAAAAAAGATATAAAATAAACATCTGCATCAGATCTAGATAATCAATACAGAATCAAAACAGGAAAAAGAGGAGCTATAATCACACAAAACTAACCAAAGTAACAAATGTATAAACACTCCTATAATATAAAGACCTGGCAATAAGTGAGCAGAGGGGATCGCAATGGCCCCAAATGCCTCAACATCCAAAAGGGAGGACACGGGCCAGCAGTGCAAACCAAACAATGTAGGCACAACCACCACAGTTACCACTAAGAAATATAAATATACAACATAATTACCACATGGGGGTGTGTATATAGTTCAAAAATGTATACATCAATAATACTACAGATTTCTAATAACAATAGAGCACAAGGTACAATGTAGAATCTTTATGGCAAAAACATATTCATTGTATGGAAACATATAGATCCTATACATGAAAAGGGTTGCGGATCGTATATGTCAGAGATATCCTTTCAGCTTGGAGTTAAAAATGGAACAAAACTTATAGGATCATTAAAGTGGTCTAGTAGCCAGAAGGAAATAGATCCACCTGGTCTCCTTTTTCAAGATCTTGCAGTCAAAATTGCCTCCTCTAGGAGCAGGATGCACACGTTCTACAGTTACAAATCTTTAAGTGTCTGGTTTGTATTGATGTTTAGCAGCAAAATGTATGTCAATAGATTTCTCTACTATACTACAGGTCACATCTGTGACATGATCCTTAATACATTTCCAGAATTGTCTCTTAGTTTACCAACATAGAATGATCTGCATCCGAAGGTCATCAAATAAGTAATACAGTTGACAAAGTGTTCTGGTTTTAGTGTCTCAGAGTTGGGGAGATATACAGTGCCTTGAAAAAGTATTCACATCCCTTGAAATTTTCCACATTTTGTAATGTTACAACCAAAAATGTAAATGTATTTTATTGGGATTTTATGTGATAGACAACACAAAGTGGCACATAATTGTGAAGTGGAAGGAAAATGATAAATGGTTTTCAAAATTTTTTTACAAATAAACATCTGAAAAGTGTGGCGTGCATTTTTATTCAGCCGCCTTTACTCTGATACCCCTAACTAAAACCTAGTGGAAACAATTGCCTTCAGAGTCCACCTGTGTGTAATTTAATCTCAGTATAAACACAGCTGTTTGTTTGAGAACCTTAGTGAACAATCAGCATCATGAAGGACAAGGAACACACCAGACAGGTCAGGGATAAAGTTGTGGAGAATAATAATCCTAAAGTGATCCCGCGCTCCAGCATAAAAGTACAAAACAAACTTTTCACTAAATATGATGAATGAACATAGTGTAAATCTAATTAAATAATTTAAAAACCGTGCAAGTGTAAAAAGTGATAAGTCCATACATTGGTAAATCAATCCCAGGGCATATGATTCAGGGTGATAATAGTCTCTTAATTAAGTCACCTAAAAAATGTCCAAAAGAAGGAAATCATGCAAAAGCAGTTCCAATAAAAAACTCAGTGGACAGGGAGAAGTTTAGATCCAAAAAATGAGCTCACAGAACCCTCACCTTCATATCCTGATAAACCAGCATGTAGTAATGAACGGGGGTCGGCTCCATCACTCCAACTTCTACCACCAGGGGGTCCTCCGTTCCACTATATGTAAGACCTCAATCGCCTGAAGTACCAGCATAAACCCATGTACAGGAATTTATTCTGCTATATTAATATCCACCACCAGGGGGTCCTCTGTTCCACCAAGTAGATCACCTGAATATAGACTCCACATCCACGTCCTCATATAGCCTTGTATCCTCCTCAAAAGGGGGGGGAATGGAGGGCATAGAAATGGATAAGGGTGGGAGAGAGAGAAAGCTCCAATAGTGTAGTATGTTTGTCAGGGAAATAGGCGCATCCCTATGCATAGTCCTGCTAGGCTAGCAAACCAGCACAGGCAAGGTCACGGTAACACGCATCCACGCATACGGGTGTGCAATGTTTCTACTAGGCGGACGCCTGGCGCCACGTTCGGACTTATGCGCGTGCGTAACAATGTTGCGATGGTACGAACGCACGAATGGAACGGTGCGCGTACGACGTGATACTGCGCCTTGTTTATTTAAACGTTCCACTGACAGTGCCACATTGCTGGATTATCATCAGCTCTTCCTGTGTTCCTGTGATTGTGATTCCTGTTGTCCTGACCTCCTGTGTACCGACCCGGCTTGTTATCTACTCCTCTGGATCTCCTGGAATACCCACTGGCTTGCTTCTAACTCTTCCTGCCTGCTTCCTGCATCTGACCCCGGCTTGGCTAAACGGACTCTGCATTTCTCTGTCTCCTGTACCTGGACTTGTTGCTTAGATTCTCAGACTGCTTACTGTGTTTGACCCCCTGGCCTGGCTTCTGATTTCCTATTGGACTTCCATTTGGTCCCCTCCTTGGA
This sequence comes from Lithobates clamitans, assembly GCA_037952925.1. Taxonomy (NCBI): domain Eukaryota; kingdom Metazoa; phylum Chordata; class Amphibia; order Anura; family Ranidae; genus Lithobates; species Lithobates clamitans. The sequence goes on from JBBGZY010000424.1 coordinate 3,552,322, forward strand.
CCTTAAGCACGTTGCCTCTAATGACTTTGCTCTATCAAGCCACCAACACCGGCTCCTACTTCTAGGCAACCCGTGCTTCTGTGAGCACCACATCCCTGTGTCATCTTCAGGGTTGTGCTGCACTCGGCCGCAAGGGGAGCCCTCTCAGCAACTCGGTCTCCTACCAAGATCCTGACAATGTTATAAGTATAAAGGTTTTATTCCAAAGATTTAAACTGGACTCTTACAATAAAAAGTAAAAAACAGGCATAAATCAGCTGCTAAGGCATCTGGACACCGCTCTCACATCACTTCCAGTATCCTTCAACCTAAGGCCACTCCCATTGGGAGTGACGGAGCGGACCCCTGTTCATTACTACATGCTGGTTTATCAGGATATGAAGGTGAGGGTTCTGTGAGCTTATTTTTTTGGATCTAAACTTCTCCCAGTCCACTGAGTTTTTTATTGGAGCTGCTTTTGCATGATTTCCTTCTTTTGGACATTTTTTAGATGACTTAATTAAGAGACTATTATCACCCTGAATCATATGCCCTGGGATTGATTTACCAATGTATGGACTTATCACTTTTTACACTTGCACTGTTTTTTAATTATTTAATTAGATTTACACTATGTTCATTCATCATATTTAGTGAAAAGTTTGTTTTGTACTTTTATGCTGGAGCGCTGGATCACTTTAGGATTATTATTTATTGAGAGTGGACTTTGATACACTGGAAGATTCTGCTGCAGACAGCTGTCTTCGATTTATTTGATTACACTTTAATGCACTGCATGCACTTTGTGATTTGACCATTTATCTAACGATTTTATTTGTAACTGTACAGTTTATAAGAGTTCACAAACACATCTTAGTAGCGCGAAGGCTCTCTACATTTTTATTTCTAAAGTTGTGGAGAAGTTTAAAGCAGGGTTAGGTTATAAAAAAATTTTGCAAGCTTTGAACATCTCACTGAGCAATGTCCTTACTATCATTAGAAAAAACTGACAGTAGTCACATTGGCCACATTTAAAAGCACCCTTAGGGAGGGATTTACATTGGTCTTTCTGACCACCAAGGGAAAAGTGACTGGATACCAGTATATCCCTAAAGGATTTGTTACTTCGAAAAGTAATATGTCGTTTCTCATCTGTGAATTTTCTAGTTATCGAATCACCAGTGAGAATATGGCAGTGTTTGTTTAAAGTTATCCTGAACTTTTTTGACTGATTAATACATTTAATAATATGATGTATTTTGGGGAGAGCATTTGTATACAAGTAGGCGGGCAGTGATCTCAAAACTCAGGGTCGAGTTAGGATATCATTAACGATAGAGCTACGAGATATGTCTGATGTTATCTTAAGCTATGTGAGTGGAATTTAAATTTTTTTAATAAACTGGATAAGCGATCTACAGTATTGAATTATTTTCTTGCTTCCTATATTTTGGCTGTCTGATGTTGAGAAGCTGAGGAGTGGGATATCGATTGGGGCAGCGTCCCCCTAAACTAATTTAAGTGCAAATGACCTTCTGTAGCATAGTGAGGTCCTGCTAAGAAGGTGAGAGTACACCTGGTGACCTTTGCCAAAGGGACAGAATATTGAAAAATCTACAACTGTGCAGCTGTTACCAGAGCATGAGGTAAGAGGAAACCTTTCAATAGGAACACTTTTTCAAAACAACAACTTGTTAAAGGCCAAATACCCTAATTTTAGGACAATTTTCTTTTACTTTCAGTTATGACACAGGAGAGGAAGTATAGAGAAATCATAGAGGATTGTCTCCCAAAATAGCCTTTTTGTAGCCAGATTAAATGTTTGAGATACCAGAATGAGCGTTCCTATACCCTGACAGGAATGAGCTCAGGTGTTTTCAGACCCTAGTCCAAACCCTAGGCAAATTATAAGCAGCCAAGGCATTTCATGCACCACAGCTGCAGGTATACAAGGAGTATGTATGTCACAGTCAGGGGTCAGGCTCAGAGACCAGTAGCCATAGCAGTAGAGAGGTTCACAGAGACCAGCAGGATAAGTGCATGAGGGGGTCTAACTGGTGGATGACACGGGCTCACCCGAGGTGCGGTGTCTAAGCACTTACAGGTCTTTACCAGAGCTCCTGATCGTGGAGATGGGTTTTGCTGTGTGTCAGTGCCAGGTCGCAGTTGTCAGGATCACCCCACCAGGAGAAGAAAATGCCAAGGTCCAAGAGCAGACATAGCAGGTAAGAACAAGCAGAAGTGTAGCCAGTAAACACGCCTAGGGTCAGTAACAAGTAGTTTAGGGTTGGAATCAGGTGGAAATGTAGTAGAAGAACAAGCCAAAGGTCGGTTACAAATGGTAGCGAGGATAAGGACAGCTGCAGATATGCAAGGAGCATGATATTGGCTGGGGAGAGCACAATAATCTGGCAAACAGGAAGTCAAGACACATGGATTAAATCATGAAGTTCGTGGGAGGAGCAAAAAGTTCAGTGTTTGCCTGATACAAGATACAAGGCGAGATTGTCTAAAAGATCAGACAGGGTATTAGCCAGCATCTCAGGTGACACAGCAAGAAGAGCTATAGCCAGGCACCACAGAGGTCCCAGGTTCAGATCTGGAGCCTCACAATATATACATACTGTTGTGAGACAGAGAATGTTTCAGCTGCTTATAATTGACCCAGTAGCAGGATTGCTCAGGTGGGTTCATACTAGAATTTGAGCACACCAGTGCTTATCTGGACTCTGGGACTATATCTACAACTCTCCTTTCCTTTTTAATTGCTCTCATGTGACTAGAATGCTCCTCCTGTTTAGGAGTAAAACTGGCCAAGAAGATTCTGTGAGATGCTCTGACCATCCCCCAATTCACACAGCCAGCTTCATACTGTTTGGCTACCCTTACTTATAAATATGCAAACATGTGGAATGGGAATCCACAATAGTAATGTGATGGTTAAATTTTGTGAGCACTATTACAGATGCTACATTTATTACAGTTGATGAATTACCATCTATGCTTTGCAATGCATCTCTTCAGGGTGTATTAAAGTCAATAAAGGAATAGGATTTCAAAGAAACCTTATTTAAAACCTGACCTGAAGTCTGTGATCAATCAACCTTCCCCTGGTGTGCTTATTTAGGTTAGGCCTCTCTCGCCTGAATCTATGAATCAATTTTAATTGCTTATTTTGGCAGCCAGCAACAATAAACTGCTATTGCACAGCCTTGGCTATCAGCAAGAGAGACAAAAAAATAGATGCTTTAAACAGCCTTCACAGCAGTGAACCTGAATGTTTGGCTGCAGAGTGCTCCATTTTCCTTACCTAAATATTGAAATTTGCTGGGGACCTTCAACAATAAACAATGTTATATTTAGAACACACAGCTACTTACTAAAGCCTAACTTTTAAAAAGACACATTACAAAAAAATACAAAAAAAAAGATTAAATAGTTTGATTTGTTGGTGAAACACTGAATTGTACAAAGCAGTTGAGAATGGTTTGAAATGTTATGTAAAGCATTGCTACACTTAGAACTCTATAACATTGTAAAGTAAACAAATAAATTCTTAAAACAATTATATATTTATTGTATAAACCTATCATTTCTAATGATAGCCAAAAGCAACACCATTTAGGTGGCACAATTACAATTGTAGTATTCCTCCACAAAATATTAGTATTTCAAGTTTGGCTAAACAATCAGAATTAGCTAAATTTGTTTAAGGTTTATCAAAATGAAGGGTGTTCATAGTCTTACCATTTGCTTTCTTTAGAAAGTAGCAGCTTACTGAGTTGAAAAGCCTATGCGTTCATTCTGCAGAGAAGGACCTTTCACTCTCTGTGTGGAAGCAGTGGTCTTTCTGCTGAGATTCAACATGCCTTCCTCCTAAATTAGAACTATAACTCTGCAATCCGCATAACATATGTTCCGTGCTGATTGGAGGATGCTAGCTCTCACTTAGTATGGGGCATGTCACACCTTTGCATAGAGATCATTTCTCCACACAGATTGCAAGTATTCCACCTTACTGAATGCTGTTAGGGGACAGGAATTTCTACTTAGGCTGTAGATTAATTATACAGAATATAAACAAGAAGACTTTGTGAATCTTTGTTTTGGTGCTCCTGGAACATATTTAGCTGATTGAAATTGAAAGTTAATTTGTACTACAATTCCATTAGTCCTGCATCTAAATAAAGTACATTATTAATACTGTTGCTCAGTAAGACTTTGTTATTAACTATAAACACAGTAAAATTCCAAAATCCCTTTTCAAGCAAATTGACTCCTTATGTATGGGTTTCCTTGGGGAATCATCGTGCCCCGAAAATGGCTCTGGAAACTCTGATTACCCTCCCATCTAGCAGGGAGGCACCACCACCACTGAAGCTTCTAGTCTCTTCTTTTGAGGCTCTGCATAACATAATATACCATAGACAAGTGCCTAATTGCCCTGGGACAACTATGTTACGTACTACATTGTCTCTTTTTACCATCATAGTGACTCGATTCTCTAAAGAAGCATTGACTGCCTCTCCTAAGAACCCACTCTGGTATAACCCTATGTTGAATTCATTGTTTGTGATTCCCAATCCACAATATTGGATTTTCAGAGGCATTAAATATCTTTGCCACCTGTACTCTGAGCGGGGATTTAACCACTTCAGCTCCGGAAAGTTTTACCCACTTTCTGACCAGGTAATTTTTTCGATATGGCACTGCGTTGTTTTAACTGACAATTGTGCGGTTGTGCGACACTGTACCTAAATAAAATTAATAATTAATAGTAATTAATAAATTAATCCTTTTTTCCCACAAATAGAACTTTCTTTTGGTGGCATTTGATTACCTCTGCAGTTTTTACTTTCTACTATAAAACATTCCCAATAAAAAAATGTAAAAAATCGAATTTCTTCATCAATTTAGGCCAATACTGCTGCATATTTTTGGTAAAAAAATCCCAATAAGCGTATTGATTGGTTTGCACAAAAGTTATAGTGTCTACAAACTTAGGGATAGATTTAGGGACTTTTTATTTTTCAAATATTTTTTACTAGTAATGGCAGTGATCAGCTATTTTTAGAAGGACTGCCACATTGCGGTAGACAAAATTGACACTAAGTGACACTTTTTGGGGACCAGTGACACCAATACAGTGATCAGTGCTAAAAAAATGCACTGACACTGTATAAATTACACTGGCAGGGAAGCGGTTAACACCAGGGGCGATCAAGGGGTTAAGTGTGTTCCCTATGAGTGCTTTCTAACTGTGGGGGGAGTGGATGCACTGGAGGAAAAACGAGAACCGTGTTTCAGCTTAGCTGAAACACAAGATCTCTCTTTTACCCACTGACAGAACAGCAGTCTGTCTTGTTTACTTAGGCAGTCTGCTGTTCTGCCTTCCCCCTGAATGATCGGTGGATCCCGGTGGACATCGGGGCCACCGAACCCGCTGATTGAATCCCGCTGTGTCCAATCACAGCGATAGTGGCGCACGCTCACTCCCTATTTTGCGTGCACAAAATCACGTACAGGTATGTGATCCTGCGCAACCGGGGTGGCCTGCCACAGTATATATGCTGTGGGTGGTCCGGAAGCAGTAAAATCCTTCGCTCAGTTGAGGAAGGACTTTGGTCTTCTTTCCTCTTCCTTGTTTTTTTACCTTTAGCTTCGCCATGCTCTTGGAGTGCAATTTGGTACACATCTGCTTCCCTTACAGATGGTCCCTTAGAGAAACAATTTAGGAACCCAGACACCACCAAATTGATCTCTGAATACTTCTCTGCTCTAATGGCTGACTCTAACCCTAGGTTTGCTGTTGCCCAGACCCGCTGGACTGAGTTGGACATCCAAATCGCTGACAAGGACTGGACTGCATTTGTAGAAACTTATAAGGGTTTGGTTATATCCTCTAGGGACAGAATTATTCAAATAAATATATTCCATCAAAGCCACCTTACCCTTTCTTGGATGTGTAGTATGGGTCTACACCCCATATCTGAGAGTTTCAGATGCTGCAGTAATGCAGCTGATTTCATGCACTGTTTTTGGACCTGCCTGATGGTCTCTTAATTTTGGTCCAAAGTTGATTCATTCCTATACACTGCACTGGGCGTACCTAATATTTTGCACCCTAAAAATTGTCTATTAGGCATTTTTGGTGAACTGTCCATTCCTACATATGTTAAACGGCTGTTATGTATACTGTACTTCTTTGACAGAAAAACTATACTTTTGTCCTGGAAGGACACTTCCTGACCCACTTTGGCCATCTGGCTTAACTTGATCAATAATAGTTTACCTCTGTATAAACTTACTTTCAAGCTCCGAAAGCAGCCCCATCTCTTCGATAAACTGTGGAATAGATGGATATCTAGCCTTATTACCCTAATCTATCTTGGTCCAGGAGACTAGTCTTCATTATTGTCTGTTTATCCCATGTCTGTATAAGTATGTCATTATGTATCATCATTTTCTTTACTGAGCAAAGGAAACAAACATTTAATCCATTTCCTGTATGACAATTGAAAACTCTTAATAAAAATATCTTAAAAAAACAAACCTATAAACGCAAAGCTACTATTCAATAGATAAATAGCAACATAGAATTATGGGACTTTCTAGGTGCAAAAATAATCAGGAATGGACAATACACGACCAATAAAATGACCACATTTATTATGTATAAACATTAAAAACACATAAAAAATGGCTACTGTGTTATAACAGCATATGTAGTATTAGACATCTTAACACATGCAGTATTCTCTCATACAAGTAACAAACAACAAAAAACAAATATAACAAATTACAGCCTTTCAAGCTGGGAAGGTAAAGATGAATCTTTGACACAGTTCTTAAATCCGGATGTGAACTCTCATGCATTTCATGAATAGTGCTTCATCGGAAGAAATTCAGGTGCTAATAATATAAAGAAAACAAATCACGGAATGATCACTAAAATATAGACATTTTTTGATTCCAACATGAACCTGCATTGCTATTTACTGCTGATACATATTCAGAGGACACCAGTATGCCAATAATGTGAATATATTAATGATTATTCAATGATTTGTTTTCTTTATATTATTAGTACCTGATGAAGCACCATTGGCAAAATGAAAAATTAGTTCACATCTGAATCTAAGAACTGTGTTAAAGATTCATTTTTACCTTTACAATCTTGGAAGTCTGTGCTTTGTTATACAATTACGAGAGAATACTGGATGTGTTATGGTGTATAATACTATATATGCTGTCTATGATGTAGTAGCCATTTTTCATGTGTTTTTAATGTTTATACATAATAAAATGTGGTAATTTTATTGGTTGTGTTATCCATTCCTAAATATTTTTTGTACCAAATGTCCCATAATTCTTTGATACTATTTTTCTATTGGGAAAGTGGTGCATGGTGCAAGCCTTGAGAATTATTTAAAAGTACAAAGCAACTATTCAGCTTATCACATTCCAAGAAGCATGAAACAGTAAACAGCTTATTTTTATTAGGGCAAGTTTTTCCTTCTGGATTTTTTTCATGTTAATGTATTCACATTTTGCATATCACTGTGAGGTATGCAATGCACTTTGCATCTGCTTCAAACATGTCTTTTGAAATACAGTATATTTAACATACATTCCCTACATAGGTTAAAAAAAATGCTTTATTTCTATATACATATTCATCGTCGCCAAAAAAGCGTGAACGTTTTTTCAAGCTCAGTAGACATCCCTCAGTAATTCTGGCATCCTTTAATAATAGTAGATATTGATTCTTTAGAGATAAAACCTCTCGAAAAAAAAGGACAAAAAGTCCAAAAAGGTAACCATTTCTTTGACACTGTGGAGGCTTTGCAGTATAATTTATGTACAGTGAAAACAGCAACTGATACTGGGGTCGAAATGGAGGTTGATGTCGCTACAGTAACTCTTGATGGGAGACAATTAGTAAAGCACAATTTTGAAAGAAAAAAAAATCTACCACAAGACAATTTCTATTCTCTTGTGGCTAACTACAATACCGAAGTAATAAATACATTTTTTTAAATTTTTCAGAATTAAAGTGTACTTCAGAGCAAAAAAATAAAATATAACGAAAAAACATATTCTGTACACCTCTGCAACAGTTTTCCCAATGTCTTTGGCCTCTTTTTCAAAGTGTATGGAAAAGTGCAGAAAAATTCTGTTGAGCTGCAAAAAAACAAACAAAAAAACAAACAAACAAAAAATCTGTAACTGTAGTGAATGGAAAACACTGCCTCTGTTTCACTGCAATCCTAAACAGTTTCATCAGTCCTGCCTGATTTTTGCCATGTTGGACTTCAGAACACTTTCTCTCCCTCATATAATCAGAAAAGAGGAGAACTCAGGCAGTACTGACAACACTGTTGGGAAATGCAGGAGAGGCACCATTGTCAGCTCTGTACAGGAAATTAGCAGCTCACTGGATTTCTGGTAAATCAACAGGTCATTTTCTGTACCTACACAGTTGCCCCCTTCCTGCCATCTTGGTGAACTACTGGTGGTGGAATGCCAGGGCCCAGACACAAATGCGACCTCTGCAAACCCGGTAGTTCTGCCACTGGATTGTAAACTTACAAAATTGCAAGTAAACAACTCAAGCACATATAGCCAGAGATGTGCGCTAGTATTGGATGTTTAACATTTGCCTTCAGCGGCCGATGGGGCGGAGCGTCAACACATAGGCGCGCTCGAGCATGTCCCAGATCCCCAGCCCTCCCTGCACACACACTCTGACCGTAGGATGGGATGGCGGGATGCCTAGAACGCGGCATGGATAGATAGAGCCGGCCCTGCCTGACGAGTCACCGCTTTCTCTCTGCCAGCACCGGGAAGCTATGTTCTCCCCCTACAACTACCTCAGGAACTTGGAGATCAAGTATCTCCCTAACTACAGCGTTAGCTGAAGAAAGCCCTGTTGGAGCTGGAGGGAGGCTCCACTGAAGGATCATCCCTGAGCAGGCTGCTTGGAATCAGACGGAGAAAACACTGCAGCAGGAAGGGGGAATCTCGTCATATGACCCCAGAAACCAGCGGTGACGGTGGAGATGAGAGTATCTCTGTTTCCCTGTGGTCTCCCTGAAAAAAGAGACTAGTATAGCGGGGGGGCTGGAAGAGAGGTGGATGAGACATGACATTTTCCTATACCTGTCATAAGAAATCTGTGGCTGAGAATTCCCCTCTATGCCCTATCCACAGGGGAAAACATAAAAAGCTGTGAGACTGAGTAGCTGGAGATAATGATAATGATAACATGTGATCTTCTCTGCTTACGCATATGAATGGGAAGCAATTGGACTGTAAAAGCTTTAGTTTCTGAATCTGCATAATATTTCAGGATGCTATAAAGATTGTATTTTTTTCTTTTTTCTTTTGTTTTTTTTTTCCCCTGTTTGTTCTTCTTCCTCTCCTCTTTTTGAAGGAGGCAAGCTGAGTCCAATAGACCAGGGGAGGGTCTGAGGTGGCCCCCTTTCTCTCTTTCTTCTCCCCCTCTGCTTGGTGTTGCATGTAATGAACTATATGAACTGAATATTAGAAAATACTTACGCATAAACCATCTCCTAACCAAGACTGCATTAAGACCCCAAGCTACTGTAGTTGAGACATAAGTCAAAAAAAATGAGGGGGAAGTCAACCAAAGCAAATAAAGGGGCTACAGCAGTACTAAGCCCTGGGGGTATACAACATTGCATGTCTGCAGACTCCAGTATTATGGAAGAAGCGCAAAGCAGTCCTAGAACGGGAGCCTCAGCATGTCCAGGGATAAATAGACAAAAGATGGCAGAAGAAGTAGGGGAAACAGGGAAGGCGCAAGGGGGCAAAACAACAAGACCAAGAAGCAATGGGAGTCACCCTCAGGCTAGCTCTAAGACCCAAGAGGGGACACAGAGGAAGGGTGGAGAGGAGGAGGATGACCCAGCAGGGAAAAGACCCCCTCAATTAACAACGCAGGAAGAAGGTATACAAATTAAAGAGATGCTAGCAGAGATGCTGTCCAAAATGGAGCCATCATTGAAAGTGGACATAGCTGCAGTAAGGATGGATATCGGGCAGATACTTGGAAGGGTGGAAGAGACAGAGGGCAGAATAGATGACCATGAGTGACGACTGGAGGACATTAGTAAACAATTAAACCACCCTCAAAGTGCAAATTAGTACAATTAGTAATTAGTAATTTAGTACAAATTAGAGGATTACGAGAATCGCAGTCTGCCCAAAATTTGTGAATTAAAGGGCTCCCGGAGAAGTATAAGAATGAGGAACTGACGGCAATATTACAACAGCTATTTAACCCCTTCTTAGAAAAAGAACTGTCAGTGCCCTTGAAACTGGACAGAGTCCACAGGATTGCATGTTACACTTTACATAAATCAGAGAGCCCAAGAGATGTTATAGCAAGGTTCCACTATGTAGAAGAAAAATAAAAAATTATGGAAAAACTGCGGAATTCCTCAGGAGTACGATATGAAGGCGTGGAATTACAAGTTTATGCAGACTTGTAAGTAGAGACTCTGGCAAGAAGAAGACTTTTAAAGCCACTAACTGAGCTCATGAGGTCATCTGAGATAACCTATCAGTGGGGGTTCCCGGGCCTGTCTGATTGGAAGGAAAAATTGTCAAACTGCAGTATTAAGATTTCCGGAAGATTTAGGGGACTTTTGCAGTAAACTGGACATCTCACCTCCTCCTATCCCTGGCTGAGGTGAGGAGGAGGGAGCAGTACAACTCCAAAAGATGCTGAGATGGTATAGGGGAGGTGGCGGGGAAGAGGTCCCAGCTAGCGGAGAGAGTAGGTGCTCGAGGAAGCAGGCCGGTATCAGTAAGTGCAGGGTGGGAGGGGGGATAGGGGGTGCTCAGGGGAGTGGTTGACGTGAGCCCGCTAGGGAATATGGTGAAAGGGAGACACCAGGTGGGTGTCCCCAAGGTCCGTATATTGAACAAAAAAAGGGGTCTGCCCAGCCCGCCAGGCAATTTGTTCCAGACAAGGAGGAGGCGGGGAGGGGGGGTTCAGTGGGGGGGGGTGAGGGAGGGGGGGCTGGAGGTGGGGGGTGTTCTTTTTTTTGTGTTATCTCTCTCTCAATTGCCCAGAGTATCTCCCTGGACTGGTCAGATGCTTCTATCGGGGTAATTCATGGGAGTTGTAAATTTGGTTACATATAATGTAAGGGGACTAAACACAGCAATAAAAAGGTATAAAATCAATAGGGAACTGCAGTATTTGGGAGCAAACGTGGTCTGCCTACAGGAGACATATATCACACATGTATCAGGGGATAACTTGGCGTCACAGCAGTTCCCAAAGTGGTTCTATGGGGATGCAATATCGACACACTCAAGGGGTGTAGCCATTGGATTTGATAGGACAATGGTATTTGTAGAGGGAGAGCGTCTGGCTGATCCAGAAGGAAGGTATCTCTTTATAAAGGGGACATTGTTTGATATGAAATGTACAATAGCAAATATATACTCCCCAAATAGAGACCCAGATAAATTCCTAAGGAAAGTGCTGAAAAAGCTGGAGACCTTCAAAGAAGGGAAATTAATAGTGGCAGGGGACTTGAATTGGAGCATGGATCCAGGCATTGATAATTCAGGAGGCGCCCCTAAACTCATAACTCATAAACGGGAGGAATTAAAAAAACGTTTATGACCCTTCAGCTAATGGATGCATGGAGGATATGCCACCCAAAGAAACAAGATTATACTTTTTATTCCCCGGTACATAAATCATTCTCGAGGATTGACTATATCTTAACAGAACACCAATTAATCCAACACCTTAACCACTTGACGACCGCCTCACGCCGATGTACGTCGGCAAGGTGGCACGGACAGGCAAAATCACGTACATGATTTGCCTTCCGCGGGTGGGGGGTCCGATCGGACCCCCCCCCGGTGCCCGAGGCGGTCGTCTTTTGTTCCCCGGCGATCGAAGGTGAGGGGGAGGCCATCCGTTCATGCCCCCCCCCTCGTGATCGCCACCGGCCAATGGGAACATTCCTTTGCTGCTGTATGCTAAACAGCAGCAAAGGAAATGATGTCATCACTCCTCGGCTCGGTAGTTTCCGTTCCAGCGCAGAGGAGAGAAGACATCACTGTGAGTGAAAACACACTACACAACACAGTAGAACATGCCAGGCACACAAAACACCCTGATCCCCCCCGATCGCCCCCCGATCACCCCCCAATCACCCCCCCCCCCCCGTCACAAACTGACACCAAGCAGTTTTTTTTTTTTTTTTCTGATTACTGTATTGGTGTCAGTTTGTGACATTTACAGTGTTAGGTCAGTTACTATTAGCCCCCTTTAGGTCTAGGGCACCCCCCTAACACCCCCTAATAAAGTTTTAACCCCTTGATCACCCCCCGTCACCAGGGTCGCTAAGCGATCATTTTTCTGATCGCTGTATTAGTGTCGCTGGTGACGCTAGTTAGGGAGGTAAATATTTAGGTTCGCCGTCAGCGTTTTATAGTGACAGGGACCCCCATATACTACCTAATAAATGTTTTAACCCCTTGATTGCCCCCTAGTTAACCCTTTCACCACTGATCACCGTATAAGTGTTACGGTTGACGCTGGTTAGTTTGTTTATTTTTTATAGTGTCAGGGCACCCGCCGTTTATTACCAAATAAAGGTTTAGCCCCCTGATCGCCCGACGGTGATATGCGTCGCCCCAGGCAGCATCAGAGTAGCGCCAGTACCGCTAACACCCATGCACGCAGCATACACCTCCCTTAGTGGTATAGTATCTGATCGGATCAATATCTTATCCGATCAGATCTATACTAGCGTCCCCAGCAGTTTAGGGTTCCCAAAAATGTAGTGTTAGCGGGATCAGCCCAGATACCTGCTAGCACCTGCGTTTTGCCCCTCCGCCCAGCCCACCCAAGTGCAGTATCGATCGATCACTGTCACTTACAAAACACTAAACGCATAACTGCAGCGTTCGCAGAGTCAGGCCTGATCCCTGCGATCGCTAACAGTTTTTTTGGTAGCATTTTGGTGAACTGGCAAGCAAGCACCAGCCCCAGGCAGCGTCAGGTTAGCGCCAGTAGCGCTAACACCCACGCACGCACCGTACACCTCCCTTAGTGGTATAGTATCTGAACGGATCAATATCTGATCCGATCAGATCTATACTATTGTCCCCAGCAGTTTAGGGTTCCCAAAAACGCAGTGTTAGCGGGATCAGCCCAGATACCTGTTAGCACCTGCGTTTTGCCCCTCCGCCCAGCCCAGCCCAGCCCACCCAAGTGCAGTATCGATCGATCACTGACACTTACAAAACACTAAATGCATAACTGCAGTGTTCGCAGAGTCAGGCCTGATCCCTGCGATCGCTAACAGTTTTTTTGGTAGTATTTTGGTGAACTGGCAAGCACCAGCCCCAAGCAGCGTCAGGTTAGCGCCAGTACCGCTAACACCCACGCACGCAGCATACGCCTCCCTTAGTGGTATAGTATCTGAACGGATCAATATCTGATCCGATCAGATCTATACTAGCGTCCCCAGCAGTTTAGGGTTCCCAAAAACGCAGTGTTAGTGGGATCAGCCCAGATATCTGCTAGCACCTGCATTTTGCCCGGCCCAGCTCAGCCCACCCAAGTGCAGTACCGATCGATCACTGACACTTACAAAACACTAAATGCATAACTGCAGCGTTCGCAGAGTCAGTCCTGATCCCTGCAATCGCTAACAGTTTTTTTGGTAGCTTTTTATTGAACTGGCAAGCGCCAGTGGCCTAGTACACCCCGGTCGTAGTCAAACCAGCACTGCAGTAACACTTGGTGACGTGGCGAGTCCCATAAGTGCAGTTCAAGCTGGTGAGGTGGCAAGCACAAGTAGTGTCCCGCTGCCACCAAGAAGACAAACACAGGCCCGTCGTGCCCATAGTGCCCTTCCTGCTGCATTCGCCAATCCTAATTGGGAACCCACCGCTTCTGCAGCGCCCGTACTTCCCCCATTCACATCCCCAACCAAATGCAGTCGGCTGCATGAGAGGCATTTTCTTTATGTCCTCCAGAGTACCCCTACCCAACAAACCCCCCCAAAAAAGATGTTGTGTCTGCAGCAAGCGCGGATATAGGCGTGACACCCGCTATTATTGTCCCTCCTGTCCTGACAATCCTGGTCTTTGCATTGGTGAATGTTTTGAACGCTACCATTCACTAGTTGAGTATTAGCGTAGGGTACAGCATTGCACAGACTAGGCACACTTTCACAGGGTCTCCCAAGATGCCATCGCATTTTGAGAGACCCGAACCTGGAACTGGTTACCGTTATAAAAGTTAGTTACAAAAAAAGTGTAAAAAAAAAAATATATATATATAAAATAAAAAAAATTGTTGTCGTTTCATTGTTCTCTCTCTCTCTATTCTCTCTATTGTTCTGCTCTTTTTTACTGTATTCTATTCTGCAATGTTTTATTGTTATTATGTTTTATCATGTTTGCTTTTCAGGTATGCAATTTTTTATATTTTACAGTTTACTGTGCTTTATTGTTAACCATTTTTTTGTCTTCAGGTACGCCATTCACGACTTTGAGTGGTTATACCAGAATGATGCCTGAAGGTTTAAGTATCATCTTGGTATCATTCTTTTCAGCCAGCGGTCGGCTTTCATGTAAAAGCAATCCTAGCAGCTAATTAGCCTCTAGACTGCTTTTACAAGCCGTGGGAGGGAATGCCCCCCCCCACCGTCTTCCGTGTTTTTCTCTGGCTCTCCTGTCTCAACAGGGAACCTGAGAATGCAGCCAGTGATTCAGCCAGCTGACCATAGAGCTGATCAGAGACCAGAGTGGCTCCAAACATCTCTATGGCCTAAGAAACCGAAAGCTACGAGCATTTTATGACTTAGATTTCGCCGGATGTAAATAGCGCCATTGGGAAATTGGGGAAGCATTTTATCACACCGATCTTGGTGTTGTCAGATGCTTCGAGGGCAGAGGAGAGATCTAGGGTCTAATAGACCCCAATTTTTTCAAAAAAGAGTACCTGTCACTACCTATTGCTATCATAGGGGATATTTACATTCCCCGAGATAACAATAAAAATGATTAAAAAAAAAAAATGAAAGGAACAGTTTAAAAATAAGATAAAAAAGCAAAAAAATAATAAAGAAAAAAAAAAAAGCACCCCTGTCGCCCCCTGCTCTCGCGCTAAGGCGAACACAAGCGGCGGTCTGTCGTCAAACGTAAACAGCAATTGCACCATGCATGTGAGGTATCACCGCGAAGGTCAGATCGAGGGCAGTAATTTTTGCAGTAGACCTCCTCTGTAAATCTAAAGTGGTAACCTGTAAAGGCTTTTAAAGGCTTTTTAAAATGTATTTATTTTGTTGCCACTGCACGTTTGTGCGCAATTTTAAAGCATGTCATGTTTGGTATCCATGTACTCGGCCTAAGATCATCTTTTTTATTTCATCAAACATTTGGGCAATATAGTGTGTTTTAGTGCATTAAAATTTAAAAAAGTGTGTTTTTTCCCCAAAAAATGCGTTTGAAAAATCGCTGCGCAAATACTGTGTGAAAAAAAAAATGAAACACCCACCATTTTAATCTGTAGGGCATTTGCTTTAAAAAAAATATATAATGTTTGGGGGTTCAAAGTATTTTTTTTGCAAAAAAAAAATAACTTTTTCATGTAAACAATAAGTGTCAGAAAGGGCTTTGTCTTCAAGTGGTTAGAAGAGTGGGTGATGTGTGACATAAGCTTCTAAATGTTGTGCATAAAATGCCAGGATAGTTCAAACCCCCCCCCCCAAATGACCCCATTTTGGAAAGTAGACACCCCAAGCTATTTGCTGAGAGGTATAGTGAGTATTTTGCAGACCTCAATTTTGTCACAAAGTTTTGAAAATTGAAAAAAAAATGTTTTTTCTTGTCTTTCTTCATTTTCAAAAACAAATGAGAGCTGCAAAATACTCACCATGCTTCTCAGCAAATAGCTTGGGGTGTCTACTTTCCAAAATGGGGTCATTGGGGGGGTTTTGTGCCACCTGGGCATTCCATGGCCTCCGAAACTGTGATAGGCAGTGAAGAGTGAAATCAAAAATTTACACCCTTAGAAATCCTAAAGGCGGGGATTGGTTTTCGGGGCCCCGTACGCAGCTAGGCTCCCAAAAAGTCCCACACATGTGGTATCCCCATACTCAGGAGAAGCAGCTAAATGTATTTTGGGGTGCAATTCCACATATGCCCACGGCCTGTGTGAGCAATATATCATTTAGTGACAACTTTGTGCAAAAAAAAAAAAAAAAAAGTGTCAGTTTCCCGCAACTTGTGTCAAAATATAAAATATTCCATGTGTCAGTACTAGGATCCCTTTAGGACCCAGCACAACTCACCTGACACAGCCTTTACCTGGGAAACAACAATGATTGGCCAGCTGACCTTTAAATAACTTGCAACAGCATTCAATCATTGCTCGTGTTAGCGTTTACCTTGTGTTTGATCCAGTTGATATCTGCTCTGTGTATTTCGTGTATGACCCGGCTCGTTTGACCCTGTTTGCTTGCTTCTGATTTGGTACCGTTTGGACTCTGATCTTCCTGTGTATGACCCAGCTTGCCTAGACTACGTTTGCCTAATTCCACTAGTAACTTCATCTGCAGCGGTGAACTACAAGGACCAGACATCTATCCTCACCTGCAGCGGTGAACTACAACACCAGACACCATCTATCCTCATCTGCAGTGGTGAACTACAAGGTCCAGCAAACATCGACCTACATCTACAGCGGTGAACTACAAGTCCCAGCTGACCTGCTCTGCTCATGGTATGTGCTCTTGTTCCTTGAACTCTTTGCATAATCAGAACACCTGAACTGTTACCTGTTATATGCTCTAGCCTGACACCATGGACTCAATATGCCTCTCAGCAAATAGCTTGGGGTGTCTACTTTCCAAAATGGGGTCATTTGGGGGGGGGTTTGTGCCACCTGGGCATTCCATGACCTCCGAAACTGTGATAGGCAGTGAAGAGTGAAATCAAAAATTTACACCCTTAGAAATCCTGAAGGCGGTGCTTGGTTTTCGGGGCCCCGTACGCGGCTAGGCTCCCAAAAAGTCCCACACATGTGGTATCCTCATACTCAGGAGAAGCAGCTGAATGTATTTTGGGGTGCAATTCCACATAGGCCCATGGCCTGTGTGAGCAATGTATCATTTAGTGACAACTTTTTGTAAATATTTTTTATTTTTATTTTTTTTGTCATTATTCAATCACTTGGGACAAAAAAAATAAATATTCAATGGGTTCAACATGCCTCTCAGCAATTTCCTTGGGGTGTCTACTTTCCAAAATGGGGTCATTTGGGGGGGGGGGGGTTGTACTGCCCTGCCATTTTAGCACCTCAAGAAATGACAGGCAGTCATAAACTAAAAGCTGTGTAAATTACAGAAAATGTACCCTAGTTTGTAGACGCTATAACTTTTGCGCAAACCAATAAATATACGCTTATTGACATTTTTTTTACCAAAGACATGTGGCCGAATACATTTTGGCCTAAATGTATGACTAAAATTTAGTTTATTGGATTTTTTTTTATAACAAAAAGTAGAAAATATCATTTTTTTTCAAAATTTTCGGTCTTTTTCCGTTTATAGCGCAAAAAATAAAAACTGCAGAGGTGATCAAATACCATCAAAAGAAAGCTCTATTTGTGGGAAGAAAAGGACGCAAATTTCGTTTGGGTAAACCATTGCATGACCGCGCAATTAGCAGTTAAAGCGACGCAGTGCCAAATTGGAAAAAGACCTCTGGTCCTTAGGCAGCATAATGGTCCGGGGCTCAAGTGGTTAAGGCAGCAGAAATCAAAGCAATTACACTGTCCGACCATGCCCCGGTGAAAATCCAATTGGAGGTAACAAGGGATGCTCGGACTGGGACGAACTGGAAACTGAATGATTCGCTCATTCAAGATCCGGATTCTGTTGAAAGGGTGGAGCAGGAATTGAGGACATACTTTGACATAAATGATACAAAGGAAATACGCTCTGGGAGGCTCACAAAGCTTCCATAAGAGAGATCCTGATCAGCATAGGAGCGGGGAAAAAGAAGGAAAGGGGGAAAAAGATGTCATTACTTTATAAGGAGATCCAATAACCCAAACAAAACACAGGGCCATAGGGGATCCCTGAAAGACAAGAATTAATAGAAAAAATAAGGAAGCTAGACAAACTATTAGAACAGGAAAGGATATGTGCCTTTGATAGCATAAATAAGGAAAAGTATCAGGGGGGCAATAAATCAGGTAAATGGATGGCAAGAAGGGTCAAGGAAAGAAAGAATAAGGCCTTTATACCCAAGATTAGAAATAAGGGAGGTCAGCTAGAATTCTCTTCCCCCAGCATTGCAAGAATATTCCACTCCTATTATAGCACTTTATACAAGGTTGGCGGGAAAAAGTAAGAGGGAGAGAGGAGGAAGGAGGCTACAAGGGAGTACCTGCAGGGCCTAGACCTTCCCAGGGCAGAGAAGGAAGAGGTAGAGATCCTTGAGACTCCTATCTCGCAAGAGGAGGTAGAAAGAGCAATAAGTAACACCGCCCTGGGAAAGAGCCCGGGCCCCGACGGATACTCTATTTTATATTACAAAAAAAATTCAAAATTTTTGGTACCTAAACTTTCTAATTATTTAAATGCCTTAGGAGAGGGAGAGATGCTCCAAGAGGAACCCCTCCTGGCCCATATCACTCTTATCTTGAAAGAAGGAAAAGATCCGGCATTTCCTGGTAGCTATATACCAATATAGCTTTTAAATAGTGATATAAAAATTTTTGCCAAAATACTCGCAGATAGGCTAAAGGCCTGGATACCTAGGTGGGTTCACAATGATCAAGTGGGGTTCATCCCGGGTAGGGGGGGGGGAGACAACTCCTTGAAATCCATTTTTTTGGTCCAGGAGGCAATCAGGAGAGGTACCCCGGCAGTCCTCATGTCAATCGATGCCGAAAAGGCTTTCGATAGAGTTGACTGGGGGTTCATGTTTGAAACACTACAGCATTTGGGAGTTAGCGAGAGGATGATGAGGTGGATTACTTCCCCATATCAACACCCATGAGCCAGAATTAGAGTGAATGGAACCCTGTCTTCTCCCCTTGAATTATATAATGGGACAAGGCAGGGTTGTCCTCTGTCCCCAACCTTAAGATCAGTAAGAACCCAGATATTAAGGGAATCTTGGTGGGAGAAAGGGAATATAAGGTAGCAGCATTTGCAAACGACCTGCTTTGCTACATTTCTAGCCCTAGAACAACAATCCCAATCGCGCTTGAGGAGTTCAATCGCTATGGGGAACTTACAAACTTTAAAATAAACATGGTTAAATCAGAACTTCTAAATGTAACACTCCAGATAAGAGAGCAGAGGGCAATACAACCTAAGTTCCCATTTACCTGGGGCAGGAGGGAGTTGGGATACCTGGGAATAAAATTGACATCAAATCCAAATGATCTGTTTAAAGCTAATTATACCCCTCTGCTCAACAAGATTAAGGATCAATTGAATGGGATGAAGGATCGACCTTTGTCATGGATTGGCAGGATAAACACAGTTAAAATGTTTGTCCTGCCAATACTGATTTATACCTTCCAGATGAACCCAATCGCACTTCCCCCCGATTTTTTTTTAGAAAATGACAATCCATGGTATTAAAGTATATCTGGGCATGTAAACGCCCTAGGATAGCGTACAATATTCTGACCAAGGATAAAAGACAGGGAGGGTTGGGAGCTCCAGACTTTAAAAAGTATTACGAAGCAATTTCTATCTCTAGAATCTTAGATTGGTTGCACGTTAAAAAAGAAAAAAGTTGGGTGGATATAGATTTAGCACAAAGTAGGGTGGATCTAGAAAAGATGATATGGATTCCGTCACAATTTCGTGAGTTAGGGCACAGTACTAATTTTTTGACGAGGAACACATTCAAGATTTGGAACAGGTTAAGTAAGAGATTTCAATGGGATTATAACTCACCATTAATATCACTTATCAACACTAATTATTTTAAACCTGGGAAGGAGGGACACTTATATTTCACAAGGTGAGCAAAAAAAGATGTAATACAATTACAGGATGTGATGAGGGGTAATAGATTTTACACGTATATAGAAATCACTAGGGTATGGGGGAACCAACCACTGGACAAATAGAGACACGCTCAGATACATCACTTTATACACTCTCTCCCCCAGCCACTGAGGGGAAAGGGCCAACTTAGAACAATAGAAAAATTATTAAAGCGGGACCAATTTTTTTTTTTTTTTAGGTCATTGAGACACTTTGCTAACCCCAAAATAATACTCACAGTTTGGGTGTAATATTTCCACCTCTGTCTGTTTTTGTACTGAAGAATAACTTAAAAAATGTGATGCTTGCTGTTTCCATCTTGCTTGTGGGCATGTGAAGCCCACAAGCATTGATTTCCTGGATGCGGTGAATGCTGTTCATTCACAGCTTGTTCACACGCATAGGACCTCTGAGAGACGAGGAACACAGGCTAAAGATATTATTTATTTATCGACAAAAAAACAAGGATTATAGCCCGGATCAACCCGTAATTATTTAGCAATAATGGCTAGTTTCCGCGGGTAAGTATAGACCTATCATGCAGACAGAAAAGCCTGGATGCAGTTCAAGTTGGCCTTTTAAACATATAGCACAAAAAGAGGGGGGAGAAACAGATTGTTTCTCTAAAGAAGGTCAACAGAGAACACTAGGGTCAAGTACAAAACCAGCTTTATTAATTACCAAAAAAATGTTTACCCAATTAATGTAACAAAAGTGAAGTTAGAAGCAATATGGACAGACGGTTATAGCAAACATGTTAAAATTGGACAACGTTGTCACAGGGGATATTAAAATCAAATGGGAGCCGCGGCCATACACCCACATATACTAATCATACACACTGGATATAAAGTATTTTCAGGATAGTCATGCACATTAGGTAGCAATTGTTGGAATTAATTCCTAGTATTGAGTGTCCAATTGGGCAGGAACAGTCCTATATCACTAGTATGGAGGTAATGTGAGTGGGTGGATGATCTGACAAATCAAACAATCATGAAGTTGGACCATAGATGGAGCGATCTCTCAAGGGATCATTGCATTCAATGATTGCATAGACCACAGCTGATGGATAAATAATAAACACTTTCCCGGTTGCAGTGGGGCTGATTGTGCAGATATCTACAAAGGCAGCAGAATAAATGTCCTTGGAGACAACATTAATGGGAACATAGAAAAAACCGACATACGTTTTGTTGCAGGTGCTAGGTAAAGTGAAGGGATCTCACTGATCGCACTGTGTCCGTCGTCGGACTATGATAGTCCTGAGTGTTGAAGTCTCCCTGTGGACAGATGCCTCTGTATGGTTCATCTAGGGTGTAGATCGGTAAGGAGTCGTCTCTCACTGCTTCTCACCATAGAACCGCTGAAGCGCCGCTGCCGTCATGTGATACGTGACTGTAGGGGAAAGCCGTCATCAGTTGTTGGATCAGCTGTTAGGTCCGTGTGGAGATGAGTCAGATCAAATTGCGCGCGGCTCCCAGGGACGTGCTGACGTCACACCGCTGCGGTGTGACGTCAGCACGTCCCTGGGAGCCGCGCGCAATTTGATCTGACTCATCTCCACACGGACCTAACAGCTGATCCAACAACTGATGACGGCTTTCCCCTACAGTCACGTATCACATGACGGCAGCGGCGCTTCAGCGGTTCTATGGTGAGAAGCAGTGAGAGACGACTCCTTACCGATCTACACCCTAGATGAACCATACAGAGGCATCTGTCCACAGGGAGACTTCAACACTCAGGACTATCATAGTCCGACGACGGACACAGTGCGATCAGTGAGATCCCTTCACTTTACCTAGCACCTGCAACAAAACGTATGTCGGTTTTTTCTATGTTCCCATTAATGTTGTCTCCAAGGACATTTATTCTGCTGCCTTTGTAGATATCTGCACAATCAGCCCCACTGCAACCGGGAAAGTGTTTATTATTTATCCATCAGCTGTGGTCTATGCAATCATTGAATGCAATGATCCCTTGAGAGATCGCTCCATCTATGGTCCAACTTCATGATTGTTTGATTTGTCAGATCATCCACCCACTCACATTACCTCCATACTAGTGATATAGGACTGTTCCTGCCCAATTGGACACTCAATACTAGGAATTAATTCCAACAATTGCTACCTAATGTGCATGACTATCCTGAAAATACTTTATATCCAGTGTGTATGATTAGTATATGTGGGTGTATGGCCGCGGCTCCCATTTGATTTTAATATCCCCTGTGACAACGTTGTCCAATTTTAACATGTTTGCTATAACCGTCTGTCCATATTGCTTCTAACTTCACTTTTGTTACATTAATTGGGTAAACATTTTTTTGGTAATTAATAAAGCTGGTTTTGTACTTGACCCTAGTGTTCTCTGTTGACCTTCTTTAGAGAAACAATCTGTTTCTCCCCCCTCTTTTTGTATTATTTATTTATCGGCAAGGGACACCCAGACACATGAAATGAGCTATAAGCTAATGGCAAGGTGGTACGTGACTCCACAAAGGGCGCATGAATATAGGATAGAGAACCCCCAAACCTGTTGGAGAGGGTGTGGGGCTCTTGGAACTTTTGCGCATCTATGGTGGGAATGCCCCAAGGTCCATATCTTTTGGGGAGAAATCATAGGAATAATTTCACAGATCACGGGAGAACAGATTAAAAAAAGTCCATGGACATGCTTGTTTCATGATACAGATATGAGAGTATCCCAATATAGCAGGTCCTTGGTTCAGTTTCTTCTGAATGCTGCTAAAGCTTTAATACCATGCCTCTGGAAAGTCTTGGAAGCTCCAAGCTTGAAAGAATGGATAATTAGGGTGGAGTGGGTGCACTCTATGGAGGAGTCAATACATTTAACAGAAGGTTCATGGGAGAAATACCTAGAGACATGGCAGAAATGGTTCGAATTTAGGAAAACAGAGAAGAGTCTTTTATTGATGGAGACATAGAGGTAGTTGGTGTACAAAGAGAGAGAGAGGGGGATTGGGAGGGGACTTGTTTTTTTTTTCTTTTTTGGGGTAAGGGAGGGTAGAGTAAATGCGTGTTCTATTTTTAAAGATTGTAATGAGATCCCCTTGTCGGGAAAGGTATGTATTTTTGTATTAATATAAAATAAAGAATATAATATTTGCCTTCAGCTACCACTGTACGTCTTCTTTAAAGCAATATGATTATACACTGAACACATGTGCCGCAGTCCTTGTACCTGCATATTTCCCCTAATTATTATGCCACAAGTGAGGGGAGAAGAGGGGAGAGAGACAAATGGGAGAAGCGGAGACGTAAACCCTAACTAAATTACAAGAAGAGTTATGGAAATGAGATGGAGTTCAAAGTGAACCATGCCATTACCTGCAGGGATTGGCATGTAGGAGTTTAAAACAGGCAGTGAGGAAATTCAATATCACCTCACTGCCTGTCAAATGCCTCTGAAAAGTGACTTGAGCATGAATCCCTTTCAGTGGAGTGGTAGTGCCTGCTGCAAATTTGAAGAAACCTTTGGGTTCACACCGATGTGCTGCTGTTTGGTCACAGTGCTGGCCTATATGCAGTGTTCCTGCATTTTACCCCTATTTTTAGCTGCAATCCCCTAGACTTCTATTAGGTTGTGTGATTTTGCTGCATTTTCTGAAAACACACCAAAGATGCAGGATGTGACAGACCCAACTGGGACGGAGGCTTTTGGAGGGGACTAGGGCAAGCCTCCTACCCACTGATTATGGCCCATGGAGAGAGCAGATTATTGATGGACAACAATGTGATGAATGCTGAGAGTGAGGCTTGGAATATTTTATGAATAAGGACAATACAGCTTCCCATTTGGAGTGGATGGAAAGGATATTATTATTCTTTTACAAGTTCATGGTCAGAGAAAATATGGTGGCCCTCTTGCAGACTGGGTTGGAGAAGCTTTTTCACATGGGACAGAAATATGTATCAACAATATCCCTCAAGACATCTATGAAGACAAATTAATTCCACTGTATTAGACTGCTGGAACATTGGATGACTTGTCTAGTGGACACATTACACAAGTTTGTCTCTCTCTCATTGTGTGCCTCCTAGTTGTGCATTCCCATTGTTAATTGAGTCACCTATTGTTTCTGTCAGTCTGATCATCTGTTGGAGATCTGATTAATATTGTAACCACTGTACCTAGTTATCAAACCATTGTGGGATGTTTATGCTTATGATAATGTGTAATGTACTTTGTATCCAGGGTTGTGGGCACCGGGTGGCTAGTTGATAATTAGTTCATGTTCATTTGATCACTGTCAGCTGTTAGTTGCTAGATGTGGATTAGCATTATGTTTATGTTGGCTGTTCCTTAGCTATGTTAATTATAGTTTTGTTTACAGTTTACTTTGTATATGATAATGTGACCAGGCACACCTGATATCCTGCGCTATATATTTTGTGTTATTTTTCAATAAAGTGAGTACCAGTTTGCATCTGAGCTAGTGTGGCCTAGTCTTGGGTGCAATATTCAGCTATAATATCTGGGACCTAGGTCCATACTGCAGGAAGCTATATATCTTGATGGAGGCACCCAAGCTGGGTGCTGGATGGTTCAGTCACACAGGACATTTGGTGCTCTTTCAGAAAATGTGGCAAAAATATGCAACCTAATAGAAGTCTATAGGACTGTGGCTAAAAACGGGGGTAAAATGCAGCACACCAGTGTGAACCCCCTTAAAAGCACAACTACTACAACAGGCCGGTGAAACAAAAACTCTTTGGCCAGAGTTAATGAGAGGTTCTGCTGAATGACAACATAGGAAAGAAGGGAAGGGAGAGAGATCTGGTAGAGAGAGGGCAGGAAGGGAAAGGGGGGAGAATCCGGTCACAGCTCACTCATTTGGATGGTCCCTGGAGGCTTACTGGCTCAGTCAGCAGCTTCATGTTTACAATGTGGCTTGTTGGCTGCTTGTTTAAACTTCCTGCCCCCATATCCCCTTCACAGATGCAGCACATGGGCTGAACGTAGTGTGGTCGGACACAAGGAGAGAGGGGCCAGGGAAGGCCTCTCCCATTTATATGGAGGGGGAGAACTGTGCTGGCTGGGCTCTGATAGAATGTAACAGAGACACACAGTGGTGTGACAGGTACAGCTGGCATCCCTATATTTATGGGCAGCTGGAAACATGGATGGGGCCCTACTCGCCTCAGGCCCCGAGTAGTGCCCGATGGATAAGTCCGCCCCTGCCTGCTGCCGACCTCAGGAATATGAGCCGCAGTGGTGCAGGAGGCAAGTTTCTCAGGCTGGGGACACCAATGGAGGATACTTATAAAGAATGGCAGCTGGACGATGGAAGCTCACACTGGTGGCATTGAGTGGGGAGCGGCAGGGGGATGGTCAGGCAGTGGCTATTAGGTGGCAGTTACTGTGTCAGGCCAGGGTGTGCTAGTGCTCTCCCTCCTTGTGGCCGCTACATCAGGCACTGGGACAGAAGTCTTTCCTGCTGTCTTGGGGTCCCCCTATGGTGGCAGAATGCCAGGGGAGTGCAGTCACACGTGTGACCCTTGCAACCCTGGTAGTTCTGCCACTGATTGCAGCATTTTAAAAGGGTAAAACATGGAGAAATTAACATGTATTGCAGATGTGCACTACATATCTTAAACTGGTTGTAAACCTCAAACATGAAATATGAACAAAGCATATCCCTCTATAGTGTGTACTTATATAAGAGCAATAAATGTAATTTCTCTCTGTTGCCTCATTCCTCTGCTATCAGCATGAATCATTTATGACATGTTTTCCTGACACCAAGAGAAAAAAGAAAAACTGGAGAGGGACCTCCAGTTGATTGACAGCCTCAGCTCTGTTCCTGTGTGCTGTGTGGAGGAGAATGTGTCCCTTCCCTCCAATCAGCTCTCAGAGCTCTCCTCACTGAGTTTTGCACTGTAGAGTGTAACTTCAGCTCTATGACTCTTTTTTTGATAGCTCAGACAAGCTTTATAAATTCTGGACTTTGAACAAATGTAGAGAAGAGAGGGGTGCAGATAAACAGATATAACGTATGTTGGAGGATTTGTTTCATCTCTGTGTATTACCTGACGCCAGTCACTTCACTGAGTCTATGTAACGATTAACAACCACTTTAAATTTTTATTTTGACTGGTGTGAGGGGGTTAGCTCGGCAGCGGGTGTGTGTGACCCCCTGGATGGGTTCACCACACAAAATCAGGCACAGCAGACAGCGTTGTAGGTGAAACAAAAACAAAGGTGCGGTTTATTTAGACTAGATGCATTGAAAAATAACAGAAAAACAAAAAGAAACATGAAATCCTGGTCAGCTTGACCGCTTACTACACACGTAGATTCCCTAACTAACAACTGGGTGCAGCCTTGTGCTGCCCCAGTCCCTATCTCTCTTTGAGAAGTTTTGCCACACAGGCGTTAACTCACCGCAAAGCTCAGATACCACACTCCCCAGTCTACACAATCACAGAACTGGTTCCAGGATGGAGCATCTCCCTAAGCATGCTGGGGTGTTTTCTATAGGTCTTAATGAGCCCACTTACTTCAGCTGGGCTCATTAACTCTTCCCCTGCAGGACTCCCAGCACTCCCCCTAGTGGTATAAGTCAGCATAAAGCCTGAATCTAGGGCATACATATTTTCCATCCTGGATGCAACCAGGTGTTTTTACCTGCCTGCTGTCACACTGGACATACACTTAAAAAAAATCGAATAATGTGCCCCATGAGTAGGGATGAGCTTCGTGTTCGAGTCGAACCCATGTTCGACTCGAACATCGTCTGTTCGCCCGTTCACCGAATTGCGAACGATATGGGCCGTTCGCACCAAATTCGTGTGGTGCGTCACGGCCCATAATTCACTGCGGCATCGCAGTACATTGCTGGCTGATTGGCCAAGCATGCACTATGACCCGCATGCTTGGCCAATCACAGCGCTGTCTGAACAGAGAGCCATAATTGGCCAAAGCCAAGGAGGCTTTGGCCAATTATGGCTCAGGGGATTTAGTACACGCCCCACACTATATAAGGCCGCCTGCACGGCGTTCATTGAGAGAGAGAGACAGACAGTGAAATTTGATTTGAGTTAGATAGATTAGGCAGAACAGTCAGTCAGTTAGCTGCACTTACCTTGTATTGTGTATATATATATGCATCCCAGGTGTTGCATATATATATATATATATATATATATACACTGTATTCAGTTTAGCTAGATCCGTTCCTGTTATCTTCCTACTGACAGGCAGGCTTGTCTTTTTACAGTATTTACAGCTACCTGAAGAAAATTACTGGTGTTCTTTTGATCCTATTAGTACCATAGTCAGGCAGCTAGACTATTTACAGTTAGTGCAGTGCGTCCTGCTCAGTGTTCAGCTAGATCCGTTCCTGTTATCTTCTTACTGACAGGCAGGCTTGTCTTGTTACAGTATATACAGCTACCTGAAGAAAATTACTGGTGTTCTTTTGATCCTATTAGTACCACAGTCAGGCAGCTAGACTATTTACAGTTAGTGCAGTGCGTCCTGCTCACAGTGTTCAGCTAAACCTACAAGTTAGTGGGGTGCGTCCTGCTCACAGTGTTCAGCTAAACCTACAAGTTAGTGTGGTGCGTCCACCTCACAGTGTTCAGCTAAACCTACAAGTTAGTAGGGTGCGTCCTGCTCACAGTGTTCAGCTAAACCTACAAGTTAGTGGGGTGCGTCCTGCTCACAGTGTTCAGCTAAACCTACAAGTTAGTGTGGTGCGTCCACCTCACAGTGTTCAGCTAAACCTACAAGTTAGTGGGGTGCGTCCTGCTCACAGTGTTCAGCTAGATTCGTTCCTGTTATCTTCTTACTGACAGGCAGGCTTGTCTTGTTGCAGTATATACAGCTACCTGAAGAAAATTATTGGTGTTCTTTTAATCCTATTAGTACCCCAGTCAGGCAGCTAGACTATTTACAGTTAGTGCAGTGCGTCCTGCTCACAGTGTTCAGCTAAACCTACAAGTTAGTGGGGTGCATCCTGCTCACAGTGTTCAGCTAGATCTGTTCCTGTTATCTTCTTACTGACAGGCAGGCTTGTCTTGTTACAGTATATACAGCTACCTGAAGAAAATTACTGGTGTTCTTTTGATCCTATTAGTACCACAGTCAGGCAGCTAGACTATTTACAGTTAGTGCAGTGCATCCTGCTCACAGTGTTCAGCTAAACCTACAAGTTAGTGGGGTGCGTCCTGCTCACAGTGTTCAGCTAAACCTACAAGTTAGTGTGGTGCGTCCACCTCACAGTGTTCAGCTAAACCTACAAGTTAGTAGGGTGCGTCCTGCTCACAGTGTTCAGCTAAACCTACAAGTTAGTGGGGTGCGTCCTGCTCACAGTGTTCAGCTAAACCTACAAGTTAGTGTGGTGCGTCCACCTCACAGTGTTCAGCTAAACCTACAAGTTAGTGGGGTGCGTCCTGCTCACAGTGTTCAGCTAAACCTACAAGTTAGTGGGGTGTGTCCACCTCACAGTGTTCAGCTAAACCTACAAGTTAGTGGGGTGCGTCCTGCTCACAGTGTTCAGCTAAACCTACAAGTTAGTGGGGTGTGTCCTGCTCAGTGTTCAGCTAGATCCGTTCCTGTTATCTTCTTACTGACAGGCAGGCTTGTCTTTTTACAGTATTTACAGCTACCTGAAGAAAATTGCTGGTGTTCTTTTGATCCTATTAGTACCACAGTCAGGCAGCTAGACTATTTACAGTTAGTGCAGTGCGTCCTGCTCACAGTGTTCAGCTAAACCTACAAGTTAGTGGGGTGCGTCCACCTCAGAGTGTTCAGCTAAAGCTACCTGTAGAAGGTTGGTGGTGTTCTCATACTACAGGCAGGCAGTTGATTTTGCTAGCTGCAGTATCAAATATATCTATATCTATATCTATATCTATATCTATATCTATATCTATATCTATATCTATATATATCTATCTCTATCTCTCTATCCCAGCTTAGTGCAGCTACAGGCCATTAGTATGTCTGGAAGGTCAAGAAGGAGAGGCAGACAGTCACAAGCCAATAAGAGAGGGCAAGCAGGCTCTGTGTCTAGTGCTGGTCGTGGAGACGGTGCATCCTCCTCATCAGCACGTGGCCGTGGGACACGCTTGGGCTTTTTTTTGGCAGCTGGCCGTGTTGAGCCGCAACATGCAGAAGACTTGGTCGAGTGGATGACCAAGCCGTCCTCATCCTCCTCATCCTCTCTCACCCATGCCCAGGGTACTTTGTCTGACAAAGCAGCGGCCTCTTCCCTCGACTCAATATCATCAGTGACTCCTTCCCTAGCCCCACCATGTCCTCCTGAGGAGTCCCTCGAACTGTTTGACCACAGTGTTGGGTACATGCTCCAGGAGGATGCCCAGCGTTTGGAAGGCTCTGATGATGATACTGAGCTCGATGAAGGCAGTAACATGAGCACGGACAGAGGGGGTGCCCAAGAAGGACAGCAATCTGGCAGTCATGCTCCCCCTGCTGCAGCATACTGCCAGGTTTGCTCCAGTGATGAGGAGGGAGGGGATGATGAGGTCACTGACTCAACGTGGGTGCCTGATAGGAGAGAGGAGGAGGAGGAGCAGGAGGAGGCGGCACATCACCAACGAGGCAGGATGCCCTCCAGGGGCCAGCCTAAGGGCAGCACATTGACTGCATCACACCCCAAAGCTCCACATGTGCAGGATGCTGCAGTCTCTGCGCGTTATTCAAAAAGTTCTTTGGTGTGGGCCTTTTTTGAGACGAGTGCATCAGATCGCACCGCTGCTATTTGCAACATATGTCTCAAACGTATCTCGCGTGGCCAAAACATCTCCCGCTTGGGTACCACATGCTTGACCAGACATATGTTGACCTGCCATGCAGTTCGTTGGCAAGCGTATCTAAAAGACCCACACCAAAGAACAAAGAGGACCTCTCCTTGCTCCTCATCAGCTGAGATCTCCAACCCCACTATACCTTCAGTCCTCTCTGAGACCTGCACTGAGAGGAATGAAGGTGTAGAATTAGGTGTGTCACAGCCAAGTACTTGTGGGCAATCTGCTTTTGGTACACCGACGTCAGATTGTACCAGGCAAATTTCCCTGCCCCAGCTGCTGCACCACCGAAAGACGTTTGCTCCCAGCCATCCACATGCCCAGCGGTTGAATGCTAGCTTGGCAAAATTGCTAGCACTTCAACTGCTGTGTTTTCAGTTGGTAGACTCTGCCCCCTTCCGTGAGTTTGTGGAATGTGTGGTTCCTCAGTGGCAGGTACCCAAACGCCACTCTTTCTCACGGAAGACGATTCCTGCTCTCTACTGGCATGTTGAAGGCAATGTCCATGTCTCGCTGGACAGGGCGGTCAGCGGTAAGGTGCATATTACCGCTGACTCATGGTCCAGCAGGCATGGACAGGGACATTACCTAAGTTTCACGGCGCATTGGGTGACTCTGCTGGCAGCTCGGAAGGATGCAGGACAAGGTGCAGTAGTGTTGGAGGTTGTTCCGCCACCACGCCTCCAAAATGCTAATGATTGTGACACACCTCTCTCCTTCACCCCCTCTTCTTCTTCCTCCATGGCCTCTTCCTGTGCTTTGTCCTCGGAACCAGCGGTGTTCCATAGCCGTTCAAGGGGCTACGCAAGTACGCAGGCCAAAAGATGCCATGCGGTGCTTGAGCTGGTGTGCTTGGGGGACAGGAGCCACACTGGGGCAGAGGTTCTCAACGTTGGCCATGCTGCAGTGGCTGCACACGCAGCAGAGGGCCATCAATGAGTACCTGTGCGACTATGGCACCAGGACAGGGTCAGGGGAGCTTTTTTTTCCCCACGCCAGTGGGCCATGATCAGGGATGCATGCACTGTCCTGTCCCCATTTGAGGAGGCCACGAGGATGGTGAGCAGTGACAGTGCATGCATCAGTGACACTGTCCCCTTTGTCCACCTGTTGGAGCACATGCTACGGGGAATAATGGACAGGGAACTTGAGGCAGAACAGAGGCAGGAAGAGGAGGACTTCCTTAGCACTCAAGGCCCCCTTTATCCAGACAGTGTTCCTGCGTGCCCGCCGATCACACAGCAGGAAGAGGATGAGGAGGAGGAGGAGGAAGATTGTGTCAATATGGAGGTGGAGCTTGGCACTCAGCATCAGCAGCAGTCTTTAGGGGTTAGTCCCAAGAAACCCATGGACTTGTACGTGGCTGAGAGGAGGTGGCTGCGGACCATGTCGTCCTTAGTGACCCAGAGGACTCCGGACCGAATGCCTCAGCAAACCTACGCTACATGGCCTCCCTGATCCTACAAAGCCTGCGTAAGGATCCTCGTATTCGTGGTATCAAGGAGAAGGACCAATACTGGCTGGCAACCCTCCTTGATCCACGTTACAAGGGTAAGGTTGCAGACCTTATCTTGCCATCGCAGAGGGAGCAGAGGATGAAACATCTTCGGGAGGCCTTGCAGAAAGGTCTGTGCAACGCGTTCCCAGAGACTGGGAGGTTACAAACTCCTGTTTCTGGACAACGTGTTGCTGAGGCGGCTTCGGTCAGTCAAAGAAGGAGCGGTGGAGAAGGTGGCCATCTGACCGATGCGTTCAGACAATTTTTTGGTCCGCAGCCCCAAGGTATGATCGGTTCCAGCAACCATCGCCAGCGTCTGTTTTACATGGTGCCGGAATACCTAGGGGCAAGATCAGACTTGGACACCTTTCTCACCGAAAATCCTCTGGGTTACTGGGTCTTGAGGATGGATCACTGGCCAGAGCTTGCACAGTATGCAATTGAGCTACTGGCCTGTCCTGCATCCAGCGTTCTTTCGGAACGCACATTCAGTGCTGCTGGAGGCGTGGTAACCGATCACAGGGTGCGTCTGTCCACCGACTCGGTCGATCGACTGACCTTCATAAAAATGAATCAGTCTTAGATCACCACCAGCTACCAAGCACCTGATGCTGATGTAACCGAATAATTTTTTTGAAATCTCAGATCCCTTCAAAGACTGCCTATGCTGATGCTGAGTGACTATCCCTGAGTAATTATCCTCTTCCTCCTCAATGATCACGCTGATAGCTTGTAAGAACATTTTTGGTTCTGGGCGCCACCACCAGTGCCTAAGGCACAATTTTTCAGCCCCTGTTTAACAGGGGCGTGTAATTACAATTTTTGAAACAATACTTTGCAGCAGGGCTCATTTCAGCATTCCAACTAGAGTATCTGTGAGGGGTTGCAGTGTTGTGGCACCAGCACCAGTGGCTAAGGCCCAATTATTCTGCCCCTGTTTAACAGGGGCGTGTAATTACAATTTTTGATGCAATACTTTGCAGCAGGGCTCGTTCCTGCATTTCAACTAGAGTGTCTGTGAGGGGTTGCAGTGTTGTGGCACCACACCAGCACCAGTGCCTAAGGCCCAATTTTTCAGCCCTTGTTTAACAGGGGCGTGTAATTACAATTTTTGATGCAATACTTTGCAGCAGGGCTCATTTCAGCATTCCAACTAGAGTATCTGTGAGGGGTTGCAGTGTTGTGGCACCAGCACCAGTGCCTAAGGCCCAATTTTTCAGCCCTTGTTTAACAGGGGCATTTATTTACAATTTTTGATGCAATACTTTGCAGCAGGGCTCGTTCCTGCATTCGAACTAGTGTGTCTGTGAGGTTTTGCAGTGTTGTGGCACCAGCACCAGTGCCTAAGGCCTAATTTTTCAGCCCTTGTTCAACAGGGGCATGTAATTACAATTCTTGATCTAATATTTCACAGCAGGGCCCATTTCTGCACCCACCAAGAGCGAGTGAGGACTTACAGTGTTGTGGCACCAGCATCACCACCACCACCACCACCAAAGGCCCAATTTTTCTGCCCTTGTTCAACAGGGGCATGTAATTACAATTCTTGATCTAATATTTCACAGCAGGGCCCATTTCTGCACCCACCAAGAGCGAGTGAGGACTTACAGTGTTGTGGCACCAGCACCACCACCACCACCACCAAAGGCCCAGTTTTTCTGCCCCTGTTCAACAGGGGCATGTAATTACAATTCTTGATCTAATATTTCACAGCAGGGCCCTGTGAGGGCTTACAGTGTTGTGGCCACAACAACACCTAAGGCCCAAATTTCTGCTGAGTAAATAGGACAGGCCCCTACTTTCAAACATCTAACTTACAAACGACTCCTACTTGCAAACGGAAGGAGACAACAGGAAGTGAGATGAAATCTACCCCTAGGAAGGGAAATTCTCTCCTGTAAGAGTTAATATGGGAAATACATTTCTCCTTTCCACTGATGCTTTCCAATCCTTGTTCCACAAAAACCCAAATTTTCCAAAAACATTAGTCATTGGGAAAAAAAGTGAGGTGAAATCTTCTGAAGAGGAGGAAAGACAGCAAAACAAATGTCACAGGGGTGATAACCCTTCCCTATGTTTTCCAAAAAGCTTAAAAAGGATTTTTTGGCTGGAGCTAAACACATTAAAAATGTACCCGTTCAAAATTACAAACAGGTTCTACTGAACAACAAACCTACAGTCCCTGTCTTGTTTGCACCACCTGTATACTGCTGTTCAGAGTATATAGGGCCTGGTGGCCCCACACCTTTCCTTATTTTAATTTGGGTGCGGGGTTCCCCTTAATATCCATACAAGGCCCAAAGGGCCTGGTAATGGACTGGGGGGTACCCATGCCGTTTGTCTCACTGATTTTCTTCCATATTGCCAGGACCCGACATTACATTAAAGCCGCAAGCAGTTTTAAATGAGATTTTTACCTTTAAAAATGACATTTGGTGCAGGAACTGTTCTAAACACGGGAAACACGCGCCACTTTACAGGCATACTATAGACACCCCCCAGGTACGATATTTAAAGGAATATTTCACTTTCTTTTTTTTACTTTAAGCATCATTAAAATCACTGCTCCCGAAAAAAAGGCAGTTTTTAAAAGTTTTTTTTTGCATTGATACATGTCCCCTGGGGTAGGACCCGGGTCCCCAAACCATTTTTAGGACAATACCATGCAAATTAGCCTTTAAAATGAGCTTCTTTTGATTTCGAACGTTCGAGTCCCATAGACGTCAATGGGGTTCTAAAGTTCATGCAAATTTTCGGTCCGTTCGCAGGTTCTGGTGCGAACCGAACCGGGGGGGTGTTCGGCTCATCCTTACCCATGAGTAAGCTTAGATGATAGCATAAAACCAGTGATACATTGTAAAAGCAAAATGTTCAGTTTGTCTACAGTATCACAACTGTGGCAGAAAAATAACATTTCTTAAAATTATATTATTTCTGTTAATCAAGAGTACAGTATCGATTTTTTTTTCATAGAAAAAAAGTGTGTAAGTGAGGGAAAACATAGTGATTATTTCATTAATCAATATTTATTGTGACAATTCTAGGATTTGTTCTCAAAGCAACAACACATGCATAAATAGAGACCACTTTTACAATTAAAAATTTGGTAGAATAATAACTATTCCACTCACAAAAAGAGTTGGTGTTGGCTGTTTCAGCTACACAGGGTTGTTAAGAGCACAGAACTATTAATGAAAACACTTTCCTGATGTTGACTTCATCTGTCCCGAGTTTCAGTTTTTGCTTGCTATAGTTTTACTACCTACAGTACTTACCTTTTGCTTTCTATAACTTTAACCACTAGAGCTAATCACACATGGTACAATCTGACTGTACAACAACAAGGACCTACTTGACTGGACACAGATTGCATACTGTTTTGCATAGATGTAGTAGGACTAAAAGAGATTGCACAGAACTTGTACAGTCAGATTGTAATATGTATGGTGAGCTTTAGAGGTCCTACCACACTACCCAACTGCCTTCCGGCCTCTGTGTGGAACCAAAAGCCCAGCAAGCCCTTTAGGAACTAAGGGGCTGGCGTAATGTAATGTGATGAAATAACTGTGTCATTGTAAAGTGTGCCATCACAATTATGTTAATTAAAGATATTATGTTATCACTAGCAAAGCATACAGAACTATGAATTTTACTGATAGTATTTCTTTCATATGAGGTAATAGGGAATTCTTCTCTGCAGTCCAGACAGGTCTCCATGCCATTCCAAAGTGTTCTCCTGTGTTTTGAAAGGCTTTATCTGGCTGTTATAATGAATAAACAAGCTGAGAGCTGCTTTCCAGTCTCTTCCTACTCCAGAGAATAGCTGCTCAAATTAGATGTGATTTTCTAAATGTGGATGCATTCAACAAAGCAAGAAGCTTTTATCGTTAAATAGAAGAAACCCCATGAGGAAAAATAAATCATTATAGCAAACAGCTTTTGAATACCATGATAGTAAGTCTGATATGTTGTATTGTCTTCAAATGCACACATAATCTGTTCATAAAAATGTCATTTTGTGTATAAAAAATATTTTTTTCTATCATATACTGTATTTTCTAATTTAAAGATAATGTATATTTTTCATATTAATTCTGTATAATAAGCACCCCTTAGGTGCTTGTATTTACCTTTCTCCAAATCCCCCAGCAACCTTTTTACCTGTTGGAGCTTCTAAAAAAAATGCTGTAAAAATTTGATGATGGCTTTGCCTCAGAACCTCCTGCAACTCCACATGATAGCATTCAGGTCTCAGGTAATTGGCTGCTTAGGCACCTAGTACCGTATTGCAGAAATCAAGGAATGGAGTCATGCCTGGAAGTACCATACTTTTCTTGCTAGATAACCCGGTGGGTGAAGAATAAGTGGGAGATAAGTAGAAGCACAAGAGGGTACCTGCTTCCTTGTCAAACTTTTACTTTGCTCTAAACCTGCAGAGTATAGCTTAACTTTAAAATTAAATATATGCCTAGTTTGTGATGCTATGAGACAAGGAGGAATGATTTAAGTGACCTTGTGTGAATGTGAATACACTATGTTGTCAAAAGTATTGGGACACCTGCCATTGCACGCACATGAACTTGGCATCCCAGTCTTAGTCCGTAAGGTTCAATATTGAGTTGGTCACCCTTTGCAGCTATAACAGCTTCAACTCTTCTGAGAAGGCTGTCCAAAAGGTTTAGGAGTGTGTCTATGGGACATTTGTGAGGTCAGGCACTGATTTTGAACAAGAAGGCCTGGCTTGCAGTCTTCGCTCTAATTCATCCCAAAGGTGTTCTATTGGGTTGAGGTCAGGACTCTGTGCAGGCCAGTCAAGTTCCTCCACCCAAAACGTGCTCATCCATGTCTTTATGGACCTTGCTTTGTGCACTGCTGCATTGCTGCACTGTTGCGCAGTCATCTTGGAACAGGAAGGGGCCATCCCCAAACCATTCCCACAAAGTTGAGAGCATTAAATTGCCCAAAATGTCTTGGTATGCTGATGCCTTAAGAGATCCCTTCACTGGAATTAAGAGCTTAAGCCCAACCAAACTTTTGCAGAACCCCATTTAAATCTATGGGAGGTAAATATTGTTAGTTTTCTTAATAAAATTATGGTACGGCGGCAAGAGAGTCTTTTCATGCGGCTTAGAGGGCACCAATGAAAATGCACAAATCCTTTAAAGAGCATACCTTAAAGCTGAATCCTGTGTTACATAAAGTTACAATTTTCATGGACAGTAGTAACTAAAAAAGAGAAAAAAAAACAGAATAAAACAGTGTGGGGTTCCCCTTAAAAACTCCACCAGATCCTTTTATAGATATGCAGCATTGGTAGCCTGAAAAGGGATGGCAATGAGCATGTGGCCCTTCCCATCTTTTCTTTTAACATTGGGGGTGTATCTTGCCCATTCTTGTCCCAATGTTGAGGGACAAGAGCACCTTCCTCACCTCCCCTCTGATGCCCCAAGAAGGAGGTGAGAGTAATATGGGGGGATTTATAATGAAATCTGTTAGCTGTTTATAATAGAGGTGCCACATATCTGCTCCCTCCCTACATGAGTATTCTTATTAATCCCACAAAGAATTAAATGTATGTAAACACAGACTCACACCACTTTGTAAAACCGTATTAACCACTTAAGCTCCAGAAGATTAACCCCCTTCATGGCCTGGGCTTTTTTTGCTATTTGGCCTTGAGCTACTTTATCTGGTAATTGCGCAGTCAAGCAACGCTGTACTCAAATAACATTTATATATTTTTTCACCCTAATTAAGCTTTCTTTTGGTGGTATTTGATCACAACTGGGTTTTTTATTTTTTTGTGTTATAAATGAAAATGGCAGAAAATTTTGAAAAATAAATACATTTTTTTTAATTTTTTTGCTATAAAACATATCCAATAAAAAAATAAAAATAAATAAAAATTAAGTTTTGTCATCAATTTAGGGCAAAATGTATCCTGCTATATGTCTTTGGTAAAAAAAAAAAAAATCCCAATAAGTGTATATTGATTGGTTTGCATGAAAGTTATAGCATCTACAAACGATGGTATGCATACTAGGATTTTTTATTTTTTTTTATACTACTAAAAGCAGTGATTAGTGTTTACTGTGTTTACTGTGTGTGCTGTGTTGTTTTTATTCCCTGCTTTGAAGGGAGAAAAAAACAGCATATTGCTGCTGTCAGAAGACAGCTCTGTGTTGTTTACCTACACAGATCTCTCATCTGTCATCCACTCAGCCAATCAACAGGTGCCAGTAATAAGTCATTGGCTGGGACCCGCTGATGGGCTTGTGCTGCAGTGAATGGCAGCACAGCTGGGGCGGAGGACACACGCGTAGGGAGGGGGGTGCTGTGCCGCTGTCTATCTGCAGTAGGCAGTCACCAAGTGGTTACTTGAAATAAAAACATAAGAGGGTGCGCATGCGCGGGACTCCCGAGGAAACGCTCTAATCGAGAGCTCCGCACCGCTCCGGCCCTTCTCCTCCCCCAGAGCTCTCAGATCGAGCGGAACCAGCACCAGACTCTCCCCTGGGCTCACCAAACCTCCCCAGCTCACTGCTATATGACGAGCGGCACGAAAAAGAGCGAGGTGAGCCGTCAATTGCTCTTTAATCAGGCGGCCCCTGACCCATCCAAGATGGCGACCGTAGCTTCTCAGAGGGGCAGCATGGATGTCACAGACCACACTTCCCTCACCCAGCAGAGCGCTGACATGCAGGCAGCAACTGTAAGTCACAGCACCGCTCAAGGGACCCCCCCGGCTAGCACAGACTCCCTCCTCAACAAGTCCCGGGGTGACATTATCTACAAAACTTGGGCTCTCGTATAGATGCAATTGAGCAGGTGGTGGATAACACTGCTGCACGCACAAACCAGAACACGGCCTGTATTCAGTCACTTCAAGACCAGCTGGATACTGCCTTATCCAAAATTGACGATTTGGAAAACAGAAATAGACGTTGCAATTTCTGTATTCGTGGGATACCCGAAACGGTAACAGATGTACCGAATGCAGTCCAATTATTCATCAAAGACCTCATTCCAGACATCCAAAACCACAGACTTGAACTGGACAGAGCACACAGAGCCCTCCAGCTTCCCCGCCAAGATGGCCTCCCGAGGGACATCGTGGTCAAGCCCAATTTTTATGGCATGAAGGAGGAAGTTATGAGAAGATCTCGCAACATAGAGAACCTGTCATTTCAAGGGCATAAGATTCAAATCTTTGCTGACATCTCGCCAGCCACAGTTCAAAAGCAAAGAGCGCCCAAGCCATTGCTGGTAATACTTGCCCAAAATTCCATCAAATATCGCTGGTCGTTCCCCTTTCGCCTTCAATTCCATTTCAAAGATGTTCCCTACCACTTCTCCAACTTCCAAGACGGGGAGCATTTGCTCCTGCAACTAGGCCTGATCTCGAAATCTCTGGCTTCCCTGCACGAAACACCCACCCCGGATTCTTCCAAGAGACCCCCCCCGGGCAGCCCCCTTACTCCACTATGGAACAAGCAGGTACCAAAGCGGCTACAGGACTCTCGCTCCACAAGATGAACGTTCCTTCTCAAGCCGGAATTGGACTCTCTTCCTTCAAACTACCTGCTGGACTGAGGACCACGTGTTTTCTTCAGAATAGGGGCATCCCTACGTCAAACTAACCGCTGTATTCCTTTCATGACAGCTAATGCCCACAGCTAGGCCCCCCTAGCCCTAATAATGTCTATTGGGGTTCCCTTTCTGGGCTACAATGTATCCTCCTGACGAGGAGATCTACATTACGGCATGTCCAAGTAGACAACATAATGGCTACCCTCGTAAAGACAAAAAAGGAAAGAACATGCTTTATTTTTCTTTTAGATTTATCCCCTTTTTCCTCCTCCCCCCCCCATCCCCCTGCATTTACTATCCCCCCCTTTTTGTTATTGCACTATTGATCTCGGTTCCCTATTTTGTACCTAATGTCCTATAGCCAACCTGCAATTTAAATTGCACTCCCTTCTGGTGACCGATCCCATATTTTTTTCCCCTTGCATTGGGGGATCCAGACGGCCGGAGCGGCCCTGCATACCACCCTCTCTGCTGTACCTCGAGGGGACTCAGTACCCCTCTGGTGACATCGGGTAGACAACCCATTTTGTGGTTGCCCTCTCTCCTTTCTCCCCGGGCTCCCCCGTTTAGGGGAATCCGGACCAGGACTAGTAATACTAGTCCGAGTTTTAATTACTTCCTTTATACACTAGTTCCTAGTTTGATCTCATTTGCTGTTGATTTTGCACTTAATGTTTGCAGTATTATTATGCCTGATTAATCTACTTGTCCTACATTCTTCTTTCTCCCTCCTTCTCTCTCCCTCTCCTTTCTCCTCCTCTCCTTTGTCTTCCCCCCACTTCCCCCCCTCTCTTTCCCACTCCCTCCAGGAATCCTAGCGGAACATACCTACCTATCCAGCCTTCAGGAAGACTGACGAATCTATTCCTCTTCGAGCCAACGTCCAAATCCAGGCGGTCCTGGTAAGCTCCATTTGCCTCATATCGCTCCGCACTCCTTACACCCATGGCTGACCCGAATACCCAGGCACATTCGTTAAAAATAGCTTCGCATAATGTCCAGGGACTCAACCCCCCCTCTAAACGCCGCAAGGCATTTCAGAGCTGCCACGCTAGGGGCCTCGATGTTGTCCTACTCCAGGAAACCCATTTCCCAACCAGTTACAACCCCACCTTCCTACACCGTACCTTCCCGACTTTTTTCCTGGCGAATGCTGACACCAAAAAAAGGGATGTCGCCATTCTCCTGTCTAAAAATACTCCCTTTGCACTCACACACACGATCAAAGACCCAGAGGGCAGATATATTTTAATAAAAGGAACCATAGAGGGTATTCTGTACTCTATTATCTCCTATTACGCCCCTAATCAATGACAGGCACCTTTCTTCACTTCTATGCTTTCGACTCTAGGCCCTCACTTAGAAGGCAGGGTGATCATGGGCGGTGACTCTAACATCACCTTTGATCAACTGCTGGACAAGTCCTCTCAGGGGAGAACTCGACTTAAAAATCCACCCACTCAAAGCCTCAAAATCGCCCGCCTTCTAAATGATATGGGCCTGATAGATGTCTGGAGGGAATTAAACCCCACGGCAAACGACTATACCCATTTTTCTGCTCCTCATAATACCTACGCCAGAATTGATCATATATTCCTCCCAAATTCAGATATTCACACAGCATCCAACGCCTCCATACAGGAAGTCCCATGGTCAGACCACTCCTTAGTGACACTTAAAATCTCCTGCTCTCTTTCACCCTCTGGGTCTCCACAATGGCGCATAAGTAAATATCTACTAGCTAACCCCGTCCACTGCGTAATTCTAGAAAAAGAAATCAGGGAATTCTTTCGTATTAATGATACAGGTGACATCTCTCCTAGTGTGCTCTGGGGAGCACACAAGGCGGTCCTCAAAGGGAAAATGACCCAAATGGCGTCTAAACTCAAAAAGGAAAGGAAAGCAGATATTCTGCAAATGGAAAGGGAATTCCAGTCCCTCAGTAAGTCCCATAAACCTGACCCTTCGTCCACAACCCTGACCAAGCTAGAAGCCGCCCGAGTAGCACTTAACCTGGCCCTTACATCTAATGCAGACAAGCATCTTACATGGCTCAGCGGCAGATTCTATATCCAAGCAAATAAAATAGGCCCCCAGTTGGCTGCTAAATTATCACTCAAAATTAAAACCTTCTCTCTTCCCAAGATCAGATCCCATTCGGGAACTCTCACCCAAAATCCCCAAAAGATCTTGGAAACCTTCCAGGACTTTTATTCTAAGCTATACTCAGCCCCCGACCCTAACAACTCAAACAACTCAGACTCTATTGAATCCTTCCTGAATAACCTCGATATTCCCACACTTTCGGACTCCCATAGATCCATTATGGAATCCCCCTTCAGGGTAGAGGAAATTCATGAAGTCATAAAGAACCTCAAAACAGAATCAGCCCCAGGCCCTGACGGCTTCTCCGCACATTACTACAAAGCTTTCTCGGTTGTCCTCTCTCCTTATCTGGCCCGCCTCTTTAATTCACTCCGCGCGGGGTCCCCCATGGAACCGTCAGCCAACTTGGCATTCATATCAGTAATCCCCAAACCGGGTAAAGACCCCAGTGACGTATGCAATTACAGACCAATCTCGTTGATAAACAACGATTCAAAAATTATGACGAAAATTCTGGCTAATAGACTGGCTTCCTTCATTGCTAACTATATCCACAAGGACCAGGTGGGGTTTATCCCCGGAAGACAGGGGCCGGACCAGATTAAGAGAGCGGTAGACTTAATTTCCCTCATGCAATCGTCATGGGTTGGGGGGCCCTCTCATCCAGGATATGTCCTTTCGATAGATCTCCGAAAGGCCTTCGACACGGTCACCTGGCCATACCTCTTTACCGTATTGCGGAAATGGGGTTTTGGCCCGGACTTCATTACCACCATATCCTCCCTTTATTCCTCCCCTAAAGCACGTATTAAAATACAAGGCCACCTTTCCAAAGAATTCTCTATATTACAAGGGACTAGACAAGGATGCCCTCTTTCGACGATTCTATTCGCAATAGCGATAGAAACCTTGGCTTTGGCCATAAGACAAAACCCTAACATCCACGGAGTGCAATGTGGCCAAAAAACCCATAAATGCACCCTCTCCGCCAATGACGTTCTCCTGTTTGTCACCTCCCCCCTTATTTCCACCCCCAACATTCTCCAACTACTTAACTCGTTTGGCTGCATATCGGAACTTCAGGTTAACATGGCCAAATCAATGGCTCTGAATATCTCCACCCCCTATGAGCTGGTGGAGAGGCTCAAGACCCATTTCCCCTTCACCTGGTGTGACTCCTCCCTACCCTACTTAGGTGTTTTCTTATCAGCGAAAATAGAACGGCTCTACCACCACAATTACCCCCCGATGATTAAGAAACTATCCGAAGATCTCACGCATTGGGCCTGCTATAAAATGTCCTGGTTAGGTAGAATTAATTCAGTCAAAATGACATTACTCCCTAAAATCCTGTATCTCTTCCGCTCCCTACCTATTCCCATTCGAAAACACACACTAGACAAACTCCAGGCTTCAATTACCAGATTTATCTGGGGGGGGGACCGTTTTTCCAAGCAGGTGCTATACCGACCTAAGAAGAAAGGAGGCCTAGGCCTCCCTAATTTATGGTGGTATTATCAGGCGGCACAACTCTGCCAATTTTCAGCTATTTATTCTAAAGGCCCTAGGGCTGATTGGGTTGATATTGAACGCCAGGCCACTCCTAACCATACTCTGGACTTCCTGGCTTGGAGACCACAAAAGGATAGACCCCCGATTCTTTCCCCATCCTTGTC
Source organism: Lithobates clamitans (assembly GCA_037952925.1). Lineage (NCBI taxonomy): Eukaryota > Metazoa > Chordata > Amphibia > Anura > Ranidae > Lithobates > Lithobates clamitans. The sequence goes on from JBBGZY010000424.1 coordinate 3,595,055, forward strand.
TCATTCAATGGCCCTGTGTGACACACTTTATAAGAAACACTACCTCACTTCCGAATGGTCGCCCCTGGCACACATTTTTCACAATCCACAATTCCAGCCGGGTATGAACATCGAGGCCTTTAGGTGGTGGCTCGACAAGGGCCTTTACAGAATAGGACAATTTTTCATTAACTCCGGTCCCATTTCGCTTAAATACTGCATCTCTAAATTGGAGATGCCAGCATCAGAGACCTTCCGTTACTACCAACTTTCACATTTCTTACGTGGGATTTGGAAAAGCTCATCAGCCCCACTATCGGTTACTCCATACGAATTCTGGTGCTCCTCAGCCATGGGTGTAAGGGGTGGAATATCCCTCATATACTCCGCACTAGCGGAGCCCCGGGAGAAAGCGAATTATATGCTGCAATGGGAGCGGGATCTGCAACTCGAATGGGACATGGATACCTGGCATACTTGTGTTGCCCGTTCCTTTAAGGGCATGCTTAGCTCCCCTCTGATGGAGGCGGATCTCAAAGTCATAACCAGATGGTACCTGGTACCCACCCGAATTACTAAATTTTATCCACATTCTTCGCCCCTCTGTTTCAGAGGTTGTGGCCATATAGGTTCCCTACTTCACACATTTTGGGAATGCCCCAAAATTAGAGGGTTTTGGAATGGAATTTTTCATCTCATCCGCAAAACCACAGGATTTGCAGTCCAACAAAGCCCCACAATAGCTCTACTAAATTACAACATCCCGAAAGTACCTAAATTGGCTCGAGCTTTGATTCACTTCATTCTGCTTGGGGCCAAGATCACGCTAGCTCATGCCTGGAAAAAACCTTCGATTTCCCTTCGCCAGGCCAAACAGAAAATTTCCTGGATTATGACACAGGAGAGGGTCTCGAGCAGAATTTTAGACACCTCTGATAAATTCAGACTGATTTGGGAGCCCTGGGCTCGTTTCCTGGGACTACCACTTCTAACCTGAATCGGTACAAGGTCTAGGTATCCCCCAGGCTCCGGTCAGCTCCGGGCCCGCCCCTTTCTCCGCGAGGATTCCTGCTCCTAACCTTCTCACACCCTTTCCCTTCTCTCCCCACTTTACCCCTCTGTTTTTCTTCTTTCTCTCCCTTTCATCCTACTACCTTCTACCTTCTATCTAAAATCCTACTAAGTATGATGAGCAAAGGTTGAGAATAGCGTACCTGGCAGAACTCCCCTTCACTGTATATTTTTCCTTCAAATACATATTAAGGTTGTACAATTTGAATATGGAAAAATTCACAATATAGTGATTTAGCAGGTACCTTCTCTAAGTTTCGGGGATAGTCCACTGTATAAGTGATACTTTCTATTTTGTTACAGTTAGGCTCATAGTCTGTTTTTTCTCCCTTTTTTGAAACGACAGAGTTCTCATTTGATCAACAATGGACGGTCCGTGAGCTCAGGACAGGTTCAGAGAAGGCTATTATGTTCTCCCGGGGTTCCTCTCGGCTGGTCTGCGTACAGCAGGCTCCTAATTGGGGTGCGTGGCCGACCCTTGAGGACCTCTGGTACCTGCAAACTTTGGGTTCCCTGTCCTGACCTCCGGTGGCCTTACTTTAGGAGATAGAGTATTAATTGATGACCTTGAGTCTTCATATGTGTACACATTTATTTTGAATTTGATTCAAGGGGAGGTACATGTACATCTTGACTCTAATGTAACTTACAAAGCTATGTTATTTCTGGTGGTCTCTGCCAGTTTGATAATTTTGTACTGTTATGTATTTTTCAATAAACAGTATTTAAACCAAAAAAAAAAGAAATAAAAACATAAACACCCAAAAACATTTAACAATGTTGCCCTATGTAAATACACACCAATCACATCATCCAGCAAAGTAATCCACTTCAAGTTATTGCGTCCAGCTATGTAAAGGCATGTCAGTCACAAAGGCCTGTCATCCTGTCACTGAACAATCTTTACAAGTGGAAATCCTGCCAATAAATGACAGATCTCCAGCACTGCAGTAAGTTAAACACTGCACCAGAGATTCTAAGTGACATCATTGATCAAATATGAATGAAGTTTAATTTTCTAAGGGCCTATGCCAACAGGCTTTAGTTGTTTGTCAACAAGCATCAATATTCTTTGAGCTGATTTTGCATCTATAGAGACTTTTATGGGGAAAGAAGCATCACATGATTGTGAACAAAAGCTTGCTGACACAGGTCTTAAGACTGCTAAGACTTCATATAATCAATACAATTTCTGCCTGGAAATTTAAAGCTCATTCTAACGAGCTCCATGCGAACTGAACATTTTAGAATCAAATATGTTATTTATAAAAAAAAAAAAAAAAAAATTCAAACCAATATTGCCTTTTTTCAACCATCCCCTTCCATTTATTAGAAGCTTGAATGCATGTAGAACTTATTTACATTAAAGTTGATCTGTATCAAAATACAATAACATTGAATTTGCTAATGCACTGTGTATCATTAACAATTGCTATGTTTTTGTTTTTTTTTATTATTAAAGTGCTGTTATTACCTTTTTACCTTCTTTTTATGCATCTCACTACCACTCTTCTACTTGTTTGGAATGAGTGATTTAATTTGTCCCCTAAAAGATATGGTTAAAGGCTAAAGTTTTTTTTGTCTTCTTTTTACCTTGATGCATTTTCTGCATTAAAGTGGAAGTAAAGTTCATTTTCCAAAATTTGTTGACAGGCAGGGTATAAATGCATCCGCCTGCCTGTCAGCCATCATGTACACTGAGCCACGCATTCACAGCTCAGCGAACATTCATGGCGGAATCCATGCTGCAGTGATGTGACTCCCATGGGCATGCGCGGGAGTGATGTCATCACAGCCTGGCCTATCAAATGCCCGAAGGCACAGAAGAAAGACCATGTGAAGATGGAAGTGCTGGGGGCCCCGCTGGATAAATCCCACCAAAGCTCTAAAGAGCACTGTTTGACAGGTAAGTCTGCTATAATATACTAATATGCTGTGCATACTAGCACAATATGACATAACCCACCTGACTGGCCCAAAAAAAAATTCATAGGGGAGTGAAAGCTAAGCTCCAATTTTTTTTTCACTAGAACTGAAAAACCGTGTAGCTCTGTTGTCTGTTGTCTGCAGATCCTCTGATATTCTGCATTTAGTTGTGGTTTTGTACCATGTGACACTCTGTATAGTCTAATGTAGACAGAATGCCTTCCCTAGCCATTTCCTGCTACATCTGTAGCCTAAAACACACCCCTCTGTAGTCTTTCAGACTGTGCAAATGATGTAACTTTCTTCACAGCTCTGATGGTGGGTGAGATCTGTGAAGTGATTAATTTACATATGAAGGAAACACCTTCCTAATGACCTCCCATGGCCTTTCCTGTGTAAACTTGTAGTAAGCTATTATTCTTTTGCATGCTGCAAGACAGGAATGACACATTTACACCTGCTTTGCAGACTGAAGAGTGATCTGCATTTGGATCACTCTTCAGAGAGCATTTTACAGGGGGTGAGAAGCAGTTGTATCACCTCCTCATCACCTATTTTAACCCCTAAATGCTGTAGAACTGCACTGAAAACATGCACATTGTGCGCAATTGCAGTGTGGCTCCATTCACCAGAATTTGTTGTGTCAGGCAGGTGCTAGTGCCCACTAAGTACAACAGGAGGTATAGTTCCCACCACAGCCATGAAACAGAGTATCGAAGTCATGGCATGTGTTCACACCCGGCCATTGCCCCTTCAGCTAAAGGGGGAACAGTTGGGAGGGCATTAAAACCTTGTGGTTGTGCTGCATTTTAACACCATTAATTTAATCAAGCCCTAAGACTGATTCTAGTATGGTAGTGATCCCTTGCATCTAAGGCCCCATTCACACTTTGTGTAAAAGGAGTGTGTGTTTCTGCTCACAATAAATTTAGTGTGTTTGGTGACTATATACACTTTACAACAACCAAACATTTGTGTGTGACTAAATAGAGTTTTGTGTGTGCTGTGTAGGGATGAGCCGAACACCCCCGGTTCGGTTCGCACCAGAACCTGCGAACGGACCGAAAATTTGAGCAAACTTTAGAACCCCATTGAAGTCTATGGGACTTGAACGTTCGAAATCAAAAGTGCTAATTTTAAAAGATAATTTGCATGGTATTGTCCTAAAAAGGGTTTGGGGACCCGGGTCCTGCCCCAGTGGACATGTATCAATGCAAAAAAAGTTTTAAAAACGGCCGTTTTTTCGGGAGCAGTGATTTTAATGATGCTTAAAGTGAAAAAAAAAAGTTAAATATTCCTTTAAATATCGTACCTGGGGGGTGTCTATAGTATGACCGTAAAGTGGCACGTGTTTCCCGTGCTTAGAACAGTCCCTGCACAAAATGACATTTTTAAAGGAATAAAAGTCATTTAAAACTGCTTACGGCTTTAATGTAATGTCCGGTCCCGGTAATATGGATGAAAATCAGTGAGACAAATGGCATGGGTACCTCCCCCCCAGTCCATTACCAGGCCCTTTGGGTCTTGTATGGATATTAAGGGGAACCCCGCACCCAAATTAAAAAAGGAAAGGCGTGGGGCCCCAGGCTCTCTGAACAGCAGTATACAGGTGGTGCAAACAAGACAGGGATTGTAGGTTTGTTGTAGTAGAATCTGTTTGTAATTTTGAACTGGTAGATTTTTAAAGTGTAACTCCAGCCAAAAAATCTATTTTTAAGCTTCTTGGAAAACATAGTGAAGGGTTATCACCCCTGTGACATTTGTTTTGCTGTCTGTGCACCTCTTCAGAAGATTTTACCTCACTTTCTGTCCCAATGACAAATGTTTTTTGACAATTTGGGGTTTTTAGTGAAACAAGGATTGGTGATAAAGCATCAGTGGAAAGGAGACACGTTTTTCCCATATTAACTCTTACAGGAGAGAATTTCCCTTCCTAGGGGTAGATTTCATCTCACTTCCTGTTGTCTCCTTCCGTTTGCAAGTAGGAGTCATTTGTAAGTTGGATGTTTGGAAGTAGGGGCCTGCCCTATATACTCTGCAGAAATTGTGGCCTTAGGTGTTGGTGTTGCCACAACACTGTAAGCCCTCACAGTTACTCTTGGTGGGTACAGGAACGGGCTCTGCTGTGAAATATTAGATCAAGAATTGTAATTACATGCCCCTGTTGAACAGGGTAAGAAAAATTGGGCCTTTGGTGGTGGTTATGCTGGTGCCACAACACTGTAAGTCCTCACAGTTACTCTTGGTGTGCGCAGAAACAGGCCCTGCTGTGAAATATTAGATCAAGAATTGTAATTACATGTCCCTGTTGAACAGGGGCAGAAAAATTGGGCCTTAGGCACTGGTGCCACAACACTGCAACCCCTCACAGATACTCTAGTTGGAGTGCAGGAACGAGCCCTGCTGCAAAGTATTGCATCAAAAATTGTAATTACACGCCTCTGTTAAACAGGGACTGAAAAATTGGGCCTTAGGCACTGGTGCCACAACACTGCAACCCCTCACAGATACTCTAGTTGGAGCGCAGGAACGAGCCCTGCTGCAAAGTATTGCATCAAAAATTGTAATTACACGCCCCTGTTAAACAAGGGCTGAAAAATTGGGCCTTAGGCACTGGTGCTGGTGCCACAACACTGCAACCCCTAACAAATACTCTAGTTGAGTGCAGTAACGAACCCTCCTTGCAAAATATTGCATCAAAAATTGTAATTACACGCCCCTGTTAGACAGGGGCTGAAAAATTGGGCCTTAGCCACTGGTGGCAGCGCCCAGAACCAAAAATATTCTTACAAGCTATCAGCATGATCATTGAGGAGGAAGAGGATAGTCACTCAGCATAACAGGATAGTCACTCAGCATCAGCATAAGCAGTCTTGAAGGGATCTGACATTTCAAAAAAAATTATTTGGTTACATCAGTATCAGGTGCTTGGTAGCTGGTGGTGATCCAAGACTGATTCATTTTTATGAAGGTCAGTCGATCGACCAAGTCGGTGGACAGGCGCACCCTGTGATCAGTTTCAAAACCTCCAGCAGCACTGAATGTGCGTTCCGAAAGAACGCTGGATGCAGGACAGGCCAGTAGCTCAATGGCATGCTGTGCAAGCTCTGGCCAGTGATCCATCCTCAAGACCCAGTAACCCAGAGGATTTTCGGTGGGAAAGGTGTCAGATCTTGCCCCTAGGTATTCCTGAACCATGTAAAACAGACGCTGGCGATGGTTGCTGGAACCGATCATACCTTTGGGCTGCGGACTAAAAAATTGTCTGAACGCATCGGTCAGATGGCCACCTTCTCCACCGCTCCTTCTTTGACTGACCGAAGCCTCAGCAGCACGTTGTCCAGGTACAGGAGTTTGTAACCTCCCAGTCTCTGGGAACGCGTTGCACAGACCTTTCTGCAAGGCTTCCCGAAGATGTTTCATCCTCTGCTCTCTCTGCGATGGCAAGATAAGGGTTGCCAGCCAGTATTGATCCCTCTCCTTGATACCACGAATACGAGGATCCTTCATCAGGCTTTGCAGGATCAGGGAGGCCATGCAGCGTAGGTTTGCTGAGGCATTCGGTCCGGAGTCCTCTGGGTCACTAAGGACGACATGATCTGCAGCCACCCCCTCCCAGCCACGTACAAGTCCATGGGTTTCTTGGGACTGTATATGATCCCTAAAGACTGGTGCTGATGCTGAGTGCCAGGCTCCACCTCCATGCTGACACAATCCTCCTCTTCCTCCCCCTCCTCCTCTTCTTCTTGTGTGATCGGCGGGCACGCAGGAACACTGTCTGGATAAAGGGGGCCTTGAGAGCTAAGGAAGTCCTCCTCTTCTTGCCTCTGTTCTGCCTCAAGTGCCCTGTCCATTATTCCACGCAGCGTGTGCTCCAACAGGTGGACAAGGAGGACAGTGTCACTGATACATGCACTGTAACTGCTCACCATCCTCGTGGCCTCCTCAAATGGTGACAGGACAGTGCATGCATCCCTGATCATGCACAAAATATAGCAGTGCAGCGCTCAATACAAGTCAGATGTATACACATAAAATGTACATATTAAATGTACATAAATAAATAAAACACATGAGGCAAAGTCCCAAAAAATATATCTTAGTCCGAGGAGATCAAAAGCTGCCCACTTGCAGAAGGAGGATCCATCAGTTGGCAAGGAAAGGGTGCAGTGATAGGATAAGATTGTATTTGTTGTATCACCACCAATGTGAACCTCCACCAAGGGTCTAGGCTGCTCACCTTATTGAGTGGACCTTCTGCGTTAACAGCAAGGTCACTCATGCATTCCCTTCCACAGGGTAGATTATGGAGATAGGGGTCCACAGGCAGTATCCCAAATTCAGTCTCATCGGTTGATAGATATCATGTTAAAAACAAAAATAACAGGACATAGTGCTCTCCATACGAAAAGGTATAAAATTTATTAAATAAGAAAAATATTACTCACAAAGCAAGCACTGTTTCCGAGTGCAGGAGTATATAGCATAAAATGAACCAGATGGGTGGCTGTACTGACATCACAGAGCCCCTCGCACGCGTATCGTGCGTGTGGACTTCCTCAGTGAATTCACGTTTGCCATTGGGTATCTGAGAAGGTGGTACCCAGTTCAGTTTCCCATTTCCAAATAGTGGTGTATTTTTTAAATATGTGTTTATCCTGGGACAAGTTGTAGAATATGGTTATTCCCTTTGTATTGGTCTTATGGTTTGTGTAAAAGTGCCATGCAGTGGTCGGTACTGTTATAGGAGGTATCGGGTGTGCCTTCAGGAAATGTATTATTCGTATACAAGTAAAAGTCGTGTTGCTCGGCAGTTTGAATTCTGACAAGATTTGTTCCAAAGATTTAGGTTTTGTGTCAATAAGAAGGTCTTGTATGTGTAGAATCTCGTGTTTTATGAGTGTTTTTACTGATAGTGAGGGAATTTTAGCTTTAAGTAGTTCAGTGGGTAGTTTGTATTCTATTATACAAGTGTTAACGTGGGTTTGTTTTAAAATGCGTCTCCATGCTTGTATTGTCACCTGTATTGGGGGAGGAAGATTTTTAAGATTCCATGGGGTCTAGGTGTCTCCCAAGAGAAATGTTTTTAGGTCATTAATTCGGGTTCTTGATTTTTTAATGTCTACCCATAGTGGTATGTCTTCTTCACGGAACCAGAATTTGAGGTGGTCTTGTCTGACTGCCCACAGGTAGTCTTCCAGGTCCACTAGGCCTGCTCCTCTGACTTTTTTGTGTGGGGTAAGAGTGTGTCTAGAGCATCTAGCTTTTTTCCCCTGCCAAGTGAATTTCCAGATGAGGTTAGATAGTGTTGTTATGAAATATTGGGGTATGTGGATTGGTAACGTACGGAATATGTATAATATTTGCAGTAAGATTGACATTTTGAAGGCCGCTATCCTAACTAGCCAGGATAATTCTTTTTTTGAGATATTTTGCAGTTGTGTTTCTATTTTGGTTATTAGCCGTTTGAGATTGGCACCGACAAGTGAGGTGGTTTTGTTAGTTAGTGTAATTCCTAGGTATGTAATGCCTTCTGTGCTCCATGTATACGGAAGGTTATTTTGTAAGGCGGTTTGGGTGTTTGGTGGCACTCCCATGTTAAGAATTAGAGATTTTGCATAGTTCACCTTGTAGTATGAAACCTCTCCAAATGTCTTTAGGATATTGTGGGCCTGCTGTAGTGACGTGAGCAGGTTTGTTAAAAGAAGAATGACATCATCTGCAAATAAGTTTATGGTGTGTGCCTGGGAGCCTATTTGGAAGCCTGTGATTGAGGTATGAGTTCTAATGGATTCTGCTAATGGCTCTATCATTAAGTTGAATATACTTGGCGATAAGGGACACCCTTGGCGGGTCCCATTTGTTATATTAAAGGATGTGGACAGAAGGCCAGAGGTGTACACTTGTGCTGACGGGCACGAGTATAGTGCTAGGATTGCTGACAATATAGGTCCTTTAAATCCAAACTTTGACAGCACCATTTCCATATACGTCCAGTGAACTCTGTCGAACGCCTTCTCCGCATCTATAGATAGCAGCAGAGAAGGCATCTGACTCTGCTCAGCATAATGCATAACATTTATTATTCTTCTTGTAGCATCGGAGGTTTGTCTCCCCTTCACAAATTCCATCTGGTCATGCTGAATAATGGAGGGAATAATATTCGTCAGTCTTTTAGCTAATAGTTTGGCATAGATTTTGATATCCGTATTGAGAAGGGATATTGGTCTAAAATTGGCTGGTGTGGTGGGTTCTTTTCCCGGTTTGGGTAAGGTTACAATGTGTGCTCTCAGCATCTCTTGGGGGAATGATGAAGTTTCCATCGCTGTCGTAAATAGTTTTTGCAAATATGGGGATAATACGTGTTTGAATGTTTTAAAATATTCATTTGAGAATCCGTCTGGGCCTGGCGATTTTCCATTTGGCAATGTGGTGATAACAGTTTCTATTTCTTGATTTGTGAGTGGTGCATTTAGTTCTTCTATTTGGGTATGTGTGAGAGATGGAAGGTGTGTTGTTTGTAAGAATTGTTGTATCTTCTCCGTGGTTGGTTGTGGTGTTGACGTGTCCTTATTTAAGTTGTATAACGCACTGTAATAGTCAGCGAATTGATTCGCTATGTCTTGTGGGTTGGTAATTTTTTCTTGTAAGGTGGGGTGTATCAAGTGTGCTATTTTGGATTTGGTGCGGGCCGCTTTGACCCTGTTGGCTAGGTATTTGCCTGCTCTGTTAGCATTGGCATAGTGGGTAAGTTGTAGCCTTCTGAGGTGTCTATCGTATTGTTGGGAAAGATGTTCTCTTAGACTTTCTCTAAGTTGTGAGAGTTTGTTTGTTAAAATATCGGTGGGTGATTGCTTGTTTAGGGTTTCTACCGTGTGGATTTCAGATAGGAGGGTATTTATTTTGAATAGATGTCGTTTTTTCTCTCTTGCCCCTATTGGTATGAATATGCCCCACATAACCACTTTATGTGCATTCCACAGTGTATATGGGTCTTGTACAGAAGCGTTATTGTGGAGGAAAAATTCCTGAAGATGCTGAGAGATTATTTTTTGGGTTTGATGTTCTTGTAACAGCCTAACATTGCAGCGCCAGATGGGGGAGCAAGGGGAGACACCCTTTTCGTTTATAATCAAGGATATCACAGCGTGGTCCGAAAATGTGATGTCATAGATTTTAGCCTCTGATATTTGTTGCAGTAGCCATTTGTCAATTATATACATATCTATGCGTGAGTATGAGCAGTGCCTATGGGAAAAGAAGGTGTAGTCTCTCTCATTTGCGTGGAGACATCTCCAAGCATCAAACAGATCCTCTGTGTGTAGCAATTTGCGTAGGGATGTCGTGCCGCTGGGTTTATTTGAGGTGCTGTCCATTTTTGGATCAGATGTGAGGTTAAAGTCACTGCATATCAGAAGTTTCCCATATCTAATCGATTTGGCTTTACTGATGACTTTATTTATAAAGTGAAGTTGGCGTGTGTTCGGTGCATAGAGTGTTACCAGTGTGTATGGTTAAGAGTTTAGCACTCCTGTGACAATGAGGTATCTGCCACTGTTGTCAGCATACGTCTCCTTGTGTTGAAAAGAAAGGGAGCTCTTGAGGGCTAACATTACTCCTCCCTTTTTGTGGTCGGGATTGCATGCCATAAACACATGTGGGTAGTCTTTATGCGAGCATTGTGGTGTCTTATCTACTTGAAAGTGGGCTACCTGTACGGAAAGTATATCAGCTTTCTGTTTACAGGCTTCTTTCCACAGTGTCTTTCCACAGAATCTTTTGGTGGGATGGTTTAATCCTCTAGCATTGATCGATATGCAGGTAATCGTCATGGTTAAGTGTACTTGCTGGGTGAATATATTGTGTGGATACTCACTGTGATCCTTGGTTTTTAGCGTGGAACATTGCTGTATGGAAAGTTGCGACTTGTCTTCTCCAATGGAGGACTGGTCATAGCTGCGGTCTATACTGTGTGCATTAAACAAGGAACAAAAGGAATAAAAAATAGGTAAAGTTAACGAAAAGAGCATAAGAAATGGATCTTGTAACGGATCCTGGTGCACACGTAACTGCTACCTGCATTAGGAGGGTAAGAGGAGAGAAACTTGTTGTTTACTCCTGTGACCGGAGAGTCTAGTGGTTTCCTGTATGTGGTTGTGAGCTACACCGGTGTTTTTCTTGTTAGCACGTTTGTGAGATACCACTTGCCATTCGTTGTATGTAGTGTGGTGTGGTCTTGACGTAAATGGCTGGTGCGGGGCCTGGTCTGGGAGGATACCCCAATTCCGGAGGGCTACGATTCCCTCTTCCAGTGTGTTGATGGATATGGTGGTTCCATTATGCGTTATGGAGAGAGTTGCAGGGTATTTCCATTTGTGGAGAATTTTGTGGTTCTGTAGAGCCTTGGTGATTGTCGATAGATTGCGGTGATGTTGCAGAGTGTGTCTGGAAAGATCAGGGAGGAGACGTATAGTGGCATATTGTGTAGGAATAGTGTCTGGTTTTCTCAACGCTTGTAGGATCTGTTCCTTCACGTGGTAGTAGTGTACCCTTAGTATAACATCCCTTGGTATTTCATCAGGGAGGAAGGAAGGTTTGGGGACCCTGTGGATTCTGTCCACTATGAGGTCTGATGGTGTTAGTGTTTGGTTCAAAGTCGAGACTAGGGTCTGGGTATATTGCAGGAGTTGATTGGGTGGGACAGATTCTGGGATACCTCTGATTTTGAGGTTGTTCCTCCTGGATCTGTCTTCCAAATTTGCGACTTTGTCCTTCAGCCACGCAATTTCCTGGTGCGGTATCATCCTGCTGAGGCCCGGTTACCTCCATGCCAGTTGCAGATTGAGGCTGTGCTGGGGAGTGTTTCCTCTGCTTTGCCTTTGCCGGACTTCTGGTGGATGGGCTGGATGCTCCGGAGGAGGATTCGTAGTATGTGTGTGCTGTGGAGGGTGTAGAAGACTGTCCTCCATGGCTGGCATTAATCGCAGCCTTGCGATCCTGTCTTTGGTCCCGGGCGCTGAAGACATTTTGTTGGAGCCCACGCGCCATGAAGAAATCCAGCTTCGTGGGCTGCTGCGGCGGATTCTTTTGGTGCCTTGTCATCTCAGGCAGTGTTGGCAGGCAGAGCGGAGGTAGGATGGTTGTGGATGGAGCCGGTAGGCTCGGATACGATCGGATTTTCTCCGGTGGTGGACGGAGCTCCTGTTTCAGGCATCCATCTTAGAGCCCAGTTGCCACACCCCCCCCCCTGGTACAATCTGACGTTGGTGTACCGATAGCAGATTGCCCACAAGTACTTGGCTGTGACACACCTAATTCTACACTTTCATTCCTCTCAGTGCAGGTCTCACAGAGGACTGAAGGTATAGTGGGGTTGGAGATATCAGCTATTGAGGAGCAAGGAGAGGTCCTTTTTGTTCTTTGGTGTGGGTCTTTTAGGTACGCTTGCCAATGAACTGCATGGCAGGTCAACATATGTTTGGTCAAGCATGTGGTGCCCAAGCGGGAGATGTTTTGGCCACGCGAGATACACTTGAGACGTATGTTGCACATAGCAGCGGTGCGATCTGATGCACTCGTCTCAAAAAAGGCCCACACCAAAGAACTTTTGGAATAACGCGCAGAGACAGCAGCGCCCTGCACATGAGGAGCTTTGCGGTGTGATGCAGTCAGTGTGCTGCCCTTAAGCTGGCCCCAGGAGGGCATCCTGCCTCATTGGTGATGTGCCTCCTCCTCCTCCCCTCTCCTATCAGGCACCCACATGGAGTCAGTGACCTCATCATCCCCTCCTTCCTCATCACTGGAGCAAACCTGGCAGTATGCTGCAGCAGGGGCAACATGACTGCCAGATTGCTGTCCTTCTTGGACACCCCCTCTGTCTGGGCTCACATTACTGCCTTCCTCTAGCTGAGTACCATCATCGGAGTCTTCAAAACGTTGGGCATCCTCCTGGAGCATGTACCCAACACTGTGGTCAAACAGTTTGGGGGACTCCTCAGGAGGACATGGTGGGGCTAGGGAAGGAGTGACTGATCCCATTGACCCGAGGGAAGAGGCGGGGTTGGCAGCTGCTTTGCCAGACAAAGTACCCTGAGCATGGGTGAGAGAGGATGAGGAGGATGAGGACGGCTTGGTCATCCACTCGACCAAGTCTTCTGCATGTTGCGGCTCAACACGGCCAGCTGCCAAAAAAAAGGCCAAGCGTGTCCCACGGCCACGTGCTGATGAGGATGCACCGTGTCCACGACCAGCACTGTTGCCTCTAGACACAGAGCCTGCTTGCCCTCTTTTATTGGCTTGTGACTGTCTGCCTTTCCTTGTTGGCCTTCCAGACATACTAATGGCCTGCAGTGAGATGTAGCTGCACTAAGATGGTATATATATATATATTTTATTTATTTATTTATTTATTTATATATATATATATATTTATATATATATTAACTGCCTGCCCGTAGTATTATTAGTATGAGAACACCACCAATCTTCTACAGGTAGCTTTAGCTGAACACTGTGCAGAAGTCACACTACACTAACTCGTAGCTTTAGCTGAACACTGTGCAGAGGACGCACTACACTAACGTTTAAATAATGTAGCTGCCTGCGGTAGTGATAGGATCAGGAAAACACCACCAACCTTCTACAGGTAGCTTTAGCTGAACACTGTGCAGTGGACGCACTACACTAACTTGTAAATAATGTAGCTGCCTGCGGTAGTGATAGGATCAGGAAAAGACCACCAACCTTCTACAGGTAGCTTTAGCTGAACACTGTGCAGAGTTCGCACTACGCTAACGTGTAAATAATGTAGCTGCCTGCGGTAGTGATAGGATCAGAAAAACACCACCAATCTTCTACAGGTAGCTTTAGCTGAACACTGTGCAGAGGTTGCACTACACTAACTTGTAGCTTTAGCTTAACACCGTGCAGAGGTCACACTACACTAACTTGTAGCTTTAGCTGAACACTGTGCAGAGGTCGCACTACACTAACTCATAGCTTTAGCTGAACACTGTGCAGAGGACGCACTACACTAACGTTTAAATAATGTAGCTGCCTGTGGTAGTGATAGGATCAGGAAAACACCACCAACCTTTTACAGGTAGCTTTAGCTTAACACTGTGCAGAGGACGCACTACACTAACGTTTAAATAATGTAGCTGCCTGCGGTAGTGATAGGATCAGAAAAACACCACCAATCTTCTACAGGTAGCTTTAGCTAAACACTGTGCAGAGGTCGCACTACACTAACTTGTAGCTTTAGCTGAACACTGTGCAGAGGACGCACTACACTAACGTTTAAATAATGTAGCTGCCTGTGGTAGTGATAGGATCAGGAAAACACCACCAACCTTCTACTGGTAGCTTTAGCTTGAACACTGTGCAGAGGTCGCACTACACTAACTTGTAGCTTTAGCTGAAGACTGTGCAGAGGTCGCACTACACTAACTTGTACAAGTAAAAAAGGCGCAATACAAGATATCCTTAATCAACTGTTCCTATAAATGCAAGGGCAGAATCCACACTAGCATATATAAACCATATATATGGGTGGAAGGTAAGTCTATCAAGGCAGCCACCAAAAAAGGACCGAAAGCCAAGTCCAATGTACTGAAAGATAAAATAAGGAGAAGGGACGCCACTGAGTATGTATCAAATGTATTTATTAATAAAAAACAATATCCACTCACATGTAAAACTGAAGTGTAGAGTTCAGACACATCTCCTCACAGGAGAAAGAGTGGAGGACTACAGGTGGCAGCAAGTCCGGATATACTGACATCACATCTGGTAGACTAGAGATGGGCTGCAGTAAGCTAACATAGTAGACCAAAGGCACACCAAATGGAAGATAGCAGGGGAGCCGTCAAAGATGGTGTGGGTTCCAGGAAGAGGGAGATGAGAGCATCAGAGCCGATCTTCAACTGTGTAGCGATATTCAGCAGAGCCTCGTCCAGCGTCCGTGATGGAGAAGTAAAACGGCCGTGTGATCGGAGCTGAGAACGATGCTTGGATGGCGCCGAGCTGTGACGTCACTAATGTGCGACCGATGGAAGAGATAGCGGCACTCCTTTATCAAGCATGGGGGAGTGATGTTGGGCAGTAGCATTTTATACTCAGTCAAGGGGTGGGGCCAAAGGGAGGACTATTAAACACAAGATATACAAATAAATCAAATATAAAATATGCATTAGCCACACATATAAATATACCTTGGTTATAGATAAAACATGAGTATAATCAATATTGAATAAGAAGGGAGAAAAAGGGTCACAAAGAATGTATATGTGTATATAATATAAGACTTAAAAAACCTGATATTATTAAATGAGAATAGCAGTGGCAATTAAAATAATAATGGAAAATAATAATAAAAAATAATAATACTAAAAATTATATATAAAAGATATATATAAAAAAATGATAAACAAGTAATGTGATGAAAAGCAACTGTATAGCATAATATCATACAGAACAGTATGTTAGGGATAGAGACCAAACACATGTAAGGATGGAAGGGTGCAAGCCACAAGCGCAAAGACCACCAGAACGGGCTCAGCACATGAGGGGGAGGAAGAAGAGGGGGAAGGGAAAGAAGGGGAAAGGGGAACAAGAATAGAAGGGGAAAGGGGGGGGGAGTAGGGGAAGGAGGAGGGGGGGGAGGAGGAAAAGAAAAAGGAAAAAAGAAGGGGGAGGAAAAGACAATGGGCTAGGGGGAGAGGTAATGATACTTACAGGGTAGCGAACCTGCCTCCCCCACACATATATGTGAATGGATAATATAAAAACTTCCGCACATACACATATAAACACATATGCGAGGGACCTGTGATAAAGTAATAATAGAATGATTACAAAATATAGTGGAAAAATGTAATAGAAAAATATATAATTAAGCGAAAATGTGTGTAAATGATATACCAAATCAGGGAAACATCTGGTCAGTAGGAACTCATAAAATAGTAGATATCTCTATACTCTCGTTGAGGCCACCAGGCGAAAGAACATCGAGAGTATAGATCCAAAACATCTCCCTAGCGCAAAGTTTTTTGAAGCATTCCGCTGCAGTAAAGGATTTGGGGATTTGTTCAATAACCCAAACTCGGAGACCCGTAGTGGATTTTTTATGGAATTCCGCAAAATGTCGCGGAACGCTGTGCATGTCCTTTCCGCCCTCTATTAATCGGCGGTGTTGGCCAAAACGCTGTCTAAGAGGGCAGATCATTCAGCTAACATAAATGAGACCGCAGGGGCAGGTAAGGCCATACACCACGAAATCAGAGGAGCAATTGTAAAATTGGTCCAACTGATGAGTTTTACTCTTAGAATAAAAAGATTTTTGTCCATGTGTGATAAAAGGACGGGTTTTACACAATGTCTTTTTGCATTGAAACATGCCAACTAAAGGTATAAGAATGGTAGGGTGGTCTGTGGTATGAATAGATGATGTGGTGGATAATTTACTGGGAGCAATTTTGTTTTTTAGATTCGGAGCATTACGGTAGGTCACTCTAGGTTTAGTGGGGAGAATGGTTTTAGGAAGAGGATCCTGTAATAAAATACTCCAGTGTTTGCTCATTATATTTTCCATCTTTTTGAGTTGGAAATGGAAGGTAGTGATAAATCGAGTAGAATGGTCAATCTCACTCTTTTCTGTTCTCACAGGCTTACCTTTGGAAAATAGGGCACATGCTTCATCTATTAAAGTTTTAGGATATTGTTTGTCTGCGAATTTCTTTTTTAGTGGAATGCTAGATGCAGCATAGTCAGTATCCAAGGTACAGTTCTGTCTTAAGCGACAGAACTGCCCTTTGGGTATGTTTTTAATCCACTTAGAATAGTGGCAACTGTGCCTTCTTTTTAAAGATCTCAATAGGTACATTCGTAATCTTACCCTTAAATATTTTTTCAAGCCAAATCCAACAAACCTACCTCAGATAATATAGATCCATCTTCCAGTGTTTTACTCAACCCTTCTCCAGATGTCTTTGAATATGATGGTGACATCATAGACACACTGGAATCCCTAACAGAGGAAGACAATACGCTCATGCTGTTTACACAGCACCTGGCTACCTCGCCCCCCATAAAGCATTCATCTTTAAAACCAAAATCAGTTTTTTACCCTGCTCAGTCTAAAGGACCCTACCTTGAGAGCTTTTACAGAGTTGTTTATGCCAACTTTGTGAAGCTCTGCCAGTCCTCCTCCACTATCCCCGCTCATATACACAATCTCACTGCTGCAGAAATCAGAGCTCTAGACTGCTTGATTCATACTACCGATATTGTCATCAAATCGGCCGATAAAGGAGGGGGTATAGTTGTACAAGATAAAGAAGACTATATCACAGAGGCTCACAGATTGCTTTCTGACAAGACCACGTACATTAAATTGTCTAAAGACCCTACCAATGAATTTGCCCTTGAGGCCAGTCATTTGGTTCAATCTGCCCTTACCAGCGGAGTCATCACCAAAGTGGAAGCGTCATTTTTTCTTAAAAACTTTTATCAGGTACCTTATTTCTACCATTTGCCAAAAGTCCATAAAAACCTCACTTCCCCCCCTGGCAGGCCTATTGTGGCTGCTATGGACAGTGTAACCACTGGCCTTAGCCAATATATTGATTTATATTTGCAGCCCATAGTTCAGCAATTACCGTCATTTATTAGAGATGGCTCCACCTTTTGGAGCTTTTGGGTCCATATAGGTGGGAACCTACTTACACGGGGCTTTCTTTAGACGTCATGTCTCTGTACACCTCCATCCCACACCAATTCAGTCTACTAGCTCTGGAATTTTTCCTCGCCCAGGATCCGATGTTAAATTCTAGACAAGCTTCATTTATTTTGGAGGCCATGGATTTTTTGTCTGCGCCATAATTATTTTGATTTTGATGGCGAGTTCTTTTTACAGTTACAGGGAACCGCCATGGGAGCTAATTTTGCTCCCTCTTATGCGAATTTGGCCATGGGATATTGGGAGAAAAACTACATCTGGTATAACAATCCCCATTCAGCCAACATCGTATTTTTTGGGCGGTACATCGATGATCTTATTGTGATCTGGGATGGCCCTGTTGACCTGATTACTTCATTTGTAGAGCACTGCAACCATAATCCATATGGACTGGCCTTCACTCATGCCTTTGATTCCAACAGCTTGACCTTTGTAGACCTAGAACTAAGTCATGCAGATGGAAATATTATTGCCCGCAATTACACCAAGCCAACGGCTGGCAATTCCTATCTGCATTTCCACAGTTGCCACTATCCTAAGTGGATTAAAAACATACCCAAAGGGTAGTTCTGTCGCTTAAGACAGAACTGTACCTTGGATACGGACTATGCTGCGTCTAGCATTCCACTAAAAAAGAAATTTACAGACAAACAATATCCTAAAACTTTAATAGATGAAGCATTGGCCCTATTTTACAAAGGTAAACCTGTGAGAACAGAAAAGAGTGAGATTGACCATTCTACTCGATTTATCACTACCTTCCATTTCCAACACAAAAAGATGAAAAATATAATGAGCAAACACTGGAGTATTTTATTACAGGATCCTCTTCTTAAAACCATTCTCCCCACTAAACCTAGAGTGACCTAGCATAAAGCTCCGAATCTAAAAAACAAAATTGCTCCTAGTAAATTATCCACCACATAATCTATTCATACCACAGACCACCCTACCATTCTTATACCTTTAGTTGGCATGTTTCAATGCAAAAAGACATTGTGTAAAACCTGTCCTTTTATCACACATGGACAAAAATCTCTTTATTCTAAGGGTAAAACTTATCAGTTGGACCAATTTTACAATTGCTCCTCTGATTTCGTGGTGTATGGCCTTACCTGCCCCTGCGGTCTCATTTATGTTAGCCAAACGATCTGCCCTCTTAGACAGCGTTTTGGCCAACACCGCCGATTAATAGAGGGCGGGAAGGACATGCACAGCGTTCTGCGACATTTTGGGGAATTCCATAAAAAATCCACTACGGGTCTCCGAGTTTGGGTTATTGAACAAATCCCCAAATCCTTTACTGCAGCGGAACGCTTCAAAAAACTTTGTGCTAGGGAGACGTTTTGGATCTATACTCTCGACGTTCTTTCGCCTGGTGGCCTCAATGAGAGTATAGAGATATCTACTATTTTATGAGTTCCTACTGACCAGATGTTTCCCTGAATTGGTATATCCTTTACACACATTTTCGCTTAATTACCGTATTTATCGGCGTATAACACGCGCCGGCGTATAACACGCACCCCAAGTTTAGGAGCCCATTTTAAGGAGGGAAGTTTAAGGAAAAAAACTTACATTTAAATGCCCATCAATGCAGCCTCATCAGTGTCCATCTGCAGCCTTGTCCATCATTGCAGAGTGATCAGTGTCCATTTGCAGCTTTCCCAGTGCCATTTGCAGCCTTGCTAAGTGCCATATGCAGCCTTGCCCATTGTCATATGCAGCCTTGCCCATTGCAGCCTTGCCCAGTGCAGCCTTGCCCAATGCAGTTTTGCCCAGTGCCATGTGAGCCATTTGCAGCATTTAAATCTGCCGCCGAGATAGACAGAGGCTCTGTACTTGTGTCCATTTGCAGCTTTCCCAGTGCCATTTGCAGCCTTGCTAAGTGCCATATGCAGCCTTGCCCATTGTCATATGCAGTCTTGCCCAATGCAGTCTTGCCCAATGCAGCCTTGGCCAGTGCAGTCTTGCCCAATGCAGCCTTGCCCAGTGCAGCCTTACCCAATGCAGTTTTGCCCAATGCATCCTTGCCCAATGCAGCCTTGCCCAATGCCATGTGCGCCATTTGCAGCATTTAAATCTGCCGCCGAGATAGACAGAGGCTCTGTACTTGGCTTGTCATGCCGCCCCGCCTCCCTGCTGTCTCAGAGGATGAGAAGCGAGCGCTGCCGAAAAAGACCGAGCCGCAGCTCCGCTCGCAGTCCCACCCAGTCCCGCCATTGGACGGAGTGTTATGTCCATCATAGGAGCTGGGCGGGACTGCGAGCGGAGCTGAGCTCTCGGCTCGGTCTTTTTTGGCAGCACTCGCTCCTCATCCTCTCAGAGATGGCAGGGAGGCGGGACGGCATGACTGCGAGTGGACACGAGCACTAGGCTCGGTCTTTTTCGGCGGCACTCGTTTTTTTCCGGCGGCGCTTGTCTTTTTCAGCGGCACTCGCTCTTTTTTGCTACACAGACGTGGGGATCGGCGTATAACACGCACCCACGATTTTCCCCTTATTTTAAGGGGAAAAAAGTGTGTGTTATACGCCGATAAATACGGTATATATTTTTCTATTACATTTTTCCACTATATTTTGTAATCATTCTTTTATTACTTTATCACAGGTCCCTCACATATGTGTTTATATGTGTATGTGCGGAAGTTTTTATATTATCCATTCACATATATGTGTGGGGGAGGCAGGTTCGCTACCTTGTAAGTTAATTACCTCTGCCCCTAGCCCATTGTCTTTTCCTCCCCCCTTCTTTTTTCCTTTTTCTTTTCCTCCTTCCCCCTCCCCCCCTCTTCCTTCCCCTACTCTTTCTCCCCCCTTTCCCCTTCTATTCTTGTTCCCCTTTCCCCTTCTTTCCCTTCCCCCTCTTCTTTCTCCCCCTTATGTGCTGAGCCCATTCTGGTGGTCTTTGCGCTTGTGGCTTGCACCCTTCCATCCTTACATGTGTTTGGACTCGGTCTCTATCCCTAACATACTGTTCTGTATGATATTATGCTACACAGTTGCTTTTCATCACATTACTTGTTTATCAATTTTTTATATATATCTTTTATATATAATTTTTAGTATTATTATTTTTTATTATTATTTTCCATTATTATTTTAATTGCCACTGCCATTCTCATTTAATAATATCAGGTTTTTTAAGTCTTATACTATATACACATATACATTCTTTGTGACCCTTTTTTTCCCTTCTTATTCAATATTGATTATACTCATGTTTTATCTATAACCAAGGTATATTTATATGTGTGGCTAATGAATATTTTATATTTGATTTAATTGTATCTTTTTTTCCCCCTTTTTATTTTGATATTATATTATATATTTTTTGTTGGTTTAGCCATATATTATTTGAGCTATGTTTTTAGAGTGGTGCATTTAAATTTTCCATCACATATTTTATAGTGTTCTGTCCATCTGTGTGCCAATATTTCTACCTGTTTGTGTTTAATAGTCCTCCCTTTGACCCCACCCCTTGACTGAGTATAAAATGCTACTGCCCAACATCACTCCCCCATGCTTGATAAAGGAGTGCCGCTATCTCTTCCATTGATAGCGAGCGGACTCGGAAACACGTCGCACATTAGTGACATCACAGCTCGGCGCCACTGTGTTTGCCATCCAAGCCTCGTTCTCAGCTCCGATCACACGGCCTGTTACTTCTCCATCATGGACGCTGGACGAGGCTCTGCTGAATATCGCTACACAGTTGAAGACCGGCTCTGATGCTCTCATCTCCCTCTTCCTGGAACCCACACCATCTTTGACGGCTCCCCTGCTATCTTCCATTTAGTGTGCCTTTGGTCTACTATGTTGGCTTACTGCAGCCCATCTCTAGTCTACCAGAGGTGATGTCAGTATATCCGGACTTGGTGCCACCTGTAGTCCTCCGCTCTTTCTCCTGTGAGGAGATGTGTCTGAACTCTACACTTCAGTTTTACATGTGAGTGGATATTGTTTTTTATTAATAAATACATTTGATACATACTCAGTGGCGCCCCTTCTCCTTGTTTTACACTAACTTGTAGCTTTAGCTGACCACTGTGCAGAGGTCGCAATACACTAACTTGTAGATTTAGCTGAACACTGTGCAGAGGTCGCACTACACTAACGTGTAGCTTTAGCTGAACACTGTGCAGAGGTCATACTACACTAACTTGTAGCTTTAGCTGAACACTGTGCAGAGGTCACACTACACTAACTTGTAGCTTTAGCTGAACACTGTGCAGAGGTCGTACTTCACTAACTTGTAGCTTTAGCTGAACACTGTGCAGAGGTGGCACTACACTAACTTGTAAATAATGTAGCTGCTTGCGGTAGTGATAGGATTAGAAAAACAACACCAATCTTCTACAGGCAGCTTTAGCTGAACACTTTGCAGAGGACGCACTACACTAACTGTAAATACTGTAGCTGCCTGACTGTGGTACTAATAGGATCAGAAGAACACCAGCAATTTTCTTCAGGTAGCTGTAAATACTGTAACAACACCTGCCTGCCTATCAGTAGGAAGGGAACAAAAACAGATCTAGCTAAACTGAATACAGTATATATATATATATATATATATATATATATATATATAACACCTGGGATGCATATATATATATATACACAATACACTGTAAGTGCAGCTAACTGACTGACTGTCCTGCCTAATCTATCTAACTTAAATCAAATGACACTGTCTCTCTGTCTTTGTTTCTCAACGCCGGAACACACACTACACAGGGCCGACGTGCAGGCGGCCTTATATAGTGTGGGGCATTTACTAAACCCCCTGAGCCATAACTGGCCAAAGCCACCCTGGCTTTGGCCAATTACAGCTCTCTGTACAGGCGGCGCTGTGATTGGCCAAGCATGCAGGCAGGCCCGGATTTACTCCCTTTGCCGTCCCAAGGCCGGGTCCTTCAATGCCCCCCCCCCCACACACACACCCACACCACCATTGTGGTCCTTTATCAATGACTGCTACAATAGATCAATTAAAAACATATTTCCACACACGAGAACACTGAAAATAACTGGCTTTAATTGTACAGACTGAAAATACTCTGTAATGCAGAAAATGCCTTTTAAAGATTATAGTAGTAAGAAACTCCCTATAATTTTTTAGTTCTAACTTTTTTTGGCAAACTCATCGATAATATCTTCGTAGGACAAAGTATTTAAAAGTTCTGACTCAATGGCAAGTAAAGCTAAACTGTTCAGTCCTTCTTGACCCAAAGATGATCGTAACTAGTTCTTTATGCAAATACATTTCATTCATTTTTATGCACCACAGCTCAGTTGCAGTGCATAGAAACAGTATGCATTTTGCACCACACTGCTCAGCATGCAGTGGCGCTGTTGCAGTGTGAACAGGACACATAGAAAACAATTGTTTTCTATTGCCCTTGGAGAGACCTGTTTTGCTAGCGCAGAAATCACAGACCCCCTTTTACATCAGTGTCTTCAGTCCCCCCCTTCACATCACATCACAGACCCCCTTTTGCATCAGTGTCCTCAGTCCCCCCTTTACATCACATACCCCCTTTTACATCAGTGTCCTTAGCCCCCCCCCTTACGTCACATCCCCCCTGCCTCATCACAAACCCCCGTCACAGACCCTCATTACAGACTTCAAAAGGATTCTAATGGGACCTGGAGGGGGGTCTCTCTAACAGAGGCCCATTCAGTGTCCATTATAGAATCTGTTAGAAAGAGTCCCCACCAGGTCCCATTAGAGACTGAAAAGGAGTATAATGGGACCTGGAGGGGGCCTCTATCTAACAGAGTGTACAGTGAACACCTTCATTCACTCTGTTCCTCATGGGACACCCTCCTTGTGCCATGACTCTCACCCCTGCCCCAACCTCTCACAAAGTAAAAATAAAATTGGCACTGTGTAGTGCTCCTCTTACCTTAACTATGGGTACTGCAGATGTTGCTGACTCCTGCGTCCTCTGTGGCTGACTCCTGTTGGTGGCTGGCTGGCTCCCGTGTCCTCTGTGGCTGGCTGGCTCCCGCGTCCTCTGTGGCTGGCTGGCTCCCGCGTCCTCTGTGGCTGGCTGGCTCCCGCGTCCTCTGTGGCTGGTTGGCTCCCGCGTCCTCTGTGGCTGGCTGGCTCCCGCGTCCTCTGTGGCTGGCTCCTGTTGGTGGCTGGCTGGCTCCTGTGTCCTTTGTGGCTGGCTGGCTCCCGTGTCCTCTGTGGCTGGCTGCTGTTGGTGGCTGGCTCCTGTTGGTGGCTGACTCCCACGTCCTCTGTGGCTGGTTCCAGTGGGTGGCTGGTCAGCACCCTGCTGTGCCTGGCTGGCTCCCTGGTGTGGGTGGGTCACCGTGGGTGGCTCCTGTTGTGGCTGGCTGGTTTTCTGCTGTGGGTCAGTGGGTGGGTGGGTGGCTGGCACGGTGCACACTGCTGCGGTAGGCTGGCCTGGATCCCTGCTGTAGGTCAGTGGGTGGCTGGCTGGCTGGCAAGGTGCACTCTGCTGCGGCTGACAGAGGGGGGGAACTGACAGAGGGGTGAGCTCTGACAGAGAGGGGAGGGCACTGACAGAGAGGGGAGGGCACTGACAGAGAGGGGAGGGCACTGACAGAGAGGGGAGGGCACTGACAGAGAGGGGAGGGCACTGACAGAGAGGGGAGGGCACTGACAGAGAGGGGGGCACTGACTGAGAGGGGGTGGGCACTGACTGAGAGGGGGTGGGCACTGACTGAGAGGGGGTGGGCACTGACTGAGAGGGGGTGGGCACTGACTGAGAGGGGGTGGGCACTGACTGAGAGGGGGTGGGCACTGACTGAGAGGGGGGCACTGACAGAGGGGGGGGCACTGACAGAGGGGGGGGCACTGACAGAGGGGGGGGCACTGACCGAGAGGGGGTGGGCACTGACCGAGAGGGGGTGGGCACTGACCGAGAGGGGGTGGGCACTGACCGAGAGGGGGTTGGCACTGACCGAGAGGGGGTGGGCACTGACCGAGAGGGGGTGGGCACTGACCGAGAGGGGGGGCACTGACAGAGAGGGGGTGGGCACTGACAGAGAGGGGGTGGGCACTGACAGAGAGGGGGTGGGCACTGACAGAGAGGGGGTGGGCACTGAGAGGGGGGGCACTGACAGAGAGGGGGTGGGCACTGATAGAGAGAGGGGGGGCACTGACAGAGAGGGGGTGGGCACTGACAGAGAGGGGGTGGGCACTGAGAGGGGGGGCACTGACAGAGAGGGGGTGGTCACTGACAGAGAGAGGGGGGGCACTGACAGAGAGGGGGTGGGCACTGAGAGGGGGGCACTGACAGAGAGGGGGTGGGCACTGAGAGGGGGGCACTGACAGAGAGGAGGGGCTGACAGAAGGGTGGGCTGATAGAGGGGGGTTGACAGAGGGGGGGCACTGACCGAGAGGGGCGGGCTGACCGAGAGGGGCGGGGCATAGAGAGAGGGACGGGCTGATAGAGAGAGGGTACACTGACTGTCTGTGAGGGGGTAGATGAGAGACCTCAGAAGACAGACAGTCAGCACACCAGGCAGAGAGGCGGGATTCCCGCAGCAGATCACCCACAGAGCAGCCCCGCCTCCACAGTGACCAGCTCCCCTGGGCCAATCACAGGGTGCTCGTCTGGACTACAGCTCCCAGAATGCCACAGCGTAGTGGCTTTCTGATAACATACCCCGCTGCGGCCGTGCTCCATACTCCGAAAAAAAAAAAATAGCCTGTGGGCGGCCGCGGCGCCACCCCTGTACCACTGCCGTCCCGAGGCCTGGCCTCGGTGGCCTTGTGGGAAATCCGGCCCTGCATGCAGGTCATAGTGCATGCTTGGCCAATCATCAGCAAGCAATGCACTGCAATGCCGCAGTGAATTATGGGCCGTGACGCGCCACTTGAATTTGGCGCGAATGGCCCATATCGTTCGCAATTCGGCGAACGACTGAACAGACGATGTTTGAGTCGAACATGGGTTCGACTCGAACATGAAGCTCATCCCTAGTGCTGTGTGTGCACATTACAAATTATGCCTTCAACAGAGAAAATGTGCTGTTTCTCTGTTAAAAACAATGAAATCAGAGCAGAAAACCACGATCACGTGATCAGTCTTATATTTCTGTGCCCTTTATAGCTAGAAGAGCACTTTTCTTGTCCAAGAGATGGTTTGTAAGGTTACACTTACTACTGTGCAGGAAAAAAAAAAAAAAAAGAGGAGATAAAGCCTGGTGGAATTTCTTAAGAACTGCCAACATCCCAGTTAGTGGAAAAAAAAACAGAGATATTGCATGAACATGCAAAAGGGAACCCCTCAGGGACTTTGAGACAGTTAAGAGACAAGGTAGTAGAGTTTAAAAGGCTTACGCCAATTTATTTGTATACAATGATAAAATGAACAGAGGTCCATAAAACTTATACATGAATACAAAATAATGGAAAATACAAAGAAAATACAAAGAAATAATGAAAAATACAAAAAAGTAACTGAGATGCAGCCCGCACAGGCTGCCTAATAATAAACTAACTGGGGGGATATCACAGTTCAACCTGATATGTTTCAGATTGATTCCTTCTTCTGGGGGTATTTGGGTACATAGAGAAATCTATGAGATAATAAATGAAAATTACACATATAGTGGAACAAGTCATCTAGAATATGTATAGCAATATATTTAGCATATAAACAACATGATACGATTAAGCTGCAAAAACAATCGGAGGCTAAATAACTTACGTTTGCATACAGTGAAAAATAATTTTGCCTTTAAATGGAGCTGGGGTAACACAAGATCCAGGAACATTGGAGGAATAAGCACGCCCGTGTCAAAAAATGCACTACCACAAGGGCCCACCCAAGAGGTCACAGCCAGGTTACCAGGGGCAACCACAGAACCAGGAGGGAGAGGTATGAGGTTTTTAAGTGTAAGCAAAAAATGCCATGAATAGTTGTTTGGTAGATGTTTTACCAATGTTTAACAAAGGTTGTACAAATAAATGTAGTATAGTATTACAAGAGTAAGCAGTACAGGTCAAATGGTCAATTTGACAATAATTGAGAGCAGTTAGACACTCATAACAAAACACAAGAGCAAAAAAGCAGCCAGTAATGGAAAGTAAAATGGGTCTGACTGATCTGTGCAGTGCTGCTAATAGAGGACATCCTCAAGGGATCCAAATCCAGTCCCAAATTTAAGAGATCACCAGATGGGGCTGGGCTGTATATATTGAGAAAGATAATCACCTCTCATTAGATGCAGGTGGAAAAACCTGCCTCCTGCTCAAAAATGGGTCTGAGACTTGAAAAAAACACCCGCTCTACACAGCCCACAATTGTGGGCAGACACATAAGGTCATAAGGTCTCATTATTTGCTGAAATCATTTAAGTTCATTTTTTTAACTCATTAATGTACACACAGCACCCCATATTGACAGAAAAACACAGAATTGTTGACATTTTTGCAGATTTATTAAAAAAGAAAAACTGAAACTTCACATGGTCCTAAGTATTCAGACCCTTTGCTCAGTATTTAATCGAAGCACCCTTTTGATCTAATACAGCCTTGAGTCTTTTTGCGAAAGATGCAACAAGTTTTTCACACCTGGATTTGGGGATCCTCTGACATTCCTCCTTGCAGATCCTCTCCAGTTCTGTCAGGTTGAATGGTAAACGTTGGTGGACAGCCATTTTTAGGTCCCTCCAGAGATGCTCAATTGGGTTTAAGTCAGGGCTCTGGCTGTGCCATTCAAGAACAGTCACAGAGTTGTTGTGAAGCCACTCCTTCGTTATTTTACCTGTGTGCTTAGGGTCATTGTCTTGTTGGAAGGTAAACCTTCGGCCCAGTCTGAGGTCCTGAGCACTCTGGAGAAGGTTTTCGTCCAGGATATCCCTGTACTTAGCTGCATTCATCTTTCTCTCATTTGCAACCAGTTGTCCAGTCATCCTGTCCTGGTTGCTCAAAAACACCCCCGCAGCATGATGCTGCCACCACCATGCTTCACTGTTGGGACTGTATTGGAATGGTGATGAGCAGTGCCTGGTTTTCTCCACACATACTGCTTAGAATTAAGGCCAAAATGTTCTATCTTGGTCTCATCAGACCATAGAATCTTATTTCTCACCATCTTGGAGTCCTTCGGGTGTTTTTTTTTTTTCAAATAACGTTTTTTATTATTATTTCGTATTTGCAGTACATTATGCAGTAATAAATGGTAAATGTAAAAGTGGTACATAAATGCAAGTTGTTTGTATATAATGCTGGTATTATACTGCTATATTCCAATATTAAAACATTGTAAAATGCCAACTGTGTTCCATTGTCTGTCTTTTAGTATATCTATTGGCAAGTTTATAACTTTAGTGCGGTTGCAAAACTATAACTTAATTATCTGTAACTATAGAAGTCACAGGTTTACATAGTATAGGAAAGTAGAGGGGAATAGTAGAGAGAGAGGAAGGTAGAAGGGGGTATAGTAGATATATCAGTGATGGTGTTACCTGGTCATGGTGGATCCTCCCGGAGGTGCCACAGCTCCCAGACCCTGTTATGTGCTTCCAGTCTATCTTGTAGTCTGGCCGTCATCTTCTCCATCACCTCTACATCCTTTATTCTGGCATAGAGATCCTCAGCAGAGGGAGGGGAAGAGCATTTCCAGTGTAGTGCTATAAGGCATCTTGCTGCCGTTAGAATGTGACGTACTAGCTTCTTATATGGGGTGGGAAGTTTAAGTGGTGATAAGCCCAATAGGAAAAATTTTGGGGACGTCTGGACCTGCGTGTCCAGGAGGCGGGCCAATAATTGTTGGACTGTGGACCAGTAAGGGGTCAACAGTGGGCAGTTCCAGTATATATGTATAAAGGTGCCCCTTGCTCCCTGGCATCTCCAGCATCTATCGGAACTATTGGGGGAAAATGGCATGGAGAACATCTGGAGTCATGTACCACAGCAAGAGGATTTTATAAGAGTTTTCTTTGTATAAAGAGCATAGTGAGCTCCTTGCTGTTTGATTCCATATGATCTGCCATTGTGAGATAGGGAGTTCCTCGCCGAGGATCCTTTCCCATTTAGTCATATATAAGTGTTTACCCTGTCCATCCCTAGAAAAAACGTTCAGGATTTTGTATATGCTCGATATGAGCCCTTTCTGGGTGTTACCTGCCAAAATTGTGGTTTCATATAGGGATGGTGGTGAAAATTGCAGGGTGGGTGCTATAGTGAGTGCATAATGCCGGATTTGTAAATACCCATAAAATGCCTGTCTGGGGAGGTCATGTTTGTTTTGTAGTTCGGCAAATGGCAATAGTTTCTGTGTCCTAGGGTCTACCAAGTTCCCAAAGTGGAACAAATTCAGGGATGTCCAGGAATGTGACATTTGGTGAGTTAGACTATCTGGCACTTTGGGTGTGCTGCCTTTGCAAGCTAATTACGTTATAATTACTTATATAGAATGTGTAGTTTACCACTGCCATCTAGTGGCCAAAGTCTGTAGCAGCTTTATCTTTAGTCATGTAAATTTCTCATACAAGATGTGACCTTTGGCTCAGGAAGTTCTTCAGCCATTTTAGATTGTCATTCTACATGGATGCAGCATGTCTGTTTCTCTCCCAAGGGGCTTGAGACATCATCACCTGTAAGTGTCTTTCTGTTGTGTCATCTGTCATTTATGCTAGATTAGTTATTCTATTGTTACTGATATCTTGTTATTGTATTGTATTGCAGTTTCACAAAAAACTAAAAATAATAAAGAAATAAAGTTGGATTACTTCGGTAGACAAATCAAGCATTGGGCTTCCGTTCACTGGAGTCTCTGACAAGTGTTTAGCTGTCCGTTTAGAACCACACATAGTCAGTGTTTTGAGAATAGAACAGTGAAAAGGTGAAGTGCAACAAGCCTGGAGATATTAGTCTCTGCACAGACAGAATGAGTCTAAGATCAGGAAGACAGTATAAGGCTGAAGATCAGCTATGGGACACATCAAGGCAGGGAGAGCATGCCAAGTGTCCAGCAAGACGATGCACGCTCACACTCGTATAAATCAACAAGGTCCAGTCAGATTTCATCAGCAAGTGCCCTTTTAGTCAGAGCTCACGCCAAAGCAGAGGCAGCTCAGGTCAAGCTAGAATTTGCAGAGAGAGGCTGCCGTTATAAAAGAAAAATCAGAACAGGAAGCAAAGTTGCATATACTTCAGTGTCAGTGCGCAGCCGCCGCTGCAGCAGCAGAGGCCACAGCTTATGCTGATATTGAGCAGTCTGGAGGTGGGTCTATCCACAAAGACCCAGATGTGCCTGAGAAACCCCGTTCCTCAGCAGAACGTACAAAGGAGTATGTCCAAGAACTTTTAAACAGAAATGCAATGAAACAGTTTCCCAATCCAGAGTCAGCTGAATTTAAACCAGAACCAGCAGAACCCCTGAGTGTACGAAAACAAACCCATGAAGCCAGCAATGCCAGAACATTTAAAGATGAACCATTAGAGACATATAGGAACAGGCCAAGTGAATCCTTACTGCAGCAACCCAAACACCAGAGTGCGCAAGATGTCACTAAATATCTTATCCGTAAAGAGATGGTTAATTCAGGCTTTCTCAAGTTCGATGACTCCCCCGAGAATTACTGGGCATGGAAGTCTTCTTTTCTGAATGCAGTCAAAGACTTAGAATTACCAGCAGCTGAGATGCTAGACCTGATGATAAAATGGCCTGGGACTGAGTCAGCAGAGCATGCAAGAAGGATGCGCAGGATACACATATTTAACCCTTCAGCGGGATTTGATATGGCCTGGCAAAGGCTAGAGGAAAGATATGGATCACCAGAAGCAATTGAAGGTGCTCTAATGAAAAGACTGGAGTCTTTCCCTAAGCTAAACAGCAGAGACAATTTCAAACTGCAAGAGCTGGGTGACATACTTTGGGAAGTTCAGTGTGCCAAAGAAGAAGGCTATTTAAGAGGACTTGCACATTTAGATACCGCTAGCGGTACTAAGCCTATAGTGGAGAAACTACCTCTCAACCTACAAGAAAAATGGTTGAGTGTTGGAGCCAAATACAAAGAAGATCATGATGTCCTTTTTCCCCCATTCTTTGTGTTTTCTAGGTTTGTGCAGCAGCAAGCTAAGATCAGGTGTGATCCCAGCTTTTCCTTCATCACCAACAGTCAACTGCCGAAAGTAGAAAAGCC
The DNA here is from genome assembly GCA_037952925.1 of Lithobates clamitans. Classification (NCBI taxonomy): domain Eukaryota; kingdom Metazoa; phylum Chordata; class Amphibia; order Anura; family Ranidae; genus Lithobates; species Lithobates clamitans. The sequence goes on from JBBGZY010000424.1 coordinate 3,625,904, forward strand.
ACCTAGAGCCTTCCATAGGACTACAGTGATCGCCCATAAGACAACTGTACCCTCTGAGGACCCAGACTGTCTAAGCAGCTACAAGGTAAACACCTTTGAAGACCCTGACAAACTTTGCCCACTTCATAAAAAGCCCCACCCCCTAAACAAGTGCAAAGGGTTCAAAAGTAAACCTGTCAAGGAAAGGATAGCCTTTCTTAGACAAAACAGCATCTGCTTCAAGTGTTGTGGATCCACTAAACATGTAGCCAAAGACTGCAAAATACAAGCGGATTGCTCAGAATGTGGCAGTAATAGACACATCACAGCTTTACACCCTGATACTTTGCACCAACCATTAGAGGTCACAGAAGCCCTGAAAGGTGGGGAAAGGGAGCAAAAAGATAATTCATCTACCCCAGTGATGTCCAAATGCACAGAAATCTGTGGTGAAAGTATAACTCCACGTTCATGTTCCAAGATCTGCCTAGCAACAGTGTACCCCACAGGGGAAAAACATTACATCGAGTGCAGTTCCATACACCCTAAAGACATGTGCAGGAGTGATGGAAACTTCAGGAAGAAGAGCTACCGACTTTACTATCCAGTCTCTTGACAAGAGAGTCCATCTCTCACTCCCCACCTTGATAGAGTGTGTTATGTTACCAGACGATAAAGCAGAGATACCTTCACCAGAAGTGGCCCTTTATTATCCTCATCTCAATTCGATATCACACCTTATTCCAGCTATCCAGAAAGATGCCTCTATTCTTCTACTTCTTGGAAGAGACATTCTACAGGTACATAAGGTACGCCAACAAATTAATGGGCCCTTTAATGCCCCCTATGCTCAAAGACTTGACCTAGGGTGGGTTATAGTAGGAGAAGTTTGTCTAGGAGCAACACATCGGCCTGACAGCGTCAACACTTCAAAAACATCTGTGCTAGTGAATGGGTGCTCATCCCTTCTTAGTCCATGTCAGAACAGCTTTGCCATCAAAGAAACCCTAAAACCATACTGTGACTCTCCTTCTAATTACAATAGAGACATTAGTAGTGGCATGAAGACTGACACTTTAGGGAACTCAGTGTTCCAGCGAACAAAAGATGATGACAAACAAGCAATGTCCATAGATGATCAAGCCTTTCTCAATATCATGGATAAAGAGACTTTCCAAGATGAAAACAATAATTGGGTAGCTCCTTTACCTTTTCGCACACCCAGGTGTTATTTACCTAGTAACAGAGAGCAAGCCATGAAGCGCCTGAACGCACTACGTAAAACTTTGCAAAGAAAACCTGAAGTGAAAAAAGACTTTACAGAATTCATCAAAAGGATGCTTGACAACAATCATGCCGAAGTAGCACTATCACTGGACGAAGGTAAAGAACACCTGGTATCTGCCAATGTTTGGCGTTTACCATCCACACAAACCAGAACAAATAAGAGTTGTGTTCGACTCTAGTGCTCAACATGAAGGTGTTTCATTAAATGATGTTCTGCTGAGTGGCCCAGATCTAAACAACACACTTCTGGGTGTCCTCTTACGCTTCAGGAAAGAGCCTATTGCCTTCACAGGGGATGTGCAACAGATGTTTTATTGTTTTTTAGTGAGAGAGGACCATCGTGATTACCTGCGTTTCCTGTGGTACAAGGATAACGACACAGATAAAGAGGTGACAGAGTATAGAATGAGGGTGCATGTTTTTGGTAATAGCCCTTCTCCTGCTGTTGCCATATACTGCATGCGCAAAGCTGCCCAGAAAGGTGCAGAACATTATGGTCAAGATGCCAAACGCCTTTTGATGAGACATTTCCATGTAGACGATGGACTTGCTTCAGCTAGCACACCTGAAGGTGCAATCAACATTCTTAACAAAGCAAAACAAATGCTGGCAGAGTCTAATCTGCGACTACATAAGATAGCTTCTAACAGCAAATAAGTCATGGAAGCTTTCACCGCAGAAGACAGAGCTAAGAATCTCAAAGACCTTTGCCTGGGAACAGACACCCTTCCTTTACAGAAGAGTTTAGGCCTAAGCTGGGAAATAGAGAAGGACTGTTTTGTTTTTCAGGTTTCTTCAGTAGAAAAGCCATTCACGAGAAGAGGAATTCTATCCACTGTGAACAGTCTCTACGATCATCTCGGGTTTGTAGCACCTGTCACCATAAAAGGTAAGACCTTAGTTTGTGAACTGTCAAGTGGAGAAAGTGAGTGGGATGCCTTCCTTCCACAAGAGAGACTCCATGAGTGGGTCCAATGGACAGAGTCTTTACAAGCCTTACAATGTTTACAAATACCCAGCTGTTATGTTCCTGTTTCATTGTCACAAGCCTGCAAAAGAGAACTGTACATTTTTTCAGATGCATCTGTTACAGCAATAGGTGCAGTTGCTTACTTGAAGGTAAACAATGCAGGAAATGTCTGTCATGTTGGATTTGTTATGGGAAATCCAAACTGAGTCCTAGGCGGGCACATACAATTCCACGCCTAGAGTTATGTGCAGCCGTACTAGCGGTTGAACTGTATGAGCTAGTGACAGATGAGATAGACCTAAGCCTAGATGCTGTGAAATTCTTTTTTCTTTTTTTTTTTTAAATGATTTTTATTGAGTTTTGCATGTTATACACAAAATACAGTGTTACACCATTGCGTTGTACAGTATTACATTAGAGATTAGTACAGAGTTTTTATTTAGACCATCTTTAACCTCAAAGGTACTTTTAAAGCAATGGTCCCGAATGGGTGTATTAATATCATTGTTATAGATAGAACTGAATAACATGTTATCCATATATGGATACAATATATAACTGGAAAATATAAAAATATATAAAATAATAACGTAAAAGAATGGGAAGGTGGAAGGGAGGGAGTAAGGGGAGGGGGGGGGAAGAGAGAAAGTTTATCTACGGTCCAACCTCTATGTGAGCATAGTGGATGTAGTCAGGTTAAGAATGGTTTGTCAGTTACCTTTAAACCACATTGTCCAAATTTTCCAATTTTTATCAAACTTTTCTTTCTGACCATTCTTAATAGCTATCAAAGATTCATATACATAATGTGTCTGAGTGTTTGTGAGAACTTCCGATACATTTGGAGCTCTGTCTGCCTTCCAATGTTTGGCTATTAGTGTTCTAGCTGCTAGGAAAATGTGGGTGATTACAGTTTTAAATTCAGGAGGGAAAGTTTCAATACCCACGTTTAAAATTGCTAAGCTTGGTTTAGGGCGGGTCAAAATCCCGGTGATGCTAGAAATAGACCGGAAGACAGAGTTCCAAAAACTAGTTAGGTGCTTGCAAGACCAGAACATATGTAATAGATTGCCCATGGAGCCACAATTTCTCCTGCATAGTGGAGAGCTCTGATTCCCAAATTTTTAAATCCTATAAGTTGTAAGGTACCAACGAAGTTCCAAGTGGTTAACACATCTAGAAGCTTTATAAAGTGATCCAAATGCGTATTACCACTGCGAATTTGTGATGTGCACGTTTAGATCTGTTTCCCTTTTCTGGAAAGGTTGGGATTTGATAAAATCTAATTTACCTTGGAAGATATTATAGAACAAAGAGATACCTTTTGGAGGAGTGGGTTTCAAAGTGAGATATTTCCACGCTTCTCTAGGTAGGTATATATGATATGATTTAATAGTGCGCAGAAGGTGAGCTATTTGATTGTGTTTATATTGGTCAGCAGAGCAGAGGTTATATTGGTCCTGAAGTGAAGGGGATAAGGGAGTTATTGGAGTATAAATCCGTGATTAGTTTGATACCTCTGTCGTGCCATTCTCTGATATTAAGATTTGGGATGGCATGAGAGAGGATTGTTATGGGTATAGGGACTTCCTGAAGTTGGGGTAGCGGAATTGGGACCTTGCATAGGTCTCTCCATGCTAATAGTGATGCTTGGAGAGTGAGTGGGAAAGTGTGAAGAGGATGGGGTTTCCATACTTTTAAAAGTAAAAAACATTTCAGGTTATTGGAAGGGATTAGAGTTCATTCAATTCCGCACCACAGGGTATCAGGCGCTGGATCAAACCACTCTTTAAGTTGTGTAAGAACTGCTGCTCGATAATAGTCCCTAATGTCCACCAGTCCCATGCCACCAGCTATTCTGTGTTTGACCAAAAGGACTTTAGAGCATCTTGGTCTTTTGGATTGCCAAATATATCTAGAAAGTAAGGTGTTTAAGGCTTTGATATGTGTGTTGTGTATTGGGACTGCTAATGTTCGAAATATATATAGTATTTGGGGTAGGATCAACATTTTAAATGAGGCAAGACGACCTGACCAAGTTAGTTCTGTATTGGCCAATCTGTGCGTTTCTTTGGTGAGTTTAGTAATTAAAGATGAGTAGTTGGCTTCTGCTAGATTATGTGGGTTTTTAGTCAGTGTGAGGCCTAGGTAGGTAATACTCGTCTTGCTCCATGTATAGGGGAAGGATGTCTGAAGTTGGGATTTTAAGGAGGGAGTTATTCCTAAATCTAGTATGATTGATTTTGTAAAATTAACTTTATAATAGGAGATTTTGCTAACCTCATTAAGGTTATTGTGTGCATGTCTTAATGATGTTTTAGGTAAGGAGAGGAATAGGATAATATCATCTGCAAATAAATTTATGTTATGTGATTGTCCTTGTATGGAGAAGCCTGAGATTTCTGGATGTGTTCTGATTCTTTCTGCAAGGGGTTCAATAAGTAGGTTGAAGATTGAAGGAGAGAGGGGGCAGCCCTGCCTAGTCCCATTTGATATAATGAAGGTATCAGATAGTAAATTGGAAGTGAAAACTTGTGCACAGGGGGAAGAGTACAAGGCCAGTACAGCAGATAGGATGGGGCCAGAAAATCCATATTTTTGCAGCGTTTGGCTCATGTAACCCCAATGTATCCTGTCGAACACCTTCTTCGCATCCAAAGAGAGGAGCAGAGAAGGCGTCCGACAGGACCGAGCGTGTTGTATTATGTTAATGACCCTTCTAGTAGCATCGGCCGGTTGTCTTCCCGCTGTGAAGCCAGATTGGTCGGGTTTTATAAGGAGTGGGAGGATGGGAAGTAATCTATGGGCCAATATTTTTGCATAAAGCTTAACATCGGTGTTGAGTAATGATATTGGCCTGAAGTTGGCCGGAGAGGTAGGCTCTTTACCAGGTTTTGGAATGGTTACCACATATGCTTTAAGCATTTCTGGGGGACAGGAGGCAGAGGACACCACAGCAGAGTATACCGCCTGTAAGGTTGGGGTTAGAATGGATTGGAACGTCTTATAATACCCATTTGACACGCCATCTGGGCCTGGAGACTTACCCAGAGGAAGTGAGCGTATCCCTTTCTGGATCTCAGACTCCGTTATGGGGGCATTAAGGGCCTCAAGTTGTGTTTGGGATAGAGAAGGAAGATTAATTTGCGACAGAAAAGCCTGGATGTTCTCCTCTGTTGGCTGAGGTGTATCAGGGTCTTTTTTCAAGTTGTATAGCGTTGAATAGTATTCAGCAAAAGAGTTTGCTATTTCTTTAGGGTTGTAAATGTTGTGTTTACTGATAGGATGTACCAAAAAAGGGATTTTAGATTTGGTTCTAGCTGTCTTAAGCCTCTGGGCTAAAAATTTGCCTGCACGATTACCCGAAGAGTAGTGGGACATTTTAAGGTATTGTATGTCTTTGTCATATCTTTCAATCAGAAGGAGTCTGAGATCCAAACAAAGTTGGGATAATATTTGGGCATTATGAAAGTTGGGGTTTTGTTTATTCAATGTCTCCAGGTCTTTAATATCATTAATTAGTAAGTTCAGCTTTTGTGTCCTCTGCCTTTTCTCCCTTGCACAGATCTGAAGCATCAACCCCCTAACAAACGCTTTATGAGCGCACCACAGTGATAGATACAGGAGCATGGTCAGACCATGTTATGTCATGTATGGTGGAGGAGGACACTGCCTGTAATAATGTTTTATCTACCATAATCAAATCTATTCTGGAATATGAATTATGCCTAGCGAAATGAAAGGTGTAGTCCTTTTCATTTGCATGTTGGCATCGTCATACATCATATATATTTTCTGAATGTAACAAAGGTTGAAGTGAGAGAGGAGGACGTTTGGCCTTGGAGGTAGTATCCAAAGAGTAGTCAGGTGATATATTGTGGTCTCCACAAACAACCAGAGATCCTTTTTGTAAAGTAGAGATTTTGCGGTAGAGTCTTCTAAGGAAACGGAGTTGGTGGGAGTTAAGAGCATATAGATTAGCGATGGTATAGGGTTTGTTATTAAGTTCTCCCAAGAGTATAAGATATCTTCCGGCTGGATCTACATATGTTTCCAATAGGTTGAAGGCCACAGAGTCTCTGTTAGCGATAAGGACCCCTTTTTGTTTCGAAGGAGCTGAAGCAAAGAACACATGAGGAAGTTTCTTGTGTTGAAAGTGTGGGGTGTTACCAGTGGCAAAGTGTGTCTCTTGGAGACATAAGACATCTGCCTGGCGTTTTATTGCTTCTTTCCATACTGAGGCTCTTTTGGCTGGGTGATTGAGGCCATTTACATTAAATGAAACTATTTTAAGCGCCATTTAAGGTAGTATAAGGGTAAATGTGTGCAGTACCTTAGTTTCAGTAGAGTAGTCCATCTTGTTTCGACGAGTCGGCGGTTTTTGAGATGATTTGGGCTGCTTGGATCCACAGCGATGAGAATGTCCACTCGGAGGTCAGACCAGTAGAGGGAGAGAGAGGTCAAAGTAGGGGAAAAAATAAAAGTTAATTGTAAAAAAAACAAGTATTGCAGAATAACGTTGAAGTTGAACTTGCACCTGAGGGCAAAACAGTTGCCCATATCTCAGGGCTGGAGAAAACTTTGGTACATACTCCAGACTTTATCAGGAACCTTGATGTGATAGAGTAGGATTAGGTTTTGTATTTGGGTGCTTTTGAGTTGTTTCGTTTGGTGCTGCTCTTTCTGGACACCGTTTGCCATTCGTACTGAGTGTTGAGTTTCGTGGGGGGTGAAGGGCCCGCTGAGGAGTGGTCAGGTATTATATCTAATGATCGGAGCAGTTTGAGTCCCTCTTCCACATCTGTGACTACCGTGGTGTTACCATCATGGGTAACTGTTAATTTCACGGGGTATCCCCACCGATATGGTATATCGTGGTTACGGAGGGCTTTGGTCACCGGTAATAAGGCTTTTCGTTTTTGCATGGTAAATTGTGAAAGGTCTGCAAATAGTTGAAGATGTGCAAATCTTTCTGGGGGTTGTTGGTTTTTGCGGAACGCAGACATAAGTTGTTCCTTGGTCTGATAAAATAAAAATGTACTCGCATCAGCACATCTCTGGGTATGTTATCTGGGAGATGTGAGGGTTTTGGGAGTCTGTGGATGCGATCGATGTAGATTTCATTCTCTGGAATGTTGTGTAAGAAGGTTTTGATTAGATCTTGTGCATATTGCTGGAGTTGTGGAGGAAGAACATTTTCAGGGACCCCCCTAATCTTAATGTTGTTCCTTCTTGACCTGTCTTCAAGGTCGGCGACCTTTGACCTAAGCCATGTGATCTCTTCAGACTGGTCGTTATGGGCATCAATCAGGGTGTTGTGGGATGTTGCACAGTCCCCCATTTTATCCTCTATGTGATTAACTCTTCCCCCTAGAGCTCCTAGTTCAGATTTAAAATTGTGTACACACTGCATCATGTCTGTGTGCATGGAGCTGCGTAGGGAGACAAGCATGTCTTTTAATGTGGTGTCAGATACAGGCTTACCCGTTGTTGGGAATTCTGTGAACGGGTCCACCAGCTCCCTCGTATCCTCCATAGAATCCGGAGTCATGCTGCCTTGCTGGGTGTCCTCTGCTAGCCGAGGTTTAGACTTTGCTGGGCTGCGGGACATCGGTGTGGAGGCTCCGGAAGAGCTGTGCTTGGAGCCTGCTTGTGAGCCCGGGCTGGACATCGCAGACCGCGCGCTGCCTGTGGGGGAAGGAGGATCTCTCATGGCGCCAGAGGATCGCGGTCTTTCAGTTGAAAGAAATCTGGTAGTTTCTTCAGCTGTGCGTTGTCTTTCTTCCTGCGAGTCATCTCCCGGTGTCAGCGGAGCTTTTAGGCTCGTTTTTAGTGTTGAGCAGGATCGCGGTGTCGTCCCCAAAGCTTCGGTTCCTGGAGCTGGAGCGGAGCTGTGGAATTAAGCGTCCATTCAGCTGCGCGGTAGCCACGCCCCCCGATGCTGTGAAATTCTTTACAGACAGTAAAACAGTCTTAGGCTATATCTGTAACACTACCAAGAGATTCTTCTTAAATGTTTCCAATCGGGTAAATAGGATCAGACAAGCAACCTGTCCAGAGCAATGGTTCTATGTGCCCTCAGAACAAAACCCTGCAGATTATGCTACCAGGCCTACACAGATAGCTTGCCTTCAGGACTCTATATGGTTCTCAGGCCCACATTTTCTGTATCAGACAGTTGTAGATAATCCTGATAACACCAATGTTTACTCTTTAGTGGAACCCGAAGCTGATCCTGAAATTAGGTCAGAAGTAGTAAGCTTCAGCACTAAAGCTGTTGACACTAGACTGCAGTTACATTGCTTCGAAAGATTTTCCAACTGGAGGAGACTAAACAGGGTCATAGCAAGACTAATTCATATTGCGAAAAGCTTCCAGAAGAAAACCAATGATGATCGACCCGGAAGCTGGGGAGTTTTCCATGAAAGAGTCCGTTTAGAAGAACTTTCACAAGCCAAGATAGTCAAGAAAGCAGAAACAACTGGCCTATGGGAATTGTCACTAATACGATGCCAAGTAAAGATGGTAATGTCAGAAAGGTTGAAGTCAAAGTGACAAAACAAGGGACTGTTAAAGTGTACGTCAGACCAGTTTCGGATGTCATTGTTCTCCTTTGAACAGGTATTTCTGTTATGTTGTTGACACAATACATAATATAGAGCTTGTCACTGACAGCTTTCAGATGTGACTTTCGCCAAGAGTTAAAATTCATCCTGTGGATTACAATTAGCATTGGAGATAGTATGGCCTAGTGCGGCTTTAATGACAAAACTATTTTTTCATGTGGGCTTCCAGCTTGAAGTACCATAGCCAAGAGACACGATATTGTGGACTCATGTTTTAGTTTATGTTACCAGTTCTAGACGGGAACGTATTTTCTTATGAGTGTGTTTTTCCCTGTACAGTAGATATGTATAAGTAGTGATATAATGTATTATATCAGACAGGGAGTGTGCTGCCTTTGCAAGCTAATTACGTTTTAATTACTTATATAGAATGTGTAGTTTACCACTGCCATCTAGTGGCCAAAGTCTGTAGCAGCTTTATCTTCAGTCATGTAAATTTCTCATACAAGATGTGACCTTTGGTTCAGGAAGTTCTTCAGCCATTTTAGATTGTCATTCTACATGGATGCAGCATATCTGTTTCTCTCCCAAGGGGCTTGAGACATCATCACCTGTAAGTGTCTTTCTGTTGTGTCATCTGTCATTTATGCTAGATTAGTTATTCTATGTGTACTGATATCTTGTTATTGTATTGTATTGCAGTTTCACAAAAAACTAAAAATAATAAAGAAATAAAGTTGGATTACTTCGGTAGACAAATCAAGCATTGGGCTTCCGTTTACTGGAGTCTCTGACAAGTGTTTAGCTGTCCGTTTAGAACCACACATAGTCAGTGTTTTGAGAACGGAACATTGGGGTTACAGATGAAAGAAGTCAGGAGTGATTTTTCTGATGAGAGTCCATGGGTAGGAGCTAAAGTGCACCACGTCCGTCTCAAATGGGACATAGGGCCTAGCATACGTTAAGGGGCTACGTCCGCATTCGCACTCCACAGCAGGTTATTTGGATGTATGGTAGCTAGCCATAATTTTTCAATTTCTGTCCATTTGTTGTAAGATTTGTGGGTAAACCATGAGGCTATTGCTCGCAATTGAGCTGCGTAATAGTATTTAATAATATTAGGGAATGCTAATCCCCCCTCATTGCGGGACGTCATCAGCACCGATCTCGGTACCCTGTGTCTTTTGTAATTTCATGTATAATGAAGTAGGTCGGATTGAAGTTTTTTCAATTGGGCAATCGAGATTGGTATGGGAAGTGTTTGGAAGAGGTATAGGAGCTTCGGGAAGACGGTCATTTTCATCGAAGCTATTCGACCTAATAGGGAAATGTGGTGTTTTTTCCATTGAAGCAATGAGGATCTTATAGATCGGAACAGTGGGGGGAAGTTTTCTTGGTATAGAGTATTGAATTTAGATGTGATAGATGTACCCAGATACTTCAGGGAAGTCGTTTTCCATGTGAATGGAAAATTGGATTTTAGTAGCAAGGCCTCCTTAGGGGGAATATTAATTGGGAGTGCCTCCGACTTTGATGCATTTATTTTATATCCTGAAAGAGCACGAAAACGGTCTAGTTCCTTATGCAAAATCGGGAGAGTAATGTGGGGCTGAGTCAGTGTGAGTATGATATCATCTGCGAAAAGGGAAATTTTAAATTCCCTTCCTCTAATCGATATCCCCCGTATATCCAGGTTGCCCCTGATGGATGCGGCCAGGGGTTCAACGCAGAGTGCAAATAGCAGGGGCGAAAGTGGGCACCCCTGTCTGGTCCCATTCACCACTGAGAATAACGGGGAGAGTGCAAAGGGTGCCATGACTTGGGATGAAGGGCAGGAGTATAAATGTTTGATGGCTTGTAAGAAGGGGCCCCGAAATCCCATGAATTGTAAAGTAGCAAAAAGAAAAGGTCACCCCAAGCGATCAAACGTTTTTTCTGCATCTAAACTAAGCAGCAGAGCCGCCTGGTTTTCTCTGTTCGCCACCTCCACCAGATCAATAACCTTTCTGGTATTATCGCCAGCTTAAAGCAGTGGGACGAACCCCACTTGGTCTTTATGGACCAAGGAGGGAAGGATCTGATTGAGGCGGTTGGAGAGTAGTTTGGTAAAGATTTTAAGGTCAGAATTCAGTAATGCAATGGGTCTATAACTTGCGCAGAGGGAAAGGGTCTTTGTCCGGTTTAGGAATTAAAGTGATAAAAGAGCGCTGCATGTCTGAAGGTATGGAGGCGTCATGAAGAAAGGCATGAAAGACCTTGCGCATATGTGGGAGCAATATGGGGAGAAACGTCTTATAGTATTCATATAGAAATCCGTCTGGTCCTGGGGCTTTATGAGATGGGAGGGACTTAATGGTAATTTCTATTTCCTCATCTGTGATCTGTGTGTTCAATGTCAACAGGGCAGAGGGTGCTAGGTGGGGGATTCCGCTGCATTCCAAGTATTCTCGCATTTTGTGGGACAAGTCTGGAGAAGGGGGATTGCTAGGTATGTCTGGATTATTATATAAGTTTTTGTAAAAGTCTGGAAAGACATGGGCAATCTCTGTCGGATGGGATCCTATGTGCCCCGATTTGTTTTTGATCTGATGTGGTGTCTGCATATGGAATTTGTCACATAGTTTGTCATAGAATAATTGCTTCAATCTTGTCAGTGCTTTTTCTACCTGGCCTAAGGCGAAATCCTTAAGAATTGAGTGAAGGTTAATAATCTTCCGGAGGATGGGTATTGAGAACATTTCTGCAATTGTCAGTTAAAGCGACGCAGTGCCGAATCACAAAAAGTGCTCTGGTCAGGAAGGGGGAAAATTCTTCCGGGACTGAAGTGGTTAATAAATATACAACACCTTGGGTGTGACAATTTGCATAGTGCTTTGGGTGGAAAATTGCTCCATTGGGAAGTACAATGTGGGTTTGTCTGTCTATAAAGGTAAAATATAAACAGGAACCACATGTAGTTAGAAGGTGCCAGTATTTTTTGATAATTTTTCTGACCTTAGAGTACTGTGTGGAATATTTTGTGATGATCCTGGAGGTGGAATCTTTGGGTCATGTCTTTTTGTTGAACAGTAGATCATGTCTAGATTGTTTTCTGACCTGCTTGTAGGCCTTTTAAGGCAGGTATACCCTCTCTCTAATAGACATTCCCTGAGGTTGTCTGCCACTTTTTTGAAATGTATATCGTCTGAGCAAATTTGTTTGGCCCGTAGGTATTGGCTGTAAGGGATTGATGCTACGAGTGGTTGAGGGTGAAAACAGGAGGCAAAAAGGATGGAATTGCCTGCTGTAGGTTTACGGTATAATTCACTGGAGATGGAGTCTGACCGGAATTTATGGATGTGTACATACAAAAAAGTGATTTCGGTCTTGCTGCAGGAGAAAGTGAATTTAAGGTTGTGGTCGTTAACATTGATGCATGTCAAGAATTCTGACAGGGCCTCATGAGATCCCTGCCACAAACAAAGATGTTGTCAATGATACAATGCCATGCCAGAACGCAGTCTGTGTAATGAGCCAAATTCTTGACCATGAGCAAAGTGCGCTCCCATTCCCCCAGGTACAGGTTGGCATAGGAGGGGGCACAACGGGTCCCATTAGGCACCCCCTGTACCTGGAGGAAATGGGAGCCATAACATGAGAATGCATTGTGTTTTAGGATGAAGACTAGGGATGCTATAATTAATTCATTGGGGGGTTGTTCATGGTGGCCCCTCTGTTATAGAGTATAAAACATAGCTGCAAGGTCTCGGTCATTGGGTATTTAACTGTAGAGGGTCTACAAGTCGATGTGGGTTCCCTTCAGGATTTGCAGTAGATGTATAGTATCCAGGGGCGGACTGACCATTAGGGCACTCGGGCACTGACCCAGGGCCCCATGGCCAGTAGGGGGCCCCATGAGCAGGGACAGTCACACTCTTTAAGAAGGTGTTTTCCGTTACAGCTCAATCCTGGGGTTTGTCAGTAGCAGTGTCATTGCTTCTAAATACATACACTGCCCCACGGTTTATGTATTTAGAAGTTCTGAGTCTTCTTTCTGTCTCACCCCTCAGTGTTCTCCTGCACACTCCCTCTGTGTTCCTCTCAGTCAGATCCCCCTTCAGTGCAGTGTGATGGGAGAACCCAGAGGAGGGGCATAGCTACTGCCGACTACTGCACACTGTATGCAGAGAGAGAGCTGAGCTGAGTGAGTGAGGAAAGTTTCATGGGTGTAAGCTGTGTCAGTGCACACAATAGAAGGTTTCATGTCAGGAGGAAAAGTTTGTGGCAACATGTGAAGGGTTAAGTAAGGTGATAAGGAGGGTTGAAATAGCAGGCAACTGTGTGTGTGTGTTGGAGCTGGCAGAGTTTTCAGCCCCCCCCCTCCCCCCAGCTGACAGACATTGGCACAGATGTGACAGATATCTCCTAAGCAGGCACATAGCACTAATCACTATCTATCTACATAAACATCCCCATCACTCTGTGTATGTCCCAGATAATGAGAAGTTAATTTATGACCTTTCCATTTAACCCTGTGTTATGCACACCCTGTACAATGAAGTGTACATTCACCACAAAAACTATACACTCTATATAGAAAACAACATTCCTCAATAAACATATCAAAGCACAATGTTCATGGCTATTTGCATGGTACCACAACTGTATGAACACTGATCATTTAGAGAATCATGTATGTTTATGGAGAATTGATTTTTATGTACTAAGGCCCCTTTTACACAGGCTTTCCGATCAGGTCCACCTGTCAGTTTTTCAGGTGGACCTGATTGGACCCTCTAGTCTCCCCTATGGAGCAACGGATGTCAGCGGTGACATGTCCCCTTACACCCGCTGCTATCCAATCTGATCCTGTCTGCCAAATCAGATGGATGGTGGACGGTGGTCCTATTTTCCATCCGTCTGGCGGATCGGATGAAAACGGACAGGCAGTTCGTTTTCATCCAATCTCCCCATAGAGGAGAGCGGGGCTCTGACAGGTCCATCTCTGCACAGTTAGTGGAGAATGATCTGTCATCCACCTGCTCTGTGGGGATCAGGAGATCGATCCCCAGCTGAGCAAAGCGGAGCCCATCAAAACGAACGTGCCCCGTGTGAATGGGGTCTTACAGTTATGCCACGTACACACAATCAGAAATTCAGCCAGCAAAAGACCGATGAGAGCTTTTGGTTGGAAAATGCGACCGCGTGTATGCTCCATTGGACTTTTTCTGGCGGAATTCCCGCCAGCAAAAGATTGAGAGCAGGTTCTCTATTTTTCAGTCAGAAAAAGTTCCCATCCGAAAATGCGATCATCTGTACAAATTCCGACGCGCAAAATTCCTACGCATGCTCGAACACAATTTGACACATGCTTGGAAGCATTGAAATTCTTTTTCTCAGCTCGTCGTAGTGTTGTATGTCACCGCGTTGTTGACGGTCGAAAGTTCAGAGAACTTTTGTGTGACCATGTGTATGCAAGGCAAGCTTGAGCTGAATTCCGTTGGAAAAACCATCCAAGTTTTTTCCGACGGAAAATCCACTCGAGTGTGTACGCGGCATAAGGCTTGGTTCACACCTGCAAGTGCAACCAAGCATGGGCATGTTTTTCACATATCACGTGTAGGGCAGCCCATTCATTTCAATGGGCTGCCCTACACGCAAGCCACATGGAAAAGTCATGAAAGAGTCCAGTTTGATGGGCACGTTTGCAGATGCATGGGGGTGCCATTAACAATTAATAGAACTGCTGTGCATCTGCTAAAGGGCAGCTCATTTCTGTGCATGTTGGGAAAGCATACACTTAGCCATGGAGTGTTTAGTTTGTGTTGAGTTTACACTTTTGATTGTACAGGGTTTGGATAACACAGGGTTAAATAGAATAGTCAAAAAAACAGAAAACAAAACACATTATCTAGACATACACAGAGTGATTGGGGTTGCATATATCTCTTATAACAGGAGGTTGTTCTCTTTGAGCAGTACCATTGTATTATATATTGTTTTATCTATTAGAAGATGAGCACAGACATTTGTTGATTATAGACGTCTTTATCTGAGTACTTCTCAGCCCCTGCCTCTGTCCAGCTTGCATCATCCTCAGGCCACTTCATACATCCAGCTGACAGACATCACTTTGAGCTACTTCCTACCCCCCAGCTGAGTAACATTATAACATGGTCACTTTTCATTCTCTATCTTCCCAACATCGCTCCCCGGTCACCCCACAGACACTGCCACTGAAATAAATCCCTCCACAAATAACTCACCTCTACCAATTGTCTCACAACCCCATCCCACTGGTACTTGGGCGTACCCCTGCGCCTGCAGTTATGCTCACCAGGGGGATCATGTGTGGATAGAGCAGGTAATCACTGCAGTGGGTGGGGGAAATAACTGAAACTGATCTTTTGTGGCTCTCAATGCAGCAGCTGAAAGATTGATTCAGTTATTTCCCCCACCCGCTGCACTAATCTGGATTTCTCTCACTGCCTGAACCCCCCCCCCCCCCCCCACAGCACTGCCGGCTTTCCTTCTTTTCTCTCCCACCAGCAGCAGTTGCGGGCACATAGGGGAATCTGTTAAGATGGAGAGTGGGGAAGGGGCCTGTAAATATGTCATTTACCAGCCCCTTCCTTTTCTAAGTGAAAACAGTGAGTGATGGATACTGTATTCATTCATAACTGAGCATAGTAAACTATGTTTACTATGCTTCAGTTTATGAATGGGCAATAGCCTCTCTCTCCTGATCATTCATTTTCAGTGCAACTGAGGCTGCAGAGAAAAGGATTGTGGAATCTCTGTCCTCAATACCTGTCTCTATCTCAAAAGTGAGACTTCAGGGGGTCTGTTTAGACCCCTGATATCTCACCAATCCCCCTCCCCCCAACAGAGTTGTGAAAAAAA
Source organism: Lithobates clamitans (assembly GCA_037952925.1). Classification (NCBI taxonomy): domain Eukaryota; kingdom Metazoa; phylum Chordata; class Amphibia; order Anura; family Ranidae; genus Lithobates; species Lithobates clamitans. The sequence continues at coordinate 3,641,588 of JBBGZY010000424.1, forward strand.
TTAGAAGAAAAAACTATTGTAAAAAATCTTACTTAAAGTGGTAGTAAACTCTGTACTACCACTTGTACCTACAGTTAAGCCTATAACAAAGTCTCCTGCCACTCTGCATGTCGCCAAGCTTGGTGCCCCTCCACGAGGCCTGCCACATTAATGTTGCATCAGAAAGATGGCTGCCGTGAGGTGGCCATCTTTAAATCTGGGGCCCCATGATTCCCTAGTGCCCGGGGGCCCCATGAGTTGTCAGTCCGCCCCTGCCTGCCACTCTGCATGTCGCCAAGCTAGGTGCCCCTCCATGAGGCCTGCCGCATTAATGTTGCATCAGAAAGATGGCTGCCGTGTGGTGGCCATCTTTAAACCTGGGGGACGCATGATTCCCTAGTGCCCGGGGGCCCCATGAGTTGTTAGCCCACCCCTGTTTTCAAATATATATATATCATAATTTGTAGACTCTATAGCTTTCACACAGACTAAATAATATACACTGAATGTATGCAGAATACATTTCAGCCTAAATTTTTGAAGAAAGATTATGTATATGCAAAATTGTTGGTATTTTAATTTTTGTGGGTGTTTCTACTGTCTTGCTGCTCCAGGATCTCCAAAAATGTGATAGTTAGTCAGGAAATTAGATACATAATTTATGCTCCATGAACAAGTCTCACATATGTGGTATCCCCATACTTAGGAGGCATAGCAAAGTGTGTTTGGGGTGTAATTCTAATGCCGCGTACACACGACCGGACTTTACAGGAGACTTGGTCTGGTGATCTTTCTAACGGACTTTGTAGCGTAGGTGCATCGGACTTACAAACGGATGGACTTGGACACACACAATCACTCCAAAAGTCTGATGGTTTTGAATGCGGTGACGTACAGCATGTACGACGGGACTAGAAAAAGGAAGCTCAAGCCCCATTACACCACCCTTTGGGCTCCTTCTGCTAATCTCGTGTTTATCTTGTGTTAGTAAAAGTTTGGTTAGAGACGATTCGCGCTTTTCACACTTCAGCTTATTTTGATCATTTTCTGCGGTTCAGTTTGTGCTTGTGAGGTTTGTATCTGGTTTTCAGTGCATGTTGGTCAGTTCGTAACCTGCCTAGCAGGCCGTTCTGGTCTGCTCGTTCCTGATCTTCAGGTCGCTCTTCATAGGCCTTGCTGTTCTTCAGTGCGTTTGTTCTAAGTTTGTTTGTTTTACCAGCCGACCATTTTGAAACCATGGTGCATGGACGTACTCGTTCTCGAGTTCGTGCTGCGTGGGGACTTGGTGTTGGTGTTAATACTTTAACCAGAGTCCAGTCCATGAACAGGGCGAGGAGGAGTTCATGGACGAAGAATTGGTTGTGCCAGCGTGTCCAATTCTCGCACATGCCTTTGCTCCGTGAGATCTGTGAGAATAAAACTGAGGATTTCAGGAATTATCTCAGGATGACGGACCCCGTTTTTCAACGTCTGCTGGCTATGCTGACCCCTTATATCTGCAGGCAGGATACCTGCATGAGGCAAGCCATCACTGTGGAGCAGAGGCTAGTTGCCACGTTACATTACTTGGCGACTGGGAGAAGTCTTCAGGACTTGAAGTTCTCGACAGGCATCTCCGCCCAGGCTCTGAGGATCATAATCCCAGAGACCTGTTCTGCTATAATACAGGTCCTGCTGAAGGACTATATGAAGGTAATTTCTTTATCCTTTAATATTACATGATATGTATTTATTGTTTGCTAATGTATTGTCTGAATTTCCTCGTTACATAATTACCATGCTTGGAATATGCTGTGAATGTCCCCTTTATCTTCATGCATACCTGTTTTTTTTTTCATTAATCATTTTTTGCCCTACATGCATATTTACCTTCACTAACCTCCCCACCATGCAATCCTGGGTCCATTTATACCTCTAGCCTATAGTCCCATTAACAATGTATATTGTCAGCTCCAGTGTACTGCTTTACCCTCCCCCATACCCTCAAATGTTTCCAAATGTCAGGTGTGGTCCTCTACTAAATTAGAACCCCTCCCCTACCCCCTCAAATGTTTCCAAATATCAGATGTGGTCTTCTACTAAATTAGAACCCCTCCCCCACCCCCTCAAATGTTTCCAAATGTCAGATGTGATCTTCTACTAAATTAGAACCCCTCCCCCACCCCCTCAAATGTTTCCAAATGTCAGGTGTGGTCTTCTACTAAATTAGAACCCCTCCCCCACCCCCTCAAATGTTTCCAAATGTCAGGTGTGGTCTTCTACTAAATTAGAACCCCTCCCCCACCCCCTCAAATGTTTCCAAATGTCAGGTGTGGTCTTCTACTAAATTAGAAACCCTCCCCCCACATACAAATTGATCAATGGTCCATCAGAGGGGGTGAGTAATCTTATAAGTGGGCCTTATGTTTTTGGTTTTTATAAATAATAAATTTTAAAAATGTTCGACTGCTGTTGTTCAAGAATATTTTTGTGTAATCTGCTAGCAAAGTTATGTTTAAAAGTACTTATATCTTTTTTTTCTTGTTTGACTCCACAGTTTCCTTCCAACACACAGGAATGGCAGACTGTGGCCTCCCAGTTTGCTGACCATTGGGACTTTCCCAACTGTGTCGGGGTGATTGATGGGAAGCATATCCGCATTGTGCCACTACCCCATTCGGAGTCTTACTACTTTAACTACAAGGGGTTTCATAGTGTAGTATTGATGGCGGTGGTCTCGGCACAATTGGATTTTCTGTTCGTGGACGTGGGGAAGAATGGCTGGATGTAGGACGGAGGAGTCTTTGCACAGACCGACTTGTGCCAGCGTCTCTAGACTGGTGGCCTAGGATTGCCACCTGATGACCAGAACGTTGATGGACTCCCTTCAGTTTTCATCGCAGATGAAGCGTTTGCTCTTGGCAAGCACTTGATGAGGCAATTCCCCCCAAAGGTTCCTCACCCCTGAGAGGAGGGTATTTAATTACCGGCTGGCCAGAGCAAGAAGAGTTGTTGAGAATGCCTTTGGGATTCAGGTTCCTCTCGGCCATAAATCTGGCGGAATATAAAATAAATCATGTGATAATGGCTTGCTGCATTCTCCATAATTTTTTGAGAAGACATTCTGCAAAATATATTACCTCTGTTGGGCCTGAGACTGGACTTAGTGGCGAAGCTCCACTTACAGGCCTGGAAACTGTCAAGGTCCGCCTCTGGACCGTCCACCTATATGGGAGTGGTTCTTGAGTCAGTCTGATTTGTGCCTCCCCAATGAGCACTCATATATAAGTAGCTGTAAGAGATGAATACTGTTAGGCTCTGAAGAAGAAGGTGCTACCTTCGAAACATGTTAGCCGGCAGCGTTAGCCGGCAGCGATTTGCACGTCTTCCCCGTAGGATCTGGAGACTGCCGTCAGTGGATTGATCACCACAGTCATGTTTATTCAACTGGTGCGCATGCGCAGGTTGCGCGCGCACATCGCCATTTGTTCTATCTGAACACGATATTCTAGTCACGTTTTTTTAACCATCGTGCATGCGCGTGTTGCGCGCGCACATCGCCGCTCATTCGATGCCCCATAGAAGCCAGTATACATCACGGTGGGCACGCGCACCACTGACTGTTCGTCCCGAGCACACTTTCTTCTATGGTCATCACATTTTCACAGCCACACACATATTTTGCTCCCACATGCTATAGGAATTGGTCATAGGTTCCAATGGGAGATTTTTTTGGGTGTTTTCATTTGTTCTCACTCGTTATCTCTTTAACCCCATGGTTTCACTTCTGGTTTCAGCATCTGGCCCCACAGAGAGGCGTGGAACGCACGCCGAGCGGCCATCTTGCCCGAAAACCGGAATTGACAATTTTACACAATGTGGAGTGGCCTCTCATCATCTTAATCACATCACCTATATATATCTTGCTGGCTGCAGTGGGGGGACCCCCCAGACGATGGCTAAGAGGACAAAATGCGTCGGGTAGGACCCCACTGCCGCCATACTTTTACAGCGCTGTTTTTAAGGAATTCATGTGAGTGTATCTCTTTTTTAATAAATTTGGTACTTGTTTTACGGAATCACACTATGTGGCCTTTTTCCTTCCTATTATACAACACTGCCATCCGCCTTCCAATACCATCTCGAGGGACTCACTAGCATCTTGTCTGCCCTTGGACTTCATCCCTAATACTCTTCTGGAACATCTATCATCTCCCACCACCCAAGCCTGATTTGACCCAGTTGGGTGTATGCCCTTTTGGGTCTACGTGATCCGGTAAGCCTCCCTATTGTCGGTGGTGGTGTGTCTCTTCTGTGTTCACTCCAGATGTCACACATTTGATATGTTCCTCACACGAAGTCACTGAAATCATATTGGCCATTTTATGAGTCCTATATGCATGGAGGACTTCTCTTCTAGTTTTTTCCTTGATACCATTCAACATTGGTTGGACATTGTTTTTACATTGGACTTTTAGCGCTACACATATTTTCTGTTTTATCATTATATGCCTTCATCATATTGGTCGTGTTAGCTGCTTACCTCTCTTTTTTTGGCAGCGCAGAATTATTTGTTACCTTTTTCTTGATTGATCACCACTAACCAAAAAGATCGTTTTAGCGTGAATTTCATCCACCTTTGTGAGTATTTTTTTGTGTACATTTTAATAAGCTTTTTTAGGGATAATGCACTGGGCCGGTGCGCCCTCTTTCTTTTGTTTTTCGTTGACTGTTAGGATATCCCTATCCTTGAGGGCAGCAAAGTCGAAAGCTATCGTCCATCCTGAACCTTGAACTGTCGGGCCTACACATTTATGCGCAAGAGTGTTTGTTTTGTTGTACTGGATACTGGCTGTACTGGCTTGGCCCCCTAAACCGCCCGTCAAGTGACAGATATGTCAATTATTTTAATGGTCGGGGGGCCATTGCAATGTCAGAACAACTTTAAACTTTTACCAAATAAATAAAAATTATTTTGGATAAAATCTCTTATTTTTATTCTTGTTTGCATTTAGTTTTGGCTGTCTCCTAGTGCACTTGTAGTGACAAGTGCATTTCCCTTTAGTTAATAGGGCCCTTTGTCACTATAAACACCCAAAAAATTAAGAAACTGTTATTGACAACTAATAAGCCACACACATTAGTAAAAACATTTTACTGTGCGCACATTGAAAGGTGCATTTTTTTTAAACGTGTTTTTTTTTTTTTCTTTTTTTTTTTTTTTTTTTTTAACAATACAAATGTATGCTTGACAACAGGGTTTTTCAAAACATAATAAAAAAAATAACAGGAACTTACAAAGTTCAACATGTCAAAAACGGTGCTGGTGATGTCACCCATGTAAAATCAAAATTTAGCAAATGCACACAAATTGGGAGTACAAATGGTTAAAGTCAACATGTGCTATCTCCCATCATGGGGGAGCAATGGACGTGTTTTGTGTGTGTGCAATCCCTTTTTTCCTCTCACAAACTAACATTATTATGAGGAAGGGGTTGCAAACACAAAACAAGTACATTGATATCCCCTGGTGGAAGATAGCACATGATGACACACTGTGTGCATCTGCTAAATTTTGCTATTACTATTTCACAACTTGACAAAATTTTAAAAGGTAAAATTTTACAATGAAATGAAGAACATGGTTGATGTTTTTAGGCAAAAAGTTATTAGATTCTGCCCAAAACATCAATCATGTTCTTAATTTCCTGTTGCATGCTGTCCAGCCGATTTCTCATGCTGTCAATTTGTTCTCGCATTCGATCAATTTCTCCATTCCACACCATTACCTGCCCAATCAGTCTTTGTGCACTGCACGCCTAAATAGATTACCTTAAGTTGGGGTGTCAGTCACTCACTTGGTGGGGTGTAAATCTCGCACACTTCCTCCACCTCTCCTTACTCAAGATTGTCGGGTGGGCGTGGTCTTGGGCTAGGGCTTGGGATAGTTCCTGCTTCAGGCTGGTGACTTGGGGGGGTCCTGGGATCCTCGGACTGTTGTCTGAGTCTTTTCTCCCCTATGAGAATGAAACAAAAGGTATACTTAAAACACAATGATGTTTCAGTCCTGAAATAGGAATATGAAACCTTGCTTTGAAGTGGTGGACAATTGTCAGTTTGTTCAAAAAATATTTTTGAAGACAAGATTCAAATCACAAAAAGAACAAAAATGCAAAACAATTCACATTTTGATGCAAGTTTCACAGATGCAGACACCTCAAGCTATTATGCTGGCCTACGTATATCCGAGCGGAAGTAGCGAGCGCGATAAATGAAGGTAAGATTTAAACGTGGGTGTGTGTTTGGTGAATGTGTTTGGTGTGTGTGTGTGTGTGTGTGTGTATGTGTACCCTATATTCTGCAAAAAATAATACTGGGAGTTTGGACTGACATTACAGTTTTTATCTTGCGTCTTGTCTTTCAGCAAAAATGAATACCTTTAAGGAGAGAATTTTTGTCTCATTTTATTGATCTGTATCAAGAGAACAGAAACCTGTGGGAGGTCCAGCACCCACTGTATTTTATTAGACATGCAAGGAAGGCAACGCTGGGAAGACTTCTGGAATTTGTCAAGACTCAAGTCCCCCAGGCAGACATTAAGTTAGTGGTAAATTAAATTGGGATCTTGCGTAATATGTACAGGTGGGAACACAAGAAGATCCAGGATTCCCTCAGATCAGGAGCAGCAGCAGACAAGGTTTATGTCCCCAAGCTGTGGTACTATCCAAAACTAGGGATGAGCCAAACACCCCCCTGTTCGGTTCGCACCAGAACTTGCGAACAGGCAAAAAATTCATTCGAACACACAAACACCACTAAAGTCTATTGGACACGAACATGAATAATCAAAAGTGCTAATTTTAAAGGCTTATATGCAATTCAGGGGGACCCCCCACGTCATTTTTTTTAAAAATGTTGGTTCTCATGCCGTTTTTATCGATGAACTTTTATGTGTATTGTCAGACCGTCAATTCAATAATAGCCGCGAGTAGTTTAAATGACTTTTTTTCCTTTGAAATGTCATTTTGCTGTCAGACTGTTCTAAACACGGGAAACATGCGCCCTTTTACAGGCATACTATAGACACCCCCCAGGTACAAAATTTAAAGGGATATTACACTTTTATTGTTTCACTTTAAGCATTATTAAAATCACTGCTCCTGAAAAAACAGCCGTTTTTAAAACTTTTTTTGCATTGATCCATGTCCCCTGGGGCAGGACCCAGGTCCCCAAACACTTTTTATGACAATACCATGAATATAAGCCTTTAAAATTAGCACTTTTGATTTCTCCCATAGACTTTCAAAGGGTGTTCAGTGGCATTCAAATTTGCCGCGAACACCCCAAATTGTTCGCTGTTCGGCGAACTGGCGAACAGCCGATGTTCGAGTCGAACATGAGTTCGACTCGAACTCGATGCTCATCCCTACCCAAAACTGAGATTTATGGATGACCAGACAGAAGCAAGGCAATCACTGTTGACCCTTCCCTCCAGCCTTCCCTCCACCCTTCCCTCCAGCCTTCCCTCCACCTCCACCCTTCCCTCCACCACAGCTGAGGCATCCCAGAAAGAACCGGGCCCTTTCATCCTTGAGGAAGTGGATGCGCCCAGCTTCAGCCAGGTATACTTTTTTGGAGAATTTTGGATTGTGTAAATATTAATGATGTAAACTATAAAATGTTTTAAGTGCTTAAAAAATTATTTAATCACAATTAATATTATGTATACATATCACTAAACAGTAGTGGCCAAAAATGTACTTAAAAAATTAGTGATCAGCTAGAATAATGGTGGGGTCAAAAAGATAGCCTTTTCTATTTGTTTAGAATTATATTTGCAAGTCATAAGCTGAAAATTGTGTGTGATTGCAGAAGCAAAAATTACAACTATGTCCCACTTTTTTTTACACAGGAGGAGCTCAGCCAGGAGGAGGCCGTGCCCAGTGGTATAGAGGAGGAGGCCTTGCCCAGTGGGAGAGAGAAGGAGGCCATGCCCAGTGGCAGGCAGGAGGTGGCTGGGCCCAGTAGAAGCCTCACCCAATGTCAGGTGCCTCCCCTCCGCATTACCACCAATAGGCCCAGGAAGATCAGCCGAACGGAGGGGGAATCACTAGCCCTCATTCGGGAAGCCAGCCAAATACTCAGTACCTCACCCAATGCTGAAGAGGCCTATGGAACTTATATGGCCACCAGGTTGGTGGAACTTGAGAAGAGGCAACGCCTCCTCTGTGAGGGGCTTATTTTTCAGGCCTTTCAGAAGGGGTTGAGAGGGGAACTTACTCCAAAAAGCCACATTGCAGATAAAGCCCCTCCTTCTGCTCCTCCTCCTCCTCCTGCCACAAGTACACCACCAGAGGCACAGCCTCCAAGGAAGGCTGCAGAGAAGCGTGGAGGGAAGGCTGCAGGGCAGCATGCAGGGAAGGCTCCACGGAAGAGTCAAAGGTGATTGCCCGGCTTCAGTCTGATCTGACAGAAGACGCAGATTGTGCTCCCTATTCGCAAGATCCCAATTTAATTTTCCACTAACTTGATGTGTGTCCTGGGGGACAAAAGGCTTCACACATTCCAAAAGTGTCTCCAGTGTTACCTTCCTCATTTATGTTTTTCCAAAAATAAATGGATATTTTCTTTACCAAACATATTATGTGTTTGGATTCAAAAAGGACATTTTGTTTGTGAGTAGGCAGGTACATGTCAAAAAGACTATGTGGGGTATTTACAAAAGGCAAAATCATTTTGCAATTCAAGTGCAAAGTGCACTTTAGAAATTGCATTGCAAGTGCACTTGTTGGAAGTGCAGTCACTGTAAATATGAGGGGAAGATCTCAAATTAAGGGAAGCTCTGCTGATTTTATCATCCAATCATGTGCAAGATAAAATTATTTTTTTGGGTTTCCTTCATGTGCCCTTCAGATCCACAGCGACTGCACTTTCAAATGCTCTTTCAGCGCAATTTCAAGTAAACTTTGCACTTATATAGCTAAATGAATTTGCCTTTTGAAAATAACCCCCCTATGTCAAATTAACAAGGGACACCAACATCATTAAGGTTTATTAAAACAATTCAAAATAATAAGGTTATTGTGGTAACTCGAAACTCCAAAAAAAAAACAAACAAAAAAAAAAAGATTTTTGAGAATTTAGCACAAATTGTAAAATAGATATTGATTAAATATAAAAATACTAAAGATGAGTCAAATAAATAATTTTCTACAATTTTTCTGGAGATCTGGCTTTTAAAAACTATAATATTAGTCATGGCATGAGGATAAATAATGAACAAAGTAGTTTTTGAGAACTCTGTGTGAATATAAGCAGCAAAACAACTTCATTCCTCTTGCATTATAAAGAAAAAAAGAATGCGCTGTATTAGAAGATCACAGAAGAGGAATGTGCTAGCTTCAATACGAAGGCTAGTTTTACCAGACCGGGCGCTTCCGTCTTGTACTTGCTTTAGAGCATGCCTCAGTTTTGGTCCGTCGGACTAGCACACAGACGACCGGTTTGTACGCTAGAAAGCCGAGTCCATCGGACAGATTTGAAACATGTTTCATTTCCAGGTCCGTCGAACTTTTGAGAAAAAAAGTCCGCTGGAGCCCACACACGATCGAATTGTCCGACGGACTCCGGTCCGCCGGACCAAGTCTGCCGTAAAGTCCGGTCGTGTGTACGCGGCATCAGTATGCTTATGCTGTGTGTGAGAAATGACTTGTTAAAACAGCGGTCCCCAACCTTTTTGACACCAGGGAATGGCTGCATGGAAGAAAATTTTACCAAGGTCCGGGGGGTGATGCGTTTTTTTGTGGGCGATTTGTTGGGGAAATGACTGGTGTTAGTGCTTTAATCATCACAACACCATGGTTGATATGGTGTCAGGATGATTGAAGCACATCATTTCCATTATTACATTGTGATAAAAAAGAAATAGTTCAACTCACCATACTGCAGAATCAGTGGGAATCATGAGTGTGTCACTTGCCACCGTCACCTATCACCAGATGCAGCTTGTCACTTCCCACCAGATGCTGATTGTCACTTGCTGCTAGATGCGGATTGTCACTTGTTGCCAGATGTGGACTGTCATTTGCCTGATGGGGATTATCACTTGCCAGATGGGGACTGTCACCTACCAGATGCAGACTGTCACTTGCCAGATGGTGACTGTCACTTGCCATCAGATGCAGATTGACACTTGCCATCAGATGCAGATTGTCACTTGCTGCCAGATGCAGATTGTCACTTGCTGCCAGATGTGGACTGTCACTTGCCAGATGGGGATTGTCACTTGCCAAAATGGGGATTATCACTTGCCAGATGGGGATTGTCACTTGCCAGATGCGGACTGTCACTTTCCATCAGATGCAGATTGTCACTTGCTACCAGATGGAGATTGTCACTTGCTGCCAGATGTGGACTGTCACTTGCCAGATGGGGATTGTCACTTGCCAAATAGGGATTATCACTTGCCAGATGGGGACTGTCATTTGCCAGATGGGGATTGTCACTTGCCTGATGCGGACTGTCACTTGCCAGATGAGGACCGTCACTTGCTAGATGGGGATTGTCACTTGCCAGATGTGGACTGTCATTTGCCAGATGGGGATTGTCATTTGCCAGATGGGGACTGTCACTTGCCAGATGGGGATTGTCACTTGCCAGATGCAGACTGTCACTTGCCAGATGCAGACTGTCACTTGCCATCAGATGCGGATTGTGACTTATTGCCAGATGTGGACTGTCACGTGCCAGATAGGGATTGTCACTTGCCAGATGGGGACTGTCACTTGCCATCAGATGCAGATTATCACTTGCTGCCAGATGGGGACTGTCACTTGCCAGATGGGGATTATCATTTGCCAGATGGGGACTGTCACTTGCCAGATGGGGATTATCACTTGCCAGATGCAGACTTTCACTTGCCAGATGCGGACTGTCACTTGTTGCCAGATGTGGACTGTCACTTGCCAGATAGGGATTGTCACTTGCCAGATGGGGATTAGCACTTGCCAGATGGGGACTGTCAATTGCCAGATGGGGATTATCACTTGCCAGATGGCGACTGTCACTTGCCAGATGGGAATTATCACTTGCCAGATGGGGACCGTCACTTGCCAGATGTGGACTGTCACTTGCCAGATGGGGATTATCACTTGCCAGATGCAGACTGTCACTTGCAAGATGCGAACTGTCACTTGCCAGATGCGAACTGTCACTTGCCATCAGATGCAGATTGTCATTTGCCATATGGGGATTATCACTTTTCCAGATGGGGACTGTCACTTGCCAGATGGGGATTGTCACTTGCCAGATGCGGACTGTCACTTGCCAGAGGGGGATTGTCACTTGCCAGAGGTGGATTGTCACTTGCTAGATGCGGATTGTCACTTGCCAGATGGGGATTGTCACTTGCCAGATGCGGACTGTCACTTGCCAGAGGTGGATTGTCATTTGCCAGATGAGAACTGTCACATCCCAAGTGAGGGTGGAACATGCGGCAAAAAAAGTACCTAAAATTACTGTTTTCAGTGTTAAACAAATATCAACATTTAAAAAAATAAACATATAGCTAGCGCTATTAGCAATGTTTTTAAGTTAAACAAAAGTCAAAAAACATATTTCTCCATTTACATGAAGGTCAGGTTACTATAACCCAGCCAGCACAGACTTCCCCCTTATATTAGAGTCTGCAGTATTCCCCCTTACAGTGAAAGGAAACTCTTATGTAAAGGGGAACGCTGCAGATCATGATCTAAGGGGGAACTCTGATGTAAGGGGGGCTCTGGCCAGAGACCAACTTATATCAGAGTCCAATGCATTCCCTTTACATCAGAGTTCCCACTTACATCAGGGTCTGCAGTATTGCGCTTGCACTGTAAGGGGGATCCTGCAGACTCTGATGTAAAGGGGAAGCCAGGAACTCTAAAGTGGGGGTGTCAGAAACCATGAATCAGACTGAGACAGAAGTACAGTTAAATCACACTTGTTTAATAATAATAAAAAAGGTAAACAGAGTAAACGTAGTCAAAACATAGCCAGAGTTCAGGAACCGAAACGTCAGGGAGCCAGAGATGAGTGTAGTAGAACAGCAAGCAGGATCTAAAGCCAGAAGGAATGTCAGCCAAGCAAGTCTTTAACAGGAACACAGGAGAGCGTCTCTAGAGATGTGACCAAGGCAAAGGCAGAGATCATCTGGACTGGACGGCTTAAGTAGGCAGGACTGACGAGCAGGATATCATCAACAGGTTAGTCACTGTCGAGAGATAGGAGCTGGCAATTAGCTGACAGCTGAGCAGCCAGCTTTGAGAAGGAAGGGCTGAGCCCAGTCCTGACAGGTGGGCACTCTGGTGACCAGAGACCACATTCCGTAGAGTGAATACACTAAGGTAAGGGGGGTTACTAATAAAGGTGGGAACTTTTTTATCAGTGCCCCCTTACATTATTCTATTCACTCCCTCCTTACATCAGCAACCCCCCACCCAGACTGGCCTCGCGGCGCTGTCACTGACCTCCTCTCAGGTGCACTGTGCAGGGCTTAGTCATATGGCTCCAGCTTGGGGGCTCTGGTTTAATCCTATAATCTCCTCTGCAGAGTTCACACACGTCTGACTCCTCCCGTAATCCCCTTCAGAGACTAATATAATATATATATATATATATTAGAAAAAAAATAGTACAGAATAGAATAAAATATTTTATATATAACAATAGAACAGAATAGAATAAAATATTATATATATAACAATAGAACAGAATAGAATAAAATATTATATATATAACAATAGAACATATATATATATATATATATATATATATATATATATATATATATATATATATATATATATATATATATATATATATATATATATATATATATATATATATATATTTATATATATTTATATATATATATATATATATATATATATGTTCTATTGTTATATATATAATATTTTATTCTATTCTGTTCTATTGTTATATATATAATATTTTATTCTATTCTGTTCTATTGTTATATATATAATATTTTATTCTATTCTGTTCTATTGTTATATATATAATATTTTATTCTATTCTGTTCTATTGTTATTCTATTCTATTCTATTCTATTCTATTCTTTACTATTCTAAACTTTTCTATTTAAATTTGAATTTATTCTATATGAATTTCAATTTTCAGAAGATGGCTATATATATATATATATATAAATAATATATATATATATATATAAATAATATATACACACACACATATATATATATATATATATATATATATATATATATATATATATATATATATATATATATATATATATATATATATATATATATATATATATATATATATATATATAGCCATCTTCTGAAATTTGAAATTCATATAGAATGAATTCAAATTTGAATAGAAAAAAATAGAATAGAATAGAGTAACAATAGAACAGAATAGAATAAAAAATAATATATATATATATATATATATATATCGGCCTAAACTGAGGAGAAAAAATGTTTTTTTAAATATTTTTGGGGGATATTTATTATAGCAAAATCTAAAAAATAATGCGTTTTTTTCAAAATTGTCGCTCTTATTTTGTTTATAGCGCAAAAAATAAAAACCGCAGGGGTGATCAAATACCACCAAAAGAAAGCTCTATGGGAAAAAAAGGACTTCAATTTTGTTTGGGAGCCACTTCGCACAACCGCGCAATTGTCAGTTAAAGTGATGTAGTGCCGAATCGCAAAAAGTGCTCTGGTCAGGAAGGGGGTAAATTCTTCCGGGGCTGAAGTGGTTAAAGACTTGTAGTTTTATTAGCTTTTTTTTTTTTTTGACAGGGGCACAGTTTCAGTGCTTGCCATAGGTGCCATTTTCACTAGATACGCCTCTGGGAGACACAGAGAGAGAGAGAGAATGTAATCATTTTTATTTACCGATGACGGATGCAGTCTGGGGTGCGCTCAATCCCCCTCACAGCTTTTACTGCCATGGTGACGCGAAACCATGCAGCGTTCTTCTGGTTTGCTAAAGAGGAATATTATCTGAATATTATCTGAATATTATCAAATTCGAAAATAGAAATATTTTCGAATGCGATTGAAATATTATCGAATACGATTGAAATAATTTCTAATACAGTTGAAATAATTTCGAATGCTGTTGAAATATTTTCGAATGCGGTTGAAATATTATCGAATCCGATTGAAATAATTTTGAATACAGTTGAAATAATTTCGAATGCGGTTGAAATATTATCAAATTCGGTGGAAATATTTTCGAATGCGATTGAAATATTATCGAATACGATTGAAAAAATTTCTAATACAGTTGAAATAATTTCGAATGCTGTTGAAATAATATCGAATCCGGTTGAAATATTTTCGAATTCGACCGATTTTCGAATTTGGTCGAAAACGAAACTGATTTGAAAAATGAATTTAATGAATTTAACGAATCTAACTAAACTAAATTATTTAAATAACGAATTAAAATGAAATGAAACAAATTTTTTCATTTTGCACATGCCTAGGGCCCCCCGCCCTTTCAGCATCATCATGGTTGAAATCAACCAATGGGATCGCAAACTATGAGGGGATGAGGCAAGCCCCTAGATCCCCTCCTATAGTTGTGGCCGATGAAAATTAGTCCCACCAGATAAGCACAGCTGAGAGTATCAGCTGTGCATAACGTGGTGGACCCGGCCCAGTACTGCACATGCTCGCCGCGGCAACATGGGTGGCGGCAATGTGATGACGCAGAACATGAGGGAGCCGGAAGCGTCAGGAGACGCTGATGACGCCAATCGCTCTCGGCTCTAAGGGCAGAAGTGGAAGGAGGCATGAATCACTCCATCTGGCCCTGGGGACACTGCTGCCATGGGGAACAGGATGAATTCACACGGACAGGTGTCACCCAACAAGAATTGCGGCAGATGGAAAGTGGAAGAGGGATTGCAGCTTCCATGGGAAAAATGACGTGAGACCTGCTGGGACACAAAAAAAATAAATAAAGGAATACATAAACAAATAAAAGGGCGGAAGGGGTGGTAGGGGAAATAAAGTTGAATAATAAAAACAATTGCAAAAACAATAATTCAAATATCAATATGTATAAATATTTTTTTTTACATCTCCAAATCCTATTGGGCATCCAGATTGGTAGGAGGATTATCATGATGGTTGCTGTAAATAGGTCCCATAACATGCATATACAGTATATACAAAATAATAATAAATACATACAGCCATTTATATCACAATTGTAACATCCCTAAATGGGTAGAAAGGACTTGAATGAGGTGCCATCATTCAACCCAGGGACAGAAGTTGCCCTGAGCGACTTCTGCCCCTTGAGGATCCCGGGGAATATGTTCCAAACATAGGAACATCCAATTTGCCATAGTGAGCCGCATGTCACCTATGTATTATTCCAAAAGTGTAATATACCAAAAGATGGTAGATTTGCATTTCATCAAATTTTTAAGTCTAAAAAAGAACACTATGAAATCAAAGGATGTCCCCCTGGTATCCCCATATTTGGTTTGGTACCCATGCATGGTTTGTTCCCAAGTGGCGCCCTGATATTGTTCCATGGTGGACACAGAAGTAATAAACTGGGAGAGAGAGTGACCTTAAAGAAAAGTCCAGAATCTAAACATGATTCCAAGATATATACAGTTAGGTCCAAATAAATATTTGGACACAGGCACAAGTTTCACACTTTTGCCTCTGTATGCCACCAGAATACAAATAAAATGAAACAATCCAAATGAATTTGAAGTGCAGACTTTCAGCTTCAATTCAAGGGGTTGAACATAAATATCAAGTACAAATTTTGGGAACTGCAACCATTTTTATACACAGTCCCCCCATTTTCAGGAGCTCAAATGTAATTGGACAAATGAATATAATCATAAATACAATGTTAATTTTTAATATTTTGTTGAGAATCCTTTACTGGCAATGACTATGTGAAGTCTGGAACCCATGGACATTACCAAAGACTCGGTTTCCTCTTTTCTGATGCTTTGTCAGGCTCTAACTGCAGTTGCCTTCAGTTGTTCTTTGTTTGTGCGTCTTTCTGCCTTTTGTTTTGCCTTCAGCATGTGAAATGCATGCTCAATTGGGTTGAAATCAGGTGATTGACTCAGCCATTGCAGAATAATTCACTTTTTTTCTATCAAAAGCTCCTGGGTTGCCTTTGCAGTGTGTTTTGGATCATTTTCCATCTGTACTGTGAAGTGCAGTCCAATCAACTTTGCTGCATTTGGCTGAATCTGGGCTGACAGTATGTCTCTAAACACTGCAGAATTTATCCAGCTGCTTCTGTCTTCTGTCACATCATCAATAAACACCAATTACCCAGTGCCATTGGAAGCCATGCATGCCCATGCCATCACACTGCTTCCACCATGTTTTACAGATGATATTGTGTGCTTTGGATCATGAGCTGTTCCAAGCCTTCTCCACACTTTTTTCTTCCGTCATTCTAGTACAGATTAATCTTAGTTTCATCCATACAAAGAATCCTTTGGATTGGCTTTTTTAGATGTTTTTTGGCAAAGTCTAATCTGGCTTTTCTATTCTTCAGGCTTATGAATGGTTTGCACCTTGTGGTGAACCCTCTGTATATGCTCTCGTGAAGTCTTCTCTTGATTGTAGACTTTGACAATGATATGCCCACCTCCTGAAGAATGTCCTTCACTTGTCTGGATGTTGTGAATGGGTTTTTCTTTACCATAAAGAGGATCCTGCGATCATCCACCACTATTGTCTTCAGTGGACATCCAAGCCTTTTTTTGTTGCTGAGCTCACCAGTGCATTCTTCTTTCCTCAGAGTATACCAAACTGTTGATTTGGCCACTCCTAATGTTGCTGCTATCTCTTGGATTTGTTTTATTTTTGAAGCCTTACAATGGCCTGTTTCACTTGCATGAATAATTCCCTTGAACGCATGATGTAGGTTCACAGCAATAGATTCCAAATACAAATACCACACTTATGCAGCGTACACACGGTCGGACTTTCCGACCGGACTGGTCCGACGGACCGAGTCCGGTGGACAATCCGATTGTGTGTGGGCTTCATCGGACCTTCAGCGGACTTTTGCAGTCGAAATTCTGACGGACTTTAGATTTGGAACATGCTTGAAAGCTTTACGTCGTAACTCCACCGGACCCAGAAATCCGCTCATCTGTATGCTAGTCCGACAAAACCGACGCTAGGGTCGCTATTGGCTACTGGCTATCAACTTCCTTATTTTAGTCCAGTGTACATCATCACGTACAAATCCATCGGACTTTGGTGTGATTGTGTGTAGGCAAGTCCGTTCGTTAAAAAGTCAGTTGGAAGTCTGTCAAAAGTCTGTGGAAAGTCCGTCGGAAAGTCCGTCGGACCAGTCCGGTCGAAAGGCCGCCCGTGTGTACGCAGCTTTAGAATCAACTCCAGACCTTTTACCTGCTTAATTGATGAAGAAATAACGAAGGAGTAGCCCACACCTGGCTATGAAACAGCTTTTGATTCAATTGTCCAATTAGTTTTGGTCCCTTGAAAAAGAGGGGTGGCTATTCTTAAGAGCTGTAGGTCCAAAACCCTTCCTCCGATTTGAATGTACATACCCTCAAATTAAACCTGAGACTGAGAGTGTGTACTTTCAGCCCATATCCATTATATAACTTGTGACAGACTCACCCGAGACAGAGGCTATTGGAGGGGACTGAACGCTAGCCTCTTGCCAACAGATTATGGGCCCTGGCATTTTGGGGAAATGGTGCTCTCTGTGAGCTGTATGCCTGGGGACCCTGGGGTTGGTGTTACTTTGGATTCAGCTCCATGTCCCCCCAAAACACACAGACTCTGGGGACCCTGTATTTGCCATAGTATCAATAGTGACTGAGCCATACTGTTGGGGCTCATACTGTGAGAAGATGCTAATGTCATCAACTTCACTCACCTGTCTGATGTCAGCTATAATGTGTTTAATGTAAATAAGTTTAGTCTAGGTTCTAAGGGTATTCAACTCATTGTTGTTTGTTCTAATTAACCCTGTGTTGATGTTTATGGTAATGTGTGTTAATTGAATGAGCTGATCACATTAGCCACCAGCACTGGCTCGGAGATGAACTGTCTAGGCTGAGGAAGGGGGAGATTGTTGTTTGTATTGTTAATTGTAATTAGCTCCAGCTATTGTGTTTATACTACTGTGTGAAGCTCGGTGCCCACAAGTCTGTCATCTGGTCTGGGTAAATTTTTTAGTAAATTAGCTCATGTTAATTAGGTTAGCTTTGAGTCAGCCTGCTGTATAAATGTGTGTGAGATCTCAAATAAAGAGATAGTTCTGATATACTCCAAGACTGGTGTTGTCTAGTTCTTGGGGGTTCCTATAGCCAGATCCACTGGGCTCGTGTTCCAGAACTTAGGAAGCGGCATACTGACGGAAGCACTCAAGCGGAGTGTGGGACGTTCCGTGACACTGGTGGCAAGCAGCGGGAAAGCTTCCTGCAGTCTGGAACATCCAAACCTCCAACTGGATCCAAGATCAGCATAGCAGACTTCAGTCACCCCAGCAGAGATATGGACCTGGCATCAGAGTTCCCGGGGCTGCTGCAGATCATCCTTTCAGCATACACCAGAACGGTGTCTGAGGATGAATACCTGGAGCTTAGGCAGCTGATTCAGATGAAGCTCTGGATTGGAGCCCTTCAGCTCGCTGGTATAAAACAGGGCAAGTGCTTTCCAACCCAAGAGCAACGGGCCAGTGACCAACGGGCATTGCGGATGGTATTCCTGGGAGAGCGGCCCCAGGAGCAATGGGTGACTGAGTTGGACAGGCTGGTCCAGCAGGAGATAGAGCTGGACAATCGTTATCGGGCTCTGCAATGGCACGCAGAGGAGGGATATTTAGGGGAGACAACAGAATGCTCTCCGGAGGGATATGACTTTGGAGGCCCTGGATTGCTGTGGGAGAGCCTTACAGATAATTTTATGTTTGGTGATGAAGGGGAACCTGACCTTGAGGACCTGCGAGAATATAGAGAGGCTATGCTCGGTCTTGCAGGGGTCTCAGAGCTCAAACCTGATTTGGACCATTTGCTAAGGAAGGAACAGCATCTGGAAAGGGCATACAGGAAACTGCTCGAACACGTTCAGCAGCATGCCAGAGAATCGGCAGTGGAAAATCTGAAAATTGCCATCCCCAAACCTGAAGTGCTGACCACAGGGCAGAGTTCTGCAAACCTCTGTCCAGCACTGATAACATCTTCTGGGTTCCATGAACAGGAGATGGTGAACCTCTATCCCCAGACACCAGTTATAGAGATAGGGGATTTAATAGACTTTTCTGCTGAGGAAGAACAACCTGATGAGCCTCCAGCAGAAGAGCTGGTATTAGGGCCAAACTTTACTGTGCTCTGCCCAGCACCAACAGCAGTATCTGTCGAGTTACAACAAACTTCTCCAGCAGAAGTGCTGGCAACCGGACAGAGGGTCCAAGACCTCTGCCCCACACCTGTGGCAGTTCCGGAGGCCCAGGGTGAGAAGGTGGCAATCACTTCCCAGCAGCAGATACAGGGGGAGAAGGGAGAGGAGGTGTGTGTTGTCCCTCCCCAACAGTTGGTCAGGGTGGAGGAAGCGGCCTTCCCTCCCCAGCAAAGATCAGTGCACCTAGGAGACAGAGGCTATTGGAGGGGACTGAACGCTAGCCTCTTGCCAACAGATTATGGGCCCTGGCATTTGGGGAAATGGTGCTCTCTGTGAGCTGTATGCTTGGGGACCCTGGGGTTGGTGTTACTTTGGATTCAGCTCCATGTCCCCCCAAAACACACAGACTCTGGGGACCCTGTATTTGCCATAGTATCAATAGTGACTGAGCCATACTGTTGGGGCTCATACTGTGAGAAGATGCTAATGTCATCAACTCCACTCACATGTCTGATGTCAGCTATAATGTGTTTAATGTAAATAAGTTTAGTCTAGGTTCTAAGGGTATTCAACTCATTGTTGTTTGTTCTAATTAACCCTGTGTTGATGTTTATGGTAATGTGTGTTAATTGAATGAGCTGATCACATTAGCCACCAGCACTGGCTAGGAGACAAACTGTCTAGGCTGAGGAAGGGGGAGATTGTTGTTTGTATTGTTAATTGTAATTAGTTCCAGCTATTGTGTTTATACTACTGTGTGAAGCTCGGTGCCCACAAGTCTGTCATCTGGTCTGGGTACATTTTTTAGTAAATTAGCTCATGTTAATTAGGTTAGCTTTGAGTCAGCCTGCTGTATAAATGTGTGTGAGATCTCAAATAAAGAGTTAGTTCTGATGTACTCCAAGACTGGTGTTGTCTAGTTCTTGGGGGTTCCTATAGCCAGATCCATTGGGCTCGTGTTCCATAACTTAGGAAGCGGTATACTGACGGAAGCACTCAAGCGGAGTGTGGGACGTTCCGTGACATAACTATAGCTTGAATATGTTTTGGTAAATACCTGAAAAAAAAAATTGTGCCGGTGTCCAAATACGGTATATATGGACCTAACTGTATAATCAATCAAAAAATGTATATATATATGCATACCCTAATTACAGTAGCTCATAAAAGGGAGGGCTTGGGGTCTTCCATCCATCATGTAACATAGACAGACAATGAAAGCTAATGTGGGAAGGACTGAGGTAGTGTCGCAGTCCCAAATTGGTATGTAAAACACAGAAAAAAAACATTTTGCCCATGGGACTTTTGAAGAGTCACACCTCAGACAGTAGATGTAAAAATATGGAAAATGTATTATCACAATAATAAAGAAGACATAAATGATGGACACTTGGGAACAAACCATGCATGGGTACCAAACCAAATATGGGGATACAAGTGGGACATCCATTGATGTCATAGTGTTCTTTTTTAGACTTAGAAAGTTGATGAAATGCAAATCTACCATCTTTTGTTATATTACATTTTTGGAATAATACATAGGTGATGAGGGGGAGACTGGGACAGAGTGATCTTCAAAGGGAAATGAGTTGGACACATTCGCTCAGGGCAACCTCTATCTCGGGTTGAATGATGACACCTCATTCAAGTTCTTTCTTCCTGTTTAGGGATGTTACAATTGTGATATACATGGCTGTATGTATTTATTATTATTTTGGATATATATGTGTGTTATGGGACCTATTTACAACAACCATCATGATAATCCTCCTACCAATCTGGATGCCCAATAGGATTTGGAGATCCTTTTTATACATGTTCATATTTAAATTATTGTTCTTGCAATTCTTTTTAATATTCAACTTTTTTTTCTTTCCCTATCACCCCTTCCCCCTTTTATTTATTTATTTATTTATTCAAATATTTTCATTTTTCGTGTCCCAGCAGGTCTCACGTCATTTTTCCCATGGGAGCTGCAATCTCTCTTCCAGATTCCACCCACTGCAATTCTTGTTGGGTGACACCCATCCATGGGAATTCGCCCTGTTCACCATGGCAGTGGTGTCCCCAGCACCGTATGGAGTGGTTCATGCCCTTAGAGCCAAGAGGGATTGGCTTCAGCGTCTCCTGCCGCTTCCAGCTCCCTCATATCCTGCTTCATCACAACTGCATGGGGCCCCCCAAATTCCATAACAGGCCCTTAACCCAAGCAAACAGCCATGGCGGCCAGGAAAGTCGGGTGACGAGCAAGCGTCCCCCCTTCTCCTGAACCATACCAGGCCTCAACATGGAGAGGGTGCTTTGGGGTGATGTAAACGGGTGACCCGCCCTCCTCTGACATCACGTGACATCACGTGATGTCAGAAGAGGGCAGGGTCACTCAGTTACATCACAGGGTGGCCCCGCTCTTGCCTATATAACAGCTGTCACAGCCAAGAGACAGCAGTCCGCAGGACGCCTCCCATTTCTTTTCTATTTCGAAGGTCCAGGCGTGATTGAAGATGAATAGACATCGCATGACACTTTTCTTTTTTTTTAATAAAGGAGTTGTCAAAAACTGTCTCCTGTCGTTTTTACTTTTTTTTACATTTTTTTGGTTGAATGGGTAGGGGTACAATGTACCCCATACTCATTCACATAGGAATCTGGGGGCCCCCTTGTTAAAGGGGGCTTCCAGATTCTGATAAGGCCCCCACCTGCAGACCCCCACAACCACCTCACTCACCCCCCTTTTCCTGGCCTGCCATGGCTGCTTGCTTGGATCAGGGTCTGGTATGGATTTTAGGTTAAACCCCATGCCATTTGTTTTTATTTTGGCGTGGAGTTCCCCTTAAAAGCAATTTTGGGGGAACCCCACGCTGTTTTTGTTTATATATATATTGTAGCAGAGCATCCCAGCGAGAGCCAGGAAAAGTCCTGTTCGGGGTTTATACATCTCCCAGGCTCCTCTCATACACGTTCAGGGATCTCTGATCCATGGTTAAGTTCAGGTCTTGGTCCTCTCCCCCAGGCTAATTTAAGCTCACCTGAGCAGACAGCCTTTGCTCTTGGCCTGGGATACTCAGACAATGTCTATGTAGGAGAGCAAAAAGGTATGTGGAAGCTGACAAGCTGTAGGCTTGCTCAGCCTTGTAGTTAGGATCTGTAAATATTGTTTAGTTAGTGCCGAGACACGGCTAGGTTTTGTTTTTGCTATTTTTGTTCCTATTTGTTTTTTTTGGAACACACCTGTATATAGACTTGTATATATCACAAACACCGCACTGTTTGTCACTATTTCACTGGATTTGGTATCTGTGCCTGAAAGACTGCTCATCCCAGGGAGCCTTGTACCTGCTACCTGTCCCCCAGGTTACATATGATGAGACTGCGACCAGCTGTAGTAAGTTACTACTTAAAAGGCCAGTACCTAGAGTGACTAAACATTGAGGAAATCCTAAAACAATTGGTGATATCCAACGCTGCACAGCAACAATCCAATGCTGCACAGCAACAAGCAAACGCTGCACTGCATCAAGCAAACAGGAAATCCTAAAACAATTGGTGATATCCAACGCTGCACAGCAACAATCCAATGCTACACAGCAGCATACAAGCGCTATCGCACAGGAGCAAACCAAGGCGCTGTGCCAACAGATTGGTGCTGTACAGGAGCTATCGCAGAGGCTGTTTGAACAGCTAGCCACTGATGCAAAAGAGGATAGGAAAACCCTGGCTGCAGTTGTGGAGACGCTAGCACAGTGGTCACCTGCTAAAGTTAATGTTGTTGGAGACAAGTCCTCAGCCATCCATGTGGGTCGCTTTCTTTCTAAGATGACTGCAGATGATGATCCAGAGGCCTTTCTCTTAATGTTTGAACGGACCGCTGAGAGAGAAGGTTGGCCCAAAACCCAGTGGGCAGGACTGGTCACCCCCTTGCTATCTGGAGAATCACAGAAGGCCTACTATGATTTGGAGTCAGCAGAAGCAGGAGACTATGAAAAGGTCAAGTGGGAAATCCTGGTGCGACTTGGTGTCACCTTGGCAGTTCGAGCACAGCGGGTCCACAGCTGGTTATTCCAAGACGAGAGGCCCCCAAGATCGCAGATGTTCGACCTAATTCACTTGGTGAGAAAATGGCTACAGCCGGAGTCCCTGTCTGGGCCACAAATAGTGGAGCGTGTGGTCATGGACCGGTTCCTGAGGTCACTACCAGTTCCCCTGCAGAAGTGGGTGAGTCAAGGAGACCCCAACTCGGCGGACAACCTCGTGGAACTCGTTGAAAGGTACTTTGCTGCAGAGAGCCTGGTCACCACCCCTACAGCCGCACGGACTTTCCACCCAAAGCCACGGTCTCCCCAGGCAACCGGTAAGACTGTTCCAGGGGAAGTGGGTGGTAAGCATGGCAAGGAAATAGGGGGGAGGATTTTTGGTGCCAGGACTGAAGTTTGGCATTCCAAACAAGGGAAGCTACTGCCTGTCAGCAAACCAAACTGGGGAAACATCAGGTGTTTTCGTTGCCAAGAACTGGGACATGTTGCAGCAAACTGTCCATTGACAGATGAACCAATGCAGTGTGATCTATCTATTAGAAGGCAGTCTATGTTTGCTGCTGTTTCATGCGCTGCAGCACCAAGCATGGGAAAACACATGTGCCAAATGACTGTTAATAATAAGCCTATTACGGCCTTGTTGGACTCTGGAAGTCTAGTGACTTTGGTTACAGCTGAGATGGTTGAAACTGTGAATTTGCATGCTAAAAAAGTTGCTGTGGTCTGTATACATGGGGATACCCGCGAGTATCCTATAGCCACTGTTCAGTTTAAAACTGGCTTAGGTATGGTGACCCATCCGGTCAGACTTGTGCCCCATTGGTGCACGAGGCCATCGTTGGTAGGGACTTCCCTAAGTTTTGGGAACTGTGGGATCGTCCCGACCCGGTCGCAGTAGCTGACTCAGTGACAGAGCCAGAACTCCTGGGAGCTACTAACAATGTGGGTTCAGGGGACTCTTCTCAGGTCTCCCTGGGTTTTCCTTTCTCAGTTATGACAGGAGAGCTGGAGGAGCCTGAGGAGGTCCCCACAACCAGTGGAGTTGGACAGCCATCCGCTGAATCTGAGCCTACGTTGGAGTTTGCTGACCTTAATGTACACAAGGAAAATTTTGGTACCAAGCAGAGAAAAGACCCAACCCTTGCCAGGGCCTGGGAAAATGTAATGGTGATTAATGATGTACCTGTCGAATCAGGGGACAGGTTCTGTTTTCCTTATTTTAGCAGCAATGAGGATTTACTGTATCGTGTATATAAAAAAAATGAAGTGGTTGAACAGTTGGTGGTCCCTAAGCCATACAGACGGGTGGTGTTGGAACTTGCCCATGGGCACTTGCTAGGTCATTTAGGGGTTGAGAAAACTACTGAAAGGGTGTTGCGCAGGTTTTATTGGCCCGGAATACAGAAGGATATTGAGAATTATTGTCAATCCTGTCCTGTGTGTCAGATGTCAGCCCCACTACAACACTTCCAAAGTCCTTTAGTGCCCTTGCCCATTATTGAAGTGCCCTTTGAGAGGATTGCTATGGACCTTGTGGGTCCACTCCCCAAATCTGCCCGAGGTCATCAGCATATCCTTGTAATCATGGATTATGCTACCCGTTACCCCGAGGTCATTCCCTTACGCACCGCGTCTGCTAAAAACATTGCCAAAAAGCTGTTTATGGTGTTCAGTCATGTTGGAATCCCTAAAGAAGTCCTTACAGATCAGGGCACCCCATTTATGTCATGAATAACTAGAGATCTGTGCAAGTTATTTAAGGTGTCGCAATTGCGAACCTCGGTGTACCATCCTCAAACGGATGGCTTGGTGGAACGCTTCAATAAGACATTAAAGAGCATGTTAAAAAAGGTTGTTGACAAGGATGGGAAAAACTGGGACTTCCTGATACCATACTTGATGTTTGACATCAGGGAGGTTCCTCAGTCCTCCACGGGGTACTCTCCATTTGAGTTGCTTTATGGGAGACACCCTCGGGGACTCTTAGACATAGCCAAAGAAACTTGGGAGGGGGAGCAGACACCCCATAAAAGTGTCATTGAGCATATCGCTCAAATGCAGGACAGGATTGCAGCAATTATGCCAATGGTAAAAGAACACTTACTGCAGACCCAAGCAGCCCAACAGAGGATATACAACAGGGAGGCCCAACTCCGTGTTTTCTCACCTGGTGACAGGGTCCTGGTGTTAGTTCCCACTGTTGAAAGCAAGTTCCTGGCTAAGTGGCAGGGTCCTTTTGAAGTCATTGAAAGAGCTGGGGAAGTCAATTACAAGGTATATCAACCAGGGAAAAGAAAGCCCGAACAGATTTACCATGTAAACCTGTTAAAGCCCTGGAAGGATAGACTGGCGTTAACTGCGAGGTCCCTCCCGGTAACGCCTAAGGGCGCTGAGTCCCTTCTGATCCCCGAGGTCACTATTCCAGACACCCTGTCATATTCCCAAAAGCAGGAAACTAGAGAATTTCTGGTAAGAAATAGAGAGAAATTTTCAGAGTTACCTGGCACGACTTCAGCAGTTCAGCATTATATTGTTACTGAACCTGGGGTCCGTGTCAAGCTCAAACCGTACCAAATTCCTGAAGCAAGGAGAAAGGACATCAGCGAGGAAGTTAAAAGAATGTTGGAGCTAGATGTCATTGAGGAATCCAATAGTGACTGGTCTGGCCCCATCGTGTTAGTCCCAAAACCGGATGGCACTTGGAGGTTCTGTAATGACTTCAGGAAGCTTAATGCAGTGACAAAGTTTGACACGTACCCAATGCCCAGAGTGGACGAACTTATAGACCGACTTGGCAAGGCTCGCTATCTGACCACTTTGGACTTGACAAAAGGTTAAAGAGAAGACCGCATTTGTGACCCCAGAGGGTTCCTTTCAATACAAAAAAATGCCATTTGGGTTGCAAAATTCCCCCGCGACATTTCAGAGGGCCATGGACAGGACTCTAAGACCCCACCGACAATATGCAGCAGCATATCTAGATGACATAGTGGTACATAGCACTGACTGGGAGTCTCACTTGCCCCGTGTCCAGGCTGTCCTTGATTCCCTCTTCAAAGAAGGTTTTACAGCAAATCCAAAAACATGTGCCATTGGTCTAGAGGAAGCCAAGTATTTGGGCTACACTATTGGGCGTGGGGTCATAAAACCTCAAGTGAATAAAATAGAAGCCATCCAGGAATGGCCACGTCCTGCAAACAAGAAGCAGAGGAGTCTTTCCAAGTCCTGAAGAAGGCTCTTTGTGCACAACCAGTACTGTACTCCCCCGATTTCTCCAAAGATTTTTTGGTTCAGACGGATGCGTCTGATGTTGGTATCGGGGCAGTACTATCGCAGGTACACAATGGGGAAGAACACCCTGTTGTGTACCTAAGCAGAAAGCTCAATGACCATGAGCAAAGGTATGCAGTCATTGAAAAGGAGTGTTTAGCCATAAAGTGGGCCGTGGACCCCCTTAGGTACTATTTGTTAGGGCGCCAGTTTGAGTTAATAACTGAACATGCTCCTCTGAAATGGATGGCCCAAAAGAAGGAGACTAATAGACTGGTGAACCGGTGGTTTTTGGCTCTACAGGATTACTCATTCACTGTAAAACACAGGCCACGTGTTGAGATGGGGAATGTAGATGCCCTGTCCCGTGTTCACTCCTGTTGGGCTACAGGTGTTCCAACCCTGGGGTTGAAACAAGGGTGAAGGATATGTAGCAGAGCGTCCCAGAGAGAGCCAGGAAAAGTCCTGTTCGGGGTTTATACATCTCCCAGGCTCCTCTCATACACGTTCAGGGATCTCTGATCCATGGTCCAGTTCAGGTCTTGGTCCTCTCCCCAGGCTAATTTAAGCTCACCTGAGCAGACAGCCTTTGCTCTTGGCCTGGGATACTCAGACAACTTCTGTGTAGGAGAGCAAAAAGGTATGTGGAAGCTGACAAGCTGTAGGCTTGCTCAGCCTGGTAGTTAGGATCTGTAAATATTGTTTAGTTAGTGCCGAGACACAGGTTTTGTTTTTTGCTATTTTTGTTCCTATTTGTTTTTTTGGAACACTGTACAGCACCTGTATATAGACTTGTATATATCACAAACACCGCACTGTTTGTCACTATTTCACTGCGTTTGGTATCTGTGCCTGAAAGACTGCTCATTCCAGGGAGCCTTGTACCTGCTACCTGCCCCCCAGGTTACTATATATATACAGTCTAATATATATATATATATATATTAGACTGTATATATCTACGTTTATACAGTGATACAGTGAAAATGCACTTTATATACTAACTAGCCACACTTCCCTACTTTGTATCTTCTACATGTACTGGATAGAAGAATGCAATACATTTAATAAGATGTTCAAATGTGACACATGCAATAAAGAGGATGCAATCATTTTTCGACTGTCATTTCATATTGAGAGACTATGTTTTTGATTTTTTTTATTTAAATCAATATGTTCTTTTTTTAAATCTAAACTGTTATCATTCCAAATCACAATCAAACTCAGAAGAAAAGTTCAAATAATTTCTCTGGTATAGAGTATGTGTGACTACCTTTATAGTATGCAAGGGGGTTGTGGGACTTTAAATGAGGTGCATGATAACATGCACCTCCATCCCTAAATCAGAAAAAAGAAGGGGTTTTTTTGGGACTTTGAGTGAGGCACAAGACACGTGGTAGGAGAAATTGTAAAATAGTTACAATGCTTCCCAACCAACCGCCGCAGTTATACTGCGGCAGGTTGGCTCCCCTGCGTGAGCCGTCGTAACTATACATCGTCTTGCGGGGCCGGGATAACAGGCGTGCGAGCGCGCCCGCTACACAGCGGGGGTGCCGATACTAGTGGCTGATGTCTCGATGACCGCCGGCCACAAGCAATCATGAGCAGGAGAGACAGAACAGGGAAGTGTGTGTAAACACACACTTCCCTGTTCTGTTCTGACAGGAGTGACAGATCGTGTGTTCCTATTAGCTAGGAACCACAATCCGTCACTTCCTCTAGTCAGTCCCCTCCTCCTTCAGTTAGAATAACCTCCCAGGGAACACAGTTAACCCCTCGATCACTCCCTAGTGTTAACCCCTTCACTGCCAGTGACATTTTTACAGTAATCAATGCATTTTTATAGCATTGATTGCTGTATTAATGCCAATGGTCCCAAAAATGTGTCAAAATTGTCCGATGTGTCTGCCATAATGTCGCAGTCATGATAAAAATGGCAGATTGCCGCCATTACTAGTATAAAAAAAATAATAAAAATGCTATAAATCTATGCCCTATATTGTAAACTTTTGCGCAAACCAATTAATATACGCATATTGCGATTTTTTTTTTTTTTTTTACCAAAAATATGTAGATGAACACATACAGTATTGGCCTAAACTGAGGAAAAAATAGCTTTTAAAAAAAAAAAATGGGGATATTCATTATAGCAAAAAGTACAAAATATTGTTGTGTTTTTTTTTTTTTTTTTTTACAAAATTGTCACTCTTTTTTTGTTTATAGCGCAAAAAATAAAAACCGCAGAGGCAATCAAATACCACCAAAAGAAAGCTCTATTTGTGGGAAAAAAAAGGACGTCAAATTTGTTTGGGTGCAACGTCGCACAACTACGCAATTGTCAGTTAAGCGACGCAGTGCCGAATCGCAAAAAGTGCTCTGGTCAGGAAGGGGGTAAATTCTTCTGAGGCTGAAGTGGTTAATTAGCATATAAACAAATTCATGTAAGTACATGCACGCATCTGAAATCACATAGTATCCCATGGATGTAACTAGTATAAAAAGCTAATGCTTATTGAGTAATGGATAAAAATAGGTTTGGATGATACTATACATTTTTGTCCGCATATACTGTCTATATTTTACTATTTCTACTGAGTCTAGTTTTCGAATACACACATTCTTTATACCATATTTAGTGATAGTTTTAGGCAATTTTTGCTTGTCAGGCTGCATATCTGTCTATATACCCAGGAGCTGTAATGCACGTCAGGTGCCCCCCCTCTGCTGTGTTTCACATGGGGGTGGGCGGGTTTCCTGACGTGCATCTGCGCCACAGCCCATGCCGTGTGTTGTGCGTCCTGTGGACGTCATGACCCTGGCGCGTTAGTCGTGGTGAATTAGGGTGAGCAGTATGTTATTTAGTCTGATGGCAATGGCTTTCGCGTAAATTTTTAAATCAAGATTTATAAAAGAAATTGGCCTAAAGTTTTGGGGGGCGGTTGGTTCTTTCCCTGGTTTTGGTAAGGTGATTATCAGTGCTTGTAGCATTTCATGAGGGAATGAAGAAGAGGACACTGCTTCATTATATAATGTGGTTAGTGAGTATGTAGGAAAATTGTTTGTAATATTCGCTAGTCAGTCCGTCAGGACCTGGAGCTTTCCCCATAGGTAGAGATTTGATGACATATTGTAGTTCTGAGGTCGTGAAAAGTGCGTTCAGGAATTCAAATTGTGTTTCATTTAGAGTTGGGAGGTTGATGTGGTTTAAAAAGGCATCAATGTCGAGAGGGTTGATGGGTCAGGGCATCAAGGTTAAGTTTATATAGGTCACTGTAGTATCAGCTGAAAGTGTTAGCAATATCTTGGGGGTTTAGCAATTTTTCATGTGTGTGGGGATGAATAAGGTAGGCTATTTTGGTTCTTGCCTGGCATCCCTTTAGGCGTCTGGCTAGAGCTTTCCCCACCTTATTTGAGGTTGAGTAAGCCATAGCTTTCAATTTGCTTTGTGTTTTTTCAAAGGAGTGCAAGAGGAGGATTCTAAGCTCCTGTCTCAGGAATAGAAGCTTCACTAAATGTATGGTCTGTGGGTGTGTTTTGTTTTTTTTTTCAAGGTCTGCTATGGTAGTCGTAAGATAGTCTAGTCTCTGCATCCTATTTTTTTTTTTTTCATACGAGAGTTCATTTGCATTAATACACCTCTTATAAATACTTTATGTGTATTCCATACCATGCTGTGGTCGGGTACCGAACCCACTTTGTTCTTAAAAAATTCAGAGAGTAAAGTGGCGATCTCTGCAGAGTACATTGGTTGTTGCAGTAGGAAATTATTGGCTCGCCAGAGATTGGTTTTAGCTTTTGGCGGGGAGTACTGCAACTGATATGCTGATGGGCGCGTGGTATGGATAGTGGCTTTTGAAGAAGCCATTTATCTGCAAGAAAAAGATCAATTCTCAAATACGTTTTGTGTAGTGGAGAAAGATGTGTAGTCCTTTTCAGATCCGTGATGACATCACCAGATGTCAAACAAGTCCTGTTTGAATAGAAATTTCTTCAGAGGGGATTCCCTTCTCTTGGATGGTGTAGATGAGTCCATGTGAATATCAGGTAGCAAGTGAAAGTCACCGCACATAATCACGTGTCCTCTTTGGAAAGGTTTGATGGATTTCATGAGGCGCCTTAAAAAGTGCATTTGGCGGACATTGGGTGCATATAGGTTTATCAGGGTGTAGGCGACCGTGTTAATAGTGCATTGTAGAATAATATATTGACCATTCGGCTCTAGTCACCTGATGGGATTGGAAGTTCACTGAGTCTTTGACTGCATGTAGGACTCCTCTTTTTTTAGAAGAAAAGGAAACCTGGAAGATGTGTGGGAAACCTTTTGTTAGAACATTTTGGGGTCGCGGATGAGGAGAAGTGTGTCTCCTGGACACACAGAATGTCACAATTTAGTGTTTTGAGCAGTTTTAATAAAATAACCGGATATCGAAAAGCCTGGGGATAGCGAATCCACAATGTGGGGAGAACAGTCAGTAACAACAATTATTGAACAGATCACTGAAATAACTATAATGCAATAATTCAGTAATTCAACACTTCAGTAACCGGGGAGAGAAAAGTGTATATATATGAGAGACCCATCCACGGGATTTAAGGCCACACATGTCATTCCAGGTTCTTAGGTTGGTTGCGGCGGTTGTATGGAGATTTACGTTGCGGCAAAGGAAGGCTGGAGTTCTGCGGCTGGTCAATAATAATGCCCCAGGTGTATAAAAGAGTTTCAGTCCTCCTCTAAGGATGAATACAGTGTGATTGGTGCCATTTTTTGTGATTAGCAGGGTAGCTGGGTAACGCAATTTGTATTGTATTTTATGGTTATGCATGGCCTTAGTGACGGGGCTTAGTTGTCTGCGCTGTTGTAAGGTGTATCTAGAGAGATCAGGATAGAGCTGTATGTCAGCGAATGGTGCACGAAGAGTTCCAGCTGATCTGGTGGCCGCCAGGAGCATTTCTTTAGCTCTGAAAAAAAGTACATCCCTAGGTACTGAGGCAGCTAGATGAGGCGGTTTGGAAATTCTATGTATGCGGTCTATGGAGATTTCAAGTGAAGTGTCACTGGGAAGGATAGTGTGCATGAGGTCATTCGCAAATTTTGGGAGTTCAGCAGGTGGTATTGATTCAGGTATAGTGCAAATTTTCACATTGTTGCGGCGAGAGCGGTCTTCTAAATCTGCTAATTTAGCTTTGATCCATGTAAAAGGGATTACGCTGCGCTAGAGTGTTAGATATGCTACTAAATTATAGCATGATAGAACAACTGCGTCTAAATAAACGCATGTGGATGTGGGAAACACAATACCTCTACAAGGTAAGCGGACCTAATAATAGATAAATACTCTGAATACAAATGTGAAAATTGACAAATGCATATAAACGTATCAAAGTATAAATGCAAATTCAAATGTGAAATATGGCAGATTAACACATCAATGTGCACAGGTACCAATAAGCATAACTGAATCACAACATTACTAGATAGTGCAGTGAATAAAAGTGCCAATATGCATAACTAAATGACAATATTGCTCAAATGTGCAAAATATAAACGCATAAAGTGGAAATGTGCAAATAAACATACCCTGTTTCCCTGAAAATAAGACCTAGCGTGATGGTCAGTGATGGCTGCAATATAAGCCCTACCCCCCCCCAAATAAGCCCTACCCTGTTTTCCTGAAAATAAGTCCTACCCTGAAAATAAGACCTACAAGAACTTTAACTAGGGATTATTTGGGGGGTAGGGCTTATATTGCAGCCATCACCGACAATCAAGCTAGGTCTTATTTTCTGAGAAACAGGGTACTTATTACAATAAAAATATATATGAGCATTTAAAAAGTGCTAAGTGCAAAAAACACAAAACAAAAAGTAATTTGGTGTCACACAGTTCATGTGTAAAAAAGTCCTCAATGGAACTAAAAAATATAGTTCACTATGAAGTCCCACAAAAGGTATAAAGGTGCCTAAACGTGGTGATGTCCATTGGTGATACAATCAACTTGCTAGTAATTTTCAAAGTGCCACAGACTATGCAATGGTGCGATTCAGTGACCCCAAAGGTAATGCGCTCACCTCAGAGTCGCTAGACAAAGTCAAACCGCGCTTGTGAAGCACCCCGGGTTCTAAGTAGATCACAGGATCCCAGGCTCCAATGCAGTAAAGAGTATATAGATGGGAACAGGGGCATAACTAGAAATAGCAGGGCCCCATAGCAAAATGTTGTATGGGGCCCCCCTGCAAACAGCCCCCCCACAGCTGCCCTATTGCCCCATGCAGCATGACCTGTGCCCCATGCAGCGTGACCTGTGCCCCATACAGCGTGACCTGTGCCCAATACAGCATTGCCTGTGCCCAATACAGCCTGGTCTGCCTGTGCCCCATACAGCCTCACCTGTGCAGAGGAAGAGGCAAGCCACCCGGATCAGCAGAGAGCGGGATTGCCCGCTGTAATAGCTTTCATTTGAATTTCCCGTCTTCCCGGGGCTCATTGTCACATAGCCCCACCTCTTGGCCTGACGCCTTTGATGACGTCATGCATCCCGCATTGGATTGGCGTTCTGTCTATCAAAGGCGCCGGGCCAAGAGGTGGAGCTATGTGACGTGAGCCCCGGGAACACTGGAAGTTCTAATGAAAGCTATTACATTGGGCAATTCAGCTCTCTACTGATCCGGGTGGCTTGCCTCTTCCTCTGCACAGGTGAGTCTGTATGTGGCACAGGCAGACCAGGCTGTATTGGGCACAGGCAACGCTGTATTGGGCACAGGTCATGCTGCATTGGGCACAGGTCACAGCTTGCTTCTGCCTCTCCTCTCTCTTCCCCTGGCTGGAAGACTGTGCCGGCGGTGCTCTTATCCTCACTGGGCCCCACTTGGCTGCGGGCCCCATAGCACCCGCATGGGTCGCTATGGTGGTAGTTACACCCCTGGATGGGAAGAAAAAAACTACATAGTATAATACCATTTTAAAATTTTACTAAAAGATATAGATACTCTACCCAAAAGGGGTACTCACAATATATAGGTGCGTCAGTGCACCACTCTAAACATGGCAAGTATGATATTTTTTGTGAGGGTATGGTGTGCGTCTCCTCAATAGGTAGCTCAGCTGTCTCTCGCTCCATCCTGGCCCCTCCCCTACGCACGTTCGACACAGGGATCACGTGTCATTATCAGGGGGATACTGTATGATGCATTTATACTTTGATGCGTTTATATGCATTTGTCAATTTTCACATTTGTATTCAGAGTATTTATCTATTATTAGGTCCCCTCACCTTGTAGAGGTATTGTTTCCCACATTAACATGCGTTTATTTAGACGCAGTTGTTCTATCATGCTATAATTTAGTAGCATATCTAACACACTCTAGCACAGCGTAATCCTTTTTACATTTGTCATTTTGCATGCGTATGAGACGTGTTTAACACACGCAGCTGAGTAGTGCTTTACTAAGTTTTGTGTGGCTCGCAGGATCTTTCCCATCATTAGCTTTGATCCATGACTGCTCTTCTATCACTTCATCATAGACATCCACCAGATCATTCACAGTTGTGGTACTGTCCTCCATTTTGTTTTCTATATAAGAAACCCATCAATGATGTCTGTAGTGTAAGGAACATGTCCTTTAAGGTCGTGTCCAGTACTGGCTGTCCTGAGGTAGGAAAAGCAGCCACCAAGGATTGCAGGGCCTAGTTTGACTGGAGGAGGTTAATCAAGTAGGTCTCACTCTGTGCTGGGGATGAGAGGTTATCAAGCCTCATGTGGGCCTTTGCCGGGCTCCTTAAATGTGGGATTCCGTTGGCTGAGTGATCAGGGGACAGGGGCAGCAATTGTGACTCATGATCTCCTTGCAAGTCATCAGGCAGATCCGTGTATGAGGTCCACGCTGCAGCTGCGGCCGCGCCGGTGCCATTTTGGGCAGCACTGACCTGAGGTGATGTTTTCAGAAAGAAGGCTGTCAGTTTTTTTGGCCGGGAGTCCTCTTTTCTCTTGCCGGACATGATGTGGGAGGGTGTCCTGTGCCTTAGGAAGCTGGATGGCAGTAGATTGTCCGTGGATGCGGGCCGTCGTCGCTCCGGAGCTCTCCCCAGGATACGGAGCTCTGAGTCTAAGCAGCCATCACGCTCGCTGGCAGACCACCCCTGTGCTCACTTTTTTCTTGGGTTCATTCTCTCAGCTCCCAGGAAAGACTTGCCTCGCAGATCCTGGCTTGCAACACTGCTTACTTAGAACCATTTATACGTAAATATTTCAGGAAGATATACATCATGTTTTCCCTTGCCCCTGCTTCTTTTTTTTTTTCATTATCTGGACAAAACATTAGATCCTATTAGATACCTTTTTTTTTTTTTTCACTTTTTTTCAGATACACTGAATACTACTCCTGATGAGTGGCAACTGGCCATGAAACACGTCAAGCCTATCAATCTCATCATGTTCTCGACACATAGCTTGACCTCAACTGTGATTCATTTGCATTCTATAACCCATTTGTATCCATTATTCAATAAGCATTGGCTTTTTATACTAGTTACTTTCATGGGATACTATGCGATTTCAGATGCGTGTACTTACATGAATTTTTCTTTTTTTGTATGCTATCGCCTTGTGTATACAGATGAAAATACTCATGCTCAACGCTTTGTTTACATTCTAACTAAACAATTTTACAATTTCTCTTACCATATGTCTTGTTCTTCACTCAAAGTCCCAAAACCCCTGCTTTGTCATTGTAAATCATTAAAAACAATGTAAAAAATGGCATGGGTTCCCCCCAGTCCATTATCAGGCCCTTTGGGTCTGGTATGAATATTAAAGGGAACCCTGCACCAAAATTTAAAAAAATTGTGTGGGGTCCCCCCAAAATCCATAACAGGCTCTCCAGGTCTGGTATGGATATTAAGGGGAACCCTGCACTAACATTTTTAAAAAATGGCATGGGGGTCCCCCAAAATCCATACCAGAAAGGGTCTGGTATGGATTTTAAGGGGAACCCCGTGCCAGAATAAAAAAAATGGCGTGGGGGTCCCCCAAAATCCATACCAGACCCTTTTTTTTTTTTTCTCGGGTCGTCGGCGCTTGGGTGGAAGATGAATATACATCGCGGGACACTTTTTTTTTTATAAAGGACTTGTCCCAAACTGTCTCCTGTAATTTTTACCATTTTAACACTTTTTTTGGTGAATGTGTAGGGGTACAATGTACCCGATATCCATTCACATATGTGGGGTGGGATCTGGGGGTCCCCTTGTTAAAGGTGACTTCCATATTCTGATAATACCCCACCCACAGACCCCCACAACCACCGGGCAAGGGTTGTGAGGAAGAGGCCCTTGTCCCCATCAACATGGGGACAATGTGTTTTGGGAGGGACCCAAAAACACCCTCCCTATGTTGAGGGCATGTGGCCTGGTATGGTTCAAGAGGGGCTCTCTCATCCCCCCTCCTTTTCCTGTGGCTTGCCAGGTTGCATGCTTGGATAAGGGTCTGGTATAGATTTTGGGGGGATACGCATGCCAATTTTTGAAAAATTTTGGCACG
The DNA here is from genome assembly GCA_037952925.1 of Lithobates clamitans. Lineage (NCBI taxonomy): Eukaryota > Metazoa > Chordata > Amphibia > Anura > Ranidae > Lithobates > Lithobates clamitans. The sequence goes on from JBBGZY010000424.1 coordinate 3,677,799, forward strand.
GCCTGGAATGGATTTTGGGGGGGGGCACACAATTTAAAAAAAAAATTGGGGCAGGGTTTCCCTCAATATCCATACCAGAGCCAAAGGGCCTGGTAATGGACTGGGGGGGGCATGCCATTTTTCTCAATGATTTTAATGTATATTGCCAAGATCCGGCAATACATTGCAGCCGCAAGCAGTTTTAAATTACATTTTTTTCTTTACAAATGTCATTTTGCTGCTCTCATTCATAAAGCTATGTACAACCGCTATGTAAACAGGCTAATATAGTGTGTGCCTTAGGCCAATCATGGCTCTTACAGCAGAGCACGCTGTGATTAGCCAAAGTATGCAGCTCAGGTGCATGCTTTGGCCAATCAGCAGCCATCAATGCACTGAGATCTCGCAGTGCATTGATGGTTTCGCCGTTCATTATGGGGCGTTCCGTGGGCGCTCAAATTTCCTGCGAATGCCCCATAATGTTCGGTATTCGGCGAACGGGCGAACACCCAATGTTCGAGTCGAACTTACATTCGACTGGAACATTGGGCTCATCCCTAGTCATTCTATTCACACATCTATTGTGAATGTATCCATAGATATTTACCATGTAAGCACATATTTATCCACATATGCATATGTATCCATATACAGGTTCCCAGTTAATTCATCTTACAGGTTGCTGGGCTCTATAATAGTTTTCAGTCCACTAATCATGTTTAGCTTATATGATCATACTCTGAATTTGGGTTGCATTAATTTTCTTCCTCAAAGGAAACAAAAACTGGTTGCTAATTGTGGATATAAGGGAATGTAAGCTGCCTTATTATGCTGCTTTTAATATTTAGATTTCTCTTTGAAACTTACTTGTTAAACACTTATCAGGATTTACATTTATAGGAACTATCCCCTCGTTTTTATATTCAGACGAATGCAGACTACTGTTATTTGCCTTAGTTGATTTCATCTTTGATCATTGGTCTGAGATCAGCATTTCCAAATTTCCGTCCAGTGAAAGCAGGCTATAAATTATTAATGTTATTAAGATCTCCATCATGTTTCCCCAGTTACTCGAGAATCCAAGTTCACACAGCATTAGCTGTATAAATGTACTCATTATGCCATTCTATATCTCCCTGGTGCTTTCATAAGTACACTTCTGGAGCTGTATTTTCAGAGAATTTCTGCTTTTAAATATTTTAAATATAATAGAAAGACTTGTCAGAGTCACATATAACAGTGTAATGCTGATTTTCTGTAAAAACACCATAGACAAAATCAGCAAGCTTGATCTTTTAGGAACACTGTGCAGAGTATTGCTAAAAAGCTAATCAATGGAAATGCTGTCGCTGAGGGTAAATTAATATATTTCAGACACTGTGCTGTAAATTTAAGATCCACTATTCAGAAAACCATGAATTCTGAATTTTAAACACAAAACCAGAAACTATACAGTGTGACTGTTAATGTATTTTTTTCAGCGAGTACACATTTTAAGTTATTATGTTAGGGATGGGGTCCAGGTTTGGAGCTACCATAGGTACAAAATCTTGTGCAGACTCTTGTGGAAGAATTTTTAGAATCCATAGTGTAATGTATGACCTTTGAAATGGCAAATAAGGGAGCATTTGGATTAGCCAGCCCACTCACTATAAAAGGGAGGAACAGGGCAGACATAGTGACAGTGTAATGAAAGCTGCTGTGGAGAAAGGATAGAGAAATCTGACAAACTGCATAGAGTGAGGGAGAATAGGTTCAGCTTGGAAATTGTACATTAATTCTGATTACCCATTTGCTGCTTTTTTTTCATCTTTAATTTTATCTTGTGGCAGATGTCAGCAATTACTTTATTTTGCTTTAAAAATAAGGCTTTTGTTTCAGTGGGCAGTATTTAGCAGCTTTTATTTATTTTGGGGGGTATTGTTGTATAGCAACATGGTCTAGTGTCATATTTCTGGAATTTCTCTGTCAATGTTACTGTGTTTATGGGTAACAGTGTTTTGGTATTATCCAGAGTTTGAATTGGATCTGTAAAAAATCAGTTACATATCTGTTTCCTATTCCCAAAGATCACCCAGGCTAATCCTTGCAATTCCATGGTTTTAAAAGGGCTCTTTCTGATTAGGGATGAGCTGAACACCCCCCGGTTCGGTTCACACCAGAACCTGCGAAAGGACCGAAAATTTGCACAAACATTAGAACCCATTGACGTCTATGGGACTCGAAGGTTCAAAATCAAAAGTGCTCATTTTAAAGGCTAATTTGCATGGTATTGTCCTAAAAATGGTTTGGGGACCCGGGTCCTACCCCAGGGGACATGTATCAATGCAAGCAGTGATTTTAATGATGCTTAAAGTAAAAAAAAAAAAGTGAAATATTCCTTTAAATATCATACCTGGGGGGTGTCTATAGTATGCCTGTAAAGTGGCGCGGGTTTCCCGTGTTTAGAACAGTCCCTGCACCAAATGTCATTTTTAAAGGAAAAAAATCTCATTTAAAACTGCTTGCGGGTTTAATGTAATGTCGGGTCCTGGCAATATGGATGAAAATCAGTGAGACAAACGGCATGGGTACCCCCCAGTCCATTACCAGGCCCTTTGGGCCTTGTATGGATATTAAGGGGAACCCCGCACCCAAATTAAAATAAGGAAAGGTGTGGGGCCACCAGGCCCTATATACTCTGAACAGCAGTATACAGGCGGTGCAAACAAGACAGGGACTGTAGGTTTGTTGTTAAGTAGAATCTGTTTGTAATTTTGAACGGGTACATTTTTAACGTGTTTATCTCCAGCCAAAAAATCTTTTTTTAAGCTTTTTGGAAAACATAGGGAAGGGTTATCACCCCTGTGACATTTGTTTTGCTGTCTTTCCTCCTCTTCAGAAGATTTCACCTCACTTTTTGTCCCAATGACAAATGTTTTTTTAAAAATTGGGTTTTTTTGTGGAACAAGGATTGGAAAGCATCGGTGGAAAGGAGAAATGTTTTTCCCATATTAACTCTTACAGGAGAGAATTTCCCTTCCTAGGGGTAGATTTCATCTCACTTCCTGTTGTCTCCTTCCGTTTGCAAGTAGGAGTCGTTTGTAAGTTAGATGTTTGAAAGTAGGGGCCTGCCCTATATACTCAGCAGAAATTTTGACCTTAGGTGTTGTTGTGGCAACAACATTGTAAGCCCTCACAGGGCCCTGCTGTGAAATATTAGATCAAGAATTGTAATTACATGCCCCTGTTGAACAAGGGCTGAAAAATTAGGCCTTAGGCACTGGTGCTGGTGCCACAACACTGCAAAACCTCACAGACACTCTAGTTGGAACGCAGGAACGAGCCCTGCTGCAAAGTATTGCATCAAAAATTGTAATTACACGCCCCTGTTAAACAGGGGCTGAAAAATTGTGCCTTAGGCACTGGTGGTGGCGCCCAGAACTAAAAATGTTCTTACAAGCTATCAGCGTGATGATTGAGGAGGAAGAGGATAATTACTCAGGGATAGTCACTCAGCATCAGCATAGGCGGTCTTTGAAGGGATCTGAGATTTAAAAAAAAAATATTCAGTTACATCAGCATCAGGTGCTTGGTAGCTGGTGGTGATCCAAGACTGATTCATTTTTATGAAGGTCAGTCGATCGACCGAGTCGGTGGACAGACGCACCCTGTGATCGGTTACCACGCCTCCAGCAGCACTGAATGTGCGTTCCGAAAGAACGCTGGATGCAGGACAGGCCAGTAGCTCAATTGCATACTGTGCAAGCTCTGGCCAGTGATCCATCCTCAAGACCCAGTAACCCAGAGGATTTTCGGTGGGAAAGGTGTCCAAGTCTGATCTTGTCCCTAGGTATTCCTGCACCATGTAAAACAGACGCTGGCGATGGTTGCTGGAACCGATCATACCTTGGGGCTGCGGACCAAAAAATTGTCTGAACGCATCGGTCAGACGGCCACCTTCTCCACTGCTCCTTCTTTGACTGACCGAAGCCTCAGCAACACGTTGTCCAGAAACAGGAGTTTGTAACCTCCCAGTCTCTGGGAACGTGTTGCACAGACCTTTCTGCAAGGCCTCCTGAAGATGTTTCATCCTCTGCTCCCTCTGCGATGGCAAGATAAGGTCCGCAACCTTACCCTTGTAACGTGGATCAAGGAGGGTTGCCAGCCAGTATTGGTCCTTCTCCTTGATACCACGAATACGAGGATCCTTACGCAGGCTTTGCAGGATCAGGGAGGCCATGCAGCGTAGGTTTGCTGAGGCATTCGGTCCGGAGTCCTCTGGGTCACTAAGGATGACATGGTCCGCAGCCACCTCCTCCCAGCCACGTACAAGTCCATGGGTTTCTTGGGACTGATCCCTTAAAGACTGCTGCTGATGCTGAGTGCCAGGCTCCACCTCCATACTGACACAATCTTCCTCCTCCTCCTCCTCCTCGTCCTCTTCCTGTGTGATCGGCGGGCACGCAGGAACACTGTCTGGATAAAGGGGGCCTTGAGAGCTAAGGAAGTCCTCCTCTTCCTGCCTCTGTTCTACCTCAAGTACCCTGTCCATTATTCCACGCAGCGTGTGCTCCAACAGGTGGACAAGGGGGACAGTGTCACTGATGCATGCACTGTCACTGCTCACCATCCTCGTGGCCTCCTCAAATGGGGACAGGACAGTTCATGCATCCCTGATCATGGCCCACTGGCGTGGGGAAAAAAAAAACAAGCTCCCCTGACCCTGTCCTGGTGCCATAGTCGCACAGGTACTCATTGATGGCCCTCTGCTGCGTGTGCAGCCGCTGCAGCATGGCCAACGTTGAGTTCCACCTGGTGGGCATGTCACAGATTAGGCAGTTCTTGGGCAGGTTAAACTCCTTTAGGAGGTCCGTCAGCCGAGCACTGGCATTATATGACCAGCGGAAATGCACACAGACTTTCCTGGCCTGCCTCAGGACATCCTGTAAGCCTGGTTACCTGCCCAAGAACCGCTGCACCACCAAGTTAAGGACGTGAGCCAAACAGGGCACATGGGTCATTTGTCCCTGTCGGAGGGCAGAGAGGAGGTTGGTGCCATTGTCGCAAACCACCACTCCTGCCTTAAGTTGGCGTGGCGTCAACCACCTCTGAACCTGCCCCTGCAGAGCTGACAGAACCTCTGCCCCAGTGTGGCTCCTGGCCTCCAAGCACACCAGCTCAAGCACCGCATGGCATCTTTTGGCCTGCGTACTTGCGTAGCCCCTTGAACGGCTACGGAGCACCGCTGGTTCCGAGGACAAAGCACAGGAAGAGGCCATGGAGGAAGAAGAAGAGGGGGGGTGGAGGAGAGAGGTGTGTCACAATCATTAGCATTTTGGAGGCGTGGTGGCGGAACAACCTCCAACACTACTGCACCTTGTCCTGCATCCTTCCCAGCTGCCAGCAGAGTCACCCAGTGCGCAGTAAAAGATAGGTAACGTCCCTGTCCATGCATGCTGGACCATGAGTCAGCGGTAATATGCACCTTACCGCTGACCGCCCTGTCCAGCGAGGCATGGACATTGCCTTCCACATGCCGGTAGAGAGCAGCAATCGCCTTCCGTGAGAAAAAGTGGCGTTTAGGTACCTGCCACTGAGGAACCGCACATTCCACAAACTCACGGAAGGGGGCAGAGTCTACCAACTGAAAAGGCAACAGTTGAAGTGCTAGCAATTTTGCCAAGCTAGCATTCAACCGCTGGGCATGTGGATGGCTGGGCGCAAACTTCTTTCGGCGGTGCAGCAGCTGGGGCAGGGAAATTTGCCTGGTACAATCTGACGTCGGAGTACCAAAAGCAGATTGCCCACAAGTACTTGGCTGTGACACACCTAATTCTACACCTTCATTCCTCTCAGTGCAGGTCTCAGAGGACTGAAGGTATAGTGGGGTTGGAGATCTCAGCTGATGAGGAGCAAGGAGAGGTCCTCTTTGTTCTTTGGTGTGAGTCTTTTAGATATGCTTGCCGACAAACTGCATGGCAGGTCAACATATGTCTGGTCAAGCATGTGGTACCCAAGCAGGAGATGTTTTGGCCACGCGAGATACGCTTGAGACATATTTTGCAAATAGCAGCGGTGCGATCTGATGCACTCGTCTCAAAAAAGGCCCACACCAAAGAACATTTTGAATAACGCGCAGAGACTACAGCGCCCTGCACATGTGGAGCTTTGGGGTGTGATGCAGTCAATGTGCTGCCCTTAGGCTGGCCCCTGGAGGGCATCCTGCCTCGTTGGTGATGTGCCGCCTCCTCCTCCTCCTCCTCTCTCCTATCAGGCACCCACGTTGAGTCAGTGACCTCATCATCCCCTCCCTCCTCATCACTGGAGCAAACCTGGCAGTATGCTGCAGCAGGGGGAGCATGACTGCCAGATTGCTGTCCTTCTTGGGCACCTCCTCTGTCCGTGCTCATGTTACTGCCTTCATCGAGCTCAGTATCATCATCAGAGCCTTCCAAACGCTGGGCATCCTCCTGGAGCATGTACCCAACACTGTGGTCAAACAGTTCGAGGGACTCCTCAGGAGGACATGGTGGGGCTAGGGAAGGAGTCACTGATGACATTGAGCCGAGGGAAGAGGCCGCTGCTTTGCCAGACAAAGTACCCTGGGCATGGGTGAGAGAGGATGAGGAGGATGAGGACGGCTTGGTCATCCACTCGACCAAGTCTTCTGCATGTTGCGGCTCAACGCGGCCAGCTGCCAAAAAAAAGCCCAAGCGTGTCCCACAGCCACGTGCTGATGAGGATGCACCGTCTCCACGACCAGCACTAGACACAGAGCCTGCTTGCCCTCTCTTATTGGCTTGTGACTGTCTGCCTCTCCTTCTTGGCCTTCCAGACATACTAATGGCCTGTAGCTGCACTAAGCTGGGATATATATATATATATATATATATATATATATATATATATATACTGATACTGCAGCTAGCAAAATCAACTGCCTGCCTGTAGTATGAGAACACCACCAACCTTCTACAGGTAGCTTTAGCTGAACACTATGAGGTGGATGCACCCCACTAACTTGTAGGTTTAGCTGAACACTGTGAGCAGGATGCACTGCACTAACTGTAAATAGTCTAGCTGCCTGACTGTGGTACTAATAGGATCAAAAGAACACCAGCAATTTTCTTCAGGTAGCTGTAAATACTGTAACAAGACAAGCCTGCCTGTCAGTAAGAAAACAGGAACGGATCTAGCTAAACACTGTGAGCAGGATGCACTGCACTAACTGTAAATAGTCTAGCTGCCTGGCTGTGGTACTAATAGGGTCAAAAGAGCACCAGCAATTTTCTTCAGGTAGCTGTAAATACTGTAACAAGACAAGCCTGCCTGTCAGTAAGAAGATAACAGGAACGGATCTAACTGACTGACTGACTGTTCTGCCTAATCTATCTAACTCAAATCAAATGTCACTGTCTGTCTGTCTGTCTGTGTCCTGGCTTTGGCCAATTACGGCTCTCTGTTCAGACGGCGCTGTGATTGGCTAAGCATGTGGGTCATAGTGCATGCTTGGCCAATCATCAGCCAGCAATGCACTGCGATGCCGCAGTGAATTATGGGCCGTGACGCGCCACACGAATTTGGAGCGAACGGCCCATATCGTTCGCAATTCGGCGAACGGGCGAACAGACGATGTTCGAGTCGAACATGGGTTCGACTCGAACACGAAGCTCATCCCTATTTCTGATTGATACAACCAAGCATTTGCTTTCCTGGCGGTCCTGGGCGGTCTGGAATGTTGTTTCAGCTCTTGGCTCCGGGCCGTCTATTGCTATAATGCAAACTTGAAAAGGGCCATGGCTGACAGGATGATCGATAACAGTGGGTGACAAAGATCAAAGGATCAACAGGCACCTAAAGATTAACATGGGCAATGCTGCCCCTATAGGCCAAAGTACAGCAGGACAGACAGTAATATAATCTGTTGTGAAGGACTGCCCCATAAATACTGTGATTCGTCAAAAGTCTAGATGGGGTGGCAATGGGGTTGGGTTTGAATGGTGTATGATCGAAGTATAAAAGACTAAGCAAGGAAGAGAAATAGCCCCTTCCCCTTTGAATCATGGCTTGGGCCTAAGCCTCATGGCTCTGGCCCTCTATTCAACACCTGAGCATAGCTGGAAGAAACAAGCCTCACGGAGGGCCTTGTGATAAGTATCTATGATGTTCTTGTATTATATGTTCTGATTGTTGGTCTGTCTTTGTAATATCTTTCTCTAGTATTTCATGTTAGCTCTCTTATTTCTTTGGGAAATAAATAAGACTTTATTACTTATAAACCGTGTGTTTGGTTTCATAGCTAACCTTGTATTATTGTGATATCAACAGTAACATGTGGTCAGAGTTTTAATGGACTAACTATAGGGATTAGACAATTAAAGGGGTTGTAAAGATTCACGTTTTTTCACCTTAATGCATTGTATGCATTAAGGTGGAAAAACATCCGACAATACCGAACCCCCCAGCCCCCCCATTTTACTTACCTGAGCCCGTTCACCTGCTTCGCTCACCCCCGATTTCCTCTTTGCTGCTCAGCCTGGCCGTTGATTGGCTAGAGTGGATGGTTTGAAAGCAGCGCAGCCATTGACTCGTGCTGCTGTCAATCACATCCAATGACGCGGCATGCTGGGGGGCGGGGCTGAGTGATACAGTCAGCGGCTATAGCCACCGGCTGTATCATGGGAGCATGCCCGCAAGAACTAAATGCCATGCAAGAGGGCTTGCATGAAGGTGTTTAGTTCTTGCGGGGAGGAGCTGAGACAGCAGCCGAGGGACCCCAGAAGACCAGGTTCGGGGCCACTCTGTGCAAAACAAGCTGCACAGTGGAGGTAAGTATAACATGTTTGTTATTTAAAAAAAAATACCTTTTATAGCCCCTTTTACTTCAGGTATATTGTTTATTTTTCAAAATTTTCAGGGCCTTTTCACATAAAAAATAATTGTACATATATCTGTTGTGTTTGAGAAAAACTTGTGGTGAAAGATAAAACTGAATTCTGTAAGCTGAAAGGTTGGATCAGGGAAGGCAGTTTCCCCCCAAGAGAGGAGAGTATGCTCAGGAACCCCAAGAGAAGAGAGGGAAGGCAGAGTATACGGAATTATAGGACCCTGTTAAGATCCAAGGTGGGACGTACCTGGAAGCACACCCAAAAAAAGGGTTGGGCCTACGTGGCTGATGGCCAGCACAGAGGTGTCCCAACTGCAATGGTGGGTGCAGGTGTTTCTCCCTCCGGATCGAAACAAGAGGGGGGGTATGTGGCAGAGCAAGGCTCTGTCCCTATGAAAATGGGGTTAAAGTGGACACAGAGTCTGCATATTGGCTGAGTGCAGAGCTACAGAGTGTAAATTTGAAATGGAGAAAACTGCTCTGGCAGTTTTCTCCAGGTTTTGCTAGTTCTTTATGGGGCTCTGCAGTTTGGAGATCCTTCAGAGTCTTGGGTGGGACGGGATCTCCAACCCTGTGTCTGGGTCTTGTGGACAGCCAGCAGGGTGTGTGCCCAGGTGCACACATCCCATATAACGAAGGGCTGGTGAGAGCAGAATGAGAGTGGAAGAAGGTGGAGTGGGAGCAGTGGCTGCTAGTAAGTGTCTCTGTGTGAGAATAGATGCTGTGTGCGCTGAAGGGCTTCAAAGCTGTGTGCGTCCAGGGAGCCAGAAACTGTGTGCGTTGAAGGGCTTCAAAGCTGTGTGCGTCCAAGGAGCCAGAAGCTGTGTGCGTTGAAGCTCTTGAAACTCAGTGTGACCAAGGAGCCTAAGACTGAATGCATCCAAGCAGCTTGTTTGAGGGGCCTGTTCCCTATAGCAGCATTACTGCTGAAGAGTAGCCAGGTGGACTAGCATTTTCATTTGGATTTTGTGTGTTTAATTGAAGCTTGGACCCCTGCGTGGGATTCCTGGATGGACTTTTGTTTTGTCTTTCTCTTTAATAAACGTGGGCTACCAGGCCCTTAACTATAAATGCCTATCTGATGTGGACTCACTGCACCAAAACGCATCTATCCACTTGAGCTGAACAATCCCCAATGTCACAAGTGGTGGAGAATGCGAGCATGTAGTCGGTGGAATCTGGGTCCTTGTTCCATGGTGAGTCACATCAGGAACTACTGCTAGCTGTGTGTGGCAACCAGGCGAACAGCATTGCACAGAAGTTTTAAGGACTGTGTTGCATGCAGGTTGTGTACCTGTGAAAGGAGAATCACATTTTTTTTTCTCTCTGCTGTGAAGTGTGTTGCAAGTTGCTGTGTGTAAGACCGCAAGGATGGGGCGGTCAAAACAGAAAAAGGAAACAATCCTTGCTGAAGCAAGGGAAAGGGTTCTATGGCTAGAGGGTATTTCACAGCCACGCCAGAGAATTTTTCCAAGTGTGAAATTTCTGTGACCTGGGGTAAATTAATCATGTCATCCCCAAGTAAAAAGGGAGTGAAAGAGGTTGCCCATGGCAACAGGAAGCCAGGTGGACAACAGCGTGTGAAAAAGAGGAATATGGTCATCTGTGGAAGCAACGTCCAGGCCAACAGGGATGTCGGGGATCCAAGGAGTCTGTCTGCTGATGGTCATGACCAGTGGTATCCCGTGGCAACAGAGAGCCAGTCATCAAGGAGATTCCAAGAAAGTAAAGTTCAGCTTCCAGTACCGTGGTCAAGTGGGGCATGGAATTTTTACTTGCCCAAGGTTCTGGAACAACGCTGAAGATTTTGGAAAGGCTGCAGTGTCATCCTGTGGCCACACAGAGGAAGTAGCTGGTATGGATGCAGCTGAGAGACAGCGTACTCAAGTGAAGGGTATGATGCCAGCCACTGAAAATGGCAAGACTGTTTCAGTTTGTGGGACTGAACCTAGTGACATGGGAGTGTGTCCAGCGGGGAGATCCGCAGTGCAAATGGACATAGACTTGCTGCAGTGTGCTCCCCGGAGCAGTGGGAAGGCACATGGTGAAGCCCAGCTGACAGCAAGGTTACAGACTCAAATGGACATAGGGACTATGCATGTGCCTGCTATAATCCAGCAGAGTGTTGGAGAGGTTAAACTAGGGATGACCAAAACTGTTCTTGTGCCATGTTCCCTAGTGACAGGTGCTGCAGAGTTGCCCAGGGAAACTTCAGAGGAGCTCGCAGTGACGGAGCAGAGAGTTTCCCAGGTCAGCTGTGGAGCTGCCCAAGGAGGAAAGGGTTCCCCTTTAAAGATAGAGGGTGATGTGAGGAGAGGCTCACAGGCTATGGTTGGTAATAGACAATCCACAAAAGTAGCAGTTATGTCTATACGTAATGAAAATTCTGATGGTTATGCTGACAAATGTGTTACTGTTGGCAAATGTGATGGTATTGGTGATAATGACATTGAAAAATGTGTTCCCTTTAATGTCATGTCTGAAAATGTTGGAAATGTGTTCACTACCAATGATGGGAGTAGGATCTCTCCTGTGACAACCAGAAGCGCAGGCTTGTCCATGGAAGTCTCATGGGGTCTCCATGTGTTGGAGCCAGAGGTTTTCCAGGATGGCTGTGGTGCTACTCTGGTGAAACAAAGGATGACTAAGTCACACAGTGAGAGTGTGTGGGCGCAGCCCCACAACCATAGGTGTAACCCAGTTGTCAAGGGGTTAATTAAGCCTGCAAAAGCTGAAAGTGCAGAGCTGTGTGTGTGTCAGTAGCGCCCCCAGAGCAGGTAGGGCAAAAGCATGTATTACAGCCTGCCTTGTCAGATGATGTGTCAACTCAAGGGAATATGTATAGAAATGACACAGGTGATGTTTTGGCTAGTGAATCCCAGGTTCCTGTGGGGCCTTCTAGAGTAGGTGATGGAACCACAATAGACTGGGATAATTGGTATGAGAATGCAATCGCAATATTAAATAATGTGGTAGACATAACACCTGCTATGCCCAATGGAGGGATCGCAGATCGGCTGGTGCTCAAGGACACGTTTGTCCCTGCGAAGGTTAATGCCCTCCAGTCTGAAGGAACTGTTCAGGGTGCTGGCATAGCAGATGTGTTGTCCACAGCCCAACAGCTCAAGTGTCAAGGTGACAATGTGACTTGTAATGACCTGCAGTGGCTCACTGACACTGGTGCAGAAGGGATAAGTGTGAGACATGTGTCTGACAGCGCTCCAGGGGAGCAACAGGCTGTGATGAGGGGTACCTCCAAGGAGTTGGAGGTCTCTTCAAATGTCTCAACCTCACAAGCTGCAGTGGATGAGCCCCTCCATGTCTTGGACAGGGGATAAGTCCCTAGAAAGGTCTGGTATTTAGACATGGGATGTTTAGAGATGACAGGGACCTTATTTGAAATGCTGGAGTTGGTAAAAACGCACTCATTGTACACTTGGGTGTCTCCACCGCAGTCGGACCAGGTGGTGCTGCGTAGTACCAATGGGTGGAGCCAGGTTGTACAGACTGTGCTGGGAAGTCTTGATCTACAATGGTATTGGTGGGGCCAATGCTTATTAACAGTGTGGAAAATAGTCTTGAGGTTCTCTGAGAGGCTGCTCCCAGTTACTGAGTGGTATGGAAGGCGCCCAGGAGAACTGTTGGAGACATCAAAGGTCTCTCCGGTTGGTGTAGTGACTATAAACATCTCTGCTGGTGTGGTCCGAGGTGCGCTGAGCTGTGGTCAATAGAGGGCGTGGATACTGTCTCACCCGCTAAACCTCATGAGAAGGTAGGGCCCAAAATAGATGCAGCACTAGCAGAGATGCTTTCTATCACTCAGAAAGAGGTACAACTTAAAGTACCCGGAGACACTGTAAAGGAAAGTGCTAATGTTGGTTGCTGCAACAATGTAATGTGTACATCAGAAAGAAGTAGTTTGTGCTTGGATCAGTGTCATTTGTTAGATCAGTTAACCATGGAGTGTTGGACAACAGGTGAGTTGAAGCTGTGCTATGGACCCGTGGGGTGTAAACACTTGCCTGTGTTTTGTCCCTCCTAAGGTCTGGTCCTAACAAGTACTGAGATAGATGGCACTGATTGTGTTCGACAGGATGTCATTGAAATGTATGATCTGCTAATGTTTGGTGCTGTTAAAAGTGATGTGGTTGCCGTGGGTAACCAGAGAGGTTTTTGAATCTGAAAAACTTGTGGTGAAAGATAAAACTGAATTCTGTAAGCTGAAAGGTAGGATCAGGGAAGGCAGTTTCCCCCCAAGAGAGGAGAGTATGCTCAGGAACCCCAAGAGAAGAGAGGGAAGACAGAGTATATATTATAGGACCCTGTTAAGATCCAAGGTGGGATGTACCTGGAAGCACACCCAAAAAAAGGGTTGGGCCTACGTGGCTGATGGCCAGCACAGAGGTGTCCCAACTGCAATGGTGGGTGCAGGTGTTTCTCCCTCTGGATCGAAACAAGAGGGGGGGTATGTGGCAGAGCAAGGCTCTGTCCCTATGAAAATGGGGTTAAAGTGGACACAGAGTCTGCATATTGGCTGAGTGCAGAGCTACAGAGTGTAAATTTGAAATGGAGAAAACTGCTCTGGCAGTTTTCTCCAGGTTTTGCTAGTTCTTTATGAGGCTCTGCAGTTTGGAGATCCTTCAGAGTCTTGGGTGGGACGGGATCTCCAACCCTGTGTCTGGGTCTTGTGGACAGCCAGCAGGGTGTGTGCCCAGGTGCACACAGCCCATATAACGAAGGGCTGGTGAGAGCAGATTTTGAGTGGAAGAAGGTGGAGTGGGAGCAGTGGCTGCTAGTAAGTGTCTCTGTGTGAGAATAGATGCTGTGTGCGTTGAAGGGCTTCAAAGCTGTGTGCGTCCAGGGAGCCAGAAGCTGTGTGCGTTGAAGGGATTCAAAGCTGTGTGCGTCCAAGGAGCCAGAAGCTGTGTGCGTTGAAGCTCTTAAAACTGTGTGTGACCAAGGAGCCTAAGAATGTGTGCATCCAAGCAGCTTGTTTGAGGGGCCTGTTCCCTATAGCAGCATTACTGCTGAAGAGTAGCCAAGTGGGCTAGCATTTTCATTTGGATTTTGTTTGTTTAATTGAAGCTTGGACCCCTGCGTGGGATTCCTGGATGGACTTTTGTTTTGTCTTTCCCTTTAATAAACGTGGGCTACCAGGCCCCCTAACTATAAATGCCTATCTGATGTGGACTCACTGCACCAAAACGCATCTATCCACTTGAGCTGAACAATCCCCAATGTGTGTGTATATATATGTATGTGTGTGTGTATGTGTGTATGTGTGTATGTGTGTATATATATACACACACACACACACACATATATATATATATATATATATATATATATATATATATATATATATATATATATATATATATATATATATATATATATATATATATATATATATATATATATATATATATATATATATATATATATAATCATTTTTCCTCAGACTTGCTTAAGAAGAATATGTTTGACTTATGCCTCGTACACACGATAGCACATTACGACAACAAAATCCATGGATTTTTTCCGACGGATGTTGGCTCAAACTTGTCTTGCATACACGCGGTCACACAAAGTTAGTTGAAAATTCCGAACGTCAAGAACGCGGTGACGTACAACATGTACGACGGCACTAGAAAGCGGAAATTCAATACCAAGTGCGACACCCTTTGGGCTCCTTCTGCTAATGTCGTGTTAGTAGAAGTTTGGTGACAAGCAATTTGCGCTTTTCAGCCTCCTGCTTTTCCGATCGTTACTGCTCTTCGTTTTGTGCTTGTGGGTTCGTATTTATATTACGTATTTGTATTTCAGTGCGTTCTTGTCCGCTCGTTTCTGATTTTCACCTCCGGCCTTTCTGTTTTTCATTGCTCTCTGTTAGTTCGTTCTGACCAGCCGACGGTTTTGAAGTCATGAGAACCCTCACCCCGGACCAGGGGGTTTATAACTACCGTCTGGCCAGAGCCAGAAGAGTGGTGGAGAATGTTTTGGGGATAATGGCCAGCCGGTTCCGCCTATTCCTTACGCCAATCAACATGGCGGAATATAAACCTAACCATATAATCCTTGCATGCTGCATTCTACACAACTATTTAAGGAGAAATTCAACGAACTGTGGCCTCAGTTGGGCTTGAGGCTGGGCTTCAAGAAGAAACCCTGACGGCGCTTGAAGCTGGCCGTCCTGGCTTGCGCCCATGAAGTAAGACAGAAGTATGTCGAGTACTTTGTGGTTAGGGGGGCCATTGATATACCAGAAACAGTTTAAGAAACATTTTATCAACAATTTTTGAACTTAAACTGAAAGATTTCCTTTGATTTACTGCCTGGGTTTTTTTTAGCTGTCTCTTAGGTTCTCCAATGAGCTTTTCTTTTTGGACATTTTCTTCAATAGTGCAAATGTATTTTATTTGATCCATGAGGTGACAATCTCTTCTTCAGTGAACTATTATTATATTGTGGGTCTGCTACACACACCTTGTTTTTGTTGTTAATGTAATGCATTACTAACAAAAATATTCATCATTTTCAGCACCATGAATGACTTTTTTTTGGAGTCATGAAAATGGCATGATTGTGGCAAATTTTAAAGCACTGTGGGAGTTATTTACTAAAGGTAAATACAATTTGCACTCTAATGCCCCGTACACACGGTCGGATTTTCCGATGCAAAATGTCCGATTGGAGCGAGTTGTCGGACATTCCAACTGTGTGTGGGCTCCATCGGACACACAAAGTTTGAGAGCAGGCTATAAAACTTTCCGACAACAAAATCCGATCGCGTCAATTCTGACCGTGTGTGGCCTGTTCCGACGCACAATGTGCCACGCATGCTCAGAAGAAATTCCGAGATGGAACAACTCGGTCTGGTAAACTTAGCGTTCGCAATGGATACAACACTTTCGTCACGGCGCAATGTTAAAAATGGTTTAATACAGCGCACTCTCTTCTTCTTTATAATGTGAGAAGAATGAAGTAGTTTTGCTGCTCATATTCACACACACTTCTCATAAACTTATTTCTTTATTATTTATCGTGATATCCCTCAATATATTTTGATTTCTCACATCTGACAAAAATATATATATATTTTTTTTTTAAAAGGCAAATTTTTTTTATTTTAGGTTTGTATTTTTTCCAAGGCTGATCTTTGTTTTATTTTATTTTTAGTTTTACTCCAGAATATTTTTGTGTGTGTTTTGTGTGTCAAGTTACCACAACACCATTATTATCTTGTATTATTTAATCTCAAGGAGATTGTTTGGTGTTGGTGTCCCTTGTTAATTTCACATTGTAGTTTTGAAATGTACCTGAATCCTCACAAACAAACTGTCCTTTTTGAAGGAAAACACACATCGGAGAGTATAATTGAAACCAAAAATCCTTTTATTAAGGGCTCAGAACCAAACAAAGAGGGAGGCAATGCTGGATAAACAGCAGAAATTAGTGAAGCCTTTGGCCCCCAGGGCAGACATCAATTCTTGAACATCAAAATTGGTGGCCTGAGGAGTCCATATGTAAGGGAGTGCAGTCTGGTCCAGAAGTCCCAGAGATCCGGAAAGCAGCAGATGACATCTGCGTCCCCAGGCTGTGGTACCACAAGAGGCTGCATCTTTTGCCAGACCAGACTGGATCCAGGGTCATCACTTTCTGGTCTTCCTTCCATGCTTTCTTCCTGGCTGTGGCTCTGCTGTTGGTGATGTGGCAGGAGGAGGAGTAGGACCTGGAGGAGGAGGAGGAGGAATAGTTGGACCTGGAGGAGGAGGACCATGTGTGAGGTCACAAATGTGGGTCTCAGATGTTATTTGGGCCCTCAACCCCTTTATTGAGAGCTTCCGACATTAATGACTCACACATGAGTTGTTGGCCCTCCTCCATCCGCTGCATTTTACAGGCAATTATGGCAGCAAAGTCCTCCTCCACAGTGTGTGGTGCTCCCAGGGCCTCTGTAGCTTTCTAAAAGAGGCCTATGGCAGCCTCCTCTAGGGTACTCCTCTTCCTGCCACTTTCTCTTTGCAGGTGTAGGAGAGGGACCTGCATATCAGGCAGCCTGCTCGGCCCGGCCACCTCCTGGCTGAGACTTCCCTGTGTATGAAAAAGGGACATGGTTGTAATGTTTTGCATCATCAATCACAATCATAAATTAGTACTCCAAACTAACATCTAGTTAACATCATTGATTGGACAACCTGAAATATTTAGAGGAATGCTATACCTGGCTCAATCTGGGCCCCTCCACATGTTGCTGCCTGGAAGGCCCAGGTTGGGGCATCAGAAGCCTCAGCTGGGGGGGAAGGAAGCGTGGAAGGAAGACTGGAGAGGGATGACCTGGGTTCAGTCTGGCCTGCCAGAAAATGCAGCCTGTCATAGTACCACATCCTGGGGACATAGATGTCATCTGCTGCTCCAGATCTCTGCGAATTCTGGACTTTCTTGCGCTCCCTTACATATGTGCTCCTCAGGCCACCAATTAGGATCTTCAAATATGTGATGTCTGCCGTGGGGATCACCTGCTTCACAATTTCCAACAATTGATCCAGTGCTGCCTTCCTCTTTGTTTGGTTGTTATAATGTGGGTGGTTGATCTTCCACAGACAAGGCAGCTCCCTGAACATGTCAATGAATATTGCCATGAAGTCGGTATCGTTCAAGATATCCATTTTCACTGCAAGACACAACACAAGACAAACCCTAATGTCAGCCAAAACTCTCCTAATCTTGTTACAATATAGGCCTCAATCTAGAAGCAGTATAGGCCCAAGTTTGTCTCTTACCTTTGTCCTTACGATCGGTGCCTCCTATGCTCCTTCCTCCACTCACAGATGGTACGTAATACGCACGCATGTTACGCTTTATACACACTGCGCATGCGTTTAACTCCGCCCGCCCCTGATGTTCTTTCTAGTCTATTCCCTGCCCCTTTTCGTTCTGCGCAGTGGGGAAAGAGCACATGGCGGATACACAGCAGGTGCGTGCTAATTACAGGAACGAGGAGGAGGAAAGCCCGGATCCGGACACGTCCCGATCCAAAAGGAGGTTTAAGGCATCAAATATGTCCTTTGGGGAGATGTTGGAGATGGTGGACATCCTTAAGAAGGCCGACTATGATGGAAAGTATGGACCTTACCCCAACGTCAGAAAGGCCAAGATCATGGCGAAAGTGGTCAGGAGTCTGCACCGGAATTTCGGGGTACGACGATCGAAAGATCAGCTCAGGAAATGGTGGTTGGACCTCAAATTACGAGAACATGAGCAGTACAGAAAGATCCGGAGAGTGCTGCAAAAAAGTAAGTACCGTATTTATCAGCGTATAACACGCACCGGCGTATAACACGCACCCCAATTTAGGAGGGAATTTTAAGGAAAAAATACTTTTAGGAGGGAAGTTGAAGGGAAAAAAACTTTGTCAGTGCAGCTTTCCCCAGTGCAGCCTTGTCAGTGCAGCCTTCCCCAGTGCAGCCTTGTCAGTGCAGCCTTCCCCAGTGCAGCCTTGTCAGTGCAGACTTCCCCAGTGCATCCTTGTCAGTGCAGCCTTCCCCAGTGCATCCTTGTCAGTGCAGCCTTCCCCAGTGCAGCCTTCCCCAGTGCAGCCTTCCCCCGTGCAGCCTTCCCCAGTGCAGCCTTCCCCCGTGCAGCTTTCCCCCGTGCAGCCTTCCCCCGTGCAGCCTTCCCCCGTGCAGCCTTCCCCAGTGCAGCCTTCCCCAGTGCAGCCTTCCCCAGTGCAGCCTTGTCAGTGCAGCCTTGTCAGTGCAGCCTTCGCCAGTGCAGCCTTCCCCAGTGCAGCCTTGCCCCAGTGATCCCTGCCGAGTAGGTTCAGATAGCTCCGCTCGGGACTACGAGTGGAGCCGAAAGTGAACGAGAGCCGCCGGAAAGAGCCGAGGACCGGCTCTGTGTATTTCGGCGCCGGCGGCGCCATTTTTAAATCGCGGTCGGCGATTTTGAAAATGTGACAGCTCGGGATCGCAGGGGATCGGCGTATAACACGCACCTGCAATTTTCCCCTGATTTTAAGGGGAAAAAAGTGCGTTTATACGCCGATAAATATGGTAGTTGTGCTGTGTTCCTATTCTTTATGTTTATTACGTTCGTGCTGCTCCATGTGCTTTTCTTAAAAGTGTACATTTTAAAATGGCAACTTTCATGTTCATAAGCACATTATTTGTTCGTATCAAATATTTTTCTTTCGGCCTATAAAACACCATTGTTTTGGCCATATGCATTTGGCCACGTTTTTTACGCCCTACTTGTATGAAACTAATTTGGTTGTGTAGATGGCTTTGTTACTAGAATGAAATGCAAACTAGATTCTATGTAAGGAGAGGACACTGAGCAGCTGTTTTCACATCTGGACACTGGGGCACTAGTGTGGGACACCAGAACACCATTTTTATTAGGGGGCCACACAGGTGCTCCAGTGTATATTATAGGGGGGTCTCCATCTGTGAAGCTTGTACTAAACAGGTAAAGTATTGCAGCTTGACAAAGGACACTGAAAATGCTACATTTTGGAACTCTGCCAAAATAGAAAATTGTACCCCACTTCCAAGCAATGTTTCCTATTTATAGTTCTGCCATCAAATATCTGTGTGCTAAGTATACCATTTTTGTTTTACATAGGGGAGAAAAGACTCGGAGGACACCCCTCATCCGAGGAGACAACAGACCCCCCACCTCTGGAAGAAGGGGAAATACCCCCCAAGAAGAGCAGGAGGAGGAAGACGTGGTGGAACTAGTCACCACAACAGGTAAGTGTCTGTGACCACAGGCTCAGGTAAGAGATGGATGCCGGCATATTTTTGATACCTGTTTTTGTTTGGTTTCTCTCTTTTTAGGTGATCGTGATGTTGTGGATCCAGATCCTTTCACATCAGAAAGTGCCCACATCATGATCGGGGAGATCATGGGGTGTAATTTACAATTGGAAAACCTCAAGAAAAACATCAATGATGTTATTCAAAAAAATAAAAACATCATTGATGTTTTGGGGCGAGTTTAAAACCCCTCCAAATCCCTTTGTTTTTTGTGTGCTACAATGCTAAAAATGTTTTAGCGATTTTTGTAAAAGAAAAATTTGGAGGATGCACACAGTGTGCAAACATGTGCTATCTGCCATCACGGGAGATCAATGGACGTGTTTTGGGGTTGCAGCCCCTTCCTCAATAATAAAGTAGCTGAGAGGAAGGGGTTTCTCCCCCAAAACACGTCCCTTGATCCCCCGTGATGGCAGCTAGCACATGTTGACATTCGTAAATTTGTGTGCATCTTCCAAATTTGGCTTTTCCTGGGGTGACTTCCCCCCTTCTGAACGCAATATCAAACACAGTTCCTAAATACTCATGTCTGATATTGCCTTCAAGTTCTACCAAATGTGAACTTTGTAAGTTCAAGATTTGTGTCTTTCTTGTTGGTTTTACACATGCCTGTTTTATCCTAAATGGACATTTTATATTTTTTTTAATGCCACCCCAAAAATTGTTATACAACAAACATGTTGGTTTGTTTTAAAAACCTTTTCTAAATGCACATGTGATTGTGCAGGTATTTTTTTTTTTTTTAATCAAAATTTTATTCATTTATATAATACATCATTTATACAACATACTATACCCCTACATTCAACCCAATAACAAGACTACACATTACCCCACATATCCCATTTACCGAGGTTTATAAATTACCACAAAACAAACACAGAAAAAAAAAAAAAAAAAACCTTATCAAAATCTATAGTTCTTCCATCCACCCCTATCCTTGTTATTAATTGCTCCAACTCCTTCCACCAACTACAAACGTGATTAAACAATAATTATAATGTGGCTTCTCCAGTTTATAAAGTGAGAAAAAGAGAGAGAAAAAAAAAATGTATTTACTATCTGTGATGTCCCCACCCCCCTCCTTAATATTAATTTACTCCCTCCCTTCCTCCCATCGTGCAAACATATTAAATACATTGTAAAGTGATTTCCCCCTTTCCTAGTTCATATCTTAAATCCCTATAGTTCATAATTCTATAATTTTATATTTTGTGCAAAGCAAAAAAAAAAAAACACCTTTCCGTGGTTCTTCCCCCTCCCCCCCCCATATCCAAGCGTACTTAAATAAAATTATAAAGTGCATTCCCCCTTTTTCAATTCCTGTCAAAATCACTAATCCATAATTATAACTTGTGCCTTCTTCCCTCCCCCCCATCCTTAATGTGTTTACCCCAACTCTTCCCCCCAGTATATCAACCTGGTGACAAAAGAAAAAAAAAATTTCCCCTTCCTCCTCCCTTCCTCTCCTCCCTCCCCCTCTTCTCTTCCCCTCTCCTCTCTTCTTTTCTATCCGTGATGTCCCCTCCCCCCTCATCAATATTAATTTACTCCAGCCCTTCCTCCCATTGTGCAAACATATTAAATGAAATTGTAAAGTCATTTCCCCCCTTTTCTAATTCGTGTCATAAGTCCCTATAATTCATAATTATATAATTTATATTTGTGCAAAAAAAAAAAAAAAAAAAAGGGGAAGACAAACAACCCTCCAACAACACACCCCTACCCCACATCACCCTCACCACTCAGTGTTTATTAATGGATTCGGGGTGAATGGGAAAAAAAAAACCCCGGCGAGTGAGAGCATGTAACCGTACATTATCTTACCTCCCACCCCTTTACTTAATTGGCATTAGAGAAGTCATATCAATATTTAATTTTCTCTTTCTGGGCTCATCATCTTATTTCTTAATTCTTAATGACTACACCATTTCTGCCTCCGTTACCCATTGATGTTTCCATTATCTCCCTGGCGCACTGCTCCCATTTTGCCCATGTAGTTTCAAATTTCTTTTTTTGATTTTTAACCACATGCACCCACCTCTCCGCTTCCTTTATTATGTTAACCTCATTTCTCCACTCCATGACTGACGGTTTCCGATCCTGCCTCCAATACCTTGGGATCAGTTTTTTTGCTGCGTTTAATAAGTGTGGAGTTATGCTTTTCCTATACTTTTTGACGGATCCGGGATTTCCGTGAAACAGATATTGTATAGGCCCAAACTCCAGGGAGTCCCCTGTTAGTTTCTTAATCCGTGGAGCCACTGATTCCCAAAATGGCTTGATTATTGGACATGTCCACCAAAGATGAAGAAAAGTTCCCCTCTGTCCACAACCCCTCCAACACCTATCGCTAGATACCGAGGAAATTTGTGCTAATTTTACTGGTGTCCTATACCATCTCGCTAGGAACTTATATGCCATTTCTTGCACCTTTGCGCTTATGGAGGTTGTGAATGTTAACGATATCATTCTATTAATTTGTTTATCTGACCAGACTTGGCCCAGCTCCCTCTCCCATTCTTTTACAAAGTAAGGGGGTGTCCTTTCTTGTTCTTTTAGGATCATTCTGTACATTCGAGATAGCATATGCCCAGATTCTGATATCTGTGCACGTTGCCTCTCAAATGCCGTGAGTTCATGGGTCTCAATGGTTTTATTTTCTTGAGAAAGCGCTTCATTTGGTGGTATTTCCATTCTGCCATTCGTGTCTCACCAAATCTCATGAGCATGACCATCTCTGTTAGTGATAATAAGGCTCCATTAGGGGCAAACTTACCACATCTAGTATTCCCATCCTGGCCCCATGCCCCCAGACTTCCCATCTCCTCCCCCGGAGGGAACCAAGGGAATCCCTCCAGAGGAGTCAGTGGGGAGGTCTGGGGGGCATATTTACCTTTACTATTCATTCTGTCCCATACTTCCAATGAATTCAAGGTCATTGGTGATGTAAAATGTGCAGGTATTAAAAAGATTGTTTATCAAGAATGTGTGGATTATTGTCTCAACGCTACAACACTTTTGTGGTGATGTAATTGCTGCTTTCTGTGAAAATGGGGGTTATTTCCTAAGGGCAAATCCTCTTTGCACTACAAGTGCAGTGCAAAGTGTCTTTGCCTTTAGAAAATAACACCCAACAGTGCTTTGTATAAGGTTACACAATCACGCCATTTTCAGGACTCCCCACATTTCTGTCAGGGTCAGCTAAAACAAACACAAGCAGTAAATGTCAACAAACATTAGCTTTTTTTTGTTTTTATTTGATAAAGGCTTCACAAATTTGCTGGCATATTGGTGGCCCCCCTACCCGCAAAGAACTCAAGGTGTCTTAACCGGACATCATGGGCACTCAGGGAGGGCAAGCCTGGACGGCCACTTTCAAGCGCCGTCAGGGTTGTTTCATTTAGAATTCCGGCTTCAGGCCCAACTGAGCCAGCATAGTTGGCAGAATGTTGGCGTAAAAAGTTATGTAGAACACAGCACACCAGGATTATAGGATTAAGTTTATACTCCGCCATATGGATGGGTGTCAGAAATAGGCGGAACTGGCTGGCCAGGATTCCAAATGTGTTCTCCACCACTCTTCTGGCTCTGGCCAGCCGGTAATTAAAAACCCTCTGTTCCGGGGAGAGGGTCCTCATCGTGAATGGCCGCATAAGATGGTCCCCCAGCTCAAATGCTTCATCTGCAACGAAGACGAATGGGAGTCCTTCCACATTCTCTTCTGGAGGTGGCAAGTCCAAGCTGCCATTCTGGAGACGCCTGTAAAACTTCGTCTGGGCGATGACTCTACCATCGGACATCCGGCCATTCTTCCCCACGTCCACATACAGGAAGTCGTAGTTAGCCGACACCACCGCCAACATCACAATACTATTGAACCTCTTGTAATTATAATAGTATGATCCCGAGGTGGGTAGTGGGACGATGTGGACCTCTTTCCCATCAAGTGCCCCTCCGCAGTTAGGAAAGTCCCACCGCTGGGCAAAGTGGGAGGCCACAGTCTGCCATTCCTGTGGCGTGGAAGGAAGATGTTGAGGAAAACAAAAAAAACTTAGTATTTTTGCACATAAACATGGAAAGCAGATTA
Source organism: Lithobates clamitans (assembly GCA_037952925.1). Lineage (NCBI taxonomy): Eukaryota > Metazoa > Chordata > Amphibia > Anura > Ranidae > Lithobates > Lithobates clamitans. The sequence goes on from JBBGZY010000424.1 coordinate 3,701,557, forward strand.
AACACAAACATTCTTGGCCAACATCCAGATAGCATTTCTTAAGGGGAATTTTACAACACCAAAGTATAAGATACAACTATCCTATTCCCCCTCTCATGGGCCATTTCTAACATTATGGGGGGGGAATCTTGGACAGGTTACCCTCTTCACTTCAGTGAGAGATGAATGCCTAAATACAGGGTATTACTTGGAACAGCCCCTCCTTAGTTACACTATTGGCAGCCCACTGGGCAGGTAAGAAGTATCATAATACAAAGATATAAATACACATTGTACACATTTGAGCACATTTCGACATTCTGCTATTACCTATCAAGAAAATAAGATACAAAAACTTTAAACAGTACCATTTGAAAGTATACAGGCAGGCCCTTGCACTACATGCTTTGGGGAATTCATCCATACATCTGAGCACAAAAGAGGTGGGTATAGTGTGTATGGGTTTGGCAAAGTCCACAGAAAGATGATTGAGGATAGATAGAGAATTGGGATCAGCTGACTTAGCAGTTGGGGGAGGGAGGGTTAATAAAAATGATTTGGGGACACTACAAAAAAAAGCCTCTGGCACTCTGCCTGAATTTAAAGCACAAATCAGATTTCTAAACATTTTAGGGGGTGTTTGGGGTAAAGCACTACTATAGAGCTGATAAAATACATTGTTAAGTGACTACATGAGGTGAATATAGGGCCAGGAGAACATGCTGGGGAGGAAAGTGAAGGCAAATATGTATTAAGGACTAAAAAAATAATTACATAAAAATCCAGCATGCATGAGAACAAAGGGGACATTCACAGCATATTACAATCATGGTAATTAGGGAATAAGGAAAGAAATACAATATATTATCAAACATTCAATACAATAAAATGTGATATTAAAGGAGACATCTTACCTTCATATACTCCTTCTACAGGACCTGGATGATGGCAGAACAGGTCTCTGGGATAATGATCCCCAGAGCCTGGGGGGAGATGCCTGTCAAGAACTTCAGGTCCTGCAGGCTTCTCCATGTTGCCAAGTACCGCAGGGTAGCGACGAGCCTCTGCCCTGGAGTGATGGCTTGCCTCATACAGGTATCCTGCCTGCTGATATAGGGGGTCAGCGAAGCCAACAAACGGTGAAATACAGTGTCCGTCATCCAGAGAAAGCTCCTGAAATCATCAGGATTTTTCTCACGGAGCAAAGGCATATGAGAGAACTGGTCACGCTGTAGCAACCAATTCTTGGTCCATGAACTCCTCCCCACCCTGTGCATGGACTGGACTTGTGTCAAGGTCGGGACCCCAACACCAAGCCCCTGCACAGCACGAACTCTATGAGGAGTACGTATACGCAACATGGTTAGAAAACCGTCGGCTGCTCAGAACGAAGTAACAGAACGCACTGAAGAACAGCAAGGCCTGTGAAGAGCGACCTGAAAAACAGTAACGAACGAACAAGAACTCAATGACAAAGTCATGTGGAGCTTGCTTGCACGCACTGAAGAGCAGATACAAACCCACAAGCACAAACTGAACTGCAGAAAACGATCTGAAAGCCACGAGTCTGAAAAAGCGTGAATCGTCTCTCACCAAACTTTTACTAACACGAGATTAGCAAAAGGAGCCCAAAGGGTGCTGCGCTTGGTTCTGAACTGGCCTTTTCTAGTCTTGTCGTGTGTGGTGTACGTGACCGCATGGTTGGCGATCGGAAATTCCGACAACTTTGTGCGACCGTGTGTACGCAAAACAAGTTTGAGCCAACATCCGTTGGAAAAAATCCGAGGATTTTGTTGTCGGAATGTCCGATCAATGTCCGACCGTGTGTACGGGGCATAACACTTAAAAGTACACATGAAACTGCACTGAAAGTGCACTTTTAGCGCAAAGTGGATTTGCCTTTAGTAAATGACCCCCATTGTCACTGTAAACTTACTAGAAAAATTGCTATTGAGTAGGGATGAGCCGAACACCCCCCCGGTTCGGTTCGCACCAGAACCTGCGAACGGACCAAAAATGTGCACGATCGTTAGAACCCCAATGACGTCTATGGGACTTGAACGTTTGAAATCAAAAGTGCTCATTTTAAAGGCTAATTTGCATGGTATTGTCCTAAAAAAGGTTAGGGGACCCGGGTCCTGCCCCAGGGGACATGTATCAATGCAAAAAAAACTTTTAAAAACGGCAGTGATTTTAATGATTCTTAAAGTAAAAAAAAAAAAGTGAAATATTCCTTTAAATATCATACCTGGGGGGTGTCTACAGTATGCCTGTAAAGTGGCGCGTGTTTCCCGTGCTTAGAACAGTCCCTGCACAAAATGTCATTTTTAAAGGAAAAAAAGTCATTTAAAACTGCTTGCGGCTTTAATGTAATGTCTGGTCCTGGCAATATGGATGAAAATCGGTGAGACAAACGGCATGGGTACCCCACAGTCCATTACCAGGCCCTTTGGGTCTTGTATGGATATTAAGGGGAACCCCGCACCCAAATTAAAATAAGGATACTCTGAACAGCAGTATACAGGCGGTGCAAACAAGAACAAAAACAATTGTTAAGTAGAATCACATTTTTAACGTGTTTAGCTCCAGCCAAAAAATCTTTTTTTAAGCTTTTTGGAAAACATAGGGAAGGGTTATCACCCCTGTGACATTTGTTTTGCTGTCTGTCCTCCTCTTCAGAAGATTTCACCTCACTTTTTGTCCCAATGACAAATGTTTTTTGAAAATTTTGGGTTTTTTGTGGAGCAAGGATTGGAAAGCATCAGTGGAAAGGAGAAATGTTTTTCCCATATTAACTCTTACAGGAGAGAATTTCTCTTCCTAGGGGTAGATTTCATCTCACTTCCTGTTGTCTCCTTCCGTTTGCAAGTAGGAGTCATTTGTAAGTTAGATGTTTGAAAGTAGGGGCCTGCCCTATATACTCAGCAGAAATTTGGGCCTTAGGTTTTGTTGTGGCCACAACACTGTAAGCCCTCACAGGGCCCTGCTGTGAAATATTAGATCAAGAATTGTAATTACATGCCCCTGTTGAACAAAGGCAGAAAAATTGGGCCTTTGGTGGTGGTGGTGGTGCTGGTGCCACAACACTGTAAGTCCTCACTCGCTCTTGGTGGGTGCAGAAATGGGCCCTGCTGTGAAATATTAGATCAAGAATTGTAATTACATGCCCCTATTGAACAGGGGCTGAAAGATTAGGCCTTAGGGACTGGTGCTGGTGCCACAACACTGCAATTCCTCACAGACACTCTAGTTGGAACTCAGGAACGAGCCCTGAATTGTAATTACACGCTCCTGTTAAACAGGGGCTGAAAAATTGGGCCTTAGACACTGGTGGTGGTGCCCAGAATCAAAAATGTTCTTACAAGCTATCAGCGTGATCATTGAGGAGGAAGAGGATAATTACTCAGGGATAGTCACTCAGCATCAGCATAGGCAGTCTTTGAAGGGATCTGAGATTTCAAAAAAAATTATTTGGTTACATCAGCATCAGATGCTTGGTAGCTGGTGGTGACTTCTGATTCATCTTATGAAGGTCAGTCAATCGAGTCGGTGGACAGACGCACCCTGTGATCGGTTACAAAGCCTCCAGCAGCACTGAATGTGCGTTCCGAAAGAACGCTGGATGCAGGACAGGCCAGTAGCTCAATTGCATACTGTGCAAGCTCTGGCCAGTGATCCATCCTCAAGACCCAGTAACCCAGAGGATTTTCAGTGGGAAAGGTGTCCAAGTCAGATCTTGCCCCTAGGTATTCCTGCACCATGTAAAACAGACGCTGGCGATGGTTGCTGGAACTGATCATACCTTGGGGCTGCGGACCAAAAAATTGTCTAAACGCATCGGTCAGACGGCCACTTCTCCACCGCTCCTTCTTTGACTGACCGAAGCCTCAGCAACACGTTGTCCAGAAACAGGAGTTTGTAACCTCCCAGTCTCTGGGAACGCGTTGCACAGACCTTTCTGCAAGGCCTCCCGAAGATGTTTCTTCCTCTGCTCCCTCTGCAATGGCAAGATAAGGTCCGCAACCTTACCCTTGTAACGTGGATCAAGGAGGGTTGCCAGCCAGCATTGGTCCTTCTCCTTGATACCACGAATACGAGGATCCTTACGCAGGCTTTGCAGGATCAGGGAGGCCATGCAGCGTAGGTTTGCTGAGGCATTCAGTCCAGAGTCCTCTGGGTCACTAAGGACGACATGGTCCGCAGCCACCTCCTCCCAGCCATGTACAAGTCCATGTGTTTCTTGGGACTGATCCCTTAAAGACTGCTGCTGATGCTGAGTGCCAGGCTCCACCTCCATACTGACACAACCTTCGTCCTCCTCCTCCTCCTCATCCTCTTCCTGTTTGATCGGCGGGCACGCAGGAACACTGTCTGGATAAAGGGGGCCCTAAGAACTAAGGAAGTCCTCCTCTTCATGCCTCTGTTCTACCTCAAGTACCCTGTCCATTATTCCACGCAGCGTGTGCTCCAACAGGTGGACAAGGGGGACAGTGTCACTGATGCATGCACTGTCACTGCTCACCATCCTCGTGGCCTCCTCAAATGGTGACAGGACAGTGCATGCATCCCTGATCATGGCCCACTGGCGTGGGAAAAAAAAAACAAGCTCTCCTGACCCTGTCCTGGTGCCATAGTCGCACAGGTACTCATTGATGGCCCTCTGCTGCGTGTGCAGCCGCTGCAGCATGGCCAACGTTGAGTTCCACCTGGTGGGCATGTCACAGATTAGGCGGTTCTTGGGCAGGTTAAACTCCTTTTTTGGAGGTCCGCCAGCCGAGCACAGGCATTATATGACCGGCGGAAATGCACACAGACTTTCCTGGCCTGCCTCAGGACATCCTGTAACCCCGGGTACCTGCCCAAGAACCGCTGCACCACCGAGTTAAGGACGTGAGCCAAACAGGGCACATAGATCAATTGTCCCTGTCGGAGGGCAGAGAGGAGGTTGGTGCCATTGTCGGAAACCACCATTCCTGCCTTAAGTTGGCGTGGCGTCAACCACCTCTGAACCTGCCCCTGCAGAGCTGACAGAACCTCTGCCCCAGTGTGGCTCCTGTCCCCCAAGCACACCAGCTCAAGCACCGCATGGCATCTTTTTGCCTGCGTACTTGCGTAGCCCCTTGAACGGCTACAGAGCACCGTTGGTTCCGAGGACAAAGCACAGGAAGAGGCCATGGAGGAAGAAGAAGAGGAGGGGGTGGAGGAGAGAGGTGTGTCACAATCATTAATAGTGGCATTTTGGAGGCATGGTGGCGGAACAACTTCCAACACTACTGCACCTTGTCCTGCATCCTTCCCAGCTGCCAGAAGAGTCACCCAATGCGCCGTGAAACTTAGGTAACGTCCCTGTCCATGCCTGCTGGACCATGAGTCAGCGGTAAGGTGCATAGTAAGGTGACCGCCCTGTTCAGCGAGGCATGGACATTGCCTTCCACATGCCGGTAGAGAGCCGGAATCGCCTTCCGTGAGAAAAAGTGGTGTTTGGGTACCTGCCACTGAGGAACCGCACATTCCACAAACTCACGGAAGGGGGCAGAGTCTACCAACTGAAAAGGCAGCAGTTGAAGTGCTAGCAATTTTGCCAAACTAGCATTCAACCGCTGGGCATGTGGATGGCTGGGAGCAAACTTCTTTTGGCGGTGCAGCAGCTGGGGCAGGGAAATTTGCCTGGTGCAATCTGATGTTGGTGTAGCCAAAGCATATTGCCCACAAGTACTTGGCTGTGACACCCCTTATTCTACACCTTCATTCCTCTCAGTGCAGGTCTCAGAGAGGACTGAAAGTATAGTGGGGTTGGAGATCTCAGCTGATGAGGAGCAAGGAGAGGTCCTCTTTGTTCTTTGGTGTGGGTCTTTTAGATAAGCTTGCCAACGAACTGCATGGCAGGTCAACATATGTCTGGCCAAGCATGTGGTGCCCAAGCGGGAGATGTTTTGACCACGCGAGTTACACTTGAGACATATGTTGCAAATAGCAGCAATGCGATCTGATGCACTCGTCTCAAAAAAGGCCCACACCAAAGAACTTTTTGAATAATGCGCAGAGACTGCAGCGCCCTGCACATGTGGAGCTTTGGGGTGTGATGCAGTCAGTGTGCTGCCCTTAGGCTGGCCCCTGGAGGGCATCCTGCCTTGTTGCTGATGTGCCGCCTCCTCCTCCTCTCTCCTATCAGGCACCCACGTTGAGTCAGTGACCTCATCATCCCCTCCTTCCTCATCACTGGAGCAAACCTGGCAGTATGCTGCAGCAGGGGGAGCATGACTGCCAGATTGCTGTCCTTCTTGGGCACCCCCTCTGTCCATGCTCATGTTACTGCCTTCATCGAGCTCAGTATCATCATCAGAGCCTTCCAAACACTGGGCATTCTCTTGAAGCATGTGCCCAACACTGTGGTCAAACAGTTCGAGGGACTCCTCAGGAGGACATGGTGGGGCTAGGGAAGTTGTCACTGATGACATTGAGCCGAGGGAAGAGGCCGCTGCTTTGCCAGACAAAGTACCCTGAGCATGGGTGAGAGAGGATGAGGAGGATGAGGACGGCTTGGTCATCCACTCGACCAAGTCTTCCGCATGTTGCGGCTCAACACGGCCAGCTGCCGAAAAAAAGGCCAAGCGTGTCCCGCGGCCACGTGCTGATGAGGATGCACCATCTCCACGACCAGCACTAGACATAGAGCCTGCTTGCCCTCTTTTATTGGCTTGTGACTGTCTGCCTCTCCTTCTTGGCCTTCCAGACATACTAATGGCCTGTAGCTGCACTAAGCTGGGATATATGTACTGATACTGCAGCTAGCAAAATCAACTGCCTGCCTGTAGTATGAGAACACCACCAACCTTCTACAGGTAGCTTTAGCTGAACACTGTGCAGAGCTCGCAAAAAACTAACTTGTAGCTTTTTTAGCTGCCTGCGGTAGTGATAGGATCAGGAAAACACCACCAACCTTCTACAGGTAGCTTTAGGTGAACACTGCAGAGCTCGCCATAAAATAACTTGCAGCTTATTTAGCTGCCTGCGGTAGTGATAGGATCAGGAAAACACCACCAACCTTCTACAGGTAGCTTTAGCTGAACACTGTGCAGAGCTCGCAAAAAAATAACTTGTAGTTTTAGCTGAACACTGTGAGCAGGACGCACTGCAGTAACTTGTAGCTTTAGATGAACACTGTGCAGAGGTCTCACTACACTAACTTGTAGTTTTAGCTGAACACTGTGAGCAGGACGCACTACACTAACTTGTAGCTTTAGATGAACACTGTGCAGAGGTTTCACTACACTAACTTGTAGTTTTAGCTGAACACTGTGAGCAGGACGCACTACACTAACTGTAAATAGTCTAGCTGCCTGACTGTGGTACTAATAGGATCAAAAGACCACCAGCAATTTTCTTCAGGTAGCTGTAAATACTGTAACAAGACAAGCCTGCCTGTCAGTAGGAAGATAACAGGAACGGATATAGCTAAACTGAATACAGTGTGTGTGTGTGTGTGTGTGTGTGTATATATATAATATATATATGCAACACCTGGGATGCATATATATATATATACACAATACACTGTAAGTGCAGCTAACTCACTGATTGTCCTGCCTAATCTAGCTAACTCAAATTAAAGGACACTGTCTCTCTGTCTATCTATGTATCTCAACGCCGGAACACACACTACACAGGGCCGCCGTGCAGGCGGCCTTATATAGTGTGGGGCATGTTCTAAACCCCCTGAGCCATAATTACAGCTCTCTCTACTGACGGCGCTGTGATTGGCCAAGCATGCGGGTCATAGTGCATGCTTGGCCAATCATCAGCCAGCAATGCACTGCGATGCCGCAGTGAATTATGGGCCGTGACGCGCCACACGAATTTGGCGTGAACGGCCCATAACGTTCGGAGTTCGGCGAACGACCGAACAGCCAATGTTCTAGTCGAACATGGGTTTGACTCGAACACGAAGCTCATCCCTACTATTGAGCATTAAAAGAAGAAGCCACACATTGTTGGGTAGAAAACATTTTATTCAAAGCACATTCACATGTGCATTAGAAAAGGGTTTTTGAACAAACCAACATCTTTGGTGTGTATGTTTTTTTCACATTGTAAAGATCCTTTTTTTTTTTTTTTGGTTAAACAGGCATGTTTCAAAGCATAACATACACAACTCAGGAAATTACAAAGTTCAATTTTGATAAAGTGAAGGCAATATCAATCCAAACTGTGTTGATCTTCCCAGATAGGGTGATGTCACCCCTGTAAAAGCGAAATTTTGAAGATGCACACAAACTGTGAGTCAACATGGGGATTTCTCTCCTGATCCCATGCCTAATGTCAACATGTGCTAGCTCCCATCATGGGGGATCAATGGACGTGTTTTGGGGGTGCAACCCCTTCCTCTCACCTAATTGAGTTGGGAGGAAGGGGTTGAACCCACAAAATGTGTACATTGATTTCCCCTGATGGCAGATAGCACATGTTGACACACTGTGTGCATCTTCAAAATTTGGCTTTTCTAATACTTTTTTTAAATTCAAAAATACACAATAAAACAGTACAGTTTTGTTATTTTTTTTATATTCTGCCTAAAACATTAATGATGTTCTTCATTTTTTGTTGAACATCGTTAATGTTTTCCTTTATATTTTCTAAATTACGATTGCACCCTATTCTCTCCCTGATGAGGATCTGGGCACTTTCACTTGTGAAATGAGATTCTTCTTCCACAACATCCACATCACCTAAAAGAAAAATGTATGTATTATAAATATGCAGGCATAGATCTCTTACCTGAAGCTGTGGTCTCAGACACTCTCTTGTGGTGACAATTTCACCCTCTTCATAAAGGTCTCCCTCCACATCCTCTGCTTGTGTTTTAGTGACTTCCCCTTCTTTAGGAGGTGAGGGGTCCCTGGTGTCCTCAGATTTCCCGAGTCTTTTCTCCCCATGTGAATAAAAAAATAGGTATACTTAGCACACAGATATTTGATGCCAGAAATAGGAATATGAAACGTTGCTTTGAAGTGGGGTACAATTGTCTGTTTTAGCAGAGTTCCAAGCTGAAGAACATTTTATTTCCTTTCTCAAGCTGGAATACTTTCCTTTTTTGTTAAAATATCACACATGTAGAGATCCCTAGTATCCACTGGAGCACCTGTGTGGGACACACAAAAAAGTTTGTTCTGGTGTCCCACACTAGTGCTCCTGCGTCCAGATGTGTAAACAGCCGCTGAGTGTCCTCTCCTTACACTGAATCAAGTTTACATTTCATTGTAGTTACAAACCCATCTAGACAACTAACTTGTTTTAATACAAATAGGCCTGAACAAATGTAGCTAACCTGTATCTGCCAAAAACATCTTAAAGTGGGCGAACAAACCATGTTTCCTACGACTGATTACTGTGCCCATGAACATCGAAGTAGCCATTTTACCAGGCTGTGGTACTATGACAGACTACATTTTCTGAACTGAACCCAGGCCAGCACTCTCCAGTCTTCTTTCAAGGCTTCCTTCCCCCCCAGCTGAGGCTTCTGATGACCAACCTGGGCTTTCCAGGCAGCAACATGTGGAGGAGCCCAGCTTGAGTCAGGTATAGCATTCTTTTAAATATTTCTGTTTGTCAAATTAATGATGTTAAATATATGTTAGTTTTGATAACTAATTTCTGATTTCATGTTTGACATATCAATAGACAGTAGTGGCCACAAATGATTGTGACAAGAATGAAAAATGCTGGGGTCAGAATGATAGTCTTTTCTATCTATTAACATTCAATTTGCAACAGTCATGAGCTGAAAATTGTGTATGATTGATGAACAAAAAATTAAAACGTCCCTTTTTCATACACAGGAAAGTCTCAGCCAGGAGGAGGCTGTGGAAAGTGGCAGCCAGGAGGTGGCAGGGGTAAGTGGCAGCCATGAGGTGGCCGGGCCCAGTAGCCTGCCAGAATCCCAGGTCCCTCCCCTCGGCCTTCCACAAAAAAGTGCCAAGAAAAGGAGTAACCTGAAGGAGGCAGCATTTGGCCTATTTCTGAAGGCTATTGCGGCCCTCAGAAACCCCCTCGGTGTTCAAGAGGACTATGCCTATATGACAGACTGCAAAATGCTGGAAATGGAGGAGGGCAAACGCCTCTTATTTGAGGAAGGGATGTTACAAGCCCTAAATAAGGGGTTGAGGGGCGAACTCAAGTCAAAGCCACATTTGTGAGTTCAACCATGGTCCTCCTTCTCCACCTCCTGCCACAACTCCAACACCAGAGCCACAGCTTGGAAGGATGGCCTGGGTTCAGTCTGGTCTGGCAAAAGATGCAGGCTTTTGTATGACCACAGCCTGGGGACATAGATATCATCTGCTGCTGTTCCTGATCTCTTGAAGTCCTGGATTGTGCTCCCTATTATAAGGACTCCTCAGGCCACCAATTTTGATTGTAAAATTATTGATGTTTGCCCTGGGGTACAAAGGCGTCGCAAATTTCACCAGTTTCACCAGCGTTGCCTTCCTCTTTATTTTGTTATGACCCATAATAAATGGCTATTTCTTTTGCACAAATACTTGCCTATGTTTTACTTCAAAAAGAACAGTTTGTGAGTAGGCAGGTACATTTCAAAAATGCAAGGTCAAATTAACAAGGGGCACCAACCAACCTCCTTGAGGTAAAAAAATATAAAATAATAATGGGTTGTGGTAACTTGACACACAAAACGAGAAATAATATTATGCAGAGCACTAGAAAAATTAAAAAATGCAGATCTTGATAAAAAAAAAAAAAAAAACATTATTATGGAGATGTGACGAAAAACAAAATTAATATTATTCATGAGATCACAAGAAATAATAAATCAGTTTGTGAGAACTCTGTGTGAATATGATCAGCAAAACAACTTCATTCTTCTAGCATTCTAAAGAAGAAGAGAATGCCCTGCATTAAACTATTAAAAAAATTGCAGCATGACGAATGTGCTATCTCCATTACGAACTCTAGTTTTACCAGACCGAGTGCTTCCATCTCGTAATTTATTCTGAACATGCGTGGCACTTTGTGCGTCTAAAATTGTGTACACACGATTGTAATTTATGCGAATAGATTTTGTTGTCGGAAAATTTTAGAACCAGATTTGAAATTCCGATGGAAAATGTCAGATGGAGCCTACACATGGTCAGAATTTCTGACAAAAGGCTCCCATCGACCTTTTTCCATTGGAAAATCCGACCATGTATACGAGGCATTAGAAGTTTGACTTAGAAACAGACATCAAGTTTGTTTGAGGGGATACTTCTCAAACAAATGCCATTGGATACAATGGGAACAATGAACTATTGTATTTCAGTTGACAGATGTTTTTATTGTCTCTGTAACTATGGTATACAAGTCTCTAACCTGGGCAAACAATAGCTTGGCTTTTTCGACATAAATTACCTATGACATGTATGATATCATAGTGCCATCTTGAGGTCGAATTGGAGACTGTTTCTCTACTTGAAACTCAGTATTCTGAAAGGAGCCACACCCACGTAGAGATAGTAATTTTCCAAATAAGTCAGGCATAAGCTGACAAGAAGACTCCATAATGTTTTAACACCAAGGAAGGTCTGTGCTAGCCAGAAGAAACTATACTTGAAGACACTTTGCCTGATGTCCAGAAACTGATTATAGATTAAGCCTGGGTCTTCATTGCCTACAGAGATCATGAACCCACTGTAACCTGAGTTATGTAACTTTGAAGTGTATTTCTACTGTTTACAGGCCATAGGCTGCTTATTTGTTGGTAGCATTTTGCTTGTTATAGTTTTATATCTTTCAGTCTTGTATTGCATTCCTATAATTCTGTATATAAAGCATTTTTGTTTGGTAAAAGCACATTAACCTCCCTGGCGGTATGATTCTTTCTGATTTTAGGTGCTGAAAGCGGTACAATTATTTTGCATGGAAATTTGGCGTTTTATATTGTAGGTCTGTAATTATTAACAATAACACACTTAAATCTGTCCAAACAAGAGTCTAGTAGATATCCCGGGTATGATATAGTTTGAAACACAAAAACATAAATTATAATATAATAAAAAAAAACTAATAATTAAAAAAAATAAAAATTAAATAGTAATAAAATAAATTTCCACACGATTCACTATCGCTCAATTCTGCAAGTGTTCTAATTTACTATCGCTGTTTTCTAGCTGGTCTAAAGCCATTTTTGACGTAAAGGGACACTTTTTGGTTGCTATGGACAATCTACAGTTTCCAGGCAGAAAGAACAGTATATGCAATATAAAACTGCATGCAGGGCATGGGCCAAAGCACTGGGGACAAATGGGATGTGAAATGATTTCATACAGTACTGTAATCTGTAAGATTACAGTACTGTATGTGTTATGATTTTTACATTTTTTTGAATTTGCCGCCAGGCTCCGCCCCCGTGCGTCGCGACGCTCGCAGGGAACGGAGCCTGGCACGGAGAGGCTTCGGAACAGGACATAGCCCGCGGACACTGCGGGGGACATCGCAGGATCCCGGGGACAAGGTAAGTAAGGAGGCACCAGGATCCTGCGATGCAATCCCGAGTGTGGCTCGGGGTTACCGCTAATGGTGCTGAATTTTAACCCCGAGCCACACTCGGGAAAACCGCCAGGGAGGTTAATATACTGCAGAGGTCTGAGCTTCATTGTTTATAATGCAAAGTAACCTAAACAGATGAAAGCAAAACAATATATTTGCAGAAAAAAAGGTGCTTTTATTATTTTCTTTTGCAAATGAGTCTGCAAATCATTGTGATCAGCATCAGTGAAACATGAGTGAAATGTCAAACTCATGTAGACTCTGCCTCCAGCTCTATGTTCATATCATGGTATAGGCTTTCAGTTAGAGAACTGGAGGAAGTATCAATGGACTAGGAGTGAGATAATCACTGCACATGTGTTACATTGAGAACTACAAATCTGTCTGCTGCAGTGGCAGATAGAACTTGCAAATTAGTAATTCAAAGATCCTATTCAAGGGTGATGCAGATGTGTAAGTAAAGCCACGAACAGGCGCACTAATTTCAAATCTGACGGCTGCTGCAGGGGAGAGGAACCCCTGCATGCTGTCAGAGGAAGGAGGCATTTTAGGGGGTGAGGGAGTTCACTTGACACCATAATACATATTACACCCTAAATATGGGTGTAACATATAATGCAGTCTTAAAGGTGGAGTTAGCATTTAAACTTCTTTTGCCACAAGGTTTCCCTTGTTTATGTTTTGGGAGCATTATTTTGGGGGTTATTTAGGTTTTAGTATGTTAATATTTTTTTTGTTTGTTTTCTTTTGCTGCAAGGCTTGGGGGGTTCCTGTTCCTGGAGCTGTCTTTTGTTCATAAAATGTCACTACATCACTTGAAAGAAAGTGTAAGAACATTATGCATCTAAACCACCTCACATTATTTCATTTGTATTTCATTTGTATTTACCATAGCTTCCTAACCTCTTATATAAAATAAAAATTAGGCTTATGTGCTTAGGTAATCTATGGGTAAACTGTCCTGCTGTTGGCCAGTTTTACACTGCAGTATCTTAGTCTTTGAAATAAAGCCCTAGACATGATCTCTGTGTCATTGTTATAACCCTTACCTAGAGCTAATGTTGGGTGTAGAAGTAGACCCCTTACCTCATCAAAACTGATTTTCCTAAAGGAGGAGTGATATGTTAATAAAAAGAAGGAAATATGTAACAGGAACTGATGGAGACAAAAGATAACCAATGTTCTCAGCGCTATCCTTCCCTGTGAATGCCAGAAATACACCAATTCAAAGAAGGAGTGTTGTCCAAAAAATAATAGGGTATACTGGCCATACAAATATGCAGAATTTAGGGTTAAATAAGTGTTGCCTGGAAATGTGTGGAACAGGTGACTGTATTGCAAGAGAGATGGAAGGCTGCTGTGTCCAAAGAAGAAAGAAGGGCTGGGAGACCACGCTGCAAAAGAGGAGGGAGAGAGGAGAAAAGCGCCATGCCCACTCTTGGTGTAATACAGTTTAAATATTCAAAAGATAAAATGCATAAAATGCTCTACTCACAAAGGTAACAAAGGAACAGGCGTGAGAACAGTGAAGGCCCTGTACAGTGATATCCTGCCCCCAGTGGAGTTGTCACCTGCCTTCACCGGTCTCACGCCTGTTCCTTTGTTACCTTCATGAGTGGAACATGTTACGTATTTTATCTTTTAAATATAAAATAGTATTACACCAAGAGTGCGCTTGGCTCTTTTCTCCTCTCTCCCTCCTCTGTAACAGGAACAGAACAATTTTCATGCTCCAAAAAATGCTGTATACATTTTATTTTGAAATGATATAATTTAATAATTAGTACATGTACATCCACACCCACCTCCATAAAATTGACAATGTTGTCAAAAAGATCCACACAACCATTAAAAGTCTTTTCTATCACCCACTCAAAAGAAGTTTAAGAAGTCTAAGGAATACCTGGTGTTCCTTCAGAAACCCCCTCAAAGGAGTTTGGATTTAACCTGGCCATACATGTTTCAGTTTTTTTTTGTTCAGCCAGTGGACTGAACAAAAAAATTGAATTTCCTCATCCACACATTCAAGGTGGATAGAAGAATTCTTCCAGACTGGCTGCAGCTGCTGATAGAGCGTTTTTTTATCTGTTAAGGCCTGCCTCACAGGTCAGAAGTCACTTATTCCATTGCTCGAACATATTAACCTCTTCCTGTCCCCTGATTTCTCCATTTAGAAACTATTGCTATGCAGCTCCAGGGGTGTAGAGACAAAGTGGGTTAATCTTCACTCGATAAATAACGTTTCACTTCAAAAACAAATTGCTCTTTATTTGTTTCATCTGCAAATTATCTGATATTCAAAGTGCACACACTTACAGTTTATTTAATGAAGATGCTCTGCTAAAAGGGTAATTCCATTTTTGTAGGGAAAAAGTATTGCAAATGAAAAAATAATAAAAAAGTATAATAGCATATACAATTGCACCATGAGCCATATTGTAATGTATCGCCACTAAAAATGATATTTCCTTTTCTATCTGCAGTACTGTGATTTTCTGTAAAATTCAATGCAATATGGCAATCTTGAGACGTTCTGTACACAGTTGGTGTTTCCTGAATGTGTGATTGGCTCACTGATTTCCTCACATGTGTGCACTAAGGTACAAGTCAGATTTTGGCATCCTCTGCAACAAAAATGTCAGTTTTGTTGAGATGCTTCTAAAGGGTCAATTACTTCTAAAAGAATGCAAACCCTGAGACTTTTCTCATTAGAGCCCTGCAAGTACATTAGATAATCAAAAATGAAAAAGTCTTTCCCATTTAGTCCTGCACAAGACATGATCTAACAAAGAGCTAGAAACAGGCAGGCCTCTGCAACGAAGTTTGTTAAAATTCTTGCAATGTACATAGATCACCTAGAGGGGATTTTTCTTTTGTTTTTCTCAACAAACATGGAGTTATTCTTTAAGCAAGTGAGCTTCAAAATCTCTTAACCCTATGGCAAAAAAATAAAAATAAAACTTTTTTATGTTAAATCAGATTTTATTTATACAAGTTTTTGATGTAAGTACAAAGACACAACACGTCTGACATGGCATAGAAACAAACAGGTATAGTCCAGCACAGCTCCAGGTCAAACAGCAATCAATAAAATGAAAAATGATTTATGGGGTCCAAACACTCAGGGTCAAAGACTGGGGGAATCAAGACTATATGGTAGTTATTCTAATTCCACGTACACATGAGTGGACTTTACGGCAGACTTTGTCCTGCGGACTTTGATGGACTTTCCGAATGAACGGACTTGCCTACACACGATCAACCAAAGTCCCACGGATTCGTACATGATGACGTACGACCGGACTAAAACAAGGAAGTTCATAGCCAGTAGCCAATAGCTGCCCTAGCGTCAGTTTTTGTCCGTCAAACTAGCATACAGACGAGCGGACTTTTCGACCGGACTCGAGTCCATCGAAAAGATTTGAAACATGTTTCATTTCTAGGTCCGTTGAACTTTTGTGGAAAAAAAGTCCGCTGGAGCCCACACACGATCGAATTGTCCGACAGACTCTGGTCCACTGAACCGAGTATGCCGTAAAGTCCGGTCGTGTGTACGCGGCATAACTTTTTAGTTAATGGAAAATATGTTGCAGATATGTTGTATCCAGCCAGCATTGCATAATAGACATGTTGCTTGAATGCATACTCCTATAAGGTTCTTGCAACCATTCCTTTATAGTAGGAGGTATGTAGAGAACCATTTAATGGCTAACATTCTATGTGCAATAAACAGCAGTCTAGCATCCACTAAAGACTCATATACATTCAGGCAGGAGGAGTCAAAACTATCAAAGATACAGGTAATTGGATCAGCAATTAAGGAGGTACTAAGTACATTCTTAAAAATTGTAATTACATCGGACCAGTATTATTTGGGTTTGGGACACTTCCATAGGAGGTCAATTAAGTTACCATTGGGTCAGGTACTTTTTATGCAGCAGGAGTCAGGGCATAAGCTTTTTTATAAAGGTAGTCTAGTGTTCAATATGCTCTGTGAAAAAAAAGAAATCTTTAAAGATGCACCTATTGTACATACTTAGCAAGGGCTATCAGTTAAATCAATATTCTCTCAATGTAGATTACCAGTTCATTAGTAACCAATGTGCCATTAGACAGGTTTCTCAGTATTGTATAAGGTAGTTTAATCACTTGTACAGAATGAATTGACGTGCATATTTACATATTCAAAAATGATTGAAGTTATTGATGTAACGTTTCTTTGTCAACCAGTTTATTTGTGTATATATTTTTATCATAGGAAATATGTAGCCATGTGTGCATATTAATTTTATAACTTTTATTTTTGTGGTTATTTATTCCAGCACTAGGGATGAGCCGAACACCCCCCTGTTCGATTCGCACCAGAACATGCGAACAAGAAAAAAGTTCGCTCGAACACGCGAACACCGTTAAAGTCTATGGGACACGAACATGAATAATCAAAAGTGCTAATTTTAAAGGCTTATATGCAAGTTATTGTCATAAAAAGTGTTTGGGGACCTGGGTCCTGCTCCAGGGGACATGGATCAATGCAAAAAAAAGTTTTAAAAACGGCCGTTTTTTCAGGAGCAGTGATTTTAATAATGCTTAAAGTCAAACAATAAAAGTGTAATATCCCTTTAAATTTCATACCTGGGGGGTGTCTATAGTATGCCTGTAAAGGGGCGCATGTTTCCCGTGTTTAGAACAGTCTGACAGCAAAATGACATTTCGAAGGAAAAAAAGCCATTTAAAACTACCCGCGGCTATTGCATTGCCGACAATACACATAGAAGTTCATTGATAAAAACGGCATGGGAATTCCCCACAGGGAAACCCCCAACCAAAATTAAAAAAAAAAAAATGAAGTGGGAGTCCCCCTAAATTCCATACCAGGCCCTTCAGGTCTGGTATGGATATTAAGGGGAACCCCGGCCAAAATTTAAAAAAAAAATGATGTGGGGTTCCCCCTAAATTCCATACCAGACCCTTCAGGTCTGGTATGGATTTAAAGGGGAACCCCCGCCAAAAAAAAAAAAAAAAACGGCGTGGGGTTCCCCCAAAAATCCATACCAGACCCTTATCCGAGCACGCAACCTGGCAGGCCGCAGGAAAAGAGGGGGGGACGAGAGTGCGCCCCCCCCCCTCCTGAACCGTACCAGGCCACATGCCCTCAACATTGGGAGGGTGCTTTGGGGTAGCCCCCCAAAACACCTTGACCCGTGGCCGGTGGTTGTGGGGGTCTGCGGGCAGGGGGCTTATCGGAATCTGGAAGTCCCCTTTAACAAGGGGACCCCCAGATCCCGGCCCCCCCCCTGTGTGAAATGGTAAGGGGGTACTTACCCCTACCATTTCACTAAAAAAGTGTCAAAATAGTTAAAAATGACAAGAGACAGTTTTTGACAATTCCTTTATTTAAATGCTTCTTCTATCTTCCTTCATCTTCTTCTTCTTCTGGTTCTTCTGGCTCTTCTGGTTCTTCCTCCGGCGTTCTCGTCCAGCATCTCCTCTGCGGCGTCTTCTATCTTCTTCTCCTCGGGCCGCTCCGCACCCATGGCATTGAGGGGAGGCTCCCGCTCTTCTCTTCATCTTCTTCTTCATCCTCTTCTCTTCTTCCTTCTTCTCTTCTTCTCTTCTTAAATTTTCTTCTCCGGGCCGCTCCGCATCCATTCATGGAGGGAGGCTCCCGCTGTGTGACGGCGTCTCCTCATCTGACGGTTCTTAAATAACGGGGGGCGGGGCCACCCGGTGACCCCGCCCCCCTCTGACGCACGGTGACTTGACGGGACTTCCCTGTGACGTCACGGGGAATGCCACAGGGAAGTCCCGTCATGTCCCGTGCGTCAGAGGGGGCGTGGTCACCGGGTGGCCCCGCCCCCCGTTATTTAAGAACCGTCAGGTGAGGAGATGCCGTCACACAGCGGGAGCCTCCCTCCATGCATGGATGCGGAGAGGCCCGGATAAGAAAATTTAAGAAGAGAAGAAGAGAAGAAGAGAAGAAGGAAGAAGAGAAGACGATGAAGAAGAAGATGAAGAGAAGAGCGGGAGCCTCCCCTCAATGCCATGAGTGCGGAGCGGCCCGAGGAGAAGAAAATAGAAGACGCCGCAGAGAAGATGCTGGACGAGAACACCGGAGGAAGAACCAGAAGAGCCAGAAGAACCAGAAGAAGAAGAAGATGAAGGAAGATAGAAGAAGCATTTAAATAAAGGAATTGTCAAAAGCTGTCTCTTGTCATTTTTAACTATTTTGACCTGAAGGGTCTGGTATGGAATTTAGGGGGAACCCCACATCATTTTTTTTTTAAATTTTGGCCGGGGTTCCCTTTAATATCCATACCAGACCTGAAGGGCCTGGTATGGAATTTAGGGGGACTCCCACTTCATTTTTTTTTTTAAATTTTGGTTGGGGGTTTCCCTGTGGGGAATTCCCATGCCGTTTTTATCAATGAACTTCTATGTGTATTGTCGGCAATGCAATAGCCGCGGGTAGTTTTAAATTAGTTTTTTCCTTCGAAATGTCATTTTGCTGTCAGGCTGTTCTAAACACAGGAAACATGCGCCCCTTTACAGGCATACTATAGACACCCCCCAGGTACGAAATTTAAAGGGATATTACACTTTTATTGTTTGACTTTAAGCATTATTCAAATCACTGCTCCTGAAAAAACGGCCGTTTTTAAAATTTTTTGTTGCATTGATCCATGTCCCCTGGGGCAGGACCCAGGTCCCCATACACTTTTTATGACAATAACTTGCATATAAGCCTTTCAAATTAGCACTTTTGATTTCTCCCATAGACTTTTAAAGGGTGTTCTGCGGCATTCGAATTTGCCGCGAACACCCCAAATTGTTCGCTGTTCGGCGAACTTGCGAACAGCCAATGTTCGAGTCGAACATGAGTTCGACTCGAACTCGAAGCTCATCCCTATCCAGCACCATAGCAATCATTGTATTGTTGTGTTATAGTGCAACATTACAAGGGGTTAAACACAGATCTGATATGAATTACTGCATTTAAATTGGAAATAGTTATGGCCATCACTAAACAAAACAAAATAGGAATTGAAAAAAGATGGGTGAAATTTTCAAATGCCTAAAGTAAAGTACTAGTGTGCATGATTAAATTTAAGAGACAAGGCTTCCATAAACCAAATCTTCTGAGGAGTTTTCTTGTTTTCCTTGCTATTACAGTTTACTTTACTTATTGCTTGAGTTAGCTTTTTACAGTTTCACCTAAATCCAAAATAGAATATTTATGAAGGAAGTTCTTTACAACATATATAGCTGTTTTCATTTGAAATAGGTGTGATCTGTTATGCCGCGTACAGATGGACGGACATTCCGACAACAAAACCTTGGATTTATTTCCAACGGATGTTGGCTCAAACTTGTCTTGCATACACACGGTCGCACAAATGTTGTCGGAACTTCTGATAACCAAGAACGTGCTGACGTACAACACGTACGACGGGACTAGAAAAAGGAAGTTCAATACCAAGTGCGCCACCCTTTAGGCTCCTTCTGCTAATCTCATGTGAGTAGAAATTTGGTGAGAGACGATTCTCACTTTTCAGCCTCGTGCTTTTCAGTCTGTTACTGCTCTTCAGTTTGTGCTTGTGGGTTTGCATCTGTTTTTCAGTGCATGTAGTCAGTTGGTATCTGGTTTGCAGTGCGTTCTTGTCCCCTTGTTTCTGATTTTCAGCTTGCTCTTCTCAGGCCTTTCTGATTTTCAGTGCGTCCTGTTAGTTCGTTCTGACCAGCCAACCATTTTGAAGCCATGTTGTGGGTACGTACTCATCGTAGAGTTCGCGCTATGCGGGGGCTTGGTGTTGGGGTTCTTACTTTGACCCAAGCCCAGTCCATGAACGGGGGAGGAGAAGTTCATGGACTAGGAATTGGTTGCTCCAGCGTGACCAATTCTCATACATGCCTTTGCTGCGGGAGATCCGGGATAATAATCCTGATGATTTCAGGAATTATCTCCAGATGGCGGACCCTGTTTTTCACTGTCTGTTGGCTTTGCTGTCCCCTTATATTATGAAGCAGGACACCTGCATATGGCAAGCCATCACTCCTGAACAGAGGCTAGTCGCCACGTTGCGGTACTTGGCAAAGGGGAGAAGTCTGCAGGACATCAAGTTCTCGATGGGCATCTCCCCCAGGCTCTGGGAATCATAATTCCAGAGACCTGTTCTGCCATCATTCAGGTCCTGCAGAAGGACTATATTAAGGTAAGTTTTATCCTTTAAAGTCACATTCTATGTATTTAATGTTTGCTAATGTATTGTATTTTTTTCATCATTCTCTAATTACCATGATTGTAATATGCTGTGAATGTCCTCTTTATCCTCATGCATGCTGGAAGTTTTTAAAGTTCCTTTTTTGTCCGTCATGCATATTTGCCTTTACTAACCTCCCCAGCATGCTATCCTGGGCCCATACACACCTAGCCTAGTCACTTAACAATGTATTTTGTCAGCTCCATTGTAGTGCTTTACTCTAAACACCCCCTAAAATGTCTACAAATGTTATTTTTGTCCTTAAATTCAGGCATAGTGCCAGAGGCTTTTTTTGGGGTCCCAAACTCATTTAGAACCCGCCCTCCCCCCCAACCACTAAGTCTTCCTCAGCTAGCTATTATGTTGTGGGTCTGCTACAAACACCCACCTTGTTTTTGCTTTAATGTATGTAATGCATTAATGCTAAAAAAAAACACATCCTTTTCAGCACCATGAATTATTAAGTGTTTTGAGTCCCGAAAATGGCCTGATTGGGGAAAATTTTAGAACACTGTGGGGGTTATTTACTAAAGGCAAATCCACTTTGTACTACAAGTGCACTGCAAGTGCACTTGAAAGTGCACTGAAACTGCACTGAAAGTGCACTTGTAGTGCAAAGTGGATTTGCCTTTAGTAAATAACCCCCATTGTCACTGTAAACACCAACTTACTCCAAAAACTGGTATTGAGCATTGAAAGAAGAAGGCATTAATTGTTGAGTAGAAAATATTTTACTCAAAGCACATTCACATGTGCGTTAGAAAAGGGTTTTTGAACAAACCAACATATTTGTTTCATAATATTTTTAGGTTAGACAGTACAAATAGCCTTTTTGGGATTTCTGTCAGACCAGACTAAAATCAGGTCATCACTCTCAACCCTTCCTTCCACTCTAACTTCCACGCTTCCTTCCACCTCAGATGAGGCTTCAGAAGTCCAACCTGGGCCTTCCACCCAGGAAGAAGTGGAGGAGCCAAGCTTGAGTCAGGTATAGCACTGTTCAACATATTTCTCAAAATTGTGTGTGATTGATGAACAATAAACTAAAACTATGTCCCATTTTAATACACAGAAAGGCCTCAGCCAAGAGGAGAGTGTGGAAAGTGGCAGCCCGGAGGTAGCGGGGGAAAGTGGCAGCCAGGAGGTGGCTGGGCCCAGTAGCCTGACCGAATCACAGGTTCCTCCCCTCCGCCTTACAACAAAAAGTACCAGGAAGGGGAAGAAAGTGCAGGAGTCAGCGCTTTCTTTGATTTGGGAGGCTACTGTGGCCCTCAGAACCACCCCAATATTCCAGAGGCCTATGCCTGCATGGCTGCCAGCAAAATGCAGGAAATGGAGGTGGGCCAACGCCTCATTTGTGAGGAAGTGATGTATCTGGCTCTAAATAAGGGGTTGAGGGGCAAACTCACAAGCAAAACCCACCTGTGTGTGTTGGACCATCCTCCTCCTCCTCTACCTCCTGCCACAACTCCAACACCAGAGCCACAGCCTGGAAGCAAGCGTGGAAGGAAGACAAGAGTGTGATGTCCTGGGTTCAGTCTGGTCTGACAAAAGATGCAGGATGTTGTATGACCATAGCCCGGGGACATATATGTCACCTGCTGTTGTTCCTGATCTCTGAGTCCTGGACCATATTGCGCTCCCTATTAAATTGACTTCTCAGGCTACCAGTTTTTCATGTCAAATAATTGATGTGTGCCCTGGGGTACAAAGGCTTTGCCAATTTCACCAGTTTATCCAGCCTTGCCTTTCTCTTTATTTTGTTATGACCCCTAATAAATGTCTTTTTTATCACAAATACTTGTGTTTTAATTCAAAAAGGACAATTTAGGCAGGTACATTTAAAAAATACAATGTCAAATTAAAAAGGGACACCAACACCAACTAATCTCCTTGAGGTTAAAAAATCTAAGATAATAATAGTGTTGTGGTAACTTGACACACAAAACTATAAAAAATATTATGGAGATCACTATAAAAAAAAAAATCAGGAGATCTTGATAAAAATATAAAAAGTCAATCACTATAAAAAAAATATAAACATTATTCTGGAGATCTGGCAAAAAAAATAGATTATTCATGAGATCATGAGAAAAAATAAAGAAATCAGTTTGTCAGAACTCTGTGTGAATATCAGCAGCAAAGCAACTTCATTATTCTAGCATTATAAAGAAGAAGAGAATGCGCTGCATTAAAAGATTAAAAACTTTGCAGCGTGACGAATGTGCTATCTCCATTATGAACGCTAGTTTTACCAGACCGAGCGCTTCTGTCTCGTACTTGATTCAGAGCATGCGTGGAATTTTGTGCATCGGAATTGTCTGCACACGCTCGGAATTTACAACAACGGATTTTGTTGTCGGAAAATTTGAGAACCAGCCCTCAAATTTTGTTTGTCGCAAAGTCTGACAAAAATGTCTGATGGAGCCTACACACGGTTGGAATTTCCGACAACAAGCTCAGACCGTGTGTATGCGGCATTATTGTTACAGCTCTTTTCTTCCTCATCATATATTGTATATGTGTCATCATACCATCTTGGTATTGCAGTATTAAACATAAACACAGTATCCATTATTATTTAATCTTTGTAAAGTGTAACCGCGCATCACAAAGAATCATTTTTGGACATCCAATTGCAAAGTTGAAAGATGCTGAGCAGTAAAGTAAGAGGAAATGATCTGAGGGTTAAATCAAATCTAAATACATTGGTTATTTTTTTTGTTATTGCAACCATAATAAAGATTGTATATCTTTGAAAGTAGAATCTTCAAAAATAACTTTATCTTAAGGCAGCATAAACTCACCTTTCTCTTATGAAAAGTAATGCCAGATGTAATAAAAGCTGTTAATGCATCTATACAGATGCAACAAACATCAAGTTTGCATCAATGTCAGTATCTAATCAATATATTCCATGTTTTCACTATAACAAGCCAAATAAAACACACATTGATTTTTTTTTTTATTGCATACAACACAATCAATACAGTAATATGGGAAAAAAATGTTTTGTTGCTTTTTTCTCCTTAATGTATGTATAAGCTCTAACTTTTTATGTCTTGTTAAGGGATCAAATCCTATAACACAGATCAATCAACAGCATTCAATATCATTTTAAAATGGAGCACCGGTCATTTGTACAAAAAATTGTAAGTCAGTAACTACAAATACTGTAGCTGTTCACTTTTAATAAACACACATTTATAAGTCCAGGGATTCAGCGCTGTCATCACGCAGGTTGTTTTTTTCGCCGGTTTTCGGGTACCCAAGGCCACCATCTTTCTTGTGGGAAGCTGGCTGTGGCTTCACAGCTGGTTCTCCACTGTGCATGGGCAAGTCGCTCTGTGCTTTGTGAATGGACACACAGCCTCCTTGGATCTGGGACATATCCCAGGAGGTTGCAAGCATGGAGGAGGGCTAAACTTCCCCTTGGCTTGCCTAGGTGAACCAAGACTCAGCCAACAGCAGGCTAAAGTCTGTTATCAGCTGACGTTATTCAGCCAGTCAAGACCTCGGAGGGAACCCGACTTTAATATTGGGATCCAGCCAGATGCATGAGCAGCAGCTGACTTAGCCTCTCAGTGCACCACTGAAAGCCTGAGTCAGCCAATCCCGCCCCCTCCACAGCCCTGCACTTTAGTAAGTGCTGAAGGGGAAGAGCAGAGAGCGGTGATTAGCAGTCACCTGTTCTCTGCTCACTGAACACCAAGAACTAAGAGATCAGTTGTCTCTCTTTTAACTTACGGATCCTTACTACTTTACCTCTACCTAAAGCCTAAACTTAATCCTAAACATGTGTACTTTGCATGGAGTACATAGCCATAGGCTCTAATAGGCTTCAAAATAGGGTGGGCTCGTGGCACAGAGCATTGCACCATCAGCCCTCCCAGGTGTTACAACAGCGATTGAATAGTCGCTATTGAAACACTGATTCTCAATCCAGATAACCAGAAGCAGGTCTGAGACCCGTTTTTCCAATTGGCCAAAAAGAGAGAAGTCCCAATGGCTGCCGAGGAGGAGGGTGGAAACTGAAGGCGCCACAATGCATGTGGAGAGCAGGGGAAGGGAAAGCTGTCGCCGCTGTCGAGCAAGGAAAGTCACCAGTGAAGCCCGGGAGAAGAGCTGCCTACCATAGATGAGGTAAGTGCTCCAGACCTGACCGACTGACGGGGGGGTTACTGTTTGCCCCCCCCCCCAAAAAAATTACCACTGGCCACCACTGTTTCTCACAGCTCTCCAAAAACCCAATATTTCCCACAATGGATAACATGCTATACTTCCCTTTCTTTTCCATATGGCATTGATCTCCCTGCTTGAAAACACACACACACACAATGTCTGTCTATCTAGATCATATACTGAGAAAGAAAGCCAGGTTGACTGTAAAAGGATATTGTTATGATCCAGTAGTATGTTGTACGGGGCAAACTATTAGCCATGAATAGTATTGCTTAGCAATGACCTGATAAAGTGCTAAATTGTAGACCCTAAAAGTAAATGTTCTTAGATTGCACTTTGTGCTGAAACATGAGCTTTCCCCAAGACAACTGTGTAGCTTTTCATTTATTATATACAATAATAATAGCATGATGCACAGCCTTACTGTATCAAGATGACATCATTTTGTTTATTTTTGCCTTAAATTGGAAAAAAAAGTTGGCTACCAATAATGGAATAAACTGGCATGTAGTCCAAAGGACCCCTTCACCAGCTCAAAGAAAGAAAGTGAATCTGTAAACTGTAGTCAAACATTGGACCAATTCACTTTAAAGCTTAGTTTGGAAGGACTAATTCCTCATCACTATTGATAAGAGACATAAAGCTGATCTCTTTCACATGTATATCATGTACTTTATATCAAAACATAACTAATACTACAATTCTTTTGTAATAGCAGTTTGACACTGGATCCAAATTAATTTGTACATTTTTTTTTATCCATATCAGTATGGAAAATATGAGATGATTTCATTGTTTAAGGGAGCCCCACTTGCTACTTAGCTTTTGCTGTGTGTAAATATAGAGTACATGAACATAATTGTACAATTTCAGTAATTTGTTACATTATAAAATACGTATATGTCCAGGTGAAAAATACACATTTAAAAACAAAAAAGGTTCATCATTTCCAATGAATATTAGAAAGTCGCCTCTTAGATGTTAGAAAAATAAGGGGAAGCTTAAAGCAGTGCATTAAATGTTTTTTCTAAAATAACTTACCTATGTTCACCTTTTTAGAAGGATTGTTCCAATATTAAATATTCTGTTTAAGTAATGCTTTATTTTGGTGTTTTTTTTTCAGCTGGAGACTCAAAGATAGCAACAAATAGTAGTGTGATATTTTTAAATGCAAACAACATTGCATATGGGTATATTTATAAAGTAGCACATGTTTGTTAAGTTCACTGCTTTAAAAAATTGTCACAGAGTGAAAAAAGACGAAACATGTTAAAAATGTATTTAGTGAATATTATTTTACAACATATTTAGACCATCACATTGTCAGAGACAATTTCAGAATCTTAATAACATCAGAATATTATTTTATAGGATATAAGATTCATTTATATTAAATGTTTAAACTACAGCCCCCATCACTTGATTTAAAATCACTATTTTTTTAAGTATCAAAACTTACTTACCTTTCCAGTCGGCATACTGCACTATGTTTACATATTGATTTAACGTTGTAACAACAAAATAATAAAATGCTGTGGAGCACAGTTTTTGAATAATAATTTATGAGGTGTTGAAGGTTGCTCACCAGGTTTACTGTAACAGTTTAGTAGCTATATATCTAAAATACAGCCATCATTAAAATGTTATTCAAAAGCACTTAACATTTATGGAAGTAGTTATATTTCAATAGGAAAAATGAATCAAACCTATGCGTTCTTATAAAGGTCATCAAATGACAAAATATAAATAGAAATAATTTAATGGTGGTTTATTTGACAAATAGTGTAACAAAATTAGGGTTTTCTTTACTTTCAAAGTTTTTTTTTTATTATTGTCCAATAACAAAAAAATCAGGTACAGTCAATGCATAAAGACGGAATACAATGCGCCATAACATAACAGAACATATAATGCCTCTAGTAGGCATGGAAGGGGCATATTCCATGACTGAGGAGAATAGCAACTCAAGGTTTGCTGAGAGTGATGAAATTGATGCTTTTCAGAAAAAACATTGTGGTACTCGTTCCATGCAATACCTGGCCCCAGTTGCCCCGGGAGGCTCCCCTGACACCCCTAAAGTGAGCATACTGTGCCAAGACAGCCCCCCTGAGGCTCCTGGAGCACAGCAACATCTATTGGGAGTCCTAGAGCACCACATGAGTTAAGTGGAGTGGTGCATTTGGTCTAATAGCCCCTAGGAGTGGTTTTAACACTTGAAGCTGGGGGCACTTGTACTATAGTAATATACAGTACGTAATATAAGGTTAAAACAGACCTAAGCTGGGTAAATCCGGAAAATGAAATAATAAAAAAAGGGGGGGGGAGAGGGGGGGAAGAGGAAAGGCGTCAAGGAGCCACTCACCAGGTATCGGGAAGGAGAAGAATTGTTGACGCTTACTTGTCAAGTTTGCATCCCTGGAATGAGGGAGAGACCCACGTGATTGGCCCAGGGTTCTCAGGTGGACTCAAACTGTGCTTTGTAGTTTAGCAGAACACTGGTAAATTTCTCTTGGGACATCATCCAGGAAATGTTGTGCTTGGCTGCAGTAAAAGATACCCCAGGCTGTTTCCAGGCCTTGGCAATTGTCAGCTTAGCGCCTAGGAGTATGAAGTGGATTAATTTGCATTTCCATTTAGAAGCTCCTGGGATATTAGCATTCAGGAGGGCCACCGCGAAGGGTTCTGGGAAGCTTTTGCCCTGTCACTTCATGAATTAGGGCAAACATCCTTTTCCAAAATGACCTGATTTTGGGACATTCCCACCATATGTGGGCTCCAGTGCCATTCAGTTCACATCCCCTGAAGCACCGAGGGCTAGCAGAGGGGAACATGTGAGCTAATTTAGCAGGTGTGAGATACCATCTGGTCATCACTTTGATGTTTGATGCTATTTGGGAAATATTCTTTATCCCCCTATAGGCTCTGGAAAAGGATGTCTGCTAGTCTTCAAGATCCCATTGAATTTGGAGATCATTTTCCTATGCTGTAATGTAAGGGGTTTTGCCAGCCTGTTGAGCAAGTGGTTGGTATATAACAGAAATTCTGATTTGTGGCATGTCCTATCCATAATTCATATGGGGTGGAAATTAGGGTTTTATGCACAGAGATGGGCACAGTTCGCACCAAACTCATTGGCATAGTGAGCTTTAATAGAAAACTGGGGAGATATAGGATAAAAGACATTTGCAATACATTTGCAAACAAAATAATTTATATGCCTATATAATATTGTTTTTACCCTTTTTTGATGTTTTTTTTTATCTTAACTTTAGCCATTTTAATAAATTTTCAGCTGGTAAGAATTTTTGAAGAGTAGGGAAGTGTTACAATTACTGACGGGTTTTTATTTCTGTCTATGAGCCAATTTGGGAAATTTAATCTTACTTCCTGGTTCTGTGATACCTGTATAAGAAATGGAGGACCTATAGCCACTAGGATGAAAAAACATTGTCATAAATTCCAACCTTTCCTAACCCCACTTTAAATGTGTTTTTGTGTGTCCTAATTGGAGGAATTTCCCATCACTTACTATCTTGACTGGAAGTGAAGGGAAATCTCACTAGAGAGGTCAATAGCTTCAAGGAATCTATGGGCAAGTGTCAAGAGATTACAAAATAATATAATGTATTTAGCACCACAGCCTCTGTTCTTAAGCATAACAATAACAGTAGAAGTGGTAAAAGAAGTATGAATATAGGGTATAGCTGAATAATACAAAATAAGATCTCACAATATGCCAATACCCTAGATCTTATCACTGCACCACAGAGAAACCTAATATAAATGAAGCAGCCACTTTAAAATAAATTATAATAGACAAAATATACCAAAAACAAACTAAAGGTAAATAGTGGCGCTGAAAATGCAATAACATAAACAATGAACATATATATTACACACCCAGTGAGTAGTAGTGCATACAAAATGAACACAAAAAGAAACAGTCCATCCATAATATATGATGTCCAATTTTGTATAAATGATCCATGATAAATAGTCAGTTGATTTAAGTCATTAAGACACCACACCACATGATAAAAAACGTCTCTCCTTCCCCAGTTGGATGTACACTCACCGACACTATTTGCCTCACACTCTCATGTTCTGCAAAAAGAGCATTGTACCCCTCAGGGTTGTGGATATCCTATCAATCGATTCAAGCATACAAAGACCAGTAGGTATCCATAATATGCGAAGGAAATCAGAACTCCAAATAGTGCAATAACATCAAGAAAATGTAATTTATTAAAACCACAAAAGCCTAAGGGTAATACACTTACAAGAAGGCAAATTAAAAGTGCATTGGTATGATAAACAGATGCCAAGCATATCCCAGTCAAGGCAGACAAAAGAATGGGCACAGTATCTCACCCCACCAATAAGCCAGTACACATGGAGCATCACTTCCGGTGATATGTAAACGCCACTTCCGGTTGCCATACAGCCACCCTCCAATGTGTTCCATCTTAACGACTTTGTCCTGGGATTGGGATTGCAATGAAGTAGTAATGAACATGTTGGGATGTGGCTGTATGGTAATCTGAAGTGGCGTTTAAGTATGACCGGAAATGATGCTCCGTGTGTACTGGCTTGTTGGTCGGGTGAAATAGGGTGCCCGTCATTATGTCCGCTGTGACTGGGATATGCTTGGCGTCTGTTCATCATACCAATGAGCTTTTAATTTGCCTTCTTGTAAGTGTATTACCATTAGGCCTTTGTGGTTTTAATAAATTAAGTTTTCTTGACATTATTGCACTATTTGGAGTTCTGTTTTCCATTGCATATTATGGATACTTACTGGTCTTTAGATGCTTGGATTGATTGACGGAATATCCACAACCCTGTCCCCCTGGACGTCCCATCATTAGCGGGATAGATTCCATTACCTCCCAAATTGGAAAATACATTGACTATTTTCTGCAACCACTAGTTAGAAAAACACCGTCCTACCTTAACCCCTTCAATACCAGGCACTTAGACACCTTCCTGCCCATGCCAATTTTCAGCTTTCAGCGCTGTTGCAATTTGAATGACAATTGTGCGGTCATATAACACTGTACCCAAACAAATTTTTTATCATTTTGTTCCAAAAAATAGAGCTTTCTTTTGGTGGCATTTGATCACCTCTACGGTTTTTATTTTTTGCACAACAAATAAAAAAAGACCGAAAAAAACCACGTTTTTGTTTCAGTTA
Organism: Lithobates clamitans; assembly: GCA_037952925.1. Lineage (NCBI taxonomy): Eukaryota > Metazoa > Chordata > Amphibia > Anura > Ranidae > Lithobates > Lithobates clamitans. Next base: position 3,731,710 of record JBBGZY010000424.1, read on the forward strand.
AAATTTTTTGTAAATAAGTACATTTTCTTCTTCAATGACGGGCACTGATAAGGCGGCACTGATTGACACTGATGAGGTGGCACTGACAGGCACTGATGATGGGCACTGATAGGCGGCACTGATGGACACTGATAGGTGGCACTGATGGGCACTGATAGGTGGCACTGGTATGCAGCACTGATGGGCATTCACAGGTGGCACTGATGGGTACTTATGGGTGACACTGATAGGTGGCACGGATGGGTACTGATGGGCACTGATAGGTGAGCACTGATGGCCACGGATGGGCACTGATAGGTGGCACAGATGGACACTGATGGGTGGCACTGTTGACACTGGTGGTACTGATGACATTGATGGGTGGCATTGCAGGGCATCACTGCTTTATATTGGTGCCAGTCAGTGCCCATTTGTGGGCACTGATTGGCACAGACTGGGCACATTGGGCACATGTGGATGGTCATGGGGTACATACCTGGCCATCCATATGTTGCCCGCTTCCCCGGTGGTCCTGGCAGCTTCCCTGGTGATCTAGTGTGGGCATCCGAGGGGGGGCTGCGCTGATAAACAATCAGCGCAGACCCCCCTGTTAGGAGAGCGGCCGATCGGCTCTCCTCTACTCGCATCTGTCAGACGCAAGTGAGGAAAAGCTAATCAACGGCTTTTCCTATTGACATTGTGATCAGCCGTGATTGGATACGGCTGATCACGTGGTAAAGAGCCTCCACTGGAGGCTCTTTACCAAGAACGGTGGAGCGTTGTGTCAGACTGACGCACTGATCTCCGCGATGCATGCCCCCAGGGGCGCGCGGTGGCTGTTATCCTGAAGGACGTCATTTGACGCCCAGTCAGGATAACTGAACCACAGCCCGGCTGTCATTCTGCTATAGGCCAGGCGGGAAGTGGTTAAGGACACCAAGGATGTGATTAATCTTCTATCCCAATCTAATATTGAAGGTGACCTCATTATGGCTACAGCTGACGTTGCTTCCTTGTACACCTGCATTCCCCATCAGAGAGGAATGGAGGCTGCATAGGAATTTTTGAAAAGAGACATCACTCTCGCATCCCCCCAGGTTGATTTTATTTTGGAGTGGATTTTATTTTGGAGTTGTTAGATTTTGCCACCCACCACAATTATTTTTGGCTTGATGGCCGTTTTTATTTACAGCTTAAGGGTGTGGCGATGGGAGCAAAATTTTCTCCCAGTCTGGCCAACCTTTTTATGGCCAAGTGGGAGGAGGATGTCGTCTATGCCCTGGCCCACCCGCATTTGGTTTTGTGGGACAGGTACATTGACGATGTCCTCCTCCTACGGGCTGACACCTCAGAATCATTGGAAGAATTCTTTCTGACTCTTAATAATAATGTTCGAGGTATTGTTTTAACTTACCAATCCAGTTCTTCCAGAATCAACTTTTTGGATCTTGCGATCGAAAGATCGGAACAACATTTCATACTAGTACCCACTTTAAACCTACTGATAGGAATGTGTTTATACCTACAGCCAGTTGCCACCACAAATCGTGGTTGAGCTCAGTTCCTAAAAGCCAGTTTCTGCGGCTTCACCAAACCTGCACTGACACTGCCACCTTCAAGTCTCAAGCCAACATCTTGAGGTAGCTAGAGATCTTTCTTCAGTTCTAAATACCGATCAAGTTTCATTGCTGGCAGACAAACCTCAGCAAGAAGGTGATGACAACTTTAAATGGTCATTCCTTACTGGGTTCTCCACCCAATACAAACAGATTAAATACATTTTTGAACGGCACTGGGGAATTTTGAGGAATGACAAAATACTTGGTCCTATTCTACCCAAGAGACCCTAGGTCATTTACCGGGGTGCACCCTCACTTAAAAGTAAGATTTTACCATCTATCATCAATCCCCCAGTTAAGCCCACATTTTTCCACAACTGGACAGGTTATTACCCCTGCAAAAAGTGTCTGGTCTACCATCACAACTCCTGTGGTAGTAGAGCAACCAAGGAATTTAGCTCTAAGGTAACTGGTCGATCTTATACCATCAAGCATTTTTGACTATACGAACATTTACGGCTAGAGTTACTGAACATATCAATCTAATAAAACTTGGTAGTACTAAACATACAGTTCCTCGCCACGACCGACAACACCATGCACGTGACCCTACAGGGTCTCAATTTCTTTTTATTGAAAGATACATTGCCCCATGGAGGGGTGGAGCTAGGACGAGAGGGGTATCCAGACTAGAAACCTTCTGGATCTATGAATTACAGACCCACCATCCACAGGGAATGAACTTAGAGGGGGACATTAACTCTTTTTAAAATACTTTTGCTCTGAGATCACCTGGAAGCCCCCTCCCCCTTTTTACGAATTTTTCAACATATAAATTCATTTTATTATGTATTTGTATATATGGGCTATTTCTAACCCACTCTCTATTGTTGTCAATAATGTTAGTTTTATGTTTTTCATTTAACTCTTATGCCCCGTACAGACGGTCAGATTTTCTGATAGAAAATGTCCGATCGGAGCGTGTTGTCGGACATTCCAACCGTGTGTGGGCTCCATCGGACTTTTTCCATCGGATTTTCCGACACACAAAGTTTGAGAGCGGGCTATAAAATTTTCCGACAACAAAATCCGATCGTGTCAATTCCGACTGTGTGTGGCCAGTTCCAACGCACAAAGTGCCACGCATGCTCAGAAGAAATTCCGAGACGGAACAGCTCGGTCTGGTAAAATTAGCGTTCGGAATGGATACAGCACTTTCGTCAGGCTGCAATGTTTAAAATAGTTTAATACAGCGCACTCTCTTCTTCTTTATAATGTGAGAAGAATCAAGTAGTTTTGCTGCTCATATTCACACAGACTTCTCACAAACTTCTTTCTTTATTATTTATTGTGATTCCCTCAATATATTTAGATTTGTCACATTTGACCATATTTTTTTGTTGGTTTTTAAATATTTCTCTTTTTTTTTTGGTCAAGGCATTTTTTTTGTGTTTGTATGTTTTACAAGACTGATGTTTTTTTTTTTTTTTTTGTGTTTTACTCCATAATATTTTTGTGTGTGTTTTGTGTGTCAAGTTACCACAACACCATTGATATCTTGTATTATTGAATCTCAAGGAGATTGTTTGGTGTTGGTGTCTCTTTGTCAAAGAGGTTACCTGGTTGGGCGTCGGTGCGCGTTGGGGCGCGTTGGTGCGCGCATTCCTGTGCGTGCTGGGGCACGTGCTTCTGGGGGCACTGGCGTGTCTAATCTGGCTGGCCGTGCTGTGCCTGGTGGTGCTGGTGTGCGCGCCGGTGTCCGGGGGCGCGCTCGGACGTGTGCGGGTGCACGGACATCCGTGCGTATCGGCGCGCGCACGAGCGCGGCGTTTGGCGCCAATCAGCCTATTTAGGTCTTCTGTTATCTCTGATCTGTGCTGCCTGATCAACAGCTCTGTGCCTAGTTCCTGTTTCCTGTTTCCTGTTCCTAGTTCCTGTGTTCCTGAGTTCCTGATCTGTTGACGACCCGGCTTGCCTTTGGATTCTTCTGACCTCTGCCTGCATCTGACCCCAGCTTGTTTTGACCTCGCTTCTGCCTGCTCCTCCTGTACCTCTGCGGCCCGCCTGTTGCCAAACCCAGCCGGCAGGGGGCCTCCCCCATGGATGAACTCTGTAGGCACCTAGCAGGCCTCACCCAGGCAGTCAAAAGCCTACAAGAAGGCTATACCAGATTAGAGGGACAGGTCCAAGCCCTCTCAGCATCTTCTCAAGGAGCAGCTTCTGCCGGCCCTTCCGCAGCACCCTCTGTAGTAATGCTCCCCCGGAGCCCAGGGTACCCACACCCGAAAAGTTCTCTGGAGAACATTGCAAGTACCGGGCATTCCGCAACGCATGTGAGCTTTATTTTGCCTTACAACCCCGCACGTTTTCTCTGGAAGCCACAAAGGTGGGGTTTGTCATATCACTACTGACCGGCGAGCCTCAAACTTGGGCTCACCGTTTACTTGAGCAAAAATTCAAATCTCTGGATTCCTTGGATGACCTCTTCCTAGCAATGTCTCAGCTATACGAGGACCCCCAACTAATGGCTACTGCTGAAGCCGCCTTGCACTCCCTGCAGCAAGGTCGCAGAGCGGCCGAAGACTACGCCGTAGAGTTCAGACGTTGGAGCTCTGATACAGAGTGGAATGACGCTGCCTTTCGTCACCAATATCGGTTGGGGTTATCTGATCCCCTCAAAGATGAACTGGCACGTGTTGGGATACCTCAGACACTGGATGAGCTCATAAACTTGTCAATCCAGATTGACCGCCGTCTGAGAGAGAGACGTTCAGAGAGGTCCGTTAGCCACCCACATCCCACTTGGATGTTGCCCAGGGTTCCTAGTGCTCCGAATCAAGTTCCTCCCGCCTCTTCTGCTCCAGCCACAGAAGCTCCAGAACCCATGCAGCTCGGTCTGCTCCGTCCATCCCTGACCCCAGAAGAAAAGACGCGCAGACGCACGCTCAATTTGTGTCTGTACTGCGGAGAACAAGGACATTTTGTGAGGGCCTGCCCCAACAAGAGACGTAAGTGCCTGCCGTCCTCTTCTTTATCTGCACCTGTCTTACCCAGATCTGGTAACCATTTGACACTTTCTGTTATGTTACAGCTTCCTGGAAGGAACATCCCAGTACCGGTCATTATTGACTCAGGAGTAGGGATGAGCCGAACACCCCCCTGTTCGGTTCGCACCAGATTATGCGAACAGTAAAAAAGTTCGCTCGAACACGCGAACACCGTTAAAGTCTATGGGACACGAACATGAATAATCAAAAGTGCTAATTTTAAAGGCTTATATGCAAGTTATTGTCATAAAAAGTGTTTGGGGACCCGGGTCCTGCCCCAGGGGACATGGATCAATGCAAAAAAAAGTTTTAAAAACGGCCGTTTTTTCAGGAGCAGTGATTTTAATAATGCTTAAAGTCAAACAATAAAAGTGTAATATCCCTTTAAATTTCATACCTGGGGGTGTCTATAGTATGCCTGTAAAGGGGCGCATGTTTCCCGTGTTTAGAACAGTCTGACAGCAAAATGACATTTCGAAGGAAAAAACCCATTTAAAACTACTCGCGGCTATTGCATTGCCGACAATACACATAGAAGTTCATTGATAAAAACGGCATGGGAATTCCCCACAGGGGAACCCCGAACCAAAATGTAAAAAAAAATGACGTGGGAGTCCCCCTAAATTCCATACCAGGCCCTTCACGTCTGGTATGGATATTAAGGGGAACCCCGGCCAAAATTAAAAAGAAAAATGATGTGGGGTTTCCCCTAAATTCCATACCAGACCCTCCAGGTCTGGTATGGATTTTAAGGGGAACCCCGCACCAAAAAAACCCAAAAAAACAGCGTGGGGTTCCCCCAAAGATCCATACCAGACCCTTATCCGAGCACGCAACCTGGCAGACCGCAGGAAAAGAGGGGGGGACGAGAGTGCGCCCCCCCTCTTGAACCATACCAGGCCACATGCCCTCAACATTGGGAGGGTGCTTTGGGGTACCCCCCCAAAACACCTTGTCCCCATGTTGATGAGGACAAGGGCCTCATCCCCACAACCCTGGCCGGTGGGGACAGGGGACCCCCAGACCCCAGATCCCGGCCCCCCCGTGTGAAATGGTAAGGGGGTACTTACCTCTACCATTGCACTAAAAAACTGTCAGAAATGTTAAAAATGACAAGACAGTTTTTGACAATTCCTTTATTTAAATGCTTCTTCTTTCTTCTATCTTCCTTCATCTTCTTCTTCTTCTGGTTCTTCTGGCTCTTCTGGTTCTTCCTCTGGCGTTCTCGTCCAGCATCTCCTCCGCGGCGTCTTCTATCTTCTTCTCCTCGGGCCGCTCCGCACCCATGGCATGGGGGGAGGCTCCCGCTCTTCTCTTCATCTTCTTCATCTTCTTCATCTTCTTCTCTTCTTCTCTTCTTCTCTTCTTCTCTTCTTCATTTTCTTCTCTTCTTCCGTCTTCTCTTCTTCATTTTCTTCTCCGGGCCGCTCCGCACCCATGCTGGCATGGAGGGAGGCTCCCGCTGTGTGATGGCGTCTCCTCGTCTGATGGTTCTTAAATAATGGGGGGCGGAGCCTCCCGGTGACCCCGCCCCCCTCTGACGCACGGTGACTTGACGGGACTTCCCTGTGACGTCACGTGGAATGCCACGGGGAAGTCCCGTCATGTCCCGTGCATCAGAGGGGGGCGGGGTCACCGGGTAGCCCCGCCCCCCATTATTTAAGAACCATCAGATGAGGAGACGCTGTCACACAGCGGGAGCCTCCCTCCATGCCAGCATGGGTGCGGAGCGGCCCAGAGAAGAAAATGAAGAAGAGAAGAAGGAAGAAGAGAAGAGGATGAAGAAGAAGATGAAGAGAAGAGTGGGAGCCTCCCCCCATGCCATGCGTGTGAAGCGGCCCGAGGAGAAGAAGATAGAAGAGGCCGCGGAAAGAGATGCTGGACGAGAATGCTGGAGGAAGAACCAGAAGAGCCAGAAGAACCAGAAGAAGAAGAAGAAGATGAAGGAAGATAGAAGAAAGAAGAAGCATTTAAATAAAGGAATTGTCAAAAACTGTCTCTTGTCATTTTTAACATTTTTGACAGTTTTTTAGTGAAATGGTAGGGGTAAGTACCTCCTTACCATTTCACACAGGGGGGGCCGGGATCTGGTGGTCCCCTTGTTAAAAGGGGGCTTCCAGATTCCGATAAGCCCCCCCGCCCGCAGACCCCCACAACCACCGGCCAGGGTTGTTGGGATGAGGCCCTTGTCCTCATCAACATGGGGAGAAGGTGTTTTGGGGGGCTACCCCAAAGCACCCTCCCAATGCTGAGGGCATGTGGCCTGGTACGGTTCAGGGGGGGCTGCACTCTCGTCCCCCCTCTTTTCCTTCAGCCTGCCAGGTTGCATGCTTGGATAAGGGTCTGGTATGGATTTTTGGGGGGACCCCACGCCGTTTTTTTTTTTGGCGCGGGGTTCCCCTTAAAATCCATACCAGACCCTCAGGTCTGGTATGGAATTTAGGGGGAACCCCACGTCCTTTTTTTTTTTTTATTTTGGTTCGGGGTTCCCCTGTGCGGAATTCCCATGCCGTTTTTATCAATGAACTTCTATGTGTATTGTCGGCAATGCAATAGCCGCGAGTAGTTTTAAATGGGTTTTTTCCTTCAAAATGTCATTTTGCTGTCAGACTGTTCTAAACACAGGAAACATGCGCCCCTTTACAGGCATACTATAGACACCCCCCAGGTACGAAATTTAAAGGGATATTACACTTTTATTGTTTGACTTTAAGCATTATTAAAATCACTGCTCCTGAAAAAATGGCCGTTTTTAAAACTTTTTTTTGCATTGATCCATGTCCCCTGGGGCAGGACCCGGGTCCCCAAACACTTTTTATGACAGTAACTTGCATATAAGCCTTTAAAATTAGCACTTTTGATTTCTCCCATAGACTTTTAAAGGGTGTTCTGCAGCATTCGAATTTGCCGCGAATACCCCAAATTGTTCGCTGTTCGGCGAACTTGCGAACAGCCAATGTTCGAGTCGAACATGAGTTCGACTCGAACTCGAAGCTCATCCCTACTCAGGAGCATGCAGCGGCTTCATTGACCGAACCTTCGTTGATAACCATAGTATTCCTCTTCAACCCAAGGCCCAGGGACTTGCAGTATTCTTAGCAGACGGCTCCACCCTCAGCTCCGGACCAGTTACCTAGGAGACTGTTCCCTTACTGGCCACTATTGGCCCGGAACATCAGGAACTCTTACGCCTGGATGTCATCTCCTCTCCCCTCTTTCCAATTATCCTAGGAATGCCTTGGCTGCAAGCTCACAATCCCAGCATCGACTGGTCCACAAGAAAGATTCAGTTTCTCTCCAATTACTGCAAACAACACTGTCTACTGGGAACAGCCATTACACCATCTCAGTGCCTTTGCTTAGACTCTGATACCAAGCTTCACCAATCCCTTCCCGAGCCCTACGGGGATTTCCTGGATGTGTTCAGCAAGAAGGGGGCAGAGACTCTCCCGGTACACAGGCCCTATGACTGCCCAATAGAACTCTTACCCAGAACTGAAGTTCCCTTCGGCAGGATTTTTCCTTTAACTGAGCAGGAGCTGGGCACCCTGAAAACCTATATCAATGAAAATCTAAAGAAGGGATTCAGTCGCCCTTCACATCTCCTACAGGTGCGGGCATCTTCTTCGTTGAGAAGAAGGATCACTCCCTACGTCCCTGCATCGACTACCGGGAATTAAATAAAATAACCATAAAAAACAGATATCCGCTACCCTTAGTACCTGAACTGTTTCAAAGATTGGGGTCCGCTACAGTTTTCACCAAGTTGGATCTCCGCGGAGCCTACAATTTGATCTGCATAAGAGAGGGGGACGAGTGGAAGATTGCTTTACGTACTCGAGTCGGGCACTTCGAGTACCTCGTCATGCCCTTTGGCCTGTGTAACGCGCCAGCCACCTTCCAACACTTCGTTAATGATGTCTTCCGTGACTTTCTGGACCTGTACGTCATAGTCTATCTGGACGATATTCTGTTTTTTTCCACTTCCCTGATCGACCACCGCAGACATGTACGAAACGTACTTACCCTCAGGCAACATGGGCTTTATGCCAAACTCGAAAAATGTGAGTTTGAGCTCCAATCTATTCAGTTTCTAGGCCTGGTCATCTCTCCGAAGGGTATCAAGATGGACCCTCAAAAAGTATCCGCTATCCTGGATTGGCCTGCACCTGTAGATAAGAAAGGAGTACAGCGCTTTATTGGCTTCGCCAATTTCTATAGGAAGTTCATCAAAGGATTTTCTTCGATAATAACCCCCATCACTGAACTCATCAGACAAGGGACCCGTTTTGCTGGACTCCTAAGGCGCAGCTGGCCTTTGAAGAACTCAAGGCTTTGTTTACCTCAGCCACCATTCTTAAACATCCCAATCCAGCCCTACCTTTCGTATTGGAAGTTGACGCATCCGAAATTGCGGTAGGAGCTGTGCTCTCGCAAAGACAAGGCGCCAAAGCTCTCCTGTACCCTGTGGGGTTTTTCTCATGTAAACTTTCATCTTCAGAAAAGAATTACGACGTGGGAGATCGGGAACTTCTAGCCATCAAAGCAGCTTTAGAAGAATGGCGTTATCTTCTGAGGGTGCTGCTCACCCCATTTTCTTCTACACAGACCATAAAAATTTAGAATACCTGAGAACAGCTAAGAGACTAAAACCTCGGCAGGCCAGATGGGCACTTTTTTTTTTGCGATTCCAATTCCACATTACCTACAGACCCGGATCCAAGAATGTCAAGTCTGACGCACTCTCTCGCATGTTCCACGACTCAGAAAAAGCCCTACCTCCAGACACCATCCTCCCTTCTGGGAATTTCCTGCTGCTTCAAGAAGATCTTGTCTCTCAAATTAGACGGGCCTCTATGGGAATGACACCACCTGCTGAAGCTCATGCCAAAGATGGGCTGTTTTGGTATGAAAACAAAATTGTGGTCCCTGAGGAGCTAAAAGTACAGGTGTTAGAACTTTGCCACGATCACAAGTTGGCTGGACTTCACGAAAAACAATCAGTCTAGTACAACGTACCTTCTGGTGGCCTCATCTTGTTAAAGATTGCAAGGAGTATGTTGATTCTTGTAATACCTGTGCCAGAAGCAAGAATAGCCGGGCAAGGGCGTGGGGTCTGTTAAAACCTTTACCGGTCCCAGAGAGGCCATGGACCATGATTTCAATGGACTTCATCTTGAACTTCCCCCATCAGAAGGGTTTTCTTCCATCTTTGTTGTGGTAGATAGGCTGTCTAAGATGGCCCATTTCCTTCCCATGAAGGGTACCCCCTCGGCTATGGAAACAGCTATCTTTATCAGAGAAATTATCAGATTACATGGAGTGCCAACGAACATAGTTTCTTACCGTGGTGTCCAGTTCACCTCCAGATTCTGGAAAGCCCTCTGCGGCTCCTTGGAAATTGAATTAGCATTTTCCTCGGCCTATCATCCCCAGTCAAATGAGCAAACTGAAAGGACGAATCAAACCTTGGAGCAATATTTCCGCTGTTTTTCTGCATTCTCCCAGGACGATTGGGCCTCCCTGCTCCCTATCGCAGAGTTCTCTTACAATAATTCATTGCACTCAGCTACCAATCAAACACCATTCTATGCTAATTACGGCTTCCATCCGTCCTTTTTGCCTGGGTCAATACCCGAGTGCTCCGTCCCTACAGTGTCTGAAACTTTGAATTTCTTTTCAACAAACAATAAACTACTACAGGACACCATGGCCAAGGCTCAGAAATACTACAAGAGGATGTTCGACAGGAAGAGGCGTGGAGAGCTTGTCTTGGAACCCGGCAACCCAGTTTGGTTATCCACCGCTAACCTGAAGTTGGCCTGTCCGTCCAGAAAACTAGGCCCTAAGTACTTGGGTCCTTTCTTGGTTAAAGAGGAAGATTAACAACGTGGCCTATGAACTTGACCTGCCTAACTCCCTGAAGATACATCCAGTCTTCCATGTGTGTCTCTTTTGAAACCGGTTACTCCCAATTCCTTTGTTGGCTGTAGTATCGATCCACCCAAGCCTATCCTAGTTGACGGCGAAGAGGAGTTTGAGGTGGAGGCAATTTTAGATTGCAGAAGAAGACGCAACCAAACCCAGTACCTCGTAAAGTGGAAGGGCTATGGGCCTGAAGACAACTCATGGGTGCCAGAAAGCAACTTGCATGCCAGAGAGCTCTTGCAGTCATTCAAAGTTTCTCATGCCTCAAAGTTGGCCCAGCTGGGCATCCGGAGTCTGCCCTTGAGGAGGGGGGAACTGTCAGAGAGGTTACCTGGTTGGGCGTCCGGGTGCGTTGGTGCACGCGTTCCTGTGTGTGCTGGGGCGTGTGCTTCTGGGGGCACTGGCGTGCCTAATCTGGCTGGCCGCACTGTGCCTGGTGGTGCTGGTGTGCGTGCCGGTGTCCGGGGGCGCGTGCGGGTGCGCTGGCGTCCGTGTGTGTCGGCGCACGCACGAGCGCGGCGTTTGGAGCCAATCAGCCTTTTTAGGCCTGCTGTTATCTCTGATCAGTGCTGCCTGATCAACAGCTCTGTGCCTAGTTCCTGTTTCCTGTTTCCTGTTCCTAGTTCCTGTGTTCCTGTGTTCCTGAGTTCCGGAGTTCCTGATCTGTTGATGACCCGGCTTGCCTTTGGATTCTTCTGACCTCTGCCTGCATCTGACCCCGGCTTGTTTTGACCTCGCTTCTGCCTGCTCCTCCTGTACCTCTGCTGCCCGCCTGTTGCCAAACCCAGCCTGTGTATTGACCTGTCTTTAGCTCCTGCTCAGCATCCGTTGCCTGTGCCTCTGACTATCACCTGCTGTCTGAAGACTGCTAGCTTCCAAAATACGGACTCCTGCACAGGCTCTCATACCACTCCGCACTCGTGTGCTTCCTGTCTGCTCTACCAGGGGCCGCAAGTCAGATACGTAAGGGAGCCTACCCTCTGCCCAAGTGGACTCTCCGGTCTGGTAAGTGAGAGACCTGACACTCTTGTTAATTTCACATTGTATTTTTGAAATGTACCTGCCTCCTCACAAACAAACTGTCCTTTTTGAAGAAAAACACACATAGGCAAGTATAATTGAAAACAAAAATCCTTTATTAAGAGCTCAGAACCAAACAAAGAGGTAGGCAACACTGGAGAAACAGCAGAAATTGGCAAAGCCTTGGACCTCCAGGGCACACATCAATTATTTAACATCAAAATTGGTGGCTTGAGGAGTCCTTGTCTAAGGGAGTGCAGTCTGGTCCAGAAGTCCCAGAGATCCGGAAAGCAGCAGATGACATCTGTGTACCCAGGCTGTGGTACTACAAGAGGCTGCATATTTTGCCAGACCAGACTGAACCCAGGGTCATCACTCTCTGGTCTGCCTTCCATGCTTCCTTCCACGCTGTGGCTCTGGTGTTGGAGATGTGGCAGGAGGAGGAGTAGGACCTGGAGGAGGAGGAAGAATAGGACCTGAAAGAGGAGGAGGAGGAGGAGGAGGACTATGTGTGAGGTCACAAATGTGGGTAGCACATGTTATTTGGCCCCTCAACCCCTTATTGAGAGCTTCCAAAATTAGGAACTCACACAGGAGTCATTGGCCCTCCTCCATCTGCAGCATTTTGCAGGCAGTTATGCCAGCAAAGTCCTCCTCCACAGTGTGGGGGGTTCTCAGGGCCTCTGTAGCCTTCCAAAAAAGGTCTATGGCAGGTTACTCCTCTTCCTGGCACTTTGTCTTTGCAGGTTTAGGGGAGGGACCTGGATATCAGGCAGCCTGCTTGGCCCAGCCACCTCCTGGCTCAGACTTCCCTGTGTATGAAAAAGGGACATGGCTTTAGTTTTTGCATCATCAATCACAATCATAAATTAGTACTCCAAACTAACATCTAGTTAACATCATTGATTGGACAACCAGAAATATTTAGAGGAATGCTATACCTGGTTCAAGCTGGGCCCCTCCACATGTTGCTGCCTGGAAGGCCCAGGTTGGGCGTCAGAAGCCTCAGCTGGGGGGGAAGGAAGCATGGAAGGAAGAGTGGAGAGTGCTGGCCTGGGTTCAATCTGACCTGCCAGAAAATGCAGCCTGTCATAGTACCACAGTCTGGGGAGATAGATGTCATCTGCAGCTCCAGATCTCTGGGAATCATGGACCTTCTTGCGCTCCCTTAGATAAGTGCTCCTCAGGCCACCAATTACAACCTTCAAATAGGTGATGTCTGCCGTGGAGATCGCCGTCTTCACAAATTCCAACAAATTATCCAGCGCTGCCTTCCTCTTTGTTTGGTTCTTATATTCAGGGTGGTTTATCTGCCATAGACAAGGCAGCTCCCTGAACATATCAATGAATATGGGTAAAAATTCCTCATCTTTGAATAGATCCATTTTCACTGCAAGACACAACACAAGACAAACCCTAATGTCAGCCTAAAGTCTACTAAACTTGTGCAAACACAGGCCTCAATGTATAAGCAGTATAGGCCCAATGTTAAATCTTACCTTCGCTATCATAATCGGCGCCTCCGTTACTCCTTCCTCCTCTCACAGATTGTATGTACTACGCACGCGTGTTACGCTTTATAGACACTGCGTATGCGTGAAACTTCGCCCACCCCTGATGTTCTTTCTAGTCTATTCCCCGCCCCTTCTCGTTCGTCGCAGTGGGGAAGAGCACATGGCAGAGTCAGAGCAGGTGTCAGATAATTACACCAATGAAGAGGAGGAGGAGGAAAGCCCGGAGGCAGAAACGTCCCGATCCAGAAGGAGACGATTTAAGGCATCAAATATGTCCTTTGGGGAGATGTTGGAGATGGTGGACATCCTGAAGAGGGCCGACTATGACGGGAAGTATGGACCTTACCCCAACCCCAATGTCAGAAAGGCCAAGATCATGGCGAAAGTGGTCAAGAGTCTGCACCGGAATTTCGGGGTACGACGATCGAAAGATCAGCTCAGGAAGCGGTGGTCGGACCTCAAATTAAGAGAGCATGAGCAGTACAGAAAGATCTGGAGAGTGCTGCAAAAAAGTAAATAGTTGTGCTGTGTGCTTCTTTATGTTTATTACATTCGTGCTGCTCCATGTGCTTTTCTTAACTGTTATCCAGTTTAAAATGTCAACTTTCATGTTCATGGGCACATTATTCGTTCGTATCAAACATTGTTCGTTCGGCCTAGAAAACACCATTGTTTTGGCCATATGCATTTCACCACATTTTTTAGGGCCTACTTGTCTGAAACTAATTTGGTTGTGTAGATGGGTTTGTTACTAGTATGAAATGCAAACAAGATTCTGTGTAAGGAGAGGACACTCAGCAGCAGTTTTCACATCTGTACGCTGGAGCACTAGTGTTGGACACAAGAACACCCTTTTTATTAGGGGTTCCCACACAGGTGCTCCAGTGTATACTATAGGGGTGTCTCCATCTGTGAAACTTGTACAAGACAGGTAAGTATTCAAGCTTGACAAAGGCCAAGACAAATGCCACATCTTGGAACTCTGCCAAAAAAGACAATTGTACCCCACTTCCAAGCAATGTTTCATATTCCTATTTCTGCCATCAAATATCTGTGTGCTAAGTATACCTATTTTTATTGTACATAGGGGATAAAAGACTCGGAGGACACCCCTCATCCGAGGAGACCACAGACCCCCCACCTCTGGAAGAATGGGAAATCCACCTAAGACCAGCAGAGCAGGAGAAGGAAGACGTGGTGGAAATTGGCACCACAACAGGTGAGTGTCTGCGACCACAGGCTCAGTTAAGAGATGGATGCCGCCATATTTATAATTCATGGTGTTTTTTTTTGTTTCAATCTTTTTAGGTGATCGTGATGTTGTGGATCCAGATCCTTTCACCTCAGAAAGTGCCCAGATCCTGATCGGGGAGATCATGGGGTGTAATAGGGACTTGGAAAACATTGTGAAAGCCATCAATGATGTTCAGCAAAAAATGAAGAACATAATTGATTAGGGAGAGTTAAAAACCCCGCAAAATCCCTTGGGTTTTTGTTGTGCCAAAATTTTTCATATTTTTTATGTCAATTTGTAGCAAAGCCAAATTTGTAAGAGGCACACAGTGTGTCAACATGTGCTATCTGCCATCACGGGGGATCAATGGACGCCTTTTGGGGGTGCAACCCCTTCCACAATAATAAAGTAGCTGTGAGGAAGGGGTTGCACCCCCAAAACACGTCCCTTGATCCCCCGTGATGGCAGATAGCACATGTTGACATTTGGAAATTTGTGTGCATCTACCAAATTTGGCTTTTCCTGGGGTGACTTCACCCCATCTGAACGCAATATCAAACACAGTTTGTAAATACTCATGTCTGATATTGCCTTCAAGTTCTAACAAATGTGAACTTTGTAAGTTCTAAATTTGTGTATTTCTTGTGGGTTTTACACATGCCTGTTTTATCTTAAATGCACATTTCTACTTTTTTTAATGTGACCCCAAAAATTGTTAAACATCAAACATGTTGGTTTGTTTTAAAAAACCTGTTGGAAATGCACATGTAATTGTGCTGTTATTAAAAAGATTGTTAATCAAGATTGTGTGGATTATTGTCTCAACGCTACAACACTTTTGTGGTGCTCTAATTGGTGTATTCTGTGACAATGGGGGTTATTTCCTAAGGGACAATACACTTTGCACTACAAGTGCAGTTTCAGTGCAGTTCAAGTGCACTTGTAGTGCAAAGTGCCTTTGCATTTAGTAAATAACACTCAACAGTGCTTTGTAATTTTACACAATCACGCCATTTTCAGGACTCACCACATTTCTGTCAGGGTCAGCTAAAAAAAACACAAACCGTAAATGTCACCAAAGATTTGAGTTCTTTTTTTTTATTTTAAAAAGGTTTTACACATTGTCTGGCATATTGATAGCCCCCCTACCCGCAAAGAATTCAAGGTATCTTAGCCGGACATCACGGGCACTCAGGGGGGGCAAGCCAGGACGGCCACTTTCAAGCGCCGTCAGGGTTGATTCATGTTGAATTCCGGCCTCAGACCCAACTGAGCCAGCATAGTTGTCAGAATGTTGCCGTAAAAAGTTGTTTAGAACACAGCACGCCAGGATGATGTGATTCAGTTTGTACTCCACCATATGTATGGGTGTAAGAAATAGGTGGAACCGGCTGGCCATGATTCCAAACGTGTTCTCCACCACCCTTCTGGCTCTGGCCAGCCGTTAATTAAAAATCCTCTGGTCCGGGGTGAGGGTCCTCATCGGGAATGGCCGCATAAGATGGTCCCCCAGTGCAAAAGCTTCATCCGCAAGGAAGACGAATGGGAGTCCTTCCACATCGTCTTCTGGAGGTGGCAAGTCCAAGCTGCCATTCTGGAGACACCTGTAGAACTCCTTCTGGGCGATGACTCCACAATCGGACATCCGTCCATTCTTTCCCACTTCCACATACAGAAATTCATAAGTAGCCGACACCACCGCCAACATCACAATACTATTGAACCCCTTATAATTATAATAGTACGACCCCGAGTTGGGTGGTGGGACGATGTGGACGCGTTTCCCATCAATTGCCCCTCCGCAGTTAGGAAAGTCCACCGCTGGGCAAAGTGGGAGGCCATAGTCTGCCATTCTTGTGGCATGGAAGGAAACTGTGGCGTCAAAACCAAAAAAAAAAAATAGTCTTTGTGCACATAAAGAGGGAAAGCAGATTAGACACAAACATTGTTAGCCAACATCAAGATAACATTTATTAGAGGGAATTTTTAAAAACCAAAGTATAAGGTCCAACTATCAGATCCCCCCTCCCCCCTCTCCTGGGCCATTTCTAACATTATGGGGGGGACTCTGGGACAGGTAACCCTCTCCACTTCATTGAGAGATGAATGTCTAAATAATGGGTATTACTTTGAACAGCCCCTTCTTAGTTACACTATTGGCAGCCCACTGGACAGGTAAGAAATGTCATAATACAAAGATATAAATATACACTGTACACATTTGAGCACATTTGGACATTCTGCTATTACCTATCAAGATAATAATAGTATGAATGTATTCAGGTAGGCCCTTGCACTACATGCTTTGGGGAATTCATCCATAAATATGACCACAAAAGAGGTGGGTATAGTGTGTATGGGTTTGGGTTTGGCATAGTCAGCAGATAGATGATTGAGGATAGATAGAGGATTGGTATCAGCTGACTTAGCAGTTGGGGGGAGGGAGGGTTCCAAATGATTTGGGGACCCCCAAAAAAAGCCTCTAGCACTCTGCCTGAATTTTAAGCACCAATCACATTTCAAAACATTTTAGGAGTGTTTGGGGTAAAGCACTACTATGGAGCTGATAAAATACATTGTTAAGTAACTACATGAGGTGAATATAGGGCCTGTAGACCATGCTGGGGAGGTAAGTGAAGGCAAATATGTATGAAGGAGCAAAAAAATAATTACATAAAAATCCAGCATGCATGAGGACAAAGGGGACATTCACAGCATATTCCAATCATGGTAATTAGGGAATGAGGAAAGAAATACAATATATTATCAAACATTAAATACAATAAAATGTGATGTTAACCACTTCAGCCCCGGAAGGTTTTACCCCCTTCCTGACCAGAGCACTTTTTACAATTCGGCACTGCGTCGCTTTAACTGCTAATTGCGCAATCATGCGATGCTGTACCCAAACGAAATTTGCGTCCTTTTCTTCCCATAAATAGAGCTTTCTTTTGATGGTATTTGATCACCTCTGCCGTTTTTATTTTTTGCGCTATACACGGAAAAAGACCGAAAATTTTGGAAAAAAAATGATATTTTCTACTTTTTGTTCTAAAAAGAATCCAATAAACTCAATTTTAGTCATACATTTAGGCCAAAATGTATTCGGCCACATGTCTTTGGTAAAAAAAATGTCAATAAGTGTATATTTATTGGTTTGCGCAAAAGTTATAGCGTCTACAAACTAGGGTACATTTTCTGGAATTTACACAGCCTTTAATTTATGACTGCCTATGTCGTTTCTTGAGGTGCTAAAATGGCAGGGCAGTACAAAACCCCCACAAATGACCCCATTTTGGAAAGTAGACACCCCAAGGAATTTGCTGAGAGGCATGTTGAGCCCATTGAATATTCATTTTTTTTGTCCCAAGTGATTGAATAATGACAAAAGAAAAAAAAAAAAAAAATTACAAAAAGTTGTCACTAAATGATATATTGCTCACACAGGCCATGGGCATATGTGGAATTGCACCCCAAAATACATTTAGCTGCTTCTCCTGAGTACGGGGATACCACATGTGTGGGACTTTTTGGGAGCCTAGCCGCGTACGGGACCCCGAAAACCAAGCACCGCCTTCAGGATTTCTAAGGGCGTACATTTTTGATTTTACTCCTCACTGCCTATCACAGTTTCGGAGGCCATGGAATGCCCAGGTGGCACAAACCCCCCCCCAAATGACCCCATTTTGGAAAGTAGACACCCCAAGCTATTTGCTGAGAGGCATGGTGAGTATTTTGCAGCTCTCATTTGTTTTTGAAAATAAAGAAAGACGAGAAAAATTTTTTTTTTTTTCTTTTTTCAATTTTCAAAACTTTGTGACAAAAAGTGAGGTCTGCAAAATACTCACTATACCTCTCATCAAATAGCTTGGGGTGTCTACTTTCCAAAATGGGGTCATTTGGGGGGGTTTTGTGCCACCTGGGCATTCCATGGTCTCCGAAACTGTGATAGGCAGTGAAGAGTGAAATCAAAAATTTACGGCCTTAGAAAGCCTGAAGGCGGTGCTTGGTTTTCGGGGTCCCGTACGCGGCTAGGCTCCCAAAAAGTCCCACACATGTGGTATCCCCGTACTCAGGAGAAGCAGCAGAATGTATTTTGGGGTGTAATTTCACATATTCCCATGGCATGTTTGAGCAATATATCATTTAGTGACAACTTTGCGCAAAAAAAAATAAAAAAAATAAAAAATTGTCTCTTTCCCGCAACTTGTGTCACAATATAAATTATTCCATGGACTCAACATGACTCTCAGCAAATAGCTTGGGGTGTCTACTTTCCAAAATGGGGTCATTTGGGGGGGTTTTGAACTGTCCTGCATTTTATGCACAACATTTAGAAGCTTATGTCACACATCACCCACTCTTCTAACCACTTGAAGACAAAGCCCTTTCTGACACTTATTGTTTACATAAAAAAATAATTTTTTTTTGCAAGAAAATTACTTTGAACCCCCAAACATTATATATTTTTTTTAAAGCAAATGCCCTACAGATTAAAATGGTGGGTGTTTCATTTTTTTTTTTTCACACAGTATTTGCGCAGCGATTTTTCAAACGCATTTTTTGGGGAAAAAACACACTTTTTTACATTTTAATGCACTAAAACACACTATATTGCCCAAATGTTTGATGAAATAAAAAAGATGATCTTAGGCCGAGTACATGGATACCAAACATGACATGCTTTAAAATTGCGCACAAACGTGCAGTGGCGACAAACTAAATACATTTTTAAAAGCCTTTAAAAGCCTTTACAGGTTACCACTTTAGATTTACAGAGGAGGTCTACTGCTAAACTTACTGCCCTCGATCTGACCTTCGCGGCGATACCTCACATGCATGGTGCAATTGCTGTTTACATTTGACGCCAGACCGACGCTTGCGTTCGCCTTAGCGCGAGAGCAGGGGGGACAGGGGTGCTTTTTTTTTTTTTTTTTTTTTTTTTTTCTTTATTATTATTATAACAGTTATACGGTGATCAGTGGTGAAAGGGTTAACTAGGGGGCAATCAAGGGGTTAAAACATTTATTAGGCAGTATATGGGGGTCCCTGTCGCTATAAAACACTGATGGCGAACCTAAATATTTACGTCCCTAACTACCGTCACCAGCGACACTAATACAGCGATCAGAAAAATGATCGCTTAGCGACACTGGTGACAGGGGGTGATCAAGGGGTTAAAACTATATTAGGGGGGGTTAGGGAGGTATCCTAGACCTAAAGGGGGGTAATACTCACTGCCCTAACACTGTAACTGTCACAAACTGACACTATGCAGTAATCAGAAAAAAAAAAAAAAATACTGCTAATGTCAGTTTGTGACAGGGGGGGGTGATTGGGGGGGATCGGGGGGCGATCGGGGGGGGGATCGGGGGTGTAAAGTATGCCTGGCATGTTCTACTGTGTGTGTGTGTGTTGTGTGCACTTACATGTCATCTCTCCTCGGCGCTGGAACGGAAACTGCCAGACCGAGGAGAGATGACATCACATCCTCTGCCTGTGTGAAACTACACACAGGCAGAGGAGGATTCCCATTGGCTGGGAGCGATCGCGAGGGGGGGGCCACGATCGGATGGTCTCCCCCTCGCCTCCCGACGCTCCCAGTCAAATGCCGACCGCCGATGGCACCGGGGGGGGTCCGATCGGACCCCCCGCCCGCGGGAGGCAGATCACGTATGGGTACGTGATTCTGCCTGCCCGTGCCATTCTGCCGCAGTATATATGCGGTAGGCGGTTGGCAAGTGGTTAAAGGATAAAAATCTTACCTTAATATACTCCTTCTGCAGGACCTGTATGATGGCAGAACAGGTCTCTGGGATAATGATTCCCAGAGCCTGGGGGGAGATGCCTGTCGAGAACTTCAAGTCCTGCAGGCTTCTCCCCGTCGCCAAGTACCGCAGGGTGTTGCCATTTAGCCTCTGCTCCGGAGTGATGGCTTGCCTCATGCAAGTATCCTGCCTGCTGATATAGGGGGTCAGCAAAGCCAACAAACGGTGAAAAACGGGGTCCGTCATCCAGAGAAAGTTCCTGAAATCATCAGGATTATTCTCACGGAGCAAAGGCATATGACAGAACTGGTCATGCTGAAGCAACCAATTCTTGGTCCATGAACTCCTCCCCACCCTGTGCATGGACTGGTCAAGGTCAGGACCCCAACACCAAGCCCCCGCACAGCACAAATTTTATGAGGAGTACGTATACGCAACATGGCTAGAAAACGGTCGGCTGCTCAGAACGAAGTAACAGAATGCACTGAAGAACAGCGAAGTCTGTGAAGAGCGACCTGAAAAACAGTAACGAATGAACAAGAACACAATGACAAGTCAATGTTACTCGCTGCATGCACTGAAGAGCAGATACAAACCCACAAGCACAAACTGAACAGCAGAAAACGATCTGAAAACCACGAGTCTGAAAAAGCGCAAATCTCGTCCCTCACCAAACTTTTATCAACACGAGATTAGCAAAAGGCACCCAAAAGGTGCCCTGCTTGGTTCTGAAATTGCCTTTTCTAGTCTCATCGTACGTGGTGTATGTCAAAAAAATGAAAAGTGAAAATTCCGACAACTTTGTGCGACCGTGTGTACGCAAAACAAGTTTGAGCCAACATCCGTCGGAAAAAATCCATGGATTTTGTTGTTGGAATGTCCGATCAATGTCCGATCGTGTGTACGGGGCATTAGAGTAGGGCCTTTTTTTGTCTATATTTGGTTTATATTTAGTCATGGGTATTTATTTTATTTGATTTGTGACCGCTGACCTCAGACCTTGCTGCAGCCGCTGTTGGACTTACATCCAATAGAACACCTTGATCCTCTAGGTTGGCTTTAATATCAATAACTTAATCATGTGCACTTTCTTCATTCTGTGGGGCGGGTGGACATTTTTTCTGTTATTGTTATTTACTCTCTGCTGATTGGCTCGGGATGGCATGTGATCGGCCCCTCTGTGTACATGGTGAGGCTTGGTATCTATGCTACCATGTTTATCTCACCGAGTCACACGGAGGTTACTATACCAAGCCTCGTTTTCATGACGAGGCTTGGTTTCCCATATTAAATGGACACTATCTAACCAACCCTCTTTTTCATTGCGAGGCTTGTCTAGCCTATTCGATGATCATTACACGTGTTCTTAACTCCAAACCTCATTTTCATAATGAGGCTTGGTCATATTTTATGACAGACATCACCAAACCAAGCCTCGTTTTCATTACAAGGAAGTGTTGGTTCGACATAAGGACATTTTGTAATTGCAGGGCTGGGCCTGTACTTTATCCGCCTTTTAATTTATGTCATGTACATCATATACTATGGAGACACGCACATAATGCTGACCTGAAATATCTAGGTATCCATTTCCTTCTGGAATCGCGACACAGGAACTGGAAGTGATGTCATGTGGAGCCATTTCCGGCATTTAGCAGGTTCTGGGGTAATTTTTACTTTATAAGCGATGCTGTTGCAGGGGGTCCACACCCCAGATGATGACCATGGAGTCAAAATGCGTCGTGTGGACCTCATGCTTGCATCATTCTTTGTTATACACTTGTTTTTTTCTACTCTTCCAAATGTGAGTGTTTTAGTTTATTTTTAATAAATTGCCTTTTTTATACGGTATCATGCTATGTTAGCCCATCTTTTCATTGCATGATATATCCCTCCTGGCATTTACCTTCCACCCTCCTCACAATGATTGGAGCCTTCAAGTCACTATTCAGTAACAGTCCAAGGTCGATTGATTGATACGGATCTAGGACCAGTTGTTTCCAACAGATTTGTTTAACCTAATAAGCTCTGCAGACTTGGGTGGTGTAAGCCCCGCCAAGTCAATGAGATCTGGTAAGCCTCCCCCTGTTTACAGTGGTGGTAATTCTGTTTTTCCCTTCACAGTTCATATGGGTGATTGGAATCCCTCATATGTCTAACGAGACTGCACAACTAATTGGATTTCTTTGGACTTTATAATTCACCATTTTCGTTTTTTTGGACTTTGTTTATTGTGCAGTTATTATACTAGCACAATTTTCAGAAATTACTCTAATCTTTTCTGAGTTTGTACTCATTTTTATTATGTGTTAATTCTTGTTTATTTGATGTGTTTTGGTTCAATATTAACACCCTCATTTTTATCTCTCGTCTTATTTATGGTATAGTCACCATACTAGCACATTTTTCACCATACAAGCATTTTTGTCTTATGTTTCTTTTCTAACAGGACTGCACATCTAATTGGATTTCTTTGGACTTTATAATTCACCACTTTTTTTGGCTTTGTTTATTGTGCAGTTATTATACTAGCACATTATTATACTAGCACATTTTTCAGAAATTACTCTAATCTTTTCTGAGTTTGGACTCACATTCATTATGTGTTATTCTTTGTTTATTTGATGTGTTTCTGGTCAATATTAATACCCTAATTTTTATCTCTTACTTGATTTATGGTATAGTCACCATGATAGCACATTTTTCAATATACCTGCATTTTTTTCAGAAATTTCTCTTTTTCTTTGTTTGATTCACATTTCACCATGTATTAATCTCTGTTTATTTGATATATTTATGTTTAAGTCACATTTATATCATTTATTTATGCAAATTAGCTTTTTGCAACCTTAGTGCTGCACTTTTTTTATTCACAATATAATTTGTAGATAGATAGATAGATAGATAGATATAGATATATATATATATATATATATATATATATATATATATATATATATATATATATATATACAGTATCTCACAAAAGTGAGTATACCCCTCATATTTTTGTAAATATCTTTTCTTGTGACAACACTGAAGAAATAAATGACACTTTGCTACAATGTAAAGTAGTGAGTGTACAGCTTGTATAACATTGTAAATTTGCTGTCCCCTCAAAATTACTCAACACACAGCCATTAATATCTAAACTGCTGGCAACAAAAGTGAGTACACCCTTAAGTGAAAAATTTCAAATTGGGCCCAATTAGCCATTTTCATTTTCCCATTTTCATGGGACTCATTAGTGTTACAAGGTCACAGGTGTGAATGGGGGGCAGGTGTGGTAAATTTGGTGTTATCGCTCTCACTTTCTCATACTGGTCATTGGAAGTTCAACATGGCACCTCATGGCAAAGAACTCTCTGAGGTTTTGAAAAAAAAGAATTGTTGCTCTACATAAAGATGGCCTAGACCATAAGAAAATTGCCAAGATCCTGAAACTGAGTCGCAGC
Source organism: Lithobates clamitans (assembly GCA_037952925.1). Lineage (NCBI taxonomy): Eukaryota > Metazoa > Chordata > Amphibia > Anura > Ranidae > Lithobates > Lithobates clamitans. Next base: position 3,755,214 of record JBBGZY010000424.1, read on the forward strand.
ATGCTGGCCAAGACCATACAGCGGTTTAACAGGACAGGTTCCACTCAGAACAGTCCTCGTCATGGTAGACTAGTGGAGTCCACGTGCTCAGCGTCATATCCAAAGGTTGTCTTTGGGAAATAGACGTATGAGTGCTGCCACCCTTGTTGTAGAGGTTGAAGGGGTGGGGAGTCAGCCTGTCAGTGCTCGGACCATACGCCACACCTTGCATTAAATTGGTCTGCATGGCTGTCGTCCCAGAAGCAAGCCTCTTCTAAAGATGATGCATGAGGGGCGTGACCGGATGTTGGAGTGAGAGGTTGTGTTGGAGATCTCTCCCTGCCCGACGCCTCCGTGACCATCCATACTAGCCTGTCGGGCCCGCTGGATGCGGTCTCCCTTCCTGCAGAGCTCGGTGCTCGTTCGGCCGCCTGGCTCCCTCTGACCCTGCCTACACTGACGTGTGCCGCCGGAACACCTGCACTGAACAGTGACGCTAGCGGCTCCCTCCTTGGAGTGGCGAGGAGGAGCGAGGGACGTCGGCCGTGTTCGAGAGGGTTGCCGGGGCAACGGCTCCGACACTAGCGGGGGGAGGCAGCGGGGACGGCATTCATCGACAGTAGAGGAAGCGATTGCTGGGAACGTCCCTGCACTGCCCAGGTGGTCTGGCAGTACCAGGTACCAATTACTTTGGCCATCTTAAGAAACGGACTGTTTTTTTTTTTTTTTTCCCCCAAGGGCTGAACCACTGTTTTCTGTAGCACAAGGGCTGAGACTTAGGCAGCCCGACTTATGATTGTATAGAGGCTTGTCCCTGCGAGGGAGAGAGGCAATTTGCTGGCTGGTGACGAGTTACATAATTAAAATAGACGCTGATTCCACAACAATCCAATGATATAGATCTACTTGTAAAACCAGGCTGGGTATTAATCCTAGTGCCAGTTGAATGCTAGAAAGTCGCTAGTGGGACTGTGTTAACATTTGACCTGAGAAGGGGGGAGAGGGGAAGTAAAAAGAAGGAGAAAGAAAGGAGAAGAGGAAGAGGGGAAGGAAGAGAGAGGGAAGGAAGGAAGGGAAAAAGGAAAGAAAGGAAAAGAGAGGGGCGAGGGGAAAGGTCAACCTGTTGAGCTGTTAAACCCCTATAACTGCTCCCCCCTGGATTGTACAATAAGCTATGACTAAAAAAAAGGGAGAAGAGCTGCAGCAGCAGGAGAATACCAGCTCTCAAACGACTCGTTCATCAAAAGAAAAGGGGAACTTAGCAGCAGCAGCCGCAGCGGCCAAACTGGAAAAATTTGCGCACCCCTCTACCTCATCACCATCTAAAAGCACCCAACAGCAGCAGGAGAAATCCCATGTGGGGGGCCCTGGGGATAGGAAGAGCCTAGGAAAAGGACCGACGGCTACACACACTACAAAAACTGCGAGCAGTAAAAACCCTGCAGGCGAATCCTCAGGAATGGCAACTAGCAATATTGCCGAGCAAAATATATCATTAGCAGCGGAGCCCACATTGAAAGACGTTCTAAGCGCTGTCAATTCCTGCAAAGCCTCCCTAAGTGATCTGTGCGACCAGCTGAAAGGGTTAAAGGAAGAACTAATTACAGTAAGCCAAGAACTGCAAAGGACTGTCGCTAGAACAACCATGTTAGAGGAGAGGTTGAGCCAGGCCGAGGATGATTTGACCCCATTGAAGCAAGAGCTCAAAGCAATGAAAACGCAGATTGACTTACATAAAGCCAAAATGGAGGAAATGGAAAATAGGTCTCGCAGGAGCAACGTGAGGATGGTGGGCCTACCGGAACGTACCGAAGGTCCCCACCCCGAGGAGTTTTTGGAGAACTGGCTTAGGGGAATATTTGGGTCGGAAACTTTCTCTCACCTTTTTACTATCGAAAGAGCCCACAGAGTGCCAACCAGGGCTCCGCCACCAGGGGGGTAACCCAGACCAATAATTATGAAATTTTTTAATTACAGAGACAAGGTAACATTGATGCGTAGGGCCAGAGAGAAGGGGGATATTCTGTACAACGGGGTTAAAATTTTATTTTTCCCCGATTATTCCCCAGACCTGCAGAAACAAAGGGCCGAATTTAGGGACATCAAGCGCAACTTACGGAGTTTCAAAATTGAATACGCCCTGCTGTACCCGGCACGTTTACGTATTACTGCCCTAGGGGCTACTCATTATTTTGATACAACGGCAGGGGCAACAAAATGGATCAAAGATAACAAAATGAACCTGCAGAGTTAGGGGCTATATAAGGCTGGTTGAATTGTTTCAATATATTTATTCATTTTTTTTTCTTTTTTTTTTTTTCTTTCGTTTTTTTTTGTACACAGCATATAGTGGATGGCACGGAGGAGGGGAGGCGGGGGGGGTGTGATGGATGGAAGCACGGATGAAGGATGCGATTTCCTTGGTGTTTTGGAAATGGGCTGTGGGAGGGGGGGAGGGGGGGAGGAGTTTGAAAATGTGTCACAAAGCACTTGACCAATATATGAGTGGTGAGCTTTTTTTTGGATGGTTGGGAGGGAGGAAAATGGTCACAAGCACAGCCCCCAGGGCTAGCCTAGTTAGGCAAGAGGGAGGGACACGAAGAAGGGTGGGGGGAAAAAGGGGGATGGGTCAGGTAAAAGTTGGGGGGGAGGGGGGTATATAGCGAGCTACAAGGTTAGGCAACGGGGTGAACGTAAGGCACGTGTATCTAGGAGGAGGGGGTTTATAAAAATAAAATATAGTTGCACATGTGGTCTGTATTTGCAATTAAGGGGAGGGGGGGGTGGTCCCTGGACGCGGGGATCCCTCGCCCTCCCCCCTTTCACTTTTTTGTTTGACACAACTATAGAGACGATGGTAGGCTTTGCACACACAAAGACACAAACGAACCACCCTTTTTCTTTTAGGGCGTTGTTCTCTTTATTACTTTTTATTTTTTTTGCTTGTCTGTTTTTTTTTATTTACTTTCCTTAAGATGCCTGTTAAAATGCTAAAAATAGGTTCTTGGAATATTAGGGGCATGGGCGATCCTGTTAAAAAGGCAGCGGTGTTCTCGATAATGGAGGCCTATGGGGTCGAACTGGTTTGCCTGCAGGAAACTCATCTTACTAATGAAACTAAATTGCATGTTCGGAGTTATAAATTCCAAGAACAGTATCATTCAGTTCATACCTCTTACTCAAGAGGGGTAAGCATACTGGTGAGGAGAGGTACTTCATTCTCCTGCAGGAGAACCAGGATAGATGTGTTGGGACGCTATGTCTTCCTGAGCTGCGTTGTGGAAAATAGGCCTTTTGTCATAGCAAATGTTTATATTCCCCCTCCGTTTAAAACAGAGATCTTGTTGGATCTGTTAGAGTTTGTGGATAACGAGATAGATGTCCCAATAGTAGTGGTGGGGGATTTTAATGCAGTCCTGGATAACAATATGGATCGGTTTCCGCCCGTGACCCGGGCGGAAAGGGTACCAGAGGGGCGCTTAGGCCAACTTCTTGAAGAGATCGGATGGTGCGACCTGTGGAGATCACACAATCCTAATGCTCGACAGTACTCCTGCTACTCAGGGTCGTATTCTACGCTTTCGCATATAGATATGGAAGTGGGTAACATTGAATCCCTGTGGCTTATTAGAAATATAGAGTATAGGCCGAGGGGAATATCGGACCACTCACCTTTTAACTTTGACCCTAAACTTAAACATTAGATCCAGTCAGAAAAGGTGGGCAATAAAACCGCTATGGTTGGACTTGATAAGTAGCCCAGTAGATATAACCTCCAAACTAAAAGAGTTTGTAATGATTAACTCAGGTACAGCGTCAGTAGGGGTAGTATGGGACACCCTAAAAGCATACCTCAGGGGACTATTACATCAGCAGGTTGTTATAATAAAGAAATCGTCAAGGGAATGGGAGGCGAGGGCTAGCAGGGAAGCCATAGAATCAGAAGCACAATACGTGGTAGATCCAACCCCTTAAAAGCAGGAAATTTGGCTTAAAAAACAACAAGAGTATAAAGAGGTAATCAATAGAAGAGCAGAGAACAAGAGACTCTTCCAGAAACAAAGCTACTTTGGAGAAGGGGAGAAAGTAGGCCGGATGCTTGCACTTTTAACCAAGTCAAATCTATCCTCATCGGCCATTTCCTCAATTAGGACACCAGCTGGAAAGATTACATCTAATCCCGCTGAGGTCCTAGAGACTTTTTCTATGTTCTATAGAGACTTGTACAGGTCGCGGCGGAGCTCAGACCGGCGCGATATGGACGGATTCTTAGAAAGGATAGACCTGCCCGTACTCACAGAGAGGGATAGGAGTGAGATGGAGTCCCCCTTGGCCTTGGAGGAACTACAAAAGGCAGTTGCAGAGCTGTCAGGCCAGAAATCTCCAGGCCCCGATGGGCTGCCATTGGAGATCTATAGGAAGTATGGGGAGGTCCTGCTCCCGGAGCTTCTAAAAATGCTGGAACAGACGACAAAGGATGGAAGGCTGCCTCCATCAATGTCGGAGGCCGACATAGTAGTGATACCAAAGGAGGGGAAAGATCAATTGGAAGTCTCTTTGTATAGACCGATATCACTGCTGTGCTCAGATGCCAAGATTGTAGCAAGGGTGCTGGCATCCAGACTGAATAAGTGTATCGCAAAACTTGTGCATTCGGACCAATCGGGGTTTATCCCCGGCCGGTCTACCAGCACTAATATCAGAAGGGCATATCTGAACGTCCAGGTACCAACAATAAATGCAGGATCTAGAGCCATACTGTCCTTGGACACTGCTAAGGCCTTCGACACCCTGGAGTGGGATTATTTATGGAGGGTGCTAGAGAAGTTTGGATTTGGGCCCGTATTTATTAGCTGGATTAAAATTTTATATAACCACCCAAGGGCAAGGCTCAGGATAAACAACGAATACTCTGAAAGTTTCCCCCTCGAAAGAGGGACAAGACAAGGCTGTCCCTTGTCCCCCCTGCTGTTTGTTCTGGCCATGGAACCATTGGCAGGAGCAGTGAGATCATCACCTGAATTGCAGGGATTCCATAGAGAGGGGGTGGAAGAGAAAATAGCGCTCTTTGCGGACGATGTCCTATTTTTCTTGGGGGACACAACCTCCTCATTGAAGAAAGTGATGCAACTGGTAGAGAACTTCGGTAAGTGATCGGGACTCGTTATCAATTGGGAGAAATCGTCGCTTATGCCGATTGATCCACTGGTCAACCCTGTCTCGACGTGCTTGCCCCAGCTGAAGGTAATGGGGAAAATTAAGTATCTCGGTGTCGTGATGTCCAAGGACCCTAGTGCGTTTATTGAGGACAACTTGATCCCTCTTTTATTAAAATTTAAAAAAAAATGTGATATTTGGAGCAGACTCCCTCTGTCTGTAGCGGGTCGAGTCAATCTCATCAAAATGGTATGGATGCCGCAGTTGTTATATTTGCTCCACAACTCCCCAGTATGGATCGGGGAGAAGTGGTTTCAAAAAATCCAATCCCTCTTTAGGGAGCTAATATAGAAAAAAGGGCAGGCCAGGATCGGACTACAAAAACTGCAGCGCTCCGCCACGGAGGGGGGATTGGGGGTTCCACATCCGTTTAGTTATTTCCTGGCAGCCCAGCTACAACAACTGGGGGGATGCGCTACTGAGGGAGGGGGAAGTAAGTGTGCCAAGATTATCCTTCAGGGGAGCCTACACAGTTCACTAGTGGAAGCGCTGGAGGCAGACTCACTGCAAGGAGAGATCCTGACGTTTAAATTGGTCACTAGGGTTTGGCAAACAGTCAAGAGGATAATGGGGTATAAAGGAATTTCAGAATATTCGCCAATTTGGAATAATAAGCACTTGCATGAATTGCTAACTGTCGAAAGAAATAGGATGTGGGAAAACTGTGGGATAAACCGGCTGGCACAATTATATGAGGGGGTTATCCTGAAATCGTTTGAGGACCTGAGGCAGGAGTACGGGTTACCAAGTCAAGTTTTCTATAGTTATCTACAGATTAGGCATGCCCTTAACAAGCAGCTTAACAAACAACCCCCTAATTGGTGTAGGATGCCACTACTACAAACAATAATTAAATCAGAGTCCACCAAGGGCTTAATCACAGAGGCATATAACCAACTAATAAAGAGAAGAAACGCACAGGTAGGTCTCCTTGGGGGTAGGGACAGATGGGCGGCTGATGTGGGGGAGATAACGGATGAGCAGTGGAAAAGGATTTTGGAGTTAGGATCAGAAGTGTCGGTCTCCCCAGCACAAAAAGCTTCCCACCTGATGTTGCTGCACAGAACTTACTATACACCAAAAAAGCTGTTTATGTTTGGTCGTAGAACCAATGACGAGTGCCCTAGATGCAGAGGATCTGGCGATTTAATCCACATGGTCTGGAGGTGTCCAAAACTAGTTAGGTACTGGTCTGAGATTTTAAAGAAAATAAATACCATATTCAGTACCAACTTAGAATTCGACCCCAAGACTTGCGTGTTGGGACATGTTAACACCGGGCCGAGCGATTGGAGCACAGCTATGGCGGTAGTAAGATGTCTATTTCAAGCCAGAAAACTAATAGCACAATCCTGGCAATCAAGAACACCTCCGACCCCGGAAGCTTGGGTCGGAGCTGTCAACTCAACAGTATGGAATGAAAGGACATTCTATACTAGATTAGGTAACTATAACAGGTTTGAGAGACTATGGAACCGGTGGGTACAAGCAATGCCGTGTCCTCTAACAGTGCTATCTTAGTGTTGAGAGCACTCGTCTTTCTAATAAGGGAGAGATGTTGAATCGGGTGTAGCTTAAAGTTTCAAAGCCATGAGGGAACAATGTTTAGAACTGTAGCTAGATCTTGGGTGTGCCCTGAAAACTTGGTGAGCTTAATAATGTCGGGTTATTGGGGGTGGGGGGAAAGGGTATACTAGATAGAAAAGCAATATCTTATAGCCACGTATAATAGCAACAAGAAGATTGTGGCCAGATGGGCTAGATGTATTTGATATGTGTTTTTTGTGTTAAAACTTGGTAATAATAGGACAATTTAAACTTGGATTACTGAAAAGCCACAATGATGTAACTAAGTTAGAGACAAATATGAGTACAAAGCTGAAAGCTGTCTCTGGATTTAGTTTGCTGAGGTGGCGAAAAAAAAAAAGAAAAAAAAAAAAGATGATGCATAAGAAAACCTGCAAACAGTTTGCTGAAGACAAGCAGACTAAGGACATGGATTACTGGAACCATGTCCTGTGGTCTGATGAGACCAAGATAAACTTATTTGATTCAGATGGTGTCAAGCGTGTGTGGCGGCAACCAGGTGAGGAGAGCAACGACAAGTGTGTCTTGCCTACAGTCAAGCATGGTGGTGGGAGTGCCATGGTCTGGGCTGCAAGAGTGCTGCCGGTACTAGGAGCTAAAGTTCATTGAGGGAACCATGAATGGCAACATGTATTGTGACATACTGAAGCAGAGCATGATCTCCTCCCTTCGGAGACTGGACCGCAGGGCATTATTCCAACATGAAAATGACCCCAAACACACCTCCAAGATGACCACTGCCTTGCTAAAGAAGCTGAGGGTAAAGGTGATGGACTGGCCAAGCACGTTTTTAGACCTAAACTCTATTGGGCATCTGTGGGGCATCCTCAAGCAGAAGGTGGAGGAGTGCAAGGTCTTTAACATCCACCAGCTCCTTGATGTCATCGTGGAAGAGGACTCCAGTGGCAACCTGTGAAGCACTGGTGAACTCCATGCCCAAGAGGGTTAAGGCAGTGCTGGAAAATAATCGTGGCCACACAAAATATTTACACTTTGGGCCCAATTTGGACATTTTCACTCACTTTTGTTGCCAGCGGTTTAGACATTAACCACTTCCCGACCAGTTATACTGCACAGCGGGGGTGCTGATGCTCATGGCCGATGGTTGCAATGACCGCTGGCTACGAGCGATCGTGAGCAGGAGACACAGAACAGGGACGAGTGTGTGTAAACACACACTTCCCTGTTCTGAGAGGAGTGACAGATCGTGTGTTCCTATTAGCTAGGAACCACGATCTGTCACTTCCTCTAGTCAGTCCCCTCCCCTTCAGTTATAATCACCTTCCAGGGAACATAGTTAACCCCTAGATTGCCCCCTAGTGTTAACCCCTTCACTACCAGTGACATTTTTACAGTAATCAATGTATTTTTATAGCATTGATTGCTGTATTAATGCCAATGGTCCCAAAAATGTGTCAAAATTGTCCCATGTGTCCGCCATAATGTCACAGTCACAATAAAAATCTCAGATCGCCATTATCGCCAAAAATCTCAGATCGGCATTACTAGTAAAAAAAAAAAATAATAATAAAAATGCTGTAAATCTATCCCCTGTTTTGTAAACACTATAACTTTTGCGCAAACCAATCAATATACGCTTATTGCGATTTTTTTTTTACCAAAAATATGTAGAAGAATACATATCGGCCTTAACTGAGAAATTTTTTTTTTTTTTTTTTTTTTTTTTAAATAGGGATATTTATTATAGCAAAAAGTACAAAATATTGTGTGTTTTTCAAAATTTACGCTCTTTTTTTTGTTTATAGCGCAAAAAATAAAAACCGCAGAGGTGATCAAATACCACCAAAAGAAAGCTTTATTTGTGGGAAAAAAAGGACGTCAATTTTGTTTGGATGCAACAGTGCACGACCCCACAATTGTCAGTTAAAGCGACGCAGTGCCGCAAAAAGTGTTCTGGTCAGGAAGGGGGTAAATTCTTCCAGGGCTGAAGTGGTTAATAGCTGTGTGTTGAGTTATTTTGAGGGGACAGCAAATTTACACTGTTATACAAGCTGTACACTCACTACTTTACATTGTAGCAAAGTGTCATTTCTTTAGTGTTGTCACATGAAAAGATATAATAAAATATTTACAAAAATGTGAGGGGTGTACTCACTTTTGTGAGATACTGTATATTTAATGTAGTAATATAATGTATTTGGGCTATTAAATACAGATAAAATGGAAAAACTGATGTTCTGGATGTTCTGTAGTGATTAAAAGCCACACATTTTAAATTGTGTAATCTGTTTAATCAGATATTTTCTGAAGGTCAAGTGAATAAAATTATATTCCACTAATGAGTCTGTAATATTTTGATATTTGCCTTGGTGTCACTACAATAACATGTAAAAGGGAATTATGTTATTACCATTCAAGCTGCTTTTAAAGCAGTTTTATAAACATCTAAGCTTATTTTGTAGAGAAAAGAGAAGCATAAATAAAAACTGTACAACCATTACAATATGCATTTACATCTGAAATGAACAGTGTTGAAGATGTAGCTTTAGCATATTAAATCTTAGTGTAAATCCTTAATCCCACCATTTCATGTTTGGGGGAAGTCCCATTCTCCCTTACTGTTGGATATATATATATATATTCCTGTATGTTCCTTTGAAATTCACAGCTTTTACTTGAGAATGACATTTCCTAGTATCTAGTATTTATGTCACCACCCAAATAAATCATTCAGTACCTCCTTGCAATCCAGAGTCTTCTATAAACTAGCAGAGGTTAGGGAAGGTAATGTTTGGTTGTAATTGAAATCCTGATATCAGTCAAAGCCATGCTCAGTTGTAATCAGAAGAATGACATGAATTGGGGAGGGCAATTTTCAGCCCTGGCAGGTTGAGACTGGTTGCTTGGGTCTGATATTTTCTCTATTGGTGAATAACTCTGAATGTTCTTATAGCTTTTTTGCTCTTATGAGTGACTGTAAGGGAATGTTATATTTGCCCAGTGAATCCTCGGTTGACAATTGAAAGTGCCAGGTGGTTATGAGTCACTGGTTGTATGCCGGTGGGTGTCAACTACCTAACAACCGTGAGGAAGTTGTCATATTTAGCAATGGTAATAATACCACTGTATTTCACTTTACACTGTGGCTGGAGGTTCATTTGGCTGATCACCCATTTGTTTGGTCATTTCCACAGCATTTTTCATAGATTGTACACAGTGCAGAAGTCTCCATCGTATTATTTCCGATGCTGGTTGAATGTTTTTAGCCTCTAGTGTTAGGCTATTTTCTCTATTGGTGAATCTTAACTTGCATGATCAAAATCTCTTATCAATTTTTCTCTTAGGACAAAATGTTAGGGAATGTTACTTTCACCCATTGAAAGGCAACAAGGAAATTATTACATACATATTACGAACGTTATGGGTATTGTTCATTAAGCTTGCACAAATTTTAAGACATTCACAAAGCAAATGTTTTTTTATAAATAAAAGATGTTATTTTATTTTTTATTTTTAAAATAATAGATTTGTATTGCCTATGTAAAAGAACACTGTAAAAATATGCAGTTGCAGTTTGTCCTCCTAGTATTTTTTCTGCAGAAGAAATAATTGTAAAAATATATTTAATCCATATGGGCTTTTGACCTGCAGTGTATGCAGAAACATAAAATGTAATTTTCCTATTCAAAACAAATATAAGCTGTGCCTGTTCTACTTATATAAAACTCACTATAATTGGAATCCCGGTGCGTGGTTTCAGATCAAAGAAAAACGTTTGTCATTTTCTAGTTTGATATTTTTACTTTGTTATTCATATTTACCTATCAAAGATTCCGAGCTCTCTTTTATCTGGAAAATGGGGTAAATGGTAACAATTCTTAAAGGCAAACTCCGATCAAATTCAGTATTTCAGATCTATATTGTTATTGGCAAGTTTCATTTTATATATTATTATTATTATTTAATTTCTCTGAAACTCCAGTGGTGAAATATCTCTTCCAAAAGCATAGTAAACAAACAGGCAATTTGGCATCAAACTGCAAGAAAGACACCTCTGCTATGGTTTGTGGAGAAACAGAGAAAAACTGCTGCAGGAAGGTCTTGGCTTTAAATGCCCTGAAAGCTACTAAAAGTATGTTTTTATTGCTGTAGGTGGGAAGTGCTGGAAACAAACCTTTGCTGTTTCACTGTTGTGCAGACAGTTCGTGTTGCAAAGTGTAGTTGCCAGTAAAAAGAGAATATCCTTTTACAGGAAATTGCACTTTGCAACATGATACCTTTGTGCACAAAGGTATTGCGAGTTGGCACTTCAGACCAAATCCACAAGGAAAAAAGAATGGAGTGCCAAGCTATTTGTTAGTCCAACAATGTTTTATTTCTAAAGCATACTTTCCAATGCATTTAGGGGACTTCCACATGTTCTATTCATCAAAGCTTTGGTGCTTAATGGAAAAAAGCAAGAGATTTTTTAATGGTTAGGAACAGCTTTTTGTAGTCAATGTTACACCGCATTTTAAAACATTTTAAAACAATGTGTTTATACCAGAATGTGTCTTTATACCAGCTTGTCTCTCAGAGTCCCTACATGTTCCCTGCTAAGTCAGACCTGTGTGTACAGCAGTCTGTCAGAAGCTGGTCTACCGACTGGCTTGTATTCAACGGGCATGCTGGAAAACCAGTGGCTGTGAGTGCTGACCACTTTGTTCTGGTGGGGGCGCCCCTGTGTCAGAACACCATAGGTCAGCGGGGGGATCACTGTACTAACATTGCTTGTGTTAGTACAGCAATCTGTCAGGTTTTTATTTTTTTGCTCAGCCTGCTGGGTTGAATGAAAAAAAGGCTTAAAGAGTAGCTCCACTTTTGTTCAGAAAAAAACATTCCCCCTCTGGGTGATCTATTTATATTGCAAGTGTTTTAACAAACTTTGCTATCCTGAAAGAATACCTGTTTGTTTGTCTGTGTCCATGTGCAAATCTATTGCACAGAGCAGGTAAGTATAACATGTTTGTTATTTAAAAAACAAATGAACAAAAAAAAACTTTTAATATCACTTTAAGTTTCAGTCTCTGTGTGATTAGAGTTGTGACATTACTACTCCAGTGAGTATATCATTGCCAAACCAGAAGGAATGTCTGAAGACCAAAAGACACAGAAATGGTTTGGATTAGCCAGAGATTCTGGCTGATATTAGGAGAGGGATGGTTATCACCGGGATAAGAAGATACAGATACTATAACAGTTTTGACTGGAGTTACACTAATGCAATTTTCTTTTACATAAGAGGAATCACGTTTCTAAAGGTTCTAGAAGGTCTAGCTTTCAGAATAGAAGAATATCTACTTAATAGACTTTTTCTATTTTTAGGGAGTATATACATGAAAATAGTAAAAGAATGAGTTCAAATGTAACCTATTCACATAAAGGTATATGACAAAACGCAAAAAGAAAGTATAGTCAAAAATAGATCCAGGAAAGTCAGAGATGTTTTAAGACATTGGCAGACACAGGGCAAACTTTTTATGGGTGTCATGATTTTATTTCTGTCTGTGACCTCATTGGGGAAATTTTTTGTCCCAATGCCAGCTTACTATGGCAAACTAACTGACCAGATTTGGCTACTTTGCTCTATAGACTTAACTTCAAGCTGCTGCAGTTGGAATTCATTAATCCAGTGCTGGTATCATTACCACAACTAAATGACAGCTTTCTGTCCACTAGCTTGTTTTTCAATGTAAATGTGTATTGGGATTTCAGGTGACGTCATTAATCAAATACTGTATGGTCATGACCATCTTTTGACAAACAGAACAAAGCCACCTCCGCATCAGTTACAGTGCCTTGAGAAAAGTATTCATACCCCTTGAAATTTTCCACATTTTGTCATGTTACAACCAAAAACGTAAATGTATTTTATTGGGATTTTATGTGATAGACCAACACAAAGTGGCACATAATTGTGAAGTGGAAGGAAAATAATAAATGGTTTTCAACATTCTTTACAAATAAATATCTGAAAAGTGTGGCGTGTATTTGTATTCAGCCCCCTTTACTTTGACACCCCTAACTAAGATCTAGTGGAACCAATTTCCTTCAGAAGTCACCTAATTCGTAAATAGAGTCCACGTGTGTATAATTAATTCTCAGTATAAATACAGCTGTTCTGTGAAGCCCTCAGAGGTTTGTTAGAGAACCTTAGTGAACAAACAGCATCATGAAGGCCAAGGAACACACCAGACAGGTCAGGGATAACGTTATGGAGAAGTTTAAAGCAGGGTTAGGTTATAAAAAATATACCAAGCTTTGAACATCTCACAGAGCACTGTTCAATATATCATTGGATATGGAAAGAGTATTTAAAGTTTAATATTTTTTTTCCCGTATACCATACAATTTAACAGACAGTTTATCACAGGCAATTAAATCCAAACTTTTCCCCTACCCCCCCTTGTGTTGTGTTTTTTTTCCATATTTATATTGTGGAATAAGCAACACCAAGGGTCATCTGGAGTATCAAATCCCGTAATCTCTCTTTTTTTTAATAATGCTTATTATGTTTTATCAAAAGAATAAACAAGTGATAAACATTGTTAGCCATTAAGTGATACATGTGATACAGTCAAACTTATGAATACCAGGAGTAAAATAACAAATATACTTGGACACATGTATGAGTTCCAGATGCTAAGTACAAGGCATCGGGTGCCATCCCATACCACCAGACACCCCATTGTGGACAGACTGTGTCATGGTGGGAGGATAGCATTATCAGCCCCATACCTATATGGTACCCGTAACTGATAAAGTAGAGTGATACATAGTAGAAAGTTGGTATATCTAACTAGTTAAACTTAGAGAGTGTTTAAGGTCTCGGTTGCTAAACCCAATAGGGAAAGCGTCCAGGCCAGGTTAAAGAGGGTGGATAAAAAAATATAGGTGAAAGTGTGAAAAGAATATGGATAGGAAAGATAATTAAACATTCGCAGATACACTCATTAATGACTTAATGAACATTGATGTGCGGATTTGCATAGAAAAAGAAAAAAAGTAGGTGTTCACCTCTGGCTCTGTCTGGTCTAGAGAGTGATAGGAGATGGTTCCTATGGGTGGTATAAGTTGGTGTGAATTGTTGCTCCAGTTAAGTGGGTTTTATTCTTCTGGGATGGGCTAACCAAGGGGACCAGTGCCTGTGGAACTTATCACCTGTTAGGTGAGATTTGGAAAAGAGATATTCCATATGGCAGTGTTCATTAATGGTGGATATGAGAGCTGTGGTAGTTGGCGGAAATGGGTTTTTCCAGGCACGGGCTAGTACTGTGCGCGCTGCAATTAGAATATGTTGAATAATAGGAATGTTGACTGTAGGCCAAGTTTGAGGGTCTGAACCAAAGAGAGCCATTTGTGAAGTTAGTTGTCTGGTAGTGTTAGTTGTGCTGGTAATTAATGCAGATACTTTCTTCCAGAAAATTACTATAATAGGACAGTCCCACCATATGTGGAAGATGTCACCGATTGCATCACAGTTGTCCAGCATTTCGGAGAGTGGGATGGAAAAATGGAAGCCAGTCTATCAGGTGTTTAATACCATTTGTGGTAGATTTTCATGAGGGTTTCCCAGTGAGATACATTTTTGGAAAAGATAGTCGGGAGCTGGAGGGTACAATACCACACTTCTGTAGGAAAGGAGATTTGTAATTTTGATTCCCAATAAACCATACTGGTAGGTTTGCATGTGGATGTAGGCCGGGAAAAGAGGTTATAGATATGGGAGATTCCCTTGTTTTTTTTGGTTGGTTGGATGCAGAATGAAAGCAGGTCTTTGGGGGTCATTTCTGTAGAGGCAAGCAGTTTCGAGAGTGTGCGACGAATCCTGAGAAAGATGTAAAAGTCTTTGCTGGATAAGCCGTAGTCCATGGAGAGCTGTTGAGATTCTTTTGATGAAATAGGTCTCTAATTGTCTTGATTCCTGCTGTATACCAATGTTGAATTGATATGTCAGGAGATAGGAGTTGCATTGAAAGAATTGGGAGTAGCTTCAAGGCATTTATGTGTATTCCTTGAGAGGTTTGACTCACGGCCTTCCACACTGCGGTGAAGGCGTTGGTAGTGGAGAGGTATAAACATGGTGCATGAAAGTTCATCCAGGTCGCTGCTAATACTAAGCATGGGGCATTCGATATTGCAGTTGACTCAACTTGGTGCCACAAAGTAGTAGGGTGTGGGGACCACCACTGCCCTGCTTGGTCTAAGATGACTGCTTCATAGTACTGTTTAATATTGGGTGTTCCCAGCCCAGAAAAGGCTGTAGGGGAACGTAATATTGAAGCTATTAGTTGGGGTTTGCGAGCTGCATAGATAAAGGAGTTGTGAGTTTGTTGGATTTTGGCTAGTTCAGTTGGCAGCAATGGTAGTAGCAATGTCTTTAACAAGTAAAGAATATATGGAAGGAAGAATATTTTGGTCAGGGCCATACGTTCAGCCCATGATGCTTTAATGGATGACATAGCTGAGGTTATGGATTGTAGTTTCTGATGAAGGGAAGATAGGTTAGAGCGGAGAAGCATGGGGGGAGGAGGGAGATAAAAGTTGGATGCCCAGGTATGTCATTGAGGAACCGAAGGCCCAGGAGAAAGGGGAGGTTTTGGAGACATCCATTTTGATCGAGGGTGGCAGTACAATGCTGATCATAGATGACTTAGAATGGTTTAGTTTGTACATCAAAATCACACTAAAATCATCAAGTACCTGACATAGAATGGGAAGAGAATGTAATGGGTCGGTAAGTGCAATAATAATGTCATCTGTGTAAAGATCTATTTTGTGGGGGGTGTCCTCAACTAGGATGCAGGAGATGAGGGGTTTGATTGAAGAATGGTTTGAGCTAGAGGCTCAATCACCAAGGCAAAGATCAGGGGTGAGAGCGGACATCCCTGTCGGGTGCCATTGGTGATCAAGAAGGAGTCAGAGAGGATGCCCGAGGTCCATACCTTTGCACTGGGGGAAGAAAAGAGACCTAGAAGGGCATGTAAAAATTTGCCTTCTATACCAATCTTCCTCAGGACTTCCAGGTAGCTCCAATGAACCCTATCAAATGCCTTCTCTGCATAAGGGAGATCAGCAGAGAATGTGTTTGGTAATGTTCAGCCCAGTGGAGGAGGTCCACAAAGTGGTGGGTGCCATCAGAGGCCTGACGTTGGGAGATAAATCCCACTTTATCTGGATGTATAAGGTGGGGCATGTGCTGTGAAAGGCGTGTGGCTGGTAATTTGGCATATGCTTTGAGGTCTGTATTAAGGAATGAAATGGGAAGATAGTTGGCTGGGTCATGAGGGGACTGAGTGAGTTACAGAGATGGGGGGACTAATTGCTCACAATACGTCTTATAGTATTAATTTCCAAACCATCGGGTCCTGGGGCTTTGTGTAAGGGGAGTGTCTTAATAGCAGTCTGGACTTCTTGTATCAAAAAAGGTTGAGCTAATGCTGTTACTTGTGCAGGGGTTGGGGGGAGACTTAGTTTAGAAAGGAAGCTTTGAATAGATGCACAGCTGGGTTGTGGCTCAGTAGGGGAGCAGTTTAGGTTGTGCATTTAGAATAGAAGGAACCAAAACAATAGGCTATATCTTTGGGAACTATAAGCTTTTGACCTTTAGAGTCTATGAAAAAAAGGATTTTGGATTGTGCTGCCTTACGTTTGTATTGCTGCGCCAAAACTTTCCCTGCCTTATTTCCCTGGGAATACCAGGTGAGTCTTATTTTTCGCATATAAAAGTCATACCCACTCTGTAGGTATGAGCTCAGATCAGACCTAAGTTTGCGGAGTTCAGCATGGGTGGCCTCTGAGGGGGCTTGCTTGTTACGCATTTCTAGGATCCTTATATTGTCTAGGAAGGTGTTATAGGTTGCATCGTGTTCTCTCTTTTCCTGGGCTCCCAGCTTCAGTAGTGTCCCTCGTATGACAGACTTGTGGGAATTCCAAAGCCTGGTGGATTTAGAGACAGAACCAGCGTTGAGGGTAAAGAAGTCCCCAATCACAGATCCGACCTGTTCCCTATTGTCCTTTGTACTGATCAGGGAAGAGTTTAGTCGCCATAGTTTATGTGATGTGGTGGAGGGTGTCAGGGTGAGTTTATTAGACACAGTGGCATGGTCAAACCATGATATCTCCCCAATAGAAGAGGTAGAAAAGGATTGTAGTAGTACTTTGGAGATCAGGAACAGGTCGAACCTGGAATAGGTTCTCTGGGAGTTGGAGTAGAAGGTGAAATCTTTTTCAGTGCCATGTTGACATCTCCAGGTGTCATAGAACTCTTCCAATAGTACCAAAGAAAAAAGGGTAGTGGATATCCTTCTCTTTGGGGTGGAAGTATCTAGTGAATTGTCAATTATTTCATTAAAGTCGCTACACATAATAACTTTGTCTCTGGGGTAATGTTGAATCTTTTGTATGACAGTTTTGTAGAAAGATTTTTGGTGGGTATATTAGGAACCTGCCGAGAGAATCTTGTTCTATGTGCGGTACAGTAAAGGAATACGGAAGAGCGCAATGATAGCATTACTCCTCTCACTTTTTTATTCGTTTTGGAGTGGAAGATATGTGGGAACAATTTGTGGGTACAGCGTGGTGCGTTAATTGAAGAAAAGTGTGTCTCTTGAATAGATAGTATATCAGTGTGTTGGGAAAATCGCTTCCCTCCATAACATGGATCATTTGAATGGGCTATTCAAATCCTTGACATTAAGGGAAGTGATTTTGAGTATTATGTGTAGTGATTGGGTAGATGTCAAGGTGGCACAGAGATCTGATTGGTCCTATTTAAGTACAAACAGCGTATCACATAACTTTCAAGGACCAGAAGTGTAATTACAATTTGTTTACGTAAGCAACGTAAGCAAAGAGTGAGAAAAATTACTTCTACACAGCAATCAAGACTGATGTAGAGGCTACGTAAGTTTAGTTCTGTTACAAACACAACAAGAGGATATTATGGTAACCTGATAGATTCTGTGTGCTTTGCACACAATAGCAATAGGGTGAGGAGAGTCAGCCAATGAGGAAAAAGCTCCTCCATGAGTTTAATACAGATGATATCCATCTGGGCTTAGGTATGACCATGGTAGGTTGTCCCTGTGTGGTAGCGGGCCCAGGAGCTAGGGTTTATGCCTTGTTCATGGGAGTCATTGGTGGTGGGTTTAGGGATAATACCCCAGCTATGCAGCTGTTTAATCCCTTCTTTAAGTGTTAAGATAGAGACTTGCTGATGTTGGTAAGGAGTTTGGTAGGGAACCCCCACTTGTATGTAATCTTATGTTCCATATGAATCAAGGTGACTGGTGCAAATGCTTTGCGTGACTCTGATGTAGCAGCAGAGATGTCGTTATAAAGTGTAATTTTGGAGAATGGCTCGGGGAGGGTGTGCATAGATCTTGCAGCTCTCGTCATTTGCTCTTTAGAGTGGAAAAAATGGATAGACAAGGATTCAGGCAGGTGCTGTGGTTTATGAATCCTGTGGACCCTGTCTATGAGAAGGTCTTGCGTTGTTAATGTTGGTAGAATTTTGTGGAATAACTGGTGTAAATATGGGACTATCTCTGCAGGCGTTATTGCTTCTGGTACTCCCCTAATTTTAATGTTATTCTGCCTGGAGCGGTCCTCTAGGTCAGCCACTTTTAAACACAGTTGATGAATAGCTTCTGAGTGTTCATCCTGTATGCCCACTATGGGGATATGGGCTATGGTAGCTGCTGCTAGGTGCTACTCAATGTGGTCAGTACGGTCCTATAAATTATCAACTCTGTCAAGAAGATGATTAATGGAGGATCTGATTACTTTTTGCATGTCAGCTTGTAGAGAGAGCAGCATTGCTTTCAATGTATGTTCTGTAGGTTGCTGCTAATCTGCCTCTTCCATATCAGAGACAGGGTCTCCATTGTTTGCAGGCACAGGCAGCAGTGTCAGCGGTGAGGGAGCTCTGTCCCGGCCGGCGCCATCATAGGCCACTGGCTGAGAGACCCTCATGTAGAAATTGAGTAGCCTCCGCGATCCTTTCGAGCTGGATCTTATGCGGGTCATACTCTTAGGAAAGCAGGGTGTCAGCTGCCCCTCTGTGGGGGAAAAGGAGCTCAAATGGGTCACTGGATGAAGCCAGGTAGCTCTGTGGAGGAGCGGAGCTTTGTGTTCAAGCGGCCATTATTGTGTGCAGACAGACCACGCCCCCCGTAATCTCTTTTATGTACACTCTTACCTCCTGCCAAAATGCCCTCCTCTTTGGGCATTCCCACCATAGATGGGCCGTAGTTCCCCTCTGGCCACATCCTCTCCAACACAGTGGAGTTTTCTCTGGTTGGTTACTTTTGGGTCTGTATGGGCTATATGTAACATCTAGGCATTCATAATTCATCTCTATTGTATTTATGTCCCCCCGCAAACCTATATACTGCTTTCAATACTTTATTTTTATGTTGCACTTTTAATTGTGTTCCCAACTCTTTTTCCCATTTTTTAATAAATGGGGGCATTCCCTGCCCCTCCAGTGCCATGACTATTTTATATATTTGTGATATACTGTGGTTTAGTTTTGTTTGTAATTTACATATTCTTTATACTGGATTTAAATTCTCCTCCGACCTAATTGGTTGCGGTAAAGTTGACACAAAATGTTTTAATTGTAAATATCTCCATTAATTCAAATCCATCAAATCACTCTTATGTTTTAACTCCTGAAATGTTTGTAGTTTCCCCTTTTTCATAATATCTTTTAATTGTGCATTATTTATCCATTTTCCAAACTGTGTCTCATTCCCCGGTGAAAAAAAACTGTCCCATCTAGTGGTATCAAAAGGTGAATTATATTCAAATTTTTCCTGTCTGTGAAATAAATCCCATATCCTAAAAACATTGCTTGTTAATTTGTGTGTATTCACTTATAATATCCTATATTTGGGTGGAACCCACATACTCCTGTGTAACTGTCCCCCACTAAGCGTATTTTCTATGTTAACCTAACTTTTTTCACGTTTTATGTTCGTCCACTCACCTTATAATACCTTTTAATATCTGGTGCAGCTAACCCCCCATATTGTTTATCTCTACTGAGTATCGATAACTGTATTCTTGGTTTCTTGTTTTGCCATATATACTTTAAGAAAATTTTTTGAGTACACCAAAGAAAGTCTGTGGTAAGACTATTGGGATCATTTGGAATTTGAATAGGATTTTCTGGAGTATTGTCATCTTATGCATATTTAGCCATCCAACCCATGCCAGTGGGCGTGATTTTTTTTTATTTCTGCTTTAATCTCATTGAGTAAAGGGATAAAATTTCTCTGATAAAGATCCCCCAAAGAGGGGGTTATTTTTATCCCCAGATATTTTAAATCCATTTCCCCCCATATTAAAGGAAAATCTTCCTGTAGCGCTAGTTCTTCTTCTTTAATCAGATTTATATTTAAGGTTTCTAAATTTTACCGGGTTTATCTTTTAGTTCGACAGCTCTCCGTATTTTTTAAATTATTTTATTAAATTCGATAATGTCCTTCTAGGTCTAGTTATGTAAAACAGCACGTCATCAGTCCATGCCGCTACTTTATGTTCTATTTCTCCAATCTTTACCCCCCCAATGTCTATACTTCCATGGATAGTAGCCAATAATGGTTCCAATGAAAGTAAAAACAAGAGAGGCGACAGTGGGCACCCCTGTCTGGTTCCATTGAGAATTTCAAATGGGGCTGACAAACTCCCATTGATCTACACTGCAGCCAGCTGAAGGGCGGTCATAGAGTATTTGGATCCATTGGGTCATCCTGGGTCCCACTCCCAGGTTCTCCAATGTTTCCATCATGAATCCTCGGTCTACCCTGTTCTACCTCTTCATCTTGAATTAAATCCTCATTTAGTCTCCTGGGACCCCTCCCCTCATGGCCCCCCCGCAATCCTCAACGACATTGTGACTGGAGCATGGTCTTATATAGTCCTTATTTCTATTTATGATTTTATTACTGTTTTTAACAGTCTAAGTTCTACCATAAAGTAATCTATTCTAGAGTACGTTCTGTGCACCAGGGAGTAGAAAGAATAGTCTTTCGACTTAGGAATGCTAAGCTATCTATACGTCTACTAGTAGTACATTTATAGAGACACTTTTTTAGCTTCCTTAATTTATGGCTTCCAATCTCCGGGGCACTTGACGTACTATCTACCTGAGAGTCAATACTAAGATTCAGTTGTCCTGCCAGGATTACCTTGCCCTTCTTAAATTCTATAAATTTTCCCAAAATCTCTATCAAATTCCCATTTGGATATTTGTTAGGGCAGTATATATTTGCCAATGTACACTCCATTCCCTGTAAGATATAAAACGTCCTTCCATATCCACCAGCCTTTTTTCCAGCTGAAATCTTTCATCTTTTAATAGTCTTATTGCAACTCCTTTTGCTTGTTTAATCAGAGAATCTCCATAATACCGTACTGGGTGGCTTTTAGAATATAGTTTTATATTTATGTCCTGTGTAAGATATGTCTGCTGTAGGAAAAAAAAAAAAACGAGTATCATTTACATTCTCCCTGGACTATACATCTTTTTTTTCAGGGCTATTGAGTCCTCTTACATTATTTGTCAGAAAATTTAATGTTATCATATTATCTTTGCCAATTCTTCTCCTCTCTTCCCCCCTCATCTGTCCCCACCAAAACACAGGCCCAGAGGAGTGGGGATTTCCACAGGGTCAGTACATGGACTCCACATCATCACAGGTGGAAGAGTGTAGTAGGGCCTAGGCGGGGTTCCCATTATCAACACACTTACCCCCCACCTCTCTCACACCCCCCCTCAACACCTCTCGGCCCCTCCATTTCCACTCCACTCCACCTCCCTCCTTCCCTGGTCCCTCCTTCCCCCTACCACCCTCTTATACCTCCCCCTATGTCAGTGGTCATTTTGATTCCATTTTGGACCTCTTCCTGGTCATAGAGCAGAACCATATAGTTCCTATTTGACCCCCTTCTGCTCCTTCTGTTCCAGGGTGGAGCTCTATCTGTTCCTCCCATTAGACCCGCTTCTCCCATCATTGGTGGTGCAGGCCTAAACCCCGCCAGGTGTCTGAGTTCTCCCTTCTTTGTATCTTATTTCCTCTTTTTCTCATCAACTCCCGCCCCCCAACCCTCATTCTGTTCAGTGTCATTTAATTCTATTTTTTCTTGGGAATAAGATGCCACTGATCTTCTTCCTGATTATTTCTCCTTTCTCTACTGTTGGCTGTCCATCCAGGTATATCCGGTATTGGAATTCCCAGTCTATCACAAAAGTCTTGTAGTTCTTCTGGATTTCCCATTTTTTACAGTGTCCATCTTTCCAGCCCACCTGCCCCAGTTATATCGTAGTATGTCATGATTCTGCATTGACTCCAAGAGAGAGGCTTTAACAGTCTCCTTCTCCTTAATGTCTCATAGGATAGATGAAAAATCTGAAGGTTAACACCCTCATATTTTATTGGTAACTTACTACTCATATTGACCCATATCTGGGCCTTTTCTGCATAATTTTGGAATCTTATAACAGTGTCCCTTGGAGATTCTGTCGCCGTTTGGTCTTCTAATCCTATGGACTCTCTCTATCCTTATTGGTTGTGCTTCTTCTCTACTCAATATTGGATTAAATATTTCCTTCATTTTTTCCGCTAAGTCCTCTCCATTTATGGGCTCCGGTAAACCACGTATCTCAAGTTTTTTTTTCTTCTACTCCGATTCTCTTGATCTTCCATTTTATATGCTAGTTCCCTTTGTTCCATTTTCAAAGTCTTTACCTCTCCCTTTAATTCTTTCATTATTTGTGTGTGACTGTCCTCCTTTCCATATCTTCTACTCTTATAATAATGTGACCCAAGTTACTTATTGTTGCCATCTCAGTTTTTAAAGAGCTTTCTAATGTTGCAGACATGGCTGTCACCTCTAACTTTTTGGGTAGTTGGCCTTCCAAGTGCTGATCCTCCTCATGGCCCCTTTCTGAGTCACTTTCTAGGTCTTGGTCCATTGTTGACCTGCCCAGGATACTTGTATCTGGTGAGATTCTGTTTTGTCCTTTCTTATCCTTTGCCTTTGTTTGTTTCACCTGAGTTCCTTGTTGTTTATCCGTTAAAATGTTTATCCCCTACACACCAACTACATTAACTTCATGGAGACTTGTTTAGATAAACTACCCGATTTCACTGTCTCCACAGTGCTTGGCAACACCACATGCTATTTCTCATCAGAATGCATGTCTGTCTATGGTATTATACACTGATTCACTGACCCTGCAATACTGGGATATAGAGTGTCTTGAAAAAGTATTCATACCCCTTGAAATTTTCCACATTTTGTCATGTTACAACCAACAATGTAAATGTATTTTATTGGGATTTTATGCGATAGGCCAACACAAAGTGGCACATAATTGTAAAGTGGAAGGAAAATGATAAATGGTTTTCAAAATATTTTGCAAATAAATATCTGAAAAGTGTGGCGTGCATTTGTATTCAGCCCCCTTTACTATGATACCCCTATTAAAAATCTAGTGGAACCAATTGCCTTCAGAAGTCACCTAATTAGTAAATAGAGTTCACCTGTGTGTAATTTAATCTCAGTATAAACACAGCTGTTTTGTGAAGCCCTCAGAGGTTTGTTAGAGAACCTTAGCGAACAAACAGCATCATGAAGGCCAAGGAACATCTCACAGAGCACTGTTCAATCCATCATCCAAAAATGGAAAGAGTATGGCACAACTGCAAACCTACCAAGACATGGCCGTCTAACTAAACTGACAGTCCAGGCAAGGTGAGCATTAATCAGAGAAGCAAAGATCCAGGTGGGAGAATCTGTCCACAGGGCAACTATTAGTTGTGTATTGTAGTTGTGTACTGCACGAATCTGGTCTTTATGGAAGATTGACGAGAAGAAAGCCATTGTTGAGAGAAAGCCTAAAGAAGTCCCATTTGCAATTTGTGAAAAGCCATGTGGGGACACAGTAAACATGTGGAAGAAGGTGCTCTGGTCAGATGAGACCAAAATTGAACTTTTTGGCCTAAAAGAAAAACGCTATGTGTGGCAGAAAACTAACACTGCACATCATACTGAACTCACCACCCCCACTGTGAAGCATGGTGGTTGCAGCATCATGTTGTGGGCATGCTTTTCTTCGGCAAGGACAGGGAAGCTTGTCAGAGTTGATGGGAAGATGGATGGAGCCAAATACAGGGCAATCTTAGAAGAAAACCTGTTAGAGACTGCAAAAGACTTGGGACTGGGGCGGAGGGTCACCTTCAGCAGGACAAAAACCCTAAAAATACAGCCAGAGCTACAATGGAATGGTTTAGATCAAAGCATATTCATGTTAGAATGGCCCAGTCAAAGTCCAGACCTTAATCCAATTGAGAATCTGTGGCAAGACTTCAAAATTGCTGTTCACAGACGCTCTCCATCCAATCTGACAAAGCTCAAGTGATTTTGAAAGAAGGCGCATGTGGCACCGTGCAATCTAATCGCTGGGGCTTTCCCCAGTGGCTTGTAGATTCCTGTCTTAGGCTGGGGGTGAGAGCCTGCTTGAGATGTAGTAATTTGCTCACTGTTAAGTGGAGGGATAATAAGAATGTTTTTGTTCTTTCCTCCCTTCACGCAGACACGACAGTCCAAATTTCTACGGCGACTGGTGTTGTGGAGAAACCCCTCTGTGTCCACAAATATAACCTCATTATGGGAGGGGTGGACCTCAACGACCAGTTGTTGGCGCCATACCTAATTGCCCGTAAGGCCAGACGCTGGTATAAAAAAAGTGTCTGTATACTTATTTCAATTGGCTTTGCTGAACGCTCATGTGCTATACAGAGCTTCAGGATGAATTGGATCCTTCCTTAAATTCCAGGAAGAGATCATGAGAGCCCTTCTGTTTCGAGGCGGTGCCCTGGCCCAACTTCCCAACGCAAATGCAGTAAGCCGGCTGCATGAGAGGCATTTTCTGCGTGTCCTCTCTGGTACCCCTACCCAAAGAACACCCCAAAGAAGATGTTGTGTCTGTAGAAAGTGCGGATTTAGGCGCGACACCCGCTTTTATTGTCCCTCCTGTCCTGACCAACCCGGTCTTTGCATTGGTGAACGCTATCACACACTAGTTACTAGCGTAGGGTACAGCACCACACAGTCATAGGCACACGTACACAGGGTCTCAGGGTTTCGAAAGATGTGATGGCCATCACATTTTGAGAGACCCTAATCTGCAACGTTCAGTTTATAGTTTTTTTTACAGTTTTTATAAAAGTGAAAAAAGTGAAAAAAAAAAAAAAAAAAAACACACACAAAAAAATAAAAAATAAAAGCGCCAAAATTAATTGTGGTTGTATTTTTCTTCTCCCTCTCTATTGTTCTCTTTCATATGTTCGCTCTCTACTGTCTGCTCTACTGTTCTCTCACTATTGTTCTATACCTATTGTTCTCTCTGTTTTATTTTTACTAGGTTTTATTGTTTGTGCTTTGCAGGTACGGTATGTTATACTGTAATGTTTTATTGTTAACCATCATTTGCTTAGCAGGTAAGCCATTCAGCTACAGCACGGATTTATTTATCTTGACAGCAACAGCGTTTTCTCCCACGATACATAAAGCCTTGACTCCAGCGCTGTGGGAGGTGATTTCACCACCACAGTTAAAAAAAGAACATATATACCGAAGCATGGGGGCAGCAGGGGCGGAGGAGCGATTTGCTCCAAACCCATGCTTTAGCATATATTTTTTAGGTCATTCAGCTGCAGCACTGATTTATCTATCTTGACAGCTACAGCCTTTGTTCCCACGATACATAAAGCCGTGACTCCAGTGCTGTAGGAGGTGATTTCACCACCACAGTTAAAAACAAAATGGTGCATGTATGCCCATCATTAGAAATGGGTGGATGAAGGAAGGTATTCTAATGGTGGGCATATCCACCGATCAATCTTTTTTTCGTTCAGCCCACAGGCTGCATGAAAAAAAAAAAAAAAAAAAAAAAAGATTACAATAAATGCCCAACAAGGACCAGCAATGTACTGGTATGGTGCTGGACTTTGGTTATACCAGAATGATGCCTGCATGTTTAGGTATCATCTTGGTATCATATTTTTCAGCCAGGGGTCGGCTTTCATGTAAAAGCAATCCTAGTGGTAATTAGCCTCTAGACTGCTTTTACAAGCAGTGGGAGGGAATGCCCCCCCCACCGTCTTCCATGGTTTTCTCTGGCTCTCCTGTCCCAACAGGGAACCTGAGAATGCAGCCCGTGGTTCTGTCAGCTGACCATAGAGCTGATCAGAGACCAGAATGACTCCAATCATCTCTATGGCCTAAGAAATAAAGGGCAGATAGAAGAAAGATGTAAATTTACATCTTCATTTACATCTTTCTTCTATCTACCTTTATTCTGTTAGGCATTCCGTCTCTGGCTATCCCTGTGTGCCCTGATTTGCCGCTTCCCTGTGGGGAAGATGCCCGTTCCAGCCACCTTTATACTCCTATAACGCATGCCATTTGGGGAATCCCCCAAAAACCTTCTGCAAGGTGGTGATTATTGGTTAGCCACCTCCTACCTCTCCTATTGAACTTTGTTATG
Source organism: Lithobates clamitans (assembly GCA_037952925.1). Classification (NCBI taxonomy): domain Eukaryota; kingdom Metazoa; phylum Chordata; class Amphibia; order Anura; family Ranidae; genus Lithobates; species Lithobates clamitans. Next base: position 3,781,561 of record JBBGZY010000424.1, read on the forward strand.
CGACTTGGCAATTTTCTGAGGCGTGAGGCACCATCTACTATAACGGGGCTGTGCACCACTTCAAAAGGGAACACGCTATCTGTGAGTATTATACATTGCAAACGTTTGATTATCTCCCTGCCATGTTATGTTCTAATCAGTTTATGCACCATATACATACTGGCTTATTAGTCCATACATAATAACTTTCAATCTATTTTTCTGTACGCTTATATATGCAATTCTTTTTAATAGAATTATATCAGCATGCTTCCATTTAACCCCTGAGGAAGGAAATGAACATATTATCTATCTAGTCCTTTACCTTTGTTTCGAAACATGTTGGGATTTGTTGCGACCACGATCCACATTTGACTCCATGTCTGGAATTTTGTGTCTCAACAGTTAACAGCTGTTATATTTCAGTTCTATGTGTTCCACTTACATGCTTTTAATGTTTATTGTTTACATGATTTTGTACTAACCTATTGAAAAATTTCTATATTTTTATGCTTTTTCAATACTGTTGTCTCTTATATCTTCACATCTATCTTACCCGCACCATCCCCTGGGGGCATTTTTCCAATTTTTTCCCAAAAACGTTATTCGGGTTGGTGGACACAGTATAAGAATTTACATCCAGCAAACCTCACATTTTTCTGTTTGTTCATCCTAATCGGACAGCATTAAAAACAATCAATAAAACAGAACTTCTATCCCTTGCTTACTCTAATAATCCATTCCAGCTTCTGCCTCTCAGCCTTTTAAGTGCATCCAAACCTCCAGATTGAGGTGGACATTTTAATCATGTGACCGCTGTAACTGACAGTCGCAGTGGTCATATGATTGGAAAGCTCCCTATTGCAAGTAAGCATTAGGAGCTTTTCTGTACCCATTTGTAAAGTAATTACCTAAGGCCATGGCCAGTACAAGGGAGGGGTGGGTGCCCTGGGCGGAGTGTGGGAGGGGGTTGTTAGCAGGCAGAAGAGTATCACTATGCTCCATGTTGCCGCTTCAGCCTGCATCAAAAGAGAGCAGAGGATGCGCCCTTCCTGATTGCTGAACGCCTCAGCAATAAAAACCGCAGAGGTGATCAAATACCACCAAAGAAATGCTCTATTTGCGGGAAAAAAAGACGTTGGTTAACAAATTCTTATAAGTCACCCCAACAGACTCCTCCACTGAGGCAAGGATGTGAGGATGAGGCCCTTGTCTCAACATGAGGACATGGTGCTTTGCTGAGGGGCCATCCTTGGCTAGGCACCCTCCTAGTATTGAGGACATGTGGCCTAGTGTAGTTTAGAAGTGGGGAGAGGGCTACATGCTCACTGCCTCTCCCTTTTTTGGACAGCATGGCTGGATGCCTGGATAAGTGTCTGGTATAGAGGACTCCACATTGTTTTTTTGTTTTTATTGTTTTTGCAAAGCATCACTCCTAAAAATTCATACCAGAACCCAATCTAGGTTAGGTCTGGTATTGTATTTTAGGGGAACTCCATGCCTTTTTAAATTTTGTTCTATAAGATCCCACTTAAAAATCAATACCAGCCCCCTATCAAGGATAAGGGTCTGGTACGGAATTTAACCTCCCTGGCGGTATAATTATTTAATATTTTTGATGCTGAAAGCGGTACCATTATTTTGCATGGAAATTTGGCGTTTTATATTGTAGGTCTGTAATTCTTAGGAATAACTCACTTAAATCTGTCCAAACCAGAGTCTAGTAGACATCTCAGGTATGATAAACTTTGAAACACGAAATCATAAATTATAATATAATAAATAACTATAAATAATTATACCAAATAATAATAATAAAAATTATTCAATAATGTAATCAAATCAAAAACACTGAAATTTGCTCAGTTGCAGAATTGTCACTGTCATTACTTTTCAGTGTTTGATGATGGATCTCCCCACAAATCACTATCGCTCAATTCTGCGAGTGATTCTAATTTATTATCGCTCTTTTCTAGCTGGTTTAAAACCCCTTTTGATGTAAAGGGACGGTTTTGGTTGCTATGAACAATCTCCAGTTTCCAGGCAGAAAGAACAGTTTTTATAATATAAAACTGCATGCAGGGCACTGGACAGACCACTAGGGACAAAAGGGATGTGAAATAATGTCATACAGTAGTGTAATCTGTAAGATTACAGTGTACTGTATATATTGTGTGCGTTTCACTTTTGGAATATGGCTCCGTTCTCCGTCCCCGTGCATCGCAACGCTCGCAGGGAACGGTTCCGTGATGAATCAAGCAGAGGACTAGCCGCTCACACTGCGGGGAGACATCGCAGGATCCAGGGGACAAGGTAAGTAAGCTCTTCCTGGATCCTGCGATGGGATCCTGAGTCTGGCTCGGGGTTACTGCTTTTGGTTCTGAAATTCCACCCCAAGCCAGACTCGGGATTACTGCCAGGGAGGTTAAGAGACCCCCTCATCATTTTTTTTGTTTGTTTTTTCTTCTGCAGAGGATGTGCCCTTGTACGGTATATATAAACAAGAGAGGAAGTTGCCTCCTCCGTTACTGGCCACCCAGACTGCATGCCTGGATAAGGTTCTAGCAAAGGGAAACAAAAATGTACCACCCAAATAAAAATTTTTTAAAATGATAGATAGTAGCTCAAAGTCATGTAAATTACATCTAGCTGTATAAATTTAGCTTTAAAAAAAAATAAAATAAATAAAAAAACATACCGAACAGGCAAAAATTTCGGAAGAACACAAACACTGTTGAAGTCTATGGGACACGAACATGAAAAACCAAAAGTGCTCATTTTAAAGGCTTATATGCAAGTTATTGCCATAAAAAGTGTTTCTGCCCCAGGGGACATGTATCAATGCAATTTTTTTTTTAAACAGCCGTTTTTTCGGGAGCAGCGATTTTTTTAATGCTTTAAGTGAAATTATAAAAATGAAATATTCCTTTAACCACTTGCCAACCGCCTAACGCAGATATACTGCGGCAGAATGGCACGGGCAGGCAGAATCACGTACCCATACGTGATCTGCCTCCCGCGGGTGGGGGGTCCGATCGGACCCCCCCCGGTGCCATAGGCGGTCGGCTCCTGTTCGCGGGCGATGAGAGGTGAGGGGGAGGCCATCCATTGTTGGCCACCCCCTCCCGATCGCTCCCGGCGAATGAAAATGCTCCCTTTCCCTCTGTAATGTAAACAGAGGGAAAGGAAGTGATGTCATCCCTCCTCGAGCCGGTCTTTTCGTTCCGGCGCCGAGGAGAGAAGACATCCAAGTAAGTTGCACCAACACTACACTAACAGTAGAACACGCAGGCACACTTGTCACCCCCCAGTCACCCCCCGATCACCCCCCTGTACCCCCTGTCACTCTGTCACCAATAGCAGTTTTTTTTTTTTTTGCATTGGTGTCAGTTTGACAGTTATAGGTGTTAGGGCAGTTAGGTTAGCCCCCTTTAGGTCTAGGGTACCCCCCTTTAGGTCCAGGGTACCCCCCTAACCCCCCCAATAAAATATAAAGTATAAGGAGGACAGAGGTAGTCAACTGAAAGCACCACATCCCATGATTAAATAATAAACAGAAACTGGGGGGAGGGGAAAAAAATCTTCCCCAGGGACTTTTAAGGTGCTATTTAATAAACAGTATGTTCAAAAAATTCTATACAATCATATTGAGTAAAATTTATATTTATTTGTATTAAATCACATTAAAATATTCATGCCTCACTTCAAGAGTGAGACATGTAAGTAAGAACAATACGACATAAACAATGTCACCCAAAAAATTTTTTTTCCCACATTGGACAGTGTAACAAGAAGCAACTACTTAAAGGTGCCAAGACAATCTGCCGCTCGACATGTTTCGCTCTAATACGAGCTTCTTCAGGAGTTTAAAGGCAATGATTGTGGCGGACTCTAAATGATGGGAAAATAGACAAAAATCAATACATACATTTGAACATGTATAGAAAACATCTAATACATTTTTTGAATTTACAAAAATTCCATTATCAGAGTAAAGATTGATACAGAGAATTTAAATGCATGCATGTAGGTTTCGATACTAAACACTTTAACCAAATATATGTAAACAATCAAAATTTATACATCTTACCAGGCTGTAGCACATTAAACCGATATAGATACTTCAATAGAATGACAATACTGCTGCTAGTTTCAAACCGGGGAGTTCTCATATGTGAGGGGTATCGCTGCCATGCTATGACCACAGGGGAATATAAAGTTTAAGAAACGGCCCTTTAAAAAAGCAAAGTAGATTCAAAAATTAGAAAAAGGGGATCGCAACCAGAATCTTTCATGATTTAATTTTGGGGGGATATATACCCTAAGGTAGAACCAATTCATTATATATTACCTGGAACATAAAAGTATCAAGGCAAATATTATCAAGTAGGTGGGGATGGCATCATAATCAAGTGAAAAAAATTCACTAATGGCTGCAAAGGAGAGCGATCACCAGCCGAGATGTTTTCTAAGTGTGGAAAGAGAAAGTGCAATAAGGACCGATAGAGAATCCAAGGTGTAGCTTACTGTCAGCTGATGACAGTGTTACACAGGGAAAACTTACTTCACCGATAATGGTCCGGCACGCAGACTTGGGGGAGCATCACGTTGCCTCCGTAGGATCGCACCGGTGACAGAACTGTGGGCGGTGTGTAACCGCCTTTATATACCCCCATCACGGCGGCGTCTGATCTCGCCGCCGGGATGCGGACGCTCAATGAGATTGACTACGTCAGGACGTGGGGGAACGCGGTGACGTCAATTCGGACGTCAGCAACGTATGTAGAGGTTACTGCGCATGTCAGCGCGGTTCTGGAGCCCAATAAAAGTTAACCCCTTGATTACCCCCCGTTGCCAGTGTCGCTAAGCGATCATTTTTCTGATCGCTGTATTAGTGACACAGGTGACGCTAGTTAGGGAGGTAAGTATATAGGTTCGCTGTCAGTGTTTTATAGCGACAGGGACCCCCATATACTACCTGCTAAAGGTTTTAACCCCCTGATTGCCCCCTAGTTAACCCTTTCACCAGCGATCACCGTATAAGTGTTACGGGTGACGCTGGTTAGATAGTTTGTTTTTGTAGTTTATTATAGTTTATTACAGTTTATTACAGTTTTAGGGCACCCGCCATTTATTACCTTATAAGGGTTTAACCCCCAAATTGCCCGGCGGGGATAGAAGTTAAGTTTTTAGGATCAGATAAGGTCTGCATCGCCCCAGGCAGCGTCAGGTTAGCGCCAATACCGCTAAAACCCACGCACGCAGCATACACCTCCCTTAGTGCTATAGTATCTGAACGGATCAATATCTGATCCGATCAGATCTATACTCCCCAGCAGTTTAGGGTTCCCATAAACACAGTGTTAGCGGGATCAGCCCAGATACCTGCTAGCACCTGCGTTTTGCCCCTTGGCCCAGCCCTGCCCAGCCCACCCAAGTGCAGTATCGATCGATAACTGACACTTACAAAACACTAAGCACACATAACTGCAGCGTTCGCAGAGTCAGGCCTGATCCCTGCGATCGCTAACATTTTTTTGGTAGCGTTTTGAATTAGTCGCTAACAGTCAGGAGCTTTTTTGCCTGCGAGTCTCACTAGTGTACCCCTAAATTTAAAGCCCAAAATGGCAAATCGAAGGTACACTAGTGAAGAGGCCTACACGTTTCTGAGTATGACAGATAGTGAAGAGGAAGTCACTCATCTGTCAAGTTCAGGCTCAGAATACGAACCTGTAGAGGACACCGGCTCCATGACAGATAGCTCTGACGACGGAGTTGTGGTCCATGCTAGGGTCAGGCGTACCAGACCCCGAACTTCTTCTGTCCTTGAAGTGCAAGAACCGCAGGGCTCTCGTATGGAGCAGAGAAGTACTAGTGCCGCTACTCCTTCTGGTGAACTGGCAAGCACCAGCGGCCTAGTACACCCTGGTCGTACATCCAGCACTGCAGTAACACTTGGTGACGTGGCGAGTCCCATAAGTGCAGTTCAAGCTGGCGAGGTGGCAAGCACAAGTAGTGTCCCGCTGCCACCAAGAAGACGAACACAGGCCCGTCGTGCCCATAGTGCCCTTCCTGCTGCATTCGCCAATCCGAATTGGGAACCCACCACTTCTGCAGCACCCGTACTTCCCCCTTTCACTGGCCAACCCGGAATTCAGGTGGAAACAGTTGACTTTACGCCACTGGATTTTTATTCGCTGTTTTTCACCGAAGATCTCTATAGATCTATTGTGGACCAAAGCCATTTGTACGCTGGTCAACACATCGCCACTATTCCCCAGTCCTCCCTTGCCAGAGATTGGAGACCAATTACGGTCTCCGAATTTAAGATCTTTCTGGGCCTTTCCCTCAACATGGGCATAACTAAAAAGAGTGAGTTGCGGTCATATTGGTCCACTGACCCAATTCACCATATGCCCGTGTTCTCTGCCTCCATGACCAGGGCACGATACGAGCAGATTTTGCGGTTCATGCACTTCAACGACAATGAACTCTGTCGTCCTCGTGGAGACCCTGGATACGATCGGTTCTACAAAATTCGGCCCCTCGTAAACCACTTCAACCAACGTTTTGCAGACTTGTTTACTCCCCATCAAGTTGTCTGCGTTGATGAGTCCCTGATTAAGTTTTCTGGCCGCTTATCATTCAAACAGTACCTTCCCAGCAAGCGTGCCAGATACGGGGTCAAGATGTATAAGCTCTGTGACAGGGCCACAGGCTATACATGTAGATTTATGGTTTACGAGGGCAAAGATAGTCACGTAGAGCCGATAAACTGCCCTGACTACATAGGAAGCGCTGGCAAGATAGTGTGGGACTTGGTGTCACCCTTATTCGGAAAGGGGTACCACTTGTACGTGGACAATTATTACACGAGCGTGCCACTTTTTAGTCACTTGTTCGATCATCAGATTGGAGCATGTGGCACCGTGTGACCTAATCGCCGGGGCTTTCCCCAGCGGCTTGTAGAGTCCCGTCTTAGGCTGGGGGAGAGAGCCTGCTTGCAGTGTAATAATTTGCTCGCTATGAAGTGGAGGGACAATAAGAATGTTTTCGTTCTTACCTCCCTTCATGCAGACACGACGACCCAAATTACTACGGCGACTGGTGTTGTGGAGAAACCCCTCTGTGTCCATGAATATAACCTTAATATGGGAGGGGTGGACCTCAACGACCAGTTGTTGGCGCCGTACCTAATTGCCCGTAAGGCCAGACGCTGGTACAAAAAAGTGTCAGTTTATTTATTTCAATTGGCTTTGCTGAATGCTCATGTGCTATACAGAGCTTCAGGACGGACTGGATCCTTCCTTAAATTCCAGGAAGAGATCGTCAGAGCCCTTCTGTTTCCAGACGGTGCTCCACCTCACCTTCCCAATCCAAATGCAGTAAGCCGGGTGCATGGGAGGCATTTTCCTTATGTCCTCCAGAGTACCCCTACCCAACGAGCCCCCCAAAAAAGATGTTGTGTCTGCAGCAAGCGCGGATTTAGGCGTGACACCCGGTATTGTTGTCCCTCCTGTCCTGACAATCCTGGTCTATGCATTGGTGAATGTTTTGAACGCTACCATACACTAGTGGAGTATTAGCGTAGGGTACAGCACTGCATAGACTAGGACACACTTCCACAGGGTCTCCCAAGATGCCATCACATTTTGAGAGACCCAAATCTGGTACCAGTTAAAAAAGTTAAAGTTACTAAAAAAAAAAATAAAAAAATAAAAATACAAAAAAAATATAAAATAAAAAAACCAAAAATAGTTGTTGTTTTATTGTTCTCTTTCTATTGTTCTGCTCTTTTTTATTGTATTCTATACTGCAATGTTTTATTGTTATGTTTTTATCATGTTTGCTTTATAGGTATGCAATTTTTTTATACTTTGTTTTTTTATTGTTAACCACTTTTTTGTTTTCAGGTACGCCATTCAGCTGCAGAGGGGATTTAATTATCTTGACAGCAACAGCGTTTGCTCCCACGATATATAAAGCCGTGACTCCAGCGCTGTCGGAGGTGATTTCACCACCACAGTTACATACTTCAGCATATATGCCGAAGCGTGGGGGCAGCAGTGGGTGGAGGAGCAATTTGCTCCTGCCTTTTGCGGGAGGATGCCCCCATGCTTCGGCATATATAAATGGTGCATGTATGCCCATCATTAGAAGTGGGTGGATGAAGGGAGGTATTCTAATGGTGGGCATACCCACCGATCAATATCTTTTTTTCATTCAGCCCACAGGCTGCATGAAAAAAAAGTTTACAATATATGCCCAACAAGGACCAGCAACGTACTGGTATGTTGCTGGACTTTGAGTGGTTATACCAGAATGATGCCTGCAGGTTTAGGTATCATCTTGGTATCATTCTTTTCAGCCAGCAGTCGGCTTTCATGTAAAAGCAATCCTAGCGGCTAATTAGCCTCAAGACTGCTTTTACAAGCCGTGGGAAGGAATGCCCCCCCCCACTGTCTTCCATGTTTATCTCTGGCTCTCCTGTCCCAACAGGGGACCTGAGAATGCAGCCGGTGATTCGGCCAGCTGACCATAGAGCTGATCAGAGACCAGAATGGCTCCAAACATCTCTATGGCCTAAGAAACCTGAAGCTACGAGCATTTCATGACTTTGATTTCGCCGGATGTAAACAGCGCCATTGGGAAATTGGGAAAGCATTTTATCACACCGATCTTGGTGTGGTCAGATGCTTTGAGGGCAGAGGAGAGATCTAGGGTCTAATAGACCCCAATTTTTTCAAAAAAGAGTACCTGTCACTACCTATTGCTATCATAGGGGATATTTACATTCCCTGAGATAGCAATAAAAATGATTAAAAAAAAATAAAAATGAAAGGAACAGTTTAAAAATCAGATAAAAAAAAAAAAATTAATAAAGAAAAAAAAAAAAAAAAGCACCCCTGTCCCCCCCTGCTCTCGCGCAAAGGCGAACGCAAGCGTCGGTCTGGCGTCAAATGTAAACAGCAATTGCACCATGCATGTGAGGTATCACCGCGAAGGTCAGATCGAGGGCAGTAATTTTAGCAGTAGACCTCCTCTGTAAATCTAAAGTGGTAACCTGTAAAGGCTTTTAAAGGCTTTTAAAAATGTATTTAGTTTGTCGCCACTGCACGTTTGTGCGCAATTTTAAAGCATGTCATGTTTGGTATCCATGTACTCGGCCTAAGATCATCTTTTTTATTTCATCAAACATTTGGGCAATATAGTGTGTTTTAGTGCATTAAAATTTTAAAAAGTGTGTTTTTTCCCCCAAAAATGCGTTTGAAAAATCGCTGGGCAAATACTGTGTGAAAAAAAAATGAAACACCCACCATTTTTAATCTGTAGGGCATTTGCTTTAAAAAATATATAATGTTTGGGGGTTCAAAGTAATTTTCTTGCAAAAAAAAATAATTTTTTCATGTAAACAAAAAGTGTCAGAAAGGGCTTTGTCTTCAAGTGGTTAGAAGAGTGGGTGATGTGTGACATAAGCTTCTAAATGTTGTGCATAAAATGCCAGGACAGTTCAAAACCCCCCAAATGACCCCATTTTGGAAAGTAGACACCCCAAGCTATTTGCTGAGAGGCATGTCGAGTCCATGGAATATTTTATATTGTGACACAAGTTGCGGGAAAAAGACAAATTTTTTTTTTTTTTTGGCACAAAGTTGTCACTAAATGATATATTGCTCAAACATGCCATGGGAATATGTGAAATTACACCCCAAAATACATTCTGTTGCTTCTCCTGAGTACGGGGATACCACATGTGAGACTTTTTGGGAGCCTAGCCGCGTACGGGACCCCGAAAACCAAGCACCGCCTTCAGGCTTTCTAAGGGCGTAAATTTTTGATTTCACTCTTCACTGCCTATCACAGTTTCGGAGGCCATGGAATGCCCAGATGGCACAAACCCCCCCAAATGACCCCATTTTGGAAAATAGACAACCAAAGCTATTTGCTGAGAGGTATAGTGAGTACTTTGCAGACCTCACTTTTTGTCACAAACTTTTAAAAATAGAAAAAAGAAAAAAAAAAATGTTTTTTTTGTTTTTCTTCATTTTCAAAAACAAATGAGAGCTGCAAAATACTCACCATGCCTTCTCAGCAAATAGCTTGGGGTGTCTACTTTCCAAAATGGGGTCATTTTGGGGGGGGTTTGTGCTATCTTGGCATTTTATGGCCTTCAAAACTGTGATGGGTAGTGAGGAGTGAAATCAAAAATTAACGCTCTTAGAAATCCTGAAGGCAATGATTGGATTTCGGGCCCCGTATGAAGCTAGGCTCCCAAAAAGTGCCCCTCATGTGGTATCCCCGTACTCAGGAGAAGCAGCAGAATGTATTTTGGGGTGTAATTTCACATATGCCCATGGCATGTTTGAGCAATATATCATTTAGTGACAACTTTGTGCAAAAAATAAATAAAAAAATGGTCACTTTCCCGCAACTTGTGTCAAAATATAAAATATTCCATGGACTCAACATGCCTCTCAGCAAATAGCTTGGAGTGTCTACTTTCCAAAATGGGGTCATTTGGGGGGGTTTTGTGCCATCTGGGCATTTTATGGGCTTCAAAAATGTGATAGGTAGTGAGGAGTGAAATCACAACTTTACGCCCTTAGAAATCCTGAAGGTGGTGCTGGGTTTTCGGGGCCCCATACGCGGCTAGGCTCCCAAAAAGTCCCACACGTGTGGTATCCCCGTACTCAGGAGAATCAGCAGAATGTATTTTGGGGTGCAATTCCACATATGCCCATGGCCTGTGTGAGCAATATATCATTTAGTGACAACTTTTTGTATTTTTTTTTTTTTGTCATTATTCAATCACTTGGGACAAAAAAAATAAATAAATATTCAATGGGTTCAACATGCCACTCAGCAATTTCCTTGGGGTGTCTACTTTCCGAAATGGGGTCATTTGGGGGGGTTTTGTACTGCCCTGCCATTTTAGCACCTCATGAAATGACATAGGCAGTCATAAACTAAAAGCTGTGTAAATTCCAGAAATTGTACCCTAGTTTGTAGACGCTATAACTTTTGCGCAAACCAATAAATATACGCTTATTGACATTTTTTTTACCAAAGACATGTGGCCGAATACATTTTGGCCTAAATGTATGACTAAAATTGAGTTTATTGGATTTTTTTTATAACAAAAAGTAGAAAATATCATTTTTTTTGAAAACTTTCGGTCTTTTTCTGTTTATAGCGCAAAAAATAAAAATGGCAGAGGTGATCAAATACCATCAAAAGAAAGCTCTATTTGTGGGAAGAAAAGGACGCAAATTTCGTTTGGGTACAGCATTGCATGACCGCGCAATTAGCAGTTAAAGCGACGCAGTGCCAAATTGTAAAAAGTGCTCTGGTCAGGAAGGGGGTAAATCCTTCCGGGGCTGAAGTGGTTAAATATCGTGCCTGGAGGGTGTCTATAGTATGCCTGTAAAATGGCGCAGTTTTCCTATGTTTTTAACAGTACCACAGCAAAATTACATTTCTAAAGGAAAAATTGTCATTTAAAACGCATTGCGGCTGTAATGAATTGCTGGGTCTCGGCAATATGGATAAAACTAATTGAAAAAAAGAGCATGGGTTCCGCTCCCCCCAGTCCATTACCAGGCCCTTTGGGTCTGGTATGAATATTAAGGGGAACCCCGAACCAAAATTAAAAAAAAAAATTGCGTGGGGGTCCCCCTAAAATCCATACCAGGCCCTTCAGGTCTGATATGGAAATTAAGAGGAACCCTGCACCAAATTTAAAAAAGAATGGTGCAGGGGTCCCCCCGAAAAATCCATACCAAACCCTTCAGGTCTGGTATGGATTTTAAGGGGAACCCTGTTCCAAAGTTTTAAAAAATGGCGTAGGGGTCCCCCCAAAATCCATACCAGACCCTTATCTGAGCGCGCAACCTTGCAGGCCGCAGGAAAAGAGGGGGGACAAGAGCGTGCCCCCCCTCCTGAGTCGTACCAAGCCACATGCCCTCAACATGGGGAGGGTGCTTTGGAGTCTGACCCCAAAGCACTTTGTCTCCACGTTAATGGGGACAAGGGCCTCATCCCCACAACCCTTATCCAGTGGTTGTGGGTGTATACGGGCAGGGGGCTTATCAGAATCTGGAAGCCCCCTTTAACAAGGGGACCTCCAGATCCTGGCCTCCCCTTGTATGTGAAATGGTAATGGGGTACATTGGACCCCTACCATTTCACAAAAAAAGTGTCAAAAATGGTAAAAAAGACAGTTTGGGACAAGTCCTTTATTAAAAAATAAAAATGTCCAGAGAAAAATGTGCCACTTTACAGGCATACTATAGACACCCCCAGGCATGATATTTAAAGAAATGTTTAATTTTTATTGTATTACTTTAAGCATTACAAAAAATCACTGCTCTCACAAAAGCGTCCGTTTTAAAAAAAAAAAAATTTGCATTGATACATGTCCTCTGGGGCAGGACCCTGGTCCCCAAAACACTTTTTATGACAATAACTTGCATATAAGCCTTTAAAATGAGCACTTTTGATGTTTCACGTTAGTGTGCCATAGACTTTAACGGTGTTCCAGCTTTCGAATTTGCCGCAAACATGCATATTGTTCGCTGTTCGGCGAACAGGCGAACACCTAATGTTCTTTCACTCGAACATTGGGCTCATCCCTACAAAACAGGGTGCCAGGTCAGTGTAAATAAAACCAATACTTTAGTCCAAGTGGAAGTATTGTTGGTTTTACTTACACTGACCTGGTGCCCTGTTTTTCTCCTTTTTATCATCAGAGGCTGTTCACTTTACTGGTTATATGTGGGGGTTTGCAACCACTTTAATTGTGACAAGGAATATAACAGAATATGTAAAAATTAAATCATGGCCACACAATTTCAAAATTAACACAACATTCGCAGACCTGTGTGGCCCCTCTTCCAGGGACAAAAGGAACAATCTCCCTGTTATACAGTTATGTGAGCAGCCTCGGCCTTCCGGAAAGATCCACAGCCATGCTCGGCTGGGAGGCGGAGACTGGTATGGCAGGATCTCTAATATGTATAAATGCACAAAGTCTGTGGCGGTGAAGGAAACAGTGGTGAAACTACATACGAGATGGTACTATACCCCCTATAACTTACACAAATTTTTCCCCACTATTTCCGAAAACTGCTTCAGAGGTTGTCGTCTCGAGAGGGGCACTCACGTGCATATTTTCTGAAGTTGAAAAGCACTAAAATAAATCTGGCAAAATGTTGCTTCCAAAGTGGCAGAGATCACAGGTGTATTGACGACTCTGACACACCAGATGTGCCTTCTTTTCGCAGATATACCTGGGTCTTCCCCCTGAACAAAAACTGGCCCATATGCTCTTTAGTGCGGTCCACTGGACTATTGCTCTATTTCGGCGTGCCCCAGGGGTCCCGCGGGATCAGGTCCTCAAACGTATGGCATTGTCACGTACTTTATGGCGGAGCCCAGAGTGCAGGGAGTGGCCTCTCGTGTGCCTCTGGCTCAAGAACCCCTGATAGAGGAAACAGGGACTTGAGAGCGCAGGGGGGCACAAGTGCCTGGCAGGTGGCAGGTGTCTCTGTAGTTCAACTGGAGCACTGGGACAGTGGACTGTAAGAAGATGCACCGGATCACTGGCAGGAAGACTGGAACCAGTGGCTGTAAGGAGAAGCACTGTAGCAGGCCGGAACAGCAGGCAGCAGGGAGGTGCTCTGAAGTTCAGCTGGCGCACACACAGAATCAGACAGGCCGGGTCAACACTGGCGGGCAAGCAGGTACCAAAACGGAGGCAGAAGAGTAGTCAGGATACAGTCCGCGTTGGCAACAGGCAGGTAGCGGATAACCGTAGGAAGAGGCAGGAGAATAGTCAAACAAGCCGGGGTCAGGGACTGCCAGCAAACAGGAGTGGTCAGGAGCAGGCCAGGTAAACAGGAAGCAGGTAGGCAGGTATTCAGGTAGCTTAGGGTCACAGGGAACGCTGTAGACCGGACAGCAAAGAAGCATGCTGACAGGCACCTTTAAATAGGACTAATGGTTCCAAACGCTGTCACACTGCACGTCCGCGCGCACTCGTGCACGCCCATTCGTACCATCGTGCACCCGTTTGTACTAGCGCGCCTCCGCACGCGTCCTCTGGCTCCAACAACAGTGGTTCAGTTAACCGATCTTCCGCCGACGGCTGTGTTAACAGGGCGCCTTTCATGACAGGCATACAACTCATGCCGAACGTTTACAACACTATCATGGACACTATGCCTGTCTATTAGTTGAAGCGGAAGTCTTGGTCCTCCTAATCTCACATAGTACATTTTTGCCCTTCCTTGGCAAAATCCCAGAATTAAACTGCATTGTAGACATCCTTTACCATATTGGTTCCCCGCAACCTCCTTTATATTTTGTTTTTTGGTTTATTGTTTCTGTACTTGGTTTGTTCTCATTTCACCTGTTTTTTTCTGCAGTAGAATTGTCAGGGTGACAAGGGGATGCCCACTATATGCCCAGTAAGTTTCTAGGCTCCTCTCATTGGACCGTCTCCCCCAGTAGACCAGGGTATGTGACAATATAGTTGGAAGCTGATCGCAATGACCCCTTGTGGTCTTCGGCCATATAACCTAGCTATTAGTACTTCAATATTATTGATTATATAACTTTACATTCTTTGTATCACTCTCTGTAACTGATGCTTATTGTTACTGCCCTTTATTTTTTCCAATAAAATAGTTTGTATTAAAAAACAATTTCAAAATGAACAACATATTGCAAAAGAGAGTAAGACAAACCCCCACAAAAACTTCAAATATATTAAGAGAAAAAAGGTTAGTTACGAGCACGTAGGCCCTATACAAAATGATCTGGAGTGGACTACTAGTGACAAAGAGAAGCCAAATTTATTAAATACCTTCTTCAGCTCTGTGTATACAAATGAGCTTGGGGGAGCTCATGTCCATAATAGGGATGATATTGACATAGCCCCAAATGAACCCCAATAGCTCAAAATTGATATGGTCCAGAAATATTTAGACAGAATAAAGGTGAATAAGGCACCTGGTTTAGATGGCCTACACCCATGGATCCTAGAAGAATTGAGCTCTGTCATTTCAAAGGCAATATTTGTAATTTTTAGGGACTCTTTAATGACTGAAGTAGTACCCCTGTATTGGAGTAAGGCCAATGTGGTGCCTATATTTAAAAAGGGATCAAAGTCTTTACCAAGTAACTATAGACCTTTCAGTTTAACTTCTATAGTTGGAAAGATACTAGAGAGTTTAATAAAAGACCACATTCATGAAAGACAGAAGTTGTCAGACTAACCTGATTTATTTTTATGAGGCGGTGAGCAACACCTTAGGCAGAGGGGTAGCTGTGGATGTGGTATACTTGGATTTTGCAAAACCTGACACAGTTCCCCACACACGGCTAATGTGTAAGGTAACGTCTACAAGTTTTGAAATAGAAAAAAGTATCTGACAGGGAGTCATGAATGTGCCGCATCCCAAATGCATAGAAAAAAGCAAGGATTCCCCTAGGGTGGGATTTTAAAGGCACTATCACACAAAAATAGTACAATATAAAAAGTAATTTTATTACATGGCAAAAATACAAATCAAAAACAAAAATATACAGCAATCACATGTATCAAAACGAACATAAATATGGATACAAGTATGGATACAATATATTAAAAAAGGACCATCAATGAAAATGCATGAATCTCACTGAACCAACGCGTTTCAGAAATTTTTCTTCATCAGGGTTCATTTAGTGAAAGTTACATTTCCAATGCATTGATAGTGCATAGGTATCCAGGGCAGGGCTGTCCCTTGTCGCCACTGTTATTCATCCTAACGCTCGAACCCTTTATCAGGTCGATAAGTCTGAATGCTGTGATCAGAGGGTTTACGGTTCGGGACAGGGAGTTCAAGCTGGCAGCGTATGCAGATTCTTGTTCTTCTCAACAAACCCAACAATTAGTATTCCTAACCTACTAAGGGAATTCTCTCTCTATGGCTTTTTATTAAACTTAAAAGAATTATTACACAAAATCTGAAGCATTGAACATCTCCCTTTCGGACACATTACTAGAGCTGACCAAATCCAACTCATGCTTCAGATGGGACTTTAGATCCATTAAGTACCTGGGCACGTGGTTGACACCACATATACAGTCCATTTATGAACATAACTTCCCCCACCTACTAAAAAGTTGCACTTCAGATATCACAAAGTGGCAAACAAAACACTTCCCATGGTTTGGACGGGCAGCCATCATCAAAATGGTAATTCTACCCAAAATCCTTTATCTAATGAGAACCCTTCCCATTAAAATTCCATTTCATTTTTTTTTAAATACTCAATTCAACCCTTTTGAAGTTCCTTTGGAACCAACAAAAACCCAGATTAAAACTAGGTAAACTGACCAATTCTAAAGAGATGGGGGGGATAGGGCTTCCAAACTTTAAACACTACTACTACGCTGCTCATTTATCCAGATTAATTGATTGGCACTGCCATGGTAGGGCAAAAGACTGGGTTTCGCTGGAGGAATCACTAAACATGGCCCCTTTGAAATTTTCTCCCTGGACTCCAAGATCAAAGACCCCCGTTAATTATCAGACTCACCCACTTACAGACAATACCTTAAAGATCTTACGCCACATTGCTAACAGTAGGGTCATTACTTCCCTCCTTAGCCCCCTGACACCTTTGAGAGACAATCCGGACTTCCCCCCAGGCATAAACACCTCAACATTCCAACCCACCCAAGGAGACGCATCACTACTAGCAGGTGATTGTGATGCTGACAGCAAATTTAAAGACCTATCTACACTAAAACATGAGGGTAATCTACCCCAACTGAGATGGTGGTCCTATCTCCAACTCAGAAGTTACTTAACCAAACAGAAACACACACAAGACTTCTACAGACCCATAACAGACCTGGAGTCGGTATGTCATAAGGGCTCCCCGCTACCTAAATCCACATCAATTGCGTATTCTTGGCTGCAACGCACCAAGTCCTCAGGCATGGAAGGGCACAGGAGGAGATGGTCGGAGGAACTTCAGGAGGAGATCACAGACAACCAATGGAAGTATGCGTGCATAATGGCACATAAAAGTACTATAAGTTCAAAGATGCAAGAAACAGGCTACAAGCTGCTAACACATTGGTGCCATACACCTGACAAGCTCCATAAATGGGATGCCCACAAATCAGCATTATGCTGGAGATGTCAGACGCATAGAGGCACGTTGCTACATATCTGGTGGCAATGCTCCTTGATCATTCCTTACTGGAGCAATGTCAAAAACTTAATTCAAAAAATCACTGAGACCACTTTGAATCTAAACGCAGCTTGTTGTCTGTTACACATCAATCACTTCACTCTCAATTAAATACAAGAACTCACTGTCTAAACACCTCCTAAACGTGGCAAAAACTTTGATACCACTGCATTGGAAATCTACTCGAGTGCCCTCCATCTCAGATTGGCTAAATAAAGTCAGAGAGGTTTGCGAAATGGAGGATACCCTAGCACAAGACAATGGCAGAATAGAAAGATACCAGAAAACCTGGCAGCCTTGGTTTGCGTTCAGCTACTCTAAGGACCATGATGAGGCCAAATCCATACATTTCTAACTAATGCTACATATGGACACTCTTATATCTACCTGTAATTCCTTTCCTATTCTTCTTTTCACCCTACTCACTACTCCTTGTTTCTTTTTGTTGATTATTGCCAACTGCAAAGTGTAATGGTGAATTTAGCATTTTTAAGGTCAATCTTGGCACACTCAATTCACTCATCCTCTTTAGGATCTTTGACCAGTAATGCTGGTGATACCACAATCCTGTATATTATTCATAGATAATACTCATTATATAGCTGGTTATAACCTTTTATGAGTTTTCCACTCACTTATAAGTTACTCAACATAATTTCTAATCTACATGATTGCTGTACTGATACGTTGTTTTCAATGTGCAGTTGTATCTGCGATTTGCGTATTGTGCATTTTCTCTTTTTCTTTATCTTCAATAAAACCAAATGTATAAAAAAAAAAAGAATATATCAGGCTTGCCCCCTTATGACTACAGTACAGATAGAATAAAGGAGATATAGGTATGCCATCAAGAGCTCAAAGTAAATAGAAACTAGGGATGAGCCGAACACCCCCCGGTTCGGTTCGCACCAGAACCTGCAAATGGACTGAAAATTCGTGCAAACTTTAGAACCCCATTGAAGTCTATGGGACTCAAACATTCAAAATCAAAAGTGCTAAATTTAAAGGCTAATTTGCATTGTATTGTCCTAAAAAGGGTTTAGGGACCAGGGTCCTGCCCCAGGGGACATGAATCAATGCAAAAAAAAGTTTTAAAAACAGTCGTTTTTTCGGGAGCAGTGATTTTAATGATGCTTAAAGTGAAAAAAAAGTGAAATATTCCTTTAAATATCGTACCTGGGGTATGATATGCCTGTAAAGTGGCGCATGTTTCTCGTGCTTAGAACAGTCCCTGCACAAAATGACATTTTTTAAGGAATAAAAGTCAAAAGCCCAGCAATATGGATGAAAATCAGTGAGACAAACGGCATGGGTACCCCCCCAGTCCATTACCAGGCCCTTTGGGTCTTGTAGGAATATTAAGGGGATCCCAGCACCCAAATTAAAAAAAGGAAAGGTGCGGGGCCCCCAGGCCCTAAATACTCTGAACAGCAGTATACAGGCAGTGCAAACAAGACTGGGACTGTAGGTTTGTTGTTAAGTAGAATCTTTTTGTGAGACAGTCCCTCCATGACTCTTTTGTTTATGAGGCCGTCTGGGCCGTGTCCGGTCCTCATGGACATTTTTCTTTTTTCTCCTCGCAGGTGACCTGGGAGAACTCGCAGCCCGGGTTAGTCTCTTGTGAGATGGTTACCCCTTGGCCTGAATTTTTTACTAGGCCGAGGGGATCTCGCGGGGAGACTCTACCGGGGTTATGAAACCTACCAAAAATTGCACTAGACACAATTTATAGCCAGGGTCCCCCTCTCGGCCATGTCCCTATGGGGGTGCCCGAGAGGAGGAGGAGGAAGGATAATATCCTCATTTTGTCTGGGTCCATCATAGGGACCTGCTCCTCCTATATCCCTACCACTAAATGAGATACCTAGTGTACCCCATCCATCCGGAATGATCTTCATCCCTTTCCCCTTCACCATGGGTATCAATGCCCATTTGGATCCAGTTTATTATCTTTATCCTAAAATGGTTCACAGTTTTACTTTATTTTTTTTTATTTTTTCAAGGCAATATGTGGATTCACCTTCTGCTCTATTTTACATCTCCATTATTTGTAACTGCTTAGGGTGAAATATCTTGTCTGTTATTAATGTTAGAGCCTAGCAACCATTTTAAGTCTATTTTTTTTTTGGTTATACTTAGAGATATCGTTTTCGTGGCCTGTCTGCTGGAGTGGTGCTCATGCACCCCCTCTTGTCTGTGAGAACAGATTTTTGTCTCTTCTCTGCACAAGTGTAGTCCCTGTCGTTTAGAGGGACTCTAAAGTTCACCTTTCACATAGATAGGGGATCCTGTCACCTCCATCTCTCGGAAGACTCCCTTGTCTTTCGTCTTTCCTGTCTCCTTTACTTTCATCTCTCTTTCACAAGACACTCATTATAATCTCTTTACAGAAGTCGACTGGGGGGGGAAGCACCCCGAGGTTGCATACTGACATCCAAGGACTCTGCCAGGCCTACGAGGTATCTTGGCCTCCTTGATCTCGATTGGGTAAGTGCTGATATGGCCCCAGCTCGTTCCCCGCCTCTGCTCAATGGCTAATACACCACAGGTACAAACTACTCTCAAGGTAGTTACGCATAATGTGCAGGGATTGAATTCTCCCATTAAAAGACGTAACATTTTTAACTACATGCAATCACAAAAAAATGACGTAATTCTCATACAGGAAAACCACTTCCCTAAAAACTTCAGCCCATCGTTCATACACTCTAACTTCCCCTTCTTTTCTTTGGCCAATGCCGAGAATAAGACTAAGGGAGTAGGCATTTTCATTTCAAAGAGATGCAAATTTACCTTAAAAGGCAGAACACAAAGACCCAGACGGGAGATATTTATTACTGGTGGAGGAATTAGATGGACAATTATACTCATTTATCTCATATTATGCCCCCAATACTGGCCAATTGGCCTTTTTCCAAAACATGTTGCAGACCCTAACTCCGCTAACTGAAGGCACGGTGATCTTTGGGGGAGACTCCAACACCGCGTTCGATCAGGGACTAGATAAATCCAGACCCCCGGGCGCTCGCCTAACTAGACCTTCCAAACAGAGTCTCCGATTAGCCAAATTACTATTTCAACATGGTCTAGTTGACATATGGAGGGAAGTTAACCCCACTACCCGAGATTTCACCCACTACTCAAACCCACACAGAACCTTCTCTAGGATCGACCATATTCTGCTTACTTCATCCTCTATCCCACTGACCAAAAAAGCTTTTATTAAAGAGGTGGTCTGGTCGGATCACTCCATGGTCATTTTGACACTCCTGCGCTAGGGAAGCCGGCTCCCTGATAGACGCTGGAGACTTAATGAATCCATCCTGAGTGACCCATCCAGAGCAGCGGAAATCGAAAAACGTATCCAATCCTATTTTCACACCAACGACACACCAGATATTAGCCCCTCTTGATTCTGGGCAGCCCACAAGGCAGTCCTTAGACCTTGCTCAAATTTCAGCAGTTTACTCCCGCTGGGAACAACCCGACTGGTTACATATTGAAAGGCTGGCAGTACCCCTCCATACCATAGACTATCTCCTCTGGTGTCCTAATAAACTAAGACCTTCAATCCTATCCCCGACGCTTTCACACTCTTTCCATCTCTGGGATGGCTTACGGAAAAACAATCAGATCTCATCTCCCATAGAACCTCTTAAACACATATTTCATAATCCTGACTTCCCACCGGGGCTAGGCATTAAAGCCTTTCGATGGTGGCTAGACAAAGGGCTATATAGGATAGGCCACTTTCTCAGGCCTTTGGGCCCGATCTCCAAATCATATTGTATTAGTAACTTGGAAATGCCCCCCTCAGAATTTTTCAGATTCTCTCAAATCTCCTTACAGAAAAAGTGCAAGACATCTTCCCACAAACTCTTAATAACTGAATATGAAACTTGGTGTGGCCAGGCTGTTGAGCAGAGGGGGGGGGGGGAATTTCAGTGATTTACAGGGCCCTATCATCAACACAATCCAAGGCACCTTACATGCTTCAATGGGAGGAGGACTTGGCACAACAATGGAAAACCGACACTTGGCACCGAAATTTCGCAAACTCCTTCAAGGGGATACTTAATACCAGCCTCATGGAAGCTAGCGTAAAAATTATAACTAGATGGTACCTAGTCCCATCTAAACTAGCTGCGATTTTCCAGTCCTCCTCTCCCCTCTGCTTCAGAGGTTGTGAATTAAGAGGTGACATGATACATACTTGGTGGCCCCGTCCCAGAATACACCAGTTTTGACACAAGATCTTCGCCTGGATTACAAAATTACAGCCTTATCCATTCAAGTGTCTCCTCTCATAGCACTCCTTAACTTCCCAGTCCAGGGAGCCTCCAGGAATATGCAACGCCTCATATACTTTATCCTTCTAGGAGCTAAGCTCACAATATCCAAAGCTTGGAAGCAACCATATGTTTCCACTCTCATAGCCAAACGAAAGATATCCTGGATTATGAACCAGGAAAAGATGGCGGGCGTGATCTTGGATCGCTCAGAAAAGTTCAAAATTATATGGCCTTGGGCAGATTTTGTGGGTATTTCCCTCTACTAGAGTCCTCAAGAGGCGACTATAAGACTCCGGGCTCCTCCCAGTCGGCTTCCAATATAAACGTACCTATCTTCTTCTGTCTCTTTCCTTTCTTTTCTCTTTATTCCTCTCCCATACTCACTCTTCCTAAGGTCCCCAACCCCCACTTTTTACTCAAATGACTGTTAACTAGACCAAACACGATCACTCTTTTGTAACACGGTCTAGCATTATGTTGGCTATACCACATAATCCCCAAGACAGAAAAAAACAGTTATATATGTTAAAAACATTTTATTCTTCCTTTTTTTTTCCATTACATTTGAGCTAGTTGCTTGTCCTGGCGGTCAAATACAAGTTTTTCTTATTAGTCTCGTGTTATTCCAAGACCTTTGGTTTGTCTCGTATGATAACAATACTTTCTACCCTCTACAGAAAGTGATGGGTTGATTTACATGATTTTTCACAAATTTACGCAACGCAAGGTATTTTACGGGGTGGGGGGTCTCGGGGTGGGGGGTCTCGGGGGGGGGGGGGGGGGGGCTCTGCCACAGTATGTTCCCTATTGGAGTGGTGGAGCTCTCTCCGTCCTGGATCATCCACTTTTTCATATTGTGAGGTAACCAGAGTTAAAATAAAAAATGACCAGACAATTCAGAATTTATTCTCCGGGCTTTCCTCTTCACCTACATGAATCTTTTTATGTACTATTGATTTTCAAGTTATACTTTTCACTTTCTGATCACTTTAGAAATAACCTGTACAATATGATGGTTATCCTTCTGTAACTGTTAAATCATTATCAGCTCCTGAGGGGCTGAGGACCTGCTTCATGTTTATGACCTATGTTGTATTCACTTTTATTTGAAAATAAAATATATTGAAACGAGAATCTGTTTGTAATTTTGAGCTGGTACATTTTTAAAGTGTAGCTCTAGCCAAAAAATCATTTTTTAAGCTTTTTGGAAAACATAGGGAAGGGTTATCACCCCTGTGACATTTGTTTTGCTGTCTGTGCACCTCTTCAGAAGATTTCACCTCACTTTTTGTCCAAATGACAAATGTTTGACAATTTGGGGTTTTTAGTGAAACAAGGATTGGTGATAAAGCATCAGTGGAGAGGAGACACATTTTTCCCATATTAACTCTTACAGGAGAGAATTTCCCTTCCTAGGGGTAGATTTCATCTCACTTCCTGTTGTCTCCTTCCGTTTGCAAGTAGGAGTTGTTTGTAAGTTGGATGTTTGAAAGTAGGGGTCTGCCCTATATACCATTCCTGGGCACAGGAACGGGCTCTGCTGTGAAATATTAGATCAAGAATTGTAATTACATGCCCCTGTTGAACAGGGTCAGAAAAATTGGGCCTTTGGTGGTTGGTAGTGCTGGTGCTGGTGCCACAACACTGTAAGTCCTCACAGTTACTCTTGGTGGGAGCTGGAATGGGCCCTGCTGTGAAATATTAGATCAAGAATTGTAATTACATGTCCCCGTTGAACAGGGGCAGAAAAACGGGCCTTATGCACTGGTGCTGGTGCCACAGCACTTTAACCCCTCACAGATACTCTAGTTGGAGCGCAGGAACGAGCCCTGCTGCAAAGTATTGCATCAAAAATGGTAATTACATGCCCCTGTTAAACAGGGGCTGAAAAATCGGGCCTTAGCCACTGGTGGTGGGGCCCAGAACCAAAAATATTCTTAAAAGCTATCAGCATGATCATTGAGGAGGAAGAGGATAGTCACTCAGCATCAGCATAGGCAGTGTTGAAGGGATCTGACATTTAAAAAAAAATTATTCGGTTACATCAGCATCAGATGCTTGGTAGCTGGTGGTGATCCAAGACTGATTCACTTTTATGAAGGTCAGTCGATCGACCGAGTCGGTGGACAGGCGCACCCTGTGATCGGTTACAAAGCCTCAAGCAGCACTCATTGTGTGTTCGAGAAGAACACTGGATGCAGGACAAGCCAGTAGCTTAATTGCATACTGTGCAAGCTCTAGCCAGTGATCCATCCAGACGTTTTTTCGGGAGCAGTGATTTTAATGATGCTTAAAGTGAAAAAAAAGTGAAATATTCCTTTAAATATCGTACCTGGGGGGTGTCTATAGTATGCCTGTAAAGTGGCGCGTGTTTCTCGTGCTTAGAACAGTCCCTGCACACCCCCACCAGCCGAGCAGTGTTCAAAAGTCTGGAGTGCAACTCTACATCCCCTGCAATGCTGAGCTTCAAGACAGCACAAGGTAGGATTAGCTGATGCTATAAAGACTCTATGTGTGTA
Organism: Lithobates clamitans; assembly: GCA_037952925.1. Taxonomy (NCBI): domain Eukaryota; kingdom Metazoa; phylum Chordata; class Amphibia; order Anura; family Ranidae; genus Lithobates; species Lithobates clamitans. Next base: position 3,805,601 of record JBBGZY010000424.1, read on the forward strand.
ATGCTCTTGTGGTGAACTTTTGCCTGGATGTCAGGAATGGCACCCTGAGGGGGTTGTAGAGCGAAGTAAGGAGGCACAGACATCTAACAAGGAAAGGTGCGGAGGAGGGGGAGAAGAATATGAAAGGGCACTCTAATAAGGCTTCAGAGGCTAAAAAACCTAGAGACAGCCTAAACGCAAGTACTATTCATAAATACTTGAAAGAAACCCAAGCTAAGAGCCCTAGTATGGACAATAAGCAGCAAAGTGTAAAGGATAAAAAGAAGAACCCCACAAAAAATAAAGGAGCGTCAGGAGGTACCCTTAGGAGGTGCGATTTCCCCGGGGCCGGAGCTTGATTTAAGCATAGAAGCAAATATGGAGGTATTACCCACAAAAATAGGGATGCAAGATATGTTCACCAAATTAGAGAACGTACTAAAAGGCAGAGATTCTCATTATTAGAGAAGATCTGGGGCACCTCTTGAAACAGGTGGAAACAGTGGAAGAGGTAACAGAACAGCAAAAATCAGCGATTGAGGATTTAAAGAAACAAGTCAAAAATTTACAGTCAGACCAGCAGGAGATGCTCCTGAAGCTGGAAGAGCAAGAGAACCAGAATAGAAGGCAAAACCTAAGAATTAGATCTATACCAGAGCAAAGAGGGGAAGATCTGCTTTCTATAATGAAAGATATTTTCAATCCACTGTTGGGAAGAAGTAAAGAAGAGGAGCTTAAAGTAGAGCGGGTCCACAGGATCAGGAAACCCTTAAATACAAGAGAAGATTTACCAAGGGATGTGATCGTAAGGTTTCACCATTATGAGGAAAAGGCAAAGATCTGGAAAAATCTGAGAGGTGTCCAATCGGTGAAACATAATAACGGGGACATTCAAATCTTTACAGATCTGTCCTCTAGAACTCTGGCTAGGAGAAGACAACTAAAACCCCTATTGGACGCTTTAAGGGGGGCTAACTTGAAGTACAGTTGGGGACACCCTCTTTCACTTCTCGTAGTGAAGGAGGGTAGAAGCTTTAGATTAAAATGGATGGAGGATTTAAAGGACTTCTGCATTAATTTGAACATAGCGGTTCTAATTAATTTGGGGGAGGAAATCTTCTAAAGAGACGGGGGTGGAAGGAGTGCTTAAAAGGTAAATATGGAATGGATTAGCTGATTAATGTAAAAAGAGCTCTCCCTTCTCACATTAAGAGGGGGGTGGGAGGCCCCCCTGCCCCATGGTGGGAGCACCACCCTGTAACACGAGGGGGCGTAGGCAGCGAGGCAATAATCTGGAGGCCACGGTCCCGAGGTCAGGAGATGACAGGGGTGGGGAGGGGCCCCCGCAGATGTTTTGTATGAGTTATCTGTCTCTTTTTCTTGGGTAATGATGCCAGGTCAAGTTTGGGAAAAAGTAGAGGGGGATATAGGTGACATAAGAGCACGCATAAAGAAAAGTAGAAATGGAAATTAAATGTCTGTCATACATTGTGAAAGGGCTAAACTCTCCAGGGAAAAGGCGCAAACTAGCTAAAGAATTACAGATGTATGATATAGATATTGCTTTTTTTCAGGAAACACACTTGATATGTGAGGAGGGCATTAAGCTGGATTCAAGAGGTTTCCCCATATGGATATATTGTGATTCCCCAACTAAAAGGGCGAAGGGAGTGGTTATCGGATTCTCAAAACGGATGAAGTTCACTTTATTGGATAAGAGGGTGGACACAGAGGGGCATTTCTTGTTCATTAAAATAAAAATGGGTGAAAAGATTTTTACATTGGCCAATGTGTACTGTCCAAACAGAGATCCGATAAAATACCTCTACCGGACCCTGAATAGCTTAGAGGAATTTTAAGGAGGGGGAAGTGATCCTGGCGGGAGACTTCAACTTCTGCTTGGACTCAGCCTTGGATAGGTCAGTTGGGGCCGGGAGGGTAGATAAAAAGGGGTACCTTAACATCGGATAAAAAATGCATGAGCACCATCTTATTGACGTATGGAGGGTGCAGCACCCCAAGGAGAGGGATTACACGTACTTCTCACCGGTCCATGGGACCTATTCAAGGCTGGATTATTTGATAGTGAACCATAGTTTACTAGACTCCATAGTGGGTTCAAAGATAGAGATTCAGACTATATCAGATCATGCCTTGGTCAGGATGACTCTAGAGATAAAGGGTCTACAAAGGATCCCATATACATGGCGGTTAAATGAATATCTTTTAGAGAAAGAGTCTACAGTGGAAAGAATTCAACGGGAGATTGACGGGTTTTTTTCTCAATAATGAAACAGAAGAGATCCCAGGGACAGTCATTTGGGAGACTTTTAAGGCATATGTAAGGGGGGGTGTTAATCTAGATTGGCACAGGGCAGAAGAGAGAGCAAGGGAAAAAGAGAGAGAGCCTCATAGAAAAGATACATCAACTAGAACAACTTCATAAAGCTAACAGGGGAGAGGAACAAACTGTATTTAGAGAACTGACAGTAAAAAGAGAGGAGCTGAGAGAGTTACTAGAAGAAGATGCCCTCAAAATAAGGAACAAACATCTTAAAAACCGCTACTTAAAGAGGAACAAGGTGGGGAAACATCTGGCCTCAACCATTAGGAAAAAGAAGGAGAAGAATTTTATAGAGAAGGTTAAAAATAAAAGAGGAGAAATTAGATATTCCACAAGAGAAATAGGGGAGGAATTTAGACGGTTCTTCACTTCTCTATACTCAGTTGGGCAAAGAGAAAAGCAGGTGGGGAAGAAAGAGGAGAAGGTGAGAGAATTTTTAAAGGAGGCAGCCCTCCCAACTCTTTCAGAAGTAGACTCAATGGAATTGGGAGAGGCCGATTTCGAAGGAGGAGGTTTATAGGGCTTTGAAGCAATCCCCCTCGGGCAAGAGTCCCGGGCCGGACGGCTTCACAGCCAGTTTTTATAAAAAAATTTAAAGAATCCCTGGTCCCACGGCTATGCCAGATGTGGAATGGTTTGGGAAGACAGGGAGAACTCTGTGGGGATGCGTTACTGGCAGCGGTAACTCTTATTCCTAAAGAAGGGGGGGACCGCACCCTATGTTCGAGTTACAGGCCAATTGCGCTGCTAAACGCAGATACCAAATTACATGCCAAAGTGTTGGCACTCCGGCTGAGGGAGAAAATGGCTTACCTGGTCCATCCGGACCAGGTGGGGTTTGTCCCAGGGAGAGAGGGTAGAGACAATGGGGTGCGGTCCCTCTTGATAATGGAGGCATTTAAGGCAAGCGGATCCCCAGGGCTATTTCTGTCGATAGATGCCGAAAAGGCGTTCGACAGAGTAGACTGGAGATTCATGTTCAGCACGCTGGAGGCAATGGGAGTGGGGCCAACAATGTTAAAATGGATAAAAATTCCATCTAACCAACCCGAGGCCTTTGTGAGGGTGAATAATTCAGTCGATCGACCGAGTCGGTGGACAGGCGCACCATGTGATCGGTTACAAAGCCTCAAGCAGCACTCATTGTGTGTTCGAGAAGAACACTGGATGCAGGACAAGCCAGTAGCTCAATTGCATACTGTGCAAGCTCTAGCCAGTAATCCATCCTCAAGACCCAGTAACCCAGAGGATTTTCGGTGGGAAAGGTGTCCAAGTCAGATCTTGCCCCTAGGTATTCCTGCACCATGTAAAACAGACGTTGGCGATGGTTGCTGGAACCGATCATACCTTTGGGCTGTGGACTAAAAAATTGTCTGAACGCATCGGTCAGACTGCCACCTTCTCCACCATGCCTTCTTTGACTGGCCGAAGCCTCAGAAACACGTTGTCTAGGAACAGGAGTTTGTAACCTCCCAGTCTCTGGGAACGCGTTGCACAGACCTTTCTGCAAGGCCTCCTGAAGATGTTAAATCCTCTGCTCCCATTGCGATGGCAAGATAAGGTCCGCAACCTTAACGGTGTAACGTGGATCAAGGAGGGCTGCCAGCCAGCATTGATCCCTTTCCTTGATACCACAAATACGAGGATCCTTTCGCAGGCTTTGCAGGATCAAGGAGGCCATGCAGCGTAGATTTGCTGAGGCATTCGGTCAGGAGTCCTCTGGGTCACTAAGGACGACATGATCCGCAGCCACCTCCTCCCAGCCACGTACAAGTCCATGGGTTTCTTGGGACTGCAAATGATCCCTTAAAGACTGCTGCTGATGCTGAGTGGCAGGCTCCACCTCCATGCTGACACAATCCTGCTCTTCCTCCTCCTCCTCCTCTTCCTCCTCCTCCTCTTCCTGTGTGATCGGCGGGCATGCAGGAACACTGTCTGGATAAAGGGGTCTTGGGAGCTAAGGAAGTCCTCCTCTTCCTGCATCTGTTCTGCCTCAAGTGCCCTGTCCATTATTCCAAGCAGCGTGTGCTCCAACAGGTGGACAAGGGGGGCAGTGTCACTGATGCATGCACTGTCACTGCTCACCATCCTCGTGGCCTCCTCAAATGGTGACAGGACAGTGCATGCATCCCTGATCATGGCCCACTGGCATGAGGGAAAAAAACCAAGCTCCCCTGACCCTGTCCTGGTGCCATAGTCACACAGGTACTCATTGATGGCTCCCTGCTGCGTGTGCAGCCGCTGCAGCATGGCCAACGTTGAGTTCCACCTGGTGGGCATGTCACAGATTAGGCGGTTCTTGGGCAGGTTAAATTCCTTTTGTAGGTCAGCCAGCTGAGCACTGGCATTATATGACCTGCGGACTTTCCTGACCTGCCTCAGGACATCCTGTAAGCCCGGGTACCTGCCCAAGAACCGCTGCACCACCAAGTTAAGGACGTGAGCCAAACAGGGCACATGGGTCAGTTGTCCCTGTCGGAGGGCGGAAAGGAGGTTGGTGCCATTGTCGCAAACCACCATATCTGCCTTAATCTGGCGTGGCATCAACCCCCTCTGAACCTGGACCTGCAGAGCTGACAGAATATCTGCCCCAGTGTGGCTCCTGTCCCCCAAGCACACCAGCTCAAGCACCGCATGGCATCTTTTTGCCTGCATGCTTGCGTAGCCCCTTGAATGCATACGGAGCACCACTGGTTCCAAAGACAAATCAGCACAGGAAGAGGCCATGGAGTAAGAAGAAGAGGAGGGGGTGGAGGAGAGAGGTGTGACAGAATCACCACTAGTAGTATTTTGGAGGCGTGGTGGCGGAACAACCTCCAACACTACTGCACCCTGTCCTGCATCCTTCCCAGCTGCCAGAAGAGTCACCCAGTGCGCAGTGAAAGATAGGCAACGTCCCTGTCCATGCCTGCTGGACCATGAGTTAGCGGTAATATGTACCTTACCGCTGACCGCCCTGTCCAGCGAGGCCAAGACATTGCCTTCCACATGTCGGTAGAGAGCCGGAATCGCCTTCCATGAGAAAAAGTGGCGTTTGGGAACCTGCCACTGAGGAATCGCACATTCCACAAACTCACGGAAGGGGGCAGAGTCTACCAACTGAAAAGGCAGCAGTTAAAGTGCTAGCAATTTAGCCAAGCTAGCATTCAACCGCTGGGCATGTGGATGGCTGGGAGCAAACTTCTTTCGGTGGTGCAGCAGCTGGGGCAGGGAAATTTGCCTGGTACAATCTGACGTTGTGTACCGATAGCAGATTGCCCCCAAGTACTTGGCTGTGACACACCTAATTCAGCACCTTGATTCCTCTCAATGCAGGTCTCAGAAAGGACTGAAGGTATAGTGGGGTTGGAGATCCCAGCTGATGAGGAGCAAGGAGAGGTCCTCTTTGTTCTTTGTTCTTTGTTCTACGCTTGAGACATATGTTGCAAATAACAGCGGTGGGATCTGATGCACTCATCTCAAAAAAGGCCCACAAAGAACTTTTGGAATAACGCACAGAGACAGCAGCGCCCTGCACATGCGGAGCTCTGCGGTGTGATGCAGTCGGTGTGCTGCCCTTAAGCTGGCCCTTGGAGGACATCCTGCCTCATTGGTGATGTGCCTCCTCCTCTCTCCTATCAGGCACCCACGTGGAGTCAGTGACCTCATCATCCCCTTCCTCCTCATCACTAGAGCAAAGCTGGCAGTATGCTGCAGCTGGGGGAACATGACTGCCAGAATGCTGTCCTTCTTGGGCACTCCCTCTCTCTGGGCTAACGTTACTGCCTTCCTCTAGCTGGGTACCATCATCGGAGCCTTCAAAACGCTGGGCATCCTCCTGGAGCATGTACCCAACACTGTGGTCAAACAGTTCGGGGGACTCCTCAGGAGGACATGGTGGGGCTAGGGAAGGAGTGACCAATGCCATTGAGCCGGGGGAAGAGGCTGTGTTGGCAGCTGCTTTGCCAGACAAAGTACCCTGGGCCTGGGTGAGAGAGAATGAGGAGGATGAGGACAGTTTGGTCATCCACTCTACCAAGTCTTCCGCATGTCGCGGATCAACACGGCCAGCTTCCGAAAAAAGAAGAAGGACAAGCGTGTCCCGCGGCCAAGTGCTGATGAGGATGCACCGTCTCCATGACCAGCACTGTTGCCTCTAGACACAGAGCCTGCTTGCCCTCTTTTATTGGCTTGTGACTGTCTGCCTCTCCTTATTGACCTTCCAGACATACTAATGGCCTGCAGTTTGATGTAGCTGCACAAAGCTGGGATGTGTGTATATATATATATATATATATATATATATATATATATATATATATATATATATATATATATATATACTGATACTGCAGCTAGCAGAATCAACTGCCTGCCTGTAGTATTATTAGTATGAGAACACCAGCAATTGTCTTCAGGTAGCTTTAGGTGCATACTGTGCAGAGGACGCACTACACTAACTGTAAATACTGTAGCTGCCTGCCTGTGGTATTAATATGAGCAGAACAACAGTAATTGTCTTCAGGTAGCTTTAGGTGCACACTGTGCAGAGGACACAGTACACTAACTATAAATACTGTAGCTGCCTGCCTGTGGAATAATATAGGATCAGAATAACACCATCAATTTTATTCAGGTAGCTTTAGGTGCACACTGTGCAGAGGATGCAGTACACTAATGCCCTGTACATACGATCGGACATTGATTGGACATTCCGACAACAAAATCCATGGATTTTTTCCGACGGATGTTGGCTCAAACTTGTTTTGCATACACACGGTCGCACAAAGTTGTCGGAATTTCCGATCGCCAAGAACGTGGTCACGTACACCACGTACAACGAGACTATAAAAGGGCAGTTCAGAACCAAGCACGGCACCCTTTGGGCTCCTTTTGCTAATCTTGTGTTAGTAAAAGTTTGGTGAGAGACGATTCACGCTTTTTCAGACTCGTGGTTTTCAAATCATTTTCTGCTGTTCAGTTTGTGCTTGTGGGTTTGTATCTGGTCTTCAGTGCGTGCAGTGAGTTCGTATTTGATTATTCAGTGTGTTCTTGTCCGCTCGTTGCTGTTATTCAGGTCGCTCTTCACAGGCCTTGCTGTTCTTCAGTGCGTTCTGTTACTGCGTTCTGAGCAGCCGACCGTTTTCTAGCCATGTTGCGTATACGTACTCCTCGTAGAGTTTGTGCTGTGCGGGGGCTTGGCGTTAGGGTCCTTACCTTGACACAAGTCCAGTTCATGAACAGGGTGGGGAGGAGTTCATGGACCAAGAATTGGTTGCTCCATCGTGACCAGTTCTGTCACATGCCTTTGCTCTGTGAGAATAATCCTGATGATTTCAGGAACTTTCTCCGTATGACGGACCCCGTGTTTCACCGTTTGTTGGCTTTACTGACCCACTATATCAGCAGGCAGGATACCTGCATGAGGCAAGCCATCACTCCGGAGCAGAGGTTAGTCACCACCCTGCGGTACTTGGCGACGGGGAGAAGCCTGCAGGACTTCAAGTTCTTGACAGGCATCTCCCCCCAGGCTCTGGGGATCATTATCCCAGAGACCTGTACCGCCATCATCCAGGTCCTACAGAAGGAGTATATTAAAAGGTAATATTTTTATCCTTTAACATCACATTTTATTGTATTTAATGTTTGATAATATATTGTATTTCTTTCCTTATTCCCTAATTACCATGATTGTAATATGCTGTGAATGATCCTTTGTCCTCATGCATGTTGGTTTTTTATGTTTTTTTTTTTTGTCCTTCATACATATTTGCCTTCACTTACCTCCCCAGCATGCTCTCCTGGCCCCTATATTCACCTTGTGTAGTCACTTAATGTATTTTGTCAGCTTCATAGTAGTGCTTTACCCTAAACACCCCCTAAAATGTGTAAAAATGTGATTTGTGCTTTAAATTCAGGCAGAGTGGCAGAGGCTTTTTTTGGTGTCCCAAAATCATTTGGAACCCTCCCTCCCCCCAACTGCTAATGCAGCTGATACCAATCCTCTATCTGTTGACTTTGCCAAACCCATACACACTATACCTACCTCTTTAGTGGTCAGATTTATGGATGAATTCCCCAAAGCATGTAGCGCAAGGGCCTGTCTGAATACTTTCAAATGGTACTGTTTAAAGTTTTGGTATCCTATTATTATCTTGATAGGTAATAGCAGAATGTCAAAATGTGCTAAAATGTGTACAGTGTGTATTTATATCTTTGTATTATGACAGTTCTTACCTGTCCAGTGGGCTGCCAATAGTGTAAGTAAGGAGGGGCTGTCCAAACTAATACACATTATTTAGGCATTCATCTCTCAATGAAGTGGAGAGGGTTACCTGTCCCAAACATATCCCCCCCCCATAAAATTTTACAAATGGCCCATGAGAGGGGGGAGGAGAAATCTGATAGGTGGACCTTATACCTTGGTCTTTAAATACTCCCTAAAATAAACGTTATACTGATGTTGGGCAAGAATGTGTGTGTCTAATCTGCTTTCCATGTTTATGTGCAAAATTATTAATTTCTTTTTCTTGTTTGACTCCATAGTTTCCTTTCACGCCACAGGAATGGCAGACTGTGGCCTCCCACTTTGCCCAGCAGTGGGACTTTCCTAACTGCATCAGGGCAATTGATGGGAAACACGTCCACATCGTCCCACCACCCAACTCGGGGTCATACTATTACAACTACAAGGGGTTCAATAGTATTGTGATGTTGGCAGTGGTGTCGGCTACTTATGAGTTCCTGTATGTGGACGTGGGGAAGAATGGCCGGATGTCTGATGGTGGAGTCATCATCCAGATGGAGTTCTACAGGCGTCTCCAGAATGGCAGCTTGGACTTGCCACCTCCAGAAGACAATGTGGAAGGACTCCCATTTGTCTTTGTTATGGATAAAGTATTTGTGCTGGGGGACCATCTTATGTGGCCATTCCCTATGAGGACCCTCACCCAGAGGGTTTTTAATTACCGGCTGGCCAGAGCCAGAAGAGTGGTGAACACGTTTGGAATCATGGCCAGCCGGTTCCGCCTATTTCTTACACCCATACACATGGCGGAGTATAAACTGAATTGCATCATCCTGGCGCACTGGGTTCTCCACAACTTTTTAAGGTGAAATTCTGCCAAACATGCTGCCTCAGTTGGGCCTGAGACCGGAATTCAAGTAAATGAACCAACCCTGACAGTGTTTGAGGCTGGCTGTCCTGGCTTGCCCCCCCTGAGTGCCCGTGAGGTCCGTCTTAGATACCTTGATTACTTTGCGGGTAGGGGGACCATCAACATGCCAATGTCTGATAATTTTTTTTTTTATTTGAAAAATGTAACTACTAAAATCTTTGGTGACATTTACTGCTTTTGTTTCTTTAAACTGACCCTGACAGAAATGTGGGGAGTCCTGAAAATGGCGTGATTGTGTAACCTAAAAAAGCACTGTTGGGTGTTATTTATTAAAGGAAAATACACTTTGCACTACAAGTGCACTTGAGCCTGCACTGAAACTGCACTTGTAGTGCAAAGTGGATTTGCCCTGAGGAAATAACCCCCATTGTCACTGAAAACAACAATTTTACCACCACAACATTTTAGGAGCATTGAAACAATAATCCACACATTCTGGAGTATCAATCTTTTTAATACCAGCACAATCACATGTGCATTTATAAAAGGTTTTTAAAACAAACCAACATGTTTGTTGTATAACAATTTTTTCGGTCACATAAATAAAAGTAGAAATGTCCATTTAAGGTAAAACAGGCATGTTTAAAACCAACAAGAAATACACAAATCTGGAACTTACAAAGTTCAACTTTTGTAGAAAGCAATATCAGACATGAGTATTTATAAACTGTGTTTGATATTGCGTTCAGATGGGGTGAAGTCACCCCTGGAAAAGCCAAATTTTGAAGATGCACACAAATTGCCAAATGTCAACATGTGCTAGCTGCCATCATGGGGGATCAAGGAACGCGTTTGGGGGGTGCAACCCCTTCCTCTCAGCTACTTTATTATTGAGGAAGGGGTTGCACCCCCAAAACGCCTACATTGATCTCCCATGATGGTAGATAGCACATGTTGACACACTGTGTGCATCTTCAAAATTTGGCTTTTCTATAAAATGGCAAAAAATTTTAAAAATTCTTCCATTACAAATACCACAAAAAAAAGTCAGGGATTTGGATGTGTTTTAAACTTTCCCTAAAACATCAATGATGTTCTTCATTTTGTTTTAACATCATTGATGTTTTTCTGGATGTTTTCCAAGTCCCTATTACACCCCATGATCTCCCCGATCAGGATCTGGGCACTCTCACTGGTGAAATGTCCTGGATTCACAACATCACGATCACCTAAAAATAGAGAAACATAAACACACCATGTATTATAAATATGCCGGCATCCATCTCTTACCTGAGCCTGTGGTCGCAGACATTCACCTGTTGTGACAATTTCCACTAAGTCTCCCTCTTCCTCCTCCTGTTGGCTTTGGGGGATTTCACCTTCTTCATGAGGTGGGGGGGTCTGTTGTCTCCTCTGATGAGGGGTGTCCTCCGAGTCTTTTCTCCCCTATGTAAAAAAAATTGGTATACTTAGCACACAGATATTTGATGGCAGAAATAGGAATATGAAACATTGCTTGGAAGTGGGGTACAATTGTCTGTTTTGGCAGAGTTCTAAGATGAAGAAATATTGTTTTCCTTTGTCAAGCTTGAATACTTACCTGTTTTGTACAAGCTTCACAGATGGAGACATCCCTATAGTATCCACTGGAGCACCTGTGTGGGACCCCCTAATAAAAAGGGTGTTCTGTAGTCCCACACTAGTGCTCCAGTGTCCAGATGTGTAAACTGCTGCTGAGTGTCCTCTCCTTACACAGAATCTAGTTTGTATTACATTCTAGTTACAAACCCATCTAGACTCCAAAATTATTTTAAGAGAAGCAAAATAAGACTAGCAAAAATGTATTCAAATGCATATGGCCAAAACAATGGTGTTTTCTATGCCGAACGAACAATGTTTCATACGAACGAACAATGTGCCCATGAACATGAAAGTTGCCATTTTAAACTGTACAACAGTAGACACAGCTATATACACACATATACATATATATATACACACACACACACACACACACACACACACACACACACACATACATATATACATACATATATATGTGTCCAGCAGCAAAACCCCCCCATCAGACCAGTGGAGTGTCTGCAGCCAGGGCTGAGATTATGTGGAATCCTGGCAGAGCAGCAGAAGAAAGGAGTGGGAGGGAATTAAAAAATACTGTCTGTGTCTTGCTTAGGCTAGTGCACGAGATATGCAAATCACCTGTCACTCATAACAAGGGGGAGTATTTGACAAAGTTTTTCTCAGTTTGTCAAGAATTTTCTCACTGAACAATAAGAGGATTGCTCAGAGATGGATTAACTCTGTGTGGCAAATGATAGGAAATCTTATACTCTACAATATGACATAAAAAAAATTTTCGGGTTTACATCCACTTCAATTTGAGGTCTGACCACCGCTTCCTGAGCTGATCCTTGGATCGTCGTACCCCAAAATTCTTCTGCAGACTTTTGACAGCTTTTGCCATTATTTGCCATTATCTTGGCCTTTCTGACATTGGGGTTGGGGCAAGGTCCATACTTCCCGTCATAGTCGGCCCTCTTTAGTATGTCGTCCAAAGGACATATTTGAGGCCTTAAATCGTCTCTACCGGGATCGGGACATTTCAGACTCCGGGCTTTCCTCCTCCTCGTTGCTGTAATTAGCACGCACCTGCTGTCTCCGCCATGTGCTCTTCCCCCACTGCGCCGAACAAGAAGGGGTGGGGAATAGACTAGAAAGAACGTCAGGGGCAGGCGGAGTTTCATGCGCAGTGTATATAAAGCGTAACACGCGCTCGTAGTACATACGATCTGTGAGCGGAGTAAGGAGTATCGGAGGCGCCGACCGTGATAATGAAGGTAAGATCTAAACTTGGGCCTATACTGCTTCTAGATTGAGGCCTATATTGTAACAAGATTAGGAGAGTTTTGCCTGACATTAGGGTTTGTCTTGTGTTGTATCTTGCAGATAAAATGGATGGCTTCAATGACCACAACTTCCTCCCCCTGTTCATAGACAAATACAGGGAGCTGCCCTGTCTATGGCAGGTGAAACACCCGCATTATAATCATAAACAAAAGAGGCAGGCAGCCCTGGAGAAACTGCTGGAGTTGGTGAAGCCGGTGGTCCCCACAGCAACCATCCCCTATTTAAAAGCCAAAATTGGTGGCCTGAGGAGCACCTATCTTAGGGAGCGCAAGAAGGTCACAGATTCCCAGAGATCCGGAGCTGCAGCAGATGACATTTATGTCCCCAGGCTGTGGTACTATGAGAGACTGCAATTTCTGTCAGACCAGACTGAAGTCAGGGAATCCCTCTCCACTCTTCCTTCCACCCCAGCTGAGGCTTCCGATGTCCAACCTGGGACTTCCAGCCAGGAAGAAGTGGAGGAGCCCGGCTGGAGTCAGGTATAGCATTGTTCTACAGATTTCTGGTCAATAAATAAATTATGTTTACTAGATGTTATTATTGAACACGAATTGCTGATTTAATAAAGTGTTTTACAAATCAATAGACAGTAGTGGGCAAAAATAATTGGGACAAGAATGAAAAATGCTGGGCTCAGAATGATCATCAGTTATATTTCTGAACATTCAATTTGCAACAGTCATGAGGTGAAAATTGTTTGTGATTGATGAAGAAAAAACTAAAACTATGTCCCTTTTTCATACACAGGAAGGCCTCAGCCAAGACGAGGCTCTGGAATGTGGCACACAGGAGGAGGCTGTGGAATATGGAAGCCAGGAGGAGGCGGGGGTTAGTGGCAGCCAGGAGGAGGCGGGGCTAAGTGCCAGCTAGGAGAAGGCGGGACCCAGTAAGAGCCTGACAGAATCGCAGGTCCCTCCCCTCCGCCTTCCAACCAAAAGACCCAGGAAGGGGAGTAACGTGCAGAATTCAGCACTCAGGCTGATTCAGGAGGCTTCTGCGTCCCTCAGAGCCTTACCCACTCCTGAAGAGGCCTTTGCCTGCATGGCTGCCACAAAACTTCAGGGCATGCAGAAGGGCCAACGCCTCCTGTGTGAGGACTTTCTTTAAAAAACACTAACTAAGGGGGTGAGGGGCGAAATCACACACAAAACCCACCTGTGTGAGTTGGACCATCCTCCTCCTCCTGCCGCAACTCCACCACCAGAGCCACAGCGTGGAAGGAAGACCAGAGAGTGATGACCTGGGTTTAGTCTGGTCTGACAAAAGATGCAGGCTCTTGTATGACCACAACCTGGGGACAGATATGTCATATGCTGCTGTTCAGGATCTCTTGGACTTCTGGACCAGATTGAACTCCCTTAGATATGGAATCCTCAGGCCACCAATTTTGCAGTAAAATAATTGATGTGTGCCGTGGGGACCAAAGGCTTCGCCAATTTCTGCTGTTTCTCCAGCGTTGCCTCCCTCTTTGTTTGGTTCTGATGCCTTAATAAAGGATTTTGTGTTTCAATTATACTCGCCTATGTGTGTTTTCCCTCAAAAAGGACAGTTTGTTTGTGAGGAGGCAAGTACATTTCCAAAATACAATGTGAAATTAACAAGAGACACCAGATTAAATAATACAAGATAATAATGGTGTTGTGTTAACTTGACACACAAAACACATCCAAAAATATTCAGGATGTAAAATAAAAAAATAAAAAAAATAAAAAACACGATCAGGCTTGAAAACAATACAAACCAAAAAAAAAAAAAAAAACATATCTTTTTTGTCAGATGTGACAAATTAAAATATATTGATGAAATCACGATAAATAATAAAGAAAGAAGTTTGTAAGAAGTGTGTGTGAATATCAGCAGCAAAACTACTTCATTCTTCTAGCATTATAAAGAAGAACAGAGTGCGCTGTATTAAACAATTTTAAACATTGCAGCCTGACGAAAGTGCTATATCCATTCCGAATGCTAATTTTACCAGACCAAGCTGTTCCGTCTCGGAATTTCTTCTGAGCATGCGTGGCACTTTGTGCGTCGGAATTGTCCACACACGGTCGGGATTGACGCAATCGGATTTTGTTGTCGGAAAATTTTATAGCCTGCTCTCAAACTTTGTGTTTCGGAAAATCCGATGGAATATGTCCGATGGAGCCCACACGGTCAGGATTTCCGACAACACGCTCCGATGACGCATTTTCCGTCAGAAAATCCAACCGTGTGTACAGGGCATTAAAGTGAATTTCAGGCGGTTCCTGATGAACCGGCAGAAATTCACTCCGTGCATAGAAAGTTTAACAACGTCAAAGGATTTCACAGCAGTTTGATGGTGTACTATCCATTCTGTGCAATACTGAAAAAAAAGAGATGGGACTACAACAGATATAGTAAATAAATTACAAATGTATATTAGGAAAATATAAGAAATCCATCAGCAACAGCTGTTGTATGTCAGTATAGCAGGTAAATAGACTAAACAACAAACGCAGATTCGCCTATTAAAAGAGTGGATGTGATTAGATTACATCTAATGAGATTAGACATTAATGCATCGTCTGTAGACTTATAGAGATGCTTTTTCACAAGACTGTTTTGCACGTCTTTTACAAATATAATATTCTTGCATGATGCTTTCCTGAAAAATTACCTTTAGCCTATTTTACAATTATTAAAGTTCCATATATAATTTTTCCTGTTTGGATATAAGCCATGTGGTCCATAGTCTTAATATATATTTGATAAAATTGTTTCATTAGGGATTAAATGTAAGATAAAACATACAGTAGGGTAAGTGTCTGGTAATGGTTGCCTGGCAACACCATCACTACCGATTTCTCTTCAGCGCACACTATGTGTCCATGACTGGAATGTTATTTATCTTCATTATAACTAAGTAATTTATGTTGTCAACTCTCCCATGACTGTTGGGTGTCTTTTAGCTATATATTTGGTGCTTAAATGGATGTGAGCATTGCATCACATTGGGATCAAGACCTAAAATTTACTGAATGTATTTATATGCTTCCATATGTTAGTTTATTAATAAAGGAATAAAAAACAAGAAGTTATGGCACATTATTATAGAAATATTCTTGATATATAAATGGCACAATATTCAAAATGTAAACATTCCCAATGTTGTGAAGTGCAGCATGATTTTATCAGTTTGTTCATCAAGTTGTGCTGGAAGCAAATGAATTAACTTTGTTTTTCATCTATTTCATTGTGTTATCAGGTTTCAGCAGCTGACTCAGTATAATAAAACACTTTATATTGCTAGTTTAAATTACTTATTTGTCATGGTACTTAGCTACTTCCACTAACAGATGCCATGGGGAAAAGTGAAGACATTAAAAAAGAGAAAGGTAAATGTCATATGAAATTTTTACTACATTGTTGAGTGCAAGTCTTGGAGTTTGTTGACTGGAAAGCTAAATTCAAATATGGACTTGCGGTTGATTCACTAAAGTAATAGAGGCTTTTCACCTAGCAAAGTGAATGTGCATTGTGGAAACATGTCTCATGGGTTGTAGGATGCAAAGAAGATAAGTGCACTTTGCCTGAAAGGAATGTATCTTCTTTACTTATTGCTGCATTTGTTTTACACAGTTAGGTCTGCCATATTCTATTAAGTTTGCATGTGCATTTTTAGAAGAAGCTAGGCAATAGTCGATCCCATCTTTACTCATAACTAGTTTAAAGGCGAAGTTCACCTTTCTGCAAAAAAATAATAAATACACATATGGGTTGCTTTATTAAAATTAGAGAGTGCAAAATCTGGTGCAGCTGTGCAAAGTAGTCAATCAGCTTCTAGCTTCAGCTCGTTCAACCACATCAGCCGCGGAAGGTTTCACCCCCTTCCCGACAGGCCATTTTTTGTGATACCGAGCCGTGTTGCTTTAACCGACAATTGAGCGGTCGTGCAAGGCCCTTCAGGCCTGGTATGGATATTAAGGGGAACCCTGCGCCAACATTTAAAAAAAAAATGGCGTAGGGGTCCCCCTCAAAATCCATACCAGGCCCTTATCCGTGCATGCAATCTGGAAGGCCGCAGCAAAAGGGAGGGCAAGAGAGCACCCCCCTCCTGAACCATACCAGGCCACATGCCCTCAACCTGGGGAGGATGCTTTGGAGTCTCCCCAAAACACCTTTTCCCCATGTTGCTTGGGACAAGGTCTTCACCCACACAACCCTTTCCCGATGGTTGTGGGGGTCTGTGGGTGGGGGGCTTATCAGAATATGGAACCCCCTTTAACAAGGGGACCCCCAGATCCCGCCCCTCCAATGTGAATGGGTATCGGGTTAATTGTACCCCTACACATTCACCAAAAAAGTGTCAAAATGTTAAAAATGACAGTAGACAATTTGGGACAAGTCCTTTATTTAAAAAAAATCTGTCCCGGGATGTCCATTCATCTTCGATCTGTCAGGACTAGCTCAGCCCTTCCTTCTCTGAGCTGGCCACTCTGCTGTTGGCTAATTGCCAGCTCTCATCTCTCTCCACAGTTAACCAGCTGTTGTGGATCTGCTCGTCAGTCCCGCCTACTTAAAGATCTCCAGCTCAGTTCAATCCTGCCTTCGCCTTGGTCACATCACAAGAAACCATCTCCTGTGTTCCTGTTTAAAGACTGGCTTTGCTGACATCCCTTCTGGCTCCTTATCCTGCTTGCTGTTCCTCTACTTGGATCCCTGACTTCTGGCCTGGCTGATTACTCAATCCGGTTACTGGACTCTGGCTTGGCTGACTACCTGATCCGGTTACTGGACTCTGGCTATGCTTTGAATATGCTTACTCTATTTACCTTTTTATTTTTATTAATAAACAAGTGCGATTTTACTGTACTTCTGTCTCGGTCTGGTTCATGATTCCTGACACGATCACAGCGCCCGACGACCCGATAAAAAAAAAAAAAAAAACTGAAAAAAATCCATCTCCATAGGAGGTTCCTGCTAACTGAAGCCTCTTTGTGATGACAGCTGTTATATAGCTGAAGGCGTGGCCACCCGGTGATGTAAACGGGTGACCCTGCCCCCTTCTGACTTTATGTGATGACTATAGACTTTAACAGTGTTGAGTGTTCATACTAAATTTTTTGCCTGTTTGCAAGTTCTGGTGTGAACCGAACTGGGGGGGGGGTGTTCGGCTAATCCCTAGTAATGGCGGCGATTAGCAATTTTCAGCGGGACTGTGACATTGCGGCGGACAAATCTGACACTAAGTGACACTTTTTGGGGACCAGTGACACCAATGATCAGTGCTAAAAAAAATGCACTGCCACTGTATAAATGGCACTGGCAGGACAAGGGTTAACATCAGGGGCGATCAAAGAGTTAAATGTGTGCCTAGGGGGTGCATGCTATGGTTTGACTGGAGGAAGAGAGAGATCCGTGTTCCTGCTTAGCAGGAACACAAGATCTTCATCTTTCCCACTGACAGAATGGTGATCTGCCTTGTTTACATAGGCAGACCATCCTGCCTCTCTAAGAATGTTTGCCGGGTTCCTGGCGAACATCACATCTGCCGGACCTGCTGATTGGCTCCTGCTGTGTCCAACCACAGCAGGAGCAGTTCGCCATTGGGGTGCGTGCGTGCCCCAGATCTGGAAGGAGCGCACAATGTACAGGCACGTTGTTTCACGCAGCCTGGCTGTCCGGCCGCAGTATATGTGTGGGTGGGTGGTCCGGAAGCAGCTTTGACAAAAAAAAACTTGAAGCTTGTTGGTTTCTATCTAGAGCTGCACAAGATTTTTGCACTGGAGCCTGCAGAACATTGCACCCACAATAAGTGGAAGTGGGGGTGCAATGTTGGGCTCCTGCAGACATGTCCTCCGTTTTTTTACCTATACCTTTGTACAGGATTTCTTTTAGAAAGCTGGAGGACATTCAGTGAACTCGCAGTCCATTGATAACAACAAGCCATCTGCAGTGGTGGTAAATGGGACTTGTAGTTTTCTCATTCACAGATTCCTGTGGATGAATGATTGATGTGGCTTTGCAGGCAGCACACCATTTTCAAAAGTGGCAAGGGATGTGAGAAGAGG
This sequence comes from Lithobates clamitans, assembly GCA_037952925.1. Classification (NCBI taxonomy): domain Eukaryota; kingdom Metazoa; phylum Chordata; class Amphibia; order Anura; family Ranidae; genus Lithobates; species Lithobates clamitans. Next base: position 3,823,984 of record JBBGZY010000424.1, read on the forward strand.
AACCACCTCTGGCTGTCACAAGGAGGAGGGATCGGGAGGTATAGGAAGAGGTGCATGTTAGACATTGCACCCTAATAATTACATGTAAACAGGCTCCAGAAGTTGAACTAAACTTTTTTAGTTGTTTTTATGCTTGTGTATTTTTTCATATAGCTACAAAAATTAAATCTATCGCTGTAGTATCAGAAAGGAGTCAACATATGTGGCCAACAAAAATAAATGTTATCACTTTGTCATAGGCACCTACTATTTTTTTTTATTTGCAGTATCCTGTTCTCATCTCTAAAAGAAAATGTAATGTGGGAATCTCAGGCATAGCTTAGTCTGGTAAAAAGGTTTTCTTTTTTTTTTTTTCTTTATTTTATAGCCGGTATATTCAATTCACTTTTTATATTTTATCCACTTTTTTGGCAAATAATGTCAGGATACATGTTAAAATTAATTTTCATAAAAGCAACTAAGTTAATACTATGAGCTGTTTTATGAGGTTTAATATTAGTGACATGGCCATTAATCTAAGTATTTTCTTGCTACATTACTATGCTGGGTAAATATCACAGCATCTACTGATGAATGATTGAGAGGTTTACCCTGTTACTGAAAACTCTCTGAGGACAATAAAATGTTGGAACACAGAAACGGTGCATAGTTCACTAATGGAACAAATTGCACTGTTCAGTTCTATTTAGTTTTCGGTTGACATACACTAACACATTCTAGCAACTATTTTCCTGGTTGTAAACAAGTGACAAGTGCTAAGGTACTCAAAGATCTAATTTGTCATTATTTTAGTAATAATACCAAACTGCACATAACGTATAACACTTCAACAACTTGCATACCAAAATTTCTGATATCACCGTGGTTTTTATCCGGAACTTATAGCTAATGGAATTATGTTTAAAGTGGCACTCAGACAATATTTCCTTGTAAGTCCACCCCCCCATCCCATTCTCCCCACCACATTATCAATGACAAGTACAGACCTCAAATCAGAGCGTTCCTTCTTCTAGATTCAAGAAGTGTATGGAGCTCCTATTTCAGGAATCTACAATTAGCGGACCTCCAGCTGTTGCAAAACTACAAGTCCCATCAAGCCTCTGCCTCTGGGTGTCATGCTTGTGGCTGTCAGAGTCTTGCTATGTCTCATGGGATTTGTAGTTCTGCAACAGCTGGAGGTCCGCTAATTGCATATCCCTGTCCTATTTTATTCACATATACTCATTTGACCTGCTAACCAAACATACATGAGCTGTTTGCATATAAGATTATTAGACAGGCAGTCATTAGGGGTTTGCTGAGTGTTTGGTTTGAACCTAAATTTGGTCCAAACATTTATTGTTCGGCCATTTGGACAGATTCCAAACTTTTGGAACGCTCCAACTGCTAATCTAATCTAATCTAATTGCTAATCTAGCTTGTTGCCCTGAAAAAGCACACTAATTTATATTATGGGAGGATCAAACCTGCCTAATCTCTCTGTCTTGAAGTATAACCTAGTAAAAACACCTACATGCCATGCTGTGTGTTCATAAAATATTCATGGCTCTTCATTGTGAGACGGAATTTTTTTTCATCAAAATAAAATATACTATTGCTTCCTCTGACGTAGTTGCAAAAAAAATATGCTTGCTTAATGGGCAGTGACATCATACCATTTCAGTTTTTTTTCTTGTAAAAAAAATTGACTCATCTCTCTCTGTCTGTCTCTCTCTAAAGCCTCGTACACACGATCAGATTTTCCGATGGGAATTGTGTGACGATAGGCTGTTGGCGGAAAATCCGACCATTTGTATGCGCCATCGCACAATTGTTGTCGGATTTTCCGCTGACAAAATGTTGGATAGCAGGTTTTAAAATTTTCCGCGGACAAATGTCTGTAGTCGGATTATCTGAGCCTGTGTACACAAGTCCGTCAGACAAAAGTCCAAAGTACAAACACGCATGCTTGGAAGCAAGGATGAGCCAGAAGCGGTCGGTCTTGTAAACTAGCGTTCATAATGGAGAATTAACATTCGTGACGTGGCAAATTATGAAATCTCAAAATGCAGCGCACATTCTCTTCTTCTTAAATGGGATAATAATGAAGCTGCTTTGCTGGCGATACTGATGGAGTTATTGCAAACACATTTTCAAAGGCTTTTTTTTCTAGTGATAAAGAATAATAGGCTTTTTTTTTTTTTAAATTGACTCTCTCTCTTTCCTGACACAGCATGACAGCATATACGTATGGGTAGGCTCCGCCCCCTGCCTTATCACAGGACCGGTTATATTATAAGATTAGGTCTCCTCCCTGCCTGCAACATTCTTTTTTTTCCTCACTGCTAACAGCCAGTTAAGCTACTGCTGAGCAGGATTTTTATTTTTCCCTCACCTTGACAGACACTTCTGACCAAGCCACACAGGTTCAAGCCTCTCCTGTGTCAAAGCTCCTCACTGTACAGGCAGACATGAATGCCTTTATGGGGGAGACCTCGACCCACAAGGATCCTGGAGAAGGGTGCAGGTATCTGGTCTAGGAGAGCCATCAGAAAACAGCAAACAAATGTGCAGTGGGCTGCCCATTCTCAAAATGGCGGAATCACTACTTTCGGGACTAGCAGCCTCATTGAGTGGAGCAAGATGGCGGAAACACAACTTCCGGTAAGCTGTATGTCAGAATACAAGATATACCTTCCGGGTGCACCAAGATAGTGGTAGAAGTACTTCCGGTATCGGAAATGATGCTAGGAGCATCTCAGGAAGTCGCAGAAGGGGCTCACCCACCCCAGCACTTAAATAGCTCTAAAGGAATGGAGGACAGTGCACAACCTGTGAGGACACAAGTGCATCAGCATGAACTTGACAGGCGCCACAGATAATCGATCCGAGGACACAGGTAGACATGCAAATTAAAAGTTTTCTTATTTCCAATGTTGGGAGAAGTGACTGAGACAGTACTGTCTGTGAATTTCAGAGTCAAAAGATGAGCTCTCCTAGGGACCAGCCACATATCCTAAGGTGAGGGCAGGTAGGTATATTTGTCTGTATGACATCCTAAAAAAAGAGTGCACACACTGACAGGCTGTAATTTGTTTCAGCCCTCATGACTTCTCCAAGAGCAGAGAGACACACCAGCAACATGCCTCAAGCTCTGAGAGGTCGGCTACACACTCTAAAGCCCACGAACAAAGCCAGCACAGAGTAGAATATACACATCAGGAAGAAGAGTCTAGAGATAATCTCTGTGTAGGATGTGGACTAAGAGCGCTTACAGGAAAAATTTTATGTAAAGCTTGCCTACAAAAGCGGCAACAGATAAACCAAGTTAGACTTACCGGTAACTTGTTTTCCAGAAGTTTTTCAGGACAGCACCTGAGAGATAGCGACTCCTCCCACTGGAAATAGGAAACACCTTCTTCCTCCAAACTTTAAAGGGAGGCACCTCCCTACCATACCTCAGTTGTAGTAGAGAAGGACCTCCGGCCCCGGCTGGAACACATAAACACATACGTTAGTCACAGAATAGTATATACAATACAATAGGGCGGGATGTTGCTGTCCTGAAAGACTTCTGGAAAACAAGTTACCGGTAAGTCTAACTTGGTTTTTCCCAAGGTGTCTTTCAGGACAGCACCTGAGAGGATAACAGAGACTTACCCCCTTAGGGCGGGACAACAGCTTGCAGGACCTTTCTGCCAAAGGCCTGATCATTAGTAGATGTGAGGTTCAGCCTGTAATGTTTCACGAATGTGTGAAAACTCGACCATGTTGCCGCCTTGCAAATTTGTTCAGGGGTGGCACCAGCTCTCTCTGCCCAAGTGGCCGCTAGTGCTCTTGTTGAGTGTGCAGAAATTCTTGCTGGAGGAGACACACCTGCATGCGAATAAGCCTCTGAAATGGCTAGTTTCAGCCATCTCACTAAAGAAGTCTTAGAAGCCTGGCAACCTTTCCGAAAATAGCACAAACAGCGAATCTGAATGTCTAAAGAGCTTTGTTCTTTCCGAGTAACATAACAAAACTCTAACATCCAACATGTGGAAACGAGTCTCCTTCTCCCCTGCTGGGTTGGGGCACAAGGTTGGAAGTATAATGTCCTGAACACGATTGTGTACTGAAGCTACCTTAGGTAAGAACTTCTGATCTGTTCTAAGTATAACCCTATCTGGGAAGATAGACAAATAGGGTTCCTTATTTGATAAAGCATTAAGCTCACTGATCCTGTGTGCAGAGACCATGGCGATCAGAAACATCGACTTAAAAGTGAGATACCTGAGTGGAGCTTCTTCCAAGGGATCAAAGGGACTCTCTGTTAGAGACTGAAGGACTATCGACAGATCCCATTTAGGAAAAAACCTAAGTGGTGCTGGTCTGGATCTTGTAAGAGACCTAAAAAATCTGGTTACCAACGGATCTGAGGCCACAGATCTTTCTAAGAATACTGCTAGCGCAGCAACCTGCACCTTCAAGGTACTAACTGCTAGTCCCTTGTCAGCTCCAACCTGTAAAAATTCTAGAATGGTAACAAGACTCCCTGGGTCCTGGGCAGATGAATTACACCATGTATTATAAACCTTCCAGACCTTGGAATAAATACTCCTAGTCACCTTTTTCCTACTTGATAATAGAGTTGAAATTAACCAGTTGGAAAACCCTTAGCTCTTTAAGAGTTGCTCTTCAGATACCAGGCTGTGAGCGCCAGAGTGGCTACCTCTGGATGATTTACTGGACCCTGAAATAGTAAATCGTGCCTGAGGGGCAGATGCCAATAAGGCCTGACCGCCATTCTCAGAACGGTTGAAAACCACGCCCTTCTTGGCCAAAAGGGCATGATTAGGATAACTGGTGCCATTTCCTTTTGAATTTTTCTTAATATTAAGGGAATTAACTGGAATGGGGGGAAAGCGTAGCAAAGATGGAATCTCCGTGGATACGCCAAAGCCCCTAGTGACCCGACGTGATTGTTTAGGGAAAAAAAAATGCAGAACCAAGGCATTCTCTTTTGAGGCGAACAGGTTCACCTCTGGCAGCCCCCACTTTTCGGCAATCATAGCGAAAACCTCTGGGTTCAGAGACCATTCTGCTTCCTGAATGGGGTTTCTGCTCAGGAAATCCGCCATCCTGTTCAGGGATCCCTTTAGATGGACTGCTGATAAAGACAGCAAGTGTCCTTCTGCCCATCGGAAAATGCTCATGGCTAGTACTTGCAGCGATTTGCTCCTTGTACTTCCCTGCCTGTTTATATAAGCCACGGCCGTGGCATTGTCTGTTAGTATTTGAACATGCTGGGCCTGAAGCCCCTGAGCAAACGACTTCAGAGCCAAGTCGATCGCCTTGAGCTCTCTCCAGTTTGAGGACTTTGTTGCCTCTTCCCTGGACCAGTTTCCCCGAGTGAAACCTCTTCCTAGGTAGGCTCCCCAACCCTAGGAACTGGCATCGGTTGTTAGCCTTTTTTCAATTGGAAAGGCCCAGACTACCCCTCCGATAGGATATCCTACCTTTTCCACCATAGTGACCTCTTTACCTGGGTTGGAATTTTTACCTCTGATTCTAGGGATTCCAGATTGTGATCCCAAGATCTCAGAAGAAAGGCCTGAAGATGCCTGAAGTGTAGTCTTGCCCACTGAACAGCTGGCATTGACGAAGTCAGAACACCCAGAGCTGACATGACCAATCTTACCGTCAGCTGCTGGTTGGTCTGCAAGAAAGACACTGTATCCTGGATTTTTTCTTTCTCTGAAGGAAGAAAAATTCTTTGCCTTACCGAATTTATCATATACCCTAGAAACCGAATCTCCTGAGATGGTTCCAGGGAAGATTTTTGGAGATTTAGGATCCATCCTAGAGATTCCAGATGGCTGCATGCTCTGCCTAAATTGCTCCTCAATTCCTCTCTTGAGGGGGTAAAAAATAGCAGATTGTCTAAGTAAGGAATTACTGCGATTCCCTGAAGACGAAGCGGAGCTAGGGCCTCTGCCATAACCTTGGTGAAAATTCGGGGTGCGGATGATAGCCCAAAGGGTAAGGATCTGAATTTTAGATGCTGAATTCCGCCTTCCATCCTTACCGCCAACCTGAGAAACCTCTGGGATTGGGATGAGATTGGAATATGCAGGTATGCATCTTTTAAATCCACTGACGCCATGAAACAACCTGGAGTCAGAAGATTTTTGGCAGTGAAGATTGAGTCCATCTTGAACTTTCTGTATTTAATGGCTATGTTTAGTGGCTTTAAATTGAGAATTAATCGAAATCTTCCTATTGGTTTTTTTACCAGGAAGACATGCGAATAGAAGCCCTCATGCCATTCTTCTGGTGGCACTGGGATTACTACACCCTGCTGCATCAGTTCCTCTAGAGAGGACTTCATGGCCAGGGCCCTTATTGGATCTCGAGGAGCATTTGTTATCAGAAACCTTCTTGGGGGGCTTCTGGAAAACTCAAGAGTATAAACCTGCGAGAGAGTGGTCAGAATAAACTGATTTGAAGTTATCCCTGACCACTGCGGAAGAAACTATCGTAATCTTCCGCCGACCAGCAAGGATGAGTCATTGCGAGTTCTCGGCCTGTGAAGGAGGACAGAAGGGAATTCGGCCTTTGCCCTTTGCCTTTTGAACGGACCAATTTTTCCTCCTACACCGAGACTTATTGTCCTGCTGTTGCTGTTGAGTTTTTTTGAGGTAGAAAAAGACGTCTTGGGGTCTGCTTTTTCTTTTTGACCGGGAAGGACTTCTTTGTCGGCAGTTCTGTCTAGGATATTATCTAGATCAGGGCCAAAAAGAAGGTCACCTGAAAAGGGAATACCACAAAGCTTATTCTTTGAAGCTGTATCACTTGGCCAGGTTTTTAGCCATAAAGCTCTTCTCGCAGCATTTGTTAAAGCTGCAGACCTAGCTGACATTTTGATAGCTTCAGCCGAAGCATCTGCAATATAAGCAACCGCAGAGATCAGGGTAGGAAAGGAATCTAAGAGCTCCTGCTTGGGGGAATCTGCCAATATATGAGATCCAAGTTGTTTCACCCAGTATTCCAGATTCCTGGCTACACATGTTGTGGCCATTGCTGGCTTTAAATTGCTCATGATTGATTGCCATGATCTCTTGAGGAAAAGATCCATGCGTTTGTCCATTGGATCCCTCAGAACCCCCATGTCTTCAAAAGACAGGTCTGTGGATCTTGAGACCTGTGAAAATGCAGCATCCAACCTGGGCACCTTATTTCACACCGCAGAAGGGTCCTCCTCAAAAGGGAAGCGCCTTTTGTGGGCTCTGGAAAAAAAGTGTTTTTTCTCTGTATCTTGCCATTCTTTTTTAATGGCGTCAGAAATGACCGAATGGACCGGAAATGTTCGCCCCTTAGGCTCATTTAACCCTGCATACATGCGGTCATGAAGAGATAATTCCTTCTTTTCCTCACTTAAGCCAAGTGTAACGTGGATAGCCTTAAGGAGTCCGTCCACCTCCTCTAGGGAAAGCTTAAATTTGGAAGGAGCCACCTCCGCCTCCTCACCCTCCTCCTCTGAATCTTTATCGGAAGGAGTAGGGGACTGCTCTTCCCTGATTGAGGGGTCTTCAGGTAAAGCTTCTACCATGGGGATAGAAATAGAACCCTGGGAAGCTTCAGAAGTGGATGGTTGACTAGCAGCTGGATTAACTAAAGAGTCACGAAAAGTCTGAATCGTGGCGTATAGTTCCTTCTTTACAGAGGCAACCAGGTCATCACAAAACGAAGCTGATTCCTCCTTAACTAAAGAAGTGATGCATGTACTGCATAGGGCTTTTTTCCAATTTTCTCCCATTTTGGCCCTGCAAGAAGGACATCTCTTTCTTGGGTCAGAGCTTTTAGCCTGTGAGAGAAAAAAAACAAAAAAAAGGGAAAAAAAAAAAACAGGGGGCCTTTTAGTGAGACCCAGTCTCAGCTACACAAGAATCACCCACAGGTGCACTAAGAAGAAACCAGTCAGCCTCTAGTGCCCAGACAGGCCCCTTGCCACTAGGGGGTAGAGAAAAAAAAAAAAAAGAAATAGACCAAACCCAGGAAAAGGAAGGAAGGCAGACCTTAACTGCTGCTCCTACCTAAGCTTTACTGGCGCCTGTCCCCACTGCTGCAGACGCTGAGTCCTCCATCTCTGGTGTGCAGCTTTCCACCTGTGGCTTCATATACCGCTTCCGGACTCCCATAGTGCATCTGCACCGGAAGTAGGCGCCAGTTCCTGTCCTCCCTCCTCCCCCCTTGCCTCCACGCTGGAAATGACATTTTCACTGACCCAGTGACCCACCCTGTCACTTCCGGCGCGACTGCCAGAAAAAAAAAAAGGCGCACCGCCGCTTCTACGACCGTGCGGGCCACCGGGTGTACGGCTCTCATTGAGCACCAGGAGGGGAAGAGGAGCCCGATTGCTACCGCTGCAGAAGCTTGGGTAGGCCAGGAGGACAGCGGGTCTCCTGAAGGAGGAAAGAGAAGGAAGCCCCGTCTCCCAGGAGCACCTGAGAGACCTTGACTCCCCTCCCAAAAGATGTTCCCTCCGGGCCGGAGGAAACACAAAAGGAGGAAGTTGGTGTTTCCTATTTCCGGTGAGAGGAGTCGCTATCTCTCAGGTGTTGTCCTGAAAGACGCCTTGGGAAAAAGAGGCCGAAAAGACTGAAATGATCCACATGATCAAACAAATGGACAAGGAGTCTCTACAAGACTTAACGACCACAACTAGTCAGCCTGGGGAGGGTGGTGTGAGCCTGACGGCAGCCCAGAGACCAAGAGGTCTTTCCCCAGGGTCCAGTTCTGGAGAGGAATCCCAGCAAGAGGACAGCATTATAGGATTCAGATACTCCTCAGTACAGCCTTTGGTAAAGGCAGTTCGAGAAGCATTAGAGTGGGAGGAAGAAGTAACGCAACCCACTAAAACAAGGAAGTACTATCCCCAGTTGAAAAAACAAGTCTCTTGTTTCCTCTTATAGAAGAGGTGAAAGACAATATAAAAGAAGAATGGGAGAAGGTGGACAGGAAGGTGTCCCCAGTCAACAGATTTAACTGTATGTACCCATTCAAAACAGAGGATATGCACTCCCTGGGAACACCACCCCTTGTGGATGCGGCAGTTATGAGACTCGGCCGCCATGTAACCCTTCCCATGGAAGATGCAGTGTCCTTTAAAGAGCCTTTAGATAGAAGGATGGATGCAGACATGAAGAGTCTACATAGCAGCAGGCAACGCATGTAGACCTTAGCACTTACCTCTTTGGCCAAAGCCATTACGTCGTGGGTGGAAAGCGTGGAAGCAGATCTGCAATCAGAAGCAGGTATGACCACAGCCCTCAAATTATTAACCAACATTAAACTTTCAGGTGACTTTGTCGGTGAAGCAGCGATTGATGCCATGCGCTGCTCAGCCAGGGCCATGCAGTCATCAGTAGTGGTGAGGAGAACACTGTGGCTCAAGCTGTGGACAGCGGATATATCGTCAAAGGTAAACTGGTGCTGCATTCCGTTCGACAGAACTGCCCTGTTTGGCAATAAAATGGAGTCAGCGATTTCAAAAGTCATTGGAGGCAAGTCGGTATGCTCCCGCAAGATTTGAAACCAAAACAAAGACGCTTCCAGGGAAAGAAGCAGTATCCAAATAAAGTGAGAGAATTTAGACCTCTTAAAGAGTATAAAAAAGGTGGGAGAACACCTAAAAGTACAGTGGCACTAATGCCAAAGACAGGATCGACTTCAGAGCAGCAGAAACCCTTTTGATGGTTTCCCAGTCCAGGCGGGGGTACTAGGTGCCAGGTTGCGCAGATACGCTTGTGTCTGGACGGAGCGAGTCAAAGAACCCTGGGTCATAGATGTGGTCCAGGGAGACACCGCTGAAAATTCCTATACCTTCCCAAAACCCCCCACTTTTCTCCTGCACGATTACCACGCAATCAACAGAGAGCTCATATAATACTCGAATATACCCAAACGCTACTATAAAAGGGCGCAATAGAACCAGTACCAATACAGGAGAAAATGCAAGGTTTCTATTCACCACTTTTCTTGGTTCAGAAAAAGACAGGCGACTTAAGGTCCGTCCTGGATCTAAGAGACCTGAACAAATTAATTTTGGTCCAGAGTTTCAAGATGGAGTCATTGCAGTCAGTAACGCAAGCCCTTTCAAAAGGGCAACTGGATGTTGTCCCTCGACCCAAGAGATGCATATTTGCACGTTCCGGTGCATGAGCAATTCCACAAATATCTGTGGTTCTCAGTGTCAAACCAGCACTTCCAATTTTTATGCCTACCGTTTGGCCTGTCTACCTTGCCCAGAACTTTCTCCAAAGTTCTGCTACCAATAATAGCTATTCTATGCAAACAAGGCCTACAAGCCTTTCACTACTTAGATGATATACTGTTGATGGCGGAAAACCCTCAGATACTGTTGAATCATCGTCAAATACTGATAGACCCGTTACAGGAAATCGGCTGGATTATCAATCGGCAAAAAAGCCAATTGGAACCATCACAAAGACTATTATTTTTGGGTGCAGACCCACAGAAACACTATAGAGCTGCCCAGGCAGAAGATGGCAGCACTCCTAGTTAAGTTGGAAGAGATATCGAAGATGACCTATCTATCGGCAGCACGTTGCCTCAGTATCCTGGAGAACATTATCTGCGATGATCCCAATGGTCAGGTAGGCTCATTGGAGGATGAGGATATTCCAGAATAGTTTCCTCAGTCAATGGCGAAAACAATCAGTCCAACAAAGGATTTGACTAACCTCAGAGATGAGAAGGTCCCTAGAATGGTGGAGAGATCTGGCAAATCTCCACAAATACCATCAACTATTACCCGATCCTCCACAAGTGATAACATCAGATGCCTCAGCATCGGGATGGGGTGCACACTACAATGGGCTCTTAGCCCAAGGCAGGTGGAAACACAGACAGAGAGAGGTCTCCAATGTGATAGAGTTGAGGGGAGCCCTCTGTGCACTGAAAGCATTTCACACACAGGTTCAAGGGACAAGCGTGGTCATCCAGATGGACAACAGGACAGCAGTCACTTATGTGAAAAGACAGGGCGGAAAGCGAAGTTGGTCGCTACTCATCAAGGTAACACCAATAATGGAATGGGCACAACAACATCTAGCCCATCTGTCAGCCCCGCAAAACTTTATAGCAGACACCTTGAGCAGGAGAACCCTAGACCCCAACAAATGGTCCCTGAACCAATCAGTCTTCCATTGGATATGCAGACACTGGGGCTACCCAGACCTGGATCTGATGGCAACCACAGCCAACACGAAGTGCAGGCGTTTTCTGGCCAGGGCAAGTTTCCAGGAAGCGGAAGCAACAGATGCCCTCAACATCAAATGGGTTTGCAGACTAGCTTATGTATTCCCTCCGATTGCACTAATCTTCAGACTACTCAACAGTATAAAAACACACTCAGGGGTGGTGATAGCAGTAATTCCAATGTGGTCACCCATTGCTGCAGTCTTTAGCGGTGGAATCTACAATACCCCTTCCAAACATACCGGACCTGCTACAACAAGGTCAAGTGGTACATGCAGACCCAAGAGTTTTACACTTAGCAGCCTGGAGGCTGAAAGGAAAAGGCTAGAAGAAGGGTGTTCTGCATCTGTGGTGGAAACACTGTTGAAAGCAAGAACAGCTACCACTAACCAGACCTACTCTCAAGTATGGGAAAAGTTAATTTCCTTCGCGGAAGAACAAGAGTTTGATCCCCAAGCACCATCAGTACCCCAGGTTCTAAGCTTCCTCCAAACAGGTCTGGACAAAGGCTTTAGTGTTGGTACACTTAGGGTACAACTCTCAGCCCTGACAGCTTTGTCAGGAGTGAAGTGGGCATCAAGGTGCCTAATCCGTCAGTTCTTGAAGGCATGTACAAGAATTCGTCCCGCAGTACGATCATATGTCCCACCATGGGATCTCCAAATAGTTTTGGACTTTTTGTCACAGGCCCCCTTTGAGTTAGGGCAGACTACATCTCTTTAAAAACAGTGTTTCTTACAGCAATCACCTCAGGCAGGAGGGTGTCAGATATCCAAGCCTTAGGCTATAAGCCACCATACTGTTGCCACCTGGCAGACAGAGTAGTATTATGAACACTACCGCACTACAGGCCTAAAGTTAATACCGCATTCCATAGGAATCAGGAAATAGTACTACCAACCTTCCAGGCCGAAGCATCAGAGACACCACACAGTCTGGACGTCGGGTCCATCTTAAAGATCTACATAGAGATGACGGCAGCCTTTAGGAAGAAAGAAAATCTGTTCATCATCCCAGATGGGAGCAGAAAAGGGCCGGCAGCGTCCACAAGGACACTGGCATCGTGGCTAGCGAAAGTCATACGGTGAGCTTATACTGCAAAAAAACCTAGAACCCCCAGCGGAGCTTAGGGCTTACTCCACATGAGGGATGGTGGCCTCGTGGGCAAATTTCCGAGGGGTCACCCCTGAACTAATCTGTAGGGCAGCAACCTGAGCAACCTTCAATACTTTTCTCAACCACTATAATGTGGACCCTGTGGCTTTAACTACAGTACAGTTTGGCCGCTCGGTATTGGAGCAATTGGCATAAACAAATAAAACTATATAAATGTGTATATAGAATAAATAGTATAGCATTACCCACCCATCTGTCTGGTGATTTTGTACATTCCATACGTATATGCTGTCATGCTGAGTCAGGAATAAGGAAAATTTTATACTTACCTAGCGGTAATTTTGCTTTCCTGATGCAAGCATGACAGTATATAGGTCCCTCCCGTTAAAAAACAAAAATGAATGAAAGAAACAAAAGGCCTTGCAGTGATACTAAATTACGAGAATGTTGCAGGCAGGGAGGAAACCTAATCTTATAACATAACCGGTCCTGTGATAGGGCAGGGGGCGGAGCCTACCCATACGTATATGCTGTAATGCTGTCAATATTGCATCAGGAAAGGAAAATTACCGCTAAGTATAAAATTTTTCATTCCTGACACAGCATGACAGCATATACATATGAGATCTAAAGCGTCCTACACACGATCAGATTTTCCGACGGGAATTGTGTGATGATAGGCTGTTGGCGGAAAATCTGACCATTTGTATGCGCCATCAGACAATTGTTGTCGGATTTTCTGCAGACAAATGTTGGATAGCAGGTTTTAACATTTTCCACGGACAAATGTCTGTTGTCGGATTTTCCGAGGGCGAGTACCCAAGTCCGTCGGACAAAAGTCCGGAGAATTAACATTCATGACGTGTTAAAATTTTGAAATCTCGAAATGCAGCACGCATTCACTTCTTCTTTAATGGGATAATAATGAAGCTGCTTTGCTGGTGATACTGATGGAGTTATTGCAAACAAATTTTCAAAGGCTTTTTTTTTTTGTTATTGATATCAAGAATAATATTATTATGCTTTCTTTTTTTTATTTAGGCAAGTTACTGCAACACCATTATCCCGTAGTTTTTAAGATCAAAGATACAGCTATTTTGGTGTCCCTTGTCAATTTTACATTATGTATGTATTACGTGTTTTTCTAAATGTAACTGCCTACTCCCAAACTGTCATTTGAAGTAAAACACATAGCCAAGTATTATTCTGCACAATTTTTTTATTGTGCATTAAAAAAAGAAAAGAAAATTAGACAGGCTATCTGCCAATAGAACGTAACCAAAAAGTGCATTCTATGCATCCAAATATATAGAAAACATACCAAATCAAAACATTATTATTCAACCAAAAAATAAAATAAAAGCCTCATTCATGTGTCCTGCTTCTTAATATAGGGAGTCAACAAAGCCAAGAGTTGGTGAAATCAGGGGTCCGTCATGCAGAGATAATTGCGAAAATTATCTGGATTATTCTCCTGGAGCTCCCGCAGCAAAGGCATATAACATAATTGGTCACGATTAATAAAGCAACCAATTTTTGGTCCAAGAAATCCTCCTCCTCCTGTTCCTGGACTGGACTTGGGTCAAAGCAATAACTCCAATGCCAATAATAAATAACACGTTATCTCCTCCGATTCCACAACATGTCTGGTTGACGAACGGCCATACAGAAACTAACTGAAAAGCGGTAAATGAAGAGCGGTAAATGAAAAGTGCGAAATGAAAAGCGCAAATCAACACTCACCAAACTTCTACTAACACGAAATTAGCAGAAGGAGCCAAAAGGGTGGCGCTAAAGAGCTGAAAAACCACGTAGTACATCAGTACATTCGTGTTTGTTGGCTGACAATTTCTTGCCATTTGTATGCAAGACAAAATACAGGCACACGCCTTCAGACAAAAGTCTGAGGTTTTGTCTGCGAAAAATATGATTGTGTGTATGAGGCTTTACATTGCTGCCCTGGGTCCTAATCAAATTGCTTCTATGCTCCTCAGCTATTGTGTGAAATGTTTTGCATGGCATTGTGATTTTTTTTTGCTGCTTCCAGTGCTCGATTTTTATTTCTACACAAAAAAAAAATCTTTAAAAAATACATCTTTTACAAATTTCTTTTTCGGGATGGAAAACAATCATATTGATTTGCTAATGCTTTATGCAAGCTAAGCAATTATGTAAAGGTAAGGTAAAATTGAATAGACATGCAATTTATGTGATGCCAGAATATAGCATTGATGATTCTGTTCATGAGTCTTTTTTTTATGTTGCCATTTGAGCTGCTCTAAAATGACCACTCATTGTTGAATGCTAACTTTAAAATGTTTTTTTTTTTCCATTTAGTACATGTTGTCCAGATTAATGTCCCCCCGCCCTTTCATTGTTAATCTATCAATATTTGGTTGAGTAAAAAGAAATTACTGAAAACAAATTTTTAGCTCCCATTGTTTTAAGTGATACCAGGATTCTGGATTCAAACTCTGATAACATTTGCCAAGTATTCCCGGAAATGAATCGGGGTACATTTGGCTCACTGGTGGTTAATTTAATTATAATTCACCATGGATCGGGTCAGTCTGCACAGTTTGATTCCCATGGAAAACAAGTAAAAAAGTCCAAAAGAGAACATGGAGAATATGCAGTGCACACACCTTACAGAAACTTGTGTAGTATTGGATCACAGACCACTCTTAATCATTGGCTTCTGGTTACCAGTATGAGTGAAATTTTTTCATGTTCAGGCATTCTGTCCACATGGAATTGACCATAAAATTACATATTAGACCTCTTAACTAAATCACTTAATAAAGAGTTGTATTTATGCCAGTGGAGTGAACAACTAGGTCCACTCTTCTGTTTGGAATTCAGGTTAATTGCTAATTGGAAGTATGTGTATCAGTACATGGATGAATCTTGGGGAGAACCTTAGACTGGCCATACACTATACAATTTTCTTATTCAATTTCCTTTAGATTTACCTTAAACTATGTAGTGCAGGGGCCTGCCTGATAAAATACAAGTTGAAAAGGTTTAGGTTTGACCTCATATTATATGGTTTTGGTAAATCTAAAGAAAAGTTGAACAAGTAAATTGTATAGTGTATGGCCAGCCTTAGAGTTATATGCAAACAACTATTGCATGCATAATTCTTCATCCAGTAAGCAATAAATGTCTCTAATTGCTAATGCTGCACAGAAGGTTATGGGGTCTTTTGGGGCAAAATATATTTTCCTTGTCAAAAGAAGTTTATTGAGTATACAATGTTATAAAGATACATAAAGTAAGTTTACAAGGATCTATAAAGTAAGCTCATTGTTTTACAGTAGGGTTTATATAGGTAAATATCATGGAATTTCAAATATTAAACATCGGGTTCACGTAAACCTAAATTAAAGATATATATCATTTCCTTAGTTACTTTTGTAGGTATTTAAATGATTTTTACCTACTATACATATTGTTTACAAGTAGAGTGTATATAGGTCAAATAAATTCTGATAATGAGCTTTAATCGTAAGGTGGAGAAAAGTAAAGAGAAATAAGAAAAAGGGTTGAAAGGTAGAGGTATGGTCCACAAGGTTGTCCCGCTCTTCAGTTTATTATTCTTTTTAGTTCTCTTT
The DNA here is from genome assembly GCA_037952925.1 of Lithobates clamitans. NCBI lineage: Eukaryota > Metazoa > Chordata > Amphibia > Anura > Ranidae > Lithobates > Lithobates clamitans. Next base: position 3,839,955 of record JBBGZY010000424.1, read on the forward strand.
GAAGCCTTAGAATGGGTGTCTCTGTAAGTCATTTAATCTGTTACCATGGCAACAGGACAGAGTCATTGAAGTTTGACAGGAACTGTTGTTTTATCCAAGGATGCCAAAGTTTTTCAAATTTTGGAATTTGATTTTGATCGATGGCTACCATCTTAGCATGGGACATTGTATTATTCATTCTGTGAATTGTTTCTGCTAGTACCAATGTAGCAGATTTCCATGCCTTGGCCACTGTTTGTTTTGCAGCCGTTATTAGTTGGATCATAAGTTTGAATTGAGAGAGTGTTAACCATTCCGGTTTTAGATTAAGTAAAGTTAAATATGGATCTGGTTGTATTATTTTTTTAAATATTTTAGATGCAATCACGAAGACTTCCTTCCAGAAGGTTTGGATTACTGGGCACGTCCACCATATGTGTAAATATGTGCCTATTTCTGGGCATCCTCGAAAACAAAGAGCTGAGGTATTAGGTGAATATTTTGCCACTCTAGCGGGTACAAGGTACCAGCGAGTTAGGACTTTATAATTTGTCTCCAGTGCTAAGATGTTGGGTGAAGATGACTTAGATGTGAGCCATATGTTAGACCAGTCCGTGTCTTCTAAAGTTCGTCCCAGGTCCTCCTCCCACCTCTGAACGTAAGAGGGTCTATTAAGATTTGCTACTCCATATAATTGATTATAAAGTGATGAAATTGTACCTTTAGCAAATGGATCTTTTGTGCAGATTGATTCAAAAATGGATAATTGGGATAATGGTGTATCCCCCTTTAGGAATGGTGTATAGAAATTTTTGATTTGGAGATATCTAAATATCTCAGAGTTTGGTAGATCATATTTTTCTCTAAGTGATGGCAATGAAAGGAATGATTTAGATGCTATGAAGTCATTTAGTGTCTGAATGCCTGATGTTGTCCAAGCTTTAAAAGAATTTGGGTAGATCCATGCCGGATAAAAGGCTGGATTTCTGATAAAAGAAAGGAGAGGGTCTGTGTGGAGATTGTAACTGATATTTGGTTTTTAGTTTATCCCAGAGAGATAAGAAGTGTTTAGTTATGGGATTATGAATTTTAAAGCGGTCTTTAGGATCAAGCCATAATAAATTTGATATTAATAGGAGGGTCATTTTCTGAAGCCTCTATAAATACCCATAATGGGATTTCCTGTTTTGCATGGTATTTGGACAGACTGGCCAAATGTGCTGCTCTGTAGTAGTTAGTAAAATTAGGGTATCCCAGGCCTCCTTTATTTTTGGGAAGATGTAGTGTGTGTATGGGTATACGTGGTTTAGAAGAGCCCCATATAAACGAGCAAAATATATTTTCAACCTCTCCTCTAAATATTTTTGTAATATATAAACAGAACTAAAATCCATATCAAATGCTTTAAAATGTGTCATTCCCCTTTTTAAATATTTAATAAAAACAACATTTTTTGCCATTAGATGCTTTTGATTGTCAGCCAAAAGAAAGATTTAGCACTGTATATCATATGTCTATTGGTATACTGCCATCATATTGAAATGATAAACTGGATAACAAATGCACCATATATTTTTTCAGACCTTAAAACCAGCCCCAGATGTCTCTAGTGGGGTAACAATTTTTGTAGGACTATATTTTATCTTATATGGTTTTAATGTGTTACATTTATAGCGGGACAGATCATCCCTGCACATTCCCTATACATTGGAAAAATACATTTGTATGTGTCTTGGAATTTACAGCAAAGTACACAAGACTGTATATGTTTTAAGATTTTTTTACATTTTTAAAAGGGGTTCATACATAACATTGTTGATTTATATAAAATCAGGAAATCCCTTCTTTTCACTTTTCAAAGGCAATTCAAGGCAACATCCTGCAAACACTGCAACTTTGCAAATATGAAAAATGTATGACATATTTATTGTAATATGATTTTTTCTGTAATACCAGTGACACACACTTATACAGCTATTTATATACTTCCTAAAATGTGTGCAGTGTATCTTCTTTTTATGCTTTCTTTCTGAAAATCTGTGTATTTTTATAATAATCAGTACAGTTTTCATAGTGAAATGTTATACAGTAAAGAATGCATAGAAAACTGTAAGTGACTGAGTCCCTGAGTCTGCACTGTCTTCATTAACTCATGCTGTGCTGTATGTTTATGTTCTATCTTACACACTGAGGTAGATTTACTAAAACGGGTGCTCACAGAAATCTGGTGCAGGTGTGCATAGTAACCAATCAGCTTCTACATTAGGTTTTATGGTCAAAGCTTAATGGAACAAACTGAAGTTAGAAGCTGGCTGATTACTATGCACTGCTGCACCAGATTCTGTGTGCACCAGTTTTAGTAAATCTACCGCAGTGTGTAGTGTATAATTGAAAGAACAGTGTACAAACTGGTGTGGCACAGTGCAGCGTACTGTATGTGCTGTACTGCGCAGGATACAGAGTGCACAGAACATACAGCATGTTGTATAGAGAGGAGCTGTGCACAGGATAGAACATACAGCACAGCATGAGTAAAGTGAATGAAGTATGTAACTCCAGAGGGTGCAGAGTTAAGTATATAAAAAAAATGTGTACAATGGAGCATTATGAAACAATAAAACGTACAAGACATTGAACAGATCGCATTTGTGTTTAGTAGAGGATGTATATTGTGTAGCACACACCTTTCAACTTTTTGAGATGGTAATGAGGTACACCCATTGGCAAAAGTATGTAGGCATAGAGGACACACCCTCTGCCAAGCCTCCTTAACCACTTCAGCCCCGGAAGGATTTACCCCCTTCCTGACCAGAGCACTTTTTACAATTCGGCACTGCGTCGCTTTAACTGCTAATTGCGCGGTCATGCAATGCTGTACCCAAACGAAATTTGCGTCCTTTTCTTCCCACAAATAGAGCTTTCTTTTGATGGTATTTGATCACCTCTGCCGTTTTTATTTTTTGCGCTATACACGGAAAAAGACCGAAAATTTTGAAAAAAAATGATATTTTCTACTTTTTGTTCTAAAAAAAATCCAATAAACTCAATTTTAGTCATACATTTAGGCCAAAATGTATTCGGCCACATGTCTTTGGTAAAAAAAATGTCAATAAGTGTATATTTATTGGTTTGCGCAAAAGTTATAGCGTCTACAAACTAGGGTACATTTTCTGGAATTTACACAGCCTTTAATTTATGACTGCCTATGTCGATTCTTGAGGTGCTAAAATGGCAGGGCAGTACAAAACCCCCACAAATGACCCCATTTTGGAAAGTAGACACCCCAAGGAATTTGCTGAGAGGCATGTTGAGCCCATTGAATATTCATTTTTTTTGTCCCAAGTGATTGAATAATGACAAAAAAAAAAAAAAAAAATTACAAAAAGTTGTCACTAAATGATATATTGCTCACACAGGCCATGGGCATATGTGGAATTGCACCCCAAAATACATTTAGCTGCTTCTCCTGAGTACGGGGATACCACATGTGTGGGACTTTTTGGGAGCCTAGCCGCGTACGGGGCCCCGAAAACCAAGCACCGCCTTCAGGATTTCTAAGGGCGTACATTTTTGATTTTACTCCTCACTACCTATCACGGTTTTGAAGGCCATAAAATGCCCAGATGACATAAACCCCCCCCAAATGACCCCATTTTGGAAAGTAGACACTCCAAGCTATTTGCTTTGAGGCATGTTGAGTCCATGGAATGTTTTATATTTTGACACAAGTTGCGGGAAAGTGACAATTTTTTTTTTTTTTCTTTGCACAAAGTTGTCACTAAATGATATATTGCTCACACAGGCCATGGGCATATGTGGAATTGCACCCCAAAATACATTTAGCTGCTTCTCCTGAGTACGGGGATACCACATGTGTGGGACTTTTTAGGAGCCTAGCCGCGTACGGGACCCCGAAAACCAAGCACCGCCTTCAGGATTTCTAAGGGCGTACATTTTTGATTTTACTCCTCACTGCCTATCACAGTTTCGGAGGCCATGGAATGCCCAGGTGGCACAAACCCCCCCCCAAATGACCCCATTTTGGAAAGTAGACACCCCAAGCTATTTGCTGAGAGGCATGGTGAGTATTTTGCAGCTCTCATTTGTTTTTGAAAATAAAGAAAGACGAGAAAAAAAAATTTTTTTTTTCTTTTTTCAATTTTCAAAACTTTGTGACAAAAAGTGAGGTCTGCAAAATACTCACTATACCTCTCATCAAATAGCTTGGGGTGTCTACTTTCCAAAATGGGGTCATTTGGGGGTTTTTTTTTGCCACCTGGGCATTCCATGGCCCCCGAAACTGTGAAAGGCGGTGAAGAGTGAAATCAAAAATTTACGGCCTTAGAAAGCCTGAAGGCGGTGCTTGGTTTTCGGGGTCCCGTACGCGGCTAGGCTCCCAAAAAGTCTCACACATGTGGTATCCCCGTACTCAGGAGAAGCAGCAGAATGTATTTTGGGGTGTAATTTCACATATTCCCATGGCATGTTTGAGCAATATATCATTTAGTGACAACTTTGCGCAAAAAAAAATAAAAAAAATAAAAAATTGTCTCTTTCCCGCAACTTGTGTCACAATATAAATTATTCCATGGACTCAACATGACTCTCAGCAAATAGCTTGGGGTGTCTACTTTCCAAAATGGGGTCATTTGGGGGGGGTTTGAACTGTCCTGGCATTTTATGCACAACATCTAGAAGCTTATGTCACACATCACCCACTCTTCTAACCACTTGAAGACAAAGCCCTTTCTGACACTTATTGTTTACATAAAAAAATAATTTTTTTTTGCAAGAAAATTACTTTGAACCCCCAAACATTATATATTTTTTTTAAATCAAATGCCCTACAGATTAAAATGGTGGGTGTTTCATTTTTTTTTTTCACACAGTATTTGCGCAGCGATTTTTCAAACGCATTTTTTGGGGAAAAAACACACTTTTTTACATTTTAATGCACTAAAACACACTATATTGCCCAAATGTTTGATGAAATAAAAAAGATGATCTTAGGCCGAGTACATAGATACCAAACATGACATGCTTTAAAATTGCGCACAAACGTGCAGTGGCGACAAACTAAAAACATTTTTAAAAGCCTTTAAAAGCCTTTACAGGTTACCACTTTAGATTTACAGAGGAGGTCTACTGCTAAAATTACTGCCCTCGATCTGACCTTCGCGGCGATACCTCACATGCATGGTGCAATTGCTGTTTACATTTGACGCCAGACCAACGCTTGCGTTCACCTTAGCGCGAGAGCAGGGGGGACAGGGGTGCTTTTTTTTTTTTTTTTTTTTTTTTCTTTATTATTATTATTTTTTTATCTTATTTTTAAACTGTTCCTTTCATTTTTTTTTTTTTAAATCATTTTTATTGTTATCTCAGGGAATGTAAATATCCCCTATGATAGCAATAGGTAGTGACAGGTACTCTTTTTTGCAAAAATTGGGGTCTATTAGACCCTAGATTTCTCCTCTGCCCTCAAAGCATCTGATCACACCAAGATCGGTGTGATAAAATGCTTTCCCAATTTCCCAATGGCGCTGTTTACATCCGGCGAAATCTACGTCATAAAATGCTCGTAGCTTCCGGTTTCTTAGGTCATAGAGATGTTTGGAGCCACTCTGGTCTCTGATCAGCTCTATGGTCAGCTGGCTGAATCACCGGCTGCATTTTCAGGTTCCCTGTTGAGACAGGAGAGCCAGAGAAAAACACGGAAGATGTTGGGGGGGGGGGCATTCCCTCCCACTGCTTGTAAAAGCAGTCTAGAGGCTAATTAGCCACTAGGATTGCTTTTACATGAAAGCCGACCGCTGGCTGAAAAGAATGATACCAAGATGATACCTAAACCTGCAGGCATCATTCTGGTATAACCACTCAAAGTCGTGAATGGCATACCTGAAGACAAAAAAATGGTTAACAATAAAGCACAGTAAACGGTAAGGTATAAAAAATTGCATACCTGAAAAGCAAACATGATAAAACATAATAACAATAAAACATTGCAGAATAGAATACAGTAAAAAAGAGCAGAACAATAGAGAGAGAATAGAGAGAGAGAGAACAATAAAACGACAACTATTTTTTTTTTATATTTTTGTTTGTGTTTTTTTTTTTTTTACACTTTTTTTTGTAACTAACTATAATAACTGTAACCGGTTCCAGGTTCAGGTCTCTCAAAATGCGATGGCATCTTGGGAGACCCTGTGAAAGTGTGCCTAGTCTGTGGAATGCTGTACCCTACACTAATACTCAACTAGTGCATGGTAGCGTTCAAAACATTCACCAATGCAAAGACCAGGATTGTCAGGACAGGAGGGACAATAATAGCGGGTGTCACGCCTATATCCGCGCTTGCTGCAGACACGACATCTTTTTTGGGGGGTTCGTTGGGTAGGGGTACTCGGGAGGACATAAAGAAAATGCCTCTCATGCAGCCGACTGCATTTGGTTGGGGATGTGAATGGGGGAAGTACGGGCGCTGCAGAAGTGGTGGGTTCCCAATTAGGATTGGCGAATGCAGCAGGAAGGGCACTATGGGCATGACGGGCCTGTGTTTGTCTTTTTGGTGGCAGCGGGACACTACTTGTGCTTGCCACCTCACCAGCTTGAACTGCACTTATGGGACTCGCCACGTCACCAAGTGTTACTGCAGTGCTGGTTTGACTACGACCGGGGTGTACTAGGCCTCTGGTGCTTGCCAGTTCACCAAGACGCTACAAAAAAAACTGTTAGCGATCGCAGGGATCAGGCCTGACTCTGCGAACGCTGCAGTTATGCGTTTAGAGTTTTGTAAGTGACAGTGATCGATCGATACTGCACTTGGGTGGGCTGGGCCGGGCCGGGCGGAGGGGCAAAACGCAGGTGCTAGCAGGTATCTGGGCTGATCCCGCTAACACTGCGTTTTTGGGAACCCTAAACTGCTGGGGACGCTAGTATAGATCTGATCGGATCAGATATTGATCTGTTCAGATACTATACCACTAAGGGAGGTGTACGCTGCGTGCGTGGGTGTTAGCGGTACTGGCGCTAACCTGACGCTGCCTGGGGCTGGTGCTTGCCAGTTCACCAAAATGCTACCAAAAAAACTGTTAGCGATCGCAGGGATCAGGCCTGACTCTGCGAACGCTGCAGTTATGCGTTTAGTGTTTTGTAAGTGACAGTGATCGATCGATACTGCACTTGGGTGGGCTGGGCTGGGCCGGGCGGAGGGGCAAAACGCAGGTGCTAGCAGGTATCTGGGCTGATCCCGCTAACACTGCGTTTTTGGGAACCCTAAACTGCTGGGGACGCTAGTATAGATCTGATCGGATCAGATATTGATCCGATCAGATACTATACCACTAAGGGAGGTGTATGGTGCGTGTACGGTGCGTGCGTGGGTGTTCGCGGTACTGGCGCTAATCTGACGCTGCCTGGGGCAACGCATATCACCGCCGGGCGATCAGGGGGCTAAACCTTTATTCGGTAATAAACGGCGGGTGCCCTGACACTATAAAAAATAAACTAACTAACCAGCGTCACCCGTAACAGTTATACGGTGATCAGTGGTGAAAGGGTTAACTAGGGGGCAATCAAGGGGTTAAAACATTTATTAGATAGTATATGGGGGTCCCTGTCGCTATAAAACACTGACGGCGAACCTAAATATTTACGTTCCTAACTAGCGTCACCAGTGACACTAATACAGCGATCAGAAAAATGATCGCTTAGCGACACTGGCGACAGGGGGTGATCAAGGGGTTAAAACTTTATTAGGGGGGGTACTGGCGCTAATCTGACGCTGCCTGGGGCGACGCATATCACCGCCGGGCGATCAGGGGGCTAAACCTTTATTCGGTAATAAACGGCGGGTGCCCTGACACTATAAAAAATAAACTAACTAACCAGCGTCAACCGTAACGGTTATACGGTGATCAGTGGTGAAAGGGTTAACTAGGGGGCAATCAAGGGGTTAAAACATTTATTAGATAGTATATGGGGGTCCCTGTCGCTATAAAACACTGACGGCGAACCTAAATATTTACGTCCCTAACTACCGTCACCAGCGACACTAATACAGCGATCAGAAAAATGATCGCTTAGCGACACTGGTGACAGGGGGTGATCAAGGGGTTAAAACTTTATTAGGGGGGGTAAGGGGGGTACCCTAGACCTACAGGGGGGTTACAGTAACTGTCCTAACACTGCTAACTGTCACAAACTGACACTATGCAGTAATCAGGAAAAAAAAAAAAAAAAAAAAAAAAAACCTGCTTGGTGTCAGTTTGTGACAGGGGGGGGGTGATTGGGGGGGGATCGGGGGGCGATCGGGGGGGGATCGGGGGTGTAATGTATGCCTGGCATGTTCTACTGTGTGTGTTTGTGTTGTGCACTTACTTACATGTCATCTCTCCTCGGCGCTGGAACGGAAACTGACAGCCGAGGAGAGATGACATCACATCCTCTGCCTCTGTGTACTATACAGAGGCAGGGGATGTTTGTCAGTGGCTGGGAGCGATCGCGAGGGGGGGGCCACGATCGGATGGTCTCCCCCTCGTCTGTAATCGCTCCCAACCAAATGCCGACCGCAGCTGGCACAGGGGGGGGGTCCGATCGGACCCCCCACCCGCGGGAAGGCAATCACGTACTAGGTACGTGATTTTGCCTGCCCGTGCCGCTCTGCTCACGTATATAGGCGTGAGGCGGTCGGCAAGTGGTTAAGGCTCCATTCACACTAGCGCGTTTTTTGATGCATTTTGCATTTTGCAGAAATGCACGGGAATTTTTTAACATGGGTTCCTATGGAACATGTTCACATCAATGCTTTTTTGTTTCTCTGCATTTTTGGAAAGGGTCGGGGACTTTTTTTCATGCAAAATGCAGCGTTTTGCATGTAATAGAATTCAATGGACAAGCATCAAAAACGCAAGTGCACCGTTTTTGCAGCGTTTTTGATGCGTTTTTGGTGCATTTTTGATGCGTTTTTGCCGTTTTTTTTTTTTTATTTTTTTTAAGACTGTAAAAAAAAATGTAAAAAAAAAAAAAAAAACGCAAAACGCAAATCGCGGCAAAATCGCGGCAAAAACGCAGCTCAAAAACGTGGCAAGCATGAAAAAAAAACCTCCAAAAACGCTCAAAAGCAACATGCATAGGTGTGAATCGAGCCTAAAGGAGAATTATACAAAAAAAATCATTAGTTAAACCCACAAGGTTTTTTTGTTTTTTTTTTATCCACTACTATTCCTTTATACTGGCTTATTGACATTAACAAATGCAGCTTTTTAGAAATTGGATGAAAGGTTTAGCACTGGGAAACACTTTTTGAAAGATAAATATACAACTATATAGATCAGACCAAAAATGAGGGACAAATGAGGAAGAAAGAGGGACAGAGGGACATTGTTCCAAATCAGGGACAGTCCCTCAAAATCAGGAACAGTTGGGAGCTTTGGTAGTGTGGTGTGGAGTATATAAGCTACAGCATAATGTGCGTAATGATATATGCACTACACAGGTAGTCAAGTGTAGTGGAGTAAACATCATACAGCCCAGTGTACACATTGGAGCAATTTGCAGGACAGACTATAACGGAATAGTGTGCATGGTAAAACTGTAGTGTATGCAGTTCTGAGTGTGCAAACGGGACGGGTGTGGATGTAATGAGTGAATCACGGTAAAGTGTAGAATTTACACAACAATAGAAAAAGTGAGGCACTTTGAAGTATAGAGCATACAAGTACAGAAAGTATAATTGCTAGTTTAAAGTGTAACTCCACTTTTGTTGAGAAAAAAAACACTCTCCCCTGGGTGATCAATGCACATTGCGAGGATTAAAACAACCTTTGTTGCAGATTCCTACCTTTTGCTATTCTGAAGAAATCCATGGGTGTTTGTCTGTGTCTCTTGGCTTTGGAGTGAGTCTAATGGGAGTGGTATCATAATTATCAGTCAGCTGTGACAGCTGCAGGGCACTAATGAGGAAATCTGCTGGGCCTGCATCCCTTTAGACGTGTTCCTATTGGAAATATTTCACCAAAAATAAATTTTTGTTGCAAGGGATGCCTGAAAACTGACTTGTATCTTAGGCAGACTTCTGGCAAAATCAGTGAGCCAATCACACAAGCAGGAAATTATGGTTCTGGGGAGTGGTCAGTACACATTCTGTATACAGAACAATTCCATGTAGCCATATTGCTTTGTATTTATAGAAAATTACTCCGGCAGCAGATGGAAAAGGAAAGGTAATTTTTAATAACATTCAATTACACTATGGGGCTGATTTACGAACATGTTGGTGCATTTGCATGCGCAGGAATAGTTATTGCGACATTGCGCATACTTAAACGTATAGAAACCAGCTGGTGACTTGCGCCGGATGCGCGGAATCGTTGTGCGCATGGGTGCAGACACATTCTTAATTACAGACATTGATCACTTGCTCATTGTAATGCTGATCATGTTAATGAGCTTTTCCTTATCACATGGAGAATATTGCTTCCAGTTTTATTCCATTCATTAATTTCTTTTTGAAACAACTCGATATTCATTCTATAGATCTTCCTCCTATCAACAACTGTGCAGATGTTCCCTGGACTTGGATGTCATAATTCTCAAAATGTAATTGTGTGCATTTTATGGTGATAATCTATAATCATTGGTGGACATGAAACTTCCATGAAAACATCTTCTTAATACATGTCTGTGTATTATGCATTCTGGACAATTCATTTCCCCATACACTGTGCAATGTGATTGGATAACATATAAATCTAATCGTCTATCTGAGCAATTCTTTCCCCATACACTGTGCAATCTGATTGGATAATGTCTAAATCCACTCATCTATCTGAGCAATTCTTTCATCATACACTGTGCAATCTGATTGGATGGCGTTTAAATCCACTCATTTGTCTGAGCAATTCTTTCCCCATACACTGTGCAATGTGTAAAGGGTTAATACCCAAAAAGAGAACGCTGCTTGTGTCTGGTGGTGTAGCTGATTAGTAACTCCTATTCAGAATATGTCAGCACAAAACCAGACGCAGTTCTGTGCGTTTTTTTTTCTGCACTGAGGCCTGATTCACACCTATGCATTTTTAGTGCCTTTTGCGTTTTGCAGATTTGCACTATAGAACATGTTCCATAGGAAACAATGTTAAATGGACTGTACTCCTATAAATCTGCAAAATGCAAAAAGCACTAAAACTGCATAGGTGTGATTCAGCCTCAGGGCCAGTTCACACCAGATGCAGTTCCATGCAGTTCCGTTTTTTCTGCACCAATACAGTCGGTTCCGGTCAGTTTCTGCACCAGAAACTGACAGCATGGTGTGAACTAGAGCCATTGGAATACAACCCCTGGCAAAAATTATGGAATCACCAGTCCCTGAGGATGTTCCTTCAGTTGTTTATTGTTGTAGAAAAAAAGCAGATCACAGACATGGCCAAAAACTAAAGGCATTTCAAATGGCAACTTTCTGGCTTTAAGAAACACTAAAAGAAATCAAGAAAAATAATTGTGGTGGCCAGTAACAGTTAGATTTATAGAACAAGCACAGGTAATACATTATGGAATCACTCAATTCTGAGGAAAAAATTATGGAATCATGAAAAACAAACAAACAAAATAACACTCCAACACATCACTAGTACTTTGTTGCACCACCTCTGGCTTTTATAACTGCTTGCAGTCTCTGAGGCTTTGACTTAGGCTCGATTCACACCTATGCATGTTGCTTTTGAGCGTTTTTGGAGGTTTTTTTTTCATGCTTGCCACGTTTTTGAGCCGCGATTTTGCCGCGATTTGCGTTTTGCGTTTTTTTTTTTTTTTTTTACATTTTTTTTTTTACAGTCTTAAAAAAAATTAGAAAAAAAAAAATAAAAAAAAAAAAAAACGGCAAAAACGCATCAAAAACGCATCAAAAACGCTGCAAAAACGGTGCACTTGCGTTTTTGATGCTTGTCCATTGAATTCTATTACATGCAAAACGCTGCATTTTGCATGAAAAAAAGTCCCTGACCCTTTCCAAAAATGCAGAGAAACAAAAAAGCATTGATGTGAACATGTTCCATAGGAACCCATGTTAAAAAATTCCCGTGCATTTCTGCAAAATGCAAAATGCATCAAAAAACGCGCTAGTGTGAATGGAGCCTTAGGCTCGATTCACACCTATGCATGTTGCTTTTGAGCGTTTTTGGAGGTTTTTTTTTCATGCTTGCCACGTTTTTGAGCCTCGTTTTTGCCGCGATTTTGCCGCGATTTTGCCGCGATTTTGCCGCGATTTGCGTTTTGCGTTTTTTTTTTTTTTTTTTTTTTTTTACATTTTTTTTTACAGTCTTCAAAAAAATAAAAAAAAAAAATAAAAAAAAAACAAAAAAATAAAAACGGCAAAAACGCATCAAAAACGCACCAAAAACGCATCAAAAACGCTGCAAAAAAGGTGCACTTGTGTTTTTGATGCTTGTCCATTGAAAACCATTACATGCAAAACGCTGCATTTTGCATGAAAAAAAGTCCCCGACCCTTTCCAAAAACGCAAAGAAACAAAAAAGCATTGATGTGAACATGTTCCATAGGAACCCATGTTAAAAAATTCCCGTGCATTTCTGCAAAATGCAAAATGCATCAAAAAACGCGCTAGTGTGAATGGGGCCTTAGGCTGGATTCACACCGATGCATTTTTAGTGCTTTTTGCATTTTGCAGATTTGAACTACAGTCCATTTACCATGGTTTCCTATGGAACATGTTCTGTAGTGCAAATCTGCAAAATGCAAAAAGCACTAAAAATGCATAGGTGTGAATCCAGCCTGAGGCTCGATTCACACCTATGCATGTTGCTTTTGAGCGTTTTTGGAGGTTTTTTTTTCATGCTTGCCACGTTTTTGAGCCGCGTTTTTGCCGCGTTTTTGCCGCGATTTTGCCGCGATTTGCGTTTTGCTTTTTTTTTTTTTTTTTTAACATTTTTTTTTTTTACAGTCTTAAAAAAAATTAAAAAAAAAAAAATTAATAAAAAAAAAAAAACGGCAAAAACGCATCAAAAACGCACCAAAAACGCATCAAAAACGCTGCAAAAACGGTGCACTTGCGTTTTTGATGCTTGTCCATTGAATTCTATTACATGCAAAACGCTGCATTTTGCATGAAAAAAAGTCCCTGACCCTTTCCAAAAATGTAGAGAAACAAAAAAGCATTGATGTGAACATGTTCCATAGGAACCCATGTTAAAAAATTCCCGTGCATTTCTGCAAAATGCAAAATGCATCAAAAAACGCGCTAGTGTGAATGCAGCCTGAGGCTGCATTCACACTAGTGCGTTTTTTGATGCATTTTGCATTTTGCAGAAATGCACGGGAATTTTTTAACATGGGTTCCTATGGACGCAAGTGCACCGTTTTTGCAGCGTTTTTGATGCGTTTTTGGTGCGTTTTTGACGTTTTGTTTTTTTTTTCAGTTTTTTTTTAACAGTCTTAAAAAAAAAAAAAAAAAAAAAACAAAAAAACAAAAAAAACCCGGCAAAAACGCACCAAAAACGCACCAAAAACGCATCAAAAACGCTGCAAAAACGGTGCACTTGCGTTTTTGATGCTTGTCCATTGAATTCTATTACATGCAAAACGCTGCATTTTGCATGAAAAAAAGTCCCTGACCCTTTCCAAAAATGCAGAGAAACAAAAAGGCATTGATGTGAACATGTTCCATAGGAACCCATGTTAAAAAATTCCCGTGCATTTCTGCAAAATGCAAAATGCATCAAAAAATGCGCTAGTGTAAATGGAGCCTTAATCAGTCAATGGCTTTGTATTTTGGACAGCTAGTTTAGCCAAGATAAAATTCCCTAAACAGGTCTTGTCGGGGGTACTTGAGAACTGAGGCTGAGAACCACTGCACTAAAATAGAAAATTGAATACTTACCTCTCTGTAATTTCTTTCCTGGTGCCTATCCATGGCAGCATACACACAATCCATGCATATGCTACCATGAAAGCACCAGGAAAGTAACTTCGACAAATCACACATTTTTGGAATTCGCCATGCCAATCAGCCTAGTTAAGCTGCAGCTGGGAAATGCGTTGCATGAAAAGTAACAAAAAAACACAAAACATAAAAATTTGCTACAAATTTTATTGCTCAACAAAACAGGACTTGGAAAAGAGCAAGGATAGCAAAAAACACACATATGTTAATTTAAGATGCTAGAATATGGTTAACATGAGTTAAAAGGACTGCACCACAAATGGATATCTATTAAGGATTTAAACATTAGTCAACATCTTGACAACGTTTTTGCAAAATAATGCAGCACAGACAATTAAATCAAAGTGAACAACCTACAAACAACACACATTGACATCAAATATATTTCAAGGGAAAATATCACCCACCCAAAAAATACAATAAACCAAAGTAAAATTAGTATTGGGCTGAGCCCAACATGCCCCAAAGGCAGCCAGCTATGTTGCGTGCATGGGGCCTTGTATGGTTCGGGAGGGAGTTGGGCGATCGCCCTTCTCGCCCCTTTCCTAGCTGGCCCTGTTGTTTGGTCTGAAAAAGGATGTGGTTTGGATTGGTGAAGGCAGCTCACAGCCTTTGGAGATTGGAGAATGGAGTGTGGAGTTCAGACAAATGAGTGTATTTAAACGTCATCCAATCAGACTGCACAGTGTATGGGGAAATTAATTGCTCATACAAATGAGTGTATTTAAACGTCATCCAATCAGATTGCACAGTGTATGGGTAAAGAATTGCTCAGACAGATGAGTAGATTTATACGTTATCCAATCAGATTGCACAGTGTATGGGGAAATGAATTGTCCAGAATGCACAATACACAGACATGTATTGAAAAGATGTTTTCAAATCTGTACTTAGTTTTTCATAATCTTTAATATTACACAATATTTGAATGTCTACATCACAATTGGTTTAGCTCATAATTGTTATTTAATTACTTTGATTTTTCATAAAGCCTTACCTCATGATTAATTCTATAATTGTAACCACATATAATTATTATATAAATACTCTAAATTGTACAATATACAGTATTAATTTTATTGTACATAATCTTATTGAATTTAATAAAATATTTTTGACAAGGAAAAGATGTTTTCATGGAAATTTCGGCTTCACCAATGATTATAGACTATCACCATAAAATGCACAAGTCCAGGGAACATCCACACAGTTGTTGATAGGAGGAAGATCTCTAGAATGAATATCGAGTTGTTTCAAAAAGAAGTGAATGAATAGAATATAACTGGAAGCAATATTCTCCATGTGATAAGGAAAAGCTCATTAACATGATTAGAACTACAATGAGCAAGTGCCCAATGTATAAGCAGTTGTGCACGCTGGAGAACGCAGATGCGCCTGTGTGCAACACACATATTTAACAAGCTAAAGCATGTGCGCCCTGTCAGGCGAGGATGAAATGGTGAGCTTTGACATTGTGCATGTGCAGTTGAGTAAGCTAAAAGAAGGTTGTAAAAAGGCTTGATTAGTTGTAAGAAAGATCTACATGTTCTGGACAGAATTTGTGCATTTAAACAATATTATATACATTCTTTTTAGCCTGGTAACAGAAGATGGTAAACTGTAGTAAAGTTATCCACAGTATTCAGACAAAAATGTAGAAGATTACATTGGCTGCGCTTGCTAAT
The DNA here is from genome assembly GCA_037952925.1 of Lithobates clamitans. NCBI lineage: Eukaryota > Metazoa > Chordata > Amphibia > Anura > Ranidae > Lithobates > Lithobates clamitans. The sequence goes on from JBBGZY010000424.1 coordinate 3,855,576, forward strand.
GGTAGGCGCAAAGGATTGCGCAAGTGTGCAATAGCGCTTCCTATGTAAATATGGTTTGGTGCATATAAGTGCACCATAATTTTTGATAAATGTCTTGAGTCCCGTTTTTTGTGCAATTGCTCCAATTTCTCCACTGCACCACAGGCGCAGGTCTTTAGTAATTCACCCCCCATGACTTGTATCGCAATTCTATACGCTACATTATTTTTTCTTTATTTGCTATTTTTTTTCCCTACAAAAGTGGAGTTACCCTTTAAACCCTTAAGGACCAAAAGATTTGCCCCCTTAATGACCAGGCCATTTTTTGCGATACGGCACTGTGTCGCTTTAACTGACAACTGCACAGTCATGCAACACCCTTGACACCCTTTTTTCCCCACAAATAGAGCTTTCTTTTGGTGGTATTTGATATTTTGTGCTATAAACAAAGAGCGACAATTTTGAAAAAAAACCCAATATTTTCTACTTTTTGCTATAATAAATCTCCAAAAAAAAACAAACAAAAAAAAAAAACAAATGTCTTCATCAGTTTAGGCCAATATGTATTCTTCTACATATTTCTGGTAAAAAATCGCAATAAGCATATATTGATTGGTTTGTGCAAAAGTTATCGCGTCTACAAAATAGGGGATAGATTTATGGCATTTTTATTATTATCATTTTTTTTACTAGTAATGGCGGTGATCAGCGATTTTTAGCGGGACTGCAACATTACGACAGACAAATCAGACACTTTTGACATTTTTTTGGGACCATTGACATTTATACAGCGATCAGAGCTAAAAAAAAAGCCACTGAATACTGTATACACCTTAAATCGGCCTCTGTACAGCTATGGTGATTCGTGGAGGGGAGCCAACCTGCCACCGTATAATGACGGCGGCTGGTTGGTAAGTAGTTAAACCATATAATGCAGAGTGGTGAATCGTGGATAGAATGTATAGTAATGTAGCACAGTGAAGACAGCAAATCTTTTTTTGTTGGAGCAGAAATATACTAAGTGGATGCACATGAACAGAAGTTTATTCAATGCAATCTACTTACACAATTAAAATAAATGGTAAAATAGTAGAATACAAACTTCTGAATTGGACAATAATACTTCTTCATGACACATAAGTATGATATCTTTCCTCTAAACATTAGCTGTTTATTATCCTGTTCCTAGCTTCACTTTCCTCCTTTCAAACATGTTTTTTGCTGTCACAATAGAACTCCTGCTGTTCTAAATTCCCTGCAGGATAGTATTCGAAATAAAAGTTCCACTGCTCTTTTAGCATATGCGTTTTGTTCTTGTCAGCTTATGCACAAAGCAAAAAAGTAAATCTTTCAAGAGTGTTTTATTAATGTTTTATAAAATCAACAATTTGCTAATGCATTTTTAATGTTATGGCTACCTAGTAAACAATATAGTTTCAAAAACAAACTGCCATCATATGAAAATGTAAGTACTTTACAGCAGTAGGAAGAGTGCAATGCCAGGTAGTTCCCACATTTAAAAACCTTAGCATGAGGTAAAAGAGCATTAGCTCTTTCATGTGTTGTGTACTTTGGGCAGGGGGCAGTGGCTATTGTCATACAGGCACATTGTACAATTCAGATACATTTCCAGAGCAGAATAATGGGATTGCTACTTGGTTGCTCTCAATGCCCTCTGTGTCAACAATTTAAAGCCATGAGAAAAAATGTGGCATCGGCATCTTGTTTCTCAGACTATTCATAAGTAGGGATGAGCTCCATGTTTGGGTCGAACATAAGTTCGACTTGAACATCAGGTGTTTGCCCGTTCGCCGAATAGCGAACATTATGGGGCATCGTGGAAAATGTAAGCGTCACGGAACACCCCATAATGCACTGTGAGATTCCAGTGCATTGCTGTAAGATGATTGGCCAAAGCATGCACCTGACCTAAATGCTTTGGCCAATCACAGTGCGCTCTGCTGTGAGAGCCATAATTGGCCAAAGACAGGGTGCCTTTGGCCAATCATGACTCAGGGGGACTAAGTCCACACCCCCCACTATATAAGGCTGCTTACAGAGTAGCCGTGTGCAGTGTTGTTGGTGTGGGCAGAGAGATAGCTTGAGTTAGATTAAGCAGGCAGGTTATTCAGTTAGTGACAGTGTATTTGATATATACATATATACAGCCAGTCTAGTGTGTATATATATATACGTCTTGCGTAGTTGGGATCCTGTGGCTATGGAGATATCTGTGTATATCGAATGGAGAACAAAAGGAACAAAGGGTAATAACAACAAAAAATAGAGTCAACATGGGTAATATAAGAAGAGGATCTTGGAACGGATCCACGTGCAGTGATGTCTGCTACTTGTTAATCGGAGGGGTAGAGGAGAAAACAAACATAGATCTCCTGTCTCCAGAGAAATTTGTGTAATTTCAGGTGGTTTGTTTACAAGTTTCCACCAGCAGTTTTCTTATGTGAGCGCTTGTGAGACACTACTTGCCAATCATTGTGTATGGATTGTGGGTTTTCTGGAGGTGAATGGTTTGCGGCTTGTTCTGGTAGGATGTTCCATTTTCTTAGAGTGGCGATCCCTTCCTCCAACGTGGATACCAATGTAGTGGTTCCGTAATGGGTGATCGAGAGTGTTGCTGGGTATTTCCACTTGTGGAGGATGTTGTGATTTCTCAGCGCCTTAGTAATAGTCGCCAGGTTGCGGAGTCTTTGTAGCGTGTGCCTGGAGAGATCGGGGAGCAGCCGTATGTTAGCATATTGTGGGGAGCTTTTTTCCAGTTTACAGGACTCCAGCAGTATTTGTTCTTTCACATGGTAGTAATGAACTCTCATTGGGACATCTCTTGGGGTTTCGTCAGGGAGGAATGATGGCTTGGGGACTCTGTGGATTCTGTCCACAATGAGGTCTTGGGCTGTCAATTCTGGCACAAGTGTGGAGAACATGGTTTGGGTATAGTGCAGGAGTTGATTAGGGGGGACAGACTCTGGGATTCCCTGCAGTTTGAGGTTGTTCCTCCTGGATCTGTCCTTGATGTCTGCGATTTTGTCCTTGTCTGCGATTTTGTCCTTCATTCATGGTATATCTTCCCCCTGTGCTGTGTGGGCCTCTACCATCACATTGTATGAGGAGGTATATTCCTCCATCTTGTTTTCTACTTGGTCCACCCTGGTACCTAGGGCTTATACTTCCCCGTGGCATTTGTTAATTCCCCTGATCATATCAGCTTGCAGTGATGTCCGTAAGGATAGTAACATTTCCTTTAATGTAGTGTCAGAGATGGGTCTGTCTGCTGTGGGGAAATCTGCTATGGGGTCTACTTCAGGTGCCCTCTGTGCTGAGGAGGAGTGTTGCGGTCCGCTTACCTCCATGTTGGGATCGATTTGCGGCCTAGCAGGAGAGTCCCTCCTGGGTTTAGATTTCACTGGGCTTATGGTGGTGGGGCTAGACATCCCCAAGCAGGACTCACTTGGTGGCTTGGCAGCGCTGGATGATGCTGGTGGTATACTGTGGTGATTGTTGTGTGTTTCGGCCCTGTGATCAGGCCGTTGATCCCGTGCGCTGCCGCCATTTTGTTGTAGCCCGCTCTGCTCTGTGGTAAAGTACCTGGGGAGCTTGCACAGCTGCTGAGAGTCTTTTCATCTCCTAGGCATCCTCAACCTGTTCCACGGGTCGTTGTGTGGAGGATGATGGTGTTCCTTGCCGCCGATGGAGCCAGTGGGCTCGGATGGCGGTGGATTTTCTCCGGCGGACGGAGCTTCTAAATTAAGCGTCCATCTTGGAGCCCGGTCACCACATCCCCTCAACAAATGTTATGCCTATAGTACAGGAACATTTGCAGGCTGCGCAAAACACCCAGAGTCATGTATACAACTGATCTGCCAAGGTTAGAGAGTTTAAACCTGGGGATCGGGTGCTGGTGTTAGTGCTTTCCATGGAGAGTAAGTTTTTTCTCGCCAAGTGGCAAGGACCCTTTGAGATAGTTGAGAGGATGAACAAGGTCAAATATAAAGTCCATCAGCCCATCAAACATAAACCCTACCAGATTTACCATGTCAACTTGATCAAACCATGGAAAGATAGACAGCTTTTGACAGTCAGTCTGAAGATCCCAGAAGATCCTGATGCTCAGATTAAGAAGGTAGGGATTACAGAGGCTCTCTCCCCTTCTCAAAAACAGGAGTCCTAGGTGTTTTTGCAGGGGAATCGAGACATTTTTTCAAACCTGCAGGGCCTAACCTTGGTAATTGAACATAATGTCATCACAGACCCAGGTGTTTTAGTAAACCTGAAACCGCATACCTGAAGCTCATCGGAATATTGTCTCGGCCAAGCTTAAGCGTATGTTGGACCTTGGGATCATTGAGGAGTCTTCAAGTAGCTGGTCCAGCCCTATAGTCCTTGTATCCAAGCCGAATGGAACCTGGCAGTTCTGTAATGACTTTTGCAAGTTAAATGAAGTCTCCAAGCAAGACGCATATCCCATGCACCAGGTGGATGAGTTAATCAAGAGATTAGGACCCGCCGGATACATCACCACTCTTGACTTGACCGAGGAATACTGGCAGATCCCGCTTTCCCCAGAGGCTAAAGAAAAAACTGCATTTGCCACACCAGAGGATTTATGGCAATATGCCCGAATGCTGTTTTGGTTCCATGGGGCCCCAGCCACTTTTTAGAGGGCCATGGACTTCGTCCTGAGACCTCATAAGGAATTCTCAGGAGCCTATCTTGATGACATCTTGATTTTCATCTTTAGTCAGGACTAGGAGAGTCGCTTACCGAAGGTCCAGTTGGTCTTGGATGCGCTCCAAAAGGCAGGGTTCACAGTGAACCCGGAAAAGAGCAAGGTTGGATTGGAGGAGGCCCCCTACCTGGAGTATGTTGTAGGCAGGGGCATGATTAAACCCCAACTAAACAAGGTGGAGGCTATCAAGAAATGGCCCCGTCCACTCACAAAGAAACATGTGCGTTTTTTCCTTGGCATTGTGGGCTATTATAGGAGGTTTGTCTCCAACTTTGCCAGTTTAGCAGTGCCTCTGACTGATCCCACCATGGGAAAGAACAGAAACTGATGTTCAGTGGAGTGCAGAAGCAGCGTTCTGCCGGTTTAAGCAAGCTTTGTGCCAGGAACCAGTGTTGGTAGCTCCCGACTTACAAAAAGAGTTCCTAGTACAAACAGATGCCTCAAAGTTGGGTCTGGGTGCAGTACTGTCCCAGATGGTTGGGGGGGATGAGCACCCCATTATGTACTTGAGCCAGAAGCTCACACCAGCTGAGAGGAATTATTTCATTGTGGAAAAGGAGTGTCTTGCAATAAAATGGGCTTTGGAGACACTCCACTACTACTTGTTGGGCCGACCCTTCAAGTTAGTTTCAGATCATGCGCCCCCTACGTGGTTGGCCCAAAATAAAAACAAAAACTCCAGAATCACCCGGTGGTTTCTCGCTCTACAAGACTTCAAGTTTGTAGTGGTACATAGACCAGGAAAGGTATATCAGAATGCGGATGCCCTTTCCTGGGTCTATTGCCATTTAAATTGTGGTGTCCTGGCCTGGAACAGGGGGGGGAATGTAGAGGGTCAGCCTGGGGCAGGATAAAAAAGGGGTTAATCGAAGAGGGCAGGTACTTCCCCTTTAGACATGCTTATTTTCAGTGTCAGAGGAAAGCTGCTTGAGTAGGAGAGAGAGACACGGCAGCACGCTGTGTGAAAGGTTCCATTGCTGGATTGTGTACTTGCTGGGTGAGCTTAACCACATAAAAGACTGTAGCTCTGATTAGAGCCATTAACTATTGCCTGTAAGCCTGTATGCTGCGGAACTGTGAGCTTTACCTGTGTGCACAACTATGTGCCGAGACAACCTGTTGTGTCTTCTGTTTGTTTTTGCCAGTTTGCTGAATAAAGCCATTTTTACTTTTACTGGACTGTCTCTGAGCCGGCTGTTCACTCCTCTGATACCCTACAATACAGTCTAATATATATATATATATATATATATATATATATATTCTGCATTCAGTGTAGCCTATATCTACAGTGTATTCAGTGGTGTACTTCAGATAGTGTACACAGTATCTAATACAGTGTACAGTTTCTCCTACACTTCTGGTGATGTAAACAGTATACATAACAGTGCAGCTGTTTTACAGTTGCTAATACAGTGCAAGCGGTGTACACAGTATCTAACCCAGTGTGTACAGTTTCTACTACACTTCTGGTGGTGTACACAGTATACAATATAGTGCAGCCATTGTCCACTTGCTAATACAGTGCAGACGGTATACACAATATCTAATACAGTGTAGTGTGGTGTTGCAAAACAAAAAATACATCATGTCCGGAACGTCACCAAGGAGAGGCAGACACTCACAGGCCACTAAAAGAGAAGCAGCCTCTGTTTTTACAGTCAACAGTGGTGGTCGTGGACACGGTGCATCCTCTACAGGTGGCCGTGGGGCACGCTTGTCCTTTATTGCTGCTGCTGGCCATGTTTATGAGCCACAACATGCAGAAGAGTTGGTGGAGTGGATAACAACGCTGTCCTCATCCTCCTCATCCTCTGTTTCCCAGGCTAGTTTGCCTTCCAACTACTCTGCTGCCAAAACAGCCTATTCCACTGGCACCTTGTCCAAAGTCACTCCTCCCGTAGCCCCACCATCATGAACGGAGGAGTCCCTAGAATTATTCAACCACAGTGTTGGTTATGTGCTGCTGGAGGATGCGCAGTGATTTTAAGGCTCCGATGCTGGTTCCCAAGTTGAGGAAGGGAGTAATGTAAGCCTAGAGAGAGGGGGTGTCAGAGAAGGACAACTGGCAGTCATGTTCAACCATCTGCAGCATACTGTACTTGAGTGCCTGAGAGAAGAGAGAAGGAAAGTGAGGAGGAGGAGGCACAACTCCAACAAGGCAGGATGTCCTCTAGGAGGCAGCTTAAGTGCAGCCACCCAATTACATCACACTGCAGAGCTCCGCAGGTGCAGGGCGATGCTGACTCCACACTGACGTTTAAAAGTTCCTTGGTGTAGGCCTTTTTCGACACATGTGCAGTAGGTCGCACCTTTGCTGTTTGCAACCTATGTCTGAAGCGATCAAGAATGGCCAGAATAGCAGCCGCTTGGGCACTACATGCTTGACCAGACATATGACGACCTGCCATGCAGTCCATTGGCAACAGCACTTGAAAGACCCACGTCAAAGAAAAAGGTGGACTTCTCCTTGCTCCTCATCTGGGATCTCCAACCCTACTATACCTCCAGTCCTCTCATAAATCTGCACTGAGAGGAATGAAGGTGTAGCAATAGGTGTCACAAGTACTTGCAGCCAATCTGCTATCAGTACACCACCAATTAATTTTAGCAGGCAAATTTCTCTTTAGCAGGAAAATTTCTTTTTTTTGCTGAACCAAAAAAAGAAATTTGGTCCCAGCCATTCACATGCTCAGCGTCTAAATGCTAGCTTGGCCAAATTGCTATCACTGCAACTGCACTGCAACTGCTGCCTTTTCAGCTGGTAGACTCTGCCCCATTTCATGAATTTATGGAATGTGCTGTACCTCAGTGGCCGATTCCAAAACGCCATTTCTTTTCACAAAAGGCCATTCCGGCTCTCTACCAGCATGTGAAAGGTAATGTTTTGGCCTCGTTGGACAGGGCGGTCAGCAGTAAGGTTCATATTACCGCTGACTCATGGTCCAGCAGACATGGGCAGGGACATTACCTTTCCTTCATGGCGCACTGGGTAACTCTGCTGGCAGCTGGGAAGGATCCAGGACAGGGATCAGTGTTGTTGGAGCTTGTTCTACCACCACGCCTCCAAAATGCTAGTGGTGAATCTGCCACAGCTCTCTCCTCCACCCCCTCCTCTTCTTCTTCCTCTATAGCCTCTTCTGCAGATTTGTCCTCTGAACCAGTGGTGCTCCATAAGTGTTCAAGGGGCTATGCAAGCAGTCAGACTAAAAGATGCTATGCTGTACTTGAGTTGGTCTGCCTAGGGGACAGGAGCCACACTGGGGCAGAGATTCTGTCAGCTCTGTAAGGGCAGGCTCAGAGGCAGTTGACAGCATGCCAGTTTCAGCCAGGAATAGTTGTATGTGACAATGGCACCAACCTTATCTCCACCCTCCAACAGGGACACTTGACCCATGTTCCATGTTTGGCACACGTCGTGAATTTGGTGGTGTAGCAGTTCTTGAGCAGGTACCCAGGCTTACAAGATCTCCTGAGGTAGGCCAGAAAAGTCTGTGGTCATTTCCGCTGGTTATACAATACCAGGGCTCGGCTGGCTGACATTCAAAGGAAATAAAACATGCCCATCAACCGCCTCATTTGTGACATGTCCACCAGGTGGAACTCAACATTTGCAATGCTGCAGCAGCTGCACACACAGCAGAGGGCCATCACTGAGTACCTGTGCGAGTTTGGCACCAGGACAGGGTCAGGGTAGCTTGTCTTCTTTTTGTTATGCCAGTGGCTACTGATCAAGGATGCATGCACTGTCCTGTCACCATTTGAGGAGGCCACAAGGATGTTGAGCAGCGACAATGCATGCATCAGTGACACTGTCCCTCTAGTCCTCCTGCTGGAGCACACGCTTTGTGGAATCATGGACAGTGCACTTAAGGCAGAACAGCGGGAGGAAGAGGAGGACTTCCTTTCCTCTCATGGCCCTCTTTATCCAGATAGCATTCCTGCGGGCCCACCAAACACACAGGAAGAAGAGGAAGAAGAGGAGGAGGAGGATTGTGTCAGCATGGATGTAGAGGATAACACTCAGCAGCAGTCCTCAAGGGATGGTTTTCAGTCCCCAGAAATCCAAAGAGTTGTACGTGGCTGGGAGGAGGTAGTTATGGATAATGTGATCCTTAGTGACCCAGAGGACTCAGAATCGAATGCCTCTGCAAACTTTCCCTTGAGAAAGTCACGTGACCTGTGACGCAACGCGTCAGTAGGAGCCGCGACGTCACGTCCGAGTGTTTGTTTTGAACACGCTGGATGTGCAGTGAGGAGGAAAGCTACGCTCGTTACACTTATAGTTCAATATGCGGTATATATTGAAGCAAATGTGAGTGTGTATATTTTGTATTAAGAGGAGGTAATCACTGTAATAGTAATCTTGCGCAATGATGATATATGAAATTGTTTGGAGAAATCAGCTCATCTTGGAGACGCTGGATTGCTTTTGGAGACATTAAGGAAAACGGCTTGCACTGTGTCCCAGGTTCGGAACACACACAGGCTAATTACCATAAGGATATTTTGTGTCTAAAAACTTCGGGAAGATGAGCAGGCAGTTCACACTGAGGCGGTGGTGATTTTCTGTCTGCACTTTTTTCAAATTACATTATTTTTATCATTCCATCCTTTAAATTTTTGTATGACCTCAGTTGTGGTAATTAGATATTGTGGACAACTACTGAGATGTGGATATAATTTATCACTGTTAATCATTATTGTTTATAGGTTCTAGTGCACCATTAACCAATTATATTAGTCTGCAAACTTACGCTGCATGGCTTTCCTGATTCTGCAAAGCCTTCGAAAGGACCCTAGGATTCGTAGTATTAAGGAGAGGGATCATTACTGGCTGGCAACCCTTCTTGATTCTTGGTACAAGGGTAAGGTTGCAGAACTCATCCTGCCTTTGCAGAGGGAGCAGAGGATGAAATATCTTCAGGAGGCCTTGAAGAAAGGTCTGTGCAATACATTTCCAGACCCTGGGACGTTACCATTTCCTGGTACTGAACAACATGTTGCTGAGGCTCCGTTCAGTCAGAGGAAGAGCGGTGGAGAAGGTGGCCGGCTGACCGATGCCCTTAAACAATTTTTCAGTCCTCAGCGTCAAGGTCTGATCGGTTCAAGCAACCATCACCAGCGTCTGCATTATATAGTGCAGGAATATCTAGGGGCAAGAGCAGACTTGGAGACCTTTCCAACAGAGCATCCCCTGGGTTACTGGGTCTTGCTGATGGACCACTGGCCAGAACTTGTTCAATATGCAATTGAGCTACTGGCCTGTCCTGCATCCAGCGTGCTTTCTGAACGCAGATTGAGTGTTGCTGGAGGGTTTTTAATGGATCAAAGAGTATGCCTGTCCACAGACTCCATTGATAGGCTCACCTTCATTAAAATGAATCGGTCTTGGATCAGCAGCTATCAAGCACCTGATGCTGATGTAACTGATTGAATTTGCTGTGCATCCGGGATCCCTTGAAGACTGCCTATGCTCAATCTTGATGATGCTAGCTTCCAACAATATTTTTGGTTTAGGGCACCACAACCACCACCCAAGTCCCAATTTTTCTGCCACTGTTTAAAAGGGGTATGTAATTACAATTTTTGATCCATTATTTCACAGCAGGTCTCGTTCCTGTGCCCAACAAGAGTATCTGTGAGGGGTTACAGTGTTCTGGTACCACCAACACCCAAGGCCTAAGGTTACAGTGTTGTGCCACCACCACCAACAAAGGCCCAGTTTTTCTCCCCTTGTTTAAAAGGGGCATGTAATTACAAATTTTGATATATTTTAATGCAGGGCCCGTTTCTGCACCCAACAAGAGTAAACGTGAGGGCTTACAGTGTTCTGGTGCCACCAAAACCAAAAGCCCAATATTTGGTTTAACAGGGGCATGTAATTACAATTTTTGATATAATATTTCTCAGCAGGAGAAATTCCTACGCCCAGCAAGAGTAACTGTGAGGGTTTACAGTGCTGTGGCACCACCAACACCACCCAAGGCCCAATTTTTCTGCCCCTATTTAACAAGGTCACATAATTACAATTTTTGAAATAATATTTCAATGCAGGACCCGTTCCTGCGCCCAACAAGAGTAACTGTGAGGGGTTACAGTGTTGTGACACCACCACCCCCCAAGGCCCAATTTGTCTGCCCCTGTTTAACAGGGGCATGTAATCACAATTTTTTAAATATTATATTTCACAGCAGGGCTTGTTCCTGCGCCCAGCAAGAGTAACTGTGAGGGGTTACAATGTTGTGGCACCACCACCACCACCCAGGTCCCAATTTTGCTGCCCCTGTTTAACAGGGGCATGTAATTACAATTTTTTATATAATATTTGAATGCAGGGCCTGTTCCTGCACCCAACAAGAGTAATTGTGAGAGCTTATAGTGTACTGGCGCCACCAAAACCAAAGGCCCAATTTTTCTGCTCCTGTTTAACAGGGCCATGTAATTACAATTTTTTATATAATATTTCACAGCAGGGCCCATTCCCGTGCCAAACAAATGTAACTATAAGGGCTTACAGTGTTGTGGCACCACCACCCAAGGCCCAATTTTTCTCCCCCTGTTTAACAGGGACATGTAATTACAGCTTTTGATGTAATATTTCACAGCAGGGCCCGTTCCTGTGCCCAACAAGAGTATCTGTGAGGGGTTACAGTGTCGTGGCACCACCAGGGACATCCATCCAAGGCCCAATTTTTCTCCAACTGTTTAACAGGAACATGTAATTACAATTTTTGATCTAATATTTCAATGCAGGGCCCGTTCCTGCACTCGACAAGAGTAACTGTGAGGGTTTACAGTGTTCTGGTGCCACCAAAACCAAAAGCCCAATTTTCTTCCCCTTGTTATGTTATGTACACAGCGAAGATAGACAACAGAATTAACTATATGTGTTATACCTGGAAACATAGGAATATTGCCAATCCCTGCCCCTTCTCCTCCAGCACCCCAACTGGGATCAAACTGTGCTGGGAGAGACTGGACAGTACAGACACTAAAAAGCATAAATCAACAGTACCTAAGGTGTACGTAACAGGGTATGGTAGGGATGATTTTCTTTTAGTTTTGTGTTAAAGGACATCCATTTGAGAGAGGATATATAGGGAAGATGGATAGGGGCAATGGAGAGAAAGAGAGAGGGGACTGAAAAAGGTAAGAAAAAAAAGGCAAGAGATGTAATTAAAATTTTTGAAATATTTAACAGCAGGGCCCATTCCTGCCCACAACAAGAGTAACTGTGAGGGGTTACAGTGTTGTGGCACCACCACCACCACCCATGGCCCAATTTTTCTTTCCCTGTTTAACAGGAATATGTGATTATAATTTTTGATATAATATTTCACAGCAGGGCCCATTCCTGTGCCCAACAAGAGTAACTGTGAGGGCTTACAGTGTTCTGGTGCCACCACCACCACCCAAGGCCCAATTTTTCTGCCCCTGTTTAATAGGGGCATGTAATTACAACTTTTGATCTAATATTTCACAGCAGGGCCCATTCCTGCGCACAACAAGAGTAACTGTGAGGGCTTACAGTGTTCTGGTGCCACCAAAACCAAAGGCCCAATTTTTCTGCCCCTGTTCAACAGGGCCATGTAATTACAATTTTTGATTTAATACCGTATATACTCGAGTATAAGCCGAGATTTTCAGCCCTTTTTTTAAGGCTGAAAGTGCCCCCCTCGGCTTATATTCGAGTCACCGCAGTCTGCCTACCTGATCAGCGTGTCATACAGACAGACGGCGGCCAGCATGTCATAAAAACATACGGTGGCCATTCCACTGTTCAAAAGCCTCGCTTCCTCCTCGTCTGTGATAGGCAGTGCACTCAATTTCCCAGCAGTCAGTGTTCAGCCTATCACGGTCATCCTCTCATCCTCATCCATGGTATGAGGATAAGCAGACGTCCGTGATAGGCTGAAAACTGACTGCTGGGAAATTGAGTGTTCTGCCTATCACAGACTCCGAGGAGGCACGGTTTTTGAACACTGGAATGGCCGCCGTATGTTTTTATGACGCGCTGATGGGTGCAATGGTGCCTGCAGATCGCCACACGGAGGCATGCACAGGACACAGAGAGGATGCAGATTGGCACAGGTAGGCTACACAGGACACAGGGAGGCATACACAGGACACAGGGAGGCATGCACAGGACATAGTGAGGTATGCACAGGACACAGGGAGGCATGCAGCTGCAGATGGACATTGTTGACCCTCTTTTCCACTTACAGTAGCTGCTGCATTTCTCACCCTCAGCCTATACTCGGGTCAATACATTTTCCCAGTTTTTTGTGGTAAATTAAGGGCCTCAGCTTATATTCGGATCAGCTTATACTCGAGTATATATGGTATTTCACAGCAGAGCCCATTCCTGTGCCCAACAAGAGTAAATATGAGGGGTTACAGTGTGGTGGTACCACCGCCCAAGGCCCAATTTTTCTGCCCCTGTTTAACAGGGCCATGTAATTACAATTTTTGATATAATATTTCACAGCAGGGCCCATTCCTGAACCCAACAAGAATAACTGTGAGGGCTTACAGTGTTGTGGCACCACCACCCAAGGCCCAATTTTTCTGCCCCTGTTTAACATGGGGCATGTGATTACAACTTTTGATCTAATATGTCAACACCGGGCCCGTTGCTGCACCCAACAAGTGTAACTGTGAGGGCTTATAGTGTTCTGGTGTCACCACCACCCAAGGCCCAATTTTTCTGCCCCTGTTTAACAGGGCCATGTAATTAAAATTTTTGATATAATATTTCACAGCAGGGCCCCTTTCTGCCCCCAACAAGAGTAACTGTGAGGGCTTACGGTGTTCTGGCACCACCAACACCTAAGGTCCAGTTTTTCTGCAGAGTATATAGGGCAGGCCCTATATATATATATATATATATATATATATATATATATATATATATATATATATATATATATATATATATATAAATCACTGCTCCTGATAAAACTGCAATTTTTAAAACTACTTTTTGCATTGATACATGTCCCCTGGGACAGGACCCGGGTCCCCAAACACTTTTTATGGTAATAACTTGCATATAAGCCTTTAAAATGAGCGCTTTTCACATTTGCGTCCCATAGACTAATAGTGTTCGCACAAATTTTATGTCTGTTCGCATGTTTTGCTGCGAACCGAACCGTGCGCGCGGGGAGGTGTTTGGCTCATCCCTACTCTCAAGGGAGCCTGTGCATTTGCCAAATTGATTACAGAGAAGACTGGCAGGCTTTAGTGTATTTTCCTATAACTTGGCAGCAAATCTGACAGCTTGTTTTTTTTTATAGTTTTTAATGTGTGAAAAAATGGTAAAGTTTGATAATACTGCCTGAGACTCATATATAGGCAAGTCAGGTTTCTGCCACAGAAATTGGCATGATAACAATATTTTCATAGGTTTGAGGTAATTTGTTTTCCTGAACTGTGCTCACTTACACAAGTGTTTATGCTTGTGCACTAAAAGCATACTCTGTTATCCAGAGTATGCACAATGTTTTTAGTGACCCGGGTATTAATGGGGTAGGGGACTTTTTAAACTGATTTAATTAAATACATTTTATTTTTTTACATTTTATTCTACATAGAAATTCTATATCTGGTCAGTGGAGACCTGATCCAGCAAATCCCTGCAAATCTACAGCAACAGATAACTTTTAATTACTGCCATAGTAATTTTTTTTTTTCCATAAAGATTTTATTGTATATAAAATATATAACACATACAGAAATCGTACATAGCAACTTGCACAATCATCTCGTGGTGTAAAGAGCAAACAACAATCGGTGCATGCATAGTCCAACAAAATGCTAAAAGGAGGCTGATCTGGAGAAGGGTTTTTAGTAATGCTGGAGGTAAAAACCTGAAACCTCTTAATAGGGTGTTGTTATTCGGTACGGGACTCTCTCCACTCACATCGTCTCTTGGTGAGTACAAGGGAGAGAGTCGGGCACCGTGCCGGTCCCGGGAAAGGAGTTAGGGGGTGTCGTGACCCCACCGGGCACAAATATTGAGTGTCTCGAGGTTTCAGAAGTGACGAGAGGGTGCTTTCATCTTAGGGCCTACTATACGTAGGACAACTGTGTAGGTGTTGCTAATCAAGGGGAGGGAAGATAGAATAGTCAAATAAAGGGAGGAGAGGGGGGAAGGTGAAAAGAAAGGGTAGAGGGGGTAGGGGGAAAGGGGGGAAAAAAAAAAGTAGGGTGTGTAAGAAAGAAAAAGAAAAAAAAGGGGGAATAGGAAGAGTGATGATTGGAGATGAGATAAGAGAAACTAATGGGGGAAGACTCCAGGGAGTGACCGGAACCGCCCCTCCAGACTCTGCAGGAAAGGCACCCACAGGAGTGCCCTCCTGATTGTACGCGATTATGTTTGTATGGACACTCTTGGCAGATATTGACGATATCCCTCGGTGGTCGTGAAGTGTATCCAACAAGACCATGTAGTCGTGAATTTCTGCGTCCTGTCCTGAGAAACATGGATAAGCTCTTCCATGTCTTTCGTTTTGGAGATTCTTGCAAACCATTCACTGATTGATGGTGCAGATGTCGATTGCCAGTGTTTTGGGACACATAATCTGGCAGCATTCACCAGATGCATTGCTAGGGATTTAAAGTAGTTACGCTTGGATAATGAAGTGTGATGCAGAAGATATTGGGCTGGGGTAAAATCCAGAGTAAATGTGGTGATT
Organism: Lithobates clamitans; assembly: GCA_037952925.1. Taxonomy (NCBI): domain Eukaryota; kingdom Metazoa; phylum Chordata; class Amphibia; order Anura; family Ranidae; genus Lithobates; species Lithobates clamitans. Next base: position 3,870,999 of record JBBGZY010000424.1, read on the forward strand.
TGTGCTATTAAATTATGAACCTCCTTCCAAAAAGGTTGGATAATTGCGCAATCCCACCATATATGTAGCATAGTGCCCACTTCCGCTCCGCATCGCCAACAGATGTTGGTGATAGAGGATTTAAATTTGTGGAGTCTTGAGGGGGTTCTATACCATCTGGTAGCTATCTTATATCCATTCTCTTGTGTAGTGACATTCAATGAGCCCTTATGTATGTACTCATGGACCGTTTTCCATTCCTCACTAGTTAAAGGTGTCGGGAGATCCCTATTCCATGAGTTCTGAGAAGGTGGAGTGTTAGGTGTTAAGGGGTCATTAAGTAGTGAATACAGGAGGGAAATGAGATGTCTTTGTGGAGTTTTACGGTGACATAGGGTTTCAAACTGAGTGAGGTGTTTAAGCTCTTGAGTTTGATTGATGTGAGATTCCAGGAAATGTCTGATTTGCCTATAAGTCCAAAAGGAAAATGTTGAAGTTTTGGATAAATCCATGAGTTTTTCAAGAGGTATGATTTTCCCGTCTTGGTAAAAGTGCATAACTAGAACGTCATCATATGGCCATTCTTTCTGTAGGAAATTATTATGGGAGCCTGGAAGGAAGTCGGGGTTTCCTCTTAATGTAGTTAAGGGACCCGGAATTGAGGCCAAGTTCCCCTTTAATGATGCCTTTCTAAATGCAAGTAGGGACGGATAGATTAGGGGGTGAGTCGTTATCGGTTGCGGCCAGTGTTTAGGGGAAAGCCATGGGAGTAAATGTATGGGAAGATGTGCCACGGCGTTTTCCAGGGGAATCCAAGATTTCTTGAGGGCGTGGATATTCCAGTCCGCCACCCTCGTGAGGTGGCTTGCGCTATAGTATTTGCCCAAATCTGGAAGTCCAATTCCACCCCTGGATTTAGGTAAGGTGAGTCTAGAGTACTTAATGCGAGGGGGAGAGTCTCTCCATAAAAAAGTTGAGCAGATTTTTTGGTATGTTGTAAAGAAGCTAGATGGTAGAGCTATTGGTATTGTTTGTATGAGGTATAGCAGGCGTGGCAGGATAAGCATCTTAATCAGGGCTGCTCTTCCGAACCAAGAAACATTTAACATCTTCCATTCTTTGAGGAGATTTTGGGCTTTAAGTAGAGCTCCCTGGAAATTCATTGCGTATAGATTTGATAATAGGGGTGGGATTTGTATTCCTAAGTAAGTAAGGGCGTTTTTTTGCCATTGAAACGGGAAGGAATATTGACAACTTGTTACTTCTTGGGGGGGGAGCGAGATGTTCAGGGCTTGTGATTTTGTATGATTGATTTTTAAATTGGAAATTTTACTAAAGAGATCAATTTCATGTAACAGGTTTGGGAGAGAAACCCGGGGTGCTTGTAGTGACAGTAGGATATCGTCGGCGAATGCCGATACCTTGTATTCTCTCCCTTTCACTATAATGCCACGGATATCAGGGTTGTTTCTTAGTTTGTTGAGGAAGGGCTCTAAGGTGAGGATATAGAGAATTGGTGATAAAGGGCAGCCCTGGCGTGTGCCATTCTTGACCGAGAAGGCGTCTGACAGGAGGCCGTTGACTCTAACTGCAGCGGTGGGACCAGAATATAGTGCCATGATAGAGGATAGCATGCGATCTCCGATCCCAATTGCCGAAAGAGCTTCGTGCATATAGTCCCAGGCCACCCTGTCAAACGCCTTCTCGGCGTCTAGGGAGAGGAGAAAACCTTGGGTTTTAGTAGCCGAAATCCAGTGATGTAGGTTTAGCGTGCGTATTACGTTGTCTCGGGCTTCCCTACCCGGGACAAACCCTACCTGGTCTAGGGATACGAGGTTTGGTATTAAGGGGAGTAATCTATTTGCAAGAATTTTTGCATACATTTTGATGTCTACATTCAATAGGGATATTGGCCTGTAATTCGCGACTGATGAGGGGTCTTTGCCCTCTTTTGGTATGACCGAGATGTGGGCTATTAGCATTTTGGAAGGGTCGAATTGGGCGTCAGCCAGGGCGTTGAATGTGGATAAGAGTGTAGGGGAAAGGACATCTAAAAATGTTTTATAATATTGGAGAGTGTAGCCGTCAGGGCCAGGGCTTTTGCCAAGTTTCATTTGTTTTACTGCTGCCTCAATTTCAGTTAGGGATATGGGTTTATCGAGTTCTAGTTTAAGTTGGGACGATATCGGCTTGGGGCTATTTTTGGAGAGGAAAGATTTAATGAGGTCAGAGCGGGTTTTCTGTGTGTTTTGAGATCTTTGGTCAGGGTTTAAATTATATAATTTTGAGTAAAAGATCTCAAATTCTTTAGCTATTTCCTCATTCTTAACCAGAAGATCTCCCTTAGGATTGCGTAATTGGTGTATTCTGGTGGTGGTTTTAGCAGATTGAACTGAGCGAGCGAGTAGGCGTCCACATTTGTTCCCCTGCTCGTAGAAGATCTTCTGGGAGAGGATATAGCGCCTACTAGAACGTTTGTCTAATTCTGTTTTAAGGAGAGCACGGGTATGAGATAGTTCTTGTAAGGTGGCGATTGCCTGTGTTTGTTTGTGCGTTCTTTCTAGGGATTTAATTGTGTCGATGAGTGAATTAATAAGTTCTTGGTTCCGTTTTTTGGTTTTAGCCGCTAGAGCAATCAGATCCCCCCGGATCACACACTTATGAGCTTCCCAAAGGGAGATAGGAGAGATTTCAGGTGACGAATTCTCGGTAAAGTAGTTGAGGATGCATGTACGGATGCGGTCTAGGGAGGTCGGATCCCCCAGTAGTGAAGGGTTAAATCGCCATACTTTAGTTCGAGGTTGGGTTTCAGGAAAGGATAGTGTAACCGTAATGGGGTGATGGTCTGATAAAAACATGGGTTCTATCGTTGACTGTTTTAGGGATGAGAGATCTGACTGAGAGAGGAAAAAATAATCTATTCTAGAATACTTTTGGTGTGGTGCCGAGAAAAATGTGTAGTCTTTTACCGTGGGTGATAATGTACGCCATGTATCGTGGAGAGTCAGATTTTGTAGTTGGGTTTTAATCTGGCGAAGAGCCATATATGTTAGGGTAGAAGAGCCTGATGATGAGTCTAATAATGGGTTTAGGGGGACGTTAAAATCTCCACCAAGGAGAACTAAACCCTCCTGAAAGGTTGCCAGCCGGCAGCAGATGTCTCGAAAAAAGGAGACTTGATGATCATTGGGGCAGTAAACGTTCGCCAAAGTTATTGGTTTGTTTGCATATTTCCCTTTGAGGAAGACATATCTACCGGCCGGGTCAATCAGTGAGTCTGAGAGAAAAAAGTTTGCATGCTTGGAGATTAATATTGATACACCTTTCGTTTTGGCATCTGGGTTCGTAGCGTGGTGGGCTGTACGATATATGTGGTTCGAAAGTTTGGGTATTGAGTCGGAGCGGAAGTGGGTCTCTTGCAAAAAAATAAAATGAGCTTTGTGTTTGGAAAGAGATGTCAAGACTTGGGAGCGTTTCTCAGGAAGGTTGAGACCTTTCACATTGAGGGATATACATTTTAGTGTTAAGGAAAGATTGGTTAATGGTTTCGATTGCATGGTTTATGTACTGTTAACGTCCGGGAGTCAAAGCCCACTCAGATGTAATTCGGTGGATGTCGGTGTACAGTATGTGAGGGCTGTTAAGCAAGGGGCTGGGCAGGGTCAGTCACCCCCCGGAGCCTAGGAGCGGGGCAAGAGAGGGAGGTTATTGGTTATGGAAGAGAGAGGAGAGAGGAGTAGAGAGAAAAGGAAAGGAGGGAAGGGAGTAGAAAAGGAGAAGAGCGGCAAAGGTGGGTATTGAGTAAAGGAGAGGAGGGAGAGAAGAAATGGGGATAGAGGATGGTGAGGGGAGGAGGAAAGTGAAGAAGGGTAGGTAGTGTAGGGTAGGATAAGGAAGAGGAGAGGGATCGGGCAAAGAAAATCTACCAGAGACGAGGTTAGAAAATTCCCCTCGTCTAGGGGAGGAAAAAGGGTTCTGGAGTGTCAGCTAGTGTCCTTAAGGACTTGCTGTGTGGGGAGGTGAGAGAAGACGGGGAACCTAGTTCGGGTGTGAACCGGGGGACAGGTCCGCTTCACAACTTAGGTGTAGAGATATTAGTTGTAGTTATATGATGTTGTGTTTTTGTGATTTTTGAGGGGATTTTTGAGGGGAGCCCACTCAGAGTTTAGGTGTACTATAGGGCCACAGGTCACACAGGAAAGGGAACCGTGTAGGAGGTCATAAAGCATTTGTCAGGAAAACATTAACATAATACATCTTCGCTAAAATAACCTATAAGCTGCAAACCTTATCAATTCAAACCTGTATTGTGTGTAACAAGCAGGGAGGAGAAACAAAAAATTATTATAACAGCTTAAATCCCTTAACACAAATACAAGAATTCTAACAGGAAGAAGGGTTATCAACATCCTATGCACACTGTAAGACAGATATCAAACTCAAGCTTAAGCTTTTCCTAATAAATGAAAAGTTAAGCTTTATTCCTGAAGGAGGAAGGTAAGGAGGCAGATCGTATGGGGGATGGCAAAGGAAAAGGGGGAGAGGGGGGAGGGTTGGATGGGTAGGGTGGGTCTGGAGCAGGGGATAGGGAAGGAGAGGAGGGGGTAAGGGGGTATGGTATGGGAGAAGGGTGTTGAGAGGGAGATACTTGTTGTTAACTTTTGAGCTAAAGGGACTAACCATGCGATTCTGAAGATGCGAGGCTAAAGCCATACTATAACCTTATCAGAGGAGCCAGTGGCCTGATAAAGCGTATTGTATGTGATCTGGCTTCTATGATAAATGGTTTGCTTACTAAAGACCAAAGACATCTGAGGGAATAGGTAAAGACAGTTTTCTTGATGACTAGGGTAGCTATGAGATTACTTTTGCTATATGTATAAGATCATTTACCATAAAGAAATCGCTTATTATGCATTTTTACAGACTGGTAATGACATACATGCTTCGTCTACGTTTAAATACAAAGAAGAAATGCATGAAACACAAATAAATAAAAAAAAAAAAAAAAAAAAAAAAAAAAAAAAAAAAAAAAGGGGGGGGGGGGGGAAGGGAGGGGAAGGGAAGGGGGGAAGCTGTAAAGTTCTGTTCCTTCTACTCCTGCATGTTTGTATGTGGAAATTTGGGCAGTCAGGGAGATATGGAGAGGTTCCTGTGAGTAATAAGGAGGAAAAAAAAACCAGATAGGGGTTGGACGGATGTGGATGAGAGATGCCAAGGGATATCAGGGGACTGCGTTCCTGCTGCAAGAATTAGAGTACAAAGTACGATGAGGGGGTGGTGTGCATCGGGGATTAAATCGGAAACTCACTGCTGTTGCAATGCGGCTGTGTGGTTGACTTCAATCTTCCTGATGATTTCGTCCCGGGGGAGACATCGGAGCACGAGGAGGGCTTCGCTGATAGAGGTCTCGACGGGATGAGTGTGGTTTCGGTGATGCCGATCCTGCTTTACGTCTGCGCGATCTCTGGCGTGGTGCCTTTGGAGATGGGTTGAGAGTAACCGGCTGCCATGGTTCCGAGGGGAAAAAGAGGTCATACCATTCCGGAAGTTCGATCCGTGGAAGGTCAAGCTGATCACAGAAATTCTTCAGGTCATCTGGTGTGCGGAGGATGGCAGTGCGACCCCTGGTGGACGCAGATAAAGCAAAGGGGAATTTCCAGCGATACTGGATGTTCCTAGTGCGTAATGCCTCTAATAAAGGTCTTAGGGCTCGTCTGTTTTGTAGCGTGATCTGCGACAGGTCCTGGAAAAGCTTTACTTCAGTCCCATTAAAGATTACTCGGCCTCTTTCCCTAGCTTTCCGTAGGATTTCCTCCTTAAGGGGAAAGTTCACCAGACAACAAACAATGTCTCTGGGTGGTTCATTCTCCCTGGGCTGGGGGCGAAGAGCGCGGTGTGCTCTTTCCATATCAATGGGTGAATCTGCAGGTCTTCCTATTAGATCATTAAATAGAGCACAGAGGGTTTGCTGCACTGAATTTGGATCGATGCTTTCGGGTATACCCCTTACCCTTACATTGTGCCGGCGACCGCGATTATCAAGGTCTTCCACATGTCTATGAAGTTCAAACATTTGGGAGAGTTGTGCATCATAGGCAGATTGGACCTGGCGGATGGCTGCTGCATGGGTCAGGGTTGTTTGTTCTACCGTTTCAATACGGTGTGCTATCGCCTGCATGTCTGATTTTAAGTCGGCAATAGCTGCCGTCACCGTGCTTTTAATGTCCGATGCTACTTTTTCCAGGTCGAATAAGTTTAGCATGTGTGTTCGACCGGAGTCGGTTGTGGGAGTGAGAGAACTCATGGTCTGCATGTCGGGCCGTTCGGTAGGAGAGGCCGGTGTTTGGGCCTGTGAGGCCACGTGTGCGGACGGTCTTTGGGTGCGGAATATGTCAGGAATATTCCTACTGAGTTGCGTACCTGGGTCCAATGTGGTACGGGACGTTGAGGAACTCCGGGTGGACCTGCTCATGCTGAAATCAAGGTGTGGGCTCCCCGTTTAGCTAAGATCTGTCCCCGGATCACAGGAGCTCTTGGCTTATGCTGCCATCACGGTCTCCGTCCAGGCCACGCCCCCTACTGCCATAGTAATTTATTGTTGACGATAATCTATTATTACAGGGGGAGGCAAAAAGCATTGGAGCAGGAAGCTGTCACATTTAGCAGTGGTAGTAATACTGCCACTAAATGTATCACTTCTCTGCATATAGCTTGAGGTTTGGCTTGGCCAGACACCTCATTTAGTTTCACCGAACTGTTAAATTTACTGACCTCAGAACATTCAAAGTTCAGACAAAATGTGGGTTTAGTAAAAACACATGCCTTGTAGTGCTGCACTGCAGCCGTCACAAACAGCAGGCGCTTCCAGCACTTCTGCACTCAGCCTACTATGCTTATGTCTTGATCTGAGGTCTGGAACACAACAGACTACATGGTGAGCAGCTGCTTGTGGAGCATCAAAGGAAAAAAAGAATGTATGTACTGGTCCACACTAATACACTAGTTAACCAAATTAATGTGAAGAATATTACCATTGTGGAGTTTTATGCTATATGTGTCTTATTTTGTATATGCAGACATCTGCAAGGCACCATCTGTCTTGCACTTTAGAGTGTCCAAAATTCACAATATCTTCATTATTTCTATAAATATAATCATTTGGGCTTGCATATAATATTAGACCCTGTAAGTAGTTGATTTTCTTTTTTTAAAGAATGGAAAAATCACCACACATCAATCTCACTCTGTTCAGGCTAATATGTTTTTTCATCTTAGTGGCATCTTCTCACAGAATACAACCCCTGGAATGGCTCCAGTAGTGGGAATCAACAGGACAGATGTACTGAGGCGGACAAATGTATTGCGCAGGATTGGTCAGGATCTAGTCTAAATTAGTAGGAATTCATAAATCTGAATGAAAGTATATAAATGAAGATAAACTGGAAATTAGAAATGAGGCCAAGGTTAGGAATAGCAACTGGCAAACAAGAAGTGATTTTAAACTGGTAAGCTAGCTTGAAAACTCCAAAATGGGCCAAAATGCAACAGTGGGCTGTGTACCCCATGTTGACTAATGCATAAGTAGCATGTGCAGAGACAGGCTGAAATTTCTCACACCGGTGGCATGCAGAGGAGCAATTAGGGAAGCTTTAAAGGCACCCAGGCAGAAGTTCTGATGAGGCTACTGGTCCTAAAGGCTCAGGAGGTATAGCTGGAAGGACTGGATGCATGTTCATTACAAGCTTTCAGCAGTTCAAAGAAAAGCTGCGGATTGTGCAGAGGTGAGTCGCAGAGGCTCTCTATTGATAATAAGTGTTTAGTTCTCATTACCTTTCTGCTCTATTTCATTTACAATTCAATTTCCTTTACAGTAATCTGGTGACAAACTGTCACTACCAAAACTTGGCCCTGTATCTGGTTACTGACAGCCTAGGCTGTCATCCTATACCATTTCAACAGCTGTATGTCTCTCACTACAGACAAGAGTCCCTGGATCTGGTTACTGAAAGCATAAGCTGTCATCCTATTACATTCCAACAGCTGTATGCCCCTCCAGTTTCACCCACTGGCCTCTACAAATAATGACTTAGCAATCCTCAAACATGCTCCCCACCAACTCATAGCACAGTATTACCAGAACCTGTGAAGTCATTCAGTCCTTAAGCATTGCACTGTGGTATGGGGGCAGGGCATAAAAATACACTTCACTGTCAGGAAGTAGAGATTTTGGAGCAGCTTTCTTAACTTGGGTTCCTCCAGAGGATGCTAGGGACTCTTAGACCAATAGCAGACTGGTCTCCCATCTACACCCACTAGCAATGTAAAGGGTCAAAATAGTTCACTGACATCTCATGTAAAATATCACTTTTACAAAAAACAGAAATACAAAGGGCACTACACTAATGACTATTGCAAGAAAGTACAATATTGACTACCAATGTAATTTGGCCAATAGAATGGGGTGCTTCTCCACTGACCTCCAAGAAGGGGGGAGCTCCCTACTGAACACTGATGTAAATGTGCACTTCTGCACTGTTCACCAGAGAATGGAGGACATTTTCCACTGACCCCTTATGTGTAAAGGGATACTATTAATTACATTGTTTGTATTTCATTTTTGTTTTTTATGGAGGGCAATGGTATTGAAAAATGATCACCTGTGGGAGTCATATACTTTACATATGCCATATAGAGTACTTTTTTTTTAAACTTTCTGCAACTTACTGATTACATTGAAGCAGAACTATAGCCTTTTAACTAAACAAAGCTGGCAGACAGGCATTTATTGCAGAAGGAACTACGTGTTCTTCTGAGTGTACACTGATTTGTGCATATGCAATGTACAGTACATTCTCTGCCTTTTTTTGGAGCCAGGATGAAATAACTATGCAAATTTCTTCATTCCAAGCTAGCCAATTAAAGTGGTTCTAAAGCCTAAATGGTTTTTACCTTAATCTATTTCTTACATTAAGATAAAAATTGTTTGGGCATCGGTACCCCCCTGCCCCTCTCTTTATTTATCGGAGCTCTGATATGATCCAGAACTGTGCATATCTGCAGCTCTTCTCTCCCCTAACTTGTCTCTTGGGCTTTGCTGAGATTGGTTCCTGCTGCTGTCAATCAAAGCCAGTGACGAGGGAGCAGAGTCCCTGTCTGTGTCAATAGATGCACACAGGAATGCTCTGGTGCAAGCCTGCATGAGTGCCTCCAGAGAAATTGGCTTTCTATAGGGGAACTTGCTGGAAAGGAGGAGCCAGGACCCGATGGGGGACCTGAGAGGAGGTAAAATTTAATTGCACAGAGCAGGTAAGTATAAACCTTGTTGTTATTTAAAAAAACAACAAAAACAAACAAAAAAAATTCAAAGCTTTACAACCACTTTAAGGTGGTCAAAAATTTGGTGAGGAGGCTTGTAATGCTGGAGGAAGAGTAATGTGGAATTTAGTTCTGTTCAGTGCACCTTGAGCTTTTTTACAATGGAATTCCCCGAGACCTCAAGTCAATTTCAAGGGTTCCCTCAGGGTGAAAAGTTTGAGAAATGCTTTTTTAGAGGCACTCCATGCACTAATGGGTAGGGATAAGGCTGCAGAAAAGGTATAAGGTGTCAGTATACTGAATAACCCTAATCTTATGCAGCACTATACACTTGCTCTTAGATTTCAGTATGCATTGAATCCAAAACATTAGAATGACAGCCAAGGACCCAACATTCTCAAATGACAGGACAGCAGTAGCAACTCCTATTTTTTTTTAATGACAGAGCCATACTCACTATATCTGAGTCTGTATGATATGTGACCATATGTAACTCATACATATGTTTGCCTTGTGTACAGAATTCCTATACCTGTGTGAATTATTTATGATGTTTTAAGGTAACTCCTATTTTTCTTGAAGTTCATTCACATCTGTAAGTTTGCTTTACTGTATATTTCTGGGCCGATCACTATGCTGCCAAAACTTCCTTCGATAATTAAAAACCTGTCAAATAAACTACAGAGTGCATGTGTGCCATTTGATCTGCACACTTTCAATAACAAGGTATCTGTCAAGAAGCATTAGAACCTCATAATTTCAGTGCACTTTAAGCCCGGGTTCATGTGCGTTGCGAATTGAATCTCCGGTTTCAATGCGAAGATAAAAATCATTTGTTCAGAGATTCCTCTGCGTTTTAGCTGCGGATCAGTGAGCAGGGAGAGGGGGGAGAGGGGAGAGGTGTAGGGAGAAGAAGGAGAGAATTTGTGTTCAGAACGGAATTTATCTGCGCATCAGATGCGTTCCCATAGAAGATAATGGGCTTGTAATTCGCACCGCAATTCCCAGAAAACGCACACGTTTTTTGTGCAATGCGCAGTGCGAATGCAACGCACATATGTAAACCAGATGCATTTAAATGAATGTATTTTAAAATGTCCTGCGAATTGGATATGGTGTAAGCCGCATCTAATTCGCATAAGTGTGAACGGGGGCTCACCCAATGCCTATAAAATAAGAGCTAAATATGTACCCTGTATTAACAGAAACTTATTAATATTAAAATGGGAAGTAGTCACAAAAAGAAGTTATTGAAAATAATAAAATAATAAAATCCTAAATTATGTACATAGATTTTTCAACAATATACAGTACACCAAAGAATTGCAAATATGTTTTGGGAACATTGATGAAGGATAAAAAGCAATCAGCAAAAAAATAAAATATTTCAAATATCCTTACCACTAATTTAATTTCAGACAAATTGTCATATGAAAGTTACAACCTCTTCAGGTTGCACTTAAAATTCTAACTCTGAAATGTCTGAAATAATGTGATTCAGAATGCAACCAAGCATTCACTCCATGCTGCTGGTGATTGACAAATAGGCTTATTTAATAAGGCAGTGGAAAAGCAAGCACATCTCTGCTTTTAGCAACTAACACAATTCTGTGTGGACACTTTTAGATGCTGCGCAACTTTGCCTAAATTTCCTCTTAGAATAACACTTAGTACAACACACTGTTTTCACAGTGATCATTTTCTAATTTTGTCTAAGACTAAGGGAATAACAGTATAAAAGTCATGCAAGGCTTTGCAACTTTTTTCAGAAGTACTAATTGCTTTATTTCTAAACATCCATTATATCAACTTAGGTGATTTTATCACCATATATAAATCACTCGTGTAGAAACTTGTTTCCTTGCACATGGAGTGTATATTTCAGTCATAACATTTTCAAGTAGAGAAAAAGCTGCTACAAGCGGCAGATATCACACAGCTACACTGTTCTCTTTCCCATCACATGTTGATAATATGAAAAAAAAAGTTAATGGGAACAATAATTAGAAAAGTGTTGTCTCCGAGAGGTTTTTAAAGCTTACAGTGAGTGAAAGATTGGCAACAAGCAGGACATTCAAACAGAGCTTAAAATTATTTTACCATGGCACTAGTTCTCAACCCTCCTTGAGATATTCAAACATTTTTATCAAAAGTACCTTGCTGTTCAAGTGTTATACAGGTGCCACATCCCAGTAAATGTACACAAGAACAAAGTGGATGGGGGGGGGGGGACTTTAGAGGCACCAGAAAACACTTTGAATTATAGTAAAAGTATAAAAAATGTTATTGGTACAAACATATTAAAATTGGTGTAAAAATAAAACATAGTTACATACAAGAGGATTTCAGATCTACAGCAAACAATTGTAACATGTATGTCCTTCTCTGGTTTGACATATCATCGCAACAGTACCCCTACGCGTTTTGACTAAAAAAGTCTTCTTCAGGGAGTTCTTTGCTGAGGAGTACAATAAAAAGACACTACAAGACAAAGGTCAATTAGTGACTTACTCTACAGAATTATATATGAAAATATGTAAATGCAACACCAAACATATGGATATATCTTACAATGTATGTGTAGAAAGATCATAAGCGGATACCAATACCAGCTTGACACAATTCAAGATTAGGAGGTGATTCAAGGGAAAGTTTCCTAGTGTGTAAAAAATTATTAGAATCAGTATCTCTCATAACACCATCCAGAGGACCCGCATATATAAAGACACAGGGCACAAGGTTAGTAGAGAGTAACAATGAGATGTAAATGTTATAGGCAAGTTTTTTAATTGGAGGAACTTGGCAGGTAACTATATCAAGGTTATTTACTTGCTGATCCCGAAGGGATCTCATGTAGCACAGTATGGGAAGCCCCAAATTTTTAACGCAGTAAAGAGGAGGGGATAATATAACAATGTTTCACACTTGCGGACAAGGTGCACTCATAAGGGGGCATAGGAGTGTTGTTGCCAGCAACACAATCCCAGGTATAAAATAGTGTCCTGTATAAAGAGAACCCCCCAAAAAATGGAGGGTACCTATTAGAGAGCAACCCAAATAAAGAAAGCTGCAAACAACCTCTATAAATTCAATCACACATATTAATTCTCTTAGCTTACCCAATAGAGTCTTTGTTTCCTACAAATATGGGACAGCAATCCTCCACAAGCTATGGGGTGAGCATCCGCTACCCAAATGGCAGGTCTCAACCCATTTACAGTATCTCATGAAAGTGAGTACACCCCTCACATTTTTGTAAATATTTTACTATATCTTTTCATGTGACAACACTGAAGAAATGACACATTGCTACAATGTAAAGTGGTGAGTGTACAGCTTGTACAACAGTGTAAATTTGCTGTCCCCTCAAAATAACTCAACACACAGCCATTAATGTCTAAACCGCTGGTAACAAAAGTGAGTACACCACTAAGTGAAAATGTCCAAATTAGGCCCAAAGTTTCAATATTGTGTGTGGCCACCATTATTTTCCAGCACTGCCTTAACCCACTTGGGCATGGAGTTCACCAGAGCTTCACAGGTTGCCACTAGAGTCCTCTTCCACTCCTCCATGATGACATCACGGAGCTGGTGGATTATAGAGACCTTGCGCTCCTCCACCTTCCATTTGAGGATGCCCCACAGATGCTTAATAGGGTTTAGGTCTGGAGACATTTTTGGCCAGTCCATCACCATTACCCTCAGCTTATTTAGCAATTCAGTGGTCGTCTTGGAGGTGTGTTTGGGGTCATTATCATATTGGAATACTGCCCTGCGGCCCAGTCTCTGAAGGGAGGGGATCATGATCTGCTTCATTATGTCACAGTACACGTTGGCATTCATGTTTCCCTCAATTAACTGTAGCTCCCCAGTTCCGGCTGCACTCATGCAGCCCCAGACCATGACACTCCCACCACCATGCTTGACTATAGACAAGACACACTTGTCTTTGTACTCCTTACCTGGTTTCCACCACACATGCTTGACACCATCTGAACCAAATAAGTTTATCTCGGTCTCATCAGACCACAGGATATGGTTCCAGTAATCTATGTCCTTAGTCTGCTTGTCTTTAGTAAACTGTTTCTTGTGCATCTTCTTTAGAAGAGGCTTCATTCTGGGATGACAGCCATTCAGACCAATTTGATGCAGTGTACAGCGTATGGTCTGTGCACTGACAGGCTGACCCCCCACCCCTTTAACCTCTGCAGCAATGCTGACATGAGTCATGAGCTGCAGGCAGTGCGTGTTTTAGCCGCCATCACCTTCCCCCATCACACACTGCACGATAGCACATCATTTCCAGTGGACGTGTGATGTCCCATCTGGTCATGCCTCTAAAGTCCCCCCAATCCACTTCCTTCTTTTCTTAAGATATTAAAAAAAACAGCCTTTTTCCAATTCAACAATTAAAACTATCTACTGTGCTAATAGGTTTCCTTTACATGCTAAAAAGTGGGTGGGGATGGATAAAAGAGTCACTGTAAAAGATGGCTGCGGTTCTCAATAAAAAGGTCTTGAGTAACCTAATGCACCTAAATAAATAACCTAATCTGCATGTTTCAAAGTGTCTCACATGACAATTCATAGAGCATAGACAAAAGACCTTTAGGGCTAATGGCAAACTATATTCCATCTCTCAAATTTACAGTTGTTCTACCGAATTTGATACATACTAGACATGTGCATTCATTTTCATCCGAATGCATTTTCGTTCGAATATCAGGTATTTTTGTTATCGTTTTAACAAATGATAACGGAAGTGCAGGATCCGAAAAAGGAAAGATCCGACATAAACAAATGCTTTATTTTCATTTTCGTTGCTACAACAGTTCGATATAGATAGGATATTCGACATGATGATGACAATAACAATCTGTGTCCATCAAACCTGTGGTTGAATGTGCGTAACCTTAACTCTATTAGTCCAAGATTATTCTACATAGAGAGAAAAGATTCAACATAGACTTGACATTACTGTTGTCGTTTATTTTGCTTACTTGTCTCTATATCTTCCCTCTACTCTTTCTCATCACTATTTTCTCTCCTAGCTGGCCGTCTGGGGCTGCCCCGGAATCTCCCGCACACAGTTATAGGACAGATCCGCATCCCTTCACCCTCTCTATGATTACACATCAACACAAGGTAAGTGGCTGTTGGGCCGGTGATCACTTCCCCCTCTGTTCCCATGGCTGATCTATTGTCTAAGGGACTAGATCTCAAGGTGGCTTCTCATAACGCTCAAGGGCTTAATTCTCCTAGGAAAAGAAGAGTAGCTTTTGACCATTACAAATCCCTCAAATTAGATGTAGTGCTCCTGCAGGAGACACACTTCCCGATTCGGTACAGTCCCAAGTTCCTACACTCTTACTACCCATCATTTTTTCTGGCCAACAATCCAAACAAAACCAAAGGTGTGGCAGAACTTTTTTCTAAGAACAGTAAATTTACCCATATTTCTGATCTTAAAGACCCAGAGGGAAGGTTCATTCTTGTAAAGGGCACACTGGAGGGAGTACTATACTCCATAATCTCTTATTATGCCCCTAATAAGGGTCAAGCAACCTTCTTCCAGAACCTCTTTGCAACTTTAAACCCCCTCCTGGAGGGCAAGGTCATATGGGGAGGGGACTCAAATGTAGCGTTTGACCAGGGCCTAGACAAAAATGATCCTCTCAAAGGCAGACTAACACGCCCCACAAGATTAAGCACCAGAATAGCTAAAATGATTCACTCCCAAGGTTTAGTAGATATTTGGCGGGAGCTGAATCTCACAGGTAGGGACTTTACATACTTCTCCTCTCCCCACCAGACCTACGCAAGGATTGACCATATACTCACTCCGACTAGCCTCATCCCCCTTTCCTCTAAAGCTAAAGTTCTAGATATAGTCTGGTCGGACCACTCACTGGTCCTCCTGACTTTGAAAAATGTTCTGTCGCGGAGGAGGGGCTTTTATTGGAGATTGAATGAGTCTCTCCTGGGGAATCCGGTCCACGCCAAATTAATTGCTGATGCTATCAAAGAATACTTCAGTATAAATGATGTGGGAAACATCTCCCCTGAAACCCTCTGGGCAGCCCACAAGGCCTCGGTCCGTGGCGAGCTCTTCAGATTAGCCACTCAAGTTAAAAAGGAAAGGATGATAGACATTCATGGACTAGAGCAAAAATGTATTACTTCAAAAATCGAACACAAAAAAAACCCGTCTAGGGAACTCAATGAACAATTAAATGCGATCAGATTGGAACTCAACCTAGCTTTAATGGCAAAAGCCGAAAAACACATTAGATGGAGCGGAGCAAAATTTTACTGTCATAGGGACAGAGTCGGGACGATGTTAGCTACGAAGCTCTCCCCCAAGTTCCACTCTCACACTTTCCCCAAATTGTGCATAGCGGGCCAACCTCCTACGGTTAACCCATCTAAAATCATGAAAGCCTTTCACAAATTTTATTCTGAATTATACAAAACCACACAAAAACCGAGAGACATCTCGATCGCTTCCTTTCTCTCGAGTCTTCACCTGCCCTCTCTATCCAAGGACCATAGAGACCTTATGGAAGAACCCTTTACCTCAGACGAGATAAGGGAAGTTATTAAAAACCTTTAGACAGGCTCGGCCCCAGGGCCGGATGGTTTGTCAGTTCCTTACTATAAGAAGTTCGGGGATATACTGGCCCCCCATATGGCAAAATTTTTCAACTCTAAGAAATCAGGCTCTCCCATGGACCCCCATCTGAACACAGAATTCATAGCAGTTATTCCCAAACCCAATAAGAACCACGAAGAAGTAGAGAACTATAGGCCCATTTCCCTAATCAATGATGATCTCAAGATTCTCACTAAAATCTTAGCCAACCGTCTCGCCTCCTTTATCAAGCAGTACGTCCACAAAGATCAGGTAGGATTTATCCCGGGGAGGCAGGGCCCAGATCAAATTAGGAGAGCGGTGGAAATTGTCTCCATTCTCCAATCTAATTGGGAGGGGGGCCTTAAACAGGCAGGAATGCTGTTGTCCTTAGATCTGCATAAGGATTTCGACTCGATCGAATGGCCTTACCTTTTTTCTCTCCTGGAGAGCTGGAGTTTCGGGGCTGGCTTTATAGGGACTTTGCGATCCCTCTATTCCAACCCGGCAGCAGTTATCTGATTACAGGGCCAATATTCTAAACCCCTGCAAATAGCGAGAGGGACGAGACAGGGGTGCCCTCTCTCCCCTCTGATTTTCGCCATGGCCATAGAAACACTTGCGATAGTGATTAGATCAAACCCAAATATTCACGGCGTATCCTGTGGGGAACAAGTCCACAAGTGTGGGCTCTTCGCTGATGATATGCTCCTTTTTATAACGTCTCCCACCACATCACTCCCTAATTTATGCAAACTACTGAAAGAATTCTCTAGTATCTCCGGCCTTAAGGTCAACTATTCTAAATCATCGGCTTTAAATATCTCCCTTCAGACAGAAACAGTATCCGCACTATAAAGCTCCTTTGACTTTAAATGGAATGACCAATGGATAGACTACTTAGGAATTAAACTTACAGCTAAAACGGAACAATTATATCCCATTAACTTCCCTCCAATGTACCGAAAGTTAGCGTCTGATCTGGGAACATGGTCCAAGGGAGAGATTTCTTAGTTGGGCAGAGTTCATGCAGTAAAGATGACACTTTTGCCCAGACTCCTATACCTATTCAGGGCCATTCCGATAAACATTAACAAGGAACACTTATCCAAATTCCAAAAAAAGATCACCAAATTTATCTGGGGGGGAGAGGACATAGATTTCAACAAAGAACCCTATTCCTCCCTAGAGCTCAGGGGGGCATGGGGGCTCCTCAGCTCTTCTGGTACTTCCAAGCTGCCAGGCTAGCCCAACTCTCCACACTAAGGCAGAGAAGCCAGATTGGATTTAGATAGAGAGACGGGCAGCCCCGTCATACACCCTGGACTTTCTCCTCTGGACCCCCCCAAACAGAGACCCCCAATACTCTCCTCATCTCTATCTCAATCGTTTCACTTATGGGATAACCTGAGAAAAAATTTGGCCCTAATGTCGAGATGTCTACCACTAGCGCACATCTTCAATAATCCTGATTTTGCCCCTGGGTTGGATATTACAGCTTTTCGTTGGTGGCTGGACAAGGGACTGTACTGAATCGGACATTTTTTCACGAATGAGGGACCAATTTCCTTGGAACTAGGTGCAAGGCTTCTTGAAATTCCGAACTCTGAGCGTTTTAGATTCCACCAAATAAGACATTTCCTCTGCCAACTCTGGAGAGGAGGTACTCCCTCACATAACGCCTTCACGCCATATGAATTATGGTGTGGTCGCTCTTTGGAACAGAGGGGGGGATCTCCGTTATCTACCAGTCACTAGCCCTCCACACCCAAAAGACTCCTTATATGTTTGACTGGGAAAGGGAACTTGGCATTGAATGGGAAATCTCTAAATGGAGAAGCTCCTTTGACAGAGCCTTTAAAGGCATCAAAAATATTTCCTTAATTGAGGGAAGTATTAAGGTTATGACAAGATGGTATTTTACTCCTGCCAAGCTTTCCAGAATGTTCCCAACAGCTGACCCCAAGTGTTTTCGTGGGTGTCAGCTCTTGGGCTCAATGGCTCATGTCTGGTGGGAATGCCCTAGACTTACCCTTCTGGGGTAAAATATTCTCCCTGATCCGGAAAATAACGCAGATTCAAATCCCGAAATCCCCGGCCATTGCTCTTCTCAATGATTACTTGCCCAAGACTCCAAAGCCTTCACGCAAACTTATACACTTCATCCTCCTAGGTGCAAAACTCACCATTGCTAAGGCTTGGAAACAGCCCAAAGTCTCGGTGAAAGCAGCAATTCGTAAAATTTCCTGGATTATGGCCCAGGAGAAATTAGCAAGTATTCTAGACGACAAAAAAATGCAATTTGAAACTATTTGGGAGCCTTGGGCACAGTTCGTTGGCATCTCTCTCATACCCGGAGTCCAACCCCAAAACTAAAAGTGGACAATTTGCGGGGTGGGGGCCCGTCCAGATGGCCGGCTAACCTTCCTTTCTTTCTTTCCTTCCTTCTCTAATTCTCTCCTACTCTTCCAGTTCTAGTGTTTTTTGATTGTGTTCACCCACTGGGGGAGACTAGGACAGATCCTTCTGTAATTGATGCAATGTGTCTCTTGCACAGAGATCCTTAGTATTGGGACAGATACCTGATTTTCGTTTCTTGTTTCACACAGAATGTTTATATCCCCCAGTAATTAAAATTAATATGAAACGATTTTTTGGACCCTAGGGCCTAAAGACAATCGTAGGGGAAGGGAGGCACAGAGGCTCCTACTGTGCACAGCATGATCCCTTTTGGGGTGCCGGTGGGATCCCCTAGGGCCTCTCAATGACCTTAGTGGTCCTTCTTTATATTTGTTCCAGTAATATTTCAATAGGTATTGGTCCTCTTGGCAATACCGAGACAGTTTTTTTTTCAACCTTCTCACTGTTAGTTAATGTCCCCCTCAGGGGTTTGATGTTTAAATACTGATGTAACTTGATCTTTTGATACAGATTTTGTATTCTATTCTATTTTTTGTTTTCTTGAAAAACCAATAAAAGATTTTGAAAGTTAAGATTCATAGTTACATAGTTACATAGTAGGTGAGGTTGAAAAAAGACACACGTCCATCAAGTCCAACCTATGTGTGTGATTATGTGTCAGTATTACATTACATATCCCTGTATGTTGCGGTCATTCAGGTGATTATCTAATAGTTTCTTGAAGCTATCAATGCTCATCACTGAGACCACCGCCTGTGGAAGGGAATTCCACATCCTTGCCGCTCTTACAGTAAAGAACCCTCTACGTAGTTTAAGGTTAAACCTCTTTTCTTCTAATTGTAATGAGTGGCCCCGAGTCTTATTAAACTCTCTTCTGCGAAAAAGTTTTATCCCTATTGTGGGGTCACCAGTACAGTATTTGTAAATTGAAATCATATCCCCTCTCAAGCGTCTCTTCTCCAGAGAGAATAAGTTCAGCGCTCGCAACCCTTCCTCATAACTAAGATCCTCCAGACCCTTTATTAGCTTTGTTGCCCTTCTTTGTACTCGCTCTATTTCCAGTACATCCTTCCTGAGGTCTGGTGCCCAGAACTGGACAGCATACTCCAGGTGCGGCCGGACCAGAGTCTTGTAGAGCGGGAGAATTATCGTTTTATCTCTGGAGTTGATCCCCCTTTTAATGCATGCCAATATTCTGTTTGCTTTATTAGCAGCAGCTTGGCATTGCATGCCATTGCTGAGCCTATCATCTACTAGGACCCCCAGGTCCTTTTCCATCCTAGATTCCCCCAGAGGTTCTCCCCCCAGTGTATAGATTGCATTCATATTTTTGCCACCCAAATGCATTATTTTACATTTTTCTACATTGAACCTCATTTGCCATGTAGTCGCCCACCCCATTAATTTGTTCAGGTCTTTTTGCAAGGTTTCCACATCCTGTGGAGAAGTTATTGCTCTGCTTAGCTTAGTATCGTCTGCAAATATAGAGATTGAACTGTTTATCCCATCCTCCAGGTCGTTTATAAACAAATTAAATAGGATTGGTCCCAGCACAGAACCCTGGGGAACCCCACTACCCACCCCTGACCATTCCGAGTATTCCCCATTTATCACCACCCTCTGAACACGCCCTTGTAGCCAGTTTTCAATCCATGTACTCACCCTATGGTCCATGCCAACGGACCTTATTTTGTACAGTAAACGTTTATGGGGAACTGTGTCAAATGCTTTTGCAAAATCCAGATACACCACATCTATGGGCCTTCCTTTATCTAGATGGCAACTCACCTCCTCATAGAAGGTTAATAGATTGGTTTGGCAAGAACGATTCTTCATGAATTCATGCTGATTACTGCTAATGATATTGTTCTTATTACTAAAATCTTGTATATAGTCCCTTATCACCCCCTCCAAGAGTTTACATACTATTGATGTTAGGCTAACTGGTCTGTAATTCCCAGGGATGTTTTTTGGGCCCTTTTTAAATATTGGTGCTACATTGGCTTTTCTCCAATCAGCTTGTACCATTCCAGTCAATAGACTGTCTGTAAAAATTAGGTACAACGGTCTGGCAATCACCTGACTGAGTTCCCTAAGTACCCTCGGATGCAAGCCATCTGGTCCCGGTGATTTATTAATGTTAAGTTTCTCAAGTCTAATTTTAATTCCGTCCTCTGTTAACCATGGAGGTGCTTCCTGTGTTGTGTCATGAGGATAAACACTGCAGTTTTGGTTACTGAAGCCCCCCGATTCACTCGTGAAGACTGAGGAGAAGAATAAATTCAATACCTTTGCCATCTCCCCATCCTTTGTAACCAGATGTCCTTCCTCATTCTTTATGGGGCCAATATGGTCTGTCCTCCCTTTTTTACTGTTTACATACTTAAAGAATTTCTTGGGATTTTTTTTGCTCTCCTCCGCTATGTGTCTTTCATGTTCTATCTTAGCCGTCCTAATTGCACCCTTACATTTCTTATTGCATTCTTTATAAAGTCTGAATGTATTTTTTGAAGGCCTTCTCCTTTGCTTTTATATGCATTTTTACATTGGAGTTAAGCCATCCAGGATTTTTGTTCGCTCTTTTAAATTTATTACCCAATGGGATACATTGGCTAATGCCCTTATTTAATATGCTCTTAAAGCAAACCCATCTCTAATCCGTATTCTTTGTTCCTAATATTATATCCCAATTTATGCCTTTTAGCAAGGTTTGTAGTTTAGGGAAGTTGGCTCTTTTGAAATTCAGTGTCTTTGTGTTCCCTTCATGTTTCCTATTTGTGTGATTCAACATAGAGAGAAAAGATTTGACATAGAGAGAAAAGATTCGACATAGGGGAGAAAAGATTTGACGTAGGGGAGAAAAGATTGCTGCTGGAATTGGGTGGGGGAAGTAAAATAAAAATAATGATGATGATGAATGTTATTGGCTGATTGTAACCAAAGAGGAGGAGCAGTAAAATAGCTAGAACTAAGTACACACATACTTTGGCTTATGGTATCTGTTGAAAGTTCTAAGAAGATTCAATGGAGCAGGTAAACTATACGGCATCGCACAGTTTAGCTGCTTCGTAGAATCTTCTTTGAACATTCGACAGACACCATAAGCCTTCAATGACAGATTCGACCTTATATTGGATTTTCGGACGAATTTCCGGAGTAACTAAATAAATGTATTTTTCGGACGAAAACGAAATTCCAAAACAAAATATTTCTGTGTGCACATGTATAATATATACTACTTACAGTGTCCTTGTGGAATATTGTATGTGGAACACAGTATTAGAGCACTTAGAACCAGGGTGGGTGAACATAGTCGGGCCATAGTGAAAGGTAACAGCAATCTGAGTGTACCCAGGCATTTTAAGGAGATCCTTGGACAGTCTAACCAAGGACTCCTTGTGTGGATACTGGAAAACATACCACCTAACTGCACTATGGCAGAGCGTTTTCATAAATTCTATGAACGTGAAACTTTTAGGATTTTTTTTCGTAATACCCTGAATTCCTGGGGTTTGAAAAAAGGAATAGAAGTCAACACAGTCATATAATAAGGTAATTTTACTCTCCACCAAAATCATTAGTCATACCATGCAATATAACAGTGTTTCTCAACTCCAGTCCTCAAGGCGCCCCAACAGGTCATGTTTTCAGGATTTCCCTCAGACGAAACAGCTGTGGTAATTACTAAGGAAGTGAAACTGATCAAATCACCTGTGCAAAATAATGGAAATCCTGAAAACATGACCTG
Organism: Lithobates clamitans; assembly: GCA_037952925.1. Taxonomy (NCBI): domain Eukaryota; kingdom Metazoa; phylum Chordata; class Amphibia; order Anura; family Ranidae; genus Lithobates; species Lithobates clamitans. The sequence goes on from JBBGZY010000424.1 coordinate 3,893,096, forward strand.
TTGGGGTGCCTTGAGGACTGGAGTTGAGAAACACTGCAATATAATATCCATATTACTATTTATTACATATGATAATACTGTTATATAAACATCTAGTACATGATCTGTATTTACTTATTAACATTTTTATTTTGATTTATTATAATTATTATGTGCTTTTTTTGATCATTATAGTTTTGCATTGATCATTTTTTGCCTATTCCAATTTGGTGATGTCCTATTTAGCTGCTATATATTTGTAAGCATAATCCACATCCCCTTTTTTCTGTAGCCCTTACTCTATAAATTTCATTGTCCAGGTTTTACATTCCTTAAATACATGTATTTCACATGTCCCCTTTAAGCTTTTCTGTTTACTTTCTGCCCCAAACAGTCCACGTGACCAGTTACACTAACTTTACACATAGAAAACCCATACATTTCATTCCCATCCTACTCATAATAAATAGGATCCAGGTTTGACCAATAACTAATAACTTAAATGTCTACACTTAGATGGCGGCACCTCATTGTATTTTATTTGCTTCCAATTCAATGTACCCTTGTTTCTCAGTCACAGAATACATATAGCATAAAACAGACCTGTACTCAAATATAAGGTTAAAGATGAACTTAGGGGCAAATACGAATACAATTCATGTAGGTATGTGCCCAATAAAAATGAGAAATCAAGTGTACAAGCTAATTTGGCTTGGTATAAATCTTTTGCAAGGTAGAGGCGGCACAAGAGTCCTACAAGTTCTGCTGCAGTGCTCATAAACTAACAAGGAACACAAACTGGTTTAGGGGTGGAGCTTAGTGACAGAGAGTTAAGCTCACAAAACTGCTGCTTCTCTTTCACTGTCCAATTAAAAGCCAGGGTCAGGGCAATATCAAATTGCATTATTTAACTGCAGTAGAGAAAATCCTGCGTCTAATAGTGATAAGCTGAACATACCTGGATTCAGCGAACTTTAGTTATGTTTGGATAGTAAATTCAAACTCCATTGAAATCAGTGGGAGCCAAATCTGTAAAATCAAAAATATCTATTTTCTTGGATATTAGGCTAAGGAAAGTAAATCAAATACAATTGACTAGATAAGATAAATATTCCCGCGCTACCTTAATCCAAACAAAACTAAACACTACTTGCAACAAACAATGGATTGGTCAATCTGTACCAAAAATAAAATATATATTAAAAAAAAAAATCAATGAGTGGTGTTGCGCTCTAGTAGGTATCAAATCACTAAAAATGATAAAGTGCTATATATTCATAGTATACATTGAATGTGCAAATAATCATAATACACAGTATAAAGTGCTAAGTGCTCAAAAATTGAATAAGCTCAGATTTACTTCACAGTGCACAAATTAATTATAGTATCCAAATAGCTAATAAAGTAAAAGTGCTAGTGCTGACAGAGTACAAGAATAAAGTTCAAAAGTGCACATAAATCTTCAACCGGATACCAATACATAAGGTGCAACAAATAAAGTTCTGTGCTCCAAGTGACACTCTGTGCAAGTATAATCTTTTGTGAATGAGTGATAACAGTCCTCTTCGAAATCCCAGAGGAAGCCACGTGATCGCGACAATACGCGCCGGAATAGACGGGCACCGGAAGTGACGTCAGGCCAGTATCAGAGAGTAAAAGTGATAACACCAAATTTAAAAGACCTGCTCCCCATTCACACCTGAGACCCTGTAACACTAACGAGTCACATGACACCGGGGAGGGAAAATGACTAAATGGGTCCAGTTTGGACATTTTCACTTAGTGGTGTACTCACTTTTGTTGCCAGCGGTTTAGACATTAATGGCTGTGTGTTGAGTTATTTTGAGGGGAAAGCAAATTTACACTGTTATCCAAGCTGTACACTCACTACTTTACTTTGTAGCAAAGTGTAATTTCTTCAGTGTTGTCACATGAAAAGATATAATAACATATTTACAAAAACGTGAGGGGTGTACTCACTTTTGTGAGATACTGTAAATTAAATTGACTAATGCAATTGATTATTGCAAAAAAAAAGCCAAAATCCTTTAACCTCTTCATTATGGAGAGTAAAATAAATCGCCTAAAACTTAATTTTGGAACTTGTGTTTGTAAAACTGTACATATCATCATAATAACTACTTAGTGTATCCAGATTAATTATACCTTGTTTTTGTTATAACAAACACATGTATGCATACATGCAGCTCTATGGTAGAAGACTCACTTCAGTGAGCTGTTTACAGATGGCGGCAAGGGGTTAAATAACCTGCTTGGGGGTGCCATCAAAACTGTATGTAAAGTGGAGCATCTGTATAATGTATACAAACAACTACAGCAAAACTGATAATTGAAAAGAAAAAGGTGTTATTTAAATACTGGTAAATGAAAGAGAGAGAGAGGGGGGAGAGAGAGGGACCGAGAGAGGGAGGGAGAGAGAGGAGAGAGGGGAGGAGAGAGGGGGAAAGATAGGGTGAGAGAAAGGGGGAGAGAGGGGAGAGAGAGGGGTAGAGAGGGAGAGGGAGGGGAAAGTAAGAGGGGGGGAGGGAGAGGGGGAGAGAGCGAGAGAGAGTAAAAGAAAGAGGAGGGAGGGTAAGAGGGAGGGAGAGAGTGGGATAGAGAGGGAGGAAGAGAGTGGGAGAGAGAGGGGGTGACACAGAGGGGGGAGATAGGGGGAAAGAGAGAGGAGAGAAAGAGAGGGTTGCAAAAGATAGGTGGAGAGGAGAGAGAGGGGGAGTGATGGAGAGGGGGGAGAGGATGAAAGATAGGGAGAGAGAGGAGGAGAGGGAGGGAGAGAGAGAGGGGGAAAGGGATAGAGGGGGGGAGAGGGATAGAGGGGGAGAGAGGGATAAAGGGGGAGAGAGGGATAAAGGGGGAGAGAAAAGGGGGAGAGGGAGAGAGGGGGAGAGAGGGTGAGAGAGAGGCAGGCATGTACTGGCCATCGGGACTACAGGGAGTTTCCCGGTGGGCCGATGGCTCAGTGGGCCGGTTTCAGTGACAGCCTGTCAAAGTAATGGCTTTCTTGGTTCGGCCTCAACTTCACACAGTGATGTGAGAAAGATAAGAAAAATATAGAGGAGAATAGGTGAAATAATAAAAGAGGTTAGTGAGGACTCCTTAAGGATGTTATGCTACTTATTTTTTTTGCACAATTGCATATAGTTTATATACTGTTTTTGTGCTTGTTGCACAATTAAAGTGGGCCAGTCTGGATGAATTCCAGGGCCAAATTTTTATCCCAGTCCAGCCCTGGAGAGAGGGGAGAGAAAGAGATGGAGGGAGGGCGAGAGAGGGGAGAGAAAGGGGGAGAGAGAGGGGAGAGAGGGGGAGAGAGAGAGGGAGAGAGAGGGAGAGAGGAAGAAAGAGGGAGAGAGGAAGAAAGAGGGAGAGAGAGGGAGGGAGAGAGGGGGGACAGGGGAGAGAGAGGTGGGAGATAGATAGGGGGAAAGAGAGAGGAGAGAAAGAGAGGGTTGCAAAAGATAGGTGGAAAGGAGAGAGAGGGGGAAATACTGGTAAATGACATCTCCCTGCCAGATTGTTTTTCTTTGCAAAAAAAGGCAAAAAAAAAAAAAACACACGCAGACCTTTAAGAAGCCAGTCGTAAAATATGTGGCCTTATTTAGGCAACGATTTCACCCTCCACCCCTTTGCTTAGGTGGCTGGGAATTTCCAGCTATGTAAATAATTGGCGCTGTATGATGTCAGTGTTCTTATGTTTGGACACAACTGTGTAATGTTACAATAGGATTGAATTCCAGTTCATCTTTAGCTTATATGCTGGCAGTGCTGTTTTAAAATCTGAGGACTGGATGAACAAAGACATACTGTACATTGTGTCTGTGTATTTAGCTGGTTGCCCGTCGTTAAGCTACACGGTATGGTAGCAGTCACACATCTAAAAAGTAACAACACAGCTGAAACAATGTTCTAGAGATAATGCTTCTCCAGGGTTTCTCTTTACTGTTGGTCACATGATGAAAAACCAAGTCAGGTCGGGTCAGAGATCAGAATAGATGATCCTTCTATTGATAGGATCTCCTCATCTACATAGGTTTGAAGTTATCAGCCTGGTAACAGGAAATTCTAGTTAAAGGCTATTAGAGATGAAAAGATGATTATATTTGAGGGTTTAAAATGATTCAAGTTCATAACTGATAGTTCAGCCTAGAATGAATAATTTATTAAATGGCTAAGTATCAAAACACATTTATCAGTTTACTTCATGTTGCAAATTTCTCAATTATCTCATTTGGAAAACACAACCTTAAATCCTTGTGTGTTGTACAATTTTAATTATACAACTTTATTTTTTATTTTATAAAATAGGGCAGATGGAAGCACGGCAATGTAAAAATACAAGGATGATGACTGTATATTTTAGAAATTGTATTTCTAATACAAATGCATGATACAAATTGGAACTCATTGTATTAAAGTGGTAAGATTTTTTTTTTCTTTATAGTGGCTCTCAGGTTTTGATTCTTCCTTGTGCTTTGTTTGCCCAGTTCCCTATTTTACTGCAAGCAACAGTAATGGTTTACATTGGTTATTGTATCCATGTTGCTATATCCATTAAACTATAATCATTTAAGTGGGAATGTTCCTCTGTGCCATACTGTATATACAGGTTTATTTTGTGAAAGCTAGCAAAATTTCATTTTCAAAGAATTGGGGAATAGTTTGTTTATCAAAGGATCAGGAGCAGATGTTCCTTTAAGCAAAATAAAGGTATTTGTACTAGTTTTATTATAATATTAAGTTTTCATGTACGTTTTTTTTTCATGTACTGTATGTAATATAGCATTAAACTATGGCAAATTATGAACTTGAATACCTTTAGAAACAGAGTGTAAAGAGCAATGATGTCCTACAACTAGGGATGAGCCGAACACCCCCCTATTCGGTTCGCACCAGAACATGCGAACAGGAAAAAAGTTTGTTCGAACGCGCGAACACCGTTAAAGTCTATGGGACACGAACATGAATAATCAAAAGTGCTACTTTTTAAGGCTTATATGCAAGTTCTTGTCATAAAAAGTGTTTGGGGACCTGGGTCCTGCCCCAGGGGACATGGATCAATGCAAAAAAAAGTTTTAAAAACGGCCGTTTTTTCAAGAGCAGTGATTTTAATAATGCTTAAAGTCAAACAATAAAAGTGTAATATCCAGTAAACATTACCAGAACATAAAACGCAAAGAGTTGTCTGATTTATTGCTTTAAGGTGGTGCAAAGATGTCTGAACCCATGGTCTCAGGTGGGTTGAAATGTTCATCAAGTCATGGTAATGCAGATGAGCAGGTAATTCCAAGCAGCCCCTTAGAGGGTCTTGCTACATTTGCAATTGAAAAAAATATCCAACACCATGTGCCGTGATGTATGCATCTTCCAGATTATAGTGCTTCTCACTCAGTGAGACCACCACCTTTAAGAATGTTTATTTAACAGCCATTTGATTCAGTTTTGTTTTAGTTCAAGACCAGCACGAATAGTGTAAAAGCAATGCTGTGTATAAATCAGAGCAATCAACCAGTGGTTATAATTATTTTCCTATTTTCATCTGGTAAAACTGATCAGTAATTAGTTGTTTGTTGTAGGTAGGGATGAGCTTCGAGTTCGAGTCGAACTCATGTTCGACTCGAACATTGGCTGTTCGCAAGTTCGCCGAACAGCAAACAATTTGGGGTGTTCGTGGCAAATTCGAATGCCGCAGAACACCCTTTAAAAGTCTATGGGAGAAATCAAAAGTGCTAATTTTAAAGGCTTATATGCAAGTTATTGTCATAAAAAGTGTTTGGGGACCCGGGTCCTGCCCCAGGGGACATGGATCAATGCAAAAAAAAGTTTTAAAAACGGCCGTTTTTTCAAGAGCAGTGATTTTAATAATGCTTAAAGTCAAACAATAAAAGTGTAATATCCCTTTAAATTTCGTAGCTGGGGGGTGTCTATAGTATGCCTGTAAAGGGGCGCATGTTTCCCGTGTTTAGAACAGTCTGACAGCAAAATGACATTTTGAAGGAAAAAACCCATTTAAAACTACTTGCGGCTATTGCATTGCCGACAATACACATAGAAGTCCATTGATAAAAACGGCATGGGAATTCCCCACAGGGGAACCCCGAACCAAAATTGAAAAAAAAAATGACGTGGGAGTCCCCCTAAATTCCATACCAGGCCCTTCAGGTCTGGTATGGATATTAAGGGGAACCCCGGGCAAAATTTAAAAAAAAAAAATGACGTGGGGTTCCCCCTAAATTCCATACAAGACCCTTCAGGTCTGGTATGGATTTTAAGGGGAACCCCGCGCCAAAAAAAAAAAAAAAAAAACGGCATGGGGTCCCTCCAAAAATCCATACCAGACCCTTATCCGAGCACGCAACCTGGCAGGCCACAGGAAAAGAGGGGGGGACGAGAGTGCAGCCCCCCCTCCTGAACAGTACCAGGCCACATGCCCTCAACATTGGGAGGGTGCTTACATAGTTACATAGTAGGTGAGGTTGAAAAAAGACACAAGTCCATCAAGTCCAACCTATGTGTGTGATTATGTGTCAGTATTTCATTACATATCCCTGTATGTTGCGGTCATTCAGGTGATTATCTAATAGTTTCTTCAAGCTATCAATGCTCTCCGCTCAGACCACCGCCTGTGGAAGGGAATTCCACATCCTTGCCGCTCTTACAGTAAAGAACCCTCTACGTAGTTTAAGGTTAAACCTCTTTTCTTCTAATTGTAATGAGTGGCCATGAGTCTTAATAAACTCTCTTTTGCGAAAAAGTTTTATCCCTATTGTGGGG